>CM043710.1:13734612-15112831 GCA_023969325.1 Oryzias curvinotus | reverse complement strand
GATATTATTTGACTCAGAGTGTATTTTATTTTGAAAGGAAATTAGTTGGTGCTGCTGTCAAAATAATATAATGAAAGCATAAAAATACTATAAATCAATTTCCGTAATGTTTAAAAGCTATACTTTATAAATGAATGGTTTAATGGCCACAGAAAAAACATGAATTTTTCTAAACGGGGAAGGGGGACTTTGCGTCTCTCTCTGGGTTTTGGCCGGTAAGAAACTGGACAAAATGGTTCTTTCAGTAAAAGTTGCAGACCCCTGGTTTAGGGCAACCAGAGTTTAGAGATTAGCACTGATTGTACTCCTTTTTTTCTGTGTCCATCTTTACAATTATTTGTATGTAGCTTTGTTTGGGTGCAAACAGGAATTTGATTGGTTTAACACAGATGGTTGGGGTGTAACGATTCATTTCATCAATTATTCAATTCATATCATAATTTGTGGTCGATGATCACATTCACTGACCTAAAATGGATCAAGAACATCTTTAGCAAAAACCTCAACCAGTTGGACTCAAAGATAAATACCTGGGTAGTAAACAACTGAGGTTTTCCAGATATCTTGTATTTCTTGCAACATAATCAAGTGTAAATTAAATATGTGTGCAAAGAAACAAGTAAACAAGAATGAATGTCAAATCCATTGACATTTTCGCCTCATGAAGTTCAGCCCACTGTTGTTTTTCCACATCAAAATATTCAGAAGGGAACATTATTAGAACATTCTACCTCACTGTTTGGTCACATGACTTTGCTAAATTCAGTGTTTCCACACATTGGACTGAAATGATGACTTGATCAGTTTTTGCTGCCATCACATTTGATTTCTGCTGTGATGCACTTGGCAGTGTATTTTACGTTAAAATAAAATATGGCTACCATGTATCAATCCAAATGGTTTTTTTCAAAATCAATATAATACATTTTTTCATTTTTAAAGGATTTTATGCTGGTATAGATCGATTTTATTAACAACTTGCCTCTGATTGATTGATCTGGTTGGATTGTAGGAATATAAATTGATTCATTCATTCAGTCGATTAATCGTTACACCCCAACCTCTGAATTTTTTATAACCGATTCAGAAATGTGCAACATGTTGCTTGTAAAAAGACCACAGTGTTGTAAAACCCAAACATTTTCTTTGATTTTCTGAAGCAATGAACTTTTTTTGGGTTTTTTTTTTTTTCTTCTTCACAGCCATCACACAGAGTTGTCCCTGACGGAAAACATAAAAACATCACAGACAAAATAAGGAACGCTCAAGTCACGGCTGATGTTTCACACTGCTTTGTAATGCCTTCAGGTGGGTTTGATAAAACTAAGCTTCTACGTTCCCATGAGTCCAGAAGTACTTTGACACTTTTAAATCGTTTTTATTTAAAGTTTTATCGGGTATTTTCTGGTTTCTAAGCGTAACTTTCGGTGCATTGTTGTGAAACATTCAATAAAACACACATGAAATCCTTTCAGAATCCAAAAATTTCTGATATAAAATCTATTCTTGTCATCAGTGATGGGGGAACTGAGACGTACAAAGCAATTATTCAGCTCTGTGATTGACAGCTTTCAAAGCTGTACACTTGTTTAAACACAAACACACACACATTCAACGTCATCATTCGTTAACAAAGTGGGTTACACGACCACGTCATGTTGACTCATTCTACAGATTTTCCATTGCTGGGGAAAAACACAAGAGATGACAACACAACACTCACAGGGAGTAAAAGAGTAAATACAGCCACTTTGTCTTCATTTGGAAACAAATGAATAATGGGCTAGCATTACAAGTGGCACTTAATAAAAATAAATAAATAAATGGAGACGCAGCAGCAACAGAAGAGTCTGGAGGGAGCGTGGAATATCCAAAGGCGTCAGCTGAGCGATTGTTTTCGTCCCATCCTTTACCCCCAGTGGCACGGGACTCAATCAAACTCTCCTCGCACTCGCCTGTGCATGAGCACGCCAAGCGCAGCCCTTCCATCCCTCCCTCAATTAAACGCCCACGCGTCCATAATTAACGACTGTTTTTTCTTTTTCTTTCCAGAGATCAATAATGCGCCTGTTCATTAAAAGACCCCTTTGCTTGCTCAAAGAACCTTTTGCTCAGTTCACTAAACGACATCTGAGGCGCCTAACCAAATTCTCATGTTTGTGGATCTTTCTTTTTCGCAAAGCCCCGTGCACGGTATAGGAGTCAACGACAGGCTGAAGAGGAAACGCTCTTGAAAGAGACTCAATGAAAAGAAATTTAATTTTATAAAACATCAAAGTGGTCATTGCTTGGAAACTTTATCTCAGAGGACAGCCTAAGGACAGTAGATTAATCAAAGAAATCAGTATGAAGTGTAAAACAAGCTAAGAAAGAGGATTTGGTTGTTACTCTGACAATGTGGTGCAGCTCTGTCTAAAAAATGGATATATCATGCCGTTGCCTCATCGTGCATTTTCTTTCCCAGATGAAAATGGTGTTTTTAACTTGTTCTTGTGGCATTGTAATGATGATGTAGGACACATATAAAGAAAAATAAGACTAAAGTTGCATTTATAATTATTTCTTTATTCAACTTGTGAATCGGGAGCAGACAAAAAAAAGAAGCTGATCGAAAAAAAGTGCATTTGTGATGTAAAAAGTACACTGGGCAAGCCACAAGCTTCCTGCTCCGCTGCATTTTGATGCATTCACTTGTAGGCCACTAGATTCATGCACGTTGTTACGTCCATCTGGCTCTAAAGTGTACGGCGGGATAGCACCAATATGGCTCACCCTTTTTGTTGCACCAATAGTGTTAGGTTGGTGGTGCTGTTAAAGCAGGAGACCATGTACGCAGGTGGGTGACAGGAGGGGGGGGGGGGGGGGGAGGGGGTTGCTCCGTGCCAACAGCACAAATCTTCAAATCAAGTGCAACACAATACTGTATTCAATTCCTTATAACCATATACAACCCTCCATCACTTTGCGAACCAACCCTGAGCATCACTGTTTCCAGGGGCAGAAACAAAAGGCTCGCCTGCCACTTCTTAAAAGATAAAAGTTGTATAAACAACAGGAGCTGGATTTAACACAGAGCGTGACTAGCCACCTGCCGCAATAAACGTCCAACGCAAAGACCAACCATCGTTCCAGTCGGGAGAATATACACATACACAGCCAAATGCAGTTTTCCCACTGTAATGATTACTGTATGATGTGCTGTTGCTTCTCACCTCTTCCATCTGCCACACAATCACAGCATCCCTGGAGATAGATAACAGGGTTTAGGCACCAAACAGATAGTATTTTTTTTTATTGTTTTATTTATTTATTTATTTTATAGGATTTGCCATCTGAAGCTGCAAGTTCGAGTCACTGTATTAAATGATTGAGTTTCAAAAAAATCAAAACGTTTTTTTTCTTTTTTTTTACACGGGTAACACTGTTATCTATGTTTGATTTTCTTTTCTTACTAGTAAAGTTGACATTATTTTAAGAGCTACAATAAAGATCATGTCACTTGATATTTTTCAGAAAACAACTCAAAACAATGTTATAAACATAATTTTAAAGCATACAACACTCAATGCAGTTTAAAACTGACTTTGATGCTGCGTTCACACCGGGCTCAGAAAAGTGCGCTCCAGAAACCACAATCAATATGTGTGCTTTGGGCTTCCGCAATCAAAACTCTCATGTTTACGTGTTGCTACCCAAGTTCTTAAGTCTGTTTTGAGGCTTTGGTTTAAAACGTGTGGCTGTTCAATGCGTACTGGAAGTTAAACCAGTTTAACTTTGACTATGAGAGACTCGGATTTGGCAGGAAAGTGTCCTTTTGTGATCATGAAGGAGAAATGAATAAATGCGGTTTGTGCCTGGATGGAATTACATGACACCAGGTTTTTCATACACCTGCTTTGACATGTCCCACCAAGTGAGTACATGCACAGACCTGTGTGAACACTACATGCTGAAAGGGCGTTAAAATTCTGCGTGTCCTTGAATGCACCACACATGCCCGATGTGTATTTAGCTGGAAGGCCGTGTCACATTTTGCCCATATTGCACAGATAAAATAGTTCATACGTTAAATTACGTGGAAAAAGTGACATTTTCATAGATGTATCACTAATGAACCACGGTAAAATCACAGAAGTTCAATTAAACCACGCAGCGAAGACGTAAATTAATGTAAAAACATGAAACCAGGGTAATTACTGCGCTGTTTATTTGTGATTCATTAGTGATTTGTGCATCGGTCATGCAATTTTAACGTGAAATGTGCGCCGTACATGCGATGTAAAGGTTATACATCGGTGATACATGCGGGAAAAGTATGTTAGACATACGTGGGCCGACAGTTCCACGTATGCAAATGCACCTAGCAAAAAGCAGGCATAATTGCATAAAATTTACATTAAAATTTCATGCAAGATATATATAAAATAGGCAGAAACTCCGTGATTCTCAACTGATCAAAAATTTTTAACAGCTCAAAACTGAATTCATGTAAAGGTCCGTCAGCTGAAGCCTTCGATTGACATCTGCGCACATCGACAAACGCAGGAAACACTTATGAATTACGTATTTCTCGCATTAATCACGAGCGATCAAAATTTCATATGTGGAAAAATGTTTGTAGTGGCAGTGTGACACGGCGTTAAGACATAATTCTGAGACAAAATGACTGTGTGATAATTCCCAAGGAGCTGAAGAACAAAAAGATTCAGTGGCCTCATGACTTTGTCGTCAAATTAATAGGCTGAAGAAAAATGATAAGGCTGATAAATAAGTGCTGACTATAATTTGCCAGCATCAATCTTTTTGTCCTCTAATTTTTACATCTGCGTGTATGTCAGAATCCAATTTTTCAGAGCCAATTTAAAATCCCTTCACTCTTGGTCACTCGTGCTGCAGATGGATTCCCCCGTGTAACATCTGCTGGTCTCATAACGCTGCACATCCCACCATTCAATCCCTTGCTCAAGATGGTGAAAAATTGCCCTTAAGAATCGTCTTCACAGCGGAATCTTCATTCACGAGGGCAGCTGTTGGCTGTATAAAGCCAAAATAGTGCTTTATTTTGTCTGATGTGCTAAAGACTGCCGCATGACTTCTCAGTGTCTTTCCTTACTCTGATGAATGTGGTCAAACGGCCCTGAATTCCCCGGCTCCCCGTGCTCCGATGTGTGCCAGTCTCTTGGATTATGAGCCATATGGAGGCATGTGAGATCACAAGCATGAGAAAATGAACTCAGTAAGTCTAACACACTTACGCAGGCACGGCTCGCAGACACTGACTGGGGGAAATCAGCAAAGGAATGTGCGTGTTTGCACTGATAAATACTGACATGTTTTGAAAGGTTGCATATTTTATTCTGAAATGTCACTCAGCTAAAAATGGGAGATTTGCAGAAACCTTTGGAGGAGAATAAAATCCTAAATATGCACATCCATGTCTGAATTTTTTAAAATTCTTAGTTGTTCATCCAAATCTTGACAATCTTATTTGACCTGTTTCTTGTCCTATTTCTTTTAATGATAACTCTAAAATATACGGTAATCGCTATCAATCGAAAATGAATTGCATAAATTATGAGATGCAAAAATTGTATGTAAGAGTGTCAAAATGTTATCCGCAGAAGAAAAGAAGCAGAGGGGCATTAAAGCTCCATACAGCTACACAGATGGTAGAACGACAGCCAACTGTCATGTGGGCTGTAAAGTGCAGCACAAAGGTCACTGTAAGTGTAACAAGTTATTGTCATCAAAGCACGAGGTTTGTGTGTGTGTTGGTGTGCATTTGTGCATGCACAAAGAAGCAGCTTCTCAGTGCACGCGCTGAGTCTGGGTTTGATCAGCGCCGAAGGATTTAAAGCTACTAATACCTTCTCCTGGCTTGGTACCAGTGACATACTTTTTTGCTACTTCATCTTTTCTAAACTGCAGATCCCTTGTGGGGCGGGAAAACAAAACGCAGGGAGGAAAAAAAATAGTCATTTCTATTCAACAATTTTCAGTGCAAGCTCGTACCCACAGGAAGCATTTCATCTGTAAAACAGAACTGAGGAAGGTCTGTGTATTTTTTTTTCTTCTTTCAGCTCTTTTTTTTTTAAAATCAATACCTTTTTTTGAGCTAAATTCATCATTTAAAAATGATGTTACACTGTCTGGGATTCTGTCAAAATAAGTTATTATTGTAAATAGTAGTAGTAAATAAATGATGATGATGATGGGAATTATTATTATTATTACATCATCGAAAGAAAGAAAACTAAAGGTTATATTTATATTTTGTTCCAAAGTTGGGCAAAAAGTGTTAATTTGTGCAGTATTGTGTTTTAATTTGACAGTTATCTTACCCCAAATAAACCCGAAACATTAAATGCTCCACATTTAAAATATGACTGTGGAGCTTTAACTTATGTGTGCACTGGTGAAAAGATGAAAAAAAAAGACTCATCCCAGGAATGACCTATGAAATACGGCAGCATATAATAGTGCCATTCATTTGGAGGTGCTTTATCACTAAGGAAGAATAAGAGAGCTTTCTGATAACAGTAGAAATACTGTTCACCTAAAAGGCCACAAGGCACATGGTAAATATTTGTAAAAAAAATTTTGTCCGTAGCCTTTAAAGTGCGAGGGAAGCGTTTGGATGCTACCAAAAAAGCTGAAGATATTCCATGCAAATTATTAAAAAAAAAAAAAAAAACATTTCTTCCTGGCCTAGAGCCATCGGGGAGCGGTTCCAGCCTCCCCACAGATTGCTCTAGGTCTGCACAATGATACACCCAGCACACAGAACTAAGTAGCATTTTATAAAGACGGGCCAAAAGGCTCTCTTACTGATAAAGCACAAACATTTGAGACTTTTAAATTCTAAAAATGTGGAAAGATATTTATAACTGACAACAGTTTTGTAGTACTAGAGGTGAACAATTTAGGGCTGTGCTGAGAACACATGCATGTTGGTTTTCCACACTTGGGAGTGCTGACTTAAAAAATAAATACCTATGTAATATATGAAAAAGGAGAGGGCCAACTTTTTGAGTGAGGACATCTCCACATGAAAGGGGGATGGCAGGACAAACCACTCCTATGGAAGCCAGAGCCAAGCGAGGGAGACTGGAGACGCAACGGAGACACTGTAACTGCAGATGGACCAGTGTAAATGCAGCACAAGAAACAAAGTTTAATATGTCTTTTGGCTGTAGTGTTGAATGTATTTTGGGGGCTTTCTTTAAAAACATAAAAAATGTTCAATGTTTATGATGAAAGAACTACACAAAAGATGATCCAAAAGGCCCCAGTCATGAAATCATGAAAACATGTTAAATACAAACCAAAGCAGAAAGCAGGTATTAATATAAAAAAAATATCACCGCTGTTCTCTGGCAATCACTGTCATTTAGCTCACGATCTGGTGCTCTAATCGCCATCAACACCGCCTCCCATTCAAACACTGTTCCCGCTGAAGCATGGATCACCTCAGCCTGTCAAAAGCTGCAGCCGATCACTGCTGCTCATTCCAACACTGACTGTCGACTCTATAACAAGCTCACAACTACTAACCTCCTCAGTTTTTGCGAGACTCCACCCTGTGGAGAGGCTGTGAGGAGCAGCTACAGCGAAAGAGGTTAGCAAAGACAATTCTGCATTTCTGCAACAGCAGTCAGCAGTATCAGAACAAGTTGTCGGCCCATATTTTCAACATCTAGCTGAACCCGTTGGACCTCATGATGCACACCAGATGAGGACAGGCTACAGGAGGCTGCAGCATACAGCAAATCATGGTCTTCTGAAATGAATCTCCACCCTAAGTTGACGGTCACGGATGGAGAAAATCAGCTGGATTGATGATTTCATGACTGTCAAAGCACTATTCTTAAAGTATTCACAGATTAAGAATCAGAGCAAAGTATGTGTATAAAATTAAATAAAATATCTTATATTTATTGCACTTGTCATTTGTGTGTGTGCCTCTCATCCGACTATAAATAAATAAAGACATTGAATCAAGAAATTATAGTGCACTGAGACTACTGTTCTCAAAGGCTGAAGTGAATTTCTGCAGAACATGTACAAAAATTAACATCCTTGGAGTATTTCCCGTTTTTTTTTTTTTTTTGTGTGTTTTAATGCATTACATTCCTAAATGTATTCACTTGCCCATCCAATCACAATTAGGTGTCCTAATCACTTGGCCCACCCAGAGGTGTATAAAGTCAATTACTCACCCAGACAATCATTTGTGAAAGAATGGACGCTCTCAGAATCTCAGTGAATTCCTGTGTGGAACTGGGATGCCACCAGTGCGACAAATCCAGTCATGAAATTTCCTCATTCCTAAATGTTCCTCTCTCAACTGTCAGCTCTATCATAACAAAATGGAAGAGTTTGGGAACAACAGCAACTCAGCCACCAAGTGGTAGACCGCGTAAACTGATGGAGAGGGGTCAGTGGATGTTGAAGCGTATAGTGCTACAGAGCTCCAAACTTCATGTGACCTTCAGATCAGCCCAAGTACAGTAAGCAGAGAGCTGAATGGAATGGGTTTCCATGGCCGAGCAGCTGCATCCGAGCCACATGTCACCAAGCGTCGGATGCAGTGGTATAAAGCACGGTGCCACTGGACTCTAGAGCAGTGGAGATGCGTTCTTAGGAGTGATGAATCACTCTTTTCCATTTGGTAATCTGATGGATGGGTCAGGGAACGGTACATTTGGGACTGCATTGGTCCAAGTATAAAATTTGGTGCAGGAGGAATTATGGTGTGGGGTTATTTTCAGGACTTGAGGTTGGCCCTTTAGTTTCAGTGAAAGGAACTCTGAATGCTTCAGGATTCAAAACATTTTGGACAATTCCATGCTCCCAACCCTGTGGGAACAGTTTGAAACAGGGTCCTTCCAACATGATTGTGCACCAGTGCACAAAGCAAGGTCAATAAAGACATGATTGACACAGTCTGGTGTGGATTAACTTGACTGGCCTGCACAGAGTCCTGTCCTGAATTGGGATGAATTGGAGTGGAGACTGAGAGCCAGGCCTTCTCCAACAACATCAGTGTGTGACCTCACCAATCCACTTTTAGAAGAATGGTACAAAATTACTACAAACACAGTCCTCAACCATATGGACGCCTTTCCAGAAGAGTTGAAGCTGTAGTAGCTGCAAAAGGTGGACCGACATCATATTGAACTCTATGGGTTAGGAATGGGATGGCACCTCAGCTTATATATGAGGCAAGGCAGAGGAGCCAATACTTTTGGTGATATAGTGTATGATATAAAATGTTTAAAAACACCAAAAACACATTGCAGTGTGTATTTGTGTGTATTCTGAACACTATATGGTTCTTCTTGATCACTTCAAGGAAACACACATTAGAGCATAACTTTATGTCTGTTTTAGTCTATTCTGTACAACAAATTATTCATGGTTTACCCAAGTACAACTATGTCTGGTATTAGTACACTTACTTTGAGGCTGGCAGATGATTGGTCTTCCTACAGTGGCTTGGCTGTTCCATTGCACCCCACATTTGTCTCTTTTTCCATCCTGATAATGAACACACACACAAAAAAAGGACAATGTTGTTATTAGATGTTATTACATTCTTTTGCTATAGTTAAAATTTTAAAATGACAATCTCATGCTTACTTTCACACATGCTCCCCAACACACAGACACACTCCTGGATCCTCCGCCACACACACATTCTTTGACCTTTTCACTTAAGCTCACAACTATTTTATTATTCCAATCAACTTTGATTTATCCCAAATGTAACACCCTTATCTTTTGCATCTGAACAAGTCGAATGCCAGTGTTTAATAACAATGGATCACATTAACACATTTATTCAACCAGACTTTTTTTGCTCTTATCAATATTTTTCCCTTCTTTCAGTCAGACTCAACCTTCTCATTTTTCATTTTTCTATTTTTTCCATTTTTCTTGTTAAGTTTAATTGTAGCTCTATCAATAGGGTGTGGATGCAGCAGCATCCTACATAGCAATGCATGCATGAAAGTGCATAACGGCTTAAGACATTATTAAATCATTCCCTATGTTTGTCACCTAACTGGTTATTCTCCTCTTTTTTTTCCTTTTTTTTTAGTGATTAGGGTCAAAGTTTGGAAGCTGGGTTGCTTAAAACCATCAACTCTACATGCAAATAGCTTGCTTGTTATCCCCAAAGCAGCTGGAATAGCTTTTGTGAATAATTGCTCCAAAGTCCTTCAGGTTGTCTCCTCAGTGTCATCCAGAAATTCTCTTTCTTCTGTTTGTTGCCACTTTTTTTTATCTCATCAAAGTATAACATGCCCTCGAGTGAATTTCTTTGTTATTCTCGCTTAAATGGAATGCATTCCCCAGTCAGACTTTTAATAGATAGTTTAGGAACAAGTGCAGAAATGGAGGAAGGAGACAATTTACTAATGGAACATTAAAAACAAAAAAATAAAGTTGTAGACAATATTAAAAAATAAGGATGAAAGGCAGAAGTAAAAAAAACAACAACAACAAATTTTAACCTTTTGGACTTTTTAAGCAGACATCAATATAAAAAATAATAAAAAGTCGTTGACTGCCATGATGATACTTGGTACAAAGCTGAGAGTGATGGAGGATGCTTCCGAACGAATAATGCTGTGGGAGAGGCGCAGTCTCCTATCCTCACTTAATTACCTGACGCAGCCCCATCAGCAGGGTCCAAAACACAAACACAGAAATGTCAGGGTTCCCTCGAGGTTCCAGAGCTGCTTTGACTGCTAATTACCACCTAACTTCCGTCTAATCACATAAAACTTTATCCATATCTCTGGTATAACAAAGGGTTTCCTTGTTTGCATTATAAGTCAACTCTTCTGAGTGCAACAACAACCTCCAGAATTTAGAGGACTATTTAAAGCTTTATCAAGTCTGCGTGCTGTCCAGCTCATGTATGGACAGATATTTTTATTTTTATAGATGTAAATATGTCCAAAAGTTTATAAATAAAATGCAAAAAAAAAGAAAAATGGCCAATAACACAGAAACGATTCTTCAACTTAAGAAATAATGATTGGAAATAATAAATTATATCTGTCTTGAGGGGCTTAGTTTTGTGTTATCCGCACTATATGGTGCGCTTAAAAACCTTAATTGTTTTCAGAAAACAGCGCGCCTTACAATCCAGAGCGCCGTCTGTGGTGCATCTCCATTGCGTTGTGGGCGAGTCTGTCTCACGACCATGACTTAGTTTACACTGAGTCCGTTGCGTCTCCACTCTGTCCCCCCCTCAACCTGACTCCCGGTAGCCCCCGTGTTGAGTAGATTGTCTAATTCTCCTGGTTCATCTAAAGCATTTGGCAAGCAGGCCATATCCCTTCTCCTTCCTCACTGAGTTCTTGTAAAATGCATGCTTTGTGTAATTAATGTTTTTGTGTTTTTGTACTTCCAAAAGTAAACTGACAGACGCTGGTGTTATCTAAGTTGTTAACCTGCATTATTGCGTGGCCATATCACCTTAAAAATAAAACAAAATTCGACTTTTGAAATTACAACCAAAGTGTTTATTTTAAAACAGTGGACCTCTTTCTGGTTTCCCGGCTTTTTGCTGAGAAATTGGTGCATCAACAGACTGGAAATAGAACTCCAGTGCGGAGGGACTGGCATGGAACACAGACGTGACGGAGGTGATGTAAACATTCTGATTTAATAATACAAGTTTTACTTTTTTGTGTCAACACCATGCAACAATAAATCAGCCTCTAGTGTATTGTGAATTATCTAACACAGCTAATGCTTCTACCAGCTGACGTGTAGCATTTTAAAACCTAGTTCTAGAATTACTATGAACGGAGTTAAAGTTTGACTAACTGACAAACTTAACTCTGACTCTTTTGTCTCGCTTAATGCCTTCCTATAGTTCGGTGTGCCTTATATCTGAAATAAGTTTAAAAAAAAGACCATTCATTGAGGGTGCGCCTTTTAATCCAATGCACCCTATAGTAGTAGCTCAACCCTCACAGTTAGCATAAGATAGACATACGCTGAGGTCCGTGGACCCAAGAAAAGCTATTAAACCAGTTGGGGTTTGTGTCCTTGTACTGTGTGTCCGCACAGATCTGATGTCTGGAATCTTTACCAAAAACTTTAACCAGTTGCTGGCCCTTTATTCCTTCATAGTTTCTGAAATCCTTTACCATAGTCCTATTACCAAAGAAATCTCACTCCTTCAGCCTGAGTGACTATCAGCCAGTTGCACTTCGACCAGTGCTTCAAAATACTGTTCTGGAGTCACAATACATCAATCCTGCCATCTAGTTTCAGATCAACAGACGACACCGTGGCCCAGCACTCCATGCACTTTACCACCTGGAGAAGCAGAGGAGCTACATTACATCCATGTGCTCTTTGGCTTTTCACACCATTTTTCTCTCCAGACAGGTGGACAAGCTCAATGACTCGGGGCTTCCAAGGCCCATCTGCACGTGAATTAACAGCTTTGTGTCCGGTTGTAGTCAGAGGGTCATAGGTAGCCGACATACCTCCACAGCACTCAGCATCAGAACCACATCACTTACGACTACGCCCCTGCCCAAGACACAGGTTTTTTACAATTTTGGCTAAAAATTGCGTACTTTGATGCTTTTAAAGTAGTGCAGTGCATAGGAAAGTACATAGGAAATTGTCTTACCATTTGAACTTCTTCATTTACAAAATATTTTAAGCTTGACAACTTAAAAATAGCAAACCGCACTTATATTTTGCACACACAAAAAAAATCCAATACCATGGTGAAGTATGTGATGTTTACACTGTCATTACAGTGTAGCGCAGGCAATATGGCATGCATGATTTACCATGTCATTCTGACAGGCTGTTATCGAAGATTACAAGCTTAGCAATTGTAGAAGAGGCATTCAACCTGACATAAACTTTACTTGAACAAAAGTCATCAAGTAAAACTGCACTCAGTAGCGCTCAAGTGTGATGTCTCGACTCTTGGTTTTGCTTATGTCGGTCTGCATATCACTGGGCAGCATATTAGTCACAGCAGCCTCCCATCAGAAGCATGGAGAGGTCAGTAAGGCGATCCAAGGACATTCTGATGTGTGCAAACCCATTTGATTAAACCATTTGGAGTTTATGCATCAAGACAAAACCTCTACTTAGAAAGATGTCTTCAGTTTAGGAACTGAGATGAATATGCAAATAAAAAACACATCACTTTGTCTTAGCATGGGTTTGTGACTTTTTTCAATGACATTGCTGATTGTCTCAACTGGGCCTTGGCCAAAACACCTCAGCCTTGAGATAATATTGATCAAACAATATGATCTACTATCCAGGTCTCTATTAATTTCATTTTTAATCTGTGTAGTCAGTATTTTCTTTGTTTACATGATTTTTGCACAGACGAGGTGAAAGGTTAAGGTCATGTCACACAGCCACTATGAACATTTTGCACATATTGCACGGATGGAAATGAGTCAAACCTGAATACATGTGGAAAAAGTGATAAAAGTTGTGGTCTTTATATGAAATTTTCACAGATGTAATAAACCATGTTAAAACCACAGAAGAAGTGCAAATAAACTGTGCAAAGGACACGTAAATCAGCGTAGAACATGTACAGTGTGGGATTATTGCACTATTTATGTGCATTTCATCAGTGTTATATGTGATATAAAAGTTATACATCGGTGTAACGAGCATGAAAAGTTTGTTAGACATATGTGGTAAGCCACAAATTTGCGTGTTCATCTCGCAAAAATCACTGTCTACAATTCAGGTCACACTGCAAAAACTGTCCAAGAAAAATGACAGAATTTTTTATTCTGGCTAGAAACCGCATAATCCTTATAAATAAGCCACTGGGAGCTATAATACAATTGATGAAAATATAGTTGGAATGGGACTGTAATGGGTTAAAATGACAATGGGTGAGACTATGGTTATTGTCAAAAATCATCACATCAGCATTAAAGCAGTGGTTAACATTTAAAAGAGGCCACCTAGATATATAAATGTCTAGTTCCTCACATCATTACCTCAGTACCTCCCATTACAGTCGTAGAGTTAATCATGAGGACCCCCTGAGAGCAAATGACACGGTCCTCTTAGAAGCACCATCCTAAATCCGATGCAGATTTTCCGCCTCCCAGTGTGTATATTTTTGCTGCATTCTGAGCATCTGGGGGCGTTTTACACAGATTCCCAGGAGGCGCAAGGCTATTTATACAACATCTTCACAAAAAGATGATAGTCTGCAGATACTCCTCCCACCTCTAAGCCCCACCCTTGAGATGACAGGATTGACACATGATGGCCCAATCTAATCTTTTTATCACTTTGGTAACTTTATGTCTCCTGGTAAAACAGGAAAAGCCAATACTGCGGAAGGAAAATTGTCTGCTAAAATATGATATGATGCTTGAACACATGGAAAAACACACACTTAGACTATGCAGCTCCACCTTCAGAGTAGCGTGGTGGAGCCTTCAGTATCGGTTGGTATTAACAGATCAGCGCAAAGCAGCAGCCACCCTGCTTTTAAGTCTTTTCTTGAGGTAGTGCTTCAGAAGCCTTCTGCAGAAGAGGATAAACACACAGGAATCCCCGAGGCCCAGCACCTCCTCTTACAACTGTCTTTTCTGGTCCCTCCTCTTCTCTTCTCTTTTATTTTATTTTATCCTTTGCTTATTTCCACTTTCCTTCCACCTTTTATTTTTTGAACTAATGGCACTTTGAGTTGCAAAACTCCCAAGCTTTAGGGGGTTTGAAGTTTGCTATTTCTTTATTTTTTTTTTTTTTTTTTTTACAATGCAGAAGTTCATATTTGCTGATTTTTGCACTGACTTTCAAACTGTACAGGTGACTATCCATCTAGGTCTGCTGCAGGGACTCTTCAAGGATGGGCATGCAAGTAATTCCTTCTCTACAAATCATTTCTTTGGCTCCAAACAAATGGCGTAGCTTTGTTCCCTGTCTCTAAGAGAGACCCAGACAACACTTTAGAGCACGTGTCAAACTCAAGGCTTCTTCTTTTTCTTCTTCCTCTGCTTATCCGGGACCGGGTCGCGGGGGCAGCAGACTAAGCAGAGATGCCCAGACTTTCCTCGCCCCAGCCACTTCCTCCAGCAAATCTGGGGGGAGCCCAAGGCCAGCCGAGGGATGTAGTCTGGGTTGCTTAAACCAGCGTGTCCTGGGTCTTCCCCGGGGCCTCCGCCCAGTGGGGACATGCCTGGAACACCTCTCCAGGGAGGCGTCTAGAAGGCAACCGGACTAGATGCCCGAGCCACCTCAACTGGCTCCTTTTTGATGTGGACGAGAAGCGGTTCTACTCCGAGCTCTCCGCGGGTGACCGAGCTTCTCACCCTATCTCTAAGGAAGCACCCAGACACCCTACGGAGGAAGCTCATTTCAGCCGCTTGTATTCGGGACCTCGTTCTTTCGGTCATAACCCATAGCTCATGACCATAGGTCAGTATTGGAACGAAGATAAACCGGTAAATTGAGAGCTTTGCTTTTTGGCACAGCTCTCTCTTCACCACAACGGATCGATACAAAAATCAAGGCCTGCTGGCCAAATGTCATTTTATGTGGCACGCGAGAGCATAAAAGTTTTTAACTTCTTAAAATAAAAAATAAAAATTGGTATGTATTTATTCATATCTAGGGGGAAATGGACTTCAAATATCGGATTGGGCCTTAGGACCTTAAACACTGTCCATATAACCTAACCTGACAAAACCAAATTTAAAAGGATTTATGCTAGAGTAACAAGTAAACACATGTTTTTCTATGCAACTGTAATTGTCACTTTAAAAAGTTATAATAAATAACTAAATTAGTAATTTAACATTAAGGAGTAGTTACGTTTATTTTTCATTACATTTAGTTATATGTATAAGTTGTATCTGGCCCTTTGAGGACAACCACTATGCTGATGTGACCCTCTGTGAAAAGGCGTTTGACATCCCTGCCTTAAAGGATCTGATTTCCATAGCCTGAGTCTGCATAGAAATACAGTAACTCGTGGAGGTGGGTGAGGGTATGCACATAGATTGCCTGGTAACTTGGAATCTTTGTTTTCTGACTCAGCTCAAGTTTTCACTACAATGAGCAAATCCGGTCAATCTTAGACTCAATCATTCCCTAATTTGTGAACTTGTGAACAATCCTTAAACTCCTCCACCCAGGGAAGTGACTCATTTCTAACCCAAAGCGGGCTGTCCGTCTGTTTCCAGCCAACATTTGTCTCAGTTGGTGGTACTGATTCGTATCCAAGTTTAATCACATTCAGCTACAAATCACTCCAATGAGAGCTGGAAGTCGTGGATTGAGGAAGCCAACAAGTCCGTGTTGTGTTCAAACAACAGAGAAAGACAAGAAAAGCAAAGAGAAAAGCCAAATTCATTCCTACATTTGGCTTTGCCGAGAAACTGCTCATCATACATTTCCAACAAAGCAAAAAGTTTCCTCAGATGTAGTCCAACTCTTGAGATGCTATGTCACTCTCAACCATTGACTATATAAGTGAACTGGACGGAGTGAGTGTGACGTCACCCATAGAAAAATCCTTCCTTCCGGTTCCAACCAAATGAAGTCAATTCAGTCGCCATGTTTCTGCGATACGGCCATCGTCATGTTGGGACCAAACTTGCTCAGTTAGCCATAATTGGTTTGTGTCGGTCTGAGTCTTTATTTCTATGGCAATTCAGGAGTGAGCTTGTTAAACGGCCACACCCCTTCCACTGTAAGTGGGCTCGGAAGAATTTGTCAAACGCTTTGGATAATCAATGCAAGGCCGCCTACTTTTATTAAGGCATCCAATTTGCACTACGGCGAAACTTTTCATGAAAAATTATCATAGCTGCGTATTTCTCATTTTAAACCTACATGATTTTGGCTTTCTGGGTCCAAAGGGTACTTCCTATTTGGAACACTAGGGGGGAGGGGCCATTCAGTCCAGTTCTCAGATACAGTCAATGATCCCAACTAATTAAACTACTAATAATTGACAGTTGGTGGGTAATCAACCTTTCTGGAACTCTGCATGTCAATTCAAACTGAACTTTACAGAGATTATGTTAAAAATAAAGTT
Organism: Oryzias curvinotus; assembly: GCA_023969325.1. Classification (NCBI taxonomy): domain Eukaryota; kingdom Metazoa; phylum Chordata; class Actinopteri; order Beloniformes; family Adrianichthyidae; genus Oryzias; species Oryzias curvinotus. The sequence goes on along the minus strand of CM043710.1, from coordinate 15,095,754 downwards.
TATAGACAACAGATCATATAATAACAGTGTTAGGAAAGTTACTTAAAAACATTTCTCACTACTGTATCTTGAAAGTAACTGAGTCAGTACCTGAATGATTCCATAACAAAAGTAACAAATTAACAGGAACAGAAATTATTTGCATTATTTTAAAGTTCCTATCATGTCAGAATTTGTACTTTTCTAATCAATTTGACCAAAGTCAAGATAGTATAAGGTTGTTGTTGTTTTTTTTTACAAACAAAGCAAATATTTAATATTATTTGAAAATGAATTTAAATGCACATTTAAAAACCATAAAGTGTGTTTAACTGTTCTAATAAACAAATCTAATTTACAAATATTCAGACATTTGGTCAGGTAAACATTCATACTTCTTTTTCTGGAGGTCGACAAAATCTCCCCCCTGGTTATAATGTCCACTTTATGTGTCTGTTCTTGCCTTTGACCTCAATGAATTTAAAGTAGTGCTTAATATCTCCAACTTTCCATTGGGTCACTCTAGACTTGTGGTTTTTACAACTTCCTCAACCAAATTGTGTGTGTGGGATGACTGCCATGTAAAACAACCTTGGCTCTTATTGGCTACCATGAAACATGTGACTGCCTTAGCAAATCATATTCTCTTTTGCTGTGGTTCCCCTTCTGACAGAAAGACACCAGATTGGACATATTGGTGTGTTTGGTTTGCATAGTTTATTAAATCAACTCAAAGTGATGTACTACACGTTCACCAATGAAACAATCCACCATAATGAAGACGGTAATACATCCAGTTTTAAAATGAAACAACTTTGCATTAGATCAGCTAAATAAAAATATGGCAACAACAACACATATTTCTTTCACCCTCAGAAATAAAAGAAAATAACATTGAATGTGTCCATGTACACAAATATTTACACATATTAGCAATTTCGAAGCATTTATGTGGTGCAGATTCATTGTAACCAATAAATGTAGGAAAACATTCTGACAATGTTTGACGGAGCCTTGATGAAACACCCTGAGCATAGTAAGTTTACAGTCCAGCCTGCTGCAGTTTGATGCTGCGCGTTCATCACTGCTGGACTCGCTTCATATCACTAAGCTTTCACTGCTGTCTCCTGCAATCACAGAGATACAGTTGTACAAGACAGCTCTGCACACCTTATCTCTGATTTCATGTCAGTGCACAGTTTCAGGCCATACAGACCCAGAGGATTGTTTCATATAATTCACTTTCTCTGACATCCACACAACAGCAGAACTAGCATTACTCCACTAAATAAGTTGTGAAATGAGCTTTGGTCATTCCGAAATTGAAAGTGATGCAGAAGTAGGACCTAATCCACACTGGATAATAGAAACTCAACCACCACGGGAGAAAAACAGTCTGATAGTCTCATTAATTGTAATACTGGAAAAAAAGCTATGGTTAAAAACGCTGAAAGCCACCCTCCTTAAAGACCCACTCCAATGAAAATTGGGTTTTTGGTTGTTTTTAACATGTTCTTGTGGCATATACTGAGAAATTAATCTTAAAACTGTTACTTTATTCAAATCGTTGTGAATCTAAATAAATGCCGGCTTGCCCATTTTGGCGAAACAACTATGATTCGAAAAAATAAACATCTTCAAAGCCTCTGTTGATGGCTGTGGAACAGATGACATGTCAGAAATTGACTTCCAGTTTGATTGTCTGTGGGCTTCCTCTTTTTTCCCCCCTCTCCTTCGATTTTTGTCTCAGTGTCTGCACAGCTGTCCATCTTCCTCAGTCTTCTGAAAATTGAACGCAGCAGAAAGAATGGCCCGCAAACAGCTTTCCAAAAATGGTTGAATGACAATGAGGCTTTTAAAAGCACTTGGCCATCCTAATGCTCACCCTATTGACAATATTGATTTCCCCTTCCTGCTAGAAACCCTTAAAGCTCTGTGCAAAGGAGACTATCAGCTGTGCCCCATGATGGCAGTCAGCACAAGTCAGTCTGTGTGGTCCAACACAAACACTAATGCAGACAAACACCGACTAAGAACACAACAGCTTTACCTTTAAATGCCAAAAATTATTCTTCATTCTGTCTGACATTGAGCCCTGCCAGTCACAGAGAAAACAAATCTGTTCAGAGCTTTGTTGAAAACGTCGTCCTACACTCCTTCATTACTTACAAGCCACAAGGTACATTTTGCGCATATTGCACGGAGGAAAATTGGTCATACTTGAATATACATGGAAAAAGTAAGAAAAGTTGTGGTCTTTACTTGAAATATTGATGTATCTCAAATAAACCCTTTAAAACCACAGAAGAACCACACAAAGAACATTAAATTAACACAGAACATGAACCGTATGTGATTATTGTGCTATTTATATGCAATTTATGAATGATTTGTGCGTACATTACATACTTTGAACGTAACAACACATGTGAGATAACTCCGTTAGACATACCTGGGACAGGCCATGGAAAGCCACAAATTTGTGTATGCATGTCAAAAATAACAGACAATTGTGTACGATTCACGTAATAACTGCAATGACGAACCCAAGAAACACTTATGAATCAGGTATAACCCGCATGCAACACATATTTCATACGTGACAAAACAATTCGCAAATTATACGCAGTGGCTGTGTGTCATGGGACTTACAGTGCGAGTACTGGCTCCTTACTGGCTCCTTAAAGGACGAATGCTTCATACACGGAGTGTGCATGTGATAAGTAATTGCACGGAGGAAGACAATAGGATGCCCCCACAAAATGTGCTCTGATTGTCTAATTTCGTCACTGCGTGCAAAATCGGGCACTTTTCACTTAAACAGCACTTTCCTGCTGCCTCGCACAGATTTGCCTTTTTTCACTAGCAGACAGTCCAGATCCACCTGTACGCACAGTCGTAACTAAGGATGAGTTTTTGGTGAAAAGTCAAAGGAAATTAAGAGCTTTAAGGTGTAACAATGTATCCACTTATAGATATGAATGACCTGTTCAAAACAATGATGCATACATTTCTGAAGTCAAACTAAAGTTAGCACAAGGTACTTACAGGATGAAGTATCTGCTTTGTTATTTTCCCTTCATCCTGAGATAACCCTATAACTGCCAGCTGAACCAAATGCTGGAGCACATTTGGAGAAACATATTTTCAAAAACATTGATTATCTCGTTAAAATGGTAAATATGCAACATCAAGCTGTATTTTTTGGGCTAAATTGAAGGACAAACATTTTAAAATGTACCAAGTACAGAACATGAGACAATGGATTCACATAAACTCTGACAATACACCTGTGAAAAAAAAAAAAAAAAGAAAAAGAAAAATGTACCTCTGAGAATGAGACTGTTATAGCAAGGTTACACAAAGAAATGACACATTTTCCAATAAAAGGCTGCCATGTGTGACAGTTGCTCTTGTTTGAATAGGGATCTGTTCCACATTGACCTTGACTTTTTGTAATGCTGTGAATTTAGACCAAAGATTAAAAGAATATTAGAGCTTGCTAATGAGAAGCTGAATTGGAACAGAGCTCAATCCAAATAAATCCACAGCCAAAGAGACAACAACCGATCTAAAATGTCAAAGTGCTGCTGTCCCCATGGTGTGTCTTGCTCCGCTGCTAAGTAATGTCCTTTAAATCCCCATATTTTGCATTAATAACACATAATTTCAGGACTATGACTAAATTACAGTTTGAGTAACATTGCTGTCTTAGTGTGTTTTTGTTTTTTCTAGTAGCTGCGTTTCCATGACACATTTGTGCAAAACCTTATCAAACTTTTAGTTATGTCAAAATCTTACAATTTCACAATCACACTGTCCATAAAACAATAATTATGTGAATAATCAAACCAACTCACGAGATAAGTCGTTCAAAAATCTGGTGACGAATGTGAACAATGATTTACAGCAGATACGTTCAAATTTCCACCATGACTCATTTAATTCGAAATAAAGTGTTTCCATTAAAGTTTTGTGAAATATGTCAATTCCGATAGGCCATGAAAACCACCTCATCCAAGTGCAAAAACTTTTTTTTTTTTTTTTGCAATAAATGAGAGGGGTTTTTCCCCCCGAAATTGTCATGTTTCCATTAGACTAATTTATTATCACAAATCCAATTTGTGCAATTTCACACTCAGTGGAAAGACTGCTATTGTCTTTCAATCTAAACACACTCAGACTCAATCTAATTTTTTTTTTTTCTGCTGAGGGTGCTTGCTTTACAATTGCACTCTTAATAAAAAGCAATGACAGTTTCAAACATGTCCATTAAAGCCAAACGGTCTTCTGAGGAATAAGCATATATATCGATGCATGCATTTCCAGGACAAGTACAGTGCATGCACAGTTAGATGACTTATGTAGGTCAAGGCAAAATTACTGAGCCTGATTGAGGCAAAATGATGTACTTTCAACCAGAGAACAGCCCTCCAGGATTGCAGTGCAATTTTTCTAGCGTGCTAGTTATAGCTTTTTATCCCTCAGTTCTAGACCAGTTATTTGCATATCTCCATTCATCCGTTTTACACACTTTTTTTATTTCCAGCTCAGGATTGCAAACATAATAACTCTTTCTAGCAAAATGTCTTTGCATCCAAAATTCCTGAACTTCATATTACAGTTTTGTCAGAGATTGTACACTGAAAAACAACACAAAAGACTGCATTAATGTGCAGCATGCTGAGAAAATACCTGGAGAATTACACCCTGCAAACATCAAAATGTTACTCTGCCTGTCCTCCCAGTCAGACATCACCTTACTTGAAACCAAGCTGAAGAAGGCAGACACATACAGAGCTACAGTAGTGTCAAAGTGTCGGCTCTCCAGGAAACTCCGGTGACTGATGTTAAAGCGCATCTCATCTGAGTCACGAGGCTTTTATCTTCACAATGTGATGAGTTCAGACATGGGAAGTCTCTTTCTTTTTCTTGAACCTCACATTCTCCAGCCCCTTCACGGGGAAAAAGGCAGTGGCGTGATGACCACTCATCGACCCGTCTAAATGGAACCATTGTTCAGAGGGAGAAACCAGAAGCAATCACGGCTCCTGTGGCCGCCATATTATGAAGAGGATGATAGATGTATTGTAACAGATCTTTCAGACTTTTCAGCCACTGCGACCGCGTTCCAGCTGAACACTATCCATTAGTGGACACAAACCGGGCCTGGAAAATCTATAAAACAAGGGTGGCAAATAGGTTCGATATTGGGTTTTGTTTGGAGAAACTTCAAAGTTTAAGTAATGTATTCAGGGGACTGTTTGATACACAAACACACCAAATGTGGTCCAACACTAAAAGTCTTGTTTTGGTCTCTCTTTTTTTTCTTTTTACCAGAGAAAACAGACGCCTTTCTAACAATAAGATGAAAAAGAAAAGTACTTTAGGTAAAGGTGTCCAAACTTTTTCCAAAGAGGGTCAGATGAGGTGAGATGAAAATGTGTGAGGGCCAACCAATCGGCCTGCCATTTTTTTACTCCTGTAATAGCTAGGGGTAGGAATCTTTAGGAAACTCACAATTTGATTTATGATTCAGGAGGCCAACGATTCGATTATGAAACGATCATCAAGGCATCCTGAATCTGCAACTTCTAGAAATGTTTTCTGTTGACCATAAGACACCAATGTTACTTGCTTTTCTCCACAAAGTGCATTTTTAAGTAAAAACAAGATTAATGTCCATGTTTGACTTTTAATAGGACTATACAAATTCTGACATGACAAGTATTTCATTTGGTAATCAAACATGTTTCGCAGCATCAAAAGGGAAAATGTTCCCTGAACTCAACAACCTTAAATAATTCTCTACTACAGATTATGGACTCAAGTTCTCAAGCTCCAATCATCTTCGTTATTTACTTCACCTTTTCTGAACATGATGGAAGTTTCCTTAGGAGAACCCATTTTTGACAGTTGGAAGTGCTCGTAGCAGAACTTATTAAAGCCACAATCACAATGTGATTTTGCAAATTTGTTGAGTCCTCTACATATTTGATTTTGTTGCGACAGAACTTTTATTTGTTAAAAAACCTCTGTGTTTAGTTTCATTTTTTACTTAACTTATTTAAAGTTAATAAAATGATTGACAAACTTTTATGGATCATAATTAATGAATCTAATAATCCGTCCTCTTTCCCATCATTAGCGTAAAATTAACTGTTTTTGTAAAAATTCCATTGGAATGAAATACACTTTTTTTTCCAAAATGACTGAGAAATTTTGTGTTTGAAGACCAGAAATAAAATTAAAAAAAATAAGCATGAAAAATGATTAAATCTGGGTTGACATGAATTATTACATATCATTCACAATATATACTTGCTGAAAACTTTCAAATTTAAATAAAAAAATAAATTGTTTTTTTATTCAAAAGTACAAACCACTGACACAATTGTTTTGTTTTTGACGCAAAAAATAATACAATTTCCATTTATCCTGGCATTTCACCTTTTCTATTCATTATTTATAGTCAACAATTTAGAAATGAGCTAGATAGTGTCACTGAGAGGGTCCAGTGATCGTGGTGCTACAGGTTTATACTGACAGAATTTAGCCAACCGCAATCAAGAAATCATACAAACAGTTTTTAGAAAGTGCTGGGGGACATTTGAAAGTAGACTATATTTGACCCATGGGCCAGGCTTTGGACATGCTTGATTTAAGGCCTTTAGAACACTTATTTATTCTGAAAGATTGTAAAAAAAAAAAAATAAGTAATTAATTACATAACAGAATGGGTTCTATAATTGCTACTTGCTATGCTATACGATTTGAATAAAGAAATGCTCAGAAATGCAATTGTTATCTTACTACGCGTCCTCTATTATCAGGAAAATGCCACCAGAACACCCAAAATCCAATTTTCATCAAAGTGGTCTTTAAGCCAAAACACTTTCAACGGTACTGCAAAGGTGCTGGAAGAGAGGTGTGAGCGTGTCATTGCTTTCTCCCAACTAAAAAGAAAAGATTTAGATTCTTTTATAACAATCAGTTTGAAGCTTTTTTTTTTTTTTTTAAAGAGAAACAGAGATTTTGTTCCTTTCAGGCATTTCTTTCCTGTTAGACCTAGATAGATCTTTTTAGGAAGCAAAGTCTGCAGTAGATGCAAAGCAAAAACAACCACTCTGAGCTTTTTAACTGAAAGCTGCTAAAATACTGCGTGTGGATAACAGGACAAGGGAAGATCGGCTTCTGATAAAGTGCCACGTCCCATGAGAGGTGACCTGCTTATGCAACGCGCTTCCCCTTTAACCTAGCTGTGAGCCATTCTCACCTGTCAGATCGTTACCTCCATCCTTGCTCACGAGCAAGTGCATTTTGTGTGAGTGTTTGTCCCAGATCGTATATTCCTTTGTGCTCGAATGAATCTTTACATGTGTCACAGGCTCGTATGCACACGTGGGGTTTTTCAATTATTTTCATGCAAGAAGAAAAGCTATTTTTTAAACCCTTGTCAACAGCCGGAAGCCATTTAAATAAAACTCTGGGTACTTTTATCCTTGGAGACTTCATTTTCTCTATCAAACTTGTTCAGAGACAGTTCAGACAGCCTTTCCTCTGAGTGCCAAATAGGACATGGACACATGTCTTTCTAGTGTCTTTTCTAATTGTACAACAAGTGAGGTGTTATTAGAGATGCTAGAAATAATTTTAGGTGTAGCCATCAAAGCATTCTCCTTATTTCGTTCAATATATAAGTGCATACCTGATTTGCACAGATTTGTCACCAATTTTTTTCCTCTTCATACGTAGAAACAGCCAAAATAAAAGATTTTAAACCCATAAAATTTTCTTAATTTGCAATTTTCACAACTGCATTTGAAATTTACAACATACATACAATTGCTAACATAGTTAATGAAAATGCAGCTAGCGTGCTAGAATGTTCTAATAATGTTCCCTCTGGATTATTCTGATGTAGAAAAACGACAGTGGGCTAAACTTTATGAAACTAAAATGTGAATTGGATTTACACTTGATTATCTTTCAAGAAGTACAAGGAATATGGAAAACTTCACCTGCACTGTTCAGTGCCAGGTATTTATCTCTGAGTCACACTGGTTGAATTATTTGCTAAACATGATGTCCCGGATCAATTGTAGGTCAGTAATTGGGATCGTTTAAAATGAACCAATATTGACTATGAATGATTTCAGCAACCACATATTATGTTGTGAATCGAATCATTGGTCAGACTAATTGTTACACTCTTAATATATCACTATCCAGCTATAAAATAAAGTGGCATTGCACCTCTCCAACATGAAACAACTTTTGCAGAAAAAGCATAAACCACAACCGTCTGGATCTTGAAATGTGAGGCTTGGCTTTAGTCAAACAACAAAAGTAGACCCAAAGCATCCTTAAAAATCTATGTAAGTGTTGATGTGTTCATTAGTTCATTTTAAAAACGAGCAACATGAGCTGGTCCCCAGACGCTAATTTGGAAAATGGGATTGCAGTGAACAAAAACACAGGAGTCTGTGCTTTATATGTCAGGACTCTGAAATTTCCAGGAAAGACTCAAACAGAAAACGCAATATTAGACAAGGGAGGTTATATATCTGTGGTCAATACATGATCACACATTTTTTCTTAGAAAACTATGACATGTCTTTAGAGGGATCCAATTAGTTGTGACAGAAAATAAAGATATGTTGCGAAATAACCACAATATTTAAAGGATAATACTACAGTTTGGCTACAAAATGAAGAAGAAAAAAAAAATATATATATATATAAAAAAAAAAACGCCCCTCTCACCCTCCGCGGGTGGTTTCTCCTCCAAGCTCGGGTCCTCTACCAGAGGCCTGGGAGCTTGAGGGTCCTGCGCAGTATCTTAGCTGTTCCTAGCACTGCGCTTTTCTGGACTGAGGTCTTTCCAGGTATCTGTTGTAGCCACTCCTCAAGCTTGGGGGTTACTGCCCCGAGTGCTCCAATTACCACAGGCACCACCTTCACCTTCACTTTCCAGGCTTTCTCCAGTTCTTCTCTGAGTCCCTGGTATTTCTCCAGTTTCTCATGTTCCTTCTTCCTGATGTTCCCATCGCTTGGCACTGCCACATCCACCACAACGGCTTTCCTCTGTTCTTTATCCACCACTATGATGTCTGGTTGGTTTGCCATTACCATCCTATCAGTCTGGATCTGGAAGTCCCACAGGATCTTTGCCCTCTCATTCTCTACCACCTTCGGAGGTGTTTCCCATTTTGACCTTGGGGTTTCCAGTCCATATTCTGCACACATGTTCCTGTATATTATTCCAGCCACTTGATTGTGCCGCTCCATGTATGCTTTACCTGCCAGCATCTTACATCCTGCAGTTATGTGCTGGATTGTTTCAGGCGCCTCTTTGCACAGCCTACACCTTGGGTCTTGTCTGGTGTGGTAGATCTGAGCCTCTATCGCTCTGGTGCTCAGGGCTTGTTCCTGAGCTGCCAGGATGAGCGCTTCAGTGCTGTCTTGTAGGCCAGCCCTTTCTAGCCATTGGTAGGACTTCTTGATATCAGCCACTTCAGTTATGGTCCGGTGGTACATCCCATGGAGGGGTTTGTCCTCCCATGAGGATCTGTCCTCCAGCACTGTATCCTCTGCTCTCCATTGCCTGAGACATTCACTGAGCACACTGTCAGTTGGGGCCTTGAGCTTGATGTATTCATGCATCTTGGATGTTTCATCCTGGATAGTGGCTTCTACGCTCACTAGTCCTCGGCCTCCTTCCTTGCGGCTAGCATACAGTCTCAGAGTGCTGGATTTGGGATGGAACCCTCCATGCATGGTGAGGAGCTTCCGTGTTTTAACATCCATGGTCTGTATCTCTTCCTTTGGCCATCTTATTATTCCTGCAGGGTATCTGATAACTGGCAGTGCATAGCTGTTTATTGCCCGGGTCTTGTTCTTGCCATTGAGCTGGCTTTTCAGGACTTGCCTTACTCGTTGAAGGTACTTAGCTGTTGCAGCTTTCCTTGATGCCTGCTCCAGGTTGCCATTTGCCTGGGGAATTCCAAGGTACTTGTAACTGTCCTCAATGTCTGCTATTGTTCCTTCTGGGAGTGAGACCCCCCCTGTGTGGACTACCTTGCCTCTCTTTGTCACCATCCGGCTGCATTTCTCGAGCCCGAATGACATCCCAATGTCATTACTGTAGATCCTGGTGGTGTGGATCAGGGAGTCAATGTCACGCTCATTCTTAGCATATAGCTTGATGTCATCCATGTAGAGGAGGTGACTGATGTTGGCCCCATTTCTGAGTCGGTATCCATAGCCAGTCTTGTTGATTATTTGGCTGAGGGGGTTCAGACCTATGCAGAACAGCAGTGGGGACAGAGCATCACCTTGGTATATCCCACATTTGATGGACACTTGTGCAAGTGGTTTCCCATTGGCTTCAAGGGTGGTTTTCCACAGCTTCATTGAGTTTCTTATGAAGGCTCTTAGAGTCCTGTTGATGTTGTACAGCTCCAAGCATTCAGTGATCCATGTGTGTGGCATTGAGTCATAGGCCTTCTTGTAATCAATCCAGGCTGTGCACAGGTTGGTGTGTCGTGACCTGCAGTCTTGGGCGACTGTTCTGTCGACCAGGAGTTGGTGTTTGGCTCCTCTGGAGTCTCTACCAATGCCCTTCTGTGTGTTACTCATGAATTGATCCATGTGCCTATTTATCTTGGTTGCAATGATGCCTGACATGAGCTTCCATGTTGTGGAGAGACAGGTTATTGGCCGGTAGTTGGATGGGACTGCACCCTTTGAGGGATCCTTCTGGATTAGGATCGTTCGCCCTTCCGTTAGCCATTCGGGGTGAGTCCCATCTCTTAGCAGCTGGTTCATTTGTGCTGCCAGGCGTTCGTGGAGTGTGGTAAGCTTCTTTAGCCAGTAGGCATGTATCATGTCAGGGCCCGGTGCTGTCCAGTTCTTCATACCTGAGACTCTTTCTTGGATGTCTGCCACTGTGATGGTTACTGGATTCTGTTCAGGGAGGTTGCTGTGTTCTTTTCTCAGAGAGACCAGCCACTGGGCATTGCTGTTATGTGCTGTCTCTTTCTCCCATATACTTTTCCAGTACTGTTCAGTTTCTAGCCTTGGTGGGTTTGCTCGGCTGTTTTGACCCTGCCACTGAGCGTACACTTTCGCTGGTTGAGTTGCGAACAGCCTGTTTATTCGTCGGGCTTCATTGTCTCTTGTGTATCTCTTTAGGCGGCTACTCAAGGCTAGGAGCCTTTGTTTGGCAGTTTCCAGGGCTTCAGGTATGGGCATCTGGCTGTATCTCTTAGGTACTTGCTTTCTCATTGTACCTCTTTGAGCCTCTGTCAGCTTACTCACATCCTTCCGAGTTGCCTTGATTTTGGCCTCTAACCGTTGCTTCCATGGTGGGTATTGTTTTCTTCCATGGTTGCTCTTATAGCCAAGCATCTCAAGGATCACTGCTGCTGAAGTGTAAACCAGTTCATTGGTTTCTGTGATGGTTGTGGTAGGAATTGCCCTCAATGCTTCATTCACAGTTTCCAGTAGACTTTCAGGCAGTACATCACTTAACCGTTGTAGCTGGTGTCGGGGTTGCCTAGTGGTCATTCTAGACATGATCTTGTCTTTCAGGTCAGTTGCTGCCTCGCTCAGCGTTACTGTGGTTGTTGGGGCTGTGTACCCAATCTCAGGGTGTGAGTGTGGTATAACCTCCTCTCTGACCTGTTGTTCTGGCTCTCCCGTGGTATTGGCATTGTACTGTATCACTTCAATCTCAAGCTGTGATAGGAGTTGGCGTTTGTGGATATTCGAGCATTGGGCTACCAGTTGTTTGGCAGTTAGCCTTGATTGTGGATTTCGAAGCATCCATTCATTCCACATTCTCTGCATGTACCCTCTCTGGGTTGGATTACTTGAGTAGTAGCATCCTAACAGATCCTTGTTCTCGCATCTAGTCCATTTCCGTCTTGTTCCAGTAGCCCACTTTCCATCAGAGTGCTCTGGTCCCCCAGCACCTGACGCAGACCTTGTTTGGCCGGGCGACGTCTGTGCCGGCATGACATGTGGTTCATTATCTCTCATGTAGTGAGGTAGGCATTAGCGTTAAGGGTCTTGCCCAAGGACCCTCACTGGGTGATGTTAATTGCCCGTCATTGTTATGGCATTTGCCATATATATATATATATATATATATATATATATATATATATATATATATATATAAAAACCTAAAAAGAAAAAAAACTAAGAAAAAGAGTCAAAATGACCAAAAGAAGACAAAACAAGCTAAATACAAATCCAAATTAAACACACCAGAAGATGCACACAGATGAAATGGGAACATTTCCAACAAAGAACCAAAATATCCTACAATAATAATCTATAAGTGGTCTACACAAGAGCACAATAGGTATCCCGACTTCTTTGTTGTGGAGTCTTTTATTCATAGATATGAGCTGGATGAGTGGATGGCTCTCACTAATCCATGGTACTTTCTGGGAAAAACACACTGTACCCCTCTTTTGATATTGAAGATCTACATGTGAAAACATTCAAATCATTCCTGAAAGGTTTTGAAATTGGTCAAACATGGTCTCCTTAATGCAAGTTATGTTGCATTTGCCAAGCGCAGCAAACAAAAGTGCAGCCACTGTGGAAAAAACATTTACTGTGGTCTTGTTTTAGACAGTTTTGTCTTTAAATTTTGTAGTTTATATTTATTTAGAAGGATATTTTCTGACTTTTTTAAAGTATACATTATTTTTAGTCTTTACAATTTAAGAAAAAACAATGCTTTATTTTTATCAATTTGTGTCACAAAATAATGTGAAAAAAATTACCAAATTAAAAGCATTCAAATATGTAAGCATATTCTGTTTTTGTTTTGTTTTTTTTTATTTAAGCATATGCTCAGCTTTCCATGAGCTATGTAATGTTATGACCTCCTGTGGCGCCCGCTGCGCTTTGACCAAGTTTGTTGGTCACGTGATGTATTTATATTGAAAAGTGTTTCCATTACAGTTTTGGAAAATATATCAATTTCGTTAACCCTTACAAACCACCTGCTCCATAAATACAAGTTTTTTCGGAATTGTCGTGTTTGTTTTAATCAAATGTATTATCCCAAATTCAATTTGCGAAGTTTCATAGTCAATGGAAATGTTACTAATGCCAAGACGTTGTTAGAGTTTTCAGTGTACCTATCAGTTTTTTTATTATTCTGGGAAGGGCTGTGATAACATTATATGATATCAGGAGTCCAGTATTCTCACAGTCAATTCTCTCATACAGGATGGTATTCTCGAGGTCACACCTTCCAATACTCATAAAAATGGCTAAAAATAAAGATGGTTGTTCTTGGACTCATCAAAGCTCAATTATGTTGAGTTTTAAAGTTCATGACCAAATTGCCAGAAAGGAGTTTTCTAAGTGTAGAGGTCCTGGGTGCATTTTCGGTCATAAAAGAGTACCTTAGATAGAAAAAATCATAGAGCTGAAAAACCCCAAAGGGCAACCAGAAGCAGACTTCAATGTAAAGAACAAATGAGATTTGATACAAGTCAAACGCAGCATATCAAATGCCTCAACGCTATGATTGATCATTGGCGCTCATGTCCACAGAACCTGAACATTGTAACCCCTCTGCTGAACAGGAACTTTCACGTAAAACAAGAGTTTTCGGTGTAAAATATAGGGCCATCTTGCTGACAGCTCTGCTGAAACAGCTAGACAACAACACATCAACAAATCTTCAACACAGTATGAAAGAAAAAACAAAACAATCAAAGAGCTGCCCAGGCCCAGTTAATGCCTCCCCTCCGAAGTAACACAGAGCTGTCCATGAACAAAGACCTAAACATGTTAATATGCTAGAACAAAACAAATATTTTTGTAAAATAAAAAAAATAAATGTTTTTGTACAATGGTGTCTACTATCTAACAAACAAAGGATATTCAGGTGTCCTGCATTAATCTGATTTAAAAAGTACAGATTAATTAAGATGTTTTTCATCTTTAATCTTTATTTAAAGAATTGATCTTTGAATGCTGGATTATAGTTGAACAGTATAGGGCGAATCATTTTCAAATGTGCTTGTACCTTTGAGACACTTAAACTTCATTAAAACTAAAATAATCAAAATCCTACATCAAAAAAGTATTTATTTTACTTTTTTACCATAGAATTAAGAGCAGCCAATTTCCCACAACATAACATGCAATTAAAAGCCTTATTTTTTTTTCTAAATGACAATGCATCTTATAATCCAGAATATCTTATATTAATTGGATCAATTGTGGTTGTGTTCACTGACGTTGAATCTGGTGCACCATAAGGTGCAGAAAATACGGTTATGAAAATGTGTCTTTCTCCTTACTGCATGTTTATATCATTACTACATGAATTTCTGGACAGAGTACAGCAATCGGGCTTTGATAACCCTGCATATTTATCATTAAATGTAATTCTTGAAAAGCACAAACTCAAATTCCTGTTTTGAAATGATAGAGGACAGCAAATGGGGGACAGCATTTTGTTTGGCTTAGTTCTTATTTTCCAAATCTAATTAGTTTGATCTATTTACACATTTCTTTTGAATGTGTTGTGTTTGTGGGTCGTTTTTTTTTATCTTGGTGATCATTATTCCTGTTCAAAGACTGGAACTAAATCTGTGTTCTGAATGCTTTGCATTTCCAATGTCTGCCACTTAAAAAACCAAAACAAAATAAAAACCTATTTGAAAAATTGTCTGAAGGTTGAAGAGTTTTCACAAATACCACCTCATTAGATACCAGTAAATACAGGACCTGTTCTTTGGTCAACAGATAACAACTATTGGATTCGTCCAAAATGTGTTGGTTTAATACTAAGTAAAGAAATGGAACAGCTTTGTCTTGACAGGAACAAGAAGTTCACCGTGTCATTTCGAGAATCAGTTTTTCTAAAGTAGTGCCTTTAAAAACCCTGGCATTGAAGAAAGTCTCCAGCAAAAGGAGAAGGACCTGGGCTTTATGAAGAGTTCATCCAGGGACCACAACCCTCCATTCCTGCCTCCCTGCCTCGCTTTATCTTGCCAGTTGTTGCCCAAATCTCCCCACCTCTTCCTTTTTCAGGCTTGGCCAAGAGAGTGTTTAGAAAACAGTGTGTAGAAGTGTTCTGTTATCCCTCCACAGCGCCTTCCGGGTCTGAAGATGAGTAATTTTCTCACAACAAGGTTTCCCATGATAGCTCTCTGCTTAGAGTAGCTATTAATGCCCTTTCTTGCTCAGTGGTTTGTCAAATGCATTAATCTGAGGCTTGGCTATGGATGGAAAACAAGGATATAAGAAAGACAAGTCGGAAAACCAAGAGAGGAAAGTCGACTCAAAATGCGACAAGACTATTTTTTTCCTCTGTTATTTTTGTTTTACTGCAATCTTATCAAGTTTGACTGATACACTAATTGCATTTCAATACATTTTCCAGTCCATAGTTTCCTATTTGCGTCCGCATATAGCACCAAAGCCTAGAGAGTAAAAAAAAAAAAAAAAAAAAAATTATAATCAAGGATTAGTGCTGCAATAATGCATGAAGTCTTTGCTGCATCGTAAATACTGGGAATAAATGAGCTGTTTATGAACAACCCAAGCATTTGCTTCTGCAGGACTTTTTTTTTTTTTTTTGTGCATTTGACTCACACCTCGCTGTGTTGACTGATTGTAATGATAGTTTGTGTAAACAACTGTAAAATTGTCTAATTATTGAATTCAGAACTGCTTATAGGATCAAAGGCAATCACAAGTTTTCTAGTCAGAACAGGAAAATGTCAGCCCCAGGGATGTGTCGAGCGGAGATAAACGCGCAACACGAGAAGTCAAAGTATCTGTGGATAATTACACAGGACTTCAGGGGCTCTTTGTCTGCGGGAAATGAGTTGTGCTGGGTGTACATACACAGCAAAACAGTCTCTGAATTCATTAGATTCTCTATCTAAACAGAGAATAAATAATATATATTTATGTTTTCCACTGATTTTCTTCAATTACTCGAAAAAAAGGAGACAAACACAAACAAAGCAGTAACGGTCTGGTAGAGGACAGAGTGGGGGAAGTTTTGTTTTTCCCATCAATTATCTCAGACGTTAACTGTAAAGCATTGTATGTATTATATTTGGACATTTTGTTTTCAATTAATGTATTTTCTGCACTACAGGGAGCCAGATTTACAATCAATGGTCTTTTTCAAAATTTTGTCATATCTAAGGCTGTTACGGCCTTCCGGTTCTTTCTATTTCCTTCCGTTCTGTTGGTTTTTCTGTTTGTTTTCTCTTTCACCAACTGAGGGGTGGACCACCAGATTTGGATCAGCTGATTGAAGGGCTGTCCCCTAGACAGCTAATTGCTGGGAGATGCTGACGTGGATGATAGAGGAAGACGATACGCTGCATAGAGGGAGGGCTGGAGTTGACTAGTAAAAGAATAAATGTGTAGACCTTAACCACTAGTCCACAGCCCAACACCGCTATACTTTAACGTATTCACAATACTGTAACTGTTAAACAAACTGATCCAGCTAAAACAAACATTACTGTGACCATGCTAATCCCAACCTTGTTAGTAACACACACAAAAAAAAAACACAGTACGACACAGTACGCTAATGCTGCTACATGGTATTCACACAATCAAACATTTGAACAGAGTGCCATATGCCTCTCAAAATCACTTCAACATTAGTAAGAGTTCATCCATATACAACCCAGTGTTGTTTTTTTGAAAAAAATTAAGACTTTGAATTGGTCCTCATATTGTGTATAATACATTAGGTATTTTTGAACCCTTTTTATCTTACATCAATACAGATTATGTGAATGTGTTATCATTCATGGTTCAGTTTTATTAGACTAATGCTCATAACAGTGCAGTAATTAATCAAACTTGACCTAGAGCCTGATAATTAGAAGATATTTTCACCAGTTTGCTAAGAGTTTTGCTTCCTTTCAGAGTCATAGGTAGGTTAGAAACAGAACGCAGCCTTAGTATACTCAACACTTTCACGCTTAAAACCCCGGATTGGACGCTCCACTGGAACAGGCTTTATTTTCATCATTCTAAAGGGTTTGAGTGTCGCTCTTAAGGGTCCTGATGCTTCAGTATTGTTTTGGCAAACCTTAACCCATAATCACTTAAGCAATCTGCTTTCACTCTCTTGTCATTTACTTGTTGTGTGACTGGTCTACCTTTTTTTTAAGGCAAAGGGAAACTTTTCATATTTGAAGGAGTTTTATAACACTAAGAATCTCAGAATGCATTGCTATGGCGACACATATAATGCTGAAATACATTCCAGACATTTACCTTCATTCTATGATATATTTAAATGCCCAACCATGGTGTTTTTTTCAATACTGATTACTTCCCTGAAGATTAGCTTTAGAACGCACTGTTGCTCTTTAACCTTATCTCAGTAGCTGATATTTAATACTGTGGCTGAGCTCTTTTAGACCAGACTCTTAGCAAGCACTTGAATTGTCAAAAGTTCATGGCGTGTATGTCTGCAGGAATTTAAATACACTTTTTTATCTATTTATTTTTTTAGATTGGCTTAAAGAAAAATCAAAAAACATAAGGTGACAGAATTTGTCATGCCAAACCTGTAACGTTCAATCTGCTAAAATTCAGAGAAAACATTCATTTTTTAAAAATTGATAAAATCTTAAAAATACGTGTATGCATTTAATAAAAAATTGGGTTATCTTTGTTCTATTATTTTTTGGGTTTGAAAAAAAAAGACACTATGTGACTGCCATAGACATGATGCGTGTCCATTTAGTCTATGCGCTATGAACTTTTTATTTTTGTTTGTGGTGATGCAGAAGATCCCTTTTTTGTTAAATAAGGATCTGCTTGTTCTGAGCTTTGAGGTTTCCCCTGACGTTTTAGTTTCAGAGTCTTTACACCGTCTTGGTGATGCTTTCTTATTAAAAGTGATAAGGAGTGGAGAAAACAAGTTTGGTTCTTCAGAGCTCTAGGTTCGGGACTTGGAAAACTCCAAACACTTTAGAATTTGGTTATTAATGTTACTGGATGATGTAATACTGATGGAGAGCGAAGTGAAGAGGAAATGGTTATGTGCCCAGAACAGAGTTGTGAGGCAGACATAGCAGTTATTCAACTGGCTAAATGAAAAGCAAATTGCAAACTGTAGTCATTGAGAAGCAGAGCTAAAGCACTGATGCAGTCGCATTTCAAAGACCCACTATGAAGATTTGTGGTATCAGAACCATGATTTCCAACATTATATCCAAACGAAAAGCGAGGTTTTCTTCTTTTTTCACCAAATCAGCGATAAAAACACGATCAGATAATACAAAGCAGAATGCTGATCACTGAGATGAATGGCAAAGCAGAAGATCATGGGGTGAAACAGAACAATGACGTGTGTAAATAAATAGATCTTTTTTTTTTTTTTAATGACGCCACTAACAATATAAACTGTATTTGTTGTTTATCCATTTTTACTTTTTATTTTTGTTTTTTCTTTTAAAAAATCATAAAAAAAACACCATCTATATGCATTTTCAAGCCAATGTACATAAGTTAAATAGCCTTTTTTACCTTATTCAAAAAATGGCTTTTGATTCTGTTCTACCTCCCAAAATTACATTGAGTTCTTCAAATACAAACTACAAAAATGAAAAGTAACAGTCATTTCCAACAGGTTTTAATACTTCGAAACCAACCGTGCAGTGCAAAGGCACCTAAAAGGGGTCATTTGGCACTTCAAGCCTGATGGACCTCTTTGGAAGGAAGGAAGGCCCCCTGGTGAGCTTTTGGTTGAAATTTGAAGGCATGGGTAAAAATGTTTCTATAATGTTTTAATATTCTCTTCTTATCTTTCCCATGTTTTTTTCTTTGTTCCACTCAGCACAGTTTGCTTTTCTTTTTCCTCTCTGTCTTTCAAATTTTCCTTTACCTTTTTTCTTATCTCATCATTTTTATTCCCTCTTTGTGTGCTCCATCTGCAATTTCTATAGGTAGAATTCGAACTATAGATATAAAAAATACACAGATTCTCAAGTCCTTGTGTTTGATATATTCTTTAATATATGGTTTACAAAGACAGAGCATCTCCTTTGCAAACACAGCAAATAGACATCCGACCACCACCAGCACTTTCCACTCATCCTGTCACCCCCACCTTTACCTGGGCCTCGCATTTCCCAGGAGGCATTAAACTCAGTGGCCCTGTTTGATTTAGGCAGGTCAGTGTCAGTGTTCACTACAAGCCCACAGTGAACCATGAATAATGGATCTGCCACAGGTCTGGGTCTTCCTGGGACTCCCAGCTGCCCCCTTCCTTCACTACCACTGGCGTGACTGGAATAGGCAATGTCCTATTAACAACCAATGATTCATAAAAGGTCCCTCTGGTAAGACATAAGAAACAGGAAACGAGCAAGAAACACTGTTAGGGACAAATAGGCTTACAAATTCGAGTCTAACCAACATGTGAGAGGTTATAATTGAATGCGTTTTAAGGATAATAAAAAAAAAGGAATAAAAATGTTCTCCTACCTTGTAAAAAAATAAAAAAATAAAATAACCAGCAGTCAACATATCAATTCAAGCCAAATGTTTGGAAGTTTTTCAATCTGAAATTCTATGCTCCAAATGTAATGAGCAACATTAAAAAACATATAAGTCCGGAGAATTTACGTTTCTAGATTCATTCTTTTCCAGCAGAGAATATAGAAAAACATGCTGTGAGCTCCTAATGTCCCTTCATACAGCCATATTGCCATACACCACACTTATGAAGATTACTGGACAAATTGGATGGAAACTAAATAAAAAACGTAAGCCTTGATTTTTTGGTTTAATCACCTACATCCATCTGTGCTGAATAAAAAAGCAGCTCTCATTTTTGTTACTTTTTTTTCTGTTCCCACTCTTTGGTAATCCATAAAATGCATTCTTACTATCATTACTAACACTCTGTAATATTTTAACCCTTTCTGCGCACATCTCTGCCCTCTAAAATAAACTGAAAATTTGTATCATTTACTGCGTCACTGCACAATTGTGGAGAAGCAATCTAAAGTTTTTCTCCGCTACACTTAGAGAGGTAAATGGCAAAGGCTGAGGATAAATCCAGAAACCCACAGACTGAAGAAATGTTCCTTTTTCTCTTGAGCTGCAGCTGCACTACTTTCACTTCACTACCTTTCAGCAAAAAATGATTAAATAAAAAAAATCTGTACCCCTAATCTTAAAGCTAAAGCCTTTAGCACATTTTTATGCATTTCTGAATGCATTCATTATTTAGATTAGACTTTAAAATTTCTTCTGTACTGTAATTTCAGAATGCTGTTTTAGCATTGTCACAAACCCACTACGTACATTCTGCTATTATTGCACAGATGAAAATTGGTCATACATGAAAAAGTGAGAAAAGTTGTGGTCTTTACATACAAATTTTCACAGGTGTATTGCAAATGAACCACATTAAACCCACAGAAAAAGTATGAACAAAACATGCAAAGAACACGTAAATCAATGTAAAAGCCAAATCTGACCCAAAAATTGTGTAAGATTTACATAATAATTGCACAAGAAATATGTAAAATATGCATAAACTGCGAAAATCTCAACTGACCAAAACGTTTTAAGCAGCTCAAAACCAAATTCGTGTAAAGACCCGTCAGTTGAAACCCTCGATGGACATCTGTGCACATCGATGAATGATGTATAGAAGAAGAAACACTTGAATGACGTATATCACGCATGTATCATATCATATGAATGATTATTGCACAAAAATTTAAAGTGCAGCCACAGCATGTCACAGTGTGTTGGCAGGGGTTACTGGGTTATGTTAAGTCTGTGGGGGGAGTCACAAATGTGTAATTGGGGGAGGAGGGTGGGGGGTGGATGGACTTCACAGCTCTGGGGAAGAAGCTGTTTCTTAATATATTGGTGCGAGTTCTGATGTTCCTCTATCTCTTTCCAGAGGAAAGAGGTACAAACAGTTGGTGTCCCGTGTAGGTGGGGTCTGTAGCTATACCACCAGCCTTCCGTCTGACCCGGCTGTCGTACACTGAGTTAAGTTGCGGGAGAGGATCTCCCACATTCAACTCCTGTGCGGTTTCCACAAAAACCTCTTTGGTCTTGGTGGTGTTCAGGACAAGGTTGTTGCCAGCACACCATCCAGTTAGGTGCTGGATCTCCTCTGCAGTGAGTCTCATAATTGTTCGATATGAGACCTACTACGGTGGTGTCATCAGCAAACTTCACAACCATGTTTGTGGGATTGTTGGCAGAGCAGTCATGGGTAAACAGAGTGAAAAGGGCCAGACTGAGGACACACCCCTGTGGTGTTCCTGTGCTCAGGACCAGTGTGGAGGATGTGGAGTCCCCGATTCTCACCAATTTGCAAAATGCTCGTAGTGGCTGTGTGACATGGCCTTCACAGGAAAAAAAAATTGGAATTTGCAAAAAGAAAGGCATTAATAGCAAAATTATAACACACTGAAGTGTATTAATATATTTTAAAACAATTTTTCTGACTGAAAGTGGAATTTGACAAAAAATCTGTTCTGATCTGTTTTGAAACATTGTTCTACTAACCAGCAGCAGCTGTAGCAGCCGGCCACACAAAGTGACATTTACTGCATGCTCTCCTTTATCATTTCTCCACATAGTCAGCTACTCGCCTTTACATCAGCCCTCTTTTCTGGCACCCCTTTGAAACATGGCAAGGCAGAAACCAGGGGATTTTTCTTTTTCCCAATCACAGTGCTGATAACTTTCTTTTCCCCAAAGCTGCAAAAACTGCAAGAACAAAACATTTATTGTATTTCTTGATCGTTGAAATGAGTTTAATTACCTGTCACAATGAACAATGTGGCGTTAGAGACTGTGTCAGTAGATAGCATGTGACTTGTTTCTTTCTTTCAAATGTGCCTGACTATATACAGCTCAAGCCGTTAGGATGCAGGTTCAGACAGATATGGCAGAATAGCTGTCAAAATATGTTTACCGGGATCATACATCTATTCTTATGTTCACACTTGCAGGCCACAAAGGAGCAGGTCACGGGGTCTACCTGGAATATGTGGGTGTGATGTTACAGTACCAACAAATGACAATATACTCACAGAAAACGTAGTAGCAAAAGCATCCGAACGACTTTAAGAAGTGCAAATGCTGTCATACAAACTGACAAACACTATATTGGCAGAAAAAAAAGAGCCATTTCAAGAGTCATTTGCTTTAAAATAGTGTTTTTAAAATGTTCTTGTGGCATTGCTATCATGATGGAGGACATCTTTAAAGAAAATTGACATTAAAACTGCATTACTGAGGGATTTTTTTTTTTTTTACGTTGAGAACTGTTGTGAGATAGAAACTACTACAACAAGCTCCTTCGCTCCATTCTGATGCATTCACTTCCAGTCGACTACATCCATGGACATCTTCAGTTTCCTCGTCTGAGCTGGTATCTGGTTCAAGACTTCACAGCTGGATAGCTCCAATATTGTTTAACATTTTTGCTGAACCGGTAACATTAGGTTGAAGTTGTGAGTGGCTATAAGCCACTGGAAGAAAGTGTAAACACAGGGATGATCGGAAATTAGTGCACCAACCGTTCTACCCAGAAACTATGTCTTAGGGAACGACACAGGTTTTTGATTCAGAATAAAAACAGCATAATTATAATGAAAAGACCTCTGGGGACGCTTTAAAATAGATCAAAAGATGAACTAGGACTTTAGGGCAGTGCAGGTGTGTCTTGCAGTTCCTTTGTGGCTTGTGCAGCCACCTTAAGGGACATCATGAAAATGGAACGTGCTATTGGCGTGTGTGGGGTAAGTGTATCGTGAAGTATTCATAGGGCTAAGTAAGTTAGACACATTATGCATAGGTAAAGCTGTCATATGGTGCCCTTACGCCACACTCTAGTCATCAGTAAGGTGGGTGTAAGCTAGTGGGAGATGGATGTCGGGGAGTGGGGATAGACTTACTCCATCCCAATGATCCAGAACTCAGAGGTGAATTTTCAATATGTTCTACAAGACAACATGGGTTTTTCACAGATTGATTTTACCACCCAAAAACGATATAAGCATAATTAAAAGACCACTTGGAATGCTTTTAAGATGGATGAATAGATGATCGGAGTGGGGCTTTAAGTTTTTACTTCATGTATAAAATAGTGTTTTGCCCAATATGTATCTGACAAAAATAATTTTAAAAGACTGTAATAATTTTTAAAAAAGGGCATCGAGGCATGTATTAAACAATTCTGTTCGGACAAATGCCTAAAGGACATAATTGTATATCTATTTTCAGCTGGCATTACCATATGAAAGCTTACAAAGTGCACGACACTTAAAAAAAAAAAAAAGCACCAGCAAAAGATAATGCACAAACATATTTTTACATGCAGGCACATTAGACAGAGTCCTGGGAGCCTAATTATTCCCACTGTTATCTCAAATAGTGCACTTATAGCAAGGAAATGGCAGAGTTTGGCATGTTTTTGCTTTTGCTACTTATGATCAGAGGAGGAATCCAAGACAAGTCTCAGCCAGGACATGTTAGCAGCAACACCACTTTAAAGAAACGAGGCAAATTATTCCAGCACCCGTTTTCAAAAGTAAATACTTTTCATGTGTTCATTACAGTTTTAATGTCAAAGATGTCTGTAAACATGGAAAAAAAAATACTAGCTTCCAGTTCTGTAATTCCGACCCTTGAGGACTGTTTTGCATAAAGTTCACAGTGCTTCTGAAATGGGATGGTGGAAAAGGCTTTTTTTATCCTGAGATTCTCAAGCAAATGCGAACTTTTATGACTCTTCTGGCTTTTTTCATTCAATTTTAACTGGAGAGGATGTAATAATGCTGGTCACTCAGTCCTTGACCAACAATGGATGTAAAGGTCAGCTTTAGATGGGAAGACAGGGCATGGGCTTGGTGACTTAGTGACTTTTATGTAACTGAATTTTAGAACCAGTTACATATGAAAAACAGCCAAAGAAATACACCATAAACACCACAAACACCATAAACTAGAGTGTATCCCTTAAAATGAAGGCTAGGTGCTTTATGTTTTAGTGGCAAATGTCCTTATCAATACAATCAAAAGCAGCTTCCAGCATAATTGTTCTTTTTATCAGTTCTATTACAGCCTTTCTAGAAGCATCAAGTTATGGCAATAAATAAGTCCAGGTACTGGAGAGCTACAGTGCAATTGCCCATCTCACATGATGGATCTCTAATAAACAGTGCATCCCTCACAAAAAAGAATTATGCTATCTATTTCAATGTCTTCCACAGTGCCACATCTCCCACACCAAAGCAATTACCAGGAGAGCTGATGCGCACCACTGCCAAAGTCATTATTTATAACTTGTTGTTTAAAGTGAATTTTTTTAGATTCATCATTCTATTTATTGAGTGATTTTTGTTTCTGGTATGTATAAGAAAGGAAATGTTTGTTACCTATCAAAGAAAATAAAAAAATTCTTTATATATAAAAATATGACATATTGTGGTTGATGTAATATAAGGCGCACGTAAAAGCCTTCATTTTTTCAATAAATGACAGTGCGCCTTATAATGTGTAGCTCCTTATTTTTCGATTTATTCTGGTTGTGCTTAATGATTCATTCATTCATCATCTTCTAAACCGTCTTAATCGGGGTCACGGGGCTGCCGGAGCCTATCCCAGCCACTCGTTGGCAAAGGCAGGGGACATTCTGGACAGGACACCAGTCTGTTGCAGGGAAAAAATTCACACACCCATGCACACTCACGCCTATGGACAATTTTGAGTAACCAATTAACCTGTGAAGCATGTATTTCGACGGTGGGAGGAAGCCAGAGAAAACCCACGCATGCACAGGGAGAACATGCAAATTCCACACAGAAAGGTGTGGCGCAGAGCAGCAGTGTAAAACTCTCCTCTGAGCCTACCTTAGGGTTAGTGTTGGTGCAAAACCCATGCAGGCAAAGTCAAGCAGTTCCTGGTTTTAGCTTATGTGCTGAAAGACGAGTGAATGGAGGGAGACACAGAAACCTTAAAGTGACACACAACAGTACTCACAAGCAAAATTATGTCAGTAAATGTGGTTTATTAAACATTTGATCCATTTCCTCTAAATCCCTCTTAGTCAATGAATTAATTAATGATAACAAACTTAGTCTACCAGCCTTAATAGAAACTGGGCTCCAACAGGATGACTATGTTAGACTGAATGAAGCCCCCCCCCCCCCCCCCCCTTATGCTTACTATCAGAAATCCAGGATTTCAGGGAAAGGAGGTGGTTTGGCACTAATATCACAGTCTAGCTTACTTCTCAGCCCTTCTAAGGGGTCTTCTAAGGGGGTCTAAGGGCAGGGATGTTGTGGTAAGAAGCCTTTAGTAATCTGGAGTTGTGCTTTTATTTCCACTAATGTTTGTTTGTTTCGAACTTATAGAGTAAATATGAGCATCAGAAACAGAGGTATGACGATACGATGAGAAGATAATGTCTCCAACTGTTCAACTATTATCGTAAACTTTTTCTTCTTTGTCTTATAGACATCTGGTCAAGTTGTTTTTGTGCAATTTGCTTTAAAATGTGCAAAAATATGTCTTAGTTAAAAAATATATATTATATATAAATATGTATAATATAAACATAATTTTTGCTGAGATCTAAACAAAAAGCATATCATGAAGGCACCCTGATGAAGAAAAAAATAACAAAGTAAGTAAAATACAAATGTTATGAACCTCATGAAATAAGAGCAAAGTATGTAATGACTAAAGATTTTGACAAGCTGAAGGCTCTTGTCAAAAAAACTAACATCTTTCACAATCAAGCTAAAAAAAAAACAATTAGCTGCAAGCTTTTGGAACAAAAAATGTAAAGGATTTCTTTTCCCATGGAAATAAGAGTCCTAGAGAAAGGTTGCAGAGTTAGAAAATGGTTTAATTGATTTAATTATTGATTTACTATAGACTGATTGCTGATTTGGGGCAGTAAGCCAGTTGATCAGCAGCAGCTTGTTGATAGGCACATAGAGGAATGTAGCTGGCTAAAAATGTGTTGTTTACTGCTTTTATGTTATTTTAAAGCAGTCTGCACGGCGCCCTGCTGACCAGCTCAGCTGGTAAAAGTATATAAATCTGACGCTTTTGTTTGATTTTTCTCTTTTTTCTTTTTTTTTTAGCAACAATTTGCAAAGTTGGCATTGAAGCTGGCAATTGAAAATGTTTGACATAAAAATATATGCTGGACTTAATTGACAGATAGATAAATAAAAAGTATACTATTAGCAACACAATTATTGCCAACATGAAAGCTTGCAGTTCATAGAATGATGTTGTTATATCCTTCAGTATTGAACTAAACCTTTATACTGTATCGACTTTTATTTGTTTTCCTATTTGTTAAAAAAAGAGATGAAAAAGCTACACCACCCATCCTAACAAGTTAATTGGATGCTGTACTAATCTGACTCCTGCCAAGGTTTTTCTTTTATACTGAAATAAAGAAAGCATCACAGAGCAGGAACCTGTTAGACAGTGTCATAGCTGGAACGAATTAGCTCTGTGTGCAAAGAAAAACGCGTGTTACTAGTGATTAAAAAGTGAGACTACGATGAGGCAAGAGAACCAGTGATTAGCATCGTTTGTGGATAAATCCAGGTTTCCCCAGTTTTCCAATCATAGACGACGCTAGAAGCCAAAGAGATGCTGTGAACTGGGATGGCTTCCCAATCCCTCAGCTCAGAAGTATTGTTGTCTCTTGGGTATTATCTTACAAAGCCCATTATGCCTCAGAAAGAAAAATAATAGACAGCCCCAGAACTGTAGTACATCTAGTTTTCACATTGACATGCATACAGACTACACAACACATGCACACGTTTAATCTTTGCAGAGATGTGTATTATCAGAGCAAATCTCTGCGTGCTTGAGGATTACTGATATAGCTGCATGCAGCTGTGCAACATTAAAAACAGATGTGACATCTTCACATCATAAATTGTATGTGACAGATAATGTGAGTACAGCAAATTCAGCAATATGTAAACAATACATAAAAAAGCCAAACACTTCCACCGCATAACCCACTGAGGCTTATCATTTCTTGTGTGTGTGTGTGTGTGTGTGTGTGCAGGGAATTGAGCTAAACAGTCTACTTGGTGCCAGAAGCTTAGCTCTACAGTACAGCAGATGCAATTTCCCACAATCTTAAGGCCGTGTCACGCAGCCACTACGTATATTTTGTTTATATTGTATGGATGAAAATTTGTCATACGTGAATATACGTAGAAAAAGTAAGAAAAGTTACATTTTTTTGTCAAATTTTCACAGATCTATTAATGATCCACGTTAAAACCACAGAAGACGTACGAATAAACCAAGCAAAAAACACAAAAATCAATACCTAACATGAACCGTGTGTGATTATTGGATTGATTATATACGATTGATTTGGGATTCGTGCGTCAATTACATCATTTTAACCTGATATGTTCTCTGTTTACGTGATATAAAAGTTATAAGTTGGTGGTACATGCGTGAAAAGACCGTTAGACTTACGTGGAACGATTGTGGAAAGCCAGAATTTGGGGTTGTATTTTGCAAAAACATTGCACAATTGCGTAAGGTTTATGTAATAACAGCGTATTACTACATTAAATACACATAAATTGCGTCATTCTTAACCAACCAAAAATTTTGAACAGCTCAAAACCGAATTCACAACAACCAAAACCCTTGATGGACATCTGCGCACATTGACCAATGATGAACACACAAAGCATTTATGAATATGTCACCCATATATCACAATAGACCAAAATGTTATATGTGCAAACTGGCTTTGTGTCATGGCCCTAAACTTTGAGAAATGTGCTATATAAATAAAGTGGATTGGATTGGATAAACTGTCTACTTCAGTGGTTCCCAAACTGGGGGACGGAGCAGAGGTACTGCAAGGGGGGGTGCGGTGGAGGTTAGAAACAAAGGATTTGTATGTTTGTGTTAGTGTGGCGGGGGCTCGAAAATATTCTAATCTTCAGAAAGGGGGGCCCTGCAAAAAAAGTTTGGGAACCACTGGTCTACTTGGTGACAGAAGCTAAGCTCTCCACTACAGCAGATGCAATTTCCCATAATCTTAAAACCGTGTCACACATCCACGACACACATTTTGCGCATACTGCACAGAAAGACCGAAATGTTATATGTCGAACATGCACAACATGTACGTAGTATGTAGTATGTAGTATGTACTGTATGACATGGTCGTAAGCACTAAAACAGCAGTCTAGAAAATATCCTTTTTTTTCTGTTTTTACTGAACTTCCAAATTAAAACTGTTTTTTTTTTTAAATATTATCTACCAACCACTCACAAATAAAGCAAAAAAAATACTTTTTGGATATGTCTTTTCAGGTTTTTACATCATCCTGAAAAAATGCTGAGGCTCCATCCTTCAAGTGACAGTCCCCCCAGGGATTGTAGCAGAAAATTAAAACAGTTTCTTTTCAAGAAATATTGACTGAACCCGCGCTGTTACTCATATATATTTCTCAATACGTTAAAACAGCACTCACACTTAAATATATCGGGGGCTGAACTTTAATAATAAAAGTGCAAGTCTAGGAAACTGCTTTCTAAACTGTATTTTATCTTTGCACTCAATTTAAGGTTTAAGGCAGTTGGTTTGAAGAATATTTTCTGCAAGGCAGCTCATGAAACAGGTTGATGTGGGAATTAAAGCTTTGCATGCTTAATTATCTGTGAAGGTTCTTTGGTAAACAAAAAGGTTTGTTGATTTCTTTTTTCAAGTGCCTTCTTTCTATTCAGCTTCCTAAGTGCAGATGTAATTCTAAGGAATCCATAAAATTCAATTAACAAAATGTATGTATTGTTGAATGTGGAAACTCTGGCTTTTATAAAGTCAAATGCAAAAACTTATTAGGAAACTACAAAACACCTTCATTTGGTAGCATGTTCATCTGTTTTCAGGCTTTGAAACGTTTGTCCTCAACTCAGTTTAGTGAAGAAATGCATCTACACAGTCAAGGCTTTCAGACATAGTTAGGATTGATTGATATTATAGTCTTTTATGGAGGCACTACAGAGAAGTTTAAGCTTACAGAAAAGCAGAAGTCAACTTTTTGCCATCTGAGATGCGTCACAATCCTAAAGAAAGCTAACAAATTTACTGTCTGTGCTTAAAAAAGTTTTTTGATGTTGTAAGACATGAGAAGAATGAATTTGTACAATAGATACTGTACATCATATGCATGTGTAAGCACAAGTGCAACTTGAGAAGACTAAAACTATCCTGTTTGAATTAATATCAACTGTTGCTGGTAAAAAAAAAAAAAAAATGGGGGGGGGCTTCTATGTAACATCTTAAAGTAACACTCTGATCATCTTTTGATCTATTGTAAAAGCATTTCCAGTGGTCTTTTAATTGGGATTTTACTGTTTTTAGCCTTTAAAACTAAAAACTCTCATTTTCAAGAACATACTTTCTGCAGAGCGGCAGTAGTTCATTCCGACTTTTTTTTTCTTTTTTACTTGTCCTGTCCAACAGCTGGGCAAACAGATGACAGCTGAAGTCCTCTTGTGTTGGACATATTTTACTTTAACAACAGGGGTTATTAATCTTCTGACAAACCAGAGGTATATCTGAATAAACCCCTTTTGTAATCGAGGCCAAACTTTATTCATTTTAATCGTATTTGAAAGTCTTTTGGACTGACGGAAAAGGAAAGGAGGGAAGAAGAGAGAGGGATGTTAGAGAGGGGGGGGGATAGAAGGGTGATTATAGAAAGGGGGGGGTGTAAAACCATGAAGCAGCATGACAGCAAATTTCTGGATGTTTATCATTAGGTGAGGCTCAGATGCAACACAAATCCAGAAGGGGCGGGGCCTGTCCACACACACACTCAAATGAATGTTATAAACACACCTGCTGGGCGCAAAAACATCCACATGTCAACATGTACACCATACAGATAGTGTTCACACACGCATACTTATGCCTTCATACCAACTAGTGTGAAATATTTCATTCAATCACACAAACTATTTGTGCAAAGGTGAGCCAACACCTGTGCCTAAGTGAGTGTTTGTGTTCTTCTAAAATGGATGGTGGAATGTGAAAAGAAGGAGGGAGAGTGACCAGCCATCCCCACACCAAGGCCCCCGCCGCAGCAGCAGCGACAGCCAGAACCCCCCAACGCCACACGGCAGCAGGCAGAGAACAACCGCCCCCTCGGGCGTTCATTACAAATTCACCTCTGAGTTGTGGGCCCGACTATTGACACAGAGCAAGCCCACCCCCACCTCCCATCTTCCATCTGTTAACACTCTCTTCTGCTAGCTTACAGCTCAAAACTTCACATTAGCAGTGCAACAAAAATGGCGAGTAATATCAGAGGTATTCAGATGTACGGTTGTGAGCCAGATGCCAGCTCAGATGAGAAAAAAAAAAAGACGCACGTGGATCTTTTTGTATGCTAATGGATGTATCAGGGAGCTTGTGGCCCGCCGATTGTAGTTTCTGTCACAGCTAGAAGCTTTTTCCAACTGCATTTTTTCGTCTGCTCCTGATTCACAATGAGTTGAATAAAAGAAATGTAATTTTAAGGTTAATTCTCTAGGTATATGCGTATGCCATCATCATTAATTTCGCAACAAAATGTAGCCCAAAACGTAATTTTCATCAGAATGGGTCTTTAAGAATGAAAAATTTTATAATTTAACATCTGTCCAACCTGTTTTTTTCTAATTTTACAACATGAGACAGAAGGTAGGAGGAACAAACAGATCAAACCACGCCTGACTTAAACAGCATTTTAAATTGTTCATAACCACCAATATGGTAGACCCTGAAAACATTTGACGTGTCTTTTTTGTTTGTTTTTCAAGATTAGCACACCAAAAATGAAACTGAAGCAAAAATATCTTCTTTCCTGATACTTTTTAAGCAGGTTAATCTTTTTCTGCTGATCCTTAAAGGCAAAATGGTTTGTCATGGTTTGTCAAGAAAAATTACACATCTGCTTTCTGCCAGATATCTTCATTATGTGAAGATAAATTCACCTAAAGCCCACACATCCTTGTGGATATAAAAAAAAGGAGCATGACTGCATGGTTTCAGAAAAATTCCCTCTATTTTAACAGTGCGACAAGAACATGTCATTCAATCTGATTAATTAAATCAGACAGAACGATTAAATGTCTTGCAGTTTATCCCCACAAATGGGATAAAGACAAAGAGAACACATGAGATATTGTTTTGCAAAAACATCCAGCTGTGCTTTCCACACAAGTCCTTTTACTGAATTATATCATTATCATTAAGGTCTGTTTGTGTGCAAAATGTATGAAAGTCACATAAATATTTCTCCCTGGGCCTGCTGTTTCTGTCT
This sequence comes from Oryzias curvinotus, assembly GCA_023969325.1. NCBI lineage: Eukaryota > Metazoa > Chordata > Actinopteri > Beloniformes > Adrianichthyidae > Oryzias > Oryzias curvinotus. Next base: position 15,064,381 of record CM043710.1, on the reverse strand, counting down.
CTGCCACCAGGGTGCTGCTGTAATGACTGGAAAACAGAAACTTGTAAGCTACAATCATTAATTAGTAAAAAATAAATAAACAATGCGGAAACCCATGCACACGATGAACAACTTTTACACTAAAGTTGGATCAATTCCTTCCTCACAAGCCTTTTTATTTTTACCTCTTCTCCTTCACTCATTCTCCTTTATTTCCTATTGTCCAGCATCCCCCTTTCCTCTCTCAAGGGTTGAGATCATGCCACATCCCTTGAAAAGAAAGTTATTTTTCCGCATTATTGGCAATTTTCTACCCTAAACTAAATGATTTGCGTCCAGTGCTGACAGCTGAATAGATAAATTCTTAATCGTTTTCTATTATGCGGCATGATTGCTCTGGCTGGCTGACCCCCCCATGAGCACAGAGAATAAGTCACTGATGCTCACTGCCATAAAGTAGTTTGCTAATTCTAAGGGCCATTAGTTGCGTGTGATTGAAGCAACATAAAGGCAGAATCCAAACCATGGCGAGCTCACGCTTTGTGGTGTTAACCACAAGAGAGGAAACTTTTTTAAATCTTTAGGAGCATGGATTGCTGCACAGAGAGCGTGTTACATGCACATGCATACATGGTTGGGCCCTAATGAGTCCATAAACATGTTTAAACCCCAAATGATCCTAACACAGGCAGAGATGCATGTATCCCCAAGAGTGCACTCCCAATACATAATTTAGCAAACACATAAAAACTTAAGGATGTGTTGTTTGTGTGTACTTACGAGTGAAAGTCTTCATTTCTTTGTAAAAGCGAACCATACACTTATACTTAAACTGTTTAAGTTTTCATCACTTCATAATATCAAATTCTTCCGCAGAATCAAAGTTTTAATTTGTTTATGACACAATTTGTCATGGTAGGCTTAATGTCTCTAATCTCTCCATTACTTCATCAGGAGATTGGAATTTCTGCTTCCTCACTTCAAGGTGTAAGTATTGTGTCACATTGGAAAATAGCTAAGCTCCACTCCCTCCAAGAGTTATTGCTTTAAATGGAAGAGCTTACTGCCCGTACCTTTCATAAAGCTGCCATTTACAACACAGGAGCTGTGATCCATCAGTCTGGATGCAATGTAAATGATACAGGCCATAACAGTGAAAGATTTAGTATAATTTTCCTGAATTCATTGCTTGACTCATGAGCCTCATGTGGATCGTTTTAACTTTATTTCAGCGGCCATGTTTCAGCAACTATTTTTATCTCAATGCAACCACTGATAGTCACAGCATCAGCAGTACAGGTTATGAATTCGTGACACACCTTAACGGACTGCGCTGAGCCAATCTTTAGACTATCACAACCCCCGAGCTACAGCTAAATAAGAACTTTTTATTTTAATCTCACTAAGAGAGGAATCGAACTGGTTAACATTAAAGATGTTTACATATTAAAGCTGCAGTCACTTAAAGACAAAGAAAACAGCTAATTTAGTAGAAGCTTTGGATTAAAGTCATTCAAACTGCCATCTCCTTTTGCTTACCATAATCCCCACACTTTAAGGCGTACTTACAAGACTTCATTATTTATTCTTTTTTTTGGACAGTGCACCTTGTGATCTGGAGCGCCTTATAAATAAATTTAACTGGTTGGGCTGACTGATCTTAAAGCTATTTTGAGAGCTACACAGCACGCAGCCAAAATGTCAGTCTGTGTTTTTGAAAAGTTCCAAACAAGTTTGGGTGTTACGTGAATACGCTAACATGGCTAACTTGTAGCGGTGTCGGACTGTACTTTTTTTACATGTTACAAACAAGGTTGGGAGTTAAAGCGATGTCACACAGCTACTAAGTATATTTTGCACATATTGCACAGATGAAAATAGGTCATATGTGAATATATGTGAAAAAAGTGAGACATTTTTTTTTCTGTAAGTTAAATATTCACTAATGTATTACGAATAAACCATGTTAAAACCACGGAAGACGTACGAATAAATCAAGCTAAGAACACGAGAATCAACATAGAACATGAAAGCTGGGTGATTATTGCAATGTTCATATGCAGTTCATCTATGTGCCGTATACAAGATATAAAAGTTATACTGTACATCGGTGATAAATGTGTGTAAAGTCTGTTCGACATACGAGAAACAGCCTTGGAGTCACACATTTACTAAATAAATCTCGCAAAAATCACTTTCAATTGTGTAAGAATTAAGTAGTACTTGTGTATAAACTATGTAAAATACACATAAACTGCGTGATTCTAAACTGATCAAAAATTTTGAACAGCTCATAACCGAATTTACGTAAAGAGCCATTGCGCGACACCTTTGATGGACATCTGTGCACATTGATGAATGACGCACACAAGAAACACTTATGAACTACGTATGTATATGTCACAAAAGAACTACATTTTATACGTGGAAAATACACTAAATGTACAGTGTGATTGTGTGACATGGCCTTTACAAGTATTGTAAATTCATTCGCTAGCGCTGATAACATGCAGCATTGTCAAAATGTGTTTTTATTTTTATTTTTTTTTTCTTTTATGTGTTATTAACAAGGTTTTAAGAGTTCCAAACAAGTTTGGGTGTTATTTTTAATTCACTAACATGGCTAACACACAGCGGTGTTGGAATTTTTTTTTTTTTTTTTTTTGTGTGTTACTAACAAGATTAGGAGATAGCGTACTTCAGCATTTTGTTTTAGTGGTTTTACTGTGTTCAGTAGGGAGTTCAGGTCTTGTGAATATGCTAACATGGCCAACGCTTCCAACATGGCCAACGTGTAGCGTGTCATAAACAAGTTTTAGAATTACCGTGAACACCGTTAATAAAGTCCGGCCGACTGAAAGACTTTTCTCTATAACTCTTTGTCTCACTTAACGCATTGTATAGCTCGGTGCGAGACAGAAAAGACGTTGCTTTTGACAAGCAGCCCCATATCTGGAGCTCTCGCAGCCAAACTTTGTGAGTCCTCTGACATATGACAGCCATTGTGTCACTGGTCAAGCAAGTGGGTGCATGGTAAAGACAAGAAAAGGGACACATCTGACAGACATCTACTTTTCCACAGAATTAGATTACAATAACAACAAACTTTCTTCCTCTTCTTGAGCAAACCCCGGAACTTTCTGCCATGCTGTCACTGCGTCGTGGCAAGGCTTGTGGACTACAGAGGAGAGATCCTATGAGGACCTGATAGGCCTTTTGTTCTTGGGTTTCTTATGAAGAATGAAATGTTCTGCCAGAAAGAACGCTGCTTCTGCTCTTGCAGCCTCATACATGAGAAGAAGTGTCTCTCTTTGTGGGGTATAAGCCAGACTTCAAGTGTGTAACTGCATGTTTTATCCATGACATGGCAGAAGCAACAACATTCACTGCAATGTACATATCTTTACAGCACAGTACAAAAGAAAGCTTCAAGTTCTCAAATCAAAGATAATCATCTCAACTAGATCAAACTATAAATCCAAAAACAGGACGAAGGAGCAAAAACACATGAGAGCTTAGGATAGCTGCAGCCAAGACCTTCCAACAAATCTTGTAGCTTTAGAAAGCTCTAAGCAGACTTTTTAATGGACAGTTTGTATAGAATAGTTCTTCCTTTAACAGAAAAAGAAAACAAGAATCATATATGAAAATTGAATTATGCATTGTCCCCAAACTGCTCCAAAAAGTTAGTTTTAATTATTTTTACTGTTTTGTTTTTTTTTTTTTTTTTGTAATTCCACATTTAGCTTAAAAGAGTACAACTAAGGACTTATCTATTGCTAATGGCACTTTCCTTAGAAAATAAAGTAATTTCTAAATAATTCATATTAGGCTGGAATCAATGCTAAAACCCTACAGAACCACTTGCTTCATATTTGATAAAGACATTTCTGAGACCCACATCTCATTAGCATGATTCAAATCTTCCTTAAAAACCCATTGTGTAAAACTTTCTCCATGTTTTCTGCCCTGTAGTACATTATCATTCCACTAGGGGCAGTAGAAGGTATTTTCCTGCCCATTGCAAAATGGCTGCTTCCAAGAAATTTTAAATGTTGTTAAAAAATACTTTTTGATTCAGTCACACTATACTACAAATGTGTGGATCAAATTTGAGACACTGGTTAAATAAGTTGTTTTAGGTTTTTTTCCACATGCTAATATTTTTGCATCTTAAACTAATACTGTTGCAAACAAAAAACTTACCAAAACACCCCATGTATCAGAAAATGATACATCTATAACTTATAAAAAAATTATATTGAATGATTTTTGTTGTTGATTTTGTTGTTAATTTGCGACATAACTACCAATAGATCCATCACTCAAATTTATTTAGCATCACTTTGAATAGAAAAAAAAGTCTAAAGAAAATTTTAATATATAATTGGAAATACATTTAGGCATGAAGTAGTTAAAAAGCAATTAAAAAAAAATTCTTTGACATAATGGACTTTACAGGGTTAATAAACAATTATGTAATTAAGGTGTTGTTAACAAAATGGATGTTAAAAAAAAAACTCCCAATCTCTTCTCGCCTCAATTTTTTTTATTATTTTTAACTTAAGTGGATGTTTCTTGGTTTAAATGAGAAGAAGTTCATTTACACTATTTAAAAAAGTGATGGAAACTACATTTTTCTAAAATATGCATCTGTATATCAGCCTTTTTTTTGTCTTTGTGTTTTAAAATTAAATATTTCCTAAGCTTCACAAAAAACAAAAACAAAAAAACAAACATAAAATGCAGTTGTTTGTTTATTGCTTCATGCTTCTTCTATTTACTTCTGTTTGCAGGGAGAGGAAAAAGTTGTTTTCCGCTGCAGAACTATGCTGTTTTTTAACAACAGATTGTTGTCCATTTGACAGCACATGGGCATTGACAGTAACAGTGGCGGAACAGAGAGAAAAGTGCTCCACTTCTCTCTCTGACTGGCATTTCCCACCATTTTCTTTGACAGATATTGTGGCGTATCTTCATAAAATTGTCCAGAAATTCATCAATCATCACAGATTTGAACCTGATCATATTGCATTGCAGCCATTGCCACATGTATTGTACTGTAGCCTGCCCCCACTTTATATCACCCATGTGACTTTCCCAAATTACAGAATCCGTACTCATTCAATTTTTCACTGTCACTTATAAGGAATATGTTTTTGCAATTACTTCAGCGTGACACACCAAACACAATTATGCAAGAACAATTCATCAGCCGCAAGATTGTAATTCTGTCACACAGAGATTAATAGGAGAAAGAATCATGAGCAAAAGCAGGAGACGTAGGCAGAACTTCACTATATATTGACTGGAGCCAACCAATTGTTGCTAAGATGTATTTTAATATATTTAAAAATCATGTATTCAATGGTTAATTCTGACTAATAAATGAATCCATTCTTGAAAGCTACATACACATTTTAGCTCATGGGGTTCACTTTGGACAACAAGGAAGGGGCTTCCTCTTCTTTATCTACCGTGTACTAGCATGTGTCTGCCACCTATACTTGGAAGAGGCTTGGTGCAAAATGTCAAGAATCTTGCTCCAGGCTTTTTAATTCACAGCTCCAATCCAATATTTTAAAGACTTGGTGTCAAATAACTTTAGGTGGGCACAAATCTTGTCCTTGATCAATTTATAACGGTTGGCACATTCCACACCATATCAAGCGGGATGCCACTACCAAATGTCACTACCAAATTCAAGTCCCTGATTGGTCAAAGTTCAACTGGTTTAACTTTTAACGCATGTTCAGTGGCCGCGTGTTTTGTATGTAGAGTGCAAAAACGGCCTTAGAAACTTGTGTAGCCACGCCAAAATGTGCATCTATGCACGTTTACATGGACTTTTCACTGAAAGTGCTAGCTTGAGGGCGGTGTGAGCGTAGCTTTGCATACACCTTATGCAGAAATCAGACACCACCGAGCTCTTCCTGCACAGATTTCAAGCTGCAGAGGACAACTTTAACTCATAAGCACCCAGACCCATTTGTTCTTCAAAATAATTATTTTATCAGAAACCAAGTGGACCACAGATTCTATGTATTTTTTTCTTTTACACTGATGTCACCTTGGGATCTTAAAGGGCCTATATCACGCAAAAAAAGAAAAAAAAACCATTTTGAGCTATTAAGTGTATTATAATGTTAAATCCTCACAAAAGTACACATTTCTGAACAATCCCCTACACCCCTGCGCTCTGAGCATCATCCCCTCCCTATCCCCCAAAACAGGTTGGTTCTCACATTGTGATGTCACAAAGTGAGAACCAACCCCTTCCAGGAAAAGTCTGCGCCCCCAGCCTAACACAAACACATTTTCTCCACAGAGCTAGTGGTGATCTGCAAAACTTGCTTGCTTTTATATCCACAATATGCAAATCCATCTTTGCAAAAGTTTGGATGTTGTTTGTTTTCGTGGGGGGAAACGCAGACACACTGACGCAGACACACGGACTCTAGGTTGACATCGTGAAATGGGTGGCACCCACAAGGAGCGAAAAGTGCTGCTTCAGAGAACAAGTTATCTACCTCAGGGTAGAAAATTAGCTGCGTAAATAACTCATGTTACATTAAAAATGGGTTCTATAGTGGGCCAAAGGTAATATATTATCATCTATTATATATGGACATAGTTTACTCTGAAAATCTTTGGAAAAGCACAATATAGACTTTAAACTGTGATAGTTGTATGCAGGAGAGTGCATCTGTCTTTGCTGACAGCATTTATGCTGTGGGAATTTAAATAGAAAACAAATGTAAATGAATTTATGTAGCAAAACATTTGCTTTCTAACTGCAAAAATAATCTGCCACTTTTGTCTTGTAGTTTTATCAGTGAAAACTATTTACCTTGTCAGTTACTGAACCAAATAAACTCATTAAAGGAGCATTGATAATGAGTTTCATAGTTTAGTTTGCAGGACATCTAACTACAGAGAGACGTCCTTTCAATTATGCCAGTTCCAGACTGCTGCGGAGAGTCAGTGCATCTGACAGCTCATCGTAAATTCTCAATTAGAGGCTCGCTTTGACAATGAGATTCTTCAGACTTCAAACATTTCACCTTTTGCTGTCCTGTTGATTCTCAAACACAGGAGAAGAGTTGAAAAACACAAAATTACCCTGTCTATTTTAATTAGATGAGTATTTCCCACCTTTAAGCTACGTTCACACCACCCTCGACGGTGCGCGTTCAAGCAGCCTCTTCCAATGAAAAGCACATGTAAATGCACATGGAATAGAATAGAATAGAATAGAATAGAATAGAAGCTTTGTTGTCATTTGTCCATTATACAAATGCATTATAGACTAAGCGAAGTAGTATTTCCTGGGACAGAGAGAATGAAGATTAAGAACAATAAGATAAAAGATTAAAATATTGAAAAAATTTCAAAAAAAACCTAAAATACTAGTAAAATACTAATAATTCAGAGACCTCTGTTGATCCCCAACTACCTCACCCTGTCAACAAGTCCATACATGAATGTCCAGTTAGAAGTGAAACAATCACATCCTTATTGTTGTTCAGGTTTTGCTAATCTCGCATTTCAGACTTCCGAGTTCAAAACTTGTTTACCAAGTTTCTAGGACCATTTTCGAGCTCTATGTACAAAACTTGCGGCCGTTGAATGTTTCGTTGAAAGTTAAACCAGGTTGAACTTTGACCAATCACGGAGTTGGACTGTGTAGTGACGTATTGATGGCATCCATTTCAGTTCATGGAAGTGCCAACCGTTTGAAAATTGATCATGAAGAACAAATAATTAATAATGATTGTGGTTTGTACCCAACCAAAGCTATATGACACAAAGACACCAAAGAAAAAGCGTCCAGAGATTTGCGCTGCTTTACCATTTTGCACCAAGCCTCATCCAACTATAGATAGATGCGCTAGAATCGAGTAATGACGGTCCAGTGTGAACACCAAGAATGCGCGTCACATGTCTGGTGTGAACTTGGCATTACAGTTTCAGTTACTGCACATATAAACTGAAAAAAATGTAAAGAACTATAAGCATTAACTGTTTACACATGAAAAACATCCCACAGTATCCTTGCTTGGGTGCATAAACCTACAAAGAACAAACAAAATATAATAACTCGCTTTTCTTGGCATCAAATCTAATCTTTTGTTTATTTTAATCTACTCAAAATAAAATAAGCCCTTATATTTGTATGCATCTCTGTGTGTATGAGTGTTCGTGAGTCACTGTGTCTCAAATGCACATCAAACGTATCAGCCTGAAAACGTGGACGAATTTGCCTTTCTTGGCAGCCTTTATCCCTTTAAATCTGACACTGATGCAGAAATACACCAGCGCTCAAGTTTCTGCCAGTGGGGTTATGCCAGACAGAGAGGAAGAATTTCTGTGAACCGTGACATCCAGGTGAAGAACTGCCTGTTTCCAAAGCAGTTGTTCTTCCCACTCCAGTGCAGGAGCCACAAACAAAGACCGGCAGACCAGCGATGAGTGCAGATTGCACATCAAGTGCAAGATGTATCCATGGATTCTTTATGACTTGTCACTAAGTTTCAACATTTGTTTTTTTTTTTTTATCAGATTTAGCTCTTACAAGACTGGCGGCTTGTTTTATGGAATCTTCACCAAAAAAATTAGCAAATCTTCGTTTGTACTCAAATCTTTAAGTGTGATTCAAAAATAAATCCCTTTTCATCTCAGAACCCTAAGGAATCAAATTATTCTGAATGCATACAGATATGCCTATGATACATGCGTACGCATAAAAACTTGAAAGCGTGTATTCAGTTTCATCTGAAATCTGCATTCGGTCATGCACCATTGGCTTTAAATGGCATTAGAGGCTGCTCCCATACAAGCAGATTTTACTGCATCAAAAGGACAGATGGACTCACCAGCTGTCTGAGTCTTGTTGAGTCCGTGTTCTCCTCTTGTTGCTAAGTTCTTTGTTGGACAGAATTACAGCACAAGACAACACAACACTGTCTTTGAGCCCCTTAGACAGATATAAAACCATCAATAAATCTATCTGGCCCTCCAGATTAACATAATCCAGCATTTAATGCTGTGTGTGCTTTCAAAAAGTCTCTTTGTTAGACATTTACATCAGTACTTACGTCATATATATTATAGTTTTCTTTTATCAGAGATTGTGTCTTTTATTCATTCTCTACTATCTCGTTTAAGGTCAAATGGAGGCGGTCCCAGCTGTCACTGGGTGAGAGGGATAGTACCAAATTAGGATTAAGATTTTAATTTCTGAGGTTTAAAAGTGATTACTATATATTAGTTTTTATTCTAAAACCATTAATACAGCTTGAAGGAAATTGTCAATTTTTTTTGTTTGGTTTTGTTTTTTATTGTGTCCAAATGACACCAACATATTATTCAATTGAAAAAAATATTAAAGATCACAACAAAAATTTGAAAAGCAAAACAAATAATAAAAATAACACAATATTTCAGAAATCTAAAACCCCCCACCCCAATTTTAAAATAAAAAAATAAAAAATTCCAGAAAATAAATTACTAGAAATTAAAATGAATAAATGAAACGCAATTAGAAACGAGAAAGGCTGATGATATTTATATTGTAATTGTGACCAAGCACACATACTAATGGAAATTCATTTTGGTCACATGTAATACAGTACGTGCTGCTAAAATGCACATTGCTGCATTGCCCATACGTATTTTACATGCATCCAGGGCTAACCCCGTATTTACACTAGTCTGTCTGCTGAGCGTCTCCATTGCGTTGCGTGTCTGTCTCACAACTGCCAGCTAGTTTACGTTGACTCAGTTTCGTCTCTGGTCCGTCTCCTCTCCCCCCTGGCTCCGGAAAGGTAGGTTTGTCCCGCTCTTTTTGCTCATCCAGTACTTTCAACCAGAAAAAGCAGGTACTATGGGACATCGCTGATTGGATAAATTTTGATTTTTGATGTGTGTTTTTTCAAATGCATCTTCAATGTTCGTACACTAATACAAGCTTAATGATTAGTACAGAGCATATCCAGTATCACTTTGTGTTAAATAACTTTCAGTTGAAATGACGGACAAACGTCATCATCCAATCAGTGATGTCATACCAACCTTTTCCAGTTTCTTATTTTCTGTGGTTTTCCTTTTGATTTCTGGAAATTGCTTTTTTCTTTTTTTCAGAAATCTTTTATTTTTATTTTGGTTTCTTTTTTATTAAAATTTTGTTTTGATTTCTAAAATGTAATATTTTTTTTAACTATTTCTTCTGCTTTTTTTAACTGTTATTGCACTAAAAATAACTCATTGGATGAACTCAATTTAATTGTGGGCAGGATTTCCATCCAATAAATATGAGTAACCCCACCTCAAAGACAATTCTTCCATGTAATGAAATGTAATTGAGTTAGTCGAACTCAAATTTATCAAGAAAGGTAAAGCAAAAAAGCAGTCCGAGACCAGCCTCGAACTCAGAATCTCTGTATGGTTAACCCACTTACTAACCCACTGAGCTAACACGTCTGTGCCACTTTACTGCCGCCGCTATAAATATATAGATTCATTATTTCCTCGAATGAGGCTCGTTGTGTATCGTCTTATTGGGAGAAGCCGAGTTGAAACAATGTCATGCCACAGTTCGTTTTTTTACGTGGAAAAAACGAACGAAAGTTTTCTCTCTTCGAAAAGTCGAAGGATTCTAAGGACCAGAAGTCATAGCAGGCATTAAACGAAAGAGTTGAACATTTTAATAGTTGAATGGTTAAAATAGGTGAAAAATTGTAGCCGTAAGACGGCAAAAAAATAAATAAAGCGAAACAGGAAAACAGCATTCAACAGCATGCCCCTTACTTGAACTCAATTATTTTGGATTACTGGAGTTATAGGGGAAACTATGAATACATTTTGTGTTAGGTCAATTAAATGTAGATACATTCTTTTAAAATAAATATTTTTAAATGAAACAAATAGAATTTTATTGTGTTACATGAAAGAGGGGCTTGAATCTTTTTTTGAGTGTGCCATCTTTATTATGCGTTGAGTGATATGTTTTCTTTCAACGTCAGGGCCACCATAAAAACAGATGGTTGACTGGTTTCACCAAATATGCTATTGCCATTAAAACACTTTTTTCAAAAACTCAGTTCCCCACTCTGCAATCAAACTACTTTGCTAAGTTACCTCACCCAGTGAGAGTCCTGGAAAACTGCTTGATCAAAGCGTTTTCCGTATCCCTTTCCTTGTAATCGAGGGCAAACAGGCCTGGAAAGTCAGCTGCGGATCTCTGAGAGCTCTGTCTCCTCTTACCTGGTGCTTCTAACACTTAGCTCAGTCACTAATGTAGTTGATGCAATCTCTGGCCTGTGGGGGGAAATGAAGTGACTAAGGTCTGACTGTTCCTGACCGCCTGCAGGACAGCAGGTGTGAGGAGTGTAGCTGCAAAAGCCTGCATGTGCGTGAAAAAGACAGAGCGAGAGAAAATGAAGGAGAATGGTGGGGACGGGTGGATGACAAGCTTGAGAATAAAGCGTGTACCACAACGACAAGTCCAGATCAATTAGTTGGCGTAATCGGTCCCCTCTCTGTTAGCCATAAAAATCCTCAGGTTTCCCTCCATACATTTCATCTTTACTGCTACATCGCTGCCATCTATCACCCTCTTTCTCATTCCAGCATGCTGCCATTTTTTCTTTCTTTGCTCCTACGTCTATCCGAGCCATCTCTCCTTTAGCACTACACTTATGCGCCAGCTTGGTAAACGGTAATCAATGTCTAAGAGCTTTAAACTGCTTTATCTAAACGATTTTTCATAGTCACTGGGGGGGTGTATGTTAGTGTATATAAGAAAGAGAGATGGGGGGGGGGGGGTCAAACTGAGACATGAGAAATGTATGCCCAGAGTTTTACTCCCTTCTGACACATTTGTAATGAAGCTTTTAATTTTGTGTATCTGCGATGTGTGAGCTTTCGGATCATTTGTAAAGCTGGCTGCCTGAACTTGGGACTGACTCCAGACATGAACGCGTTCACTTTTGGTACATAAATCACCATCAGCCGTGCTGCCATCTGGATCACTGCAACACGGCCCTTGTAATGTACACGCTGCTTAGACTATCACTACAATAAAAGGAGAATCAGAAATACAACACAGATAAGTATCTCAATAAGATTAAAGCAACTGCTTCTCTTTAGTTAGTGTTGAGAAAAACTTTTGTTTTTCTGCGTCTTTTCTGTGTTTACCTTCAAACATCACTCCTAAAATGAAATTTGCACACAGTTCTTTTCTTCACAGAGAGAAAATCTACAGTTGAACCTTGAGTTTAGGCTCTCATATGAATGTTATTTTTTTACATGGATGGCCCATATGTGCATTTTATGCTATGTTCAAGAACACATATTTGGTGTTCACTAAGACTGGGTTGCTAAAATTGATTAATCGATCCAAGCTTAATAGATCAATAATTGATCAATAAAAATAGTGATCGATCTTTAATGCCTTTCCTTTTCTGGTGACTTAACGCATAACAGCAGTAAACCAAAATCCACTGGCTTGATGCTCACGTATAATGGAATTTCCCATAGGTCGGCTAATGCTACCGCTCAGTCGACTTAAATATGCATTGCTAGCTAAATGAACAGGTTTAAATGTATGAAAAACAGGCATACATTTACCAAACTCTTATAGGGTAAACATTTTTTTTTTAAAGTTAGCATTTTTCGTCAGAAGCACAGTTTTTTGCTCAATCTTCTGGAATAAAGTATAATGCTATGGCACAAGCTCCACCTAGTGGCCAAACTGAAACGCCTTCCTGGGGAGGCGGAACATAAAGATCTGCACATTTTTGGTGGAGCTACTCCATTTTAGAAATCATATAACACTGTATGGTGTGAATAATCTTATTGGTTTATTATTTCAAAAATTAATGTTATAGAATGTGAACTGTATCCAATTAAAATGAGTATCTTCTAAACATATATAGATAATTAATGTAATTCTATACAAACATGTCTGAATGTGTAAATTCAACCATGTCAGTTCAAAACAGAATCGAATCGAAAAAAATCTAAATAATTGTGAATTGGTGAATTGAATTCTGGGAATTATTGGTGATACCCAGCCCTTGTGTTCACAATGGACAAGCAGGGAGGGGCTTCTTCTTCTTTTTTGTTTACCAACACATCCGACACCTTGGAAAAGGCTTGGTGTAAAATGTAATGCAGATCTTATGAATCTTGCTTTTTCTTTAACAGCTCTGTTCCAATATATGAAAGACTTGGTGTCATAGAATTCTGTATGGGCACAAACCGTAATTATTAATTTCTCCTCCATGATCAATGTTGGCACTTTAGTGAGTACAAGGGATTGTTATCCATATACTACCAAATCAGAGTCCCCAATTGGTCAAAGTTTGAAATAGCTTCAACAGCCGTGTGTTTTGTATGTAAAACGGTCAAAGAAACGTCTGTAGTTATGCGTGAACACAAGTGTTGAAACTGTTGTGCTTATTTACACAGACTTTTCATCGGAAGGGGTCACTTGAATGCACCCTGCCGAGGGTGGTGTAAACATTACTTTAGCATTCGACAGAAAAGTGGAGTCTCCCTCTAATTTTCCAGTCCTAACACAACAATTACAAAAGAAAACCATCAAAAACTTTTACTGCACACTGAAGGGGTGACGCCATTTACTGTGAACGTGAAAAGTTCCACTTTTAAATAGGAACGGGTAATAAAACTGTCAGGAACCAGAGGTGTAGGACCCAATATGAAGGAGATCAGACAGAAACTTAAACATTTAAGAAATAAACTGTAACATGACGAAACCCATAGAGAAACAAAAAGGTGGCGAAGTAGATAATCCTACATTAAAGAACTCAAAACCAGTCACTTCTATAATCTGTGGACTGTTCAGAGAATTAAAGAGAGCTGTGGATGATCATGAACATGAACCTGGTGTAACCTAAAACACCACACTAAAGTGCACAATCCTCCCAAAAAAGGGGCTGAACAGCATTTGTGTGAATCCAAAGTGTCCCTTTAAAGCGCTGTGCGTACTCGCAAGGCTACGCCAGGCGATGATAGAAAAATACCAAGCATCTCATGATAACACTGTGCCACTAAGCTACAGATGATCACACTAAACTGTCTGCAGAAATCTGGAGATTTCTGCACTCTCACACTAGAGACATTGATGAAGCTGGTTTTTATTTGACTCCTTAATTCTGTGTATCTCCTTTATATCTCTCCTTTTAAAACACATGGTTTTTGTAAAGTGTGCTCTTTGCTTCATCAGATCTGCATCTAATTGGAAAATGAATGTTACTAATTGGCTGTTGAGGAAATAAATCGCTTATTTTCCTAAACACGTGTGCCACGCACACACAAGTAAACTCACCAACAGTTTTTTTTTTTTTTTTTTTTTTTTCACAGGCAACAATGTTTTCAGGGAAATTTTTGACTTCATACTGAATTATTCTTGGAGTAAACCTATTACATCATGCACACAGCATAAATGTTTACCCTACATTATAATCTAAAAGCATTATCAATAAACATAATGTAAATAAATGGAGTACAAGGATTCAAGCTTGATGAAATTTCAGAATAAGAAGGTTAAAGAACTTCTTTAGGTTTCCTCAAACTGTTTAGAACCAACATAGTCCTGCATCCAACAACAACAAAAAATCTCTAATAAAATAACCAATGTTGAAATAGTAAAATTAAAAATAAAATGCAAAGGAAAAGACCTTGTTTTTTCCTGCCTGCAGAAACGCCCTAATCCAGCACTGTAACTGTAAAGGATTATTTTGGAGATTATAACGCGAGTCCGTCATATTGTCCCCACCAACAGGCTTTTCAGTCAGCTTCCCATTGCAAAGTGGCACACATCCAACTTCCCTCAAACGCATCCTGTTGGCGCATCAAGTGGCTGCAGTCATCGGAAAGCAATCTAACGGAGCAGAAGCGCGAGCTTTCATCACTCCCTTCCTTCCATGCCTCTGCATGCGGAGATTTCAGCTGCACATGACTTCATCTGCGGCATCACAGGTTTATTTAACATGCATGTATGTTGGAAATGCCCCTCCTGAAATGTGCGCACTCCTGCACAACCTTTAATAGGAATACAGGAGTGCCAAATGCATGCGCAATTAGGGAATGTCTCCAGCGTGGAACTCGTTACAGACAAAACTAACCAGACGTGAAATATGTTCCAAGTGGTGGCAACAAGTGATGCTGCTCAGCCTTGAGGTAAGGATGGTAAAGGTTCGGGTTAAACGCAAAGGAACTAGTCATCCAGTGAGGTTTACAAGCGCGTCAAGTAGCAGTTACAATAATAATAATAATAATGTTCCTTGAGTTCATGCAAAAAAAGTGTCTGCATAACAACAAAAAATAAGTCAGGAAAAGTACGCACGCACCAAGTGAACTTTCTTATTGGATGTAACCATCCCTGAAGTCCTACCTTCTCTAATCTGGTGGAAACAGACGCCCTTCGCCCAGGCAAGTTGCAAACGGCTGAGCAGACCGCTGGAGAACTTGCAGCTCCTCCTAGAACCACGGCGATGCGACTCCCTGCCAAATGAAAGTCGGAGGGACAGACGTCCTGTGCGCCTCGTCTTTTTCCAGCGCGCGGCGCGTGGGCATCCTCCGTTCAAATGAGCGCAGAGACACACAAGGCAGAAAAAAAAGAAAAAAGAAAAAAAAAAAACCACAGAAGCAGCTGTCAGAGCGACGCGGTGTGGAAAGCCCCTGGTGGTGATGGAGGGAACCTACAGCTCAACATCAGGGGGAATTGCTTGGAAGCAATACAAAAAAAAAAAAAAAAACATTAAACAAAACACTGGTGGATGGGGGATATCTTTCCCTCTTAAGACAAAAAATAAATAATCATTCATGCAATAAAATAAGAAGTTCAAAAACGTGTGGTTTTGGCATTATGACAAGAGTATTGTGCATCACTTCAATCGTTACAAGTCATCAGACAAGAAGAGAATTGTGCAGCTGAGGGAACCAACAGGAACACACACTGAGTCACAATGACTTAGAGAGCAAAAGGCATCCACAGTACAGATAAAGACATTCTGCATCTCTGTGTGCTTCTCTTATCTTCTTGGGTTTTTTTTTCAGTCAACATTTGCTAAAGATACAGCAGTTAGTTGAGTTTTCTGAAAGAGGGCAGACCCTAAAACAGTGTATGTTTTATAAAATCATTGTTATATCTTTGAGCGAACACATAGGAGCATCATGGTTTTTAGCAGCCATGGCAGGATGCAGTGCCATTTACGGTGCCAGCATGAGTTTAACAACAAAAAGGAAATGAATCATTTGAGCAAAGTGGACCACCATGCATTGGTCTGGAAGTGGTATTCAGATAAATCTTCTTTGGGTTTTTGAGACGGTGGAAATGTCAAGTATGCCGGCTTTGGCTGAAGTGCTTCACCTGTTAATCAGCGTGAGCGCGTGCGCGCACGCTTGTGTGTTCACGTGCCGGCGTGCCTCTGGAATATGCAGTGAGAGGCAAGGGGACAAGAATGTGACAAAGACAGAGGGAGGGGGTCCAGCAGCAGATTACCCACTGTCACAGGGATTCTCTCTGAGGCCCAGTCAGCAAGGTTAGGAAGGTTAGGAAGCTGATGTACCAACACAGATTTAAAAGCTTCTGGGCATGAGCTGCGTGCAGAGAGGGAGAGAAGGAGGGTGGGGGTGCAAACAGAAGGGGAGAGAATCAGAAAAAGAATGGGGAGGCAGTTTCAGAGTCAAGAGGGAAGGGAAAATATGAAATAAAAAGGAATGTGTTCCTTTGGAAGTTTCAGATTCCATAGGAGGAAATTTAACTATTTAACCTAAAGTTCCTGTAGTTCTTGGCCAAAAAATGCATAATAAAGAAGAAAAAAAATCTCATATATGTCACGTTGTAGTATAAGTCGCAGTTTTGAGAGAAATTTCTTCAACAAAATATGGAAACAAAAACAGACATTTAATGTTAAAAGGTTAATATGGAATAGACCATAATAATAGACTGAATGTGTGAATGCTTTCAGCTTCATGAAACACAGGAGGAATATAGAATATTAGCGCCAATTATGAACAATAATTCAGATAACCATAGCAACAACAACATGCTAACAAATCAACTATACTATTCATATCCCGTAAAACCATTAAACCCGTTCAATATTCAATTCTCTGTGTCGCTTTGGAACAAGTCTGCCGAGAGGAGTGCTTCTTTTTCTGCATTGCTGGCAGCAACAATACTGATACACACCTACAGTGCCCTCTAGTGGTTGCTAGTGAGATAATAACCAACGCATGATTTATTTATTTATTTTTTTTTTTTTCAAAAGATCACATATAAGTCACGCCTGAGTATAAGTCGTAGGGGGCAAAAAATGCCTAGTTAAGAAAAAAAAATCATATGTCACGCTGTAGTATAAGTCGCACTTTTGGGAAAATTGATTTAACAAAAACAGAACATGCAACTAAACTCTTCATATCACTTCAAATCACTAAATCTGCTAAATACTATTTCACCCTCTCCACCGAGGAGAGTTCTTTTTCTGCATTGCTGTCAGTAAAAATACTGATACACACCTACAGTGCCCTCTAGTGGTTACTAGTGAAATAATAACCAACGCATGAGTTCTTTTGTTTTTGTTTTTTGAGATAACATGTAACTCGCACCTGAGTATAAGTCACATCCCCAGCCAAACTATGCAAAAAACTGTGACTTACACCTCAAAGAATATGGTACACAAAAATGGCTCCGTTGGTTGAGCACAGGACCGGCACATGGAAAATCAGGGTTTTATTCCTGAATCCTTCTTGGGTCCTTAAGCAAGACCCTTCACACTACTGTCTACCTATATGTACTTATGTAGGGTCTGGGTCTTCTTGTACCCATCCCTAGCCCAGACAAATTACAGGGTTATGTCAGGGAGGGCATCCGGCGAAAAATATCTGCCAAACAGAATGTATGGATCAGTGACAGCTGATTCGCTGTGGCGACCCATGAGGGGATGTACCAAAAGGTGAACAGCATATATACTAGGGGTGTTTTCTTAAAACGTTTTTCTTCAATTACTTTGATTTTGCAATACTTTTGCATCTTTGTTGTTTTTTTTTTTTTTTTTTTTTTTTTATCGATTCAGAACCTACAACACAGCCTGCAATAAATACACTCCTTGCTAGTCATTCAGTCATAGAAGGCTCTTTTTACACTGGTACTTTTGCATTGCGACAAAGGTCAAACAAATTTAGTAAATGTCTTAAAATTTGCCATAAATTTCAGATTTCCAAGACATAGCAAAGGATTCCTGATTTGATGCATGAGTCATATTTACAAACTGAATTTCTCCCTCAGCCAGAGCTTGAAGATTGCATCTCTCCAAGCCTAAACACTGGATTTCGTTCAAAACTGTCGCACAAAAAGCCCGAAAGAAAATATTAGGTTAAAAATACATTTTGCCTTGCAAGCATCTTTTTTCCATGTACCTAAGCATTTACAATATGTCTCTGTATATTTGCTGTCCCAGGTAATTTACATAGCCAGCTCTTGGGTCGGAAGTGCTGAGTAAGGGCAGGTCTCTTGAATATTACATTTTTTCCTCAGCAGCAAGGTGTTGAAACACTGCCCATGCCTATTGCTTAAGTCTGTAATGGGAGCCGGAGGCCTACAGCTAAACATAAATATTTGTAGATATACTACTTTGAGATACAGTTGCCAGGCGATCAATACCAGCCGCGGAAAAAGAATGTGAAAAAAGGAAAGAAAAAAATATAGGTGGGGGCATCAGTGGTTCATAATCTAGATTCTAAAATATACTGTCTGTACATCACATATCTAAGGTACGTTAGCACCATAAAACATATTTATCTCCTCAGTTATTCCATTCGTCTTGTCAAAATATGGCAATTTTTACTGGATTTCTCAGCTGTCCTAAAACAAACGTGCAATTTTGAATGAAAGAAAGCAACCACCATCTTCTAACAGCTGCTAATTCAGCAAAGTCATCTGATTGGAAAGATTTAACACTGATGGCTATATTCTAGGTTGTTAGGATGACATTAGATGCAAAGATTTGCTACTTGCACAATGACAAACGGAGAAAACAAAGCCTTAAAATAGACATTTTTTGTAAGAAATAACAAAAAACATTTGTAGCAAAAAAGAAAAGGCGTACAGCAATTTTCCACCACACAGCAATATCACAACAAAGTGAGACATTTTTTTTTTACTATTCTATCTCTCGGTATACTGTAGAGTTATTTGGACAAAACATGCAAAACTAAACCCTTGTATTAATGGCTTTAAAATCTATTATGTTAGTTATTCTCTAAAATGTTGAGCAGAAACAGAAAAGAATTAAACAAAGTAGAGTTGAGAGGCCGGCTTATACTTCCTCATCATATTGCCTTCAGAAATTATATTTCTCATTTCCTTTTTTTAGTCCCATCTTCCCCCTCTTGCTCTGTTTGTTATTTTTTCCCCCTTTTTTTCCTCATATTTATGTTGGAAACCAACATCACTCAAAAACCTTGATAAGCGTTTATTGTACGTTTTTAACATGAGCACATCAGTCTTTACTTTTAATTTTGATCTTATTGTGTTTATTTATCACTCTGCTTAGTGGTTAGGGTTAACCAGTTGTTTGGAGAATGCTAATTGCCGTATACTAATGCAGAACTACTATATTTTTAGAAAACCCTTTAAGCTACATTCACAACACTCAACAGTGCTCAGTCAAGTGGCCTCTTCCATTAAAAAGTGTTTGAAAATGTGGGCCTCTGCGTTCAAAATGATCACATTTGCTAGTAGTTAAACACGTTTTCACAACTGTTTTTGGACTCAACAAAATGTGTGGCCACTGGACAGGTGGTGTTATGCAGGACCAGGTGGAACTTTGACTAATTAGGGATTTGGTAGTGATGAATGAATTATGTCCCTTTTAATTCATAGACTGTTCTAAAAATTGATCATGCAGGGAAAAGCTATAATTGCGGTTATGGGCCGGACTAAATTCTATGACACCAAGTCTTTCATGCATCGTAATAGAGCTGTAAAAGAAAAGGTCCAGAGCAGGATTTGCACCACTTTGACATTTCACATCAAGCCGCTTCCACCTGTAGGTGGTTGGCAGGTGCTGGTAGACAGTAGAAAAAGAAGAAGAAGCCCCTCCCTGCTTGTCCATTGTGAACATCATGGGCTAAACACGTGTTCCAGAATTCACACTTAGCCCGTTCTTGAAAGTGCATCACATGCCCACCAATTGTAGAGAACATGACTACCTGATGACTCGAGTGACCTGACTACACCTTAACATCCACAACATTTGGACATTCTGCTGAAATGAAAATGTTGGATGTGAAGCACTTTGAGCTACTTTAGTTGGCAAAGTGCTCTACAAATAAAGTTTGACTTGATTCTGTTAGATTCTGTTCATCAGTCGGGGGGGCACCTCCTTTTGCAAAGGTTCACAACCCAAATATGTTTCCTCTGTGGCCCACAGGGGGGTCAAGATGGCATTTCAAAAGTCCAGATTTCTACTGAAATTGTTGTCCTTTATTTATCTATTTGATTTATTTTTGTCACATTTACTTGGGTTCATTTCCTCTTTGCCTTTTTTTAAAATACATAACACAGTCAATATTTATTCTGCTACAGTATTAGTTCTATTGCCAGTATTCTGAGTGCAGTTAATAAAGTCAGACTGACTGACAGACTTATCTGACTTTTTGTCTCGCTTAATGCGCCTTAAGTAAGACATAGTTCGGTGCGCCATATAGTGTGGATACTACAATACATAAATGATTCACATCATCTTGAGGAAATGGCTTCATCCCTGAAATGTCTCACTACAGCAGGATTTATGTAAATCATAAGTATTTCCTTGGTTTACATCTAATTTGTAGTCCGAGCACCTGACTTCTAACACCTGAATGATTCCCAGAAAAGTTGATTTGATTTTAATTTGATTTGAAATGGTTTATTTCAAGCAATCAAATAAGAATAATACACAAAAACAATACAATCATCAGCTATACATTCAAACAACGACGAAATAAACTTAGGATAATAAGACATATTAATAAATATTGCTTGTTATGATTTTTACTTCCTCTAGATAGTCAAGTTTGATCGTCTTAAAAGTTCACTTAAATAAAAAGCTATAATACACTGTATTATTAATATGCTATATCGTTTGTGATTTGGTGAATTGGCTGTCTCTCTGCGTTTCAGTTTTTAATTCAAAAAACGAATCCCCCTTTGCAGAGTTCTGACTTGTGTATGGGCTAGTTTCAGTGTAGGTCCAGAAAGTGGCCACTGCCCACACAGGCTTAGTCACTGAGCATGGCTGATGGATTTCCAGGTTGTGGCAGACCAAGTTGCAGCAGTGAGCTCATGTTTGCATCCCATTTACATTTTCTCAGGTGAGTCACAATCCAACATGTCAAATCAGGCCTGTGTGGTTAAAGAATGTGCTCATTTTTATTCAGTCGCAACCATGTCCTGAACCAAATCAGCACCTGGAGCAACCCTCAATATCTCAGTGAAAGACTGGGCTTCAAAGCGGATCTCAGTTCAGACTCGTGGCCAAGTTCTTATTCCTGAGCTGGAGACTGGATCAGCCATGATCTTGAATCAGTAACTTGGACAGTAACTCATTTCCATACAGTAGACTGCAGAAAGAAACAGCTTCAAAGCAGATTCCGTATCAGCCCCTTGGACAATTTCTCATTTCCAAACAGATGAATGTAAAATCATAATGCTTTGAAGCTGATCCCATATCAGCACCTTGGGCGTGTTCTTCTTTTTTTCCAAAAGGAGAAAAGCTGCTTTAAAGCTGATCCCCTATCAGCTTCATGGACTACTTAAGTTATTCATGCAACTTCACCCCACCAAAGGGAAAAAAATATTTCCCTTCATTGTTTTTTTTTAAACATCTCTTTATTTTTGTCTTTTTAGAAGCGTAGAACTGTAACAGGAAATTATGACACTTTTATTGTTCCTTATGTGCCCCCTGGGTGGCCA
Source organism: Oryzias curvinotus (assembly GCA_023969325.1). NCBI lineage: Eukaryota > Metazoa > Chordata > Actinopteri > Beloniformes > Adrianichthyidae > Oryzias > Oryzias curvinotus. Next base: position 15,042,414 of record CM043710.1, on the reverse strand, counting down.
CAGCACTTGGAAAAGATGTCTGGAAGCTATGATGAAAAATTGACATGGTCTATTTGAATTCTTTTTATTTGAACACACGACAATTGTGTGCATCAAAAAAAGTTTCTTAGACAAAGAAAGGAAATAAAGAGCAAAAACTTAAAATGAACGTGCAGAAATCAATAGTCTACAATTAAATCTCAATAATTTGTATCTTAATAACAAAAAAATGACAAATGAAGTTTGATAACAACATAATATGAATAAAAACTACAAATAATAATGATAATAGTGATAAATCAGTTAGTACTCTGTACCAGAAATCCCTAAAGTGATCAAGCTGAGACTTGAAGATGAGTAAAATTGCTTCCTTGCAGCACATCTCTGCACCTCAAGTACATCACTGTTTTTCTTCTTTAATTCAATAAAGACTTTCTGTGCTGTGTGTCAAATTAAAACAGCTCTGACTCATTTAAGGTTCACTCCAGCCATTGCTGGGCCATTTCAATCCAATTTGATTCAATCCAATAAACTCTATTTATCCCTAAAGGCATGGTTTTTATGGTGAATAAAAATATATTAAAACAAGCATTGAGCAATACGCTCTGCAGTAGCAGAGCTTGAAACATTTGCTCAAAAAAGAGACAAAATGTATTAATTTGTTTAAATTATGATTTAAAACTATACTAGCATTTTTTCTAAAAAGACATTTTTGTAATAACCTAGCAACAGATGGAATTAATTTCACTCTGGATATCAAAGACAAACAAGATGTCTATTACAAAGCACTTTCAGAATACCTCACATATGCTGAGTGATTAGAAAACTCACACATCAGAAGCATCACTGCAGCCCCTCTGCCTGGACTTTATCAGATTATTTCACATCCAGCTACGTCTGCATTGAAATATTTTTTTGGCCATGTTGAAGTGAGCCTCGGGAACCTAGCCTAAAATTGGCACCCCTGCCAGACAAACTCCTCAGATTTGAGGAATCGAAGTGAAGCAACTGGACGCCATAATCAATACTTTATCATGCGTCTTTTACTTTTGATTCTGAGCGAGAGCCTTTGACTTGAATTTACTCTTTCCAGCATGTTTTTTGAGCTTGAAAAGCTCAGAGCTTGAGATCTCCCAGATAAAGCTTGTCTTTTTTAAAATGTGGAAAGGACGCAACTTGCATTATATGAATTCTGAGTGGATACAAAATTTGCATTCACCCTTCTGCAATTCTCATCAATCCATCTGGCTTTACAAGGAGTAAATCACAAAGACTTTAACTTCAGATATGATCTGTCATACATTTGTGTGAATACTTTATCATGACCTGTAATTATGGAAGCAATTTTAATCAAACCTAATAATTGCTGTAAAAAGCCTCATTTTGAGATATGTTCATTTAAATTCCTGACATTGGGTAAACAGTAGAAGATCAAAATACAAGTAAAAAAACTGCCTTTTTCTTAATTTATTCCAGTTTACCGCCATATGCAATCAGCACTCAATGTACCCCATTAATTTATGATAATGAACACTTTGTTGGGCTTTATCCCTTACATAATAGATAATAGCTGTGCCGTTGTTTTTTTCTGTTAAGAACTCCAAAGTTGCACATTGACGACGTCACAGCAGCGACGCAGCGCGTGCCGGATACAGGGAAACAAGACCTGCATTGAGAACAATGTAATTTAAAAAAGGTTGATGCAAGTAAATGGTTGGATCCTTATTTTGTTTTTCAGAATATGACAATAGTTACAGATTAAAGATTAAATTAAAGTGGTAAAAACATAAGAACATCCTAGTTTGACAATAATTAATTAATCACGATTCACGTGATCATTTATAAGGGCATTTATATATATATATATATATGCCCAGCTCGCTACATCAATTATAGTGCATCGTTGTTGAGAAAAGGGTTAAGTGGTTTAATGAACATGGATTCTGAGACCAAAAGGCTTCTTTATGAGTTTAACCAGGATTATGAGCCTCTGATTGGCTGAAAACTGCAGGAAGATAGAATTTTAGCTGATCGTACGATGAGGGAGTTTGTTTTAATAGCTCAAACAACTAAAGATAATAATAATAAAAATATAAAATGACTGAAGACAAAATATTACAAGTAACACACTGAAGTGTCCATTCTAGAGCCTATTAGGGGAGGAAAGATCTGTGAAAGTCTCCTTCCTGCAGTGAGGCTTTTAAAAAATTATTCATCTGTAAACTTGCAAATGAATGCTTTGTTTTTTTCTATCAAATTCACTTTAATGCCTTTTTAATTGTGAACCATTTTAGGAATTTGATCATTATTTATTTGTGAGCAAGACACAGTGATCAATACGTTTATTAATGGTTTTGCAATAAACATAAAAAGCCTGTTTTTTTTTAAATCAGTTCTTTTTAACACACAAGCCTTTGTATAGTGATCAAATCAGCTTCAGCACATGATTAACACCCTTTTTACAACAAACCATCAAAACACAAATCAACAAACAATTTAAGCAAATCACATGGAGAAATGTCTTTTCTCTCTTTTTGTCTGTCATCCATTTGACCAAATTTTGAGGCCTATCAGCTCTGATCCATCTGTTCATTTTCCTCATCGCCTGAGTAGCAAAGATTCTCATATCACAGACTCCTGTACCCCACAGCTGTAGCTCACAATCCTCCAGAAGCTGCTGCAAAGTACCACAGCTTGATAATCTTTGCTGATTTGATCTTATCTCTTCACAGGCAATGGGATCTCCTTCAAAGAAAACCTGTGAGTTAAAATTGTCCTCAGATTTGGTCTCCGAGCTGATCTATACATCCATTCTTCACCTGGAAGAGCTTAAAAGGTAAAATAAATCTTTTGAAGATGCTTCTGAAAAAATTAATCTGAATATCAATCAACAAGTACTGTCCATGATTGCACATGAAACAGGCGGTTCTGCTCCTTGTATATAGGTTGTGGCAGACAACCACTATGAAAACTGGTCATACGTAAATATATGTGGAAGAAGTGAGAAAAGCTGTTGTCTGTGAAATGTTTACAGATGTATCACGAATGAATCATGTAAAACCACGGAAGACGTACAACAAAATCATGCAAAGAACATGTAAATCAACGTAGAACATGAATCATGCGGGATTATTTCGCTATCCACATGCATTTCATTAGTGATTTGTGCATCAATTACGTAATTTTAATGTGACATATGCGCCGTTAACGCAATATAAAAGTTATACATCAGTAGTACCTGTGTGAAAAGACCGTAATCATACGTGGAACGGTTGTGGAAAGTCACACATTTGCGTATTGCAGAAATCATGCACAATCATTACAAAAGATTGACGTTATAATTATGTATAAAATACGCGTAAACTGTGTAACTTTTAACAGACCCAAAATTCAGAACAGCTCAAAACTTAATTCACGTAAGGACCTGTTGGCTGAAACCCCCGATGGTCATCTGTGCACTTGGATGAATGACAAATGCAATAAACAATTATGAATTACATATATCGCGCATGTATCATAAAAGGCCAAAATTTCATACGTGGACAATTAAAAAATGTATGTAGTGGCTGATGTGGACTAAAGAATTAAAGCTGCTTCACTAGTAGGGCAGCAACCAGTCTGAATCAGTTCTAAGCAGCAGGAGACCTAAAAATAGTTTTTCATATTTGCCACATTAATCTTTCTTTGCACCCTAAGAGACATTATATTGAGGGTAAAATCTAGTTATTTCCAAAAGAGAGTTTCTTAAGTCAAATAATGTTAGCAAAGCTTTACATTACATAGTGTATGAGTGCACAAACGGGAGGGTTCCTTTGTTATGCAGGAGCAGTTTATAGCATTCCAGTGTATGTCAGCCAAAGCTTAAAAAAGCAGGAGGATGAAATATTAGTATTTGGTGTTCATAACACAATTTCACTGCGGCAGTCGTAGCTTACAAATGGAAAAAAGAGCAATATTCTACTACAACCTTACATTAGGCGAGTGGAAGGGGTTAGCTTTTTCTATATCAGGGACACAATTTGGTCAGAATGGATCAGCAAAAAATAGTTATTCTTTGGAACTTGTGAACAAGAATTTTAGACTAAAAAATGATGTGGTTATTTTTGTTCTTTCTTTTTTTTAAATAACGAGATTAAGGTGACCAACATTTGTATTTTTTTAATGGTTGTTATCATCATCATCTTATTAATTATTGAACAAAGTGGTCATTAAAGCTAACCATAGTAAAAACGGTTAAAAACAAATTTAATAAAGGGTTAAAGTGAACAAAAACGTAAAAACTTCCAGGTAAAAAGTCATATAAAACACAATAAAACCTAAAATGTAAAATAACAGAGCAAAATCTCATTTGTGACCAAATACTTGACTATAATAATGAGTCTTTGGTTGAGTTTACCCCTACACTTCCTTTTAGAGTACCTCAGTACCTCAAGGAGAAGTTGATCAGCTGACCTGAGAAACCGGGCTGGAGTGTAAGAAGGGAGAAGCTCATCAAGGTAATCAAATTAATGAACTTTTTAGACACAAGTTGCAACATAATAGAATATACATTAAGAAAGCAATGGAAACATTCTGTCTAAAATGCCTTTCATCAAAATAAGTTAAACAAAATACAGAATTCATGAGGTTTTCACAGTGGGCTGTTGTGCAAATGAAGCAAAATGACATGCTTGTAAAGTAACCAATAAACAAAAGTAGACCTAAACTTATTTACATTGACCATCTGAAAGTTTTCCTGAAATCTCTAGAACTTTGTTGTGTTATTAAGTGAAACCAACTCACCTGTAATGTCACAGTATTGTAGGGTGGCAGTGCTCAGAATAAGCATCAAACAGAAAAGTTGGCTAGTCCCTCTGGCCCTTCAGCTGCCATATTGATAAATGTATTGGGCTCCCCACTACGCCACTTTTACCCGTGAGGCATTTTCCAGCTTTTTTTTTCTGTTTTGTGTATCCCAAATCCATGGAGAACGCCTCTCTTACTCTCTTTAGTTTACTTTCACTCTGGTTCTTGAATAGTCTGCTGGTAATCACGTTGTAGCTGAATCACACCAGAGTTATCTGGCAAATTACAGGTGCTGTTGGGTTTTAGGGCTTGTGGAGGGGTGTAGAAATAAGTGGCTGCATCTTAAGAGGAGTGCAGATATGTCTTCCAGCTCCTTTGAGACTCGTATGACCACCTTACACAACATGAAAAAGGTACATCATGAAAATGGAATATGCCATTGTTGTGCGTGCGTTAAAGTGTATCGTGCCTAATGCAGAGACGGGTCTGTTGGTTTGATCTGCACCACAGCTCTGGTGAGCTTTCTGTCACCAGCCAAACTGGGTACACTTGCAGCTTTGGTGCATACCAAATCGAGCTGACCAGTCTGGTTCAGACCAAAGATGCCAGTGTAAATTGTGTGAGACAAATTTGGGGATTTAAGGCATACCTAGAGAGGGCTGCCAGAGTTCACAGAAGGCTGGTCATCGGTTGGGTCACATCAAACATCTGAAAGATGTTGACAATTAGCATTTGGGTTAAATGACTGATTAAGCCACTTGGATGAGTAGCCAAATGTTTTGAAGAAAAAATATTTCAAGAACAGATGCCAAGACTCAACTTTGAGACAACAGCAGTTATTCTATGAATAAAATAATCTCAGGTCAGTATGGAGTTGATCAATTAATTAGATAAAATTAGGCAGACTTTTTTTTTCAGGTGTGAAAACCTTTTTGAGTGCACGGCAACACAGCTGCTGTACCTTAATGATAAATAATACTTTTACAAAAGCTTGGTTTGTTATTTTAGACTTACAATGTCTACGTCCAATGATTGTGTGAAGACTGGAAAGTATTTTTGCTCTGAAACAGATTTTACACCCACGCTTGCAGAATTGTTTCCGAAACTTTTGGCAAAAGAAAAAGACATGAAGACATGCAGTTATAATTTTTCATTTCACAATTCTAATTGTTCAGATGAGCTTAAGTATAGATTTTAACCACTTCCCAAATGATAAGATTCGTTTGGTTATGGTCATCCCCCAGTAGTTTATGGCCCACCTTTGCCCCTTAAGCTTGTCTCACACATCCACTCTGTACACTGTGTACATTACATTTTCCACGCTTAAAATTACGGTCTTTCACGATACATGCGTGATATACGTAATTCATAGGTGTTTTTTGCATTTGTTTTTTGTTGATGTGCACAGATGACAGTCAAAGGTTTAAACATGAATTCAGTTTTGAGCTGTTTATAATTTTTGGTCAGTTGTGAATTACGTAGTTTACGCATATCTCATGTAGTTAAACGCAATTATTGTGCACTTTTTTGTGAAATGCATAAGCAAGTGGCTTTCCACGACCGTTTCACATATGTCCACATATGTCTAATGGACTTTTCACACATGTACCACCAACGTGTAACTTTTGTATTGCGTATACAGTGCATAAATCATTGTAAAATTACGTAACTGAAATGCAATAATCACACAGGGTTCTACATTCTGTTCATGTTCTACGTTGATTTCTGTGTTCTTTGCATGATTTATTCGTACTTCTTCCGTGTTTCTTTTCCCGCCCCACCCCAAGGTGCTCCAGGCCCAGATCCAATGCCTCGACCACACAAGACCTATGCCGGCGCCCAGATGAGAGGCACCCCACCATCCAGGAGTCCTCAGCCCCCACCCACCCCCACCCCCAGAAGCAAGCCGGGACCGCCCATAGCCAGCCTGTACTGTACACCCAGGCAACCTGCCCGCCAGCCCCACCAAGGACAAACCGGCAGTGGGGGGGGGGGTGTCTCTTTAGCTGTCATTTCTTCAGTGGTTTTAACGTGGTTCATTCGGGGTACATCTGTGAAAATTTCACATACAGACTATAATATCTCTCACTTTTTCCTTGTTTATTCATGTATGACCAAATATTATCCATGCAATATGCACAACATGTACGTAGTGGCTGTGGGACACAGCCTTTACAAAAATCATTCAGAACAACTCGAAAGTTTGCTTTGTATCTTATTAGAAAAAACACTGTATTGTCCTCATGAAAACAATGGAAATGCCAATCGACCAAAAGCAGTAGATCTCTTACCCTGATGACTAATTCTGGTTCATGGTTTCAGGGTATTGTGCCAAGAGTGGGTCAATATGCATTTCCCTGCAAGAACAGAGACTGCTAATAAATTTAGCTGATTAAAAAATCTTTAAATGTTTCTATTTATCATATAAACTCTAAATTGAAAGCAACTTGACAAAATGAACCATTATTGCACCAAAACATCTATAAAGCTGCGTTTACACCCCGGCCTCAGCATAACGCCTTTGAGTGGCCACTTGTCAATGTGAACGAATGAAATTTACTTTTGATCTTTTTACATTTACTTATCACTCTGCATAGCGGTTAAGATCAACTAGTTTAAAAAATGGTAATTGGCATATACTTGTACCGAACCTTACTACCTTCTTAGGAAGACCAAGCACGTTAAGCTACGTTCACAATGCCCTCAGCAATGCCCATTGAAGTGGCCACTTCCAATGAAAAGTCTATGTAAATAAGCATAAGCGGGCATTTTGGGCTTCAGTGTTCAAAGCACTTATGTAAGTTTCTACAACCATTTTCGGGCTCTGCGTACAAAACGTGGGGCTTTTAAACATACGATAAAAGCTAAACCAGGTCGAACTTTGACCAATCAGAGACTCAGATTTGGTAGTGAAGTACAGACGGCGTCTTCTTTAATTCACGGAAGTCCCAACCATTTGAAAACTGATCGTGGAGGCCAAATTAATGATTGCGATTTGCACAAAAGAAAAAAAAGAAAATCCTTCCCTGCTTGTCCAATGAGAACCTTGGGCTAAATGTGCATTTATGAATGCATGTTTAGCACATTATTGAATATGTCACATGCATGTTACTGTCCCTAAAACCAAGCACAGTCGACCGAAAGCATGGTCTCAAAATACACTGATGGCATTTAATAGAGTAGCTGTTGTTACCTGTCTTTAAAGCCTAATTTTGTTTAAGGGGTACGGCAAAAGAGAAAGGAAAAAAAAACACACTAAAGAAACCACAAATATAATGACCAAAAACTAAAACATGGCCAAAATAAAAAAAATAAATAAAAAAAAAAAAAAACAAAAACAAAACACAGTGTCACCCTAAAAGAGTCTTGACCTTCACTTCCTGCTGTTGTGTCTGTAAGCGCTATGAAAAGTCGTTTACTCAGTGGTGCCAACAACCTAAAGCCTCCCCTTAAGGAAATTGTTTTATTAATTGTTAGGAGCCACATTTCAAATGTCTTTGTGGCTGTTTCCTCTGGAGAGAGGGTTGGAAAAAAAATTATATTGACAACAAAACAAAAAAAAGTTGCCCACGGCAACGTCTTTGTACATTTTTTCTTTCAGCACTGGGTTGGTCCATACTGTTAACAAAGTCTCTATCACTGCTTTGTTCAATGTCCCTCTGTTTAAAAAAAAAAAAAAAAAAAAAAAGATAAAATAAAATAAAACACAATGCATGAGGGCAGAAATTGGAACCAAAGGGAAGATGCAAGAACAAAAACATAAGACATGGTCAATGTTCCAAGAACAGTTTCAGCAAGAAATATACTGCTACCAAATACAATAGAGTAATTGTAATGATCATTTGTTTCTTTGTTTGGCTGTCAAGCAGGAACTGATATGAGGTATCATGGCTTCTTGCCACACATGTTTATGTTTTTACACTTTTTTTTTTTAATCGCGCTGGTGGAAACGGCTGCCACTTGCTCCTTCCTGCTTTGATACACTTCTTGGAGTGCTACAAGAAAACATTTCACTGCTGCATTGAAGTGCAATTCAAGCATGTGAAAAATAAAATTTGAAGATTGTCAGCGTCTCTCATAAAACACATGTTTTGAAAATTATACTGAAACAACCCAAAAAAGACCAAAATATGTACTGAATTAAATAAAAATTACACATTTATAAGTTCCACTCTGATCATTTTTTTATTTATTGTAAAAGCATTTCCAGTGGTCTTTTAATTCTGATTATGCTATTTTTAGACAAAATATAAAAACCTGTATTGTTTTCTAGGACATAGTTTCTGCAGAATGGCAGGACTTCATTAGAAAAGAAGTTGGGGTGGAACCACTGCAGCCGAGCAACCCTGTCCCGCTTTTCCCTTCCCATTGCAAAGCAGGGAGCTTGTGGCCTGCCCAGCATATCTTCCACGTCACGTATAAAAAAAAAATTCAAACATTTTTTTATCTGCTCCTGATTCACAAGGATTTGAATAAAGAAATATTCTGAAATGCAATTTTAATTTAATTGTCTTTATATATGTCTTGCATCAAAAGAAAATGCCACAAAAACAAGTTAAAAACAACAAAAACACAGTTTTCATTGAACTGGGTCTTTCACAAACCAGGAAAAATAAGATATTCAAGCATTATCTCATCCCAAAGATTCAGAGCTTCTAAAGGCAAACAAAAAAAAAATACATTTTTTCCTAAAACTTCAACAGGCTGACTCTGGTTTGCACTGATTTAAGCTTCATAACTAATCTTCGAGTTTTGGAGCTACAACAGCAAACGAATGGTTGCCACACTATCGGTGTCAGGACCTGAAGACGTCTAACAGCATCAGAGCTGATGACCAGAGGGCTCTGCAGGGGCGCTGGAAAGTTGAAAGTTCTGACAAATAAAGTGGAGCACTGCCATTAGGAGCTGTAGAAAACAAACACTAAAATTTTAAAATCAATACGGGGGAGACCTGCGAGTCAGTGGAGAATACGGAGCTGGGGTGATGCAGTTGAATCTGGATGAACTTGTTAAGGGATGAACAGCTAAATTTTGCACCAACAGCAGGGGATGGAATGAGGACCGTATAAAAAACACATTGCAGAAGTCAGTTTGTGAGCTGTTAAAAGCAGAATTTTCCTTTTCCAGATGAATGGGGAAGGAAAGGGCTTCACTTTGATATAAAAATGCAGCCCATAAAAGCTTGATTTAATAAAAGTGTTAATATATTTGTCAAATCTTAGTTTAGTGTCTTTATTCTGTTGCAAGTAACACGAACCTTTGCAAAATTAGACATTTTTGTCACTAGCTATGGCTGCCAAGATACATATAATAAATTGAAGGGGCAAAAAAAAAGAAAAAAAAATAATTTTCCTGTTGCTGTGGCAAAAGGTCCCTGTAGGTTGAATGCACTACAGTATTGTTGCTCTTTGATTTGACACTAGGTCACTAGGAGCTATGATTGGCATGCATGACTTCAGCTTTTTTCCACAGAGAGATGTGTTTTGATGGCACCCTCACCTCGGTGCACCTCAGCTGGTGATCAGTCATTCACAGGTTCACCACCACATGACAGCCTGACATGGAAAGGTAACGTGACAGAGGCTTTTTTCAAATGAATGCCACTGACCAAAAGGCTTCAGGTATGGATTTTTATACAGATTTATCAAGTTTCACTGTGATTCATAAGAATTTAGGACATTAGTAATAACAAGAGTCTCAATAATCCTCGCTTTTTTGTTTGTTTGTTTTTTCCTGCCAATAATTTATATTTGCTGTTGGCCTTAATAAGAATTTCAGCACATGTGTTTAAAACCCACTGTAATGTAATGTAATTTTTTTTTTTACATGTTCTTTTGGCCTTTTTATCATGCTGGAATACATCATCCATCCATCTTCTTCCACTCATTCCAGACCGGGTCGCGGGGCAGCAGTCTAAGCAAGGATGCCCAGACATCCCTCGCCTCTCAGACTTCCCCGACTGCCCTGACCCTGAAGCGTTCCCAGGACAGCCGATAAATGTAGACTTTCCAGCGTGTCCTGGGTCTTCCCCGCAGTCTCTGCCCAGTGGGAAATGCTTGCAACACCTCCCCAGGCACCAGATGCCAGAGTCACGGCCTCTGGCTCCTCTCGATGTGGAGGAGCAACGGCTCTACCCTAAGCTCCCTCTGGGTGACTCGGCTTCTCATTGTATCTCTAAGAGATCAGAATCTCTTTATGAGTAACAAACAGCAAAACCTCACATCATCCAGATTGGCATCACTGGGGCCCCATGCTGGGGTTACAGAATGGGGCTTGCAGGTGAGTGCCTGGTGGCCAGGGCTCTTCCCATGGACCCATGTTCGGTGCAGCCTGAAGAGACAACGTGTTTCACTCTCTAAGCAGACAGAAAAAAAATATAGTTTGAAAGACGTAGAAAATACGCTGGGCTCCCTGGTCTGCTCCGTTCTGTTACATCCTCTTGTAGACTTCTAGATTAATGTACGTCTTTGGTTTTCTCATCTGAGAAGGAATCTGCGTTAAAATTGTACTGATGGATAGCTCAAACATTGGTCGCCATTTTTGTTGCACCGGCAAAAATCATAAATGGGGGCGGGCTTTCCCTGTGCCAACAGTTCCACCAGCAACTCAAAGGTGAATTTCTGATAAACTCCTGCCGCTCTGCAGAAACCAAAGTTTACATTTAATGTGACTTGAGAGTGGATGAAGCTCAGATAGTTTGTATATGCGTTAGTAAATGTTAGCTTTTTGCTTTAGTTTCCAAAAAAAAACTTGTTTCTGCCAGTGCAACTGAAAAATAATTAGAATAAAGAGAAGCAGCCCTTTTTCTGACTTCACAAATTGATATTTTTAAATGAATCAGGTTGTACAATTGACTGCATAAGAGATGTATATATATATATTTCTTTATCACCATGTATAAGAACAAAGTCAGTCACAACTACAGAGTGTGTCCAGCCAAGCCAATACAATACACTTATTTTTCTTTTTTTTATGATTTTCTAATTCTTTTGAGTTGCAACTGTCCTGCTACATACATTGCCACCGTAAGATCTCCAAAGTAGGTCAAGCAATGCTCAAATCCACTGTGCTAAGAGATGCTTTCTGTGGGACTGCACAGACCTCGTTTAATCCCCACCACAGCATGTCCACTCTTTATACCAATAAGTGGAACCGCGGCTTAAATCTTGAGTCTAGGAAGCCAGATCTACACAGACACAAGCTATGATTTTCATCAATCAAGGAATATTGTTTAGAAGCTCAATTTTCTGAAAGAGAATCCCATAAAGTTCCCTTGCACTGCCACAAAGTTTGTAAGATTTCTGTCTTTCAGACTAACTTCCTCATCAGTTTCTTCTCGATTCTCCAAATTGACTAAACTAAATGTTGTTTCTGGCAGGTAAGACACTTTTTAGAGCCTCATTTCAAAGGAAACTCATTCTAAAGCATGCATATCATAGAGTGAAAACAATGAATTTCAATTGGTCAAACCTTTAACTACTTTATCATAAACATCGTAAAAGCAAGGATTTCATATTTTGGAATAGTTTCAGCTCCTAAACCATGCTGTTCAATCCCCTAAAGGCAGTAGCCACCTCGTGTTTCTGAAATGTGGCATAAAAAGTCATTATACAGCCTGAGCCATTACCTCTTTTTCAAGGGTTTCTGACCATTTGCATAAAATTACACATATGAGAGAGAAAATGATGGCAAGGCAGTTTTTACATTTCACTTCCAACAAGTCCTGCTTCAGTATAATGTGGCAATTACAGACATGGTTCACCTCTGTTGGCTTAGTCATAAACTGTAATTCTCTTATAGCAGTGATTAATTTGATTTTCTGTATCTTTGTGGAGAGCGTGACTCCTTAACTTATAAAAAGGATTATGGGTGGAAAAGAAAGGAAATCAACTTCTGTAGTTGTCAGGGATGGATACCATGGGAAACTATACAACTAGTGGACAGGTCCGGTATTATGCACAGATAGAGAGAACTATTTGGTGTAAGACTAGATTGTAATTTTATGTGTAAAATACTACACATTGTTAATGCCTTAATCACAACTGGGGGTGGATTCAGACTGGCAAAAAGTGGGTAACTCTGTATGGGTCATGCAGGTGGTCTGCAGGAAATATCAAGATGGTAGACTGAATATTTTACTCAGTGAATATGTAGGGGGAAAAGGTTCAGGCACATTTTTTACAAGCATGCTGGGTGCAACAAGTCATGAGGAAAACTGAAACAACACGTAAGTAAAGGCTGATTTCCATTGGTTCAATCTTGCATTGACCCAAAAAAATCCGACAGTTCATTAATAAACAAGAAGGCATGGGGGCCTGTTTGCTAAAGTTTTGGATGTTGATGAGACGAGGATAGCAGAACAAATTACTCCGCCGAGAGCCAGGGGGGATACGGGACGGACTGCAGATGCAACAGACAATGTAAACTAACAGACAGACGGACAGACTCTCCAACGCAATGCTGGGAAGACCCAGCATTGCGTTGCAATGCAGCATATGCAGCATAGTGTGGGTCTCCCCAAATCCTGTTCTCTGCACAGGGAGCCTGCATGCTCCCTGTTTCAGATGAGAAAATTAGACAATGATAGTGTAGTTTGTGTGTCATCCATATAAGTCAAAGTCAACTTTATTGTCAATTCTTCACATGTGCATCACAATGAATCGAAATTCCGTTTCTTACTCTCTCATGCCTGTTCAAGACAAAAAATAAGAGGAAAGAAAAGAAAGACAATTTAGGCAATATCTTGAGGCAGCGGGGGGAGGGGGAGAGACCCCTCCATATCACCATATCACCTGCACAAGATGCGAGTGTCACATTTTGGCGGTATCAGTAAGGCGCTAGTGGGCGCACCTGACAAACTACCGGAGTGCTGCACAAAGGGCACCGTGGGACAACATCACCCGCACATCCTAAGTGCATGTAACTTACATTATCCTTACAAATACTTCACAATACACTCACCACACGCACAACAATGGTATGTTCCATGGCATCCCTGCTCAAGCCACAAGGAAACTGCAAGGTACACGTGGACCCCTCTAAAAGTCCTAATTCAATGAAAATTGTGGTATTTTTCTTACTCGTTTTTGCAGTGTTTTTCTCATGATGGAAGACATGTACACATAATTGAGATTAAAATTGCATTTCTGGGTATTTCTTTATTGAAATTGTTGTGAATCGGAAGCTGACAAAGAAATGCCATGTGAAAAAGCTTAGTTGCCACTCTGCAGAAACTAATGTATGTCCTAGAAAACAACACGCTTTTAAAAAAAAAAATTCTGTCTAAAAACGGCTGGGAACGCTTTTACATCAGATCAGAAGATCATTGGAGTGGTACTTTAAGATGCAGCCCCTCCTGTATACGACCCTCTATGGGCCCAAATAACCCAAAAACTTGCAGCACAGGTCAACTCTCATAAGGGAACATATGACTAAGGTATAAGATATAGATGAATTAAAAACTGCTTGTTACCTTGTCATGGGATTGTCTTTAAAAGTGTCATGTTACTATATCAAAGTTACTGATGGGGATTCAGAATCTGCTGACTGTGTACCAAGGGATCAATACACTCTGCACATATGCAAATGAGGTCATTAGATAGTTTCTTATAAGGTGTGTGATGGTGGTAGGGAACATAAAATACCCCGTGATGCATGAACTACAAATAATTTTAAGGAAACTTTAAGGAAGTTTGTTCTGTTTTGGTTTGAAAGGCAAGATGCATTACTCTTTTGATCTACAAATTGATTGGATTTAAACATATGAAATCCCCCTTTCCTGTCATTTCCTTCTTGCTATTCAAGTATCAAAGCAAACTCAACTTGCACTCTCAATCCGGTTGGTGGAGTACTGAGAAAATGCACAAGATCACTCAATCTGAAATAATTGTTATGTCCCCAAAGCCTAAACATTTAATACTTGTGCAAATGCAAGACAAATTGACCTTCTGCTAATGTGTTTGACTCAAGGTTCAATATTTTGTATTTTATTCCCCCTTTTTCCCTGTTTTTTTTTTCCCCGCTTTTCAGAATGTTTGAAGGGAAAGAGAGAAGACTCGTTCTGAAGTGGAAATGTTGACTGCACTACAGTACCTGACCTCAATTATTTCTCCTGTAGATAAGATAAGCCCCATTAGGTTCAACTTCATCTGAAAACACAGGAGGAAATTACGAGTCAAGTACTATTTGACTGAGAAATTACTTTTGTTGTTTTAGTTTTCATTTTTATCACTCATACTGCATGTATTTTAACATGCAATACATCATCTAAAGCCAGTATTTACTCTAAATATTTACCTGCCTATCCATGACAATATAAAATGGAAACTTTGATTGTCTAACAAACAGTAGGATTTTTTTTACCTAGTAAGAACTAAATCTATTTTTTTAATACAATTCTATATTGACATTGTAGTTAACATGAAATAGTGGCTCTTTACCGTCGTTTTAGGATGCCCCTGCAGCTCAACATAGCTGATTAAAACTGCCTTCTTGTTATCATCTTTCTAAAAGTGGTCTCCTAAACAGAGGAAGAAAATGAAATCAGACAGTTATGACCACAGTTTCTCACCCAACATAGGCAGTACAGGGTCTGAAGAGCATGTAGTTTATCAGACATGAGGCACAGGCAACGCGTCACGGTAAGCCATAGTGTGCAGGTGATAGTCTGCATCGGCTTGTGTAAAAAGCATTATCACAGGATGATTATGACTGACAGGAAGATG
The DNA here is from genome assembly GCA_023969325.1 of Oryzias curvinotus. Taxonomy (NCBI): domain Eukaryota; kingdom Metazoa; phylum Chordata; class Actinopteri; order Beloniformes; family Adrianichthyidae; genus Oryzias; species Oryzias curvinotus. Next base: position 15,026,926 of record CM043710.1, on the reverse strand, counting down.
AGCCATAACCAGAATGTAGTGGCATTCAAACAGCGAAATGCCAGATGTCTGATATCCGCTATATTACAGATCCACCTGCAGCTTTATCCCTAAGTTACAGAAAGATGAGCTCTGAAAACCAAACAAACAAAAAGCACTAAAAGCGATCACACATACAAATGAATTCAGGCATGTCATTTCAGTGCCCTTGTGGCATAGTGTTGCTTAGAGGCAATGTGCCTATTTCTGACTTTTGGCTATTTTTCATGCTTTATTTTTTACTTTCTTGCTCTATTAAAAAAATTAACTAATCTTTTATTTATTTACTTTTTTATCTTGTTGCACTTTAACAAATACAAAGGCTAAAGATGCCACTAGTACAGCATTGGAGCAAAAATGCCAGAAGAATATGCAAGTAAACATCAAGGTAAGATTTTTGCAATTTTGCAAAAAAAAAACACTCAGTTTTTCCTATACCCCCACCACCATCTTACTTCAATTCAAATTGGCATGTTTCTCCTTAAACTTAGAGGGAGTAACTTCTTCAAGTTGCTTAAAAAGTCTGTTCTCTGGCTGTGAAGGACAGCAGAGTTGTTCTCATTCACAAAGGATTCAAATACCAGGCAACAGTGGATGCAGTTCATTTTTCCCTGGCAGAGAGGGGCCCGGATCTGGGTCTCCCTGTGCCGGTCCCCAGCCTGTATCAAATCAAATTCAAACTTTATTTATAAAGCACTTTTCATATAAAAGCATAACACAAAGTGCTTTACATTAACACAAAATAAATAATATAAAAACAAGCACGAAAATTAAAATAAACAAGCACAAAAATTAAAAATTAAAAAATAGGGCCCCCCTCCCCATACCTACACACAACCCCCCACTTCTTTCACACCTCCCACCCCCTAACTGATGGGGAAAGACAATGAGAAATAGGCTAAGCATGAAAACAAGGTGTTGGAAACGCTTATAATTGGAACCTCCCTCTCTGTGAACAGCTGCATAACCTGCCAAATGCATCGTCATAGACGGGGACCACTCCACCACAGCTAAACAGTGGTACAGGTTTCCATCCTGAGCCACAGTGGTCGAACAGCAGCCGATCCAGAGGGAGAGGTCCCAACTGAGGAAGCGCCGGAAATAAATATGAGAAGGAAAAAGTAAACACATTGTGAGAGCAATAAACAATAAAACATTGAAATAAGTATAAATTAAAATTAAAATAACACATAAAAAATCTAGTGTTCATAAAACAAGTTAATAAAACAAGATAAAATGGATAAATAAATAAATAAATAAATAAATACAATAAATAAATAAAAATAAACAAAAAATATGGGTAATGGGTCTTTGGCCTTTTCTCAAAAACTTCCCTCTCTGCGGGTCTCAGGTCCTCTAACAGACTGTTCCATAAACGGGGGCCATTGTGTTGAAAAGATGCTTCCCCTCAGGTTTTGGTTTTTACAGTTGGAATGGTTGGAAGACCAGTGCCAGAGGATCTCAGTGTCCATGAGGGTTCATACTTTACTAAAAGATTGGATAAATAAGAAGGCTCAAGACCGTTAAGACATTCAAAAACTGTTAAAAGTATCTTAAAATCAATCCTGAAGCATATGGGAATACAAAATACATGGTTGTGCCAGGAAGGGTATCCGGCGTAAAAATCTCTGCCATACAGATTATTGAAAACAGATTCATTGTGGCAACCCATGAAGGGATCTGCTAAGAAGGAGGAAAACAAGAGAGAAAGATTAACTAACCCTTCACAGATGAGTGTTGGGTCATCTTGCACTAAAACGATGGTACACACACATTTGCAGTGGGCACAAGGCAATGCAATTTGGTCAATGCAGCAATGGTCTACTGTCCTGTTCACAAATGAGTGTTGGGTCATCTTGCAGTAAAACAATGGTACACACACATTTGTACCTTTTCAAAGCTGATTTTGGAACCATCGTCACATTAAAACCTACATTTTGAGGAAAGTATAAAAGCTCCTGGATTCCGGTTTTGCTAACTAATAGACGATTCTGAACAATTATTTAATAATAAAAAGATGTATTATTTTCTTGTTGGGAATTATAACTTCAGCTTGGTCTGCAGAACAAAACAAAAAAAGAAAAAAGCCTTGTGAATGGAGAACAGCAGCTTTTGTTTCTTACATGCCAGCTTTTAAAAGAATGTAGGTTACATTCACTTTGTAGGTGCCTAAAGTAACACAAGAAAGCTTCTCGTTGAAGCAAAGACAGCAACCTAGCTACCTGAGCCACATTGTGTCTTTCAAAAGTAAAGATAAGACGCTTAAATCTACAAACAGCAACTTTGTTCAAGGCCATGGATGTCAAGGTGTACTAGGATGTAAGAACAACTATGACCCATGTGCCCACGGGTAGTAAAGTGATCCAGCAGGTGTTTTGTGATTTTTTTCTTTTTAAAACTATAAATCCTAAATAATTCATGACAAGTATCAAACAAAAGGCCAAAAGTCAACCTTGTTTTTGAAAGACAAAGGAAGTCAAAACCTTTAAAGTGAGGTAGAACGTGTGAAACATCACACAAGGGGTTCTGATTGTTGGTCTTGTTTGTTGAACCTTTTAAAATTGGATCAAACGATCAAAGAGGCCATAAGACTTTCAAACTAACTTTCTGTTTTAATGTCTTGTGAATTTTCTCAACAAAACACTTATTTTCTACATAAAGTCAGTTGACAACATTTGGCTGTGACATGGCTTGAAGCACATCATCATTCTAATACTGAAGACATTTTTTGGGATTAAAATAAATATTTTAATGTACATAATGTTGTATCAATGAACTCTACCTTACTGAACAGATTTCTGAAGTCTGGGTAACTGTTAAACATCATGGTTTATAAACACTTCATACACAATATACTGTCATGTAAACAGGAAGAGCTGTCCAAGGATTTGAATTACTTTGTGTTTTTGGAACTTTGTATTTTGAAGCAAACATTTCTGCTTGTATTTTTGAGAAAGTTCCCCTTAATTGCAATTTTACTGGATGGTTGAGATGCAACCATTAAAGAATACATTTAAGAGCCTCTTTTCTGTTTTTATGTTCAAAGCCTGTCTGCAGACATGGTACAAAAAATAAATATTGCAGCCACCAAATAATTAAATCTTACAAACAAAATACTAATTAGTGACCACAAATTTGCCAAATCGCACAAATTAAATACTTGTATGTGGCCACAAAATAATTAAATTATACAAACGAGATACCTATTAGCAGTCACAAAATACTGATGAGGGCGTTAATAACCACTGAGTCTTTAAAGGGGTAAAGAAGTAAAAAAAAATTGTATTAATTTTAATGCACACAAGGAAGAAACTCATTGCGCATTGCAGCAGCTGATTAAAGCTGCTGTACTCCTGCGCCAAAACAAACCACATGACGTCAGAGATGACATGACGGGAACACTAGGAGAGCAAAGCTGCAACAGCTTTGTAGGCGAGTTCAAAGGTAAAATAAAGTTCAACGAGCTCACGCAATTGTCCTTTTTTAGGCATCTTACTCTGAAAAGGTCTCATGGGCACAAATGACCACTTGGTTTCTCGTGCACAACAGTTGGTCTCCAGTGTGCACCAGATACGTTCACGTGCACACAAGAAGCCAGGCTTTATAATCTATTTGTAGCTCATTTATAGACTAAAATAAAACAGTTCTACTGTCATTATTTAACATATTTTCTTACACAACAGATCAATAAATGATGTCACTATGTATAATTAGTAGCCTATTGTGTTCACGTGTTTTAACTGTTTTGTGGCTCCAATTAATCAATTCTTATGCTTCATAATCATCAGGCGCACTCTGTAGTAATATGGTTTAAGTACTTGTCTATTTAAGAATCAATGGTAGCAGCTGGGAAGCCCCTGCAGTTGACCTAGGAATAACTAGATGTTTAAAATGTAAAGATTAACATATCCACTTTTAAATTAACTTTTTCATATTTTTAATTTTTTGCTAAGGTTTCTACCCTCCTGTGTTTGTTTCCTAAAAATATGTATTAGTCTAAAAAAGGTAAACTTTATATTACACATTCCTGTTATATCTTCAAAAAATATTTTGCTCAAAAAAAAACATGGAAGACTTGAAGTTCAAATTCCCAATAACTCCTTGTGCCATCCTTATGTGAGTTGGCAAATAGGGTAAAAAAAAAAAAAAAAAATGATGGCCTATTAAAGCATTGTTAATATTGAAGTTCTCTATATGATTGTTCATTCTAAAAAGGTCAGAGGTTTTTTTTGGATGCCTTTTTTTTGGCAGTGTTTACTCACCTAGAATTGATTTGTTTTAACATCTCTATAGATCCATCAGTACAATTATTGACACTGTTTTTATTTCAAAAATAAGAAAAAAAAGTGTCAACTCACATCGATTTCTGTACAGATTTTGCAGTTACTCTGACAAAGCAGCATTTTGCTGAAATTGTGTGCTACTGTCTCTGATGTGAAAGCAAGGGGAGATGAAACGGTACCGGCCTTAAGATGACATTTCTCCCGTATGCCTTCTGTAGTCTGCTCAAGCTAGGATGTACATACCTTTTCTTGACAGCTTTTCTTTTTTTTGACAGAACCAGCATTGCACTGTGTTTTACTTAGGTTTTGAGATGGACGGACATTTTGAAAACAAGTGCTTTTTATTTTGTCATTCGCTCACAGCCCACACACTCCAGTCTCAACTCCATCTGACAAAATAGCATCCATTGTCTGCTCTCGAAATAGCCCGACATATTAAAGAAAGTCACCAGGCAGTTTTTCGAGATTTGTTTTGAATGTCCTAGTGTTTTTTTTTAACACACATACTGTCCTAATGTGTCCCATTATTCTTTTAACAATAATACTTTATACTACAAGTGTTTTGAGAATTTTTTTACATTTCCTCTAAATTATATGTATTATATTTTCTAAAGAAAAAAAAAGGAAAATTAAAAAACAAAAGAGAAAGAACTGGTCATTTAAGAAATAGAACATTAACTCTCTTTTAAAACACTTTGTTTGGTCTTTTCATCCCGAGAGGAAAAGCCCAGCCATCTTTAAAAGACACTGCACCTCCTTTTAAATTAGAAACATCTCTTTGTAGAGTCTCAGTGAAACGCTGAATCTTATGCATAGCGGGAAGACAGAAGATGTCTCAGCCTCTGTTACTCTTCCCACTCAAAGTGTCAAGTGGACATGTGCAGACCTTCAATTGTCTTTATTACACTTGAGCACACTGGCTCCCTAACATGTTTTTACCCTTCACGGATCTCAGGTTCTGAAGAGGACAGCCTTTTTAAGTGCTCCTCAGGACATTCAGGAGACCGCTAGCATTTACACGGAATAGTTTGTTTTCACCCTGTAATCATGGATGAATTCTCAGTATAGACTTGTATGTAGTTTGGAGCTTTGTGTTCACTGCTTGTTTTGTCTATTTAAATAACTACTGTATTTTCCGTACTACAAGGCACACTTAAAAGCCTTACTTTTTTTAAAACCTGGCTGCGTGCCTTAAAATCCAGGACACCTTATATGTAAGGGTCGATGGCCGACGAAGTGTGCATTTTCAGAAATTAACGCACGCCGTGGAAGCCCAAGCGTTGGATGGTTTGAAGGCCATTAACCTGCTTATACCATGGTCACTTACAAAAGAAATAAACATTCAATCAGTTTTTTAGTATTAAATTGTTGTTATTTTTCGGTTTGGATTGTTTTGTTTTTTTTCACAAAAAGCAGAATATTCGATACGTGGTGGGGCGACACTCCAACCTCCGATCTCAACTGCAGCAGCAAAGGAAAGCGATATATATATGCTGTTCGTCACAATGGGTTAAAGTAAGCATTAGTTCTGAGAGATATGTCACCTCTTAACGCTTGTTTTTGTCCAAATGATGAAGCAAAAGTTTGTAAAGAATCCAGTGAAGTGATAAAGAACATTCAAGCTATGCGACCGGAACTTCTATTTAAAGCGTGCATTATCACTGTGCATTTATTATCACTTCTTAATGCACACCCAGGAGCCAATCAGAATCGAGAATTCACCCGGATGATGGTATAAGTTGATTTATTGTAGTTGTGTTTACTGATGTTGAAGTGACATTTTTGCTAAAATGTCAGTCTGTTTTTTGTTTTTTACAAGTTGCTAACAAGGTTGGGTGAATTTGTTAACTCACTACTCGCTAACGTGTAGTAGTAGTGTCAGGCCATGTATCATATGTATTACTAACAAGGTAGGGAGTTGGCTTAGCCACAGTAAAAACATTTTATTTTTTTACCTGGTGCAAACAAGGTAAAAGTTGCAGGTACTGTGAATACGCTAACACAACTAATGTGTCTGTGCCAGACTGTGTTTTCTTTACGTGTTACGAACAAGGTTGGGAGTTAGCGTAGTTAGAGTATTGTTTGTTTTAGTGGTACTAGTCTGTTTTTATATATGTTGCAAACAAGATTAGGAGTTTACAGGTTGTAAAACATGCAGCTGTGTGCTGTATCAGTTTTTTTTTGTGTGGGTGGGTGAACAACAAATGGGAGTGGTGTAGTTGGGAGTTATGGGAGTTAAAACGAATGTTTTTGTGGCTAACTGTAACATTTGTGTCAAAGTCAAGGCTCGCCCATGATCCCGCAAGACATTCAGCGACATTTGCGGAGAATAATTTTCCATACTTAATTACACTAGTTGGCATTCACAAACTTGATTGCATAAGGCTACATCATGAGATATTCCATAATTAGGAAGAAGACCGAGCCCACAGGTGGAAGCCGGGAGGGGGTGGCACGATGCAGCGTGCGGAGAAGAGAATAACGGCTGCCACTGGACTAATAGGAGTGAACGGTGAGTATTAACTACCCCCTAGGGGGGAGAGACAGAGCTTGCTGTGAAAGCAACTCATCGCTAATTTTAGGGCTCGCGACATATGCGCTGATTTACTACATATCTGATGCAAGCAGGTGACACTTCACAGTTAATGCCAAGAGAAAGTTATTCTAAACAAACCTTTTAAGAACACATGAACACACTATAAACTGTGTATCATTGGAGCGAATGTGGCTATAATTAAGAAAAAATCTATATATAGACCAACATCAATACGCGCTCTGAGGCTCTCAGGAGGTGTGGGAGGGATTCACTTCACACCGCTTGAATTTTCTCATCAGCAGGGAGTAGATAAGCCTTTGAACACAAAGGTTCACTTGCTCGGTCTACTGGTATAGAACAGCACCACCTGTCCATGCAATGAGCGTGAGCACCTTCTAAAATCTTTTCACTCCACACAAAACTGAGTCTCTATTCCAAGTATCGCATTACTTCACTTCCCCAACAAGAACAGTCATATCTCATGTTGAAGTAACTACCTTACAGTACAACACTTCAGTTTATTAACTCCATTCCTGCAGAAATGACCCTGCTTCTTCTACATGCACATCTTCTGCTCCAACCTTCTGCATGTTTGGTCGCATATTTCTGTGTGAGAAGCTCTTCTCAGGGATGAAGACTAAGAAAACAGGAAACGTGTCATTTTACTGATGATCACCTGCAGCCAGGCATCTAACTCTGATAAAATGACACAAGAGCAAAGAAAACAAAATTTTATTTACTACTGAAAAGCACAAATTTAAATCATATTTCCAGGTTTTGTTATGTAGCATATACCTGTTTTGAATGTGTGGGATTTTGACGGGATATATTTTTATGGAGAGCAAAATCTTTAGGTATATTCAAATTTTAAGTTTTTATATAAAATGATGTAAGAGTAGGTCAATTTTTTCTTTTAAAGTTTACTTCATTTCTAACATGTATAATTTCGACAAGACAGTTTTTTATGGAGAGTTGTTTAAGGTTTATGTTGATTTATTCCGGATTAATATTTTCAGTCTATTTTTATTCACATTTATTTCTAAAAATCTCTAAAGGTTTAGTTGTAGTGTGTTTAACAGAAGTTTATTCCGATTTTCTGCCTCCTGAGCAATCGAGATTGACACCCCTGCTGTAGCGTTCAGGAAATACTTTGAGCAAGTTATAGTCTGACTGACAGATTTATCCCTGACTGTTGTGTCATTTAATGCCCCTTAGTTTGGTGTGCCTTAAATATGACATAAGCTCAAAAATAGGCCATTCATTGTTTGTTAGCCTCATATTACACTGTGCCCCATAGTGCAGAAAATATAGTAATATGTTATTTCTTAAAGTTTAAGGATTATTAACATGAGTTTAAGCACTAGAAGTTTTGGTCCTGCTTGCAAGCCACTGATGTTTTTTTTTTTTTTTTTTATTACTTTTACCATGCAGCCCCTAGTCAGTATCTAGAGGGTAGATTTGCAGCTCTTCCCTTTGATTTAACGTTTGAGTTATTTCTAGGTCTTCTGCAAAGAAGACGCGCTCTCCTACACACAAACATGCCCAACAGTATTAGCCCTACACAGAGTATTTACTTCCAAAACTGCACTAGCTCCCACGGCTCCAATATTTTGACTGAGAGTCTTAAAACCTTCCCTTTGAATTCAAGTAACTGGTTGACATTTGAAATGGAATTTCACGGGCACAGAGCAGAGCCAAGTTCGTGGGGGGGGGGGGACTGTGCATGTGTCTGCAAATGTGCACTCTCATACACGTGTCCAGGTTTATTCATATTCTATCAGTGGAGCCATATGAAAGTGTCATCGCCATCTTTTCAAGTCACCCCAACCACCACTCCTCCCTGCTGCTAATTTGCTCACTGCTTTCCTTTCTATGCAAAGGTCCAGAGAATGCCCCGTGGGTAACTATTAATGAGGAACTTTGTGGTGAGTCCTATTAAAGCTTAATGACACACAGGCACCTGTCTGGATGTCAATACAAGGAGGCCTTGTCCGTTCATCAACATATATCATCTTTTTTTCCAGCATCTGGAGAACATTCCCCTGCCAGGGTGGATTCCTGTGTGATCTTTTATCTAAGGTTTGCAGAGAAAAAAAAAAAAAAGGCTGTTTGTGAAGTCATTCTGCGTATTTGCATTAGCAGACACAGGCTGTTGTCATATTTCCATCTCAAATGATTTTATGCACAAGTGGAATGCAGAAAACACCTTATGTACCCAAATAATCCAGTGGAATCCAATATTAATGGGATCTCAAATTTGATATCAGCCATATTCAGCTGTTCAGCTGAGGAGATTAGAAGGGATAACATCTTTTTGAAGAAACCAGCTGGCAAGGTGAGTAATATTTCTCCACATCAGAATTGCAAGGCTTCCTGCTTAAAGACTTCAACACACCAGAATTGTTTTGAAGCTCCCACTTCATTCAGCCCCCATGGCGTGATGAGCATGCTCATTGCGATAAATGTATTCCCTTAGGAGCGTGGTTACAGAGCTCCATACCTTTACTTTTATGCAACTCTATCTGCTTCATTTCTTTGTCTTTAAGCTAGATAAAAAGTTTCAAGAGTCAAAGGATGCCAGTTCAGATTTTTTTCACCACCTAATGAAATTAATATCCCACAATGCATCTCAGCGGGCTCCCACTGCTATTAACTCCGACCTTCTGTTTTTCTTGGTTTCTTTGTTCTTGACCAATGATGTTGAAAATAGGGGTGCAAATTGAGAACCGTCTGCAGCAATGAATAGTCACAAAATCATTGTATCTCTTTCAGATCATCGCAGCAGAGATGTGTCAGGATGGTTTTAATGACTTCAACTGCAAGGGATAAACTGTAATTCCCAAGACTCATAGAGAGATGTCAGATTATTAAAGCTCAGTTGCTCCTCTTGCTGGTCCAAAGGGGGAAAAAATTGCTCTGTTGACCCCATTTTTTTGAGAAAATACATTACATTAATAATTTTAATTTCTGTTTTTCTTGTGTTTATCAAACAATAAGATATTTTTATGTTGATCTAAAAAGCTATCTTCAGCAGGAAGGATTTTAATTCTTCTTTTTTTACATCCTGATTTAAAAAAAGGGTTTTTGAAAATAACCTGATCCACTTTACTAATGAACTGTCATTAGCATGTATTTGTTTTTCTGCTGTAGTGCCTTCTAAGAAGATAGTAAAGCTCTCTTTATATAAGTATATGCTATTTACCATAAAAAAAAAACACCCAATCTGTGTTTGCAAAGTCATGCAGTTATTTTTTTTTTTAATGTTTTAGTTTCAAGAATTTAAATCTGAAAGGGATCTGGACTAAGACTGTGGCAGTAAAAGATGTCTGACCTTTCCGTCCCCAAAATTAAGATTTATGACCGCTGTACCCTACAAATGCCCGATAACAAGAAATGGCACGAGGCAAGTCACTTATCCTATTGTCATAGGTTTTAGAGAGATTTCAAAACAGCTAATGAAACATGCAAATGTTAAGAGTATCAGTGGAACCTAGTCAAAAAAACGTTTCAGATCTAAAAGAACCACGTTGATGAGTACTAACTTATTACCTCACAGGTTTTGATTAAAAAAAAAGAAAAAAACTTTTTGGTTTATTTCAAGCCTTAATAGTAGAGAACTTCACAAATCACTAAAATGTATCAATTTTATTTAAAAAATAAATTAATGCATGGATCAAAAATAGAAATGAAAATGAAAGAAGATAATGCCATCCTCCTAATAGTGTAAAACTCATATTTATAAATAGATGTGTTGCAGCAATGCATTACAAGACATACATTAGATTCATTATTATATATTATTAGATTCATTAAATATAACAATTAATAAGCCAAGTAAGTGTCTTACTTTAAATTGTTACTGGTGAAATTGGTAAATAGTTTATATTTTCTCTAAACTTTTCAAACTACGAAACAATGACATTTTTCTATCAACAGTGCAGTTCAGACAATGCAGGCTGGCACTGGTGTTTTGGGGAAGCTGGGTTTGGGATGTTTGGCTCATCTGGGCCCCTGTCTGCCTCTCTCGTCTCTTTGAATAAGGCCTGCATCTGGTTCATTTGGCCCAGATAAGTCCACAGGGATGAGAGGACACAAAAGCAGCCACAGCTTTTAACATTTATATTTAAAGTGTTTATTAGAATTCCCATTTTTGCAAATGTGGATGTAGTAAGATGGGTTCTTTTAGAAGTAAAACTATTAGTTTCTGATTTTTTTTTTTTATCTTTCTTTTTGTTTGATTTTCAAAATCAAAATTAGGATCGGAGAGTCCTTTACCCTATTAGAATGGTGACTCGGTCCTATCATACATGCTAGATTCTTTCCTACGAGAGCTGGTCAGGGTTGCTATTGGATTCATTGGTTCTGTTAAGTTTCATTGAAAGAAATTTCATTCAATTGGTGGGAAGATCTGGCTTTCTGACCTGTAGATTCTACTGACTGTATCCTTTCTGTTTTTTTCTTTTATTTTTTTTCATCAAGGAAATGTCCCATTGAGATTAAGTATATCTTTTTCAAGGGAGTCCTGGCTAAGAGGAAACAATACCATTAAAATGTGACCTCAAAGTTTCTTAATTCAATAGCTTACATCACAGCTATTGTGATAGGCACTGAAGGCATCTTGAAAATGGTTTGATTGTGCTGTGTTTAGCCCCAAAAGTGACAGAACATGTTATAATCTCAATTGTCAGGCAATACATTCCAACCTACGACTCAAGACCAGGGGTATAACGATTCATTTTAACAATTCGATTCATATTATACAGTTGTTTTCATACGTTTGCACGGAAGAAATTGTGATTTCTTGGTCATTTTTTTATAGAATATGAATGATAACAATAACAAATTATCATTTCTTCCAATGAGTGTAAACGCATGAGCACAACTGTCATTTGTGGTGGCTGATACGATTTATAGTTTATTTATTCATTTATTTGTTTCGTTTTGACTGATCCGATTCAATCTGACTCACTGACCTAAAATCGATCCAGGACAACTTTAGCTAAAAATGCAATCTGTGCAACTCAGAAATAAATATCTGGGTATTGAACCGTGCAGCTTAAGTTTTCTAAATTACTTGTTTTTCTTGTAGGATAATCTAGTGTGAATTAAATATGTGAACAAACAAATAAGTTAAACAAGAATTAATGGTAAATCCATTCACATTTTAGTTTTATAAAATTCAGCCCACTGATCTGTTAAAAACAGCAATAATCATACTTTTCTTCTGATGGGCCTTTGTTCTTCATTGTCATCTGGAGTGTTTTGTATTTTGGGAATCAATTTTTCCTACGTCTCTGCTGCATTTTGGTGACATAAGAATAATATGCCATTCATCAGCAAAAGAAGACACCATTGCCATACTGGGAAAGTTCCCGGACATTCGTGGTTTGGAATTTTGAGGGTAGCAGTTAGGTACAGATGGTGTACTGTCGCTTTAGAATCTCACCTGTGATGTTTTCCAATGGCTTAGTCCTTTTGGCTTCTTCTAGCCATGACCTTGAGCTTTCCCTGGGGCAATTTGCAGCTGAATATGAAGAGACTTAATTAGTCCCTCCAGGTCTGAAGATGTCTTTTTTTCTCCCATCAGGGAAAAGATGGAGTGGCCCGTCCAGATAAGGAATGATTAATTTTTATTGGTAAAGGAGTGTAAGTTTCAGGGTGTTCTGCTTATAAGTAAGTGACTGATGGGGTGGACAATTTAACATCTAACATTTAACATCGGTCGATCTACGTTCCAGTACTCACCTATGGTCATGAGCTATGGGTCATGACCGAAAGAACGAGGTCCCGAATACAAGCGGCTGAAATGAGCTTCCTCCGCAGGGTGGCTGGGCGCTCCCTTAGAGATAGGGTGAGAAGCTTGGTCACCTGCGGAGAGCTCGGAGTAGAACCGCTTCTCCTCCACATCGAAAGGAGCCAGTTGAGGTGGCTCGGGCATCTAGTCAAGATGCCTCCTGGATGACTACCTGGAGAGGTGTTCCGGGCATGTCCCACTGGGCGGAGGCCCCGGGGAAGACCCAGGACACGCTGGAGAGACTACGTCTCTTGGCTGGCCTGGGAACGTCTCAGGGTCCCCCCAGAGGAGCTGGAGGAAGTGGCTGGGGTGAGGGAAGTCTGGGCATCTCTGCTCAGTCTGCTGCCCCCGCGACCCGGTCCCGGATAAGCGGAGGAAGATGGATGGACATTTAACATCTGATTGGCAAGGCATCTGTGGTAATGCAGATCTGTGGTAATGCAGATTCTGTACCTATCCATTGTTATAAGAAGAGCAAAAGTTGAAGAAAAACTTGTCCATTTACTAGTTGGTACAAGTTTGTATCTGGAATTATGAATATTACTGTGGGCTGTTAATGGATTGCTCCGGCGTCCAGACAAAATTTGAAGTGAATTTAAAGAGCCGGGGAGGCCGGACTGGACTGGATGCCATGTTAGTACATCTCACACTTTTCAAGTTACATACAGCAGTGTTTTTCAACCCGTGTGCCGCGGCACACTAGTGTGCCGTGGGAGATGGTCAAGTGTGCCGTGGGAAATTGCCCTCATTAACTGATCTAAAAACATTTACCATCTCCAGGATTTCAGCTCTGTGTTCATCCAAACAGGCCCTGATAAAACACTGAGTAGTTAGGAATATGAAAGATCGTTAAATATTTTTTTCTTTGCGATTATTTTATTTTATTAAAGACATTTTGATAAGAATGATGGTACCGCGATTTAGCTGCAGCTTCGGCTGTATTTGGGAAAAGTCCCGCCCCTTTAATTGTCTCCACCAATCATTCTTGGGGGGCTTAATCACATGTCATCAGTCTGACCAATCAGAAGTGGTTAAAGTCTTCACTTCCTTGTCCCGATTTAGCTCGTAAAGTCTCTCAGTTCTAACAAAAATACCAGCTAAAGCTCGTCTTTACCCGTGTAGCTTTCCACAGAATCCGGTGTCAGACCGTAGAAACAAGTGAAAGAAGCTCTGAAAAGCGATCTCCGGCTGTTTTATGCACTACATCTCCCATGATGCATTGGGTTAAAGTGACAGCGCACAAGGAGATCTGTTGTTAAACGTCTTGAAACCAACGAACACACCTAAAAATGTTTTTAAATCTTTTAACTTAACTTTTATTACATATTTTAGAAAAAACAGCTGCAGCTTCCAGCTTTTTCTGCCACAATTATCTCAAAAATGCACATGAGATTGTGGAGGGGCTGTAGATCAATACAGACTATGAGTTTCTCCTTTTATTTTATTTTATTTTTTTTTTTTTCATTTTTGGATGCTGGTGTGCCGTGGGATTATTTTTAAGGTTAAAGTGTGCCGTGGCTCAGAAAAGGTTGAAAAACACTGACATACAGTATACTCTTACTTTCCGGCTGCACCGGAGCTGGACTGGATGCAGTGTGAGCCCAGGTTAAAAGTGGTGAACCAAAACTGTTGGTTTACTCCAAACCTTTCTCAAATGACATGATGGGTGTGGTTAAGAGAATTCAGTGATTTCTCTGAACTGCTTCCTATTTAAGGGTACTTTTGTGTAGGACATTGTCTGGTTAACTTGTTGTGACACCTGTTGTTGTTGTTGCTTAGTGCAATGAGGCATATCTAAAGGTCACTGATTTCAGTCCAGACAGGACAACTATGTTTCTCTCCAAATGATTAAAAACCCTGCTGTCTCATGGAATAAAACATTTAAATTGAGTCTTTAAATAATTTAACTTGATTCTTGGGAGACTAATCTCTTACTACAGTGGCTTGAAGCTATGAAGGTAATAGAAAAATAACATTGCTAAAAGAAAGTAAAACAATATTAATGACGATATTGATCTGCGAGCCTATTAAACTATAAACTGTGTTTTAGAGTTTTTCTTTCAAATCTATGATGTTTATATAATTTTTATTTTTACACCAAATCTCTGAAATATGCAACTTTAAAAAACATCTTATTTTTTGAGACACACCTCTAAAAAGTAGAGTTGCCCTATTAAAGCCCAAAGTGTTGCAAATATTTACCTGTTACTTTTAAATATTTATTCCCAGTGCTGACATGTCACCAAATGGACACTTTAAAAGAGAGGGGTTTTTCATAAATTATGGATTTGTAATGCAAATTACACAAATGTTCAGTTTCTTTGCTCTGGAACTACTTGACTTGTATCAAGTGCAGGAGATGAAGGAGCTGCACACGGAATCAGAGTTTAGGCCATGTCACAAAGCTGCTACGTCCATTTTGCACATTTTCTACGTATGATAGTTTAGTCTTTTTTGATACGTGCGTGATATACGTAATTCACAAACATTTCTTGCGTTCGTCATTCGTCGATGTGCCCAGATGTCTGTCGAAGGTTTTGGCCAACGGGTCTTTACGTGAATTCGGTGTTGAACTGCTCAACATTTTTGGTCAGTTGAGAGTTAGGCAGTTCGTGCATATTTTACATAGTTCATATGCAGTTATTAAGTAAATCTTACGCAATTGTGCACGATTCTTGTGAGATGCATACGCAAATTTGTGGCTTTTCATGACCGTTCCACATATATCCAACTGTTTTTCCAAGGAAGTACCACCAATATCCAACTTACATATCCCGTATATGGCGCACATAGCATGTTGAAAATATGTAATTGCTGTACAAATCGCTAATAAAATGCATATAAACAGTGCAATAATCTTGCACGGTTCATGCACGATTGGCGTTTTGTTTGAGAGCTATTTAAACTATTTAAATCGTTGGATCATTTACCCCTCCAGCAGTGTATGCCGAGCTTGTCTGGGCTGGGGGTCGGGTCTCTCGCAGGGCGGTGTCCGGCCTTGTGTGGAAGGCGGGTCGCAGGAGGGGGCCGGGCCCAGAACTCTGAATACCAAAATAAATAAGGTCAACAAGGTGCGGGTTTCGTACTTCTTCCGTGATTTTAATGTGGTTCATTTGTGATCTGTGAAATTGAACCACAACTTTTCTTACTTTTTCCACTGATATACACATATGACCAGTTTTCATCTGTAAAACATGCACAAACTGTACATAGCAGCAGTGTGACACAGCCTTTATAGCCCATCTGAGTAGCTTTGAGAGGATACAGGGACAGATAGATCGCACTGGTCCAGTCTCCTCTACAAACAAAAATCACACAATAAACTAACACTCATTTACATCACTTATATTATGTCATGCTTTTCTAAGTACTTTTTCCAGCCATAAATTCTATGGCTCAGTGTGTCCGGATGCTATTATACCTTATGGCTGTATTCTATTCTTTCAGTAATGAGCACAGACGGCCAGTTGCCCAGTTGCATTGTCTGTGTCCTCCACAATAATCTGTCAGCAGCAGTGAATAAGCCAGCATCTGAGGAGGCATATGAATCAGTGTCTACATAAAAAATAATAGGCATTGGAAATGTGGTTTATCTTTATGTTGTTCATACAAGGAACACGATGGATGGATGAATGATAGACAGATAGAAGGATGGATGTTTTTGGAGGTTTTTACATCAATTACTCAAACCTGGTATCCCCCTTCACCAAAATCACAGAAGTAGTACCCATCTGCTTCTTCCATAATGGACCCCATCAAACATGCACTTCTATTAAATAATTCATAAGTCCTGCAAGATGCCATAGGCTACTTCATCAGTCAGTTGCTCCATACTAGATTATTGCGGGTAATTTAAATACCACACACCGTGGGCTGGCCTTTCATCGGTCAGATGGGTGACATTACCCATACACTGTATAAAAAAAAGATGCTTGTCACCACAGGGTTTTAAAGGTGAGGACAAGGTGAAAGTGCCTTAAACTGCGGCACATGGAGGGTGGGGTGTTGGCTCCAATCAGTTCCAGTTCAAAAAGAGTCAGGATCTCTTCTCAAACACTGCATCAATATATTTTATTTAACGTCCCACGTTTCCACTATTTATTGTAAAATCGTTTCCAGTGGTATTTTAATTATGTCTTCCTGTTAGCCAATAGCTCCTCACAACCCCGGTCCTGAGCTAACATTAGCGTGGCAAAGAAACGGCAACCAATATTGGAGCTATCCAGCTGTACAGTTTTGAGCCAGATGCCAGCTTAGACAAGGAAAATGAAGACGTTAATGAATGCATTTGTCTTCAGGTGGAGGATTTAGAATTGGAGCGGAGCAGGGAGACTTTGGCCCTCCCATGACAGTTGCTGTGTCAAAAACCAGAGTTTTTTTCAAACTGCGCATCTTCATCTGCTTCTGATCAATCACAATGTCAATAGAGACATATTCATAAACACAATTTTATTTTTTACATCTTACATGTTCTTACATGTTCTTACATCGTGACAAAAATTGCACAAGAAAATGTAAAAAACACCTCAAATACAGTTTTCATTGGAGTGGGTCAATGTTCCATAGGATCAGTAGGAAAATGCACATAGTACTTTGGATGAGTCCTCTTTTCCTAGAAATCCTCATGATAAATAGGTCAACTTTATGCCATAATCACTTCTGACTCAGGAAACGCACGTTAAACCAAGCACTTCCAATGAAGGGTCTATACAAACGTGCAAATATCAGTGTTTTTAGATTCCTGCATTCAAAACTCGCGTTCACGCAGTTCTACACAGGTTTTTAAGACCATTTTCGGGTTCTACGTCCAAAGCGCACAGCTATTGGACGCCTGTCAAAACTTAAACCAGTTGATCTTATAGCAGGGGTGGGCAAACAATGGGCCATATCAATCTAATATGGACCACCAAACTGGAATAAATTATATTAATAATCCTTCTTAATGTTTTACTTTCTGGTGTGTCCCCATAGATGGTGCTCTACAAATAAAATGACCTTTGTTTAGGTGCAGAAAGTTATTCTGAATTCATGCTGTGTTGGATGTCATTTTTCTTTTCCGATCATTCCAATGCCACATGAATACATCATTTCTCTAATTTGCAATTTTCCCTGAAGGACATCAGCCGATTGGCCCAATTGGCACTAAGGTTAGAACAAAAGCCAAAGTTTTGAGATATGTTATGCTTAAAAATGTAAACATTTATTTTAAATTTTAAAACTTTGTGGCCCATGAGTCATTAATGTGCCCACCCCTGGAATAGACCAATCAGGGACTCTGCTTTGGTAGTGATGTATGGGTAGCATCCTTGTCAAAACATGGAAGTACCAACAGTTTTCAAATTGATCACAAAGGACGAATAATTAATTATGTGACACCAAGACTTTGGAATAGAGCAGTGAAAGAAAAAGCCTGGAGCAAGATTTACGAAATTTGCACCTTTTTAAACCAAGAGTCTTGCATCAGTGAGTACATGTATTGGGTAGCAACAGTCCAGTGTGAACACCGTATGCTAAAAGCCCATTCAAGAATGCCTGTTTAAGTCGTTCCTGATCACGCATCACACATATTCTGTGTGTATGTAGCTTTAGCCCTATAAAAAGGCCTTTTTCCACAGCAGCTTTCCAATCCTACTGATGTATTCCGACCTAAATATGATGTGTAATGTGATCATGTTTTTGTTGTCAACCTGTCAGTTCTTATTCATTGATATCTGTTATTGTTGCAAATATGGGCACATTTATTTGAATAGCTGTTCTAATTTCAAATGCATTAAAATAATTAAATAGGCAGCTTTCTGCTTGATAATAAACAAACTAGTCTCCTAGAATTTTGCAACATTCCCAAACACCCCCAGGAGTGACAGAACATTTACATATTGGAAAACAGTTCGGGCAGCTCATGCAGACAATATTGGCAGGCGCCATCCCAAGTGAAGAATCTGGGTATAAATCACTGCACAATCTCAATTTGTCAGACAAAATGTACTCCATAGTTGCATCACAGCTCCAGGTGACACGTTTTATCTCAGGGCTCAATTTTGTCCTCATGTTGCCGGTAGCGATGTGTGTTAAAGCTCAGCCCCACAGCAGAGCCAGCATGGGGCTTTTGTGACTCAGTGCTTGGGTGCCAGCTCAATGGCTCATCATGCCAAAACTACTGTGCTGACCACCAGTCATTTCACAGAACATCTCTCAAGTGCTGCTCCTGTTTTTGGGTAGTCTAGTTCAATGTTAGTTCAAGAGGCTTGCAGGACTCGTCTGCGCCTGGTTCCTGAATCTGGTCTTTTATCTGACGGTAGAGGAGTCCTTTAAAACTCTGAATGAGCACATCAGTGGCAAAATTTTAGGCAGAGCAGCCAATGAAAGCGTAAGTACTTTCTACACTTAGTTTTTAGTTTTAATTGACAGTTTACATAAATCCATAGAGAAATCCAAGAATGTTTTGGTGACAATAATCAAGTCAACAGGACAATTGTATGATGCTCTCCTAAAAAACAGTTTTTTAGACTAAGTGTCATCTTTGTTTTTAAACAAGCTAAGTTATATTGCTAAAAAGATTGATTTCTGTCAAATCTTCTTAGGTCACATTTAAACTATAATTCGATAATTAAGTAATAATTACTATTTAATGTTATAAATTTTGCAACACAATACTGTTCTTGTTTATAGTTTCTTCCAAGCCTCAGGTAATTTTCTCCTTTGAAAGACTGCAATCTTCTTCTGCCTTAGTTTGTTAATAAACTTTATTATTTGCACCTCTTAAATCTAGCTTTTATTTATATCTTTCATGGAAAGTCGGATTTTAATTAGAACCCCCACTGGAAGGCAAAAAGCTGCAGTTGCTCAGGCACACCAGCTTACAGTTTGTCGGTTAAGATCGTCTTGCTTTTTCAAAAATGTCAGATAGCTGTTGTGCCATTAGATTGACTAATTGCTGAGTAAATAGGCAAGGTTTTTTTTATTTTTGCAGTAATCTATTGGAGAAGTAAATCCAGAGTGGAGGAGGTTTTAAACACATTGGCTTCTCATGGAAGAGGGGACAATGGCAGCAATGCACTTACAAAATTTACAAAAAGAAACTGCTTGGGGTAGCTTTTTTTTTTCTACAGAAATCACAGATAAAATGTGTATTTATTCTTGTTATGACAGTTTTATTATATTGAAAGCTGTTTAGATTTGACAGTCATTGCAGAAAAAACAGGATAAACTGAGTGTAAACTTACGCCTCAGTCAGAGTGAATGGTATGCTATATGGTCCAGAAGAGTATATTAATTCATGATTAGACTGATGAACGGAAACTGTTTTACTTACTGTAAGTATATCTGCTGAATTTAACTAAATAAAATATACAAGACATGCATTTCATTATATTTATTTCAAATCTGCTACAACAGCGAAAGACTAGAACATGCATTATGAGCTATAACTTACAGGTATGATGAAACAATGAATACAGCTATGCTTGCAATTCTGTCCCATGCATGTGTGAGGTGACATGCAGATACGTTAAAAAAGACTTAAAAGGGAATTTGGCTTTGGTTTCAAGTTAGTTTTTAATCGCTTGTATCAATAAAATTTTGAGGCATTCTGTTAACTGAAAACAAGAATATAAAAAGGTTCCTAGAGATTTGGATGTTATAAATTAAGGCTATCCGAATAAATGGCTATATCTTAAGCTACGTTCATGTCAGCAGGTGGTTTGTGATTGATTTCACAGCTTGCTGATGGTGGATGAGGGACACGTGTGTGGGAGGGCGTGGTTACACACAGACCAGGGAGGTTGTTCTTCGCATATAGGAAACCAGAGCGCGGCCTGCGGGGCAGAGAGGACTGTTGGAGCCAGCCTGCGGAGTCCCTGACGCTTGGGCGTGGCCTGCGAGGTGGAGGTTTACGAGACCAGTTTGTCATGGGATTAAGAGATGGTTCCCTTTGCCAGGATTTACGGGGCCTGGAGAGAAAGACTCCTATGTTATCCTTTGACGAAGTTAAGATGGACTCTCATTGGAAGAGGAACAAGAAGAACAATGGCTGCCGTCATCCTGTAGGCAGCAGAAAAACAGGTGTCCCTTATCCACCATCAGCAAGCTGTGAAAGCAATCACAAACCACCTGCTGACATTCACACCCGTCTCTGCAACGTGTGTTCAAGCAGCCAGTCTATGTAAACCTGCTGGAATTGCATTTCAGTCTTCTGTGTTCCAAACTAGAACTGGTCCCAACCGTTTCAAAATTAATAATGAAAGGAGAAATTAATAATTGCAGGTTCAACCCAGCTTGAATCATGACACCAACAGCTGTGAAAGAGAAAAACAGCAGCAAGATGGGCGGGATTTCTGAGATTTAAACCCCTTTGGCATTTCGCACCAAATCTCTTCCAACTGTAGGTGGCGGACAGTAACGAGTAGTAAAAGAAGGAGAAGAAGCCCCTCCCTATTTGTCTAGTGTGAACACCCTTAGCTAAATGCTCGTTCAAGAACCCGCATTTAGCCCGTTCTTAAACACGCTTTACATGCTCAGTGTGTCCGTGGTGTTACAGAAGGAAAAAAAAATGCATGTGGACAGCAATCTACAAACCTTACAAAGAATATCGTTGAGCCACAAAGTATCCATTACTTCTTATGGTAAATGTCTATTTACATGATATTCTTCTACCTTGTTATGGCGTTACACACTTAACAGTTCCAAGTGCTGTTCACCCATGCACATTCACACCCTGATGGAAGTTCTGCCACCATGAAAGACACTAGCTAACCTTTAACCACCAGGTAAAATGTGAGGTTAAGTGACTTGCTCAAGAACACTTTGACACATGGCATGTGAGGCAAGAATTGAGCCTGCAGTCTTCTAATCAGAAGTCTACTGCTCTACCTCTGCACTACAGCCGCACCTCTTCATTTATAAACTAGAGTGAGCAATGCTAACTTACAAACAAAGCATTTTTAAGGTCCAATATACTCAGATGCAATAGATTCATAGGGAGTTCGAAAGCAGCCCATAATTGTGGAATTATTGCAAAACCACCAAGACGAGGTGCCAACACAACAACAAGGAGTTTCCACAAATAATTACTAAAATAATTATTGACTCATCTGTTGTACAACAGTCACAAAGTGTGGGTGGCAGAGGATTTTACTTACCAAATGTTTCATTTCAAGAGCAGATTGTCCCATTAGATAGATCAATATCCCAAGATGCCAAAAGTTGGTCAAGCAGCTCCAAGTGCTAAAAGGTGCTTTTCAGTGGAACTGCACAATCCATGAAAGCTTACTGCAGACTGCTGTCATGGGACTAGTTTGGGACAGGAACAGGATTCCAGTATTGTCTCATCTTACTGTGGGAGTGGCCTACCTCACCTTTAAAAACAAGATTTACCTGCGTTTGACTTTTATTTGCATAACATTTCATTTATCTAAAAACATGGACACAACTTCGTGTTTTTTATTCTAAATCATAGAATTCTAAACAAGAGCAGACGCACTGTGGCAAGAACTGAAAATGGAATTTGATGAGTTTAAACCATAATAACCAGTCAGAGTAGGTCCAAATATTGGCTGTGCTGTAGGGTCAAAAAGCAGTTGGCACAGCACGGCCGGCGTGAACTGCTTTGGTTGTGTTTTCTCTAGAAACTGTAGCCCAGAAGTATCAACTTACATGATCTGCAGTGACAAAGAGAGGAAGGTCTGTATTTACCTTAGTATGTCTAGGACGTTTTGCAAAAATTACAAAGAAAGATTTTTATTTTATTTTATTACAGATATCATGACTCAAAATCAAGACAAATATTACAAAGGAAATCAACTAAATAATCTTAAATAAAGAAGGAAGTTGGAAAACTGATTTTTTTTTTTTTTTAATACAGAATGTAATCCAATGTAATTCACAATCTTTGACACCTTGTTTGCCCTTCATTTTGAAAACATTCAATAAATGTTTCCTGTCATTTTCTACCCTATAATTATGTGCCAAGCATAGCAAGTATGTCTATCATTCTTATGCATTTAAGTTTTACTGGTTTGTACCAACCCAGTTATTGCTTTTAATCCTGCCCCATCAATGCACGTGGTTCTAACCTGCCGTTTGACTTTATCATAAATTCTAATTCAGATATCAGGGATATTGGATTTATTGCTTCAATTTCATTCAGATTCCCTGTGTATGACCTATTAAACAGGTCTATTCGGAGTCAGGAAAAAGATCTGTTTCCAGAGAAATGGCACTAAAGTAGGCTCCTGGTAAAGTGATAAAATCTCTGCACCGTTTTGATAACTACATCGCCTGCATTCCCTTTTAACCCAAGCATTACCTGGGTTTATCTTTTGAAACTCAGCTCTATCAATAACCTAAAGCACAACATGCTAAATAGTAGAAAGGCTATTAGCAGAGAAAACACTAACACCTACTTATTTATATAGACAACTTTACCACAAGAGTGGTTTGTTAGAATGCACGAATGTCAAACAAAGACTAAGAAAGGAAAGCAGTGATTTTGAAAGCTGTAAAAACACAGCTTTTGAAACCAGAGAAAGAGCCAATGAGGCCATGCCGCTGTCTAATGCATGAACACTGGTCTCTTATCTAGGTCTCAATTATTCAACAAGAAACCCCCTCCTCCTCGGAGTACAGAGTAGATATTGGACTCTATATTACCTTTCGACAGGGGAATAGTGAGACTGCAGAACAATCCACCTGAGAGGCTGCTCTGGGACCAGGCACCGGCTGTGCCCTTAATGACATCATCCATTTCTTTGGGGCTCCTGAAACACAATTATGGTGATTTACAATTTATTCACATCTGTGG
This sequence comes from Oryzias curvinotus, assembly GCA_023969325.1. NCBI lineage: Eukaryota > Metazoa > Chordata > Actinopteri > Beloniformes > Adrianichthyidae > Oryzias > Oryzias curvinotus. Next base: position 15,003,497 of record CM043710.1, on the reverse strand, counting down.
TTGTGTTGAATTATTTTGCACTGGGTTCAGCTGTTTGAAGCTGAAATCTACTTCCCTGGTCCTGTAGCACAGTGTGCAGCATTTCAGTAAAGACCTTATTAAAATGTGCCCGGTGCAGTTGAACATTCATCTAATCACATAAAGAACCACCTAGGTTGATCCCCCATCTGTTCTGTACACATGCAATATATACTCTGTATTGGACAAATATTGTTATCGAAGCACACAACGAATCTGTTTCTGTAAATGAGCAGCTACTGAACAGCAGTTATTGCAAAGTACAAAATTCAATTAGATATATTGAATCAGACAGATGTCACGGGCACATCCTTCCATAAGCAGCATGCACTGAGATCAAAGTAGATCATTCTAGAGCTCAGTGTTTAATGATTATATTTACTAAATATGTCAGGCAAAACAGTATTTAGAACAAAGTCACAGAAAAGTCCGACGGACATACAGGCATCTGATGTGCGATCAGATATGTGTTTAAATGGACATACTGTTACACGCTTTTAGCATACGGTGTTCACACTGGACTGTCGGTACCCGATACAAGTGCATGTACTCACAGTTGGAAGAGGTGTAACTGTCGAAGCACTATTCTGATATATGAAAGACTTGTCATCTGTTTAACACAATATTTTCTGATTAACACTGTACCATTCCGTTTTACAATCTTCTTGATTAAAATCTTTCTGATTACCGGTACATCAAAAGTCTGTGTTTAGACGATAAGATGCTAAAGAAAACTTAGCTGTGAATCCCAATCTTGAACCAGAGTCACATTGGATCCAGCTGTCAGGACCTGGAGATGTAGAAAGAAACTGGAAAACATAAGGATTGAATAAATAAACCTAAACAGGACAAAAACCATACAGTAACAAAAAGCAGATAAAGTCACGGTAGATGACCTGACAATGTAGAAGTAAAAAGCAGACACATCTACTCACTGGGGACAATTGACAGAAATGAAGACAGCTGTAGATTATTAACAGGAACCTGGAGTGACTGAGAACAGAACATCACCAAAGACACTACAGAAAAACTGAAATAAACTGTAAGATTCTAACGGCAAAGTAATAATATTAAATATTATTAAAAATGTTAGCATTCTGGGGATAAAAGTTGTAGGATGTCTGTGTTTAAAATATTACCATCTGGACTAAACTTGATTTATGTTGATTATGCCTGCAGCACTTTGTGCCAATATAAATAGCCTACAGTGTTTTATTGCTTTAATGTCTTCCAAGCCTACGATAAAGTGAACAAAGTCTTGTTAACAATAATATGCCTACATTAAAAATGACAATTGTATCACTTTCGCCTACACAAGTATCATAGCGGAGTAGTACTATTAGTAGTTTACTTATTTTCCATGTTGTTTAAAGGACAAAAAAAAGTGTTTTTCCTGACTTTGTGCACACACCCCTCTTACATCCTCTGTTTGTCCCTGCTTACCAGGTTTTTGTGGAGTCAAAATGACCCACTAAGCAACAGACTGCCAACGTTTTTTTGAACATATGCAAAAAATTAAAAAATAAGGGGCTAAACGTTCAGTCTGTGGCAAGGTGTGGTCCCAGCTGATGAAGCAGAATAGTGATTTAAACAGGGAGTCAGGTTAAAGGGATTAGCACAGTTGCAGTGTGTTTGTTTCCTCCGCCTTAATCTGTAGTGGAGCTAAAACCCCAGATGCTCCACAGGCCAAGCAAGTAACCTCATGCAGCCAGTCATCAGCTTTCCACTAAGCACCTCACACAGGAACTCCTGGAACTCTGTCACTGGAAGCTGTCTGCAGAATTTAGAGGCCATTTGTCCACAAAAGCAATTTTAATCAGCTGAAAGTCTAACGTTGATTTGTCATCGTGGTCACAAATCAGCATCCAATTACATACCTTTGGTTAGTCATCTTACTAAGCAAAAAATCATATATTTAACTATTGCAAGCCTCGGCCAAATCTGAGAATTCTTTTGTGTGATCATAATAGACTCGGAATAGAAACTGAAACTAGAAAAGTTAAAAACACGAGTGTTGCAGAGATAAAGATCAACACCCCCCCCCGCAGCCTAACTGGGATAGGTTCCTGCAACTCTGTGATTCTGAAGGGATTAAGTGGGATTGGAAAATAGATGAATGGATGTTGGTCTTGAACCATAGTACTTTCCTCTCTTTTCACTTTATGAGAACATTCAATTTGGTTGCGATACAATATATATTACTGTGTGTAAAATTTGAAGTTCATGTTCATGATAAAAGAGATTTTAGATTTCGTTGGGTGGACAACCTTGCTTTTACACTAGGCTGTTTGGTCTGGTGGTGCATCCCAAACAAGTCAACCCTGGTCTATATAAACTGAGAGCCACACTTGTGTACACAGTACACTATTTGTTCTTGTTTTTTTATTTTTATTTTATATTATTCCTAGTCTTTTTCCCCTCTGCTGTCAGTTGCTATGGTAACGACCAAATTTCCCACATGTGGGATCATTAAAGTATTTCTGATTTTGATTCTGATAAGATGAAACCACTGCAAGTAAAGCAAAACTCCTTTCAAGTGAAAACATTAAAGACGCAAGCTGCATAGCTTGGCCTGCAGGTGCTACCCACCCTCGCTATCCCGCAAGGCTCCAATTTTACTTGCCCTCACTGGCTGAGCAACTGCTACAAGCCCCTCACTTTGCCCCTGCCTCCCTAGTCAGAGATACATGTGACAACTTCCTGAAAAATTACTTTTTTTCAAAATGGCATCTTTTTTGTTGGTTTCATCTCTATAGCAACCATTTTATGTTTTGGTCGCCTGACGGTGACGAGCAGGTCTATCTCATTTTTAGAAGAGTGGACAGCAGTAAAAAAGTTGTCTTTTTTTGATAATGTGGGGAAACGTAAAAACTGCTAAACACTTTGCCACAAAATGACCGACAAGTCACAGCTCCTGTGGCTATCCAATAATAATTGTAAAACTTCCTTTGGATATCCCCGACATGTGCGTTTTAGTTTTGTTAGCGGAATTAAGAAATATTTTCTGGACCCCCATTAGAGATTCATTTCTTTGACTGTTTTGTCCACTGCTATGTCAATTTTTTTTAAGGGGGTTGTTCACTATGCCCATATATGCTCTGTATTCCCATATACAGAGTATAGCATGTTAACCTGGTTAACAGCACCGTATGATTCACTGTGAAAGCCTTGCTCAGGCCTAAAAATACAGCTCAGACTCCTTCCCTGTGTCTAGACTTAATTTAATTGACTCAAGAGGACAACAATTTGAATCAAGTTTGCAGGATTATACTGGTTTGAAAGTACCCTGTGTCTAAAAAATTATATTTATTCATTGTTTCATCTTTACTTGGTAAATTTGCATCTTGTTAGTGCTCCCCCAAAATTATTCTTACCTTAGGATAGTGAATCATTTTGGGGAGCTCTGTTTTTATTTATGTTAATGTATGTACACATAACTGAGGTTGGAAATAAGAATAAGTTATGCCACATTGTTGTCAGCAGTTAAATTCCACTTCTTCTCCATTTGCTACATAGATGTTGTACCTCGTGAAGGTGATTAAAAACGAACAATGGTTGCATACGCATTTCTCACACATGCAACAAAATCCAATAGTATACATTCACATGCACACTCAATACAGAGGCTGTCAGCAAGATCTAGTCTAACGTCGCTGTATATAATATATTGCCTTGGTATGAATTATGAGCGCAAGGCGAGTCTAAGTATGACTGCTGCAGAAGCAATTTAAATGTTCAGATTGCTATGTGAGAGGAAGGAAGGGATTGTGAGGTTGCAAGCTAAAGGGAGGTATATTAATGAATACAAAACTCATCTGAGGACAAACTTTATTGAGTTAATTTGCTACTCAGCCCTTATGGCCCTGCATGAAAATGACTGGTTAAAAAGGCATAATAGCTGTATCTACATGGAATGGCAAAGGGCAGTTGCTGACTGTAAACCGTCAGTGACACAGACAGAAAATTTTAGCACCATCGAACGGTGTTTTTCTTTTTCTCTCTGCTCACATTTTGATCAACATTTGATCTGTTGACATATGTTATGACTTGTTCCACATAGGAAACATAAGACATGGCATCCAAAACATTAAATAATTGTTGTAGAAGAAAAATGTCACCCTACCAATTTATCCTAAAATTGCACCAAATAGATGTTTCTTTCCCTCTTTTTGAGCAGTTTTAGTTTTTACTAGGATTACCATTAAAAAAATCCAATGTGATACTTGATGTTTTGCAATTCTTGTCATCAGGGGTTATTTAATGGTTATTCAGCACAAAAAAGCATACACTTTAAACAAAATGCATCAAAGCAAGACACAAATTCTTCTATTTTGTCAACATGTGTGATAAATGCTATTCATGCGTATTACCATGCATATTTGTTTATCTGACATAAGTGCACCCGTTCATGTGCCTGGGTCTTGATGACATGAGACTATGTGGACATCCCAACTGCACACTTCAAAGAGCAGCATCGGTGCAGCTCAGCGGGCAAGAGACTCCAGCCCCAAGACCATGGGAAGGAATAAAACAGACTGCCATTCTCCATGGCCACTCAGCTTGATGGGGGGTTGTGCTTCATGACTTCTCCCTCTGTCTGCCTCTCTATCTTTCTTCTAAACACACATGCACACTCTTTGCACACTACTACTCAAAGCTAGAAATTGAAGATTGTAGATTATCTTGGAAATTTGCCCTCCAGCCAGCGCAAGCTGAGTGTAATTAAACTTTCTTGGATAAAGTCATACAAATTATATGATACATTATTATGCATGGGAATGTCTACTCCTGCAGGTAAAACATGGGGATTACTGAGGTTGAAGAACACAACACCACCCATAAGAAGTGCAGGTCTGGAGTAGAATTTTTACCTTAATATTAGAGACAGTGTCTTTATCCAAAAAGCTCGTGAGCAGATTGCAGATGAGCAACAGCCTTACACATGGAAAATGATAGGGACATCATGCATTAACAGGTTTATTTCCACATACGAATCGCCACAGTACAGTATTATAAGCTTCACAAATTTGCGGGAAACAGAGTACTGCAACAATTGCAAGTTAAAACTGCAACAAAAGGCAAGACTTCAGTTTACAAGTCAATCTAAATTTTCACCTATAACTATTACCCTAAGCCAATGGTTGTGAATTTTGGGTATAATCACAGATAAAGGTTTACAAATGAGCATCTTTGGCAGGTTGTCTTGAGTGCCCTACAATAGAGTGTAAGCTCCACCCAAGTGGATCAGAGTTGACTCACTACACTTCCACATCAAGCAGAGCTACTTGAAGTGGGAGTAGAATAGCACCCTGAGGCTCCTGGTGAAGAGTTCCTGGCGTATTCAACTGGGCAGATGTCTTGTCTCCCGAACTTTTGGGAAAGGCTCACAGGAAAAGTAAGGTATCCTTGTCCTCCCATTTTGATCCAATAAGTGGTTGATGGATGGATGAAAAGTTATTTAAAGACAGTTCTAAAGCTGTAGGTCTAAAGCTATTTTAACACTGTCCTCAGTAATGCGTGTTCAATTGACAACTTCAAATGAAAAATCTTTGTAAATGCTTGTGTGGGGCCTCCGTGTTCAAAACTATCACATTCACAGGTAGCTACACAAGTTTCTATGACTATTTTCAACCTCTACATACAAAATGTGAAGACGATGGATGAACGTTGAAGGTTACAGGTCAAACTTTGACCATTCAGATACTTAAATTTGGTGGTGACGTATGGATGGTGTCCCTTTCAATTCACTAAAGCGCTAACAATTTTGATAATGGAGGAGGAATTAATAATTAGGGTTTGTGCCTGGCCGAAAGCCAGGAGCTAGTCTCAAGAGATATGCACTTTGACATTTCACACCAAACCTTGGTCAAACCTTAGGTGATGGACATATGCTAGTAAGCAAAAGAAGTAGAAGAAATCCCTACCTGCTGGTCCAGTGTGAACAGCTTAGACTATATTTGAATTCAAGAATGCATGTTTAGCGCATTGTTGAACGCATCACATGCTTGGTGTGATAGTAGCTTAACACAGTGATCCCCAACCTTTTTCATGCCACAGACCGGTATGACGTCACACAAACTTTCACGGACCGGTCTTTGAAATATAGGCGGGTGATTATTGTAGCAATACTAGGATGATGGAGGATCAAATATGTGACAAGACAAACCCTGTGCTTTTATTTTGACACGCTTAACAGTTGACATGGGACAGGTGTCATCATCCTCCCCCCTTCCCACACTCATGGTGCAAAAAAGAAGTACTGTCTATTTAAATGTAGCTTTCTTTTTTTGGAAGTCAAAGGCTCCCTTTTCTGTCTCCTGGCTGGGCCTTTTCCCCTCGGCAAAGAAACTTTCCAAAGACGTTTTGGTTTTTACTCATTTTGCTAGTTCCTGGGTTTTATTTTAGCAGTAACTTATCACGTGACCGAGAAGAGCGCCTTGGAATGCGTCAAAAATGACATAGACCATTAAATGTTTATTAGTTACAGTGTACATGTTTATTTGTTCATTGCTGTTTATATACTGATGATTAAAAATACACAGTATAATTTCACAAAGATACTTTTGTATTAACATATGAGGCGTTTAATTACAAAGACAGAAAGCAGCGACTATAGTATGTCGTGCTCTGTTGTAAACCGTGCAATGGGGGCAGCATGGCATTTCAAAGGAGCTGCTGGCTCCGTACGAAGCACGAGCCACGTAAAAAACAGCTTCCTTAATGAACTCGTATTAATCGGGCAAGAACTGCAAAGCTGATAGCAGGAGGACACGTGGGGCGGCTTCAATAAACACTCCGGTTGTCCAGAGTGGTTTTCTGCTGGGGACTTGACGCGCTGCGGTCAGAAAGCCACTTTCTGATGACAGACAGAATTTGCGCTCAGTGTATTTAAACACGCACGTGCAGTGATGTATGTATTAGAAGATGTCCGATTGGCCGTTCTGCATGTCAATCAAGTCCCGTACTTCTCGGTAAGGATTTTAATTGGCTGGTGGATTGTTTAGAAGTAAATTTTTTATTTTGGTTTTTTATTTATCTTTGCTGGCCTGCGATTTACCCTCAAAACGGAAGTAATGCAAGTTATTAATTCATTCTGTGAGGCCCGGTACCAAATGACCCACGGACCGGTACCGGTCCGCGGCCCGGGGGTTGGGGACCACTGGCTTAACAGATTTTCACTGAGGTTATAGCTGTGCAACATGGCAGTTTAAATAATTGTCATTCACTCACTGTTTAATTGTAAGCAAAATAAAAAACAAAGAACATAAATTAAACTTAAAATTTATGGTTACTCTTATAAAGTTAATAAGCTCTACTCACACTTACTTGTTTGCATTAAATGTTTGTTGGTGCTCTGGGAATCATTGTTCTGTCACATAACCACATTTTGGACAATCTGTAGCTGTCAGACAAATGCCTACACATCCGTGTCCAGGACACCCCAGTAGCCAAGGGAATTTATAGCTGACTCAGTAATTGCAATGTGCCCTTGGCAGCAAAACAAATCTGAGTCATCATCATCCACAACCTCATTTAAAAGCATGGATGGGGTGTTTCTGTGCTGTTTTGTGTTTGGTTTTTGACAAACATGGTCAGTGACCTTGCTTTTCTGCGTAGTTACTTAAGAGAAAACGCTCAAAAAGTCTTGTGCTTTCCTGAGAAAGTCATTCCTTTGCATAATTTGCCAAAACATTTTCTCAATACTTGTCTAAATTGGGATTGTCAGTCCACCTTTAAATGGAACTGTGTGCGAATTATAGCTTGTTTTAGGTCACACAGGTGTTCATATCAAACGGTCCCAATCTGACCCGATTACACAAAGGTTTCCTCCTTCATGATTGGGCAGACGTACACATGACACAGCCATAGAGCAAACACAAAAAATGAGATGGTATTTCCCATGTTTGCAAAAGAAACCAAAAAGAAATGGGATTTTAAGTTCTAGAACCGAATCACATTACAGTGAAAAGACTTCCCTGAACCCAGATTTTTTAAGATGCGTTGAGCAAGAGTAGAAGTTTTAGTAGTTTGATGAACTCTCAAGTATACCCAGAAAGTGTTAATTATAAAAGGAAGTGGATAAACTAGAGAATGACGTGTTTGTCCAAAACATTTGCATCGTTTTGCAACTACCGGGTAAGAGTTTCATAATCTCAAGGAACAATTAAGTTGACAGCCTAAAACAAAACGGGATTCATTGAGAAAACCCAGATAGCATCTACTGTACATTTCTAGATACTGGGTAATCATGAAAAAAATATAGTCTAAAATTATGACCCTGACCGCTGCCAAAATGTGTTTCTTAAAAGATGATATCCACCTTTTTTATATAGTAATTTATAAGCAAATCGATTAACACCACCTAACTGCTGCTGTTCCCCTAAATCCTTTGTTTGCAGACAGAGTGTACTTAGTTTTTCATGCTCTTCTAGAGTATTTTGGCTCTGTCCAATAAGCCTTTCATCTTAGCCATGCCAATGGCACAACTAAGAGTTTTCATAGAAGAATAACAGGAATATCTCTGCCTCAGGGATTATTTTTACATATGCTCCTATATGTCCACCGAGGATGCCAGTAGCATGATGGATAATACATTTGCAGGTGATTAGAGATAAAACTTTGGCGCCTTTTTCTAAACAGGAGTATTGTAATTGTAAAGGAAGCAGGTACAGATTAAGTTTATCTACAAAATATTCCTGGACTTCCTGGATTGTACCTCAGTCTTTGATCAAATAACGGACAAGAAATGTTCTTTACTCATCAGGCCAGAACAAAGTCTGACAAACAGTATTCTGGACGCAAGGGGTTGTTGGCCATCAATGTAGCTTGCATTATTTCTGCCCTATAGCATTTTAGCACTCCAACTGATACCAAGTGTGAACCAATAAGTCTCTCCACATGTGTCAATGTCATTGCTTCTTTGCTATCATCCTAAATAACAAGTATCCTCCATTAGTGTTGGCCTCACTGAAGCTGGCAAAAAAAAACAATAAAAAAAAAACGTACAGAACTGAATATGTGACACCGCATTCGTCAGCAGCCAAAATGTGTGTTTGGTCGATGTGTGAAATCAAAGCAGACTAAGAAAAACCAATTACTGCTTAGCCAAATTCCATTTGAAGTCAAAATCTAATTGAATGCACTCATCAAAATGGCTGCCCAATCTTTCTGGCAAACTATTAGCACAACCCCCTGCCCTCAATATCTCCTGATGCACAATTGCTTGGTTTGGAATGAGTCATTGAAATGCACTGATGTGGCTTGATTGGTAATATTTCATTTGCACAGGTACAATTTATTTTTTTATTTTTTCTGTAATGTCAGTGGACTGGACTGAGTGGTGCTTTTGATTACTGACTCTGTGAGGAGGGCACAAGAAGCTGCCTCAGATTAACTCCTTTAAATGAACTCCAATTCCATCTGAGTATCCGGCACTTCACTGACTCTTAACATTATTAACACAAAAGATATTTAATTTAAATCTTCACATAGAAAAATAGATCTAAAAATAAACAGAAAAGTTAGTCTGTGGTGTACTTTTCTGACATCCACTCCATTTTTCCTAGGTTCCTCTGACAAAATAAGGCAAGAGGCAAATTACAAGGCAGGGAAAAACAATTGCTGTCAAGCAAGTACAATTAGTATTGATAATAGGAGCTATAACCTGCAACAATGGCGCTGCCATTATATCTAATGGTCTCTGCCTGTCTTTGCAGAGATGAGTAGTAGGGAGTGGGACACAGTGATCTGGTGAATAACAGAAAAAAAGAGCCTTGGCAATCACGGCAGGCTCACAGCATTAAAACCTTTTATAGATTTCTCGATGCTGCCATTTTCTGATGAGAGGGACACTTTCAATGGCTTCTGATTGCTACTGTTGGAGGATCATGGTCAATATATGGACACTGTGAGTACCAGCAGTGATAGAAAAAAAAAAAAAACAGATACCAATTTTGATTATTCTTTAATTCCTACTTGGTATTCATTGTGTCCTTCAGTCATTTTTGTATCAATGTGTGTCTATATGAGATAAAATTGCTGAGGCTCTCAAACCTTTTAACACTGATCGAGTGAGTCAAATGCTGTTCTACTTATCTTTAATTTAATTATTAAATGTTTCTTAAAAGTGCAAGGCTGATAAATAATTTAGCAATCACAAAAACAATTCTCAATATGTTTATAATTAATTTTAAGATCGAAGAATTTCTATTATTTTTGATTGATTCTGGATCTGATTGCACCTTCATACACTAAACACCTCTGGGTGGAGAGAGTTGGAAAAAAAATAGTGTATTTAAATTCGGACATTACTACTGCTTGAAGATCTCATCAATAGACACCGTTCATATATGGTAGCGCATAGCTTGGATAAACTTCTGTGCCTCAGAGCACACCCACGTGAAGAAATGCATTTTTGATCAATTTATTGAAATGTTGGAGAGGAACTTTGTGCTAACCTTTTCTGCCTGTTTGGCATGGAAAGTCAATGTACAGCCACACGGATCATCCTGCCGGTGGAGAGATAGCTGTCCGAAGTTGCTACGGCTCCTCCTTAAAAAAAAAAAAAAACCACTTTGGACACAGCTATCAGTAAATGCCCCAACAATTGAAGCTATAGGGAAGGGCAAAAGGGGTAGGGACTGAATTTGGCCTTGGTTACACTTGTCCACTCATCTTTTTTCTTCGTCAGATTGAAGCCATAGACCAGTGTTTTTCAACCTTTTTTGAGCCACGGCACACTTTAACCTTGGCAAAAATCCCACGGCACACCAGCATTTAAAAACAAAAAAACAAAGCAGAAACTCATAGTCTGTATTGATCTACAGCCCCAACCCCTGCAGTCTCACGTGCATTTCTGTGATAATTGTGGCAGAAAAAGCAGGAAGTTGCAGCTGTTTTTTTCTGGAAGATAAAAGTTAAGTTAGAACATTTAAAAACTGTTTGTGTGTTCGTTATGGTTTCAAGACGTTTAATAAGGACGACTCATTGTGCACTGAGGCGCTGTCCTTTTAACCCAATGCATCATGGGAGATGTAGTGTGAAAACTGCCGCAAAAGGGCAGAAAGACTAGCGTCTCTGAGCTTCATTGTTTTGTTCACTTGTTCCACAGTCTGACACCGGATTCTGTGGAAAGCTACACTGCTAAAGACTAGCTTTAGCTCGTATTTTTGTTGGAACTGAGAGACTTTATGAGCTAAATTGAAACAAGGAAGTTAAGACTTTAACCACTTCTGATTGGTCAGACTGATGACATGTGATTAAGCCTTCAAGAATGATTGGTGGATACAGCTGAAGGGGCGGGACTTTTCCGCAAACAGCTTTAAGTGCAGCTAAATCGCGGTACCGTCATTCTGATCAAAATGTCTTTAACAGAATCAAATAAACACAAAGAAAAAAGTATTTTATGATCTTTCATATTCCTAACTACTCAGTGTTCTATCAGGGTTTGTTTGGATGAACAAAGAGCTGAAATCCTGGAGATGGCAAATGTTTTTAGATCAGTTAATGAGGGCAATTTCCCACTTGACCATCTCCCACGGCACAATGGTTGAAAAACACTGCCACAGACTACTGACGTCAATGAATCCATGAGTGTTCAGCTGGACAATCTGAATCTGCAATTCAACATCCTAGAAATTGTTAGTCATTTTGTAATCCTAGACAAACTTTGGTTTTGCAGACATAACCCACAGTTGCCTTGTTATACATTATATTGGGCCAATGCATGTTCTTGGAACTGCTTTCAGGCTATGCAACAACTTACAAGCGAAAGTGACACTTTAGAGTACATCAATCCCATTGGTCCCTGGTTTTTATGTCTCTGCAAAAAAACAGTGTGCATTAATGGCAACTAGAATGGCAAATATAGACCATGATGCATTAAGTTTAAATGATTTTTTTATGTGAAAAAAATATATTTTTATCTATTTTAATAAACCATCCAAGTTTTAACATCAGAACACTGTGAATTCATAAAAGTCTTCATAAAATGTTTTTACTTATTATGATTTTACTTCAGGAAATTGATGACATATTTAAAAAAAAAAAAAAAAAAAAACTAGTGAGCCTGTCTGAATTGGCTCCTTTGCTGCTGAAAGAAAAATAATAGGGTTTAACCAATAAGGTGTGCCACACCTCATGAGCTGTGTCAGACTCCCTTACATTAACTTTCCATGCCAAAAAGGCAGAAAAGGTTAAAACAAAGTTCCTCTCCAACATTTGAAGAAATTGTTCAAAAAAAACCCTAACCCCTAACCCTAACCCTAACCCCCTGCCTTGCTCCCTCCTGGTTTAACCGTGGACTGGGTGGGGGGTTGCCTGGAGCACGGGGCGGGTCTCCCTTGGGGGGTCCTGGCTCGTACCTGGGGTTGGGGTGGGGGAATGCACAGAAACTTCTGGGTGGTGGTGGGGTATACGTCTGGGGCTGTGGGCGCTCTTCTGGGGCAGAGCCCCGCGTTGGGCTCTCCCAGCGTGGCTACTCTCCTGGTTGGGCTGTAGCTAGCACTCTCTATCCCCCCATGCCTCCCTGCTCTCTGGCTCTGGGGACCTCCTTCTTTTTACATTACATCATACATTTTAGAATAACATAAACAGAGGTCTTAGCTCACCTTTGCACAAATACTTTGAGTGATCAAATGAAATATTTCACACTAGTTGGTTGCAGGAATCATGCATGTCCGAGCAGGGATTCTGGAAAACCTCTGGGTGGGAGAAAGTCGACAGAACAGCTGGCCAGGAATGCTCGACATCGTCTACAAGATGCTACACGCTTCCAAACTAGCCTAATCTTTACTTATAATTATAATAATAATGGATTGGATTTATCTGCGCTCTTCCAGATACTCAAAGCGCTTACAATGTGTCCAATATTCATTCACTCTTCATTCATACTTGGTGATTGTACATGGACATGCTTGGACGTCGGCTCTTTTCCTGCTCCTCCTCCAGAGAGGTCTATGTAGCCCTGGTAGGCCTTCAGTCCGGGCATCCGATTGAAGGAGCCGGAAGCAGGGAACGAAGAAGAGGAGAAATCAAATCAGACCAAACCACAGAAAACTTTATTGGTAGAGCCCTTATCTGAAAAAAGTACAGTACAGACCAAACGTTTGGACACACCTTCTCATTCATTTGAATCTGTACTGTAGCTCGACGTGCTTTTCATTCAAACATTTTGCAAATTTAAAAACCAAAAAGACGAGGAGCACCTGCCAGGACATTGGAATTGACAAAACATCAAAGTGGTGGAAGAGGATGAGGCTATCATGGTCCAAGACTTTCTTTCTGCGGCACACCCCTTCGGACCAAAGTGGCTTGGGTGTGAGGCTCGAGTTGTCAGGGTCCTGGTCTTGCACAGCCGCTTTCAGTGAGGCAATATGCATAAAATGTTGATGTGCCAGGTCCAACAGCGAGTTCAGCAGACCATTCTTTGACCCTCAACTCATCAGAAAGTTTCTGGATGTCCTTTTTGAGGTCAGTGATTTGTATGTTAGCATTTGCTCCAGTTACGTCAGTGTTGGAAGACGCAGCAGGAGCAGCACCAGCCATCTGGAAAATGGGTGAAAAACTCACCACCATTTTCACACAAAAATTGATTTACCCAGTGCTTTACCATTTTATCTGCTCAGGGAGGGGGAAGAATGGAAGGCAGCTGTCAACACCCCATAAGGACACAATTGTAACAACATGCCCTTCGCACTCACTAATCTGCCACTTTCTTCCAGAATCTGGTCAACAACGTGGCAAGCTAATAAACAGACGTGGGTTTGCCTGCGTTGATCATGTTTTTTTAATTTCTTGCGCGAAGAATTAACACATTCAAAGCATATCCCAAGAAGTTGGGCCTCTTGGTTCATTGGTCTATTCTCTGTCTCCATCATTGTCAATTCTGTTGCTCGACATCTCTGTCTGTCCAGGCCTCTTTATATGCATCCTACCGTCCATATGTCCTGGGTCGAAATCGATCCTCTGAATCATATCCGATTGGTCAGCTCCAGTTATCCTCTATAACATTTCTTGTGTATGTGTTATTTCCAGTATCTCCTAGAAAAGGAAAAAGAGATTTCTGCAAATGCCGCTTTTAATCTTTTCCTTTACAGTCAAGTCAAAGAACTTGTTTCTTTTATGGTAGTCTATGAAAGAGGCACTGGTTCACCAATAATACATTTTCAAACTATGTATAAAGTGGTGTACTAACCTCGTTTTGAACAAGAAGGGTTTTATATGTTATTTTAGGCTCAATCTTGACAAAAACAGAGAATAGTTCGTATTTTTCTGAGGAAACACCTTGCAACTGTTAAAAAATGCATTACGGTTTTCCTTTGAATTACCGGTGTGCCAGATCAAACCTTCAATGTCACACAGAGTCCGCCCTACAGGTGAAACATGCCACTTTCAATAAAAACCAGACACAAGGACGTCTTCTCTAATCTTGTCTCCATCTATTATCAGGCTAAAAGAAATTGTGCCCTCCTCTTAAAGTAGTCAGTATATGCACACTATCTACATATTACCATATCACCATACAGAAGAAAGATACATTTTGATTAACTTGGATTTGGATATTATAATAGACAAAGACAAAAAGTTGAATATAAAGTAGAGCTCTGTCTTTAATCAAATTCCTGCTGCTTTGATATTTAAATCAAATTTCCACTTTACCACAATTTCATTTTTTAACATAAGGAAAAGGCACTACAAATTACTTTTAATGTTGTCTATTTCAGTGTTTCTAAAGCCATGTTCACAGCGCCCTCGGCAACGCACGTTCAAACGGCCACTTTCAAATAAAAGTCAATGGGTGCATATGTGCTTTTTGGCTTTTGGGTTTAAAACTCTTGTGTTCTCGCTACCCAAGGTTCTACGTCAAAATAATTGCATATGAACTATGTGAAATACACATAAACTGCGTAATTCTCAACCAACCAAAAATTTTGAACAGCTCAAAACCGAATTCATGTAAAGACCTGTTTGCCAAAACCCTCGACAGACATTTGCGCACATCGAGGAATGACGAATGCAAGAAACACTTGCAAATGATGTATATCACGCATGTATAATGAAAGACCAAAATGTCATACATGGAAAACGTGTAAAATGTACATAGCGGCAGTGTGACACAGCCTTTTGAAACATAAAAGCCGCGAACCTAGTCATTACTTTATTGTACCTGCTTCATTCTTTCACCCTACTTTCGTACTATCAGTCATATTTTTCCATATTACACCAAACCACTGAGACTCAAACTCTACATGAATTCTTAAAGTGTCTTATCCTTCTCACCCCAAGGCACATTCCGGAGGGCTATCGCAAAAGAAAAATAAAGGAAAGAGGATGATATCTAACAGAGGTTCAAGCAGCCTTCTGATCTGATGCATTGTAATCACAATGGGAATTGAGGTGGGGGTGTCTTGTTATCATTGTGGCTGTGTTCCCTGGAAACTTTCTTCACTGCTGCCAAGTTGGGCCCTTATCAGAGCCCAGGAGGGCTAAAGAAACTGACAGAGTACACCCACACATCCAATAAAAAAGTACAAAGGTCAGAGGATACCACTGGCCAAGTACCGCTTATCATTCTCTACCCAGGGAAGGAAAACTACTTAGAAGGCCATGATAAAAAAAAATGAATTATCCAGCTTAATATCATCATGGGTGAAAATAGGAGCAAAAGCTTAACATTTTGTTAACTTAGTGATCTATACAAAAAAAAACTAAGAAATGCAATGATGTGCCTTTTATTTTTTTTATTCACAGTTTGATTCTTGTTTGTTTTTTGTCTCTGTAAAAGTTCACAGTCTAGCGCTAAAGTACCAAAACAGCATGCCAGTCATGAAAGCCTACGTTATAATCCTCTCTGCTCACACTGGGGCCTCTGTTGGAGTGGCATCTCCCAACATCTGGCTATAGCTTAACCTTCCCCTTTTGCACCCATAAGCCGAAGGGCACACAGCATCTCATGCACACACACAGTATATTTACACGCAAATGCCTCTAGGGTGTGATGCACACTGACTACAAAGTGATTTTACACCGTGACCGTGTGCCGTGCCACATAGTGTGTGTGCCCGTGCGTCTGCTGATGGTGCATTCTGTGTAGTGATGCCAGTTGTCAGACACCAGGCCGTCACAGACAGTGCTGTGGTCCTCCTGATAGTCCAGATGCATCACATCCTCAGTATTCGTCCTGTTCAGTCCAGGAAGCAGAAAACAGTCGCTGCAGCACTAGGCACCCACTGGCAGAAACTCCTGGGAGCGGGGGGGTTGCCTGGCCAGGGATTGGAAAATAGTTCCGTTTAGAGTCTTTCAGTTTTTTGTTTTTTTTTCTTTGAAACCAGTGTCTATAGCAACATAAAGTGTACTATTTTATGATGTTTCTTGTTAAATCTCTAAAACATATTAGTTCCATTTGCTGTTTGTATATACAAATACTGTATTTTCTGCACTATAGGGTGCTCAGTGTTATAAGGCACACCGTCAATGAATGGTCTATGTTCACACTGTTGTCAAATAGAAGGCGGACTGAATAAAGCTACTTTCAAACCAGGCATAGGACACGCGTTCTTGAATGGTCATACAACCCATGCTGTTCACACTGGTGCCTGTCGCTACTTTATATTAGTGCATATCCGCCACCTACAGTTGAAAAAAGGCTTGCTATGAAACGTCAAAGCAGTACAAATCTCATGAATCTTGGTCCAGGTTTTTTTCTTTCACAGCTCTATTCTGATATATGAAAGACTTGGTGTCATGTAATTTCGTCATGGCACAAACCGCATATATTCATTTCTCCTCCATGATCAATTTTCAAACAGCGGGCACTTCCGTGTATTATCCATACTGTCCATATACTTATCCATATGTCTCTACCAGATCAGAGTCCCTGATTAGTCAAAGTTCTACCTGGTTTAACTTGTTGCAACGCATGTTCAAAGGCTGCGCGTCTTGTTCACAAAGCCTAAAAATAATGTTCTTAAAAATGTGTGTAGCAACAGGACAGAAAATGCATGCTTACATAGACTTTTCATTGAAAGTGTTTTACTTAAACGTGCGTTAAAAAGTGCGACATGACCATAGCTTAAGGTGCAAAAAATTAGACAAAAGAGTCAGAGATAAGTTTGCAGACTTGACTGCATTCTCAGCAACTTCAGAACTAGTGATACTGTAGTTCAAAAGCGTAGTGCAAAAACTACCAACTTTGTTTACAAAAAGTAAAAAACAGACTGAGACCACTAAATCAAACGTTAACTGTGACTATGCTAACTCTCAGCCAAGTAACACATCCAAAAGAAATCCCATACAGCTCAACTCTACTACACGTTAACTACGTTTGCCTATCCACAACAACACCTTATTTGCAACTCATGAAAAATCAGATTGATATTTTGACAAAGTACTGTCAACCTCTTTAAATCACTTCAACATCAATAAACACCACTAAAATTAATCCATATAGAATTAATCTTTGTCATATGCAGTGTCAACACAGTTCAACAATGCATTGAAATATTTGTGATAAGAAGTGCATTAAGGTTGGAAGGTACACTGTAAAAAAAATTCCGTAGTTTTTACAGAAAAAAACTGGCAGCTGTGGTTGCCAGAATAAACTTGTAAAAAATACATCGACTATGTAAACAACTTTACAGGCACACCGTAAATATTACATACTTTAATGTTTTAATTTAAGTAAATAAGCTGTAATTTAAAAATTATTTTCTGATAAAACCTACAGATAATTTTTTTAAATTTGCTGGTCTATACTGTAATTCTAACAGTCATATTTTATAGAAAATACTGAATTTTAAGGTTATTTTGACCAATATTATGGGTAAAAATTACGGCAATAAACATTTGTTTTACATAAAATAATGTCTTAATTACAACAACCTGATGTTTAACAGTCTGGGATGTGTTGTTGTATTTACAAGATTATGACATTAAATTTATACAGTTTTCTGTAAAGTTGTTTACATTTTTACCGTATTTTCTACATTTTTATTCTGGCAACCACTGCTGCCAATTTGTTTTCGTAAAAATAACAAAATTTTCCTTTTTTTCCATGCAAAATGCAATCACAGTAACATACTCTTGTGTTTAATTCCTTTTTTGAAACCAAGATACTTTTTACAAATAGAGAATATAAAATGTAATTTGGAAATTTTAATTTAGGTGTTTCCTAATCTTACTGATGAATTTAAAGCATTGCTCAACAATCCTGATAAAAAAAATATTTGCACGTTTTACTTTTTTGTTGAGGTCTATTACATTTGGTCATTAGATTTGCTAAGACTTAAAAAGAAACTAAATGTACTGAAAATGTAACCCAGTTTCTAAATATCTGCTAACTGTGAAGCGAAATTCAAAGTGAAGAATCACTCCAATACAAAAACGTCTTTATATACATTTATTTTACTCAACCTTTTGCCTTTAAACACAGCAAATGTTTATCATTTGTAGATAATAAAACATTATTAAAAAATAAAGCACCTAAAACAGAAAACTATGTAATTACTTTTTTTTGTTGCAAAAGATTAACAAAGAACAAAGAAACCTTAAAACTAAACTGCTTGCAATGTTGCTTACAGTGTTTACACGCCTCTCCATTCAAAATCTGACCGTTGCTGAGGTTAGGACTCTTGGGTTCAAGATGAGACGAGATTTGCCCTTCTTGTCCACTCTGGTCCCTCTCTCTGGGTTGATGGAGAAAAAGCATCTTCAGAAAGAGAGGAAAAAAAAGGGTCAAAGTTAGAAAGTAATGTGCAAGTCCTTACTAATACACACTCGATGAAAGGGCTCACTTTAGATAAATATTAAGTTTGCGGTTCCAGTATTCTAGAGCAGGGGTGCTCATTACGTCAATCGTGTTACCCAATAAACCGCGGGACATCAAAACTAAATACTCAAAAAAATACAAATATATTACATTTAAAACATTGCCGTCAGGGAATAATCCTCCTCACCATGATGTCACTTGATTGACATGAACAATGGCCAGTCAAACATCCTCTGATACATGTCACTGCACATGCGTGTTCAACTACTGAGTGCCAGATGTGTGATCGACTGGCAAATTGTGGCTGACATGGGAGAGAGCCTCTATTGGCCCAGCTGTGTGACAGGTCCCAGCAGAGGGTCAGGACGACCCGCAGGAGTGTTTATTCATCCTTAATTGGAAGCAAGACAGAGATGCCCCGTTTGGTCAAGCCGTCCTGTCATGGCGACTGCTGGGAAGTCCGCAGTTCCCGCCCAAGGGATCCGAGCCCGCTCAGGCAGCACCGTCGTCCAGAAGCATGTGCTTCTCACGCCCTGCCCAAGGACCGGGGCCCTGGCTGGGCTGCACGGCGTGTACTCTGTCGCCACCACTTCTCGCCGCCAGCCCCGCCACCCATTACAAAGCCTGAGTGAGCGACAGTGACCCCCCCCACTGCCTTCCCATACGGTCTGGCTTCTGGGGGACACCTGGTTGATCCTACCAATAGCATATGCTTGTCTCAAAGTTAAAAGTAAAAAAATGAGCACCAGATGTAGAGTTTTTATTTTCCCCATCTTAAGAAAGGTGTGAATGTTCAGTGTCAGACTCCTAACCGTAGATGTAGCTGTTAATGCGCTTTATTTAGTCTAGACAGGCCTGGGGTCAGTCACTCAAAAAAGGAAGAAAAAAAAACTAGAACAGAACGCACACAGAAGCCGAGCGGAGCCGCTGACATGATACGATTCAACAAGTTGTCAAAGGGAAATTGCTGGAAACTTTTTATCATGTTGTTATCTTACATGTTAATCTAAATGTATCCATTCAATTTTAAATCTGATTTTCACGATTAGTATGTGTCTTTAAGCACATAAATGATAATTTTAACTTTATATATATAGATCTTTTGGAGCTTGTAGTGTCAAACGTAACTCGTATGCTGACAAAGTGTAAGCACCCCTGTTCTAGAGCAATCAAAATCTGTGAAATTATAACTTGAAGTTAAAAAGACAAACCTCTGTAAAAACTCCAAAGTTGATGTCAGCTCCGGTGGATAGTGGATGTTGAAGCTCTAGTAGTTTGCGAAGAAGATCATGCATAGCAGAGAAATGTGGGAAGCAATGTTGGCCTGCACAAGGTTTCCATCCAGACATAGCATGAACTTTCCTGCAGAAAGGCAGGAATGCCCTAAAAATGAGGAAGAGTAGAAAAAAAAGGTTAGGTTTATGTAATTTTAAAAACCCAAGGCTTGATTTAATACACCTGTGGCCAGACCAAGTGATTCAGATACCTGATTCTGGGTGGGTTAGCAAATACTTTTAGGTTTGGATACACTGATATAGTGTATCCAAGCATTCCTTTGTTTTAACTGCCTCTCGCTAGCTTACAGCTCCTCAAAACCACAAGCTAACATTAGCATAGCAAAAAAAAAGTGGAAACAATATTGGAGCTATCCATTTGTACAGTTTTGAGCCAGATGAAATTTTATCAGAGCAGGGAGACTTTGGCTCGCCCATCGCAGTTGCTGTGTCACAAACACAAGCTTTTTTAAACTGCTCCACGAAGGAGCAAGAACAAGATTTTCCAATGGAGTGGGTCTTTCAAGACCCCCCTTTTTTGGTGTTTTTAACAGGTTCTTGTAGCCTTTTTCTCATGATGAAGAATATATATAAAATAGTTTAAGATTAAATTTTGGCTTCTGAGTATTTATTTATTCAAATTGTGTTGGATGAGGAGCAGATAAAAACCCGGTGTTTGAAAAAGCGATGGGTGGGTGAAAGTCTTCCACTCAAATTCTGAATCCTCCACTTGCAGACAAAAAGATCCATGTTGGTCTTCATTTTTCTCATCTCAGCTGTCATTTGGATCAAAATTGTACGGCTGCATTGCTCCAATGTTGTTCACCATTTTTTGCTAAACTAATGTTAGTTTTGGCTTATAGTTTAAACAAAGGGTTGAGGGAAATTAGTGAAAGGCTAATTTTCATGCAAACAGTTTCAGCCTCAACTCAGAAGCAAATTTCTAATGAGCTACAGCTTCTCTGCAGAACATATGTCTTAATAAACCACAAAGCCTTAAGTTATTTTATTAAAAGCAAACAGAAAAGCCATTTTATTGAGACTTTAATGGAAGGAATTACTCCTCAAGAAAAATACGACCTATGTATTTCTATATACATTTTGTGAGTTTCCCTACTAAAACTGCATATTGGTTTATCTCTATTCACAGATTGATCAAACAGATTGGAGATACAACTAGTGAAAAATATACACACATCTAATAAGAAGTCATGACTTGACAACTGAGTCACAGATCTGTTTTACCATCATCAATTATTTGCACCTGCCAGTATAAAAAATTAAAATTGATTACTTACCGCATACTACAACAATTAGGAGTCAATTTCACGTCATCTGTCTTTACTTCTTCTGGAAGGCACACGTCATCCAGATGGCAAAACATTGCATCTTCCTTTTCATCCAAGTCGGGCAGCAGATCACTGCATAAATGACATCAGAGAGCTTAGTAACTGTTTTGATGAACACTACACACATATTTTCCAATCATTGTAAATATTCTATTTTTCCTGGACATAAGCAGTAAATACATCACATTAAATGTGTTTTTAAAACCAGTCACTGGACATGATACAAAGCAACCCTCCCTTATGAGGTCTTTAAAATTACAGCTCTTTGACAGTATGAAGTTGACACAGGTCAAAAACCCATTTTAAATCTATGCCAACACAAGAAGAATTAGCTTTAGTGTGGAAAAACTGTGAACCTGATAAAAATGGGCCTTAAAAGCAGCATAAGTAGTACATGTGCGCTTACAGTTTGGGCCATGGCGCTTAAAAAAAACACTATTAGGTTAATTTCTGTGAACATTACAATACAATGCAAATCCCCTTAATGTTGCTTATATTCAACTGCAAAACTGACATGTAATCATATTTACCAACTATAGTCCTTCAGGAAAGGCCCAATAACTGCACCTGAAAAGCCAAAACAAGAGAGAAAAAATTAACAATTAATAACATGCAGAACTGTACAAAGACAAAATTGTTCAAGAGAAATTGACATATTGATTGTCAGAACATTCCCCTGTACTAACTTCCTGAGTTTTCTATAAATTCTTGGTGTGTCCTGGATAACAACCCTTCAAAGTAAAAGCTCTCAACAGAAAAAATACAAAATACATCTTAATTTAGTCAGTCAAATAAAAAATTAAAATATGTAGATTTTAGACTTTTCTATAAAATCTCAGTCATTTGACAACTCTCAGAGCCCAATATTTAAAAATATAACTTTTCTCAGCATTAATGCATTATGAACTTCACCTCTACTACCCAAAAAAAAAAAAAACAACAACTCATAAATACTATTACAGAATATCATTACAATTTTCTCAGCTAAAAGAAGAACGTGTCATAAATCCCACATATCTGTGGAGTTTTCTACGAAGCTTCTGTCTGTGAGGCTGAAACAAACGTTAGCGCCACATTTACAGCATGACTGCATGTAAGCTAACATCGACGGTCTGCAGCAGAACAGTACACGGAAACGATCACAAACCTGTTAGCATCGTATCTATTAGCGAAAGTAGCGTCAGTCCACAGCATTAGAAATACAAACACACCAGATTAACCTCAGCAAAATATCATAATATTAGCGTTTTATAGAGTTTGGAAGGAACAGAAAAACTTACCGCACGCAGATCTCTTCTGGTGTGGCTGTCAATCACGTATGGAAAGTTCCAGCAGGAGGGCGGACTGTGCGCTCTTGTTGGTCCAATCAGCAAGCAGAAGCAAACTAAGCTGCACAGCGATAGGGGGAGCTGAGGCGCCTAAAATTTGAAATTAGACACTAACCCCGTTTTCTGGAGGGAATGTTGCATTGTAATTCCTAAGTTAAGGTAACGACTAATCGATCCCATATGTAAAAAACAAAGGAAATATTGCATTTAAATAAGCAAAAGTGACATATTAATATTTCACTACAGTAAAAGAACTGTTTTTGAAAATTACAATTGTTTTTTGTTTGTTTGTTTTTACTCTCTGCATTCATTTCTATGTTTAATGAAAAATGCCAAATGTTATTTAGAGCAAAGATAAAGTAACTATTAATAATTGCCATTTGTAACGACAAATTAATGTTTCACTACATTAAAGAAACAGTTCTGTTCAATATAGGATTTTTGTTTGCTTGTTTGTTTTTATCCTTTTTATTAATTTCCTTTTTTTTATATAAAAATGCCAAATCATGTTATTCACACAGGCCGTGTTTATTTTAGGTAAACATGTTTAATGAGAACTAGTTAACAGCCACATCTTTATGACTAAAAATTAACTCGAAATCTGCATTTTTTTGGCCAATTCTGATCCACCCACCCATCTATCCATCAATCTTCTGCTCATCTGGGGACCAGGTTGCAGAGGCAGCAGTCTAAGCAAAGATGCTCAGACTTCCCTCTCCCCAGCCACTTCTTCCAGCTCGTAGAGGGAGACCACACGGCGTTCCCATTCCAATTGAGAGACATAGTCTCTCCATTGCGTTCTGGGTCTTCCCTGGGGCCTCTGCCCATGCCTGGAAAACCTCCATAGGAAGGTGTCTGGAAGGTATCCAGACCAGATGCCTGAGCCACCTCAATTGGCTCCTCTTGATGTGGAGGAGCAGCGACTCTACTCCAAGATCTCTGGGTGACCAAGCTTCTCACCCCATCTCTAAGGAAGTGCCCAGCCACCCTGCGGAGGAAGCTCATTTCAGCTGCTTGTATTCAGAACCTTGTTCTTTTGGTCATGTCCCAGAGCTCATGATCATGTAGATGAGTATAGGAATGAAGATTGACTGTTAATTTAAGAACTTTGTTTTCTGGCTTAGCTCAGTCTTCACCACAACGAATCAGTATACTGACTGCTTAACGGCGGATGCCACTTCATTCTGCCTATCGATCTCACGCTCCGATCCTCCCTTACTCGTGAACAAGACATCAAGATATTTAAACTACTCCACCTGGGGCAGAAGCACTCCACCCATCCAGAGAGGGCAAACTACCTTTCGCCGATCAAGAACCATGGCCCCAGATTTAGCTGTAAAGCGGTCTCAGACTTAGCACCACTATGTCTGAGAACCTCATCCCAGCTGCTTCACACTCTGCTGCAAACCGCTCCAATGCATCCTGAAGGTCCTGTCTTGATGAACCCAACAGGACAACATCATCTGCAAAGAGCAGAGAAGAAATCCTGTGGTCCCTTAACTAGATCGCCTTCTGGCCCTGACTACGCCTGAAAATTCTGTCCATAAAGACTATGAACAGAACCAGTGATAAAGGGCAGCCCTTTCTCACCAATAAAGAGCTTTTTGCCCTTTATCTGACCTGTTCCACCGGACAGATCAGATAAAGGGCAAAAGCTGTGGCCCCGGCTGTTGAGGACGCAAAAGCCCAGGCCACAGCTCGCTTAGACTGCCGGCATCCCTTACTTCTCATCCCTTACTTTTGGTGTCCACCACCAGGTTCGGAGGTTGCCACCACAAGCGGCCCCAGAGTCTTTGCGACCACAGCTCCTAACAGCAACAGAGACAGTGGAGGTTGAAAAATTGGTCCACTTGCACAAACTCATGTTCCTTCCCGTCCATAGAGGTGACATTCCATGGCCCTAAAGTCAAGCTCCATGACCGGGGTTTGGGCCGCTGAGGCACCCGCATCCAACTGCCACCCAAACTACATTGCCCGGCCCCTTTTGAGCTCTCCTTTTTATCCCTTCTTCATGCGGGCACCCCTTAGGTTTCTTCGTTTTTTCCGGAATCCGGTTTTTTAGGAGTTTTTCCTTACCGCGAAGGGGGGTCTAAGGGCAGGGATGCCAGTATAGCTTAGTCAGTTCGTTAGTTTATTTTACTATTTAAGCCCATCGAGACGACTGTTGTTGTGATTTTGGGCTACACAAATAAAAATTGAATTGAATTGAATTGAATCCTGCAGGTAGAGGGGCCACTGGAGAGTATTCCCGCATCGTTTTTTCAGGATGGACTTGATCGGGTCCATGAGAGGAGCCTCTAACCCCAGGCAACAAAGGGGACTTTGGTTTAAAGCAAGTTACAGTCATGAATTTTTAGATTTTATAGCAAATCAGTGCCTATTTATCTTGTTTAAAGTGCAAAAATTACTATTTGTGAAAATCTATGTAGTGCAACAGCCGTCCACCCTGTTTATCTAACACTTTCCTCCTGCAAAAAGCATTTCAGTTCCTTATTAGGGGATCCTAATGAGCTGACTATTCCAGGCACATTTCCTGTAGATTACTCCGCTACCCTCAAAAACAAAAACAAAAAAACAATAAAAAAGGAACATTGGCAGGACAAAAGGAAATGGGAAACTTTGTTGGGTTCATCCAAAATCCACCACCAACAAAAAATGCTTAGTTTTGACTGAGCTTTAATAAAATCTAAACACTGACTTAAAACAAAACAAAAAAATTAAAGAAGGGGCTTAGCCTGCCCCAGTAAACTAGGTAATTGGGAATTGGTTTTGCCCAAATGCAGAGGTATAGGTAAATGTTTAGTGTATAAAGACAATGATTAAAAAAATGTATTAACAACTAATCACTAATATACTTATAAAAGTGTAGTCTCACGAAAACAAAAAATACATTAGCAACGAATAACATTTACACACAGTAATGTTTTTTCTTAACAAAGGACAAATGTATTTTTCACATATTTATGCTGTTGGTGGCATGAGATTATATTGTTTTCCAAATGACAAATCAACAGTGTTTATTTTATGGTGACCCGTATATTTTACAAGGAAATATCTACATATTGAACATGTTTTTATTGTTAAAATAACAAGGATATTTACTTATTTTAAATGCTACAAATGCACGTAAAAAATACACAATTTTGTTTTTTTCTCAATTACAGTAAAATTATGTTGGTATTTTACAAAATTGTACTGTAAATTTTACGGACTTTTTTTACAGTGTACCCAATCACTCAACAGTATAGTACCTTAAGAAGAAAAATACAAAAAATAGGAAAAAAAGAAATAATAATAAAATAATAGTAAAATAGAATAGAATAGAATAGAATAGAATACAGGTAGCCGGTGCATGAAAAAAATTAAGTCGAAAAAAAAATTGTATTTATAGAAATACAGAGGGATAGGTACAAGGTGCAGATTAAATTAAATACAAGGGTTGAGTTTGGGGGTGCTATTGCACATATTGTTGTACATGTCCAGCCTTGACCATTGAAGGTGCTATTCGGAGTTCAATAGTCTAATAGCGTGTGGGTAATAAATGTCTCTGACTATATACAAGGCGCTCCAGATTACAAAGCCCACTGTCATTTTTTGGAAAAAATGAAGACTTTTAAGTGGGCCCTATAGTGCAGAAAATACGGTAGCATGAAATAATGTCGTTATAATGTCTGTGTAAATGCAAAATGGAAAACATAACATCTTTCTTGGGGTACTGATATTTTTGAATGCCTATGCATACAGATGCATGGAAAACATCTATCCATTTTTGCTTCCTTTATTTAGGAAACATCTATCTAATTTAAAAAAGCTAGGATGCTGTTTCAGTTGGTCTACACGGTCATACAGGAGATTTTCTTGTTTTTAAGCCATTACTGCAGAACTACTTCAGCCATGAGATCGGATTTTTTCCGGTTTGTGCAACCATGAAACTTTGCCATCTTGATGAAAGATGTGACAAGGAGGGCTTCCTGTGAAAATCGAAAATGTGTCTGTAAAAATACCCTTAAGAGAGAAACAGAAAATCTATGGGTCTCTTGACTGACCTTCAACTGGTGGTGACACTGTGGACAAAAACCACAAAACAAATATTACATTTTAAAAAATGTACTACAATACATCTATGGTCTCACAGAACCCTTTCTCTCTTTTATGTTTTACATAATTCCAGAGCTCAGTCAGCAAGGATGAATGTCTGTATGATTTCTTGTTTTTGTATCCCATTTGATGTGCTTTCACACTGCTGGTACTGTCATATTTTTCAGTAGTGCTTTTAAATAATCAATAGACGCTGCTTTCTGATGCCTTTAATAAACCTTGAGAACTAAATGACGCAAAAAAAAAAAAACATTTTTGGTGATTTTTGACATGCAGGAAATGCCTGATTCACTCATTTTGAGCTAACTACAGTGAGTTGGAGTAAACATAAATCAAATGAGAGAAAATTCGGTTTTGGAACCATTTTTCCGGGTCGTAATGAAAATAAAACACAATCAGAAAGCGAAGCTTGAACTGCACTGAAGAGGTTGTGGCTGTTTTGAAGGCACCGGGATTCAGGATTGAAGCTTTAAGCAGGTGGGCCTCAGCCGAAGGCTCCTGCTGCTTACATATCTTGCAAAGTAATCATCAGGTCCCAGCAGGGTATATTGCTTCCCTTGACCTCTTCCACATCACACACACTACTTGAAGCTGATTTGTGTTCCTTGTGAGAGAGATGGCACAAACGCTTAATAAAGTCCCTTATTTGCACAGCCGGGATTTTAGTTCCTTTGCATATCGAGCTTTCGAATATAAATGACACAAATGGAGGGAAACATCAAAGTAAGTAATGGCTGTCTATACAATGAGATAATAACTAATGCATTCAGACAATTTCAGATTCGTATTATATGCTCCGTAGGCCACAAATATTTATTAATACCGTTCCTTTGCAATTTCTGCGGAGCGTTTTTAGCAAACACAGAAGACATTTTGTTTGACTTTCTTTCCAGCAGGACTGTTGTATATGTATTGGTTCTTTTTGAAAATGTATAGATGTGCTCTGAAAGTTATTAAGCACTTTACAACTCTTTGTGAAGAGAAAAAAATCTGAGGTATTTCAATAGTGGATTTTTGCAATTTTCTTTCAAAAGGTGTTTTGTTTTTTGGTAACTTGTAATTTCTTTCCCCAAAACTTAACATTATTTTTACAAGCATCTGTCATATTTTTTTTTTCTTCCCAAGCAGACACAGCTGGACAACAAGGCCAGAGAATTATGTCTTTACATGAAAAATGAATGATTTTAGATAAAATGTTTAATGTTTTTATATATTTTTTTCAGTTTGTTTGACCTTTTTCTGTGAAATCTCATATGTCTCCAATAATTTTTCCTGCTAAATGATGAAGTATTTAATATAGTAGGATGTGTTTTTTTTTTTTTTTTTGTTATTAACGGCTGCACAGCCAATGAGTTATATTGCTAGAGGCGCTGGTCTGTTACCATTTTCAAAGATACGTAATGAGCGACGTCATATTGGACAAGGCAGTAAACACTGAGATATGGCTTAGCAGATACAGCAAAATGACAAAAATTTTAATCATCACAAAAATAAAACCCAAGCCGTGGTTTTATTGTTTTAGTACAAAGTGCAACAGATGAATGACATTTTAAACTTTTCTATAAATAGATATAACATTGTAGGAAATGCAATGTATATCTGATTCACGTGATTATACGTAAATTTACATACATACTAAGATTTACACAAACTGTTGTTCTCCTCGGTCCGTGTTTACAAACTGGTCGGGTGGGTTACCGAAAGGAAGGAAAACACACAAACAGAGCAAAACATTTCACTTCCACAAACCGTCGCAGATGGGGCTGTGAGGTCCAGGGGGCATTTGCCTTAAAAAAATGCGGCGACCAGAGGCGGTCGCGACGCACCGTCGTGGGTCAAATGCAAAAGTGGATTCAACCCAGCCTCAATCAGGACTCAGGAACCTGCATAACACCGGGAAAGCAGTTTTTTCATACTCCACATGTTCCTTTCTGCCTGCCTGACAGGGAAATGGGCGCTGGGTTCTTCCCTCTTCACTCGCCGCTACTAAGGAAATCCTGATAAGTTTCTATTCCACCGCTTAATTCCTCCGTAATATGCTTAAATCCAGCGGGTTGTCTGGTCTGATCTAAGGTTGAATACACATATAAATACCATATTCATCCTCCAAAAACAAAAAGATTGGTGGTTCTGCCAGAAAACGTGGAAATACGCAAAGTCTAGTGCTACCATTAACTTTGAATAGACTACACGATCAGCCTAAACGTTCACTTTCCCTAAGTTCTCCTTTACTAGCTGACAGTAATAAATTACCCGGGAAAGTCACATACTTGTTTTTGCCAGCTCTGTTTGTGCGATTGTAGCACAGCTGTAAGTCGGCATCTCGACCTATCCAATATGGCGTCCAGCTTGCGTATGCAACAAGCTAGCGTAGTGACTAGGCTATATATCTCACACACACGCACAGCAGCTGCTAACTGTGTATAGTTCTAGCTCTGTGATTTAACCCCTAAAGACCCAAGCTCTTCTTTGAAACACCTTTTTTATTTCTCTGACAGAGCCCCAGTTAAGTAAATTAATTTCTATCGTGATAAAACCCAAAATGTGATGTCTTCAGAGGTTAAAGTTGTAAGAGGTTAAAAAAAGAATCCCATAGTCTTAAAAATAAATGCATAAATAACAAACGGTTCTAATGATATCCACAACAACAGATTCATCATTCATTTTTAAGAATTTTTGGTCAAAAATATTCAAAAGTTCTGAAGATATTGAAGCTAAAGTCACTAAACTTTCTCACGCGATGGTTTATCACCTATATTTACTAGATAATAGTTTATTATCTTCCTAGTTATTAGCTACACTATTTTACTTGATCAGTCAAGTTATTTCACAGAAGTGCTCTGTTTAAGTGTTAAAGGATAAAAGAAGGATAATGAAATAAAAAAGTGGGACGACATGAATATATATTTTTTAAATGTTTTCATTTTTTCAAATATGTTACAAAAGTATCGGGTCAGGACTCTGTATCGGAATGAAATGACAGAATTGGATCGGGCCCAAAACCGGATTGGGACATCCCTGCATGTCAGCAACCATAAATGATGACATGAATCAAATAGTTGTTAAAAGGAATTATTATACACATACAAATTACTGATAAAAATCTGGTGATGCAGGGTTGTGTGCAGAAATAAGGAGCAGCATGAGGATTTCCCAGCCTCAGTAAACATGCGTCGATGCCATCCATCAAGCCCCTTTTTTACAGGACTAAATAGCTAAACCACAAGCCTTGAGGGAGAATATTAAGGGCCTGACAATATGAGCTCAAACAATTGATCTCTTTAAAACAAAAAGCAGGGGCAAAGTGTTGGTGTGGTACAAGATCTGTGGTATTTTCATTTACTCTGACGTTTTTCAGCTATTGATTAGTTGTGGATGGCCTGAGGGTAAACATAGTCAATAAGGTATATTTACTTCCTCTCCAAGGGAGACTGTGGAAATGTCTGTCAACAATGATGGCTGCCCAACCTGGACATTTTGACGGCATAATTTGCCTTTTTAATTTGATACATATTTTGGCTGTTGCAGTTCTCATAAATTTTGAGCATCTCTTTAAATACTATTTACAAAGCTTACATTCGTATATTTATCTATGTTTATGAATAAGGGAGTGATAGAGATATCATTTATTTCTGTTTTCCTTTTTTTTTTTTATTTATACTTTAGAATTATACTTTAATCTATTAGCTTTAGGCTTTACTTTGAAAGTGTAGGAATTATTTTGCAGATATTATTAAATTGTGTTAGTGCTATAAAATATTTGCCGATATTATTACTTCATACGACAGCGTTATTGAAACATAATCCTTTTTTTTAATCATGGGAAAATATAATTATTTTGTTGGTTATATAAATACCTATTTTATGTGTTAAAGACATATAAAAGGCTGTATCACACATCCACTCCGTACATTTTGCCCATTTACCACATATGAAGTTTCATTCCTTCATTATACATGCGTGATATACCTAATTCAAAAGTGTTTCTTCCGTTTGTCGTTCGTCGATGTGTGCAGATGTCCGTCAAGGGCTTCAGCTGACGGTCACAGGGTTGCCGGAGCCTATCCTGGCCACTTGTGGGCGAATGCAGGGGACAACCTGGACAGGTCGCCAGTCTGTCGCAAGGCCACAATCACACATCCATTTACTCTCACACTCACACCTATGGACAATTTAGAGTTGGGAAGAAGAAGGTGAAATGTGTTGATAAGTATAAACCTTTTCCTAAATAATGTGTTTGTATGCAAGTGATTTTTACTTTTTATTTTTGAAGAAAAAAATGAGGAGTCCTTTGGGGGAAATTCCATTAATCATTTGTCGATTAAAATGGGAGACCAAATCATTCCTTGAGTTGATGCCTGAAAGCAACAGAGGAAAAGCAAGTGCACATGTGGGAAATACAGTGACATTTAGCAAAGTGAAAGATCAACTCTCTACAGCATAGAAATGTGGCTGGTCAAGGTCAGCTTACAGAAAAACACCTTAAGCTGAACAGGTAACCTAAGACAAAGTGCTTTGTTCCTTACACTACTTTCATAATTTAGTAGCCCAAAGGGATTTTTTTTTTTACTTTATTTACCTAAAACTCAAATTATTA
The DNA here is from genome assembly GCA_023969325.1 of Oryzias curvinotus. Classification (NCBI taxonomy): domain Eukaryota; kingdom Metazoa; phylum Chordata; class Actinopteri; order Beloniformes; family Adrianichthyidae; genus Oryzias; species Oryzias curvinotus. The sequence goes on along the minus strand of CM043710.1, from coordinate 14,972,067 downwards.
AAGATTCCCCCTGGTTATTGAAAAGACGCTTTACCTCTTGTCCTTAAAGGGCCTATATCATGCAAAATCCATGTTTTGAGCTTTTAAGTGTGTTATAATGTTCATTCCTCACAAAAAACAAACACAAACACCCGCCTTCGCCGCGGAGCTGACGGCTTTTGTAAGACTCCACAATAGGTATATCCCTTTTTTCAGAAGTTTGGATGTGGTTTGGTTTTAAGGCTGAAATGCAGACACGCTGCCAAGGTCGACTTCAGGTTGACGTCATGAAATGGGCGTCACCCACAAGGAGTGAAAGGCCATGCCTCAGAGATTCAGTCATCTTACTTCCAGGTAGGAAAATGAACTATAAAAAATAAGATTTTTTTTTTATTGTTCTTTTGTGTGCCAAATATAATAATTTATCACATACATGGATATAGTTTACTCTCAGAATAGCATGATATTGGCCCTTTAACAGGATCTAATAGGGTGAAGGTGTGTATATGTGAGAGCATGAATGAGTTTGTTTTTTTGGATCATTACCAAAGCTTTACAACAGAATTTGACATATTACTGATTCCAGCTGTGCCGTCATTTATTCTTAAGCGATGGTTGCTTTTCTGTTGATTTTCTGTCATCTCACAGCAGTCTGGCCTCCCCTCTGATCTTCAGCATCATGTTTTTGTTCCCCGAAAGACAATCCCTGCAAAACAGCCGTTTCTAAGATGGCAGAAACAGCTCTCTCCTTAAATATTTGCAGCAAAACAAAATGTGTTTACTGGACTTTTACAGTGGAGCCTACAGTTCATTTTTCACATTTAGCATCTCATCATTGAACCATTGTAAATTCTACATTAACATTTTCTTTTCCACATATTTTAATAGCTTATTGACTTCACTAACTCATACCAAAGTCTTGTAAATGATTACTCAACTTATTTCACTGCTGCACATTAGGACTGGTAAACAATACTTGTCTTGATTATTACACTTTTCTGCCTTGTATTAAATTCAAAATGTGTACAACTGGGTGAATTGTCTGCATGGGAGGGACATTTTGTGATGCAGCGCTTCTACATTTCATTTAACACAGTTTGTGACTCTGAAAACAGACTTCTTTCAAAATCCAATATTTAGTCGCCTTCGTTCATTCCCAAAACTCTGTTTCTGACATGTATTTATGCAAAAAAAGATATAAATGAAATAAGAAAGAACTGTATCTGCATTAGATTTGGTGAGAAATTTATGATGGCATTTATCTCGGCTACAGACCCCGCCATAAACACCGCAGTGAGAAACACGCAGTGACCACCTCACAGAATGAACTCCGTAAATCATCCCCGACTACTATTGCTATTTATGGCAGCAAACTGCCGCTGCAATAAAGAAAGACAGAATTAAAGCTACAGCTTCAAGAATAAGAAAGTTAAGATAAATTGTTATAATGATGAGGACTTGATAATGGGACCATGCAGAAAGTACTCAACAAAAAAAGAAACACTGTCTTGGATGGATGGATGGATGGATGGATGGATGGATGGATGGATGGATGGATGGATGGATGGATGGATGGATGGATGGAATGAAACAATCTTACATAAATGGATGGATAGATGGAAACCATTTTTAATAAATTTATGTATGGATGAAAGAATAGATGAAAGGATGGAATAAAACTGTTAGATAGATAGATAGATAGATAGATAGATAGATAGATAGATAGATAGATAGATAGATAGATAGATAGATAGATAGATAGATAGATAGATAGATAGATAGATAGATAGATAGATAGATAGATAGATAGATAGATAGATAGATAGATAGATAGATAGATAGATAGATAGATAGATAGATAGATAACAGCAAAGATCCTGTAGGACTTCTAGATACAGAATGAAAGATGGCAATGGTGGATGAAGAACAGAGGAAAGGCGTTGTGGATGTGGCAGTGACAAGTGATGGCAACATGAGGTAGAAGGAGTATGAGAAACTGGAGAAATACCAGGGTCTCAGGGAAGAACTGGAGTACCTCCAAACTGGAGGGGTGGCCACAGCAGATCCCTGGACAAACCTCAGACATCTCATCTCAGAGTATAGTGATGGAAAGAGCTAAAATGCTGCACAGGACCTTCAAATTCCCTGGCCTTTGGTAGAGGACCAGAGCTTGGGTGATGAACTGGAAGGGGAGAAATGCATTTATTTATTTTTATACATTAAAAATGTTAGAACTATCACACATTGAGTGATTCAGTGGTATGCTCGAGCTCAGATTTAGACTAAATCATAAAAAACTGAGACTGTCTGTCTGGTCTTCTGAAATTAAATTTGTATTAATTTCCATTCATTACAGCAACTGATTGCATCAATCTTTGAGAAATGAGTCCGCCTGCCTGTCGCATGTATCTGTGTGCATGTTCCACAGAAAGTGGATCTAATGAAACATTAAAGAGAGTTATGTCATCACTGATGTGTCTGCTACCATTGGCAAGCAGAGGAAGACAATCAGATCATGCAAGTAAAAGTTGATCTGTATATAACAGCTTACTGCTTTATTCCCAGCAACCATAATGTAATATACCAACAAATAACCTAATAGAGAAACTCAATTTATTTAGCTTAAAGTCTGTCCTTTTCTATATGTTTTTTGAATTTCATCTTGCATATGAATATTACTTTTTGTATGATTATGCTGTCTGCCTTTCTGACTTACTGTAATTCAAAACAACAAAATCCCCCATGACCTTTGGTGCTCAGAAACATAAGCATCATAATCCTTCAGAGAATAAACAGACGTATAATTTCCATTTTCCTCTTAAATAGACATACCATTCCACACTTTGCATAACAATTTCCATGAATATTTAATAAGTGATGAAATTATAAAAACTGTAGATTATTTTCTTTGAAGATATTGTTTTGGAGGTTTAAATTGCGAAACATTTTGGTCTTAAAAGTTCCCCATCTCTGCAAAATCGCATCGTTCCTCCGATTTTTTTCCCCCACCCGGTTATGCAGACATCTAACGTGAAACTGTGGGGTCAAATCTAAACATAAGCCACCGTTTCTTCTGGACAAAAAGGAAGTTCAAAGAATATGTGAATGTCACTTCAAAGATCTCCCCTCTCTCGTCCAAGTTTGTCTTCGTCCTCACCTCTTTTGCTGTCCCCACTTATAATGGTGTCTTTTTATCTGCAGCTCTTGAGACTTTCATCCTTTCCTCTATTTTTGCTTCCAACCATTAGCTCTAATGGAAGACTTTTCTTTTTCAATCAGAGGATGATGATAAAAAATATATATATAAAGAAAACACAGGAAAAAAAACTCAAAAGAGGCATCAAAGTAAAGATATGTTCTTAGGTACCATCTAATTCAAAGGAGATGGGGCTGATGTGGCTTGGAGCTAAAATGTGCTAATAATGAGAATCTCCAAATCAATTCATGGCTTTTTTTTTTTTTTGGCAATGTGTGACTCTATTACTTTTGAGTTTGGAGATTATGTTTACACAAAGGCGATGTGTTTACCAAAAAGCAACCATGTCAAGACCTTTTTGGCTCAAAAATGAAAAACAGCTTTTATGTTTGTGTATATGTGTGCTGAAAGTGTAAGATTATCACTCTAGTTACACGCGTGTTTAGCCTTTAAGTAGAATTAGATAATTAAGAAATGAACTGAAGACATTAAAAACCGAAAACAACTGATGATTTTATTTTAAACAAGGCAGGTTTTTGTTTTCAGTTTCTTCTAAAAATTTACCATGGATCCATTGTGGTCCAGTTTCTTTCTAACTATTAATCTGTTAACTCTCTTGTCATGGATGAGTCATCTTTGAACTCTTGGATTTATTTTAGCACAGTAATTTATTGAGCTATTAATTTATTAAAAAAACTGTAGGTCATTTTTTGAAAAGACTGAACAATATAAAAATCTGGCCAAATATACAAATTGACAATTTGATAAATAATAAAATCTAACCTAAATTAAACTTTTTAAAAATTTGTTTCAAACGTGTTAATACTTCCTGAAGAAAATTCTTTAAATTTACCATCCAAATGTCTATGATACATCAAGTCGAATAATGTGAGAATATAGAATATGTGATGAATGCATCAAGCTCAAGGTCCCAACTGACAGTGTGCTCAGTGAATGTCTCAGACATTGGAGAGCAGAGGATGCGGTGATGGAGGACCGATCCTCATGGGAGGACAAGCTACTGCATGGGATGTACCACCGAACCACAACAGAAGTAGCTGATACCAAGAAGCCTTTCCAATGGCTAAAAGGGATGGCCTACAGGACAGCGCTGAAGCACTCATCCTTGTCTTGCCTTTGGCTTAACCCTTGTGCTATCCTAGGCACTTTAACATTGGGAGTTGGTTCATCTGGACCCCACTAGACAGTGCGCTGAACCTTTTTTCTTCAATGATTCTTGATCTTCACTGGTGTCCATGGATTACATGAAATCCTCTCCACCTTTATCCACCTTTGCCATGGTAGGGAGAACATGTCAATGTAAGGGTGGGGTCATAGCTGTTTTCCACAGCTTCATTGAGTTTCCTATGAAGGCTCTTGGAGTCCTATTGATGTTGTACAGCTCCAAGCATTCAGTGATCCACGTGTGTGGCATTGAGTGATAAACTTTCTTATATTCAATCCAGGCTGTGCACAGGTTGGTGTGTCGTGACCTGCAGTCTTGAGGTACTGTTCTGTCAATCAGGAGTTGGTGTTTGGCTCCTCTGGAGTCTCTACCAATGCCTTTGTGTGCGTTGCTCATGTGTTTATCAATATTCCTATTTATCTTGGTTGCAAGGATGTCTGACATTTTGACCTTGCTGCTGGGCATACGCTTTCACAGGTTCAATTGCGCAAAGCCTGTTTACCCGTCTGGCTTCATTTTCTCTTGTGTACGGCTGCTCAAGGCCAGAGGCCTTTGTTTGGCTGTTACCAGAGCTCCAGGTATGGGCATCTGGCTGTATCTCTTAGGTACTTGCTTTTTCATTGCACCTCTTTGGGCCTCTGTCAGCTGACTCACATTCCTCAGAGCAACCCTGATTTTAGCCTCCAACCGTTACTTCCATGGTGGGTATTGTTTTCTCCAATGGTTGCTCTTAGAGCCAAGCATCTTAATGATCTTAATGAAGTGTAAACCAGTTCATTGGTTTCTGTGATTGTTGTGGTCGGAATTGCCCTCAATGCTTCCTTCACTGTTTCTGAGATTTTCAGGTGGTCTATCACTTAAATGTTGTCCAGAAGGATCCCCTTAAAGGGCGCACTCCCGTCCAAATACTGGCTAATAACCTGTCTCTCCACAACATAGAAGCTAAAGCCAGGCATCATTGCAACCACATAAAGAGGACTCATGGCTCAGTACATGAGCAATGCACAGAGGGACATTGGTAGAGATACCAGAAGGGCCTAACACAAACCCCTGGTTGATAAAAATATTCTCGTTTTGTGCTCATACCTTATGCTTGTAATTTTTTTTTAAACTTTAGATCGTTTTTAGATCGTTTTTTTTTTTCTCGTTAAAACGTTTGTATTAAAAGAATACATTTTGTTTAAAGAAGTAATCAATGTATTAGTTATGGCATTAAATCCTATTTAATTTTTCGTTTTGATTAATTTTGCTAATGATTTTTTAGGAACCTTTGGACACAACATTAAAACAATTCAAATTCGTTTTTCGCTCAAATGGATTATTTGGCGCCACGAAATTGTATTTTTTGCCAACAAATTTGCCTTTTGTGGCCACAATTTAGTATTGTGTGTGTGTGAGCACAATTAGTATTTTTTGGGCACAAATTTTGCTTTAGTGTACACAGATTGGTATTTTAATATTTTCTAATCCTTCTACTAATTTGTGTCCAAAAATGCTTATTTGTGCACACAAAATTGTAAATGACTGACCTACCGACCATCCGACCGACTGACTGACTGACTGACTGACTTATTAAAATGACTTGCTCATCTTTTATGATTGTCATTCTGTAGGAATCTGTTATATTCTGGCAAAAAGAAACATTTTTGAGGAGAAATAAAATGCGCTAAAATATTTTGAACTACGTCTTTGGAAAATGTGATATTGTTTGTGTTAAACAAAAAAAAACTCAAATTCTATGACAATATGGGCAGAACTCTATTTTTTCTTTAAAAAAAAAACGTTATAATGTAGTTATTAACAAATTTTAAATAAGTTTACCTTTGACACAGAAGGAAGAAAAAAACGTGAAGCTTTATTTTTTTATTTTATTTATTTTTGTCATATTTAACGCAGACACAGCAGAGGAAATCTCCTAAAGCAATAGTCTTGGTATTTCTCCTGCAAAGATAACCCTATCTAAGTATTTCACTGTATCTATGGCACATGAGGTTTTAAAACAATTTTTTTCTCATTGCATAAATATGAACAAAATGTTTTCTCGACTGGTTAGGACATAAACTTTTGATTTAATTTCTCACAAGTAGCATTAGAATAGTTCTCTGAAAAGCACTTTCCTACCTAAGTCAGTCATTTAATGCTCTTCAGAATAAGCCAGACAATCAAACTGAGTGTTATGACACTATGAAAGCCTGTAAGAGTGCTTGGAAGATAATAGGAGCGGCCATAGTTCAGCAGGAAAAAAAACATGTTTTTTCTTTTTTTCCTAAAGCTACATTATAAAATCTCCTGAGACTAGGTTAGCATTATTTGTTGTCTCTATACAATGTGCTGTGCTTAAGGAAATATCTTTGGTTATTTACATATGCTGCATACTACGGTTACTTACAAACAATTTATCCTGGTCACTAGATATTGCTTGTAGATTAGTGAAACATTGTGGCTGAGGTGGGAATCCACTCTGCATCTGCTTCTTAACGTCCCAGGGTAGCCATTCTGGAAAATAAAATTCTCCATAATTTACATTTTAACACTTGCTGAAAGACACAGGCCCATTAAGTGGCCCTCAGGAGGAGTTGCTTGTAGTTTGTACTTTTATGAATCTACCAGAAGGGTTTTTACGGCCTTTGCCTGGCTGCATGTGCCAGATAGCCCCCAGAGCTCCTGTGCAGCTTATAAAAAAGGAAAGGTGATTAACGGAATAAACAACATTTTACCAAGGGATGCAGTGACAATAAAATTATCTCCTGGGAAGCTAACTTGTGTTAATGCATGGCCTTTTTGATATTTTAATTGGCAATTCACCTGTCATGTTTGTAGGCACTGTTCATTCATCACATTAATTGTTTCTGAGGCAAAGTATCGCATCCTTATTATAATATTATTATAAAGTCTAAAATGTACAATCAAAATATCAAAGCTTTTTTATTTGTTATTTATTCTTATGCTTAAATTGTACTTCTAATTTGTATTGTACTGTATTGCTAGTTTAGGGTAAAGAAACAGAAGCAAATGTTCAATTTTGGCCTTGCAACAAAGTTCCAGGGTCATCATTTTACCTTTTAATTTTTTTACATATAAAACAGGAAAATTCTAAAAGGTGCTTGAGTGCTGCTGTAACAGCACACTGCTCCATGAGGGCAAGGGTCAAATGTAAAAAAAAAAGACAGATTTACCAAACATTCTTGTGTGTGACTATAACAGGACTTTAGCTTAGTTATATGTGTATTTATGAGTATCTGAAACTGAAAGTTATAAAGTAAACTTTCAAACAGAGAACAGGACTATAATCCATAGTGGCTGCTCTGAGTGTGGTAAAAGGGTTTGGTCTAGGGAGTGAGAAATTACAAAGAATTTACTTTATCTAATTCCCTTTAGGATATTTCTTGTTTTTTGTTGTTGTTGTTGTCCTGTTTTCCTTTACCCTAAGTCCAAATTTAAATCGTATTTATCGCATTTATAATCGTTTTATCGTATTAAATCAATACCCTCATGCTAAACCACTACCTAACACTGTAAGCACTTTGATATTTCTGTGTTCAGTGGAAGACCATGGACCATGTTTTACATTCCATCCCTTTTTCTGAATACTTTTCAATTTTTACTGTCTATTATGTTTAGTTTTAAAAGAATGTGGTACATTCACAAAATACATTTTGTTTTATCAGGGGATACACTGTATTAGTTATGGCAATAAATCCTATACAAATTTGAGTCCACAAATTTGTATTTTGCGCCCACAAACCTGGCCTTTAGGGCCACAATTTAGTATTTTGTGGCCACAATTTATTGTTTTGTGGCCACAAATTAGCATTTAGTGCACATAAATTAACCTTTTGTGCAGACAATTTAGTATTTTGTGGGCAAAAATCAGCATTTTGTGCTCACAAATTAGCATTTTGTGTGTTTTTATGAGTTTTTTTCAATTGTTAACTCACAATCTCGAAAACCGGTTTCCATTTCTAAAAATATAATCACAATTATCTAAGCAGCATACTCAATTTGCAGAATTCCTAGATTGTTTGCAAAATGACACATTTCAGTCAAAACATATACACATATTTGTGAAAATGCCATTAGTTTTCATTTAACCAACACAGTCCTCAATGATCAGACACTATTGCAGACAGTTTCACATTGCTATGATAAATCAAAAATACAACTGTAAAAAAGCAAATTTTATGAAATGGCATGTGCTAGATATTGGAATATTGGATCATTTCGATGACAAAATGATCCCTTACATCAGGGGCTAAAAAGTGGGGATGCAGCTTATGCGTCGGGGCGCCGGCCAAAGGGGGCACCAAACCGAAGTTGTGAAAATAATTTATAGTCCGTATTTTTTAATTTCACTGCTGTTTGTGCATTTATATTTACATGATGTGATCAGTAACAGAAGCACATCGTAACTGATTGGGCGCCCCCGCCGCAGCCGCTCCTCCCTCCCTCGGGTCTTGTACAGAGTGCAATCGTCCTGGAGCGCGCTCTCGCTGAGTCTGATTCTGATTCTATTTTAATTGTGCGATCATCTGATGACAGGATCAAATTGAAAGGCAAATGAAAAAACAATCTGGGATCAAAACAGAAAACGCAAAAGGGACAAAGATGTGGTGTGAATGAAGAAAAGTTTCTGTAAATGGTTGAGAGACAGCAGGTACGTTATAGCAGTGTTAAAAACAGGCTTGTAAACATTCAGGCTAAAGCTACCAGTAAAATGGTCACAAAAGTGTCTTGCAGCTGTACTGAGCAGGATTTACAGCATCAGTAATCATGAAGAGAAAAAAGGAGCTTGTTTGTGCTGATTTTGTTTTAAATAATTTCTTTAACTAGATTGAATACCAAACACTGAAAAAGTTCATATCCTTTGACTGTAACAGCACTAAAGGATGATAAAAGCTGGTCCTATGGGCAGAAGGGAGAAGTATGTGTGATGGTGGGTTAGATGGAGTTTTTGTTTCTTTTTATGTTAAGAGTTTGGATAATTTTTTTTTTTTTTTTGAGTGACTATTTAGTTCATAGCCTTTTGCTTCTGAGATCACTTTTGCTGAACGACACTTCAGATTTTAGTTGAACATTTGGAGATGTTTGACAACAATAAAGAAATCTATTCTATTCTATCCCACCACTAACTGATATCCAACACAAATATAATTTAAAATTAAAAATGGGTCTATTTTTACATGTATTTTAGTTGCTGTATTCTTTTAAAATCTTCCTAACACAAATTATATCATACTGCTGTGAGGATGGAGAGAAAGACAAGAAGAGAGAAAAAGAATCAGGACAGATGCAGGAAAGAAAATAAAACATGCATTAGCAGGATGTTTAATTTATTTAAAACATGAAATACTTGTTGCTTGGCCATATGATTTAGTGGAGAAGAACACAGACAAGAGGTGAAGGAGACAGACAGGAGGTTGGTGATGGATCTGATATCAAAGAGAGCAGAGATGACTTCAGGTAGGAATATTAAACTATTAAAGTCACAAAAACCTAGATGCTCTTTCTGTTTTCAACTTCTGCTGACCACCTGTTCACTTATTTTGGGAAAACAAGTGCAGACATACATGACAAGTCAGTCCCAACAGAGAAGAATGAGGAGAGAGGTTCAGATGATGAAGATAATGACAGAGAGAAAGAGAGACGATCGGCTGATGATGAAGAGGGAGGAGAACAGAGAGGTACAGAGTAGAGGGCTGGGGCAAGGCATTACTCAGAAGATTCTTCTGAGTGGCCTTCACCACACAAATTTGGGGAATCTTTGAGGCAACACTCGGTTGAAAATGGCTCACAAAAATGTTCTGCTGGGCCACATCAAAGATCAGATAAGAAGTACCGGTAATGAGATTTATACATTTAAACAATGAAGGTGTTGTGTGGATGTTTGGATAGCTTTAGGGGGGGATGGATGGGACGTTTTTTTTATGTGTGTGTTTGTGTGTGTGTGTGGGGGGGGGGGGGGTTGTTTTAATGTGGCCGCATACCCCCATGAAATTAGGCAGTTGCGCCCCTGCCTTACATAGTGACAAATCCACCCCCTGCACAGGAGCCGCTTCGATTTGATCGCATGCCTGCTCCATGGCCTGAATGAGGGCCAAATGGTCATAGGGCCGCAGATTGTATCCTTTCAACTGCCATGCCGAAAACAACTCTTCGACTGGATTCAGGAAAGGGGAGAATGGGGGAAGGTAGAGGACTCCAAATTCAGGGTGAGCATGGAACCAATTCTGGACCAGAGCAGCTCGATGGAATGAGATATTGTTCCAAACGACAATGTACTGCATCTGATCCACTTGGTTTAATGCATTATGACATTTTCGTGCAATCTGTCAAGAAATGCAAGTATTAGATTTGCATCATGGGGTCTCAGATTTGCATGGTGGTGGAGGACCCCATTTTGTGTGGTAGCAGCGCAGAGGGTGATGTTACCCCCTTGTTGCCCTGTTACCCACCATGTAGATGTGAGTGTCCAATTCATTCATTTGTGTGGTTGTTAGCAATCCGGAGCTTTGTAATGACAATCAAGTGACCTCACAATCCTTATCTGTGTCGAAATGTTTGTTTAGTTTCACAAATCACTGTGTGTATTGTATTGTACTGTATGTTTTGCAAAATGAGTGACACAGACATTGTGTCAGATTGTGTGTATATTGTGCAAATCTGTGGTGGTGTTTTGCTTCTTAAAGTAGAATTTTGCAAACTGTGAGGAGATTTTTAGTGTAAAATATTGTGAAACACTGTAAAATCAGCATTTCATGTCAAAATTAGCATTTTGTGGGCAAAAAATATGTATTTCGTGCACACAAATGAACTTTTTTTGTGCACAAATGAGCATTTTGTGTGCCTAAATTAATAGTTTTATACACAAATTATGCACATAGATTAGCATTTAAGTATTTTCAAATCCTACTACTTATTTGTGGCAACAAAATGCTCATTTGTTTGCACAAAATGGACATTTGTGTGCAAATAATACTTATCTGTCCCAGCAAAATACTCAAATGTGTGAAAAAAATGCAGATTTATGGCTATAAAATGCTAATTTGTTCCCACAAAATGCTAAATTGTGCAAACAAAAGGCTAATTTGTGCCCATAAAATACTAAATTGGGTTAACAAAATGTTTTTTGTGTGAACAAAATGCTAATTTGTGCCCACAAAATGTTAATGAAATGCTTATTTATGCCCACAAAATGCTAAATTGTGTCAACAAAATACTAAATTGTGCAAAAAAATGCTAATTTGTGCCCACAAAATTAGCCATTTATGGGCACAAATTAACCTACAGTAAAGTAGATTAAAAAAAAGATCTTTTTAAAAGAAATGTTTGGATAATGCTTCCATTTATGATTTACCAGAAGCATTTTCAAGATTTAGTTATTTTATTATTATCCATAATAAGTCATGATTTTCAGAACCAAAAAACAGACACCAGGCTTGCATTCACACACTAGCACGAATCCATATGTGCTAAAAAGGTAAGCTAGCAGAAAAAATTACTTTTCACTGACGGATATTTTGGAATGATACATGTAGTATGTTAGTTTGGCCTCAAAACACACAAATTGGATTTTCAAAAATGCCAGCTTCTGTTCCTTTGACTGGTTGCAGGGATGCTTGCAAAAATTGTGACTCCTGCTGATGCACTGTACTGGCAGGGATTGGTGGACAGATGGGTGAAATATTAAAGGAAAAACCAACACAAACAGTAATGTGCCGGGCAAGCATGTGCACAGCAAGGACAGCTTCACTGCACCTTGGTGTTGTTTATAAAAGACAATGGTGCTCCAGTGGAGAGCTGGATGCCAGTCCAGTATTTCAGATCCCAGAACTGAAACCTTTTTGGTTTTTGTATCTCTCTTTCTCTGAGCAGTTGCATCCAGTTGATTGCATACAGTTTTTTTTTAAAAAGCAACAAAAAAAACACTAAACTGACAGAAAAAAAAAGATTTTGGATTTCAAATTTCTGCCATCAATCCTTCCATCCATTTTCTTAACCCACTAAATCCCTTCCAGGGTCACGGGGTTGCTTGAGCCTGTCTTATCAACTGTCAGGCAAAGGCGGGGTACACCCTGGACACTGGGCAATTTCTGTACCCATTTACAAAAATTAAAACAGTTTAACTGTTTTTTTAATATAAATTTTGTTTTTACTTTGAGTGTGGACTATAAAAATGAAGAAAGACAATGACTATCCACACCCAGCACCAGTGATGGAAGTATTGATGCCAAGATATCGAAGTTAGAGGTATCAAGCATTGATGGCAATTAATTGATTACAGACAAATTAGGGTTTTCTTTTTATGTTTTTTTTTGTTAATCTCATTTTTTATCTATATCTATTTTTATGTTCTCAAATATAAAAAACAAAGGTCCAACTTTTTTTTTATATATATAAACTTTATTGCACATTATGCCATTTTACAAGGATGTACTTAGGTATGCAAACAAAGGTCCAACTGTTTACTTGCACTGTCGCTGCTGTGACATCATTAATGTGTGACTTTGTAGTTCCTAACAGAATTAACCTCAAAACAGTGCCATAACTAGTAGAGATAAACCCATATAAAACAATTATTAGCACTTTTTTTTATCTAGTTACGTTTTATGTATCAATTATTTTCCCCAAAAAGTGGATGATTTGATACACAGTTTGAGGCGTTGTCATGGTAACAGCTATAGAGCCTGCAACAACCTTACACTGTGCAACAGCGGAGGAGAGTGGCTTCTAAACGTCATGATGAGTTGAACAAAACACCATTTCAGGGGGAAAGTGCACCACTTACCGCTTGCTTTTGTCCGGATTCAAAAAAGAAACAAAGTCTAAATAGTTCCATTCCTCCAGTGTCACCTCCTCCTGTGTCATTTCTTCCTTCCTGTATTCTTTTTTCTCTTTCTCTTCTGCTGCATCCCAGTCTCCCAAATGATCCAATTTACCAAACAGATCAAATGAAAGTAAAAAATCACTCGTCTTTTCTACTGTCTTGCTGTTGTGATGTGGAATAATGTAAATCAACACATATTATTGCAGAAAAGGGTTATACTTATTTTTGGTGTGTTAAATTATTATCATTATTGGGAAGAATAAGAAGAATTGATTTGAATTGCACATTAAAGCTTTTTCATGCTATGTTTTTTTATTATTACAAAAAATGTTCTGGATGTGATAGAGATGGAATCTGACATGTGGAAGTCATCTGTGAAGTAATGTCAGGAATAGATCGTTCTTCTATTAAACATGTTTTAGTAGATGATGAGTTGCTAATATATTCCAAATGACAGAAAATTGCACCCCTGTGTCCCTCACATTGCAAAACATTATGCAGCATCAGACAAAACCTTTTGTGTGTTTACACAATAGACATATTTTCACTAGACGAATGTTCTGTCCTTAATTCTCAGGAGAAAATGAAGTCTGAAGTGGGACTGGCACACTCACTGGAGTTTACCTTTACCTTAACAACATTCCAAAACTGGTAGCTGGGAGGGAAAACGTAATGTTTTGTTGAGTCTTTCTATAAATCCACCCACCCGTTAATCAGAAAAAATACACAAAATACTAAATAAAAAACTTCGTACATTTTGCGCATTTTTCACATATGACATTTCTGTCTTTCGTGATACATGTGTGATATATGTAAGTCATAAGTGTTTCTTGCGTTTGTCATTAGTCGATGTGCGCAGATATCCGTACATATCACGTTCAAATTACATAATTGATGTGTGAATCAGTACTGAATTTCATATAAACAGCGCAATAATCACGCACGGTTCATGTTCTACGTTGATTTACGTGTTCTTTGCGTGGTTTGTACGTCTTCCCTAGTTTTTACATGGTTCATTTGTGATACATCTGTGAAAATTTCACTTAAAGACCACAGATTTTCTCACTTTTTCCACATATATTCGTGTATGACCAATTTTCATCCATATATGCACAACATGTACGTAGCGCCGCGTGGCACGGCCTTTACGCAGCGCTTTACAACCTTCTCAGAAGGCCTGAAGTGCTTTACAGTCACAGTGCCATTCACACACTGATGGGGGCTCCAACGCCGAACACTACCATCAGCAGCAATGTGGGGTTTGGTATCAGGGGTCGTAGTTCTACCACTGCACCAAAGCCGCCTTAAAGGTCTATACAAATCACATTTGCTCATTAAAAAAAATAATCACATGAACCCCAACTTTTGTCTTAAAACAGTAGAAATTGACAACTTGTGGGTCCATAAGAAATTTCTATCCTTTCCCATACAAATTCAAAATTAAAAACCAACACTTTAATTTGTTGTGTTGTTGTTTTTAGTCTCTAATATATAGAAAGTTAATCCCTTTAAAGGTAAAACACTTTATAAAGGGAACGTTTTTAAATTCTATCATATAGTTGTTGTATTTTTTGTGCATGTCTATACACACTCCATACTACCTTTCACAGACCAAGTGGTCAGCAAAGGTTAATGAGGACAGATAATATAAAATGAACCATAAAGTGGCTTCACTTAGCAGACTTCTCCTCAGCTGAGCACTTAAGAAAAACCTCTGAAAAGAGTCTAAGATAGTTTACTCCATTATCATCAAGATGCCACATAATGAAAATACAGTAGGTGTAAAGCAACACTCAACTTAATGGCTCAATGCTGATACTCTAATTGTGAAAGTAATATCTTAAAAGCTGCAGAAGTCTCTTATTGAAAATCAATACATATCACCTCAAACAAATGTCTCATCTGGCATGATGCTTGTGGAGCATTTGCAGTATATCAAGAGACGCTGCATGTTTAAGTCGACAGCCAAAAGAGCCATTTGTGCAGGAAACCAGTGAGAGCTGCCTCTTTTAAGTTCAGCCTATATTTTTCAACCGTTTCTGCATGTGTTTTAGTATTTTTATCGTACCAGGTGTAACCCGCCATCCAGGGTAAAAATATATTTGAAAGCACATTGAGATTTGTCTCTTTTCACATGGAAACATTTCTTTGCTGATTTTGTTGCTAAGGCAGTCGTAGACACATAGATTTAAAAATAATTTGAAGTCACACCATGTAGAGTGTGTAGCAGCAGAGCTTTAAATCCTGCACATTTAGTCTCTCAAAGAGAGAAGATGAGGGGAATTCTGGACGTGAACACGGATTGTCCACAAACAAACTCCATTGATGACTTAATAAAACAGGGTTGGGCCTTGATCCCGTACATTGAACACTAAAATGTGAGAAAAACATCACTTCTAACCGAGACTTTTCCAAAAAAAGTTCTTCTCCGATCATCTTTTGATCTTTTTTAAGAGCTTTCTTGGTGGTATTTTAATTATGATTATTCCGTTTTTGGCCAAAATCAACAAATCTGTGTTGTTTTCTAGGACATAGATTCTGCAGAGCAGCAAAAGTTCTGTAGAAATTCACCTCTAAATTGTGGGTGGAACTGTTGCCATGCATTAAGCCCACTCCCACTTCCTGTCGCCCTTCTTTTAAACGCTCTTTTGCTATCTTACAGCCCAAGTGCAGCAAGAATTGCAAGCAAAATTGGAGCTATCCAGCCGTCCAGTTTTAAGCCAGATGTCAGGGAAAACAAAGACATACATAGGTCAAGGTGATTATTAAAAGTGGATGTGTGGAGTTTTTGGTGATTGTATTTCTACATCACAACAACAAGCTTTTTCAAACAGCATTTTTTTTTTTTCATCTGCTCCTGATTGACAACAATGTGAGTAAAGAAATATTCAGAAACACGTTTATAAGCTTCTTTTTTTTATATATATGTTCTGCATCATGAGAAAAATGCCACAAATACATATGAAAAACACAATGAACATGCTCAACAGAGTCAGTCTTTAAAGGGCCTATTTCATGTTCTTCTTAAGCCTTTCAGAGTAAACTACCAGTATATCCATCTATATGATAATATATAACCTTTGGCAGACTAAAGAAAAATTTTATTATGAAATATGAGTTATTTGAGCTGTTCATTTTCGTACCTGATAGTAAGACAATTCAATCTCTGAGGCACCGCCTTGTACTCCTTGTGGACACCGCCCATTACATGACGTCAATCTAGAGTCGGCCTCTGCAGCTTGTAAGCGTCTCGCCCGTGAAAAAAAATAACATCCAAAGTTTTGCAAAGATGGATGTGCATATTGTGCATTTTAAAAATGAAAGCATTTTTGCAGTTTACAGCTGGCTCTGTGGAGAAAATGGTTGTTTGTGTGTTAGCCTGGGGACAGAGCTGACAGCATAGACTCTTCCTGGCAGGAGCTGTTCCACACTTTCATACATATGAATGTGAATACCTGATCATTTTCATGGATTGGGAGGGGCTGGTGCTCAGAGAGCAGATTTTTAGAGGAATACCCAGAAATACATGAATGGTTCAAAATACCGCTTTGGGGTTGTTTATATTGAGGAACTCACATTATAATACACTTAAAACTCAAAAAGTTGATTTTGCATGATATAGGCCCTTTAACCCTTGTGCTATCCTAGGCACTTTACCATTGGGAGTTAGGTCATCTAGATTCACTAGACAGTGCTCTGAACCTTTTTATTTTTCAATTTTTTGTGATCTTCACTGGTTCAATGGATTACATGAAATTTTTCCACCTTTATCCACCTTTGTCATGGTAGGGAGAACATGTCAAAGTAAGGGTGGGGTCATCCAAGATAGCACAAGGATTAAGATAACTTTTCTTGGCTGCAGCAAATCCAAAAAGGTTTTCTGATCTTTCTAGCTGAATCGCTACTTATTGTGAAACATTTTGTCATGACTTGAACTCGGGATGGACCCAGATGCTGAAACCCAGAAGGCGGAGACAGGTAAGTGAAAGGTAAGTAAGAAGTTTTATTGAGCTCTGGTTGATCCTGGCGAGGCTGTGGGTGACGTGGCTGCGGATCTTGACTGGAGGCTCTGGCACCGTCTGTGGTGAGTGGCCTGGGCGAGGGGCGAGACTGAGTTCGTAGCTGGAGTTCGTGGTGCGTGGCGTGGCTGGAGATCTTGAGGAGCACAGTGACTGTGGCTCACAAAGGCAGGCGGCGTCAGCGGTGGAGAGATGTGGCTTCTGCTGCTCGTGGTGGTTCATCTCAGGTGCCTCTCGTGGCATGAGGTGAAAAAATCATCAGGGTTAACAAACTGGCGAAGAATGATGAAGCTGGGTCTCCTTTTGTAGTTGGTGTCTTGATGAGATGAGTAGTCACAGCTGAGAGGAATGAGGGGGAGGAGTCTGAAAGGGCCCCATGACACATTTACTGTGAATATACACAAACCTCTAAGGAACCATTTTAATACTCCAAAATGTATATTTGCACAGAGAAAACATTTTTTAAACAGTTTCACAAAATACAGTTGTCCTGCACCTGCAGGAATGATTCCACACCCAATTGTGAAAAGTTTCAATGAATGCAAAGCACAGAGATCATTCTGGCCAAGCACTTCCAGCCTCCACCTCTATGTTGCTTCCTCTAAGCAAAGCACTGCAAAGACACTGTCTATGAAGCCCCTTTATGACGCAAGAAAAATAAACTGGGTGTGATCAAAACATTCTGAGAGCATAAACATAACTCAGCTTGCTTTTATAGACGACACAAACATGAAATAGAGGTAGGGGGAGTCTCTTTCTCTCCAGAGAGTAACAGAAGGTTAGCAGAGGAGGATGGACGGCCATGTCAATAAAAGTGGCTCCTTTTTTTATGGCCATAACAGCTCCCCATCTATCCATAGTTTACAGGGTTATTGATTACAGCAGGCTCAACATCATGTGAATTCTATTTGTGCCATTGATCACGATGCATCGTAAAGCCATGAGAAAATCCTGTATGGCCTTTGTGGACCCCTTATTACAGCAATTTATTTGATCTTTTATTTGCAACACTAAGACCTGCACAGAAAACTTCGGCAGAGTAGAATACATGTTTTATCCTGACAAACAAAAACAAAAAACAATAATAATTTTTACAAATGATATTTCTGGATCTTTAAATATGTATCATATTTAATCTAGATCAGTCCGTTGTGTCACTATCCTTTGTTTGGGCCAAAATGTTCAAATTTGAGCCAAATAACTGAGAAATGTATTGTTGGAGTGAAGTCCTTATTAAATTACCTATGCATTAGGGTCCATGCATGCATGAATATTGTGTTTTTAACAATTTTTGTGGCATTTTTTTGATGATGGAGGACATGTGTAAAGAAAATTAAGCTTAAAGTTCGATTTCTGAGTATTTTTTTATATTCAAATCATTATGAACCAGGAGCAGATGAAGAAAAGCTGTTTGAATTAGAGCTTATTTGTGTCATAGAAAATACCATATGCCAAAATACCTCCATTCTGATGTATCCACTTACAGACAAATAAATCTATGTACATCTTTGGTTTCCTCATCCGAGCTGGCATCTGGCTCAAAGTTGTATGGCTGAATAGCTCCAATATTGCTCGCCATTTTTGTTGCACCGATAATGTTAGGTTGGGGGTGTGAGGGGCTGTAAGCTAGCGGGAGACTTTAGTTGAATGTCGGGAAGTCGAGCGGGGCTTACTCTGTGCCAGCAGTGCCGCCCACAACTTTCTAATAAACTAATGCAGCCCAACAGAAACTAAAAATGGCATGATCGTAATTAAGGTTGTATTCAGACTGGATACATTTGGTCCGCTTAAAGTAAACCAGAATTTGTTTACCCCAGTAAGTTAGAACAAATTTTCAGTCTGAATGCCCCCAAGTGGACCCTGCTCCAGGACCAAGAACCGTTCTCTGACCTTTCTTTCGAGGTAGTCTCGGTTCGTTTCTGAACCGACTGAGCTTCGGTTCGCTCTGAGTTTCTTCGGCCTGAACACAATACATGCTTGGAGCGGAACAGCTGGACCAAAGCAGCCACCATAGCTGGGTATTATAGGGAGAGTAGAAAGGAAGCAAACGATTAGCCGCGGGGAACCGTGAAGCAATGACGAGACACAGTGAGTCATCGAAGTTGGGTTGGATGAATGCAGGCTGATTAAAACAACTTTTACCGTGATAAACACTGCTTCTTAAAGTTTTCCCAACAATCTATTTGTCATGAACACATAAAAAGTGTTGTACTGGACATTGATATAGACGTTCATAGTTGGTCAGCCAAATATGAAGTTTATTCCAACAAGGATTGCAAAGCGCAAGATTTACATAATTTCTTCTAGTTTTTTCTAGTTTTTTTTGCCCCACCTTCGTCATTCCTGACCAATAAATGAAGAGATCTTTGGTCAGTTGGTATTGTTTACAAGCTTTGGTTCGGAACAGGAAAGTCTTCTTAACAGCAGTCTGATTATAGACCAAATGTGAGGTTCAGGATTCGATCCAGACCATGTGGTCCAGACCAACAGACTTTTACAATCTTAATAACCACGTGGAAGTTAGTATAAAATAAATGACTTTTCAAAGTCATTTATTTTATGCTAACTTTAAAAAACAAATTGTTCTCTGCAAACCACACCGTCAGTACTTTAACATGATTTCTTTGCCTTTTTACTTTTGTGTTTTCCATCTTTTTTCACTATAAATGGAGCAAAACAGCTTGTGAAAAACTAGTTCCTGGCACAGTTTTATAGCTGCACATTTAAAAACAACACACAACCATTCACCTGTCAGCTGTTACCCAAAATAATGACAACAAAAAAAAGAACATCCACCAATGTAGGTGTGAGACTGTCAACTTTGCTACTCTGCATATGCCAGCGTGTATACCATAAACATCTGCCAGTCTGCCTTCCTCCAAACTCAAACAACCTGCAGTGGAACAAACAGATTTGCGTACATCTGTACGCATCATTGTCATGTCATGCATTGTCGCGCAGCCAGATGGCAGTGAGCAGAAGTTGGATGAAGAAGATTTGGGCTTTAAAGTATGCTTCCTTTTCGGTCTTGCTGAAAATTGTAACACAATGACTCATGGGAAATCGCGCTTGCAGCGGGGCCAGGCGAGCTTCTTATGAGGTGAAGAGCAGACCACCTGTGCATGCGGGGTGAACAGAGGCTGCAAGGGAGTGTGTGGGAGGGTGTGTGGGAGGGTGCTTTGGTATGTGTGTGTTGGTTATGTAAGAGAATGAAGTGATAAATGAGAAGATCTTACAGAATTCAGGAGGAGTGCCAACAAAGTACCAATTTTTTCTATCTTTTTATCCACAGACAACAGGAAGAAGAAAACAGTACACAAACTTAGATTACGTTTTCAACGTGCAAGATGTTTTCATACATGCTATATCTTGGGAGATTGACTTCTGCAAGAAATCGACAACATCAAGAAATCCTGAATAAATTCTTTTGAACTAAAAACTATTTGATGTTAATTCCAAAGGGGTTTCATGGTCTAGAGACCACAGGGACTCGTGTTATCAGTAAGCAAGAGGAGTGTCTGTCCTTACTTTCTGAGTATCCTTGGTAGTAAAAAAATAAAAAGTTATACAACAACACTACAGTCACACAAACACAGTTGATGCTTCATTTAATGCATCTACCCTCTCAAAAAACCAATGTGGTTTTTTTTTTGTGGTGGTTCAGCATATCTTATGGCTGAGATGGAGACCCTCTAGGGAGGCAAGACCTGAGGGATGTGGGACTGGAGAAGTGATGTGAAAGATGCTAAAAGAGTGAAAAAAAAATCCAAGAATACAAAGTATAGAGCCAATGGATGAAGGGAAAGGAGAATGGGAAAAGATTTTGCACTTGACTGATTCAATGTCAGTCACTCCGTTCTTGTATTTGGTGGTTATAAATGGGCAGATTAGGACTGTAGGCCACAAATGTAAATCAGCTGGCAAAAAGATCAAACACTTTTAGTTGAATTTACCCTTGGGTCTTCATACTTGCCTCCCATCAGAATAGAAATTGTTCCAGATTTTCCTCGGAAATCCCTTGGAGAGTGAAACTGAGTTCTCCAGACTGCAGGAGAAACTTCCTTCTTCTTCTTTACAGATAGACTTTGACCTAAGATTAAAATAACAGTTTAAAACATTTGCAATTGAAATGTATCTTTTTTTCCCTGCAGTCATTTTCCTTTTTGGTTAAAAAAAATCTCAGTTTGAAAGAAATACAGGGGAAAATAAGTTTTAATATATTTTTGATAGAGGACAATCATTCCCTTCATTTTTGTGTGAAACTTTTTATATATCGTATTTTTCAGGGTATGAGTTAAAGTCGCAGCAACCAAAAATGCAGAAAAAAAGAAAAATGAATCACGGATAAGTCACTCTTTTGACCAAATACGGGAAGAAGGACGGATATTTTATCTTGAAAGGCAATTCATAATAACACAATATTTGTCATGTATATCAATAATATAGGTCAAAATGTGTCTGATGAAAATATGCATTTTTATGCAGATGACACAATTATTTATCGCTTTGACCTATCCCCTGCCACTGCTGTTAAATCTCTACAGAAACCTTTTGACATGGTACAGCACACATTTCTCCAGCTAAAATTAATGGTTATCGCAGACAAAACTATATTAATGTAGTTTTCAAACTCTAGAAAAACACTACAGGTTTTCCCTAAAGTCTCCACTCTGGAAGGAGATGAAATTGAGGTGGTTCATGTGTACAAACACAGTATCTGGGAATCTTGATTGATGATGCACTCTCATTCAAGCCCCATATTGAGAATGTTGTTAGAAAATTGAAATTGAAATTAGGTTTTTTATTCAAGTGTTGTTTTTCATTTGGGATTAAAAAGTGACTTATCACAGCAACTTTTTTTTATCCATTTTAGATTATGGAGACCTTTTATACATGAATGCTACAGCTCAATGATTGAGTAAGATTGATTCTGTGTATCATGCCGCTTTGAGGTTTGTAACAAACTGCAAGGCCTTGACTCATCATTGGGAACTGTACTCTCAAGTAAGATGGTCTTCTCTCTCAACCAGGGGGTTCACACACTGGTGCATTTTTATTTACAAATCTCTTCTTGGACTTTTACCTTCCTACATTTTTCAGCTTCATCAAGCTGAAGACTGTGGAATCATACGGACTGCGTTACAATGACCATCTATTGCTCGCTGTTCCATTTGCTCGTACAGAACTGTTACAGAACTTTTCTGCCCCCTCCACTTGGAACACTACAAAAAAGATGGAAATTAAAAGAACTCCTCCCTCTAAATATTTTTAAATCCAGGCAAAGATTGGAAGAGAAAGTCACTTTTAACTGTACCTTTTTCTTTTTGTTGATTTGGAACAATTCCGCCAAGCTCGACATAATAGTATATTCACAAACGCGTGTTCAGTCAACCTCTTCCAAAGAAAAGTCTATGTAAACGTGCATATACTGGAGTTAGGAGTGAGGGATGGATGGCTCAATTGCCTAGGCGCAGAACTGGCACATGGGAAATCAGGGTATTTTTGCAGGGGGCACAATGAGCTTCATTCAGTGCGGGTCCTTGGCATCACGCTACTGCCTAACTATGTATCCCAGAGGGGGCCCAAGTCTGGGTCTCGCTGTGCCGGTCCCCAGCCTGGATAAAATACAGGGTTTTGTCTGGAAGGGTATCCGGCGTAAAAATCTTTGTCAAATCAGTGAAAGCTGATTCAGCGTGGTAACCCCTGAAAGGATGTGCCGAAAAGTCAACAAAACGGGCGTTTCCAGGTTCTGCATTTAAAACTTTACGTCCGTCTTTGTGCTTTACGTACAAAACGTGCAGGCCATTAAAAACACGTGCTACAAGTTAAACTAGTTCAACTTTGACTAATCAGGGACTTGGATTTGGCTCTGACGTATGGTAGCGTCCTTTACAAAACAGAAATGTCAACTGTTTGAAAAGTAATCAAAGATAAATTAATAATTGCGGTTTATGCCCAGTTGAAATGATATGGCATCAAGTCTTCATATTTCAGAATAAGCCTGGAGTAAGATTTGCACTGCTTTGACATTTCACACCAAGTCTCTTCTGACTGTGAGTGCATGCGTTGGTATGGAGTGGCAACAGTCCAATGTGAACACCATATGCTAAGAACTGGTTCAAGAACATGCTGAATGCAGGCATCGCATGCCCAGTGAGACCAAGTATAAGACTGAGTGGCGCTTCTTCATCTGCAAAGCTGTAAGTAGCAAATACTTATAGACACACCTACTAGTTGTTGCTTTTTTTTTTTTTTTTTTTAATGACATATAAGTTGCACCGCACCAAACTGTGCAAAATACATACACTCCCAAAAACATTAAAATGTTTGATAACAATGTAATAATCAAAGTGAAATCATGTTGTCATTTATATAATGGTGGGTTTTCCTTTTTTTAGTGTTTCTTATAAAAGAAACATTTAAAAGTTACATAAAAGTCAGGGTGTTTTTTTTTAACCAGTGCTGTCACAGTAGACTTAAAAATACAGTATGTAAATGTTTCTATCTGACTTGACTATCTGTTAATTAGACAAACTAAAAATGTCTCATGGAGCCAAAAGAGTATTTGACATTGTCCGTTTTAAAAAACACTTCTTAAATTAAATTTTTGATCAAATGTTCAAAACATGGGATCTGAGTAAAACATGGAATCTGATTATTTTAAACATGTTAGGGTAATAAGGGTGTATCTTTGTTTGCTAAATTTAAGTGGTAAAAAAAGAGATAGTCAAACCCGTTTTACAAACTGTTCCCCCTTGAGATCCATTTGAATATAGGCCGTGGTTTGATTATTACATGGATCCTTTTGAAGAGATGAACAAATTACTGTGTGAAGAGAAGAGGGGGATAATAGTGGATTTTAATATAGCTGCCCCTGTTGTTTCAAAAGCATATCATCTGGCCACCGGTGTTGAGATAATGTTAATCTTTTGTTGCTAAGCTAATCAAAATCATTTTGCTTCATTAACTCAGTTTTCTTTCGATGGTTTGGCACAAAAATCCAGGGTTTGGATAACTAAGCAACAGAAACTGTGACTTAATGGGAAAATGTTTTTGTAGAAATAAATAGGTCAAAATATACATATATAATATATTTTTTAAATATCTGTTCTGTCCAACGAAGAACAACTTAAGGGGGACTGCCTTTTTAATTAAACCAGCAGTACTTTACAGTTTACTGAAGCTCTGTATCCTGTTCATAAAGAGATTCCCTGAAAAATAATTTAGCCCTTAACAAGGGGATCTTATCTTTGACGGCATAAAGTCTCTTTTTCGAAGTGTTGCCAACTCAGCAACTTTTCTGTCATCATATTTAGCGACTTTCCAAAACCCCATGGTGACTTATTTTCTTCAAACCAAATCCCATCCAGAACTTAAAACAAGAATAGTATTTTAAGTAAGAAATGGTGAGAAATTGTATTGGTGAACTAACACAAAAAAAGCCAAAACTGAAGCTTAATTTGTATTTTAAAAAAAGTTATTGCAAATAATGTGCAAATTAGAAAATGACACCTTATACACACTTGTAGGGACTTATACATTCAGCTAATGCTACGGTCACAAATACAACAACCACTGCGCAATGGGGAGGCATTTGCAGAATCTTTAAGATTTCTTGCCGCTGCCAGATTTTTTGGGGCATTTTAAGATCTGCTCTTTACACAGACTAAAACACAGTTACAAGTCTTTAAATGTAAACATTTTTGAGAAAATATCAGTTAAATAATTACTTTGCACTCTTTAAAGGGCAATCCATGCCTGAACACCACTGTAAGCAGGCTTGTTTGTAAATATGATTTTAATGCAAACTCTATATCATGCTTCTCTTAAGCCTTTCAGAGTACATTTTACCCCTACGTATATATGTGATAATATATTAACTTTGGCACACTAAAGAACACATTTTTAATAAAATATGTTTCACCTATGAAAACAAACAACATTCAAACTTTTGCAAAAATGGATGTGCATACTGTGCAAACAAAAAGGAAAGCGTTTATTCGATCACTACTAGCTCTGTGGAGAAAGTGGGTGTATGTGTTAGCCTGGGGGTGATGCTGGCAGCACAGACTCTTCCACTAAGGGGCTGTTCTTCACTTTGTGACATCACAATGTGAGAACCTGCTCATTTTCATTGACTGGGGGGGTCTGATGCTCAGAGAGCAGGTTTTTAGAGGAACACTCAGAAATGAGTGAATGGATCAAAATACCGCTTTGGGTTGTTTTTTGAGAGGAATGAACATTATAATACACTTAAAAGTAAAAAAAATGATTTTGCATTACTTAGGCCCCTGAAGAAGATAAATAACACTTTACATGCCTAAATTATCTTTGTGAAAGTTAGAAGCATAAAAGGTTATGACGCATGACACAATACTTCTAGCTGTTTTTAAAGTCTCTATTTCTGAGAAAACTGGACTGGACCAATATTAACCCATATGACCAAGCTGTTTCATTCTGAAACCTGCCCCCGCTGGTGTTTTGAAGAACTACAACATTTGCTACTTCTGGGTTTGATTCAGATTTACGTTATTCAACAGAAAATCCATCTATTATCTGTCTTCATTAGCTATTGTGATACAGTGGTGGACAAAATTGTTAGTACCCCTCAGTTAAAGAAAGAAAGTCCACAATGCTCACTGAAATGACTTGAAATGTTCAAAAGTAAAAATTAATGAACATTTCTTGAAAATTAAACAATCAAAATCAGCCATTACTTTTGAGTTGTTGATTAACAGAATTATTAAAAAAAAAAAAAAAATGAAATAGGGCTGGACAAAAATGAGGGTACCTCCATAAAAGTCTGAGAACTAATTGCCCAGGGGGTCATGATGAACTCAGGTATGTCCTTTAATTGACATAACAGCTGTTTTCAAACCCATAATCAGTCAGTCTGCCTATTTAAATCGAGACAAATAGTCATGTTGCTGTTTGGTGAAAAGGTGTGTACGACACTGAACATGGAAAACAGAAAGCGAAGGAGGGAATTGTCCCAGGACATTAGAAACAAAATTATATAGTCCCTGACAAAAGTCTTGTTGCTAATCCATTTTGTAAAAAACAAAAGCGCATAACCTCACTTTTAATGAATCCATTGGTTTTGGAAATGTCTCATATGAAAGCTAAAACCCTCCCAAATTATGTTCAATATAGTAAAATAGAATTGCTTCACTGAAGAAAGATTGATCATTTAATGAACACAGAAAGGTCACATTTTGGCAAGACAAAAGTTTTGTCGCCTTGTCATATGATGCACCCAATCCTAGATTACAGGATCAATTACTGATCAATCAATTAGTGTGTGTGTAAAAAGAACAATCAGATCGCACCATACCTCGTTGTTTGAGCCAGAGTGGACTTTATGGGAGACGACCAAGGAGGACACCACTGTTGAAAGGAAATCATAAAAAAAGCCAGACTGAAATTTACAAAAATGTATGTTGACAAGCCACAAAGCTTCTGGGAAAATGTCCTTTGGACAGATGAGACAAAACTGGAGCTTTTTGGTAAGGCACATCTGCTCTATGTTCGTAGACTCAAAAATGAAGCATACAACGAAAAGAACTCTGTCCCTACTGTGAAACATGGAGGAGGCTCAGTTCTGTTTTGGGGCTGCTTTGCTGCATTTGGCACAGGGTGTCTTGAAGTTGTGCAAGGTCAAATAAAATCTCCAGATTATCAAGGCCTTCTGGATAGAAATGTGCTGCCTAGTGTCAGAAAGCTTGGTCCCAGTCGCAGGTCATGTGTCTTCCAACAGGACAACGATCCAAAACACACGGGCAAAAAACCCCAAAAATGGCTAAGAGAAAAGTGTTGGACTATTCTTAAGTGGCCTTCTATGAGCCCAGATCTGAATCCCATTGAACATCTGTGGAAGGAGCTGAAACATGCCATTTGGAGAAGACACCCGTCAAAGCTGAGACAACTGGAGCAGTTTGCTCATGAGGAGTGGGCCAAAATACCTGTCGACAGGTACAGAAGGCTCTTTGACAAATACAGAAACCGCTTCATTGCAGTGATTGCCTCAAAAGGTTGTGCAACAAAATATTAAGTTATGGGTACCCTCATTTTTGTCCAGCCTTGTTTCATTAGTTTGTTATTTTAAATAATTCTGTTAATCAACAACTCAAAAGTAATGGCTGATTTTGATTATTTAATTTTCAAGAAATTTTAATTTATTGTTACTTTTGAACATTTCAAGTCATTTCAGTGAGCATTGTGGACTTTCTTTCTTTAGCTGAGGGGTACTAATTTTATCCACCACTGCAAATGCCTTGTGATATTTTCAGAATATAATGCTTTGGACTTAACTCTTAAAAAAAAAAAAAAACTTTTTTCCTTAATCAGTGTTAATGAGCAGTAAATGAAATTTTAATCATGTTTGCTGCTGTAAGCATGGGTTAAGTCACATCAGAAAGATCATTTTTAAATGCTTACATGTTGTTTTTCCACAAAATGAACTAAGTAAAGTAAGTAAACATGAGATGTGATGCATTCTTGAATACGCACCTCATAATATTTGAAGTTGTTTTACTTCTCATTCCCATTTTCATGGTCTGCTGATCCAACAGTCTTTAGGCATTTCATTTAAAGCCAATACATTTTGTTGAACATTTAAAGTCCTATACTTCAACCTGACAGCTGATCAGTGATTTACTGTGAGAAAAAAATGCATCTACAAATTATAGAGGCTTTGAATTTGTTCTAAGCTCTGTATTGTCGGCATTCGGTGGGCTTTAAACAGCTGTAGGTGGCAGATGGTCTCTGGACAGATGGTCATCACCACAAACGGACAGTGTGTGAGAATACATCAAAACAGAGCGGACAAATCTGATTACCTCTTTTTTTTAAATATATGACTGCCACTTTGCTTCTTTTTCTGCAAGGTTTTCTGTGGTTAATGTAATTAATGAACAAAAAAGTCACTGGGTTTTCAATGTCAACACACAAAGAACTGTCAAATGTAGTTATATCAAGTTGGCATAAACTGTGAATAAAGCATGAAATAAGCCAACCATGGCATGTGTACTTTGTGTGGGTGTCACAGCTAAATCTCTGATTGATTTAATTTTGATTTATTCCATATTATTTCTGAGTGCAACCATCTGAGACTTACCACAGCAAATGTGTTTTATTTTTTTTTAGGAAAAAGTAAGTCAACAATTTAGAAATCAGAGTTCTTTTAAAAGAAAATACAAATCCCTCTGGGTCCATGGGGGTAAAATATAATAAAAACAATTTGGTACTTGTTTTTTTTTTTTATTTTAATTTGTATGTTTTTATATGTCATTAGGGATGGGTACCGTGCCCCGGTATTGAACCAGCCCCGGGGCCACATTCTTCAAGCCCGCAGTCTCGTTAAGATCTGGCCTGAACGGTTCTGCTATCGGTACTGAAGCAGTTACTTTTTCTTTTTTTTGTGTCCCACAAGCGTTATCTGCCATATTTAATTCACCAAGTCAGTCTATTTCCGTTAATTAATGACGATAATAATTTCGATATTCTTGTTGAAGCGGAGAGCTCTGTCTGTCTATTTGTGTGCAAGGGGGGCGGGGCTGTTGTTCAGACAGCACGCGCCACGCGCGCACACACACAAGACAAGGCAGCGCACACACAATCAGTGGTGATCTCGTAGGGGACACGTGAGCGTCCTAGACCAAGAACACCAGTTTCTGTGTAAAAATAATTAAGTTTGCGTCAAGGAGCCCCCACCATGCTGCCACCTTGCTGCTACGATGACCGTATGTTGCGCTGTTTGTGTAGAACACGCTGGGGCGTCGTGTTCTACACAAAACAAACAGGTAGAGAGGCGGGGCTTAGATTCACCGCTTATGATTCCAGACCTGCGACAAACTATCAGCTGCTTCCTAATTATTAATAATACTTAATGACTAATGATAGTTGTTATCCGTAAAATTAATATAATTTATTGGGTTTACTGGATTTAAACAAAAAAATAAATAAATAGAAAGGAGTCTGAATCAAAGTGAATTTGCTTCCATCATCTCATTCAATCCTAACTCTGGTGTTTGACAGACAGAAAAGTCTATTCAAGGTTGTGGAAAATGGACAAAAGATCAAAGGAAACATCACGCTTATAAAGAATGAAAATAATTAGATTAAATAAATGAATATCCTGTCTGGAACATTCTCATGTATAAAGTAAAATGTTTTGTTAAAAAAAACTGTGTTGTTACATAATAAGGAAATAAAACACTTTATGTTCTTAATTTGTTATTTATTTATTTATTTTTCATCCTCAAAAAGTATCAATAAGAGTACCGTTAAAATACCGGATCGATAAGCAGTATCGATAAGAGTAGTAATACCGTTAAAACCTTAACGATACCCATCCCTAGTTCTGATCCACATTTGAGGATTTTAAATAACTTCAAACCAGAAAACACAAAAATCTAAATACGATTTCAATATTTCTTTATCGTTGCCATCCTATCTACTAGGATGGATTTTTTTATCTTTATAACAAAATAACCAAACTCCATTGTTAAGGCTTAAGCTGTGTTCACACTGCACGCGATGGTGCGTCCAGTTGCGTCCAGTTTCAATGTTAAGTCAATGTACAGACCGGATCAGAGGTTCTGTGGCGTGTTGTGAGTGCCAGGTGTGGCGGTTTGGCAGCAGCTTGTTTCAGGGGTCAGGTGGGGATGATTTTACAGTTCAATTATCTGAACTTTGATGAAGAATTTATATAGCGTCAACCAATCAGGAACATTGGGTGGAGTCCAAAACCAACCTGGAGAACAAACTCATCATTTTCTCTGGAAATTTATATTTTTCTTATTTGCATAGACACAATAAAGGTTCTCTAATTTTTTTCTTGTTTTTGTTTTTTCTCTTCCTTGGACTAATATGGGTCAGCAAGTCTTAAACTGGGTCACAGAGAGACAGAAGAACCACTGAAAGCTTCCATCAATCAGACCCAGCGCCTGCAGTAGACAGTGAAGTTCACAAGTTCACTGTACTGGGAGATTCTCTGAATGATCAATCAACCAACCAGTCAATCAATCAATCAATCAATCAATCAATCAATCAATCAATCAATCAATCAATCAATCAATCAATCAATCAATCATTATAGCACTTTTCATACTTGGTAACAAAAAGTGTTGTTCACCAAATAAATAAAGGAAAATAAGCTAGATACCTTAATAATACAACCACCCTTTCACACACTCACACACAACCCCCCGAATACTCTTACACCTTCCACCCTCTAAACCAATGTCTCAAACCCAGACATAGAGACGTGCTTACCAATGCTTTTGGTCTATTAACATCATCCATGTCTTCCATGCCTGTATATGGGATGTACAGATATACAATCAATGCTTCCATGTAGTGATGAGGCAAAAACCTTTGACAGTGGCTCCACCCACACATTTTTGGGCAGGTGTTGATCATTGACTTTAGTAGGAAATCCTCCCACCAGCCAGTGATAATTGATGGTGGAGGAATCGAGGTGGTTGACTCCTATAAGTACTTGGGTGTGCACCTTGACCACAAACTGGACTGGTCAGAGCAGGCTCATGCTCTTTATAAGAAAGGGCAGAGTAGGTTGTTCTTTCTGAGAAAGCTGAGGTCCTTTGATGTGTGTACCGACATGTTGCTCCTTTTTTATCAGTCAGTTGTGAAGAGTGCTGTCTTCTATGGGGTTGTATGCTGGGGTGGCAGTATGACCACAAGGGATTGCACTCGATTGGACAAACTAATTAAGAGGTGTGCATCTGTGATTGGGAGGAGGGTGGACTCTGTGGGATTTGTGCTGCAGAAGAGGATGAGGGCGTTGACTCAGAGTATCCTGGACAATCCCAGACATCCCTTGCACAACACGATGTCTGTTCAGAGGAGCACACGGAGTAATGGGCTCCTTTTACTGCGCTGTAGGACAGAACGCTTTAAGAACTCATTTGTCCCTTCAGCTATCAGGCTGTTTAATGAACCTGCCTGATTTGAACTGATATTATTTTGTGAACTGTCTTTTTACTGTTGCTTTTTGTGTGTGGTTGTGTGTTTTGCTACCGGACACCTGAATTTCTCCTTTGGAAGATTAATAAAGTTTATATCTATCTATCTATCAGCAACTTTGACACGCATCAAAAAAGAGGCAACGGCTTTGACGCACTTTGTGTATGGACACAGCATTAGTCCTGTTTGGGGTCGCAAGGGTTGCCTGGGCCCAGCCAGCTACCGCCATGATAGAGCAGGATATACCCAAGAAAGTTTGCCAGTCCATCGCTGCACTATTATTAAACACATGGGAGAAATAAAAGCATCATTATTTAAATACTACTTATGGAAATAATCATTCATTTGTTGTACCTATTTCATCCTGTCCACTGTCTTGATTAGGTTATAGGCTTTTTTTTTAGGATGGAGACCCTTTTTGTTTTGTTATATTACATGATTCCACTTTATAATGGGCTGTCAGTTTGTTTACACATTGTTTTTCAGCAAATACCAAATACCATCGGAAAGGGCAGGGGGTGCATCTGCTATTCATAACCCATTTTCACATTCCAGGTAAATAAGTTATCTGTCTGCTGCTGAGACAAGTGTTTTTTACGATCAGGAAATCTGAAGCCAGTTATCTGTTCCTCATTGTGTATGAAAGAGGACAGAGTATGCTGTTGACCTTCTCTATTCTGTGGGAAAAAACCTACATCCTTATGAAAGTGTCTGAGCTACACATGGTCCAAATAAATGTTACCTTTATTTTACAATAAGGAGACATAATCAGTACAGAGTACATTTGCAGAGGGTTCTTTTAGTGTTCATCACATGTATTATTTTTCAAATAAAGAGAAAATGTTTGATAAGTTCATATTTTTGATGATCATG
Organism: Oryzias curvinotus; assembly: GCA_023969325.1. NCBI lineage: Eukaryota > Metazoa > Chordata > Actinopteri > Beloniformes > Adrianichthyidae > Oryzias > Oryzias curvinotus. The sequence continues at coordinate 14,940,004 of CM043710.1, read as the reverse complement.
TGTTCATGTGATTGTCTCTTTGAATAATACAGTATGAATGAGCTGTAGATGGTACAGACTATTTTCCTGCATTGACTATTTTCTTTAATTTAGTTTGTTCATGACATTGCTTGATTTATTTTTATCAGAACAAAGAAATATTGTTTTTGTCTGTGAGCCATTTAGGTTGTTAGCTCCTCAGTTATCGTATTTCCTGCACCACAGGGCGCCGGATTACACGTGGCCAATGAATGGTCCATTTTCAAACTTATGTCACATATGTGAAGGGCGCACTATACAATAGGGCGTATTGAACGAGAGATAAGAGTCAGAGATAAGTCAGTCAGTCAGACTTTATTAACTGCATTCACAGTAAATACCAGAACGTGTTTATAACACGCTACATAATTGATTGATTGTACAATGAAGTAATTTCGTTGTACATGTACAATGACAATGTTATTTCATTTCACATGTTAGACACGTTAGAAGGATCCTGAGCATCCAGGAGAGTTTGGATAAAACCACATAGAAATCATGAATATAGAATGGGAAGAAAATTAGCTTCCATGCTTTTACATGATAGTGTGACTGGTCTTTTAGTTTGAAAAAGATGTGCACAGCCTGTGGTTGTGTTTTATTTTTTATTTTTATGACAATAGGAAGAACATACTAAAATGCCATTATCTTATTTGGGATTTAGGCTTACTCTGTGTGCAAACAATGTTGATACTGGTCACTGAAAAGACAGCTTTTCTATCTCTGACTAAATTTACCAATACAGGAAAATCTAATCATGCTTTTAGTCTGATTAAAACTTTCCAATGTGTTTCAATATGGGATGAGGAGACAATTTGCTCCTTGTTTTTGTTGAGTTGATTTCAAATTGACCTTGGGTGTCCATTTTAAGAACATTTCTTGCCCTGGAAAAAGCAGATGAAGTTTAACAGCCTTATTGTAGTAAATAAATGAGTTTCCTGTGTACTACAACATATACAGTCATATAATTAAAATGCCTGGGTGCACTGTGGCCTGACAAAGCTGCTCTCATAAACATACTGACTGTAGTGCTGCACAGCATGGACTGAGCTAACATAATCTATAATTTTCCACAAAAAACTCAGAGTAAAAGCCACAGTTTTGCTCTGTGCATGTGCAGAATCAAGATTAAATTATTACCATGGCTGCTGCATTATAGAATTATTTATTATTCCAGTGCACTGTGTCCATAACATGGAAAAGTGAAGTGCAATTTAATTTCAAAAGCATGCATGCAGGCTTTTTTTCCTAATCTATTTTTAAGACAAATTTTAGTGAATACATTTTTCTTAGCTTTGAGGGTTAGATATTAACCATAAACATGTTTTTCTTCTGCAGTTGGCTCTAAATTAACCAAAAGGTCTTACTGCAGTGGGGGGAAAAATTCGTATGGAAATCTCCCACCCTCCTCCAAAATTCAGTAACAAATGACTCCTCTTCTCCCCCATCCCCAGAGTCTCCACTGTGGGTCAAAACGTGACGAATGGGAGCCTGTAAGGGACATATGGATGCATTAACAAGGCTCACATCTGCACAAATACCAAGTGAGTGATGGCACACACAGCTGATATCATTTGACATGAAGAGGAAAACAGGGCTTTGACATTTAGGCTCGTGTAAACAGCAGACAGATTCAATTCCTACTGAAAAAAAATAGGAAAACCCCAGTAAGAACATTTCTGACTGAACTTTGGGCAAGCAGTGCAGTGTTTTTGTAATCAAAACTCACCCCTCCTTCGTATTGAATTCCTGTTACATTGTGCCTGCTTTGCATAGTGCAGGCCAATTAATCCAAGTTGGCTGCTCTCCCTTTGCGTGCTAATGCGATTAATGGGATTGTGACTAAAGCTAGCTGGATGTGGATGACCATACTCTAGCTAAGGGATAAAAAGAGAGACAGACATGGTGACTGTTTATACTTCTCAGCTCAAACATTTAAAAAATGTCAATTTTTAACGATTATCCAGAAGGCAAAGATATAGATAAACAAACACTTTCACAAATGTTGCACTTTTTAAAGTCCCACTCCAATCACCTTTTAATTGACTGTAAAAGGCCAAATCCGAATTCTTCTCCTACACCTGCGGCGTCTTCCTACCCCTACATTTATTCCTCCAAATGGAAAGTTATGTAAATAACAATAGTGTCTTCAAATTCAGACGGCACTATCCCTTGATGACTTCATGAATAGAAGTCGGGGAGCTACGTTAGCGCATAGCTGCCAGCGCTCAGAAAATACATAACATCGGTTTTATCGTTTTAAAAAGACATTCAAAAACAAAAAGTCAGTCCTTGCATTTAAGATTCAGAGCACACCCGCATGAAGAAATGTATCTCTCCTTCGCGGCACAGCGCAACTCAGAACAACCTCCCGGTGCAGGAATATCCAGTCCTAAGTCACTATGGCTACCACCCTTAAAAAAACAAGTTTGGACACCACTACAGCTTCAAATGCCCCCATAATTGCAGGGGTAAGGAGAAGCCGGAGTGGTAGGGGTATAATTCGGATTGGGCCAAATTGTTCCTATTGGTCTTTTAATTTAAAAAAAAAACGGTCGTTTTCTATAGGACATAGTTTCTGCAGGGCACCTCCAAGTTCATCAGAAATTTGCCTCATAGTTCTGGACTGTTGAGGTAAGCCTACACTCATTTCCCATTATCCCTTTGTTTTTACTCTCTCCCGCTAGCTTACAGCCCCTCACAACCCCAAGCTAACATTAGCATTGCAACAAAAATGAGCTGCAATATTGGAGCTATCCAACCGTACATATTAGAGCCAGATGTTCGCTCAGACGAGGAAAATAAAGATGTACACGGATCTATTTGTCTGCAAGTGGATTCATCTGAATGGAGCAGAGCAGGAATCTTGTGGTCTGCTGATTCTAGTTTGCACTAGCAACTGCAAGCTTTTTCAAATAGTACTTTTTATTTCTACTCCTGCTTTCACCACGATTTGAATAAAGCAATATTCAGAAATTTAATTTTGAAATTAATTTTCTTTATATGTGTCCTACATGGTGAGAAAAATACCACATAACATTTGAAAAACGTCCAAAACACAGTTTCCATTGGAGTGGGTCTTTAAAAAATGAACATAATGACTGGAGAGAGCAAAACTAAGTCACGTCTTCAGCCTGTGTGGCTACTTCACAAAACCATGCTTCTGAGCAAACTCCAACCTACAGAGGCCACTGCCCCCGCCACAGCAAAGCGGCTCAAAGTGTTTCACAAATCCAGAGACAAAAGGCAAGCAAGAGTGAGCAATTAAGTGCTAGCTGCTTTGTGAAGGGCCACGCAGCCCACACAGCACCATTCAGGGGGCTAAAACACGGGCCAGGATTACGCTTATCAAGCATCAACTGTTTGGTCACACAGACAAAAGCTTATTGCTGTGGGACAACTTTAATGGCCTGTGGCTGAGTGCAAAAAGTGCCTCTTATAGAGAAAGGGGAGCAGAGGGTGAGAAAGAGAGAGAGGGGGGGGGGGGGGGCACAGCAGCAGTCTATATTTTCGATAATGATGAGAGCAAATGAAGGGATGAGCAGTTCGGGTTTGGTGAGTGGTATTATCTCTTTGGACCATGATGAAAAGAAAGCAGACGGAACAATGGCAATCCCTCACCATCCAGGGGTCCACGGTAGGTATTACAGCTATTAATAGCTGCAAAGAAGAAGAGTCTATTTGGAAGCTTGGTATGAGGTACCGTGTTGCTGCTGTCATGAAACATGCTTTTAAGATGGACCAAGGAGCATTTCCACATGGTTTAGCACCGGTCTAATAAATGAGGTGTTAAGTTTCCAGGAAGTGGGCATGACTGCGTTGCATTTTCGTCATCTGAGTGGAGTAAAAGCTCAAACCTAACGAGCATCAAAGTGCAAACAAAACCAGTTTTTGTTTAGTTTTAAATAGGGAGACAGTTGTTGAAAAGGATGTCATTTCTTGGTTTATTTTCATTTAAAAAAAATTACGAATACAGTAAAGGTAACATCATGACCAAAAATTTCAACACTTATCAAAATAAACATATTCGTGTATTACTTTGGTCAAATCATAATCATTTGAGCTACAGTATTTTCACAATATAAGGTACACTCTAAAGCCCTTTTTTTGTCAAAAAATGATGCCTTCATAATCCATACAGAATAATTATGGTTGTGTTTACTGTTGTCGAAGCTATTATAAGACGTCTCCGGCACTGTGTAGAAATGTTTGGTTAATTGTTATTGTGAAAATACTAAAACGGCAACATGTAGCTGTACCAGACTGTGTTGTTTTTCTTTTTTTTTTTTTTTTATATACAGTAAATATGTTACTTACAAGGTTGGGAATTAGCAGTCACAGTAACACTTGTTTTAATGGTACAAATCTTGTTTTTTCACAGGTTACAAACAGCGTTTGGGGTAAAAAGGATTGGGAATACGCTAACATGGCAAACATGTTGCAGTGTTGGACTGTGGCTATGTCCGAATTCCTTCCCTACTCACCATATAGTGCACTATATAGTGCAATTGCCATTTTGTTGTGCTGTACCCAAAATACTGGAATAATAATAATAATAATAATAATAATAATAATAATAATGCCAATTTCTAGAAATTTCCCAGAGGTCTCTACGAAAAACCAATGTGCATCAAGATTGGCGAATATGGACCACAATGCATTGCGTTTAAACAATTTTTGCGAAAAAATTTTATTTGAATATATTTTTTAATAAAACATCAACATGTTTATCTTCAGAAGACAGTGGATTCATAAATGATCGTCACAAAACACTCGTACTAATGAGATTTTACCGTGAAATTGATGATTTCATATAGGCCGTTTAAAAAAAAAAAGTAGTGAGCATGGTGTCCATATTGCGTTTAAAATCCAGGGCACTACATAGTCCCGCACTATATAGTTTTTTAGTAGTCAGGGAGTAGGGTGGGAATTTGGACACAGCATGTGTTTATTTACTTGTTACTAACGGGGTTTGGAGTTAGCTTAGCCACAATAATGCTTGTTTTAGCTTTTTTTTTAACATGTTTCAAACAAGGTGGGTTGTTAGGCTGTGTGCTAACGTGGCAAACGTCTAGCGCAGGGGTGGCCAACCCTGGTCCTCAAGAGCCTCAACCCTGTCTGTTTTCCAGCTCTCTCTGGACTGCTTGATAACCTAAATCAGGTGTGTTCAGTCAATCAGGAAGTGAAATCACTTAAGTCAGCTAATCAACAGCAAGCTGGTGAGGGAGAGCTGGAAAACAGGCAGGGTTGAGGCTCTTGAGGACCAGGGTTAGCCACCCCTGGTCTAGCGTGTTACACACAAGTTCTAAAGTTTCTGTGAACGTAGGTAATAAAATCTGACTGACTGATGGACTTATCGCTGCCCCTTTTGTTTCCTTATGCGTTTTTTTTAGTCCAGTGCGCCTTATATATGACACAAATTAAAAAATAGCCTGTTCATTGATGGCGCACCTTATAATTCTGTGCACCCTACAGTGCAGAAAAAACAGCAATATTTCGCTTTGCAATGTATGAAATGCATTCATTAGTTCCCTTTGTGTTCACATAACTGAATCCAGAAAAGTATTTTTGGGGATTTCTTTGTGCAACTGCTGAATAATATTTTTCCAAGAAAACTTGTTGTTTAGAAGAAAATAAACCAATTAGAACTCTACCCATTTGAGAAATGGACCAAAATGTTACACAATTAAAATATGAAACAGAATTACCTGTTCCTGTTCTCTCTCTCCTATATATTTTTAATGCAAAAACTACTATATTTAAAAATTTCTCTCCACATTAGTGTGCACACTCATTTTCATCTGGCTGCAGAAGTAATAAATGTATCTAGGTTTCCTTTTCAATTGATTCTGTTTACTATACTATTCAAATGACAGCACTTTCTGTGCTCTCTCCTGCCTACAGTACTTTAGCCAAAACCATGTATTACTTTTATCCTGACATCAGCATTACACAGAGTTCACCTCCATATACCCTTAACCACCAATACATTCTCGCACATCCATCTGATACTGCCTGGTCTTTTCCCCTGCAAATCCACTCAGAGACGACATTTTATGTAAATCCTCCTCTTTCCGTTTTTCTTTCTAGTTAGTTCTTTAATCCTGAGCTCTATCTGCACGCTCTGACTCTGCACATGCTTCTTTGTCTTCCTTCTTTTTATTGTTTGCACAGATTAGGCTGCTCATTAGCATGTGATTGCTTACCTCAAATCTACATTTAGAAATTCTGCATCTCTTACAAAGTTCATTGTCTACTATGATCCAACTGTGTTTTCACTAGTACTCAGTGCTCTTTCCATGTCAGGGTTTGTACCTTCAGATAGTCTGCTTTGCTTTGGTGAGTGTGAAGGCTTACCTGAACTCTGGATCCAAAAAGCTAATCTTAGGTGGTTGCAAAGAAAGGATCACAATTCCCATGCTAGTGTAATCTGGTGTGGTAAACTGTCATGGTTCAGTCCTGCACCTTCACTTTCACCCTGCGTTTTCTTTCCACTCTGATTTCATTTAACTGTGCTGAGTAATTCCTCATTGGGCTCCAGCTGCGTTCACAGTATTTAAGGTGCTGTGTTTCACTCCCACACTGCCAGTTCGTTGAGTTACTGTTTTACGTTCCAGGCTTTTGTTATTTAGTCTCTAGCGGTGCATGGTCTTGACCCTTTTCTGGCCCTGGTTTAAAGCTTTGTTTATCCCCTTGAAGATTGTCACGTTTATCTTTTCCCATCTGCTTTACCTTGTAGGTTGAGGTTTTTTTAGGAGTCCACCCTGCTCCACATGCTTTGGAGAGGTCCAGCTCATCATTAACTAAGAGGATTCCTAGCTGATGATGGCCCCATGTCCTCTCCTTCCTCAATGAGTCCTTGTAAAACGCATGTTTTGTGTCATAAATATTTCTTAGTCTTTTTACTATGAAATAAACGCGTTGACAGACTGGAAAGGGCAACTCTTGCGTGGAGGGATGGCCGTCAGACACAGACATGACAGAGGCAATGTAAACATGTCGATTTATTAATGAAGATTTTTTTATGTCAACAAAATGCGGCGTAGACGCGCTGCAGTGGAAATCAGACATTAGTCCACAGGACTAACTCAAAGTAAAACCAACCCTAGTTTTAGGATTACTGGTAAAAACAAAAGTGGGGCTAAACATAAATGTAGGGCAAAAGGAGGAGGCAGCTTAGAGATCATTACAGGATGAAGAGAGAAAATTGATCCACAGAAATAAACAGACTCTAGAGCAGAGTATGATGTAAACTTCAAGAAGGGCGTACAATTTAGTTTAACAAAATGTTGCTTTTTGACTAGTTTGCCTTTAAATTCATACTATTAGATAACTGTGCCTTTCCTTGAAAACACCACTTGACACTTTTCTGCGTCATTACCCTCTTGATTTAAAAAAGGTACCATGTGAAAAAAAAAATGTTATACATCATACTATAAATGAAATGAAAAGGGTAAGTAAGAGCCACAGGCTGCCAATCCAATACTGGATTAATCAGCAACTTGCAAAGTGCAAGTAGCTCACACTTGAGGTGTGACCCCCTCTGATAAAATAAATGTTTGAATAACCTGCCAGTCTGAAGTATTCCAATGCCAACATCACAAGGAGGAAGGACTTCAGCAATGACCTTAAACAATCAAGTGTTTGTGTTTTTTAATCTGAAAACGATCAAAACCCCCTTCCAAATTATGTTGACATCCATCATTCCACATTGATAGAGGTTATTTGACAGGGTAAGACAGTCAAAGAAGTTGCTCATCTCTTCCAAAGTAGATCATCAAGCAAGTTCACCCAAAGGTCACTGTTTTACAGAAAAAAGTTAAAGGCTACAGTTAAAAATGTGGTTATCGAGCTATTTTGAGCAAGAATAGTTCATTAGGAAACATTGCAAGAGAAAGTCAGCTGATTTTTTTTATTTTAATTGGAGTATATTAACACAAGTCCCTTTAAAGGGTCTATATCAGGGATGCTTATTCCTGGTCCTCGAGATCTACCACCCTGACTGCTTTATAGATCTCTAAGCAAGCAGCAGCAAGCAGAGCAGGGAGGGCCGGAAAATATAGGCATTTCTAATCTATTCTAAGCCTTTCAACCTATAGCCAGCATCAGCAGCGTGTCTGGGTTTCGCCCATGAAAAACAAATGACACCCAAACTTTAGCAAAGCTGGATGTGCATGTTGTGCATTTAAAAGGAAACCGTTTTGCAGATCACTATTAGCTCTGTGGAGAAAGTGGGTATGTGTTTTAGCCTTGAAGCGATGCTGGCAGCGCAGACTCTTCCTGGGAGGGGCAGTTTGCGAGGTCATAATGTGAGAACCCACTCGTTTCCGTGGATTGAGAGAGGCTGTTGGTCCAACCGCAGGTTTTTAGAGGAATACTCAGAAATGTGTGAATGGATCAAAATACCGCTTTGGGGTTGTTGTTTTTTTTTGTGAGAAATGAATATTATAATACACTTAAAAGCTAAAAAAAAAGTTGTTTTTTGCGCGACATAGGCCCTTTTAAATTTATGGTTTATTCACAACGCATCATTTGACTTCAAAATCTCGTTCTTTTGATTTGTGATTGCGCTGATTCTGTTCTCAGGCGCAGCACACGTGACCTGCTTACAGCAGTGTGGACCCAAGAACAGCATAACTGTGCTGTCAGCGCAAAAAAACAAAGACTGTAATGATGTCAGTCGGGTGACAGTAAGTTGTGACAAACTGTGATTTCAGAATCTTAAACCAGTAACTAGACATTTCAAAGTCGCATCAATATGCAGATACTGCTGGAATAAAATAGTAGACCTTCGTGAAGGGATCATATAGGATTTTTTTAATGGTTGCATCTCTATAAGTAGTTGGCAGTTATCTTACCACTTTCAGGTGTCTGATTTTTCTTTTTTTTGTTTTGTTTTAGCAAAACAAAAACTTTTCATTGAAAGTATTTGCCAGATATTTTAGTTAACTCCATTGGTTACCAAAGAAATTTTCAGAAATGCTTAACTCTTTAAAAATCAATGGAAAAAAAAACCCAGAAGGCTTATTGCCTTGGGTGAATAACACTCATAATCAATGTTTTTAAAAATGTGTTTTCAAAAATATGTACAACAATTTAGCTGAGTGGGCAGTTAAGGGGTAAAAATGTGAGGTACTCAAGGTTGTTTTGATTTCATTCCTCTCTTAATTTCATTCAGCTTGATTCATTTTAGCTCTGGAAAGAGTGGTGGTCACTTATTTTCTGTTCACAATCTTGGTCACTTTTTCCTAATGTAACCGGCAGGTCTTGTCTCAGCCATTTCTTTGGGTGGCTCCACTCTGCACTGGTGGTACCTTGGTCACACTAAGGTTAGCCCTGCCTTACATTTTGGCCAAATCCAAAAAGTATTCTTCTCCTACTCTTTTGGCTTCTCCCCATCGAAGCAATTGAAGCTGTAGTCGTGTCCAAACTTGTTGTTTAAGGGCTAGTCCTAGTGACTTCGGGCTGGGAATCCCTCTGCCGGAAGGGTGATCCGCATCTCACTTTGAGGCGGAGGAGAAACGCTTTTCTTCACGTGGTTGTGCTCTGTAGCACGGAAGTTTACACTTTGACATAAGTACAAACTTTTTGTTTTAGAGTGACTCTTTAAAAACTGCCCTTAGGGGTGAAAACGGGATGTCTGCGGGCAAAGAAAAGGGGCAAACTTAATAACCTAATAAGATCGTAGCAGGCTCAGTGAGCTTGTAAAGCGAAAATGTTCATGCACATTTTCTTCTACTGGTACGCTGCAGGGAACTTGTTGTAGCTAACACTTATACAACACATAAGGTTAAGTAAGGGGGTAGCAGGTCAGATGCATGCACGTTGTATGGATTTTTCATTTTTTCACCCATCCTGAACCCTGCGCACTGAACAAAGGGCCCATAGTGCTGTTCTGCTGATAAGTGTGCCCTTCTTGTGCCTGTTGGTTGCAGCCTGGCTTTTAGAAGTGTGGATATTAGACAAAGTGTAGTTCATGTGGGCATCTTCTGGGCACTTACGCATCACCTGCACCCCGTGCATGCACCATTTTTCCTTTGGTCAATAAGGAGCTAGCACGCGCACCTCACTAACAACTTGACTGCGGCAAAGTGGGACCATGCAACATCATCACCTGGAAGTAAGTGGGACTTACATTATCCTTACAAGTATTCCACAATACATTTACTTCAAACACAAAAATCCTACTTTCCATTTCCCTATGTCCCTTAAATTGGCCATATGAGCCTCAACTCCCGTACGGGTGCATATGACTAAGGCAGAAGGGGGCCACTTGCAGTTTGTCCCTGACATTCCCTGCTGGAAGATAAACATCAGTTTGGAGTTTATTCAAGAGCTCATTTTAAACAGTTCAGCAACTTGGTTTCTTAACAGTGTTCAAAGTTGACTTGTAGCAAAGGCTCAATCCAGAAATTGTAAAAAAAATAAAAATAAAAAAAATAAAAAATAAAAAAAGGAAGATTCTTGGACCTCCTAAAAATTGGAGCAAGGCCTGTGTTGCTCCCAACCAGGTAGAGTCAGGCTTATCACCCAGAGTCATTGTTACAACAAGGATATAATCTACCAATCACAAATTCCCTCCTTTCTTGTGTCACATTTATACATAGGAGGCTGATATCGCAGGTTGCAATGCACTTTTTTTGTCTGTTTGTTTCTCGTGGATTTGATGAGTTGTGGACTTAAATCTTCCTGAAAACGAGGTCATTACTCTTATCTATTGATATTCCATAAGAGTTAACATTCTGGGGCTTCTTCTCTATTGCATTCCAGCTCTTTACTCTGTTGTGACAATCCTTATTTGCACAACAGCAACAACAGAAAGCCGCAACACACAAGCCGGTGCTGTTCCATAAAGATGCAGTCAGAAGAAAGGAGGTCGATCAGCCATTCTCCATTTGTGTTTGTTCTCAACATGACAGACTTTCCTGGGGAGGCTGTGGCTGCTGAATACTAAAGAGGGAGCAAGGCTGTGATGTGGAGTATGCACACAGGCCCAAGTCACCTCCCCAGAGACACCAGGTGCCTCAGAGAACAAGGGAAGAAACAGGGACTTAGACTTTATTCATTGATACCGCCCACTGAGTTAAAGGGTTTCAAATGGGCAGAATTACAGGATCAATAGTGTGATTAGCAGAGACCTTGTAGCGTGTTGTTGCCAATCCATTGCATCACACTACACCCATAGGACTAGTGGGGGGGGGGGGGCTGCTATTCTTTCCAAGCATGGAAACCAAAGCAGAAACTAAGATTGGGGAGAAATAGCCAAGTCAACCAAGGCCAACTGTGCCAAGCTTTTAAACCATTCCATTTAGATCCTTGTCAGCATACATTTGCAAGATGCAAGGGTCGTTACTCTCAATGATTTTGAGTGATGACAGTTCTGACATGCCGGAAAAATATCACTGAAAGTCAGGGAATAAACTAAAAACGTTTGACATGTGGGACAAACGTGAGAACCCTTTAAAAAGTCAAAGTTTTTGTACATTGTTGTCTCCTTTGGTAGATGACATTTAAAACTGATTCTCTTTCAACATTTGATTGCTAAAATTACTCAAATAAACAGGATTCAAAAACACACAAAGGGATTGTCTGGGTTTTTTGCGGCCGTGGTGCAGAGGCAAAATGGTCGATTTCTGATCAGAAGATCACAGGTTTTGTTACTGTCTTGCCCACCCATGTGCCGAAGTGTCCTTGGGCAAGACACTGAACCCCATGTTACTCCAGGTGGTTATAGGTTGGTGCCATTTTTAGGCATCAGTGTGTGAATGTGTTTGTACATGTTTGAATGGGATTGTGTTGGTAAAGCACTTTGGGGCTTCAAGAAAGGTTGAAAAGAGCTAACTAAGTACATGTCATATACCTTTTTGTTATTTCCCGGTCTGTATTTTGTAGTGTAGAATATTGAAACACTTAAGAAAAAAATAAACCATATTTCATGCTGCTTATGTTCTGCAGGGAGATCCAGAAATTTCTTGAAAAAAACTCACCAACTAAAATAGAATTTAGGCTGGATTTGAATGAATATACACTAACTGGCCAATTTATTAGGCACACCTGTCTAACTGCTTGTTGATGCTAATTTCTACTCAGCCAATCACATGGCAGCAACTCAATGCATTTAGTCATGTAGACATGGTCAAAATGATCTGCTGCAGTTCAAACGGAGCATTAGAATGGGGAAGTAAGGTAATTGACGTCACTTTGATTGTGGCATGGTTGTTGGTGCCAGAAAGACTGATCAGAAGATTTCAGAAACTGCTGATCTTTGGGATTTTCACCCACAAACATCTCTAGAGTTTACAGAAAATGGTCCCAAAAAAGAAAAAAAAATCCACTTTTGTGAGCAGAAATGCCTTGTTGATGCCAGAGGTCAGAAGAGAATGGACAGCCTTGTTCCAGCTGATTGAAAGGCAACATTAACTTAAATAACCACTGGTTACAACTGAGGTCTGTAGAAGAGCATCTTTGAACCCACAATTTAGTACCAATTGAGCATGGTTACCACGCCACATCCTGCCTGAATATTGTTGCTGACCATGTCCAAACTTTTATGACGACAGTGTATCATCTCCTGATGGCTACTTCCCAGTAGGATAAGGCGCCATCTCACAAAGTTGGAATCATCTCAAACTGGTTTCTTGAACATCACAATGAGTTCACTTGACTCAAATGACCTCTACAGTCACAAGATCTCAACCCAATAGAGCAATGGAAGAATGGCATCATGGATGTGCAGGCGAAAAATCTGCAGCAACACTGCAATTATGTCAATATGGACCAAACTCTATGAGGAAGGTTTCCAGTACCTTGTTGAATCTATGCCACCAATGATTAAGACAGTTCTGTTGGTAAAAGGGGTCCAACACAGTAAAAGCAAGGTGTGTCTGATGAAGTGGCTGGTGAGTGTATATGTGACTCAAGTTGATCCTAACAAGCAGCTTAGATATTAGGTTAGCCAATAAAATAACTAGCACTATATTTATACACTGGGGATTACTCCTCATCACATATTAGCCATTGTGGATAAATGCATGATGAAGGGGCTGAAGCATGGATGCAAACTTCCCCTTAAAGTGTTATGTCAGCCACAGTTTATCTTCTGCCTCGCCTGGGTGGCTCCACAGTATCATCGGCCTCAGTTCAGTCTCTATGCATTTAGAGCTGCTGTCCCTGACATTCTGACTGAATTTCATTATAGATGCTATTACACAAGCAAGCTGCTGGTCTGGCCTCAGGATGAGAAGGCCAATCAATACAGTCAGTATCTACCCCCTATAATCTCTTTCGCCTGTGTCAGCCCAGCTATCTGTAATAGATCTTAAGGATTAAGGGGGGACCTTCTTAAGACACTTCTTCTTTAGTTGGAACTGGCTGGGCAGCAGGTACCGTGGAGGTAAGACCGAGTCATGTTGATCCGGCCTGAGCTGTGAAGGGAATGTCAGCGGGACGATGAGAGGGAAATACTCACATGAAGAGGGGGAGATGGAAAAACAAGAAGGTCATGTCACAGAGGAAGAAAGTAAAGAAGGCCACAGAGGAGCTTCAACACAGAAGGAATGAAGACAAGAAAAAGGGCGCCGGGGTGGGAAAAACTGAGAGCAAACAGAAGGCAAGGCAAAGAGCAATTAATGAAAAATGGCAGAGGAAGGGAGAGAGATGAGCAGGAAGGAGGATAAGCACCAGCCAGGAATTTCTCTAATCCTCGTGGCATTTATACTTTCACTAGACAGATAATAAAAATGAAAAATAAAATGGAAAACTTTTGCTCTTAGTCTGGGCATGTTTTTTTTATTTCTTCCTTTTTATTCTCCTACACTATTTCACTTCTTTTTACTTCATGCAACACCTCAGAGGCTCTGCGCAGAGTCAGCAAAAGTGTTTCTAAGATTACTTTACCTTGAGATAGATAGATAGATAGATAGATAGATAGATAGATAGATAGATAGATAGATAGATAGATAGATAGATAGATAGATAGATAGATAGATAGATAGATAGATAGATAGATAGATAGATAGATAGATAGATAGATAGATAGATAGATAGATAGGATAAAGTGGGTAGGTTGATGGATGGAGGGAGAGATGGATTGACAAAAAGATAGAAAAATGGATATGTAGATAGATGGGCAGGTAGGTAGGGGGTGGATGGATGGATGGATGGATGGATGGATGGATGGTCGGACAGAGGAATGGACGGACAGACAGATCCATAGACAGAAAGGTAGATGGATATTTTTGAATATGAAAATGGTGAACACAGTTTAGCCAAACAGCCATTTAATATGCAGCACAAGAGGCTGGAATTCAAACTTCTTGTAAAGATTTAAATTCAGCTGTGTTGTGTGTCGAAGGTTCAAAAGGGCCTCATACTTTTGTGGGCAAAATTAAGATGAAAGAAAATTGCAGCACTTTTCTTGGTAACATCCAAAGAGCTACACTTTCATCTGCAGCTTCTGCTGGACTCAAACAAACCGGAGCCCCTTTTCTAAGCACATTACAATTAACCTCAAGTGAAAGCAGGTCAGAACAAAGTCATTTCTACATTTCCTGTTATTCCATCGCCTTTCTGTCTACCTGATTGTATGATTGGTGGAGCTAAAAGCTGAAATCACGTGTGTGCTTGTGGCTTTAGGCAAGCAAATGTAAATGTAAAAGAGCAGATTTATTTATCAAAGAATCACTCTCAGAAATGAAATAAGAAACTCAATTTGTTTGTTTATCTTGAGCCAATTGATGTGGGGTTTATTTGATTGAGTGGGACTGCATTGAGGATGATCTGCTGCTTGTTTTGTGAAAATCAGCAAAATCACAACTTTCTGAAAGCAAAAGCCGCTGTTTTTTGTTCATGGTTGTGCAAGAATTTAATATAAAAAAATCACCCTGGTCAGAATTTTTGTTTATAGTTGAATCTGTGAAAGCTTAAAAGAAAGGAGGACCCCCTGCTGGCAGCATGAGGACAGAGTCCTGAAACCATTTGATTTCAGAAGCAAGAGAGGACTACAAATATTGGAAAACTGTTCAATTTCTACAACAATAGTAGAAGAAAGGAGAATGAAAAAGAAAGGACCCTGCAGGGAAAAACAACATCATTGGAGCATTGTCCCTAAAAGCAGTAAACCCAGGGGAAGCACTGCATTACTTCTAACACCCAGTGCTCTCCTTTCCAATTCGTGAAATCCAAAAGAAAAAGGAAGGATTATTAAAACCCTCAGACTTGTTTGTGACCTTGAACTGTTTTCAGTGGCACATAAAAGAAACTTCCTGAAGGCCGTGTCACACAGCCACTATGTACATTTCCGCATTTTCCCCGTATGAAATTTCAGTCTTTCGTGATACATGCATGATATACTTAATATATGTGTGTTTCTTGCGTCCGTCATTCGTCGATGTGTGCAGATGTCTGTCTAGGTTTCGGCCCACGGGTCTTTACGTGAACTCGGTTGAGCTGTCCAACATTTTTGGTTGGTTGAAAATTACGCAGTTTATGTGTATTTAACGTTTATGCAATTCTTACATAAATCTTATGCAATTAAGCGTGTTTTTTGCGAGATGTATATAATAACTTCCTCATTAATAATCACACACGGTTTATACACGATTGTTTGAAGGGCTTATTAATCGGTTTATCTTTCCCCCCTCCAGCAGTCAATATCGAGTGGAAGTCGGGCCTCTCGCTGGGCGGTGTCTGACACCGCTCAGAAGGAAGGTCGCAAAAGAGGCCAAGTATGGCGGATGCGTGTCAGGGCCTTCTTGCAGACCTCTTCAGCTGCTCCCGCCGGCACCTAGCAGCTGACTTAGAACTGGGGCAGACCAGTAGAATCCAAATGTTTAATTAAAACAAAGCATCGCCAGGGCCTGCAGGGCAGCTGACCATGGTGCTCACGTCATGTGATTTTTGTCCAGTGCTCTGAATGTCAAAGTAAAGAAATTAAATTAAGCATGGGTTTACGTGTTCTTTGTGTTGCTTATTCATACTTCTTCTGTGGTTTTAATGTGGTTCATTGGTGAAACAATGGAAAAAATTCCCATAAAAACCACAACTTTTCTCAATTTTTCCACGTATAGTCACGTACGACCAATTTTTCATCCGTGCAGATTGTGTCTGTTTTGCCCATCATAGCTGATTCATCTGCTTTCCTTTTCAGTTTCAACTAAATTCATGAACTATTCTCTGTACAACAAATTCTCATCAGTTGGTCCCCTCTGTTTCGAGGTGACTTTAAATTTCACAAAGGCTTGCAGATCACGGTCAGAATGCTTTTAAGGACCCAATCAACCCTCCACCCATTTGTCTCAACTACTTTACAACCACTTGGACCCTTTTATAAGCAGCTCAACCCATGTTAGCATGTGACTTCACTCTCCTACCTCCACTGTGTCAAATCACAGAGAAGTATGCACCACGCTGCGTTTACAAGGCTTTTGTCATCTGGATAACTCGCTCCAGGAGAAGGTAATGCATAATGTGGATTGATCAGCTCTGCGTGTGCTTGTGCTGCTGATGACACAGCATGAAAAAGGTGCATGAATGATGCTTAAACACAAGAAACATGCACACTTCTGTTGCTGCACATCAACTGGTGTTTATAAAACAGAAATGTGTGGTCAGAATTTGACCACCTCACACAAATCATCAGATCACGCTGCCACACAGTTTGTGCATTTTAAAGCCTTGATTTTGTGAGGTGGGATGTGAAATGGTTCCACAAACACCTGTGCTAGAATGGCTCCATAGCCGAGGTGTAATATTGCTAAGAAGGCTATTTCTGGAGGAGCTATAAGAGGAAACAGTTTCTTTTCCTGACAATAAATTATTATTATGAAGGAATGGTAGTTACAAATGCAACGTTTTCAGGCTTTTCTGCAATATTAAATATTTATGAAGTCAAAATCTAAATTTGTTGTGTTTATGATTGCAATTTTCTAATTGTAGCCATCAAAAATTTGGCAATTTTTAATGTGTTGTTTGATGTGTGATTTTATTTCTCATTTTGTCTCTCACAGTTGAGGTCTACCTGTCGTGAAAATTACAAGCCTGTCTCATCTTTTTAAGTAGGAGAACTTGCATAATTGGTGGCTGACTAAATACCCTTTTGCCCCAATGTATATCTTCCTGATGCAGTGTATCTCTCAAAAAGGCTAGAAAAAACAACTGGGGTAAAAGTGAGAAGTAATGTGCAATAAATAAAACTGCATAGATTGAACAGTCTGAAAGCATGAATGGCTTCTTTACTATAGATACTCAGACTGAAACACCAACCTTTGTGGATTCCTTCTAACGAACTGATCATACTTACAAGCTATTTCCTTCAGTTCTACAATGAGGCACACAGAAACAGCAATATCCACACTCATTTCATATTCATGCAAAGAAAAAAAAAACAATATCCATAATACATGATCTGGATGCCTTTTGGATGACTTCCAAATTAGCCGTTTCAAACGTGTCCCACCAGGAAAAAGTCTTGAGACAAACTCAGGACTCGGTGGAAGAATCATCTCTCCCTGCTGGCCTGAGAAAGCCTCGGCTTTGCCTCATAGGAGCATTTGAAAGGGCTGAAGAAAATGACGAGAGTGTCTTAGGGGTCCCTGAACACATAGTCACCCATGAGCTGTTCATGGATAAACATGGATGTTCATGGATGGACCAGATTTTTTACTGTCTTCAAGCTTCTATGAGACTCTTGTGTACTTTTGCGCTATTTTATTCTTTTTAAAAGAATAAATACTGAACCGGTATTTATCATTTTTTTCCACACATTTCTTCTTTAACATAGGTTATTGCTAGTATTTCAATCTAGCACGGCTTCTTTCATGATCAGCACTAAAGCAACATGTTTACAAATCTCTTTTAAAGCACTTAATCAGTTCATACTCTTTTTTTTTTTTTAAGTTGGAAACATTTTAAACTCCTCAGTGCTCTGAGGCATCAACACTCTATGAGTCAAACAGCACAGATGAAAGTATCTAATGCTCATGAGTGGCTCAACAGAACTGTATCTGCAGGCGTTTCTTTATTTTTCCAAGCTCAGCAGCTTGGTTGCATAAAGGCTGAAAATGTACCTGAGTCATTTAAAATATTAACTGCAGATTTAATGTTTTTGTGACAGTCTTGCACATAAATATATACATTAATTAGCTCAATGCAACCTAGAATTTATTATAATTTAGAGTCTATAGCAGTAATCTTAATAAGTGGATGGAATGAGGGCAACACAGCAGTACAAATGTATGGTTGAAGCCAGCAAGGCAGAAAAGTGTGAACAAGAAAATGGCATTTCCTTACTGCTGGGAAGGATCAGCCACACGGGCAAAGATTTACTAATTACTGACACGAGTAATCATTTCTGCATGTCCTCCTTCTCTCAGTGGCTTTAGCTCTTAAAGAGAAACGTGGCAGACATTCACCTTCATAATTTATGCAGAAAGCATCCAGATGTTTCACAAGCATGTAAAAGTTGAGTGTGACAAAACTCAGGGTGTCAGCTTTAAAGTCCCATTCCAATCATCTTTTGATCTATTTTTAAAGTGTTCCCAGTGGTCTTATTATTTTGATTATGCCGTTTTTAGACAAAATCAAAAAAACATGTTGTTTTCTAGGACATAGCTTCAGCAGAGCAGCAGTAATTCAACAGAAATTTGCCTCTGAGTTGTGGGTGGGACTGTTGGTAACCTTGCCCCCCTTCCCCTCCCCATTGCTGAGAGTTCAGACTGGGAAGCTTGTGTCCTGTCCAGCATATCTTCTACATCACAAATAAGCTATTTTTCAAACTGCTTCTTTTCCCCCGTTTGCTCCTGATTCACAACAATTTTGAATAAGGAAATACTCTGAAAAGCCCAAGTTTTTTCATGAAAGTCCTTGATTATCAAAAAAATGCCACAAGGACATGTTAAAAGCACCAGCCTCGATTCCACTGAGTGGGCCGGTCCGGTTTAGAAATCAGGTGAGCGTTTCGACTCAAAGTTGGACCAACACAGCACATGCTGGATTAACAACAACAATAGAGCTTGTCCACCAACTCATTTGATTCGTTTGGCTTTTTGCTCTTCGTATAAACAAAGTATTTGTTGTTGTTTGAGAGAAGATTGAGGGCGACAAAGAGAAATACAGCTTGTAGCTTTTGTTTGTCGTAATGAGCTTCAGCGAATCAACAGGTTTCATCGTGTGACAACAGTAGCTTCGCCTTAACCGGTCAGTTCAATTTTTCTATGGACCTACAAACTACGGAGTCTCAAAAATTGTATGATTCAGTCCAGCTTATTGAGTCCATCTTATAATGAACTCAAATTGCCAGACCGGAGTGGACAGTTCAGTGGAAATGAAGGACAAGTGTGCTACAGGAATCTGACACAGTGTGAAAAAGCAACAACTGATTGTTATCCCCCCCCAATAAAAATCACTGTACTCCCAAACAATAATTAACCCTGGAGAACCCACAGGGTCAAAGTTTTCCACTGTTTTTTTTCTTCCATTTTTTTTTTTTAATTTTAACTTTTAATAGTTTTTCTTTTTTTTTTTTTTACCATTTTCTATTTTTTTTATTTTTAGTTCTTAATTTTTTTCGGAAAGGAATTCTGTTAATTGTCTTCAACCAAAATTAACGAAGAATTTTAAAAAAAAATGAAATTTGCTTTTAAAGCTTAAAGGAAAATTGTTTGGGGGTTTTCTAGGGTTAAATGTTTTAGAACTGCTTTTTTATATTCAAACAGATGTTGATCCCAACAAACTGATTAGATGCCATTTTTTGCCTCTAGATTATTTATTTATTTATTTAATCATTTATTTGGTGGTGAAAATACAATTAAAACATCCCATTTGATTTGTCTGATACGATGTTCACCACTTGATACTTCAAAGGTATTCAGTGCAATCAAAGAAGGCTACTTTACTCCATAAGTGCAATGTAAACACAGAAGTATTCTTCACTACAGTATGCAGCAACTGTGTTATCTCGTGAGATAAAAACATTTGTGAGATGGACTTAAGTTTACAAAGCTGCAACTGAAATGATGAAACAGTTACGTCTGTTATTTAAATTCCTGTGCTGAAAATACATTCACACACTAAAGAGAAAGCGCCTTAACTCATAGACACTCATTTCCTGGTGATGCAGGGATGAATATTTTATTTACAACAGGAAAAGGGGTCTGCCAGGATTATCTGACAGAGTCTAGACGCCATCTGCAGACAGTAAATACACCATGATTGGTCAGTTTAGCACCAGTTCGTTGTCGGCTTACTTCCACAATTATTAATTCAAAGTAAAAGTGAATATGTTCTGCTGCTGGCAACATTCACACTTAGAATCAGGTTGGTGTCAGAAAGACAGTCAGCTGTGATGTGAACGTTTAGCATGCACTGCTCTTTGCTGGGGATAATTACAGCCGGAGCATTTAAATGCATGGTTGCCAACCCCAGCTTCTGAAGTGATTAATCTCAAATACTTTTAAAATTCACAGTGGAGCTTTTATTTTTTTTTTTTTATTTTCCGTGCAGTAAAACTCCTTGCAACACTGCTGATTGGTAAAGTAAACAAATACAGCACAGACCATGTTCTTTGGCTTTTACTTTGCTCCAACTGATCAACTGAAATGCCCCTCAGTGCACATACTCAACCACAAAAAAAATGCCTAATACACTTAAAAAAAGGGTTCAAAATGTAAAAGCTTGTTTTTACCTCTTCAATGACTACAGGGCCTTATAAAAACAAGCTTTCAATGTACCTTTTTTCTTAATCCTCCATGCAGAGAAGACTCCATGTTGAGAAAATCCTCACAATGTTTCAGCCATTGCAGTTTCTCACTGCAGGCAGGGTATTCATGAAGAGATGGGCAGTGTCTTGGTTGGACTATAAAGTCAATTATTCAATATCAGTTCAGAGGAATTTGCTTCTCGTGGTCTGAAAACTTCCAGCAGACTGTCATGTGTTTCATGTTGTTGTTTTTGAAGCAACGGATAGCTTCTTTCTCCCACCGCTCTACAACACCTATAGTTTCCATCCTGTGAGTTTACCAACTTTTTTTTTTTCATTTGAGATTGATGGGGGGGACGTCTGCTGCAAGGCACTCTGTGCTGCAAAAATTAGTTTATCCTTCCCCTGAGGCTGCGCTTTAATCCAGTCCTGTCTTTTTAATATCTACCGTGGTGCACATTAATTTTGAGAACAGGCCAGTCTTCTCCTGGGTCGGGACACTGGCTAGCTATAAAAATTGGCTCGAATTCTTCTTATATGCTTGCTTCAAATCCCCATCAGATAGTATAAATAGGTTTGGAGGAATCAGGGTCTTATCATGTGGGCATTCAGGAGCTGAGAGTGAGCGGAGGCCGTGTTAAAGACTGAACAAATGATGCACAGAGTAGCAATTTACCGTAGGAGTTGCAGCCCAAACTATGCACACTTCGATCTATTTTTTGCTTTCAAGTTAAATTTAAATCCCGACTCCAATCATCTGTAAAAGTGTCCCTAGTGGTCTTTTAATTATGATTATTCCATTTTTAGACTAAATCCAAAAACCTGTGTAGTTTTCTGGGAAATAGTTTCTGCAGGGCGGCAGGAGTTCATAGAAATTGAGTTGTGGGCGAGACTGTTGACATTGAGTAACCCCGTCCCCACTTCCCCTCATCTATCTGTTTTTACATTCTCTCTTGTCACAGCTACAAGCTTTGTCCAACAGTATTTGTTCATTTTATTTCTATCAGAGTGGGACTTTGGTGTTTTCGTGGATCTTTGTGTGTCTGTCTCTGAATACTTTCAGGTGTTGTCCTGGAAGGGGCGTGGCTCCCATTGGACCCAAGCTGATGGATGCAGCCTTTAAAAGTACCGTATGGACCTCCAGCCTGTGAGAAGGGAGCTTCGCTTTACTGCAACCCGTCTCTTTTATTTTAGTATGGAGGCAATCTTTTGGTGTTTTTGTTCTTAATTTAAAGTTGGGATGGAAAACCTTACATATATGTTGTGCTCCTATAGGTCCCCAGACATAATAAGGGGCATAACAGAGCCGATTCGATTATTAGTAGTCAAGAAGGCTGATGACCAATGTTTGGAGCCAATATTAATTTGCAGTAGAAGTGAAAATATTAGCATCAAAATTTAGAATAATGCAAACACTAACACTTGTCGTTCACCTTTTGGCATTTCAGCTTTCAATGATGCACACAGGCAGTTTGGCAGAGAGCTTTACGTTGGGTGCCCTTCCTGACGTACCCTGTATTTCATCCAGACCTGGGACCTGCACAGGGAGACCCAGACAACATAGCTAGGCAGTAACTAAAGAACTGCAATTTTGAAAGCCTTTCTGGATCTTTTTTTTCCCCCTTTTGTTGTTCACATCCCAGACAATAAGCCTTTAAATGTTACACTGATAATGTAGAGTATATATAAAAAGAAAAAAGGGAAATAAAGCTATGGATTTAGAGGGGCTGATAGAAGGCCCACACTATCCTTATATTAAACTAAAGTAATAAAACTGGGATAAAAAATGACAGTCATCTTATCTAGTGGGCCCATTCTGGCTCCACTTTTTCATTCCCCTTCCTTCTGCTTGTCTTTAATCTGAACACACATTCTCTTCAGAGGACAATGATTGTCTATCGACTGACATTCAGCTAAAGAGGCGTAATCACAATCATTTTAATGCAGGGCAGTAAGGCTGCACTGTCGCTGGATTTCTGAATGGAAGTGGATCAATGAGTTCGCTAGTTCACAAATGATAGATCTGCCCACCGACAAAAAAAACAAAAAAACGCTTACAGGAGATGTGTTAGTGTGTAGGTGTGTGTGTGTGTATTGTGCACGCAAATGACTATCCAACTTCCCTGGCAGGTTCAGCTGTGCTAGGGTGGCGCCTGGGGGGAAGTGCATCTCCGCTTAATGTTTTCCATCGATGGAGCAGAAACATAGTTTGTTTTATACCTGTCATGGCCTGTTGGGGTTTTGCTAGATGGTGAGATGCCCTGGTACATACCAATAATCATACACTGATGGTAATGGTAATAAACCACCTTTGTCACAGCACTCGAGCACAGGAGAGTAGAATGGATTAGCCTGGGGATTATTTCCCCTTTTTTGGGTCATTTTTCACCTGCGCTCTGCACAAAGCCAAGCTCATTGAATATTCTGAAAAGCACATATGGCGTTGTATTAAAAATTTGGAGGTAAATCCAGAGTTATGAAGCGGCAAGAGCAGCACTCGGAAGCCCAATGCAGCAAAACAGCTTAATGTCAGCCAGTAATCTAGTTGCAGGTGTTCAGAGAAGCAGAGCTCAATTAAACCAAATTGGCTTTCACACAGTTATTCAAATTAGTTTAGAATCAAACCTACACAAGCCAAATATGCTTACCTGGGCAGAATTTCCTTTTTTTTTTTCACCTCAGCCCCCCCCCCCTTCCTAAAAGACACTGTCAAACAGGAGGAGCTGGAATAAAAATGAATTTACATTTAAATCAGCCTGGAAAGCGAACAAAAATGTGATCAGGGTCTGAACTTCTCCCTGTGCCTTAATCAAACTTTTGATGTGATGACACACACACACACACACACACACCCGAGAAACTGCCTGATGAGTTTCTCAAGGGAGGCCCAGGATAATAAGCTATTAATACACTGCCCACACTGCAATTAAACATCAATTAAAAACCTCTTCTTGTGGGTCTCCTGTTTTTTTTAAACTTTTTTGTTTTCTCCAAGAAATTCTGACATTATGGCATGCTTCGGGATTATTAAAGTTTATCTATCTATCTATCTATCTTGTAATGTAATGACCAAAGGATTCTATCTACAAACCTTTGAAGAGAAAAAAAAAAGTGATATCTTCATCCAGTTTGTACAATCAATATGTACGACCACCTTTTTACAAATTATTTTTGGGAAATGTTATGCTGTGTTCCAAAAATACAAAAGTGTGGCAGAAATGGATTTTAGCTTGAGCTATACATTTGCCTTAAAAGTTAATGTTTTAGCTTCTATACATAAAAAACATGTATTGGTAATGTTTTATGCTTCATGTTGTGTTTTGTCTCAAACTTTATAGAGAACAATCTCTTTTTACTGACAACTTGTTAAACTTTGTCAAAGGCTGCACATTTATAAAGAGTAGAATTCAAATTTGAATTGCAGACCATCTAAGGATCTAATACTAGAGGCTTAGTCACAACTACCCTCATGGGTGAATACGAAGTGTTTGCAGACGAAAATTGGGCAAATCTGTGTGGGACACACAGGTGGCTCACAGGAAATATCAACAATCTTAGGTCACTCAGTAAGCTTGTAGGGTCTGGGGCGGCGCTACGGGGGGCTGTTCTTCACTTTGGGCCGCCACAAAGTGAGAACCCGCTTGTTTTAGTTGGATTGGGAGGGGTTGGTGCTCAGAGAGCAGGTTTTTAACATAACATTCAGAGATGTGCTGTGAATGGATCAAAATACTGCTTTCGGGTTCTTGTTTTTTTTTTTTAACAATTAACATCATAATACATTTAAAAGCTCAAAAAGTTGATTTTGCCTGATATAGGCCCTTTAAAAATAACTAAAATATGCCGCTCAAAAGCACCCCCAATTGTTGGTCATTTCAGTATTCCTTTTTCTTCCATTTGTCTTTAGTATAGATTTTCTTTTTTGATCTGCCTAAACATCTCTCTATGGATACCATTTGCTGATCCACCATAGAGGAGGATCAGTCAGAAAGCTCCATTCATTTTTAATGAACTAGGTTACATGTTTACCCCTCCTCATTGTCTTTCTGTGACTTCAACTGTTTACCAGTCGAGTCTCCAGAGGCCTGAAGACAGATCAGTCAATCAGTCTTCTTCTTCCCTTTTCCATCAAAGTGAACTATTTTCCCTTTTGATTTATCCACATTAATGGCTGTGCTCCTTGGTTTCTCCATATCCTTTTTCATGCCTCCTCAATCCAAATGATGAAGATCGGTCAAATCCGATGTGTGTGTGTGGGGGGGGGTAGAGGCATGTTAACAGAGTCTAAACTGCCTGTGGTAAAAACGGCCGTGCAGGGGTTGGGGGGGGGGGGGGGGGGGCTGGTGAAGGCTAAGTGAGTCTGCCACTGGCTGGGAGAAAGAAAAAAGCCAGAAGATCCATGCGGTCAGAGGCTCACACCTGAGGCAGCGGACAAATTTGGTGAAAATTGCAGTCAGTGGGGGTGTTGAGATATTTTATGAAATTGTGATTGCTGTCCCCTTTTTCATATCCACTTGTGCTGAACAGATTTTCACTGCCAAGAATAGTGGCAGCCACAAAAGAGTGCCAGGTGGACTCAGAGTTTTGTGAATTATGAGCCACTGCACAGGGCAAGAATATATTGGAATGTAATGTAATAGAGTTCAAAGGGAAAACTGTCAAAGAGCAGAGGATTTTTTTTTCTTCTAAAGGTGCTAGGTGTGAAGATCCAGTGCTGTAAGTTCAAGAAAATATCTAACTAATTTCCTGAATTTACATGCACAAGCAAGCAGCAATTATGGGCTGCAGTAACAAAGTTAAAATCCAACTTCTCTGGAGGACAACCATGTAAACAGCCTCTCATTCATAATTTAACACAGAGGCACGCTTCGAAGAACATGAAGAGGCTGGAAGGTAATGCATGAATGCAGAGGCTAATGTTTTTCGTAACTTTGCTTTGGATCTTTTGGCAAAATTTCAGGGTTGCTGTGCTCTCCATCTCGAGTGTGACATCACATCACACACGGTCTCTGTCGCCTGGAAACTTTGGACCGTAACCTGCTGTGCTGATGAAAAACCTCTAAGGGAAAGTAATGAGCAATTTTCTGATAGTACAAATCCATTATCCTTAGCCTGCATAATACCAACAGGTCATTCTGCGTATATGAACTCAGGTGCTTTTTCTCAGAAGCAGATTAACACTGAGAGTTTTTACCTCTGGCTGATTTTCCAGTGAAAAGGGGGGAAATTATGCAATCAAAATCCAGCTGGAAATGACTTTGTCTATTGTTATAGGATGTGGAATAAAAACAATTTTTAAAAAACATTTACAACAAAGGAGCCACAAAGTATAAATCTATTTTAAAGTACAGGTATTCCCAGTTGTCTTTTAATTATGATTATGCTGTTTTAGCCAAAATAAAAAAAAACCTGTGTTGTTTCCCAGAACAGTTTCTGCAGAGCAGCATTAGTTCATGAGAAATTCCCCTCTGAGTTGTGGCGTGGAGTAAGCCGACTCCCACTTCCCATCACCCATCTGTTTACACTCTCCCACTGGCTTAGAACCCCTCACAACCCCAACCTGACATTACCTGTGCTACAGAATTGATGAGCAATATTGGAGCTACCTAGCCATACAGTTCTGAGCCAGATGCCAGCTCAAACGAGGAAAACAAATACTTTAACACATTAAAAACTAGGGGTGTAGGAAAAAATTGATTTGGCGATGTATCGCAATATGTCATTTGACGATATTTGTATTGATTTAAAATGCTGTCAGGACGATAATTATTAAATGATTTCTGAGCGTTCTTCAGCGTCTGACTCTTGTTTTCCACTTCAACCTCCGACCGCTAGTCAGCAGCAGAGCACACGGAGCCTCTTTGAGCAGCTCTACGCTGCACAAAACAACAGGAAGACCTCGGCCAGAGGCAGCTTTTTTCATTGTAATGAGACATGAACTACTTAGTTTTGACTTGGGATGGGTACCGAACAGAAACTCTGTGCTATGTTGCTGTCAGTAACATAAAAACACAGATCACGGTGCTTTGTTGTGGCCTCAGATAAGAACGAGTGAAGCAGTGCAGCTGTACAGCGGCTTCATGCACAGAGCATAAGCCAAAATGATGTTGGCAAAGCGGGCCAAATTTCTGCAGAACCTCACAGCAATAGATTCTAGTTCAGCAACCTTATGGATCAGTGATGAAAAAACGCTCTGAAAACAGGCCAACATTGTGGCGATAACTGTTGAGATACCAGTTTACTTCCACCTGTTAGAAAACGGAGCTGCAGTGCAGACTGTCACATTAAAGCGCTCTCCTTCACCCTGTCATGCTGCCTCATCACACTTTATGAAAGAATTGGTGTTTTCTTTTTCTTTATTTTTGAAGTACCATTAAGGCTCCTGAACTGTTTAAAAGTACTGGAAAAGCTACATTTAGAAATGTTTGAAATAAACAGCACTTTATTTCCCTAACCAACCTTATTGGTTAAGGCACATTCTTTTTTTTTTTTTTTTTACCTATACCAAATTTTTTTTTTTTGTTGCCAAAATCAGACAAGTTTGATTGTTCCCCTTTAGAACAAATATATTATGAGTCACCAAAATAAAAGCACTATGAATTTGCTTGTGTAAAAGCGTCTTGTATATGAGATGAGTTACAGTTGCAGTGTATCAGGATACGTATTGTATCGCCATGCAAACTCTTGGTGATACACACCCCTAGTAAAAACAGGATTTTCATTGGAGTGGGTCTTTAAAAGGTGCGTTTGAAAAAATGTTGTTCCTGCTTAGAATGTATAACACAGGAAGTATTTTGTTTTAATTGGCTTTAAGTCTTCCTTTTAAACTAGCCCATTGAGAAGAGCACACTGCTCTGACTCTGGCATTCATATCTACAGAGTGGCCTTGAAGATCTTTAAGCAGTCTACAGCTGTAGACACACTTTTATGTGAGCTTCAGATAAGGCAATTTATTATCTACTTAATCTGCAAGAGATGTTGCACACAGATGCACTGGAGAAATTAAACAAAGAGCCTTACATCATGTTGTGAGGATCACAAGTGTGGTTTCATCAATGTACTGGTTGTAATTTCTGTTAGGCTCTGCCTTGCATTTTTGGTACGGTTGACTGGTCTTACTTTTTCTGTATTAGCTGTACCCATGTCAGTTATTCACTTCCTTCAGTTCCAGCTGCTCCCTGACCGATCCTTCAGTCACTTTAGTTTCCAGGAGTTGTGCTGCAGCGTTTCAGCTCTGCAAAAACAACCCTAGAGAGAGGAGAGGGACCCTCCTGCAGACAAGACATCATCAACTGGAGGCGGAAATTATACAACTTACCCTGACTCCAACGCAAAAGTGTTCAACGGGAAAAGCAGTAACTGCTAGGGTTGCCAGTTAAAATCAAATTTTTCCGAGCGATATGGGGGAACTTGCTGTTCTCTTGTAGATTAATAGACGGCAGTGATAACCCCACCTGGCATTCTTAAACCTAACTAAAGATTATTTGTGCAACACAGGCGAACAGTTTTAATGTTAGGTCAATGGTTCTGCGGCGTGATTTGGGCATGGCATGAAGGTCTGGCAGCAGTACAATTTGGGCAGCGTGCCACAGTGGGCCAGAGTTAAAGAATCTGAACTCTGGCAAGGTCGCCATGTTGTGTCAGTCAATCAGGTTCCTCAACTTTAAGCATGTGATGTTTTCAGTGACAGTTGGTAGAAAAGACACCGAATACGATATAATGAATCGATTCATAGATCTCCTGATCTTCCATTCTTTTTCTTAATCTGCTGTATTTTCAGGACAACTGGATTTCAGGAGCCCGTCCAGACTACTGTTGGGTGAAGGAGGGTACACACTAAACAGTCTGTTGCAGGGCCCATGGAGCTGGAGCGATTTGGTGGCGAGACAGAGAACTGCCATGACATTGGGGGAGCAATTTCTAGTTTTCATTGAAACAATAATAAAAAAGGTCCCCTGATTTTATTCTTTTTTTTTTGCCATCTCAAGTTAATGTGGGACAGCAAGCCTTAAAACTCGGTCAGAGAGAGACAGAAACCCTGCGGAAGGGGCTGTCCAGACACAGCTCTTGCTGCAAAAGTGAAGCTCCTGGTACTGGGAGAATCTCTGAATGATCTCATAAACTCAGACAGGGAGGTGTGATTACTGATGCTTTTGTAGAGCACTTCAAAACGCGTACTGTAACTCCTTTCTTTCTGGACTTCCTCAAAAAACCCTCCGTAAGCTTCAACTGCTTCAAAACTCAGCTGCTCGAATAATCACCCAAACCCCCTCCATTCATCATATTACGGCCGTCTTACACCAGCTTCACTGGTTGCCAGTACCTCAACGGATCGCTTACAAAATCTTCATTTTAACCTTCAAAGCCCTCCACGACCTTGCCCCTCCATATCTGTCAGAGCTCCTGACTGTTGCTACTCCCACTCGCTCCCTTAGATCCTCTTCCTCCCTCCACGATCACGTCTCATCTCCATGGGGGGGCAGAGCATTTAGCAGCTCTGCCCCGCAACTCTGGAGCTCCCTCCCCTCTGATCTACGAAATATGGACTCACTTTCTCAGTTCTCCAAACATCTCAAAAGGCTACACAGACACGTGAAAGGTGCCATATAAATAAAATGTATTATTATTTTTATTGTTAAAACAAATAAACCTGATCTCTCAACATAATCTGTGGCTCATGCAACATATTTTTTTTCTACAGCTGCTTACCATGTTTGTGTTTACCTAATTTGGCATAATACCCTTTTATCACTTTTATTACTTTGGTACAATTTCAATAAGGAACTTTACCTCATCTGCAGGTACGCCTGGTTGCTGATTCTTCCCTCCATGTCACTTATCAGTTGGTCTTCACTCTGAGCCAATAGCTAAAGGGATCACCTTCTTCACAGCCAATGACAATCAAATTCCTGCCTTTGAATTCATAGAAGTTTGCTTATTTCACCCAGTTCTCCTCCTGGCTCTTACTTCAGAGCGGTCTGGCCTTAACCACCATCAGTGTCTAGGCTCTTCACGTCATTCAAGGTCATTCCAAGCATACAAGATGTCTCCGGCCCAGAGCCCAACCGCCAAAGACTACGGATTATTTCTTTCACAAAGTCCTGTTTCACTATTAAATCTTTAAAATCTCTCCTTATTGAAGTTTCTCTTACATTTTTGAAACAGGTATTTCATCTTATTTTTTTAATTTTTATGTGCTAAAGTTTTGCACCTATTGTCTTATCAAATCTGAATGCCTTAAGAAGCAAAGAGGTAGTTTTTATAATAAAGGCACAGCAGTTTCAAACTCTGACAATAGCATTTTGTAAGAAGACAAAACATGATCGATGAGTCAGTCCCCCCTTGAGGATATTAGCCTTTTTCTCCAGCGTCACCTTTCATCCAGCTCAACCGGAATCTTGAATCCTATAAACACTGAAAAGACTGGCAAGCTTTTAAAATGTTTTCAATTTTAACGCTTTCCTTGACGGTCCATTTTCGTTTCCCTCCCCTTTCTTGAAGACTGGCCCGTTTGCATTGGAGCTGAGTTTATGACAGGGACACATTCATCATGTAATAAAGCGATGCAAGCTGTTACAAAACGGCAAAATGAAACTCAGCAACTGGGAGTCTTGTATAAAGAAGAGGAATGGTGGCTATTTCAGGGCTGTTTCCTCAGCTTCAGTGTGAATGATATCTTGGTACAGGCTCAAAAGCTTTCATTCTGTAGTTTCATCTGCACCTTCATAAAAGAAAAAAAAAACAAATAAAAGGAATGCTTTTTATAAGACCTTTATTAATTGTGCAATAGATACTAGTTCATCTATAATCTCAAAAATGCTTGACAAAAAAAATTATCATTTCACCATGACAATTCATATCATATGCATTACCTGAAGAAGAAAAAAGAAAACATTTTAATTTCTCTAACCTGTTCAGCCATGCCTGACAAATGTCTGATTTCTCTGGCATATTTAAGGTGCTTTACTGCCACCTACTGTTGGATGATAAGACACATCATCTAAAACATATCAAGAAGTGATGGTGAGATTGTGAAACAATCAAGTTGAAACCCCTTTTGTTCTTTAACTATTTATAGATATCAAGTACAACCTGAAAGCTGTTTTTTACATCCTCTTCAAATCAATAATCTTCATGAAATTGATCAAATGTAACAGGTTAAAATAAAATAATTAATTCATTTACCATCAGTATGGGCATGCAGGATTTGATTGTTTAAGCCTGCCCCGGAAATGTTTTTGAAAGGACCCTGTTTCATTGGCTTTTGCAGAGGTTAGTACCTATCCAGCATGAATGAAAGTAGAAATAACACCACAGTCTGGGTAGTTTTGATAATAAAGAGCCAAAGCAACAATTAATTGCTCTTATAAAGCATCTAAATGTCTTGGAGTTCAAAGTTGAGGAGGTTATTTTGCTCAGACCAAGCAGGGTGCAGTGCTCCATCCATCTCTGTGGCAACAAAGTTACCACTGTCAAGTGTGTGATTTTGGCCACCAATAGTGGCATTGCAATCTGGGCATTTTCGGCGTTCCATGGCCCCTCCACACTCTGTGATCAGGTAGACGTGCCCGTTAGGACATTTGTGCCAGTGACCTGGAGGCATTTTCAGACTTGAGACGATCATTTTTCTCTCCTCTTCAGTGATTCCTAAGCCTGTGATTGGAAATTTTTCATCCAGTCTCTTTATGGCTTCTTTGGCCTTGAGTTAATCATGCTCAGTAAAGGGGCCGCGCGTTTTCAACAGGTTTCGGATTTCCTCTTCTTCAGATTTGATTTGGTCTGCTTTTTCCATCTTATCTGCCTTGTGACAGCGGGCGTTGAGCTCAGCCTGGAGGTTCAGTCTTGTTAGCTCTCTCTGCAAATCACACACCTGCTGATCTGTGAATTTTTGTTGTGGATTATTAAGCCAGCTCAAAAACTGATTGACACTCTGCCGAAACCTGTAGCCATGACTGAACCGCATTTTTTCTTTTTCAATCTCCAGAAGCTTTCCAACTCTTTCTAGGAAATCTATTTGGTTTTCCAGAACCCAAAGATCATGTATAGTAAGGAAACGCTCTCCCAGTTTTCCCTGGATATTGAAATACTCATCTCCCAGATAAATTTGACAGCTGGTAGAGTTCTTGAGCTTACTTTGAAGGTTTATCCTCTGCTCTTCAATGTCAAGTTTCCGTCCATTTATCTTCTCCTTCACCATCTCGATCTCAGCCAGACTGCGGTTGATGTGCGCTCCGTAGCGCAGGTTCTTGCGTATTGGAGTTTTACACTTTGGACATTCCTTTAGTTTAATGGTCACCTGCTCTTCATTGTTTGCCTCTGTGTCATCCAACCCCATGTAATGGTCCATGGCTGTAGATTCAATGAGGTGTCCGCAGTCCTCCAGCTGAATGAAGCGAGCGTCGGGCTCGTCTTCGGTTCCAAAGAAAATGTCTGTGACCTCCTCGCGATTGCAGACGCGGCACATCTTTGGGCATTTGTCTCCACATAGACCGATGCATTGGTGGCCACAGTTCAGGATCTTGGTGCAAGGCTGGGTGCATGGTGGTCGATCGCATGGCTCGTGGCAAAGTTTGCTGCAGCTTTGGTGAGGACACTGCCAAACACAGGGCTCAATACAGGGAGCACACGGCTGACCACATGGCTTCATGCATTTACTGTGGATGCAGCAATTCTCACAAGGTCTCTGGCAGGGGGGGCAATCCCGAGTGCACGGCTCCGTGCACTTGTGTGAGCAGATCAGAAGACGCTCACACCGGTGAGAACAGAGCACATGAATGCGTCCCTGAAGGCAACTGCTACAGGTACCAGAACAGTCATGGCCACACTTCAGCTGATGCTGACATGGGATTGTACATTTGGGCTGGTCTTTCTCTCTTTTGTAAAAGCAAGCCCCTTCCTGACTGTGCCCACATTCAAGTCTTAGAGTGACCTCCACCATGCACTTGCTGGTGCATGGTGCCCCACAGGTGGAGTCACATGGATGGCCACAGCTGAGCAGCTTTTGACAGGGCTCCCGGCATTCAAATGTCTGCGGACTTTGGTGGCAAGGAATCATCTGAGAGTGCTGACACTTAGGTATGATCTTCTCAACCTTCACCGGACACTTCTTTGGACATTCTTGATGGCAAACAAGTGTGCACCGGTGTCCCAGATCGCATAAAATCTTCTCGCACTTTTTGCTGCATTTAAATTTCTTGTGCTCCAAGTCAGAGGGGTGACAGACTCTTGAGCATACATGGCCACAATCCAGTCGATACTGGCAAGGCTGGTTGCAGCCCCCCTCTGGGGCTTGTTTAAAGTCTGCAGCACAAGATGCCTTTACCTGTCGATCTGAATGATTCTGACAGCACAGGGTTAGAGCTTTCCCAATCTGATCTTTTCCTCTCAAGGTGTGGAAGATGTTGCTCCATAGCGGGACTCTGCTCAGGATTGAACTGTTCCCGATACAGTAAAGACCTTTCTTGGCACGCGACAAGGCTACACAGACACGGTTGGGAATACTCAAAAAGCCAACTTTTCCCTCCAGGTTGCTACGCACTAGAGACAACAGCACGATATCGTTCTCCTCTCCCTGGTACTTATCTACAACATGCACCTTGACTCCTGAAAACTCGCTTGCAGGCATTTGTTTACGCAGACAATGAAGTTGGCCTGTATAGGTGGTGAGAATGGTGATTTGTTCTGGTTTGTAGTCTTGGAAGAGAAGGTACCGGCAAAGGGCAACAACAAACTTTGCTTCATGAATGTTTTGATGGCTTCTCCCATCTTGGATCTGTTCCTCTGGGTGACTGTGCTCCACAAAGAACAAGTTGGTGTTGAGCCCCTGTAAGATGTAATAAGATGTCACATGTTTGTACAGAGCATGAAAGTTTATTCAGTTGTCTTTATGATTTTTAGTTGATCAACTTGGAGTGTTTGATCCACAACAGAGCTTGTTTTCTTAAGGCCATGTCACACAGCTACTATGTACATTTTGTGCATTTTCCACGGATATACATTGGTCATACATGAATATACGTAGAAAAAGTAAGAAAAGTTGTGTGCCTTAGCTAAAAGTTTCCTGGATGCAACACGAATGAACCATGTTAAAACCACAAAAAAAATACGAACAAACCACACAAGGAACACGTAAAACCTGTGCTTCATGCAATGCCTTCACTTTAACATTCAGAGTTCCAGGCAGAAATCACATCGCGTCAGCACCAAGGTCAGCGCCCGTAGCGGGCTCTGGCAATGCTTGGTTTTAATTAACCCTTGTGCTATCCTATGACCCCACCCTTACATTGACGTGTTATCCCTATGACAAAGGTGGATAAAGGTGAAGAGGATTTCATGCAATCCATGGACACCAGTGAAGATCTCAAATCATTGAAGAAAAAAGGTTCAGCGCACTGTCTGGTGGGGTCTAGACCCACCTCCCAATGTTAAAGTACCTAGGATAGCACAAGGGTTACACAGTCGGATTTCCCCAGTCTGCTTAAGTTCTAAGTCAGCTGCTAGGTGCCAGCTGAGGCAGCACGCGGAGGGAGGATACTCGGCAGGACCTGCCGCTGGGAATATCTGAGGGAAGGGCCTCTTACATGTTCAGAGTTGCATCTACGCCCGCCGTATCTGAGCCCCTCCCGCACAGCGTAGGACACCGTCCCACAAGAGACCTGACCCCCCCTCCACCCATCTGGGTGTGGAGTCAGGTCTCAAAATCTTTTGACTAACAATTTTGGATCTCACGGAAAACCCGTACTCTGCATAGACTGCTGTAAGGGTGCCAGATCAGCCAATTTATAACCTCGTCACACAATACGCCAATTGTGCATGAACCGTGCGTGATTATTCCACTGTTTATGTGGAATTTATTAGTATTCGTGCTGCAATTACCTAGTTTGAACATGACATGCGCCATATACACAATATAAAAGTTATACATTGGTGGTACATTCGTGAAAGGTCTATTACATATACGTGGAACAGTAGTGGACAGCCACAAATTTGTATATGCATCTTGCAAAAATCAAGCACAATTGCATAAGATTGATGTAATAATTGCGTATAAGCTACGTAAAATATGCATAAATTGCAACGACTGTGTAAACCAAATTCACGTAAAGATCCATCAGCCAAAACCCTCGACGTTCTTCTGCGCACATCGACAAACGCAATAAATGCTTATGAACTAGGTATGTCACGGGTGTATTACAAAAGACCTAAATTTCATATATGGACAAAGCGCAAAATGTACATAGCAGCAGTGTGATATGGCCTTAATAATTTTCTATTTTGCTTCCCATATATGAAAGATCACCTGAACCCTGATGCTGTTCAAACCAACCCCAGTCTTCCTCAAAACATCACCTACAGTCTGACTGCAAATAAACTGTCCACCCAGTTGTAGTTTTGTAATATTTAACCAGATGCCAAATAACAGGCTTACATGCTGTAAGCAAAGGGAAGTCAGTAAAGTAAATACCTTGATGTTTTCGTACTCCAGCACAGAAGGATGGTTTTCAAGTTCAGAATAGATGTGTGGGGTGAGAAGACACGCAATTTCCGGCCTCATACGATGCTAAAAAAACAAATCAAGACAAACACCCACACTCACTCAGTCTCTTCGGGTTGAATTGTGTGATCTTTGTTTGCATTGATCTGTGCAGAAGAACAAACCTGGTAGTTGAGTCTCACGTATGGCAGTCCCATCCTCACCAGCCTCTCAAACATGGACATTTCCAGGTTGAAGTTCTTGGCTAGTTCAAATACTGTGGCACTGGGACGCAGCTAAAATAAAGACAGTCATATTCAACGCAAGCCCAGATCATGATACTACCCTCACAAGTTACAATATACATACCAGATATTATATGATCGTCATTTTATTTCACCTCTTTTGACTACATAGCCTTTTAGTTTATTTTCTAGTAACATCATATGTTACATGAAAGTAACTTTGCTAATTGCATGCCAATTTTGAACATGTTTCATTCATTGTGTCCTGATAGAGAGAACATACTGTAGAGTTGGCAGCTTGTTTTAAACCTGTATTGAATGAACCTTAATTTACTTGACAGCTGTGTGCAATCTAAGTAAAATGCAAACTTGCTCTTAGCCAAAATGTGTGCTAAAAGTTATTTTAAATGGCAAAAATAATAATGAATAATAAATTAATTGGTTAAAGAAACTTTATTTGCAATAAGTAAGCGATGTACAAAGCAAGACATTGTGGAGTTCGACAGTTTGTTTGATTTTATAGAGGGAGTCTTACAATATAATATTTATATTGTTTACCTGTTATTAACTTCTTAATTATCTGCATAATTTCTTATTAGAGTGCTTTTGCAAAACTAATTTAGCATCAGAACTGAACAGTCAGAACTGTATGAGGGAGGGTGGTGGGGGAGGCAACACAAAGTCTCATTTCGAGGTGAAGCTCTGCGATTTGCTCCAATGGACACAAAACCTGTGATTATTAAACGGCAGAGTAATCCCAGAGCTTTTATTGAATCCAGCCATCCACCTTCATTAAAATCAGAAATTAATATAGAAAATCAGATCAACTATGACTGCTTGCAGTGAGCACAGAAAAGCTGAAAAACCAACATCAGTGGGCAAAACAGAAATTAAAATTATATTGTTTTTTTTTCCATGTGAATTTCTGGTATTATATATATATATATATATATATATATATATATATATATATATATATATATATATATATATATATATAAAAGAGAGAGAGAGAGGGTTATATATACACATTTATATATATATATATATACACATTTTATTTGATGTATTAGTTGGTCTCAATGTGTGATCGAGTTATTAAAATGTATTACATTTACGGTGAATTTTAAGATAAATAGCTCTGATTTATTCATTTAATAAAATAGCACAAATCCACAAATAAACAAGGCAGATCAAAAACGTTTTAGGCTTCAGCCAACAGGGAGTAGAAAGCAACACAAAGTCCTAAAATGTGTGATAGAACTGTGTGTAGTTGCGACCACATGCTGCAGATTGCTAGACAGGCTGGCAGGCCATATGTGCTTGGTAGGCTCTGACAAGTTGTGTAATCATCTACTAGATACCAGAAAACCATCACTTTTCAATCCCCTCCATGCTTCTTATTTGTTTCCTTTCCAGATTACAGGTTGTAATAATACGAAAACCATGTTTGGTTTTGGAAGGTGGGGATTCCCCAGAGGATCCAGGGATTGTTGTCCTTTTTGTGCAACTGATCTCTTACCTGCTGATGGTCTCCAATGAGAATGAGGTGTTGGCATGCTTTGCTAAGTGTGGTGATGGTGTGGGCTTCCAGCACCTTCTGCAGCCTCTTCCACTATCACAACACTCGGACGAACTTCTTGCAGAGATTTACGAAACTTGGCCGCCCCAGTTGTCGTCATTCCAATAACCTGGTGGATGGAACATGCGTTTAGGAACACTATTAACTGACTGAGAAAATTATGAATTACAGACAGGTTAGAATAAAATCTTCCATCATGTAAGTGTATTTTGATTTTGGATTTGACGTTCTACTTTTTAGCTCTCTAACCATTGTGAAGCACTTTGGAATATTGATTTGTGAAAAGTGCTTTAAAAACTCACATTTATTTACTTACAAACTAACCAAAATGAAACAAATGGGAGTTTAAGGGAAGTTTTAATTTTTTTTATACTGATTTATACCAAGTTTGTTGTAATGTTTTGACTATGCTTGACATTTAAAATGAATTAAGAGCAAAATTCCTGGACTTGGGCCTCTCTTGCATGGGTTTTGCTTTATCCCATAGATGACAGCACTAGTTATCCAATATGGCAGCGCCCCTGTTTTATTCAAGAAGGGCCCAAGTCCAGAGACTTTAGTTTGCTAGTCCTCTGAAATTATAAAAGTGAGGTGCTTCATGCATTTTTAAGATATGAACTGGTACTTAATGTGGGTAAAGTATTAATCATTTGGTGTAGCCAATTAAAATCATTTCCTGGAAAAACAAACCTCTTGGACTTGGGCCCTTCTTGAATTAAACGATTCAATTCTGATCAAAGCACTTCACAAAATCAGGACCAGGCCATGCTAATAACAACCTTGCGTTATAGAAATCCAACTTACTAACTTCTTTCCTGAAAATTTCCCCAGCTAACACAGTTTTTTTTTTTTTTCGTTTACTCATGAGTGTGGCTGGAGTTGAGAAGCATTTTCATCTCAACTGTTATATACACAACTGTTAATATCTATAATTTACATTTTTGGGGGGAACTAACAATAACATTTCTACACATTTATCATTTTAATGCACGTTTAACCCCTAAATGCCTGAATTTATTTCCAGCTATAAAAAAAAATGTCACATATATTTTTGATTTAATGTAGATAATAAAGTCAGGTAATTTTGGAGCCGAAGTGGTTTAAGGGGGTTAAAGAAACAAAACCTGACTCCCACCATTTATGCCAGTTACGTACTTTCGCCTGCTTGAGTACATGAAGGTTCTGCTGCCGTTTCACGTCCGCCAGTCTGTCCACTGCATTCTGATAAGCCACTTCGGACTGCAAGGCTTTTGTGCGAAGCTCCACCCTGTAGCGTGTGAGCCACAACCTGCAGACAATCAAAACATATATTTTAAAGTCAATCAAACACCAGTATTTATAAATTAAGTGATTCATCACTAAATTTGAATAGGATGGTAAATAAACTGAAAAACCAACAGGCACATATTTCCCAATAATCCCCAGCTTGAATATTACCAGGGTACCTGCACCTGCCTTCATAGAAAACTGCCCTATTTGTGACTTGAAATGACTGTAATGAGCCCACAGTCTGGTTTCCACAGTTATGGAAGTTTGGATTTAAACTGTGGCGCTCTAGTGATCAGATCCACTGGGATACATTTTCTCGGCGATTAGTGGACTTAATTACACACACTGGGAATGAACCGCTTGCATCAGACAAAGGTCATGCAGGGAGTAGACGAACCGCACAAGAAAAGGAAAACAAATGGAAGGGTAATGTTTGCAGAGTTTTTTGTGATAAATGATAGGAGGAAGAAGAGGAAAACCAAGATGAATTACTCAGAAAGTGAACTACTAACCGGTACAGCTTCCATCTGTCCTCAAGACTAAGACTCCAAACATTAAAGACATTCCTCTCCTCTTCCTCCGGCATGGCCAAGCCCCTTCCTATCTCCCTCCGTATTCTGCTCTTCATCTTTTTCCTCTGGTCTCTTTGCATCTGTTGAGATTAGAAGGAGGTATACTTGAATCTTCAGATTTCTGAATTGTTGCAGCATCAGCTGAAATGCCATGGTGCTGTGTGTGTGTGTGTGTGTGTGTGTGTGTGTTGGGCGTATTTCTGAAGCCTTGAAGGGCAGTTTGTAAGGACTGCCTGTCAGAAAACAAAACATTCTAATTTTCTCCCACTCTAAAATTCAATATGAAATTTAAACCAACTGATTGAATTAAAAACACTCATATTTTAAAAGGCTACTTTCACTGTCATGCTGTATGCACATTACTGTGTAAATGTGCGAAGCAATTAAAATGGTTACCACTCCTGTCAATAGATTAAGGGCTTCCAACATAGTGTCAAGTGTGTCAGGAACTTGGCAGTTAGGAGGACCACTGAACATCAATGGGTAACACTGACTGTTTATTAGAGCTAGACTCAGTGGCTCCTCCCCCCTGGTGTTCCAAACAGGAAGTACCTGCCGGCTCCAAGAAGCCAAAATCGAATAGAATTCTACTAAAAAATAAACATCTATTATTAAGTCATTCTATTATTCAGAAAAGAAAATAAAACATTTTTGTTTTGCTATCTTTTTTAACATGTTCTTGTTAGAGGTGTGGACTTAGCTCACTCCTGATTGGCTAGAGTGCTTGCTATAGAAACGACGACTCATGCCGACTAATTTCTGGTTTAAAAACGGCATCTGAATCACAATAAAATGGCAACTGAATTGACTTTGTCGCAACCCTAACAGTCCCCGCTTGTGCCACATGTGTCTACTTCTGCTAAAGCATTTTGATGTCCTCAGATGTTAATAAAAATAATAACCTCGTAAAATGTTTATTTTAATGTGGACAAAAAAATGAAAGAAAAAGGAAATGTTTAGGATCAGGACTGCACAATCCTGCAAAAGACAACAATGTTTTCTTCTCTGTGTTTACTCCCCAGCACACGTTTTCCTCAAAGTAAAATGCCATCCCCAACATGTCCAAAAAAAAATTAAAGCCACGTGGCTTTCATTAAATCCTGGATCATTGTTTGTAATGACAGCAATAC
Organism: Oryzias curvinotus; assembly: GCA_023969325.1. NCBI lineage: Eukaryota > Metazoa > Chordata > Actinopteri > Beloniformes > Adrianichthyidae > Oryzias > Oryzias curvinotus. The sequence continues at coordinate 14,900,023 of CM043710.1, read as the reverse complement.
ACAACTATACAGTGTGTATAGGTGTGTGTGTGTGTACATATATATATATATATATATATATATATATATATATATATATATATATATATTTTTTTTTTTTACTTTTTAAATAATGAATTAAAAGGTCAGCGACACCTTCACCCACGAGTGGCCAGGATAGGCTCTGGCGACCCCATGACCCCAAAAGGGAGAAAAATGGGTTTAGAAGATAAATGAATGAATGAATGAATAATTACAAGGTTTACAATCTTAGAACAAGAAACCTATAAAAAGATATACAAATTAGGGGAGCAAATCTATATCAAACTGCTTAACTGTCGCAATGTTGACCACAAAGAGGAAGTGACGTAATGTTTGCACGTGTGCGGACTGATTGGGCAGCCGGGTAGCGACAGACTTCATTTGGTTGGAGCTGGAAATTAGCTATTCTCTATGGGTGACGTCACACTCACTCGGTCCAGTTCTCGCATACAGATGGGTATAAAAAATGTTACTACCTGAACATGACAATATTTGAGGAAATCCAAGGTATTTTCACCTGCCATAAATCCCCACTCTGCTCAGCCTGTGGACCAACATGGTCCAGGTTCATAGCCAGCAACAGGTCCTCCACTTCTCTGACAGCCTGCCCCAGGTCTCCCTTCTGTCTGCCAGCTGTGGGGCCCACTGTCCAGTTGTCATCAATCATCCTCTCCTCCTGGATCAGATCAGCCTCCTCTGCAATTTCAATGAGGTCTTCCACCTCCATTCCTGCTTCTTCCGCTACAGAAAACGCAGTACAGTTAAAAACCTGCACGCCATTGTTTCGGTTAAACATTTGTGTGGGTTAAAGAAAACCCATACCTTCAGCTGCATTTGTGTTCTCTGCCTCCCTCTGCTGGAACACAGTAGAACCCAAACCCAGCCACTCCATCATCACACTGAACTTCTGGTTACTCCATAACTGAAGTTCCTCTTCCATCTACAATTGAATTCACATTAAGAAGATTGCATTGAATTTCCCTCTGTTTCAGTTTCTTTTGCATGTGTGCACCAAGAATTCCATGTGACTCACAGGGAGGGAATGGAGACTTTCCCAGTGTGTGTCTGAAATGAACCTCTGTAAGAAGCTTTCACGAATGACACCTTTCATAGAGCACTCTAGCTTCATGCTGTGGCTTTGCATCTCCCTCTCCTCCATACACAGCGTCTTGTAAATCTGTTAAACGGGAGAGGACAAGGACACGGGAACCTGTGTGACCAACAGCATGGTGAAAATCAACCCCCCCCCAAGCTTAAAAAACAAGCAGGAACCCACCTGGTTATAAGCACTTTGGAGGTTAGATGGCAGTGAGCGTCTGTAGGCAGGTGACTGGCTCAGCTCACGCAAATTGAACTGCTTCAAAATCTCACTGTTGCTGCGACCTCCCACTCTGACTATGCCTTTACTTAGAAATTTATGAATCCCTGAAAAATAGAGAAAGACTAAATGACCAACGCTCAAATGTAAACGTGTTGACAATAGCTGTATTTACATGGACACAAGTAATCTGACTTAAAACCTCATCAGAATAAAATGCGTCTTGTAATCACGCCATTTGGAATACTCTGCATTCAGGTAAAAGTTTTCTTCCGATTGAGACAGGTGCATCATGCCGATTGTTGATCCGACCGTGGTGCATGTAAACAATGTATTCTGATTGTGGGTCGTTACTGGACTGGCGTCATGTGTAGACGTTGTGTGCTCTGGAGGGGACTTCGCTCTGGAGCCGACTGCTCTGCACCAGCAAGCTGCCTCTGAGCAGAGGAGCAGCGGTGTGTGGTTTTAAATGCGGGAATCCGTGATCTGACCAGTCCCGTGAAGCCGAGTAAACAATCATGTCGTGTTATCAATCGTGTCCAGAGAAAAAAAAAGGCTGAGGTTATGCATCACGTGTTGTTGCATTGCCCGCACGCATTTTTAATGCATCCAAGGTAATGACCCTTCTAGAGGGTTAGTGTGGTATTATGTGCAAATAGTGAATTAAAAAATATTATAATAATAACAATAAAAGCACACTCCGAAGATCATCTCTCTACATGCTAGCAGCAGCCATGTTTCTGTACATAGTACTGAGCTACTTTCCTCAACAACGTCGCTTTGCGGTCTTTTAGATTGTTCTGCGCATGTCAAAATGATTTATTCCGAACGAACTTCTAAACGTTTGTTATAATCGGATAAAGTTTTCCAGGGCCTGTGTACACAGTTTAATTCTAATCCCATTTTTTATCAGATTGAAATACATTTTGGACATGTAACCGCAGCTAAACCAGAGATCAGGAGGGTGAAAAAGGTTATTTTTCTTCAGAGGTATGTCATGTACAGTGTGTGTGTGTGTGTTTATAAAATCACATATTTGGTTATTTTTATATCCCACTCACCTTCAAGGAACTGATCCAAGGCGTGGTTAGTGTAACAAACAACCAACATTGGAGTTGTGCCATGCCGATCAATCAGCCTTTGATTGGCCAACAGAGCTTCAGCGATTTTCAGGCCTACGTATGTTTTTCCTTAGAAAAAAAATGAAAAAGCAGATAAAGCTTTGGTAGTACAGAAAGTAAACAGAATGTTAAGATCCAGCTTCCACCATTTTGTGCCAGAAAGTTGGGCTTTTCATTTTTTCATTTACGTGTACATTTGGAGCAGCACATGTGCCTCACACCGTAACAAAAGATCAATCTTTAATCAGATGTTTTCACTCAAAGCTTTCACATTTCTTACCGGTGCCAGGAGGTCCCTGTATGATTGCCAGCTCCTTGGTGAGTGCCAGCTGGAAAGCTTTCATCTGAGACTCGTCCAGGCCCAACTCTTGCATAGGAGGCCAAGCTTCTGGCTTAAGGCTATGAAAAGGCCTGATCTTTTCCTTGTACTCTGGATCAGCAACGGAAGATAGGTCATACACGTCATCCACTTTAAGGTATTCTGGTGGATTCACGTCTTTGTGACACTCTACGATGTACCTGAAAGCACAAAGATTCTCACTGTTGCATCTTCAGAAAGTATCCTTTGAATTAAAACCGAAATCCATTTTGTTTTAGTGGGTAAATATTTCTTTCAGATCAGTTGTGAAATAAAAAGCCCTAAAAATATGATTCTTTAAGTTACTAAGTTAAGTTAAGACCAGGTTAAAACAAAGGATTCAAAATAAGATTGAAAATTACAAATATCATAAATAGATTTTAGAAAAAAAAGGGGAAGAGGGGACATAACTTTAGTCTTTAATGGTGTGTCCAATAAAAAAAAAAAGGTATGCAATTAAAATGTGTAATAAATTCATTGCATCTTGGCTAAACTTTTATGTTTCATGTCCCTAAAATTATTTGTATCCTTTTGAAACTCTAAAAAATAAAAATAAAAGGAATCTAGAATGTTGGTGTTTGTAAAGATATTTTCTATCATGTAAAATCATTTACAAAATATCGTACAAGAAATGTTGATTCATAGTGAACTGTATGGGACTAATAAAAACCCTCCAAAGGTGCGCTATCTACCAGTGTGCACACCAGATTGGCGAATATACACCACAATGCATTGCGTTTGAACAATTTTTGTTAAAAAAAAACAAAAAAAAACAAAGGAATTTAATTTTGTTTTTTTAAATAAAAAATCAACGTTTATAATTATCAAAACACAATGGATTCAGTGGATAGTCATTGTAAAACACTCATTGATTAGATTTTCAGCTTATAAAATCAGTGACATCATATTGGCGTTTAAAAAAAAAGGAAAAGCGGCGAGCTTGGTGTCTGAATTGCGTTTAAAATCCATTTTATGCTCATTTAAAAATGGCTGCTTCCTTCAAATCTCAAAAACTGCTCAGCTAATTTTCCAAACTTTATGGTGAGAATAATTCTATTGTTGTTTATTTTTTTTAAATGACTACTAGCTGTATTGAAAGAATTCTGAATTTAGTGATAATTATTTCTTTAGAAAACAGTTACAACACGTTAAAAATGTGTGGATCAAATTTGTGACATTGGATAAATAATATGATTTTTTTCCTTAAAATTCTAAAAAAAAAAAAACTCTTCAAAAATCTAAAACTAACACTGTTTTTAGCAAAAATTCACCCAACACAATAATTGATACTACTCATATTTAATTAAAAATATTATGTTGTTACGTTTTTTATGGATTTGATCAAAGGGTTTAAACACATCTTAATTTACAAAAAAAAGACATTTACACTCAATTCTTTGATATAGTGGGCTCTACAGAGTTTCAACTTTAAATTAAGAGTTAAGTTTTGATTGCAGGACTTGCTTTGTACTTTTACAAATCTTCTATGATCCTTAAAAATCAGTTTGTGTTTTGTTTAAAATTGCCACACAACACACACACACGCCCAGACACACTGTTACCTCTGAAAGGGCAGGTCTTCCTCTTCCTGTTCCTTCAAGCCTTCCAGAACATACCGATAAGCCTCAAAGTAAGCAGTGGTCTCAACCATGAGAAACAACTGGTCCGTCTGTTCCAAAAATAGGAAGCTCTTTTCATTAAATTCATCCAGTTTTTAGGTTAAACTTCAGCCTGACTCTTAATTACAAACTCCCTCCACATATTTCTACACTTGTGATTGGCTGAGAAAGCAGAATTTAGAACGATAAAACCATAAAGGGCCTCACCGGAATTCTGGCCAATTTGTATCTGCTCTCCTCGGTGAAGGTAATCTGGACTTGTCCTTTTTGAAGGTATTTGGGGTCTCGATCTGAGACCGTCGCGAATAAGAAGCTCTCAAAGTTATTGCACGACAGGCAGACCAGAGAACCGAAGAGCAGCCTCTTGGAGTTCTGCCAGCGCACAAACTGAGGGAACAAAAATCAGACCCATATGAGAATAAACATCATGACAACACACTAAAACTTAGATAATAGTAGGTAATTCCATTCAGAATCTGACCTGGAGTGGCTTAATATCAAACTGCACAACATAAGCGAGGCCGGTGTGTGTGCATTTGGGCACAACCAGTTGCGTATCAAAATAAACCCGGATGTCATCAAAGCGCTTCGTCTTTGCTGGATTCATGGTGTTTCCCAAGTTCTTTTGGGTCTGCAGTAACTGTTGGATCCCCTCCCGAAGCGGTCTCACAAAGTCCTCTCTGAGCAGTCGGAAGTGCGTGTCGAGGTAGAGGTGGGAGTTTGTGTAACGCTGATTGGTGAGGTTGGGTCTCAGAAATGGTTTGTGGTCCTGCTGGAACTCCTCAGGAGTTGGATAGATTGGTATGGTCCTGAAATCCTGCTGTTCTTCATCACCTACGACACAAATGGGGTTCACATCCGTTGTAGGTTCTGTACACTCACTGGCCACCTTATTAGGCACACCTGTCCAACTGCTCCTTAACGCAAATTTCTAATCAGCCAATCACATGGCAGCAACTCAGTGCACATAGACATTGTCAACACAATCTGCTACAGTTCAAACCAAGCATCAGAATGGGGAAAAAACCGAGGTTTGCAGAAGAGTATCTCTGAACGCACAACACATCCAACCATGAGGAAGATGACTACAGCAGCAGAAGACCACACGGGGTGTCACTTCTGTCAGCTAAGAACAAGAAATTGAGGCTACAATTCACCAAAACCGGACAGTAAAAGATTGGAAAAATGTCGCCTGATCTGATGAGTCTCCATTTCTGTTGTGACATTTTGATGGTAGGGTCAGAATTTGCCGTCAACAACGTAAAAAGCATGGATCCATCCATGCTTTGGTCCCTTAGCACCAACTGAGCATGAACGTGACAGTGAGTTCACTGGACTCAAATGGCCTCCACAGTCACCAGATCTCAACCCAATAGTTCACCTTTGGAATGTGGTGGAACGGGAGACTGGCATCATGGATGTGTAGCCAACAAATCGGCAGCAACTGTGTGACGCTATTGTGTCAATATGAACCAAACTCTCTGAGGAATGTTTCCAGTACCTTGTTGAATCTATGCTACCAAAGAATGAAGGCAGTTCTGAAGGCAAAAGGGGGTCCAACCCGGTACTAGCAAGGTGTACCTGATAAAGTGGCCAGTGAGTGTACGTTAAACCACAAATATACAAGATTTCTTGAGGAACTACTAAAATTCAAGTGGGACATTCTAAAAACCACTTTCCTTTGCAAACAAAAACAAAAAAGTTAATCTTTGAAAAGGATTTTTATGAAACCAATCTTTAAAGGACCAATACCTTGCTTATCACCATCGGTGGGAAGAAGAGCATAAGTGTCCTTGTCTGAACGCAGGGTCCCCTCCCTTGATCTCTCCTGGAGATGCTCTATTAAGCCTTTCAGCTGTTCCCCATTTTCCTCCACTCGAGTGTCCACGTCCAAACCAGATCCCCTCAGACTGTTGATGGAGGCTTGAAGCAGCGTCAACAACATGCTCACTGCTTTGACTGAACTTGCAGGAAACATACTAAGCACCTATACGAACCACATATGAAAGAAAAGATTAGAAAATATTCATCTTAATAAAAATGTACTTCATATCGTGTACTGTATTTTTCGGAGTATAAGTCGTGGTTTTGTGTATAGTTTAGCCGGGGGTGCGACATATAGGATTTATGATGTATAGCAACAACCACTAGAGGGCACTGTAGGTGTATCAGTATTTGCTACTGACAGCAACACAGAAGAAGCACAGCTGAGTTTTTGTGGAAATGTTACAAAGCGACACTGAAATTTGAAGTGAAATTTGTGAAGTGAAGTGAAATAAAGAGTTTAGTTGAGCTGTTAGCATGTTTTTCATGTTTCATGTTGTGCTAATATACTAGATCTTTCCTTTGTCTCATGAAGCATCAGTGTGTTACGGTAGTGAACTGTGCAGCTTTATCTATTATTGTAATCTAGTTTAATATGATTGGTATTTCAAAATGAAATGTTTGTTGTTGTTTTTTTATTTTATGAGATAAATTTCTCCCAAAAGTGGGACTTACACTCAGTGCGTGTTTCTTTTTTATGATGCATTTTTTTTTGAATTTATACTCCAAAGCAACTTATAGTCCAAAAGATGTTTTAAATGAAGATGAAGTGATTGCAAAATGCTTAGATGGCGTTGGAATTTTTTCTTTACAAATATGGTTTTACTTCAATACCTTTAACATTTCGTTATTTTCATAGAAATTCTATCACTTCATTAGGTTAAAAGTAAACGGCCTATATCGTGCATTTCTTAAATCTTTCAAGGTAAACTATATCCACATATATAATAATACATTACCGGTACCTTTGGCAATAAATATATATAAAATATATATAAAAAATATAAAATAATTGTTTTTTTCGCAGTTCATTTTCCAGCTCTGAAGTGAGACGACTCAATCTCTGAGCCACCGGCTTTCTCTCATTCATGACCTTAACCTATAGCTGGCCTCTGCAGCATCTCTGTGTTTTGCCCATGAAAATAAACAACATCCAAACTTTTGCAAAGATGGATGTGCATATTGTACATAGAAAATAGTGTGTGTGTGTGTTAGCATGGGGCTGGTCCTAACTTATCTATGTCACAATGTGAGAACCCGCTGGTTTTCATAGAATGGGAGGGGCTGATGCTCAGACCGCAGGTTTTTAGAGGAATACTCAGAAGTAAATTGATAAAAAAAAAAATACTGCTTTGAGGTTGTTTATAGTGGGGAATGAAGATTATAATACATTGATTTTGCATGACGTAGGCCCTTTAAGGTAAACACATAATACACAGATAAGACTTATGATTAAACATATTAGAAAGTAAAAGATACTTTCTATTATTTAGTGTTCTATCTTTATCATAACTTTGGATGTAATCAAACTGTATGAAATAAATGCCTTATTTGAAGTATCATTAGCTATAAAAACATATATAGAAGCCAAGAGGAGCAAATAAAATGCGTGCAAATTGGAACTCTCATTTTCCTTTTTAGGCTCCTTGGCTCTGATTGTTTTCTCATTATGTCATAAATAATTAATGCACTGGGAAATGTAAACCCACCTTCTAACGGCTTTATACTTTATTTATTCAAATAGTTTCATGTCTGTTTAATGGTTTTTGCTTGAACAAAACAAAGCAGGGTTATGTCCAAACTCCCTCACTACAACTACAGAACTATATAAAGCGAAACTATTTAGTTCTCTGGATTTTAAAAGCAATTCGGACACCATGTTCACTTTTTTTCTGTTCTTGTAACATCAAATATGACGACACCAAGTTCCTGAAGTAAAACCCTGATAAATATGGACATTTTATGAAGACTATTTATGCATCCATTGAGTACTGATGATGAAAACTTAGATTTAAATACTTCTTTTTTTTCAAAATGCAGTGCATTATGGTCTATATTTGCACGCTATGTTTTCGGACTGGGTTAGCTTCTGGTAAATTTCTAAAGCCCTCGATTGTGGATTCAGGAAGAAAATGGCGAACATACCATATTACGAAGTGGTGAGGAAATCCAGGCACAAACTAAAATCAAGTTATTCCCTACTTATTTTTTTCTTCTTTGGTTATTTACCTGCGAAAGAATAGTCAGGATGTTGTCAAGATGCTGCGGGTACTGGGCTCTGCGGGCAGGGTTGGACTCTAGCACCATGCCCCCCACATGTTGAGGCAAGGTGAATTGGAAAAAGGCTGAATCTCTGACAACGCCTGCCAGGTGCTGGAGTGTCCCTCTTTCTGCCCTGGATTCGAAAGCTTTACTCAGCGCCAAGCACATAAGTTGAATAAGGTCTGGCCTTATCTCTTTTGCACTCAGGAGTCTGTGAAAGGCGGGGTCTGAGGAGAGGGAAATGGCCACGACGGTGGGCTCCTCTTGGTAAAGTTCCTCCAGAGCTTTGTAGCCCATTATTTTGCCATGGGACCGAGCACCATCTCTTTTCTCATCCCTCCCGCCTTCTTCTCCCTCACCTCTCTGACCCCCTCGCCCCCTGCTCATCCTCGCTCCACCTCTTTCTGCGCCGACACGTCCTCTGCCTATTTCAAGCCTCTCTCCACCGTCCTCTCTATTTCCTCCTCTCCCTCTTGGTCTGCCTCTGTCTGCCTCCTGCTCTCTCCTGTTCCCTCCGTCTCTGTTTCGCCAATCCCTTTCTGCTCCATCACCTGCCCCCGCCGGGAACGCTGCTCCACCATCTCTCTGACCTCTTCCTCTCCAACCTCTGCCTCCACCTCTTCCTCTGCCCCCCCTCCTTCTGTCTTGATTCTCACGATGGTCATTTTCTAAACCTGGAAGACAAATGCAACAGTTAAACCCAAAAAACGCCCCAACTTTGATCCGTTTTTTTGTGTGAAATTCTGAGTTCATTACCTATCCCAACTCTAAAAGTCAGTCTCTCCATGGTCTTTCTTCCATGCAGGACTTGAATGACTGCTTACACTAAAACAAAGAAAGGAGAGAATAAAAGGAGGGACTACAGCATTAAAATGTAACACATAAAGGTTTTAAACAAAAACAGCCAGAAAAAATGTTTGTGAAAAAATGTCTCTTTTTTAGTCCAACTCAAAATCAGAACTAAGAAAGGCCAGTCTCTGATAAAAGAGCTTTAAAGCACCCAAAGAGTTTAAAACTTTTAATATTCTTATTCATACGTAACTAAAGCAATTTTCAAATAATAGTAATGTATACACGTACATATTTGCATTTGAAGCAGTTAAAACACTGTACAAGCTATAAAATGTTAGTCTGATCTTGTTTTTGCACGGTATAAATTGCGCCCTCTGCTGGACGAACTTTACTGCATCTTAACTTTTTTTTCTCTGGAAAAGGTGAGACAAAAAACTTGTATAGAAACGACACCTTAACAGTCAACTTTTGATTTATTCTAAAATAGTTTCCAGTGATCTTTTAAGCATGATTAAGCCATTTTTAGGCAAAAATCAAGCAACCCGTGTCATTTTCTGCAATAAAGCGAGCCTGCCTCTGATCCCCTCATCCATCTGTTTACACCAGGGGTGGGAAAACCTTTTGACTTGTGATCCACTAAAGATACTGATATTTGTCAGAAGGGCAGAACCAGTAGCAGATGCGAGTGTTGTTTTTTTTTTGTAATCCATTGGGATGGGTCATTCAAATGTCGGTCTTGTTTTTGCACAAGCGGCGCAGCTGAAATTGCGCCCTCTGCTGGACAAACTCTCATGGATCTTAAGTTTCCATTCTCTTAAGGAGTGACCAGAAGAAAAAAAAGGACAACAAAGAAGGTTTACCCGTTTAACTGCTTCATTAATCCCAAAATATGTCCCCAGGTCCCCAAGTGCAGTTTTCTATGACTGCTGTTTTTAAAGTGGGGAAAATCGATGCCGTTTCTTAATAAATTTAAAATCCCACAATTTATTATACATTATTTAATACTCCACAGCAGCACTACCATGGCATTTCCAGTGGAAATCACACGCAAGTTAATAATTGATCTTTTGGAAACGTACCTTTTAGGATAATCTCTTTTATTCCAGGATGTCTCCAGCCGTTTTGCTGTCCTCTGTTATCACTTTGCCGTTGAGCACGAACCGTCTCCCCGTTTGTTTGTTCTGACAGGCGGACTTCAGGGCTCCGCCATATAAACACAACCCATCGGTTTCGTTTTCGTTTCATCGGAACCCCCCACAGGAGAGGACAGTGACTAATGCTTTTCTGATACTGTTGAATTTCATGTCTGCAACTTTCTTTGAAACGTGCATTGATATTATGTGCTTGAACAGAGCAATAGTATGTGTTCGCTCATTGATTTTTTTTTTGTATAAGGCAGCATAATCTGCTGAATATCTGAGCTGATAGCTGGATTCACCAAACTCTGTCATCTCAAGTTACTTGTTTTATTTTGAAGGGAGTTCTCAATCAAAATTTATTTGTTTACATCAAGAAGAAAACAGCAATGTTTGTTAATATTTTTTTCCGGTTTGTTTGTCGAAATAACGACGTCATTACTCATTCTAACCGGCATGTCCTTTCTCGTCTTCCGTAGTTTACCGTGACTGCTGTGTTCAAGTTCATTTTTTATGGAAACCGTTCTGGCTTTACCTGTTATTGGACAATAACACTTTTTTTTTTATTCATTCTTTGTATTCATGAATGTCATTTTCTGAAAGAGAAGTTTATTTTTTTGTATTTCAAAAACGATAATGTGTTTTTTATCTGTACAAAAAAGCCTTAAAAAACCTATAACACTCTTGAATTGTTTATCAGTTTATCTGGATTAATGCCTTGGTTTGTTTCTTTTAATTTTATTTTAATTATGTTTTTTTATTGCTACAGTTGGTATTTTATAGATATGTTTTTCTCTCCTCCTCCTTAGGCTTTGTTTTAGCTTTTTATTTGTAAGATGCTTTATACAAATATACTGTTAAAAATATTTGAATACCGTCACCAAAAAACGTTACAGGAACCTTTACACTTTATATGGAATTTGATCAAGAACATGTGATCTGTAAAGATATGCAACAGCCAAAGTCAACGTAGTAAAACCTTATCCTGGACGGGCACACTTTTCTACCGGTAATGTTCAGATTTTATTGCTTCCCCCTGAACGTAGCATCAGAGCAAAAAAAAAAATGCGAATTTCCAATTTCCTTGTTTTTCCTGAACCCAACACTAGCGGAAAAGCTATCTTACACGTCTCCGTGGTCACTTCCGCCGATGTAAACAGACTTCATTGTTTTTTGCTCTATTTCAACTGTAGGATGTATTACGGACCCAAGTGATGATGGCGGTATTAATAGTCGCGTCGTATTCAGAACCAGAACCGCGCGGAATTAGCTTAGTAACTAGCTAGCACAATAGCAAACTAATTGGGTTTGTTTGTATGAGTGAGTGTGCTGCTCCACTTGTTTATGAGTCAGTCAGCTAGCTAAAACCTGGAAGCCACGAAAGCTGACATCGGGGTTATCCAAGTAAAGACATGGAGGTGAATTATAATTCCTAAAACCTGGACGCAACAAGAAGCAAAGAACATGAAGAAGTCCAAAAGTGGCACCTCGTCACCAGTGAACGGAAAACAATGTAGCGGTGAGTCGAAAATGTGTCGTGAAAAAGCAGCAGCATCGGGCTTTGGTTGGTGTGGATTTTTTTGCTTTGGTTTTCCGTGTTCCACGTAGCCCAGAGAGAAATGCCATAGACGTGAGGTGAAAAAATAATGGCGTTTCTCTTCTTGTGTTAGAAGGAGACAGCAGACGGAGGAAGAAAATAGGAGAAATCGCACAGGCCCTCAGTGTCAGCCCGGTGGATGTAGCCACTCTGAGGAGAATGGCTATTAGTGAAGGAGGGCTGCTCACCGATGAAATCCGCTGTCAGGTCTGGCCCTGGCTGCTCAACGTCCCCCCGCAAGTTCTCGACCAGGAGCCGGGTACGTCATGCCTACTGATGACGTAACACCGCCCCCACATTTGTTGTAGGTTACTTGTGATTTATATCAATTGTGATTTTTTTTTTTTTTTTTTTTTTTTTTTTTTTTTTTGCAGACAAGGTAGAGCGGGAAAACAATAAAGACTACAACCAAGTGTTGCTGGATGTCCAACGCTCACTGCGAAGGTTTCCACCTGGTGAGTTGATCCCACAAATATGGACCATTATGTTTGTATGTTAGGAAGATTTTTGATTTGAAAATGTCAGCATGAAACTAATCATGTAGGGGGGGGGGATGTGTTTATCACTGAAAAATACAATAAATGTACAACTTCTGTCCCTCTCTCATCATCGTATGATCTATTGCAGGGGTGTCAATTCAATATTTATTGAAAAATGAACTGCAAACTGATATTTAATGTTCAACCCTTTTTCATATGGAAACAGACTGAAGTTTTCCTTAAATACAGAATCCGGAACAAGCAAAGCTTGATATTTTAAAACACATGAGAAATTAAATTTGAAATAAAAGACACATTGGTGGTATTCTTTTCTTATTTAAATAGATGAATAAATATAGTATGCCTCTCCCCAAATCCTTTCAAGTTCCCTTTTAAAGTAAATCGGTGTCAAAGCCAACAACAAAAGAACCAAAAATAATGTAATTCAGTAAAAATCCTACATTTCACCTATAACAGACCAGGCCTTGCAGTAGAAAACGTGCAGAAGAAGCTGATCTATTCAAGCTCAGTTTGCTACACTCTGATTTACTCCACACATTGGTCTAAGCCACATAGCTGGCATCTTTTCTTAAATGCAAGTTCATCAGTGTTTTGGGTCAGGCTCTGGGCTGAGGAAAACCTAGTACTTTTACCAGGCTCCTTTGATCAAAGCTCCTGTTGTTCATCCATCTTTTCACCGTTTTTGTGAAGAGGGAAATTAATTTGTCTGATGTGACTGGAGCGTGGCTGTCCATGACTGTCAACAGAAAAAAGGGGCGCTTGCTGGCTTAAACTGTGTGCCAACATACTAGCAAAGCATTGTGGGATTTGTAGTATATGTAGTACAGTATAGATTGCGGGCCAGCTCTAATGCACATTTGATATGATCTTGCAGGCCAAGTTTGGCCCCCGGGCCTGAGTTTGACACATGTGATCTGTTGTGTTCACCAGTAGGCTTTTAATTATGATCATGTCATTTGTAGCAATAAATAAAAAAATTGTGGGTTTTTTTTAGGGCTTTACCGTTGGCGTTAAACAATCCCTTCCCCATTGCTGAGAGCTCTCTGTTTATACCTTCTCCCGCTAGCTTACAGCACCTCGCAACCCCAAGCTAACATCAACGGTGCAACAAAAATGGCGAGCAATTTCGGAGCTATCCAGACGTACAGTTCTGAGCCAGATGTCAGCGCAGGCAAGGAAAAAAAAAGAGCTAGATGGATCTTTTTGTCTACTACTGGATGCATCAGAGTGGAGCGGAGCAGAGAGCGCATTTTCTGCTCTTTTCAAATGACTTTTTTTTTTCCTCTGCTTCTGATCCACAATCATCTGTATAAAGAAATAATCAGAAATGCAATTTGGAGCAGAAATTTCCTTAAATTTGTCCAACAGAAAAATGCCACATGAACAACTTAAAATCATAAAAAAAAAGTTTTCAACAGAGTGGGTATTTGAGCTTTTGAGCTTGTCTTTAGTGGGGATGGGGGGGGGGGTCTGTAAATTGGAAATACAGATTTTGTGGAGTTTAGGATTCTACATTTTCAACTTTAAATCTTTTCAAAGTTTTCAAATATTTTTTTTTGTTTCTAATAAAAATAATAAGTTTAGGTTCACACTTTTTTTTTCAGTATTTTGGCCCTCATTTGGCATCAGGGTGTGGTTGTCAAATAAAGAGAGGAAGGTGAAAAGACTTCTCTCCATCATGCTGCTTTCAGGGACTGTTGGTGCTGCGACCGCCACAGAGTCCAGGCACTAAAAAAAAAAAAGGATATTTGGACCGTTTTATTTCTTACAGTTATTTAATAATCCCTTTTAGCAGGGATGAATTGAGCATCATATTTCAGATTAGAGCAGAAGTCCTTAAAGGCACCAGCAGGAAATCTAACCATCAGGTTTTCTGCTAACAGTCAATACCTAATAATAGAACTTTCAGACATGCCACCCATTATAAAGCTTTTAATCTCAATGGGAAATCTTCTATATGGTAGTTAAACAGACGCACCCTTTTGGAGACAGGAAGTGGGTGTTTGGAGACAGGAAGTGGGTGCTTTCTCCATACCACATGTACAGTTTAGTGAAGACACAAAGGGGTTAGAATTGTTGGGAAATACAGAGGAACTCTTCATTTACTCAACTTGACTACAGATTTGTAGAGATTCATTTAGTTAAATACTTTAGTAGCACTAAAAAAAAAACCACATAAATACTGTAGTATTTTTACTGTTAAATTGGCTCTTGTTCTCTTTTAGTGCATATATACAACATCTTAAAGAAGAAATCAATTGTCTGCTGTTAATATATATTCTTGAAGTTTTACCAAAATCATTTGTCCAAAGGAATCGGTTTGTAGTGTTTTTACATATTCTGGTAGTATTTCATGCATGAGAACACAGTAAATCACATGTGTGGATAGGCCTGCACAATATACCGCAAATTAATCGTTATCGCAATATCAAGCAGTGCAATATCCATATCGCAAAAATCTTTTTATTTTACTTTTCTTGGACATAAAGATATACATAGTGCAAAGTCACAATGGCAAACAGCAGGAATTGACAGAAATAAAAATAATACAAATAAGAATAAAAAATAAAAATACAGCAAACAGCACAGCACCAAAAGAAAAAAAACAAAAACATGAAACCAATTTGACCAATTGGATGGACCCTTTCACGTTGTTGACCAATCAGATGAGCCCTTTTAAGTTAGATGTTTGCCTTCTACGTCAACGAGGGTCATTTGGAGTATAATTTTTAAACTGTTGCAATAAAATGGTAATTATGTTTTTGGTCGTTTTGCCATTTGTTTATATACCGCAAATTATATCGGTATCGCAATGTTAATTACTCATATCGCAAGTATTGCTCATATCGTGCAGCCCTATGTGTGGACATCACATTTTGGGTTATATTGCCTCAGTAGTTAATTCGGTTTAACCGGGGGTCTTATGACTACATGTGTAGAGGATTAGCTCAAACCTTAGCTCAGGTCTTAAGAGGTTAAAGATGTCTATAAAATGTTTTCCAAACAATTTCCAATCCTTTCCAGAACCAGTCACCCCTTTAACAGTAGCTGGGAAGGGCAGCCTTTTCAGATTTATTGCTTGTTTTCCTTCCTAAAAGCAGTAATATTTCTCTTCTAAAATGTATCTGTCAATACATTTGACCTCAATGTTTGCTTTGTTTTAATGAACCTTAAAGAGTTTTGGATCGAGACCTTAACTGCAATTTTTGGGTCAAATTCTGGCTTGTGACCAGTTTGTTTTGATCAACTTCACTGAGTGAAACATGGAAGCAGAGTCGTAACAATTCAGTTTACAGATTAGGGTATGTTTTCTATCGGAACACTTTACTGCGACAAGTCACTTTTTTATGAAGTCATTGTGTTCTTACAATTGGAGTTTAAAATCAAATTGTGTCATTGGGATGGTTGTACCTGGACCTCCAGCTGTATCGACGTAGCCCACTCAGATTTTCAAAATATTGTCCCTATATTTCATAAATGTCAGACAAAAAACATTTCTGTGTCTTTTTTCTTTTTATGTTCCAGTAGCAGCTACACACACACCACTACCATCTTCAAAAAAATAACCACAAACGCTAAATGTCATCTAAATGCGATCAATGAGCAATTAATAACGCAGAGTTTAAAACCAAACAAAAGGTCAAAACAATAGACTTAATCCAAATAATGAAACGGTTTCAAACAAAAAGTTTGCTTTTAAGATGAAAACGATTTAGTTTAGTTGGTTGAAAGTCAACATTTTTAGCTTTTGAACGACTTTTCTAATGGAAGACCAAGACGGCCTTCTATTGACAGAAAATGTTGTGTGTGCTCCACCTGCGATACTTTTTGATCGTCCAAAAATGTGATGGGGGGCATTTAAAAATTAAAATCTGAAGCTGAAAGGGTTTTCTATTCTATTTGGTGGACAGGAATGCCAGACGAGCAGAGAGAAGGCTTACAGGAAGAGCTCATAGACATCATCCTCAGAGTTCTGAAACGCAATCCCCAGCTGCACTATTACCAAGGATACCACGACATTGTCGTCACCTTTTTGTTGGTCCTGGGGGAGCACTTGGCAACCGCGTTAGTGGAGAAGCTCTCCACACATCACCTCAGGTACAGACCGTAAATAAAAAAAAACACAGACCTTTCAGGTCTTATTTGTAACCAGTGAGTGTGTTTGTCTAAAACAAAAATCTCACAGTTGTGTTACTTTTATTCTGCTTTTCCCTCAGGGATTTCATGGATCCCACGATGGACAACACAAAGCACATCCTGAACTATCTGATGCCCATCATTGAGCGGGTCAACCCGGAAGTGCACGACTTCATGCAACAGTAAGGCGACATTAAAGCTCCTTTGTGTCTCTCTACTGGTTAGAAACAGAAATATTTGGTTGATTCATGTCAATTTATGCAAGTTGGCTAATTTACTGAAATGGTCGACTCATCACTTAGGGATTTCTAAAGGCTTCACATTATGGTCAGGAAAAGGACTGTTAGAAATGTCAAATTGACCAATTTGGAAATGCAACATTGCCGTTTGATAGAGATACTGGCATGTCCATCATAGACAGATCTTTTCAATGGTCTTGTTGTTGTCATAAACTGCGGAACGAGGGATGATGCTCGAGGCGGAAGCCTGAACCGTCTGATGTGAAGCGGAGGACGGTTCAGGCTTCTGCGAAGTCCGTTATGCAACGGATAATGCCTGACGAAGGCCCGAAAGCAATAGTTCCACGCCAAGGCTTCCGTGTCGTCCGTTCATTTCTGAGAATGGACACTTTGTCGGCCATTATCCCGCTTATACCATGGTCACTTACAAAAGAAATGAAGTTTAATCAACTTTTAGTTCTTTATTCTTGTTATTTTTTAGGTTTAATAGACTTTTTTTACAATAAGCGGACTATATGATAGGTGGTGCGGTGCGTTGTCATGGTACAGACCGCGACTGCATCGGCAAAGGAAAGCGATATATACGCTGATCGTCACGATATATTAAATAAAGCATCAGATCAGAGAGAAAGTTCACCTCTAACTGCTTGTTTTTGTCCAGATGATGAAGCTAAAGTTTGTTTTAAAGAAGCCGGCGCAGTGATATGGAACTTTTACGTTATGTGACCAGAACTTCTTTTTAGGTGTACATTATCACTTTTTAAATCCCCACCCAGCAGCCAATCAGAATCGAGTATTCACCCAGACCATGGTGTAACATAAAATGATATTAAATAAACCTTGTTATATTTTTATGAAGCCAAATCTCAAAGTACCGATGACGTCGTTCACTGTCTAGCAAGTGCTATGGGTTGTTTTTATTATGTTTTTTAAATTGACCTGCACACAGCTTTGGTTTTACCTGTGAACAACACAGCTTTAAGCTCCAGACTGTAGAGGCTCGTGTGACCTTCAGGGTCTTCGGTTTCAAACCCCTTCACTGTTGAGGAAAAAGTGGAGCAAATGTCAGCATATATATATATGTGTGTGTGTGTTTGTGTGAGTGAGGTGCTGCTGCTTTCCATTTCCAGGGCTGAAGTGGGGACGGTCTTTGCTCTCAGCTGGCTGATCACCTGGTTTGGTCATGTGTTGTCAGACTTCCGCCATGTTGTGCGGTTGTATGATTTCTTCTTGGCCTGCCATCCGCTGATGCCCATCTACTTCGCCGCCGTGGTGAGTCGCCTGTGTTCACTGCAACCAGATATTACAGGGAATATCAACACACACTGACGGTTTTAAGTGGTGATTTACATTTTTAGCAGTATTTTAGTTAATACTTACTAAATCTAGATGTTTGTAGAGAATAGGAAGAGCTCTTTAGCTACAGTTTTTACTTCTCTGTTGTCTGATGAAGTGTTGTTGCTCTTGTTTTTAATGATGTTAAGGCCGTGTCACACAGCCACTACAAACAATTTGCACATTTTGCACAAATGATATTTCGTTCTTTGGTGATACATGCGTGATATACGTCATTCATAAGTGTTTCTGGCCTTCATCATTGGTGGATGTGCGCAGATGTCCGTCAAGGGTCTCGGCCTACGAATTTGACGCAAATTCATTTTTGAGCTGCTGAGAATTTTTGATCTGTTGACAATTGCACAGTTTCCGCATATTTTATGTAGTTTAAATGCAAGTATTAGGTCATTCTTATGAAGTTGTTCTGGAACAATCGAAGAGACTCGTACTGTGCGAGAACTTTGAGCGAGTGCTTGCAGGTTTTTTCTTGTTGACTGAACCGGTTCCATTCTGCCGTTCGTTAGCAGAATCGATGGGTGTTTTCACAGCCTTTTTTTTTTTTTTGAATCTGTTTATATTTATTTGGGTTGGTGTTTGTGTGGTTGCAGATCGTGTTGTACAGAGAAGAGGAGGTGCTGGAGTGTGAATGCGACATGGCCATGGTTCATCATCTGCTGTCCCAGATTCCTCAGGATCTCCCGTATGAGCTGCTCATCAGCCGAGCAGGAGACCTCTTTGTCCAGTTTCCTCCTTCGGAACTGGCTCGAGAAGTCGCCGTGCATGAAAGGTAGTTAGGAGCGCTTTAACCCCTCCCCCGCACGCACAGACACACTGCGCTGGCTTCACCGTATATGTCACATCCACTTTTCTGCATCCTTCGATAACCCTTTCCTGATCTGTTTCTTTAAAGCATGGCATCCTCTACCTTTAAAGACTTTGAACTCGCATCGACTCAGCAGCGGCCCGACTCGGTTCTGCGCCGCAGACGCAGGCAAAAGCAGGCGGCTCTGGAGAGCTCGGCGGCGAACCCAGCCGTGGCCGTGGCCCAACCTTCAACGGCGCGGCGCTTCGTCCGACTGGCGGTCATGGGGCTGACGGTGGCTTTAGGGGCAGCGGCTCTCGCCGTGGTCAACACGGCTTTAGAGTGGGCCCCCAAGCTGGACCTGTTTCCCTGAACGGCCTTTCACTTCCTCCTCCTGCACTGCAACTAATCTGTGTCACAAAAAAGAAAAAAAACCCCATCAAGCTGGCACGCCTGCTTTCAAGCAGCTTGTTAACCAGTGAAGCCACAGAGTGCAGAGCCTCTAACTCTGTCTGGAGCACACGCCGCCGGACTCCCGCTCCACGCTGAGCTGGTTAGGCCCCAAGTGCTGGAAGGAAGACTCTACCTTCCTATGATGAAGAAAACGCTCAAAGGATGAGCTGGCATAGTTATTTTTAAAGTTTATTTATACTTCAGATCAGGATATATGCTTGAGTTGTGCACACGCCTGAAGGGTTCACTACACTTGAAACTGCTGCCAATTCAGAGTATGTGTGTGTGTGTGTGTGTGTGTGTGTGTGTGGTAAGAGCCTGTTTGTTATCTGTTTTATACCTGGACTGAGACCAAACGGAGGCTTCTTAGAAACCTCGTTGCTTATTTACCGCTTGTTCATTTTGAAGCGTGGAAATGTCAAGAAACGAAACACACAGGCAAACTTTTAGGTTTCATTTTTCCCTCTAAGGTTTTTTGTTTTTGTTTTTTGCCCCTTTAAGTGAAACGGTAAATAAGGAAAACTGAGTCTTCTTGTATAATCATAGAGAAAAAAAGCATTCTCCGAGTTGATGTAACTTACAGATGTTAGAAATGTCCTTTTTTGGGCCTAAAAGCCACTTTTAGAATACATTTTTAAAGACAGGAAGTAAACTTATAAGAATTTTGTAATGAAGTCTTTGGATGATCATCGTTCAAAATGTGCCTGTGTTGTTCCTCCTGATGATCAGCACACGTCACTGCAGTCAATGAAAGCTAAATCCCAGTGAGGCAGGAATAGTGGGGAAAAAATCCTTTTATTCTGAAATGACGTCAAAGCGGCTTAAACGTATGTTTGTCCTAAAGGAAAGGCTTTCCCGCCCCTGCAGAGCATGGGGTGGTTCCAGCTTCACTCATAAATATTAAAGGAAGAACATTTATTTGAAGAAAAAAAAAAGCAAATGGAGGGATGTGCAGGGCAAAGAGGTGAATTTGGTTCGTCAATCTTAACAATTTCTCTCCTATTTTTATTTTGCTCGTAAATCTTCCATTATGCTTCTGGGACCGAAGTTCTCATAAGTTCACGATAGTCCGAGCAAAAACGGTCGCTGCACCCTGTTTCCAGCACTTCTGTCAACTTATTGATAGATAGCACTCGTAATAATCTACAGTTTCGTCGTTCATTTTGCATTTCTGACGACGTATGCATCACTTGGCGACACGCAGCAGCAGTATTCCTTTCATTTCAATTTGCACTAAATGATTT
The DNA here is from genome assembly GCA_023969325.1 of Oryzias curvinotus. Taxonomy (NCBI): domain Eukaryota; kingdom Metazoa; phylum Chordata; class Actinopteri; order Beloniformes; family Adrianichthyidae; genus Oryzias; species Oryzias curvinotus. Next base: position 14,879,265 of record CM043710.1, on the reverse strand, counting down.
ATCTGCCTTATGTTTGTCCGAAAATGTTAAGTTGTAAAATAGAACACTATTAAACTAAAGTCAAATTGTTGCCTGTGTGTTCCCATTTTTGAGTTCACCCTCTTCAACAAAAACACCACGGTGGGCACATTTGTCCTTTATTTAAATCAATACCACACAGCTTTAATTCCATATAACACACATCTTCAATACATGTGGAACATTTTCACTCAGACATTTTACAGTGAAGACAGCAAAATCAAAAAACTTGAGTTCTTTTCTTGGACATAATTCTGCAGAAGGGCAGGAGTTCATTAGAAAGAAAATTAGCCTCCCAAGTTGTGGGCGGGACTGTTAAGGCTAAGTAAACCTGCCCCCTAATCCAGTTTTTAATCTTTATTTTCTTTATATTTGTCCTCAATCATGACAAAAGAACATGTAAAAAAAAAAAGATTTCATCAGTGCGTCTTTAAGTGTGTTGTTGGAAGTACAAAAGTCTAATAACATGGTGCAAAAATACTTAAAATTGCTATTTTCCTCCCTTAAAAAAAATCCCTTTATAGTAATTCCAAACAATGATTCAAATGTGTAGAGTGTTTTCAAACTATCAGGAAAAAAAATCAAATTGAAGTTGATTCCAACGCATTTCAATTGGAGTGAAAATACAATTAAAACATTAAATTTAGAAATACTTTGTGATTTGTCTAGTTAGATCTTCCCCACCTGGTACTTCAAAAGTATTTAGTGCAATCAAAGGAGGCTACTTTGTTCGATAAGTGCATGAGGCCAGTGTAAACATGGAAGCATTCTTCACTGCAGACGGAAATACCAAAAATATAGATCTTAATAAAGCCTGTCAAGAATACATTCTTTAAATCTTCAATATAACTTTAGCTTACTTTGAAAAACAGCTTTTTTTGTCTGTTTTCTTGAAAAAACTGCTTCTGTCAGGAATGTGTTTAAGATTTCATTTCCCTGATTGAAGTACAGCTCAGCTCCCTGAGGTCTAAAGTCTGCAGGTCCTAAAAATACTCATGTTGAAGTAAAATTCATCTGTATTGCATTTTCTTGTGTTCTTGCATGTTTATTTTTATAAAAAAAAAGCACTTTTGGTGTCATCTTTCCTCTTCATGAAGCTCACAGGTTCACCACACGATCACTTCAGTGGCAATTTTGGCAATTTGGATGGCACGGCTGATTGTTGACTCGACATCGACAGCCACCGGAGGTGTCGCCGTGTCCCTGTAATAAAAAAATAAAATTTTAAAAGAAAGGTGTTTTCCAAGACTGCACAACACGATCTTCAAAAAATATTAAAATACAAGTTACGTGTGAAACTTTTAACTACACCAAAACCAAAAACTTGAATTTGTTTTTACGTTTGGTCCCCATCGAGCTTGTTTGGTGACCCAACAGATTTCCGTCTTGCACATCAAACAGCAGATCCAATCACAACCATCCTTTTTCTGCACAATGATGGCGCACCGTGGACAATTCATGGCCTCTCCATTCTGAAGCATGCTCTATAGTGGAAGAGAAGACAGTCGAGGGGTAAATGTTGGAATTTTTTACAGGAAAAAGAAATGGGATGAAAAGCATCGTATTCCAATTGACTGCAAAGTGCTTGAGATGGTCAATGTTCAGGGACCAAAAAAAACTTCCACTTTTATGTTCAAAACCATCACTTCTTGACGATAGGTTAAACATAGAAAAGAAAAAACACAACATTGCTGCACTGTGATATGAATTAGAGGGCCTATATCGTGTAGAATCAGACTTTTGAGCTATTAAGTGTACTATAACATGCATTCCTCACTAAAAACAACCCCAAAGTGGTATTTTGATTTGTTTACGCATTTCTACGTCTGAACACCAGTCCATGAAAACCAATGGGTTCTCACATTGTGATGTCACACACAATTGCTAAAAACTTTTTACTTTTTATGCACAATATGCACTTCCATCTTTGCAAAAGTTTGGATGTTGTTTGTTTCGTGGACGAAATGTGGACACACTGCCGAGGTCAGTTCTAGGTTGACGCCATGAAATGGGCGGCACCCACAAGGAGTGAAATCTGGTGCCTCAGAGATCGAGTCCTCTCACTTCCAGGTAGGAAAATGAACTATAAAAGTAACAATTAATTCATTAACAAATACTTCTTTAGTGTGCCAAAATCCTATACATGGATATAGTTTACTCTGAAAGCCTTACGAAAAGCACGATATAGACTCTTCAAGATTCCTAGGAATGGCTAAATCTTCTCAGACATTGTATGTACAGTTTGACCCAAAACCGGCAGAATGTGAAGATAACAGTGAGGCAGCTGCATCTGACATTGAAGTCCCCTGATCATGTCTGCACATCAGTTTCATGCAGGATTTCCTCTGAAGAAGAGGAAGTTGACACTTTTGAATCTATTTCTAATCTAGCAACAATTTTCTATCAGCATATGAGCTGTTTGAGTGGACTAAAGCCAGCAATATTAAATTCAATTGAATCCAATTTTATTTATATAGCCCAATAGTACAACAACAGTTGTGTCAATGGGCTTTGTACCGGTGAATGTATAATAAACATGAAATCATAAAGAACATGAAGTCAAAGAATTCAATAGGTAATGGCTAAACTAAACTAAAAAGACTAAACTGGGCATTCCTGCACTTAGACCCTCCTTCTCAGTAAGCAAAGACTCCTAATAGAAAGGATTCTGGGGAGAAAGAAAAAAGAAACCTTAGGGATGTCCGCATAAAGGACGGATCCTGCCCAGGACAGACAGGCAAGAGTTAGACAAGAAATTAGCTTATCTAACTCTACAACTACATATTTAAATAGTCCAGCAGATGGGCTTCATCCAGGCTGTTGTCCTGTAGGTAATGAGAAAGCTGCTTAACTCTTTCTAAGACTTTTGAAATAAAGGGGAGGTTTGATATCAGTCCATAGTTGGCCAGATTGCCAGGATCTAAACTGGGCTTTTTCAGAAAAGATTTAACAACTGCATATTTAAAAAACTGTGGCACATAACCTGTTTCTAGAAAGGTATTTATTATAGTTAAGATGGATTCATTAATTAGAGGGAAGGTTTCTTAAAAATGCTTAGTGGGGATAGGGTCTAAGCAATAGTGGTGGCCCACCTCCAGCATCTGCTTAGTTTGCTGAGCTGCTTTGTCGTTCTGTGCTCTGATGCGCAAGTCGTCTTGGTAGTCCTTACAGTTCATGTCTTTGTGGATGGCCTGAAAAAAGAAACACAAATCCCCAATAACGATCATTTGGGCATTACTTCATAGGCGACAACAGTTGCTTTAGTTGACGTTTGAGCAAAGGTTTACCCGGCAGAGAAGGCAGTTGACTTCCAAGCAGAGGTCGCAGTGGAACTCATTGACTTCATCTTCGTAGATGCACCATCCTCTGCAGTTAGGAGTCTGGCAGTGAAAGCTGTGCTCCGACCGACTCTCTGCAATACTTAGACGCAACTCCAAAAAACGCTGGTGCTCCTCTTCGGTGAGCAGCTGCAACCAGAAGGACACCAGAAACAACCGCAGGAGGAGTTAAAGCACAAATCTGACACTTTGAGAGCCTTTTCAAGAAGGAAAGAAACATATATATTAGAGCTGTAACGATTCATTTTAACGACTCGATTCATATCATAATTTGTTGTCGACGATAGGATTCATAGTCGATATTGGTTCATTTTGAACGGTCTGATTCACTGACCTAAAATTCCTCCATTAGCCAAAAATTCAAATAATCGTTTTACTTCATTTTGAAACTATTTTATAGTAATATAGGTCGACTGGATTAACCACTTGCCTCAGACAGATCGCTGTGGTTGGATCATATGAACACAAATCGATTCATCGATAAATAGACATGGATTAACACGCTACTGAAACACAGCTGCAACTAGCATTTTGTGCATGTTGCACGATGAAAATTGGTCGTACATGGGTATACATGAAAAAGTGAGAAAAGTTTTTTGGTCTTTACGTGAAATTTTCACAGATGTGTCACAAATGAACCACGTCAAGACCACAGAAGAAGTACGAATAAACCATGCAAAGAACACGTAAAACCTGCACTACATTGAATTTCTTCACTTTGACATTAGAGCACTGGGTAGAAATCCCATTCCATCAGCACCATGGTCAGCACCTGCCGCGAGCCCTCGCAATACTTTGTTTTAATTAAATAGTGCCGGACAACACCCCCCGAGAGACCTGAGCCCTGAGGAGTCCAACAGGGGGAACAGGAGACCCTCACTCGGTGTGGAGTACTGGAGGGGTTAAAGATCGACCGATTTATACATCCATTCCACAATAAACCCATCATGCATGAAGCATGCGTGATTATTGTACTGTTTATATCCAAATCATAAGTGATTTGTGCGTCAATTATGTAATTTAAATGTGATATGTGTGCAATTTATGCAATATAAAAGTTATACATTGTGGGAAGTAACGTGCAAAGTTTGTTAGACTTATGTGGAACGGTTGCATATAAACTGTGTAATATACACATAAACTGCATAATTCTCAACAGATCTAGAATTTTGAACGGCTCAAAACTTAATTCACATAAAGACCCGTCGGTCGAAACCTACGACAGTCATCTGCGCACATCAACGAACGCAATAAACACTTATTAATCACATATACCACGCATGCATCACAAAAGACAGAAATTTCATCCACAAATTGTATATAGTGGCTATGTGACACATCCTTTAATAATGTAGGTTCACATACAAAATGTTTTCCTTTTTCCCTCATATATATTTCCTGCTGTCTCAAAACATCACTGACCTCTTTGATCTCTCTGTCCAGTAGTTTGCTTTCACAGTCGTCTGGACAGGACACTTCAGCATCGTTGCTGTTTCTTATTGTGCCTATTAAACACTCCCTTAAAAGAAGGAAAATATACCATGTAAAAACACAGCAAGACATAAAGAATACACATCTTTTGTTTCCTTTTTTGTACACAACTTCAACAAAAAATAACTTTTACATTTCGAATAGCAGTGTTTGAAAGAGCTTTTGAAAAGTATTTTACAGTCAAGTCTAAGTACTTAAAGTACTTCATTAAAAGTTGTGACAATTGCATCGTTTGGCTGGAATACTAAATCAATACTAAATCAATAAATAAATGAGTAAGACCAAAGGCTTTCTGCACAGAAACTAGGCTTCCCTTTCGAGTTCCAACCTGCAGAAAGTGTGCAGACACTCTCTGAGCACGACGCCCTCTCCTGGTTGCAGAGCGCTGAAGCAAATGGGACAATCTGCCTCCGTAGCGTTGACGATAAGGTTCTGCTCATCTGTGGCCAACAAGTTCAAATAGTTTTGCTGCCGTTCTACTTGTTGAGCCTTCGTCACAAACCAGGACAGGTCCATGCACAACACAGAGATTCAAATGAAGAACCAGATGAAAAAACAATTAAAGGAATAGAACAAAAGAAGAGTTGTAATTGTGGTGATGTGCTGTAACACTTCTATCTAGACAAAATCAATGATTCACAGGATATATTTAAGGCCGAAAAGGACCAAAAAACAAAATCCACATTTAAAAAAACTTGTATTTTTAAGTCCTGCAGCTCAGTTTTGCAGCATTTACCTCTTGGTACTGCAGAATTGCCAGCTCTTCCAGTTGAAGTCGCTCAACTTCTTCCGGGTCTGGCTGGTAGAGGTCGGGAACCAGGTAATCGTCTGGCCTCTCGTCTCCACACATCTCACAGCCGGGGCGTGTCGGCTTGTTCACGAAAGTGCACGTCTTACAAGACCAGCCCAGCTGCTCTCAACGTTCACAAACATGCATGGTGGGTTACGTCACAACTGTGAGGCAATGACACGCATCTGACAGCTTTGAGGAGCGGTGAATGATTAACACGCCATTACTTGGAAGAGATACGACTTAATTCGAAGGGGAAATGAGGCTCTGGACTGACCTGAGGTTTTGGAGGAGTGGCTGGTTTAGCAGTCTTGTAGGTTTTAGGAGGAACAGAGGGGGGAAGAACTTTTTTCTCCGTGGCATTTCCACCAAATCCTCTGGAACAAAGCTCCATGGATGGGATTGACTCAACAATGCCTACAAGTAATCAACATTTGGTGATCTGTATAGATACTGTCCCGCTAGTTCAAGCATAGCAGGCATTGTATATGATTGTATATGAGAACTGGACTGAGTGACTCTTCCTCGCTGGCGTTCCAAACAGAAAGTACCTGCTGGCTCCAAGAAGCCAAAATCCCATAGACTTCTATTGTGAAATAAACAGCTATTACCCAGTTATTTTATTGTCAGAGTAACAATTCTTGCTCTGATACCTTTCTTTTAACATGTTCTCGATAATCCTAATTTTTGATATTTTTTCGTGTCATTCCAGATATCAGATGCCTCAAGAAGTAGGTGGTCTCTTGTTAAACGATTGAAATGTTTGATTGACAGATTCTCCCAAGCCCACTTTCAAGTAGTAGAGACAAGCTCACTCCCCATTGGCCAGAAAAGCTGCCATACAAACAAAGACTTGGACCGACTCAAATCAATCACTGCTTACTGTGGATTTCTGGCTCCAACATGGCGCCGCCCGTACTGCAAAAGAAAAAGTCGACTGAATTGACTTCATTACATTGGAAATGGAAGTACGGCATTTTCTATGGGTGACTTCACACTCACTAAGTCCAGTTCTCTTATACAGTCGATGAGAGCAGGTCAAATGTTTGTTGCTGAATTTAGGTTCAGATTTTTAGAAACATTCAGTAATTTTGCAACCTGCCAAGTGTCAAACGCTACTGAAATGTGTATGTTGTGGCATTAACTCTCTAGCAGCTGTTGCTCCTGGTCCAGGTTGTACTGATGGCGAGTCAGACGAGCCGAACTGGCAGAGCGGATGAAGAGAAAAGCTTGATCCCCGTTGCTGCGGATGCCGTGGCTGTACAGCGTTTCCTGGTCTCGGGCTAGCCGCTTGCCAATCACCCAACGCTGGAGCAAAGGGTGGAAGCCAAAATCCCGGTTGATCTAGGATACAAGTACACACAAACACACAAAAAATAAGAACATCGGGCCGAAATGTGTTTATCTTCTGGATCAGAATGCCTTGAAGCCCAACTTGACTAATTATGACATAGGATGTTCCAATAGGAACTGAGAAAAGCATGTTAATAAACAGAGAAAAAAGTAAAGACCCAGTCCCATCATCTTTTAACCTATTTTCACAGTGGTCTTTTAATTATGATTATGCTATTTATAGACAAAAGCAAAAAGCTGTTGTTTTCTATGACATAGTTTCTGTAGAGTGGCACAAGTTCATAAGAAATTCCCCTCGCAGGACTGTTTAGTCTACCCCTATTCCCGTCATCCCCTTGTTTACACTCTCCCTTGCTAGCTTACAGCCCCTCACACTCCCAACCTAACATTACAAAAATGGCGAGCAACATTAAAGCTATCCAGCTGTAGAGTTTTGAGCCAGATGTCAGCTCAGACGAGGGAAACAAAGACAGTACAGGGATCTGCTCGACTGCAGGTGGGTGCATTGAAATGCGCCACAAAAACAATATTTTTCTAACTTTTTGCACCTGCTACTGATTCACCACGAATTAGAAAAAAGAAATACTCAGAAATGCTATTTTAAGCTTCATTGTCTTAATAAATGTGCCAATAACACGACTTTCATCGGAGTTTGTCTTTGAGTCAGGGTTACGTCCCCCACCCAGAGTGATGGAGACACACCACACTGTCCTCTACTGGATCAAACTGTTCTATTGCCCCTGGTTGGGGTAGTAGGGAGAAAACACCACTTGCATACAAGTGATTAGCACCTTTTCCTTCAGCTGAGCTATTGTCATGGCAGAGGAGACCTCCAGGGTCACCGGGATGGAGCTCTCTGACAGAGCATCCTCCACTCCGACCCTCAACCTATACAACAGAAAAAGGTCAAAGGTCACATTCAAATCAATCAACAATTAGGAAAACCCAAGGATCAGGACTGGTGGATACCTGATGCGGTCCTGTGGGTAAGCCTGGCTGCGGATGCTGACCGACACCGGGACAGACAGCTGGGCCAGCTTCCGGCTCAGCTGCACCGCTTCCTCGGAGTCCCCGCAGCTGAGGGCTTCGCTCAGGGAGGAGGCGAGCTCCTCCGCTGCGGGGACACACACGCACGCTCATGACTCCCCCGTACAAACACACACACGCACGCGAATCCCGCATTTCCTGCTGGATCGTCTGATCGCCTCTTTTAGAAGCCGAGCAAAGGTCAAACCAAAATCTGACACCCCCCTCAGAGTGGAACAACCCATCAGCTGACACAGTCATTCACACTGAATCGAAACATTGGATTTGGAGCTCACCCTTCTTCAGGTCGCCTCTGCGTGCAGCTCTAGACGCCATAACTACACCTGGACCACAGGTAGAATGGCGTAGACTTGATTGCGCAGCTGCGGGTCACTCCACGCACGACAGGCGAAAAACTCCAAACTTTAGCTTCAACAAAACCTCCTAATGAACCGACCTCACCATTCTGACTGACTGCCCCCCTCCCTCCAGAATGAAGCCTCCCCAGCTGTTTGACGGACAACAGAAAGTGAAACCGACTGAAGCCCAGGAAAGAAGGAAGAGAATTTTTTAAAAGCATAGGATTGTTTGTTTGTTTGTTTTTTTGTCTTTTATTGTTTTTAACTCCACCTCCTGTTCACGATCAAACCTTTCAGGTGTTTATTTAAATCGTAAATAGTTCAAATTAACCGAATAAATAGATGCGCTATTTGGCAAACTTTGTCTGCCAGTAAATATAAAGACTGACAGTTGCGCTCAGTGGTCAAAAGGTGGCAGTGTTTTGCAAAAAATGGGCAAATTAGATTTAAATGCTTAAAAATAACCAGGTTTTTATTACATTCATTACGAAATTAGTATTAAGTAGTATTACAAGCTTAAACTCCTTTTTTCATTTTTTAAAGGAACCTGTATATAACATAAACAGCAATAAAAGAATAAATAAATAAAACGTTGCATTTAAAATCCTTAACAAAGCCATATAAACAGCTTTTTTTCAGGCAGGCATGAGAGAAAAAACATATATAATCATTTTCTGACCGAAATGAATGGATTTAGCCATAAAACTAAACTGAGAAATGATCCAAACATTTGCTTTTGGAGAGAAAAAATACTTTTTGTAAACCATAAGATAAACAAATGAAATATAATAAGGGGGGTTCAAAGTAAACTCAAAGTAAAGATGCTCTTCATCCTTATGTAGTCAGACGCTGCAGAAAAACGGACCAATCAGAGGAGCTCCAGCAGGAGGAGCTGCAGACTTTGTTCAGCAGCTCCGCAGAAAGTTGCAGAGCATCCGTGAGTCTCTGCCGACCCTCCCGCCTGTCTCCCTCTTTACTTGGCAGCTCTCTCCTCCTGCAGCATCGTCACCTTCAGCTCTGCGATTCTCCTGCACTTTGGAGCCTCTGCACCGACAAAGATGCTGGCTTGTACAGAGATAATCACCATGTGTCTCCAGTCGGCTAAACAGAAGCATCTTCTGGCTCAGCAGCTGCAGCCTCAGCACCAGCAGCAGCAGCCGCCTCACAGCACCGGACATGGGCTTGCTATTCTTCACGATGTAAGTGGATTTGCTTTCTAATGATCAACACAAAAAGTGGAATTGTTGCACATTTACAATGAATGCTGAAAACTAAAACAGATAACACTGCTTGTCATGAAGGTCCCTCAATTCTTATTAAATTTAGTGTTTAAACTTTCACTAAGGTATGCAAAACAAAACAAAAAACCTTTATTAGACAATGCCTTTGTGTGTGTGCACGCTCTCATTGCAGAAAGAAGAAAGATCTGCATGGTGCATCTGAATGAAAAAAAGCTCACAGTCTGACAGGTTTAAGTGCTGCTGGGGGTTCTCCTCTTGCTCTTTCCTGTAAACACTTCTGATCTCTCAAAAGATTTTCAAATAGTCTCAATTAATCACAATAAATTCTTATTTTTCATTTAAAAAAATCTGTGTATAAATAAGAAAAATAAAAGAATGCATTCAGACTCATGCTTTTTCTCTTTAATAGTGTTTTTGTCTCAGTGTCTTATGCCCGCACACACACACACACACACCTGCCCCAAATGGTGCTAAACAAATGACACCCGTTGCTAGATTAACTTGCAACGCTGCCATAGAAACCATCCATCTTGTTGGAAGTTAGCAGGCCAGTGATGTTTCCAGAACGGAGCTGGCTGCACCTGACAGCTTTTGTGTATCGTCCATCAAGGATGCGAGGCACATAGACTGTAGTTCCTATAGAATGTCAGGCCTTGAAAAGGACACACAGTTCAGCATCAACGTGTCACACTTATCAGAAATGTGTCAATGGAGGACGAGGAAATTAAGAAGCTCGGTGTGCTTAATGAGTCACTGCTCAAAACAATGTATCTAAAAAAATTAAAAAATCTTGCTGTTTTGGACATTAAGTCCTTTTTTTCTGAGAGACCTGACTTTCAGTCATTTGTTTATTTGGTCACTCATTCGTCCTCCCAATTATTTGTTTGTTTTTGCAAATTTCAGCAGAAAAACTGACTATAGCTGGAAAATGTGCAAAGAACTGGAGAAGAATATTTGCACAATTAATACAGTAAATATGAATAAAATATGAAAAGAAAACATTTTCCTGAAATCGAATCATTGAGCCATGCCTCAAAAACATTCATTTTCTGCCCATAGGTGCTGCAGATTCTTTAAATTGTTGGCTGTTTTTAATTTTATGGATTATTTTGACCATTCTAAACGATTGTTTTTAGGATTATCAAGGACATTATTCCTTTTTTTTTAAATCAAATACAACACTTTTTGTCTCTCACCTATGTTGCCCTCTTCCTGATACTCATTTTTTTTCTAAAGACAAACAAAAAGAGGAAACAACAGCTATTTACAATCAATAGTTGAAGAATTTTCAGAAATCCCATTAAAATGCTTTTCTATTCTAAAAATAAATAAATAAATGAACCTGCAAAGCTATGTGTCAGCAGAGCTTGTGGGAATCTGTCTTCATACCTGCCTCTGTGACATCAGACCACCAGCTCTATGGGAAGCAGCTTTGACCTTTTCTGGGCCTGCTGTAAATGATGCATTATGGGCTCCTAACACAGGAGAGTCCAAAGACAAACAGCAGCCAAGTTGCTCTCCCATTGCAGGAGTTGCAGGACTAACTGATAGAACGTTCCTCTGTCACGCTGTTCTTGTAAACAATAAACCCCACGTCTGCTTCAGTTTCACTTTCTTCTCCAGACAGGGACGCATAAATATAGAGGGAGGAGAGTGTTGTGTAGAGGATTGAAACGACCTGTCCCTTGTTAAAAGCCGGAAGGAGATGCAGAAGTGCCGACTTTCAGCTTGTTGACCTGCAGAGAGTGAAAGTGAGGAGCAGATTGTGGAGTTATTAATAACCGTGAAGTGAGCTACGGCAAGCAGGTCAGTGGTGACGGCTGCCAAACAATGAAAACAAATGACAACAATCCATAGAAGAGACATTTTTAGCCAACAATGTTTTTAAACGCAGTTAAAAATGTTGGGTTTGGGCAAATTCTAAGTTTAATTCTAATTTTCAAGTTTGTTGCCACTTTGCTGCTAAAATCCCGACTGGCTTGGATGTTTCCTTTTTTCTGTGTGTTTGTAGTTTAGCTTCTTTGTGTGATAATAGTTAAAGTCTCACTCCGATCGTCTTTTGATCTATTTTCAAGGTGTTTCCAGTGGTCTTTTAGTTATGATTATGTCGTTTTTAGCCAAAATCACTCTCCCACTAGCTTACAGCCCGTCAGACCCCCAATCTAACATTACTGGTGTAACAAAAATGGCGACCAATGTTGAAGCTCTCCAGCTGTACAGTTTTGAGTCAGATACCAGTTTGGATGAGAAAAACGAAGACGTACATGGATCTAGTCGCCTATGTCGAAAGTCAAAACTCTGCCCCCGCCTCTGGTCACCGGAGGGAGCAATCTGCAGACTATGAATGCATCTCCCAGCAACCCCAGCGTGCACTTCCTGGGTGCCACACAGCTGATTCTAATTCACTCAATCAATCACAGTCTACTTAAGCACTGCACTGAGCCTCACTCAGTGCGAAGTATTGTTTGTGCCACTCTGCCTTCATTACTGAGTGTTCTAGTTGGACCTGGTCCCCTGACCCTGTTTCTGATGATGTTTGCTTGCCTCCTGCCCCGACTCTCACCTGGATCCTGACTACCCTGTCTCATCTCTGATGCTTTTATGCCTGTTATCGACCCTGCCTGCCTGCCCCTGATTTAGCTTTGTGGACTTTTAGCTGAGCTAATAAACCGGCTGCATTTGCAACCAACCGTCTGCCTGTTCTTGTGACAGCCGGCATGTGATTAAAATCAGAATGAAGGGGAGCACGGGGCTTACGGCCCCATTCTCTGTCACAGATATGTTCTTTTTTTCAAACTGCATTCTTTCATCTGCTTCTGATTCACAACAATTCGAATAAAGAAATGATCAGAAACAACATTTTGAATGTTTTAAACAGCTGCTAAAAACAGTAAAAACACAATTTTCATGGGATTGGGTCTTTAAAGCTGAGTTTCAAAGGCAGCAAATTCAAAGTGCTTCAACTCCATTAGAGGACAAACCAAAGCGGCAGAGCGGAACTTGGGTGTAGGTGGAGGAAATGGAGAGATTCAGACTGGAAGCAGGTGCACTGATGAGGAAACTGGAGGCTGACGTATCAAACAGGTTGTAAAGCAGGGAGGAATATTTCATAGAAAGAAAGTAACACAGAAACGAGAGAACAACTATTTTCGAGATACACTCATTGTAACATAAACCCAAAACCAGATGCTTTTTTTGTTGCAGTTACCCTGCAGAAGCAAACACTTTCTGTATTTTGGGCTATGAACTATCATCTAGCTGTGACTCATCAGTATTGTTGCGGTTCTGTTGATTTCCACTGATGTGGGTCGTGGTAGTTTATGTTCCTGACTTGCTTCACTCGGAACATTAAGAGTAACTTCCAAACCAATCGAGGTGCTAGATGGCAAAATCATGGTAGATGGAGTCACACAGAAGCTGGAAGCAGTTTTAACGACGTTCATTGAATCCTAATTTATGGGCTGGACTCATTTTATTGGTGATTTTTCTCTGGTTTTGTGATTCCGGCTGTTTAATTGTTCATAGTGCTCTCCAAATGTACACATTTTTATTTGCAATGAACAAAGCTGCAGTATGCTCCACTCTTAAAGTCTTAACCAACCCCACTCTTTTCTGGTTCAGCTTTCACACTCCCTGGAAGGACAGTATTTTTGGAAAAACTCTGATTATAGCTATGTACTTTTTTCTTCAAGCTTTCCCTTTTGTCAGCCGCTCCCCTTATACAGTCACCAGAATCCAGATGTGAACCGCAGCGAGGAGATGAGCTCAAAGACGCTCAGTGAGCAGACAACGAATGTGAACTTATGACTCACCAAGGTCTAAAAGATCTATTTAAAGCCAGGTTTTGTGTGCTGTGGTCATCACTGTGCTGGAAAGGAAAGTTGGCAGAATAAACAAGCGTAATGAGAAGTGCAGTGACCCCAGTAAGACAGAAGAGGGAAAGTATTTATAGTCGTAAGTCAATCAAAAGTCCCAGCTTGTTAGCCGTGTGGATTGTTACCGTCAAATATCAAATAAAATTGTGAAGCTCAAAAGGTATTTTGCTTTAAAGGGTCTATCATGTCATATATTTTCTTAAGCCTTTCAGAGTAAACTATATCCATGTAAATCATAATACCTTTGGCACACTAAAGAACATTTTTTTTTATGAAATATGAGTTTTTTTCACCACTGTTTTTCTACCCAGAACTAAGACGACTCGAACTCTGAGGCACCTCCTTTCTCTCCTTGTGGGTGCCGCCCATTTCATGACGTCAACCTATAGCCGGCCTTGGCAGCGTGTCTGTGTTTCTCCCACAAAAACAAACATCATCCAAACTTTTGCAAAGATGAATGTCCATATTGTGTATATAAAAGGAAAGAAGTTTTCCCCGATCACTGCTATCTCTGTGGAGAAAGTGGCTGTGTGTGTGTTAGCCTGGTGGGTGCTGCTGGCAGCACAGAGTCTTCCTGGAAGGGGCTGGTGCTCACTTATCTACGTCACAATGCAAGAACCCGCTCGTTTTCATAGATTGGGAGGGGCTGGTGTTCAGAGTGCAGATTTTTAAAGGAATACTCAGAAATGTGTGACTGGATCAAAATACCACTTTAGGGTTGTTTATACTGAGGAAATCGAATGATAATACACTGAAAAGTTCAAAAAGTTAATTGTGCATGATATAGGCCCTTTAAATAAGTTAATTTCTGCTGTAAAGTTTTAACATTAGACTGTTGATCTGTTCCTGGCTCATGTGACCTAAATGGGCTTCGATCCAGAAGTCCAAGTGTTGTCCTTGGATGGGTTATTCCAAAAGAACAGTTGCCTTCTTAGACTTTAGGTGACGGCATATTTCATTGTAGCTACACATTATTACAAGTACAAGTTTACTTGATAACCAAAGTAGTTATAAATGGCTTTTTTTATGAGTGTTGAGTGATGATGATAATACTTCAAAAAGAAAGATATAGAACCAAAAAAAATCATTTCGACTTTCACAAAAACACCATTGAAAGCATTTGTCACACCAGAATTACAAACTAACAACAGTTTAACAGGATATCTAATAGTTGTTGCCTTGGCAACAAGGCTGCTTTTTCTTATTAGTGTACACAAAATAGAGAATAAAAAAAATCCAAATCTCAATTACATGCACCTTCACATGTAGCATGCAGGAACTAAAACAAGCTCTCCATCACATCCATCACGCAGCTTTTAAAAGGACCAAACAAAAAAATGAAAGGGTCTGATGCAACAGTTGCATTAATAAAACATTTTTTCCCAAAAAAAACATGAGTGGTTTTTGTGTGTGTGAAGCACCTGCAGGATAATGGTTTTCTGACCTCTTTGCTGCTCTTGTTTTGCTTCTAAAAAACAAAAACATGACTCACTTGCAGTTTAACTGCCTATGCAAATGCATGTGTTCTTCTTTCATTAATGCCAACAAGATTAGTGCACTTAAGGCACAAAAGCACCTATTCAAAATCTCTCATGACTGTAAATAATTAGCACCTACTTCCATGACACTAACAAAAGTGTAACGATTTTCCTTTTTTTTTTTTTTTTACTTTTCAGATTTTCCGCAGAGCTGACAAAAACGGTGAGTAAACGGTTCCGCATCTTTTCCAATGAAACCTTTATTATTGCTTCTTCATATCCCTTCACTTGTTTAGTAACCTTAAAATAACCTTAGATCTGTCTGTCAGTGAAGATCTATTTCTTTAAGTTGCTCAATTCTTTTGTGTACCTCATCAAAATACCAAATTTTCATCGAAATAAAGACGCTTTCACATGACTTAGCGTGGATCGGAGATGAATGCAAGATGTGCTTTTGGCTAAATTTGTATCATAATTGCAAGCAAGCATTCATCCGCAGGCATGAATCATTTGTTCCCATTCTGAATTTCCCAGTGTACATCCGTTTTTACTTCTTCTGAGTTGTAAAGTGACAAATGAAACCGATGTGGCTCAAACTCACAAACATGTTTTTTTTTCTCCTTTAACAAGTGTTGTGTTCTTATGTGAAATAATAATTTTATTGCAGAGAACCCTTTACTGACTGCGCACATAGCCAGAAGTGATGTCGCACAGGAGCAGCTGTAGTAAGAGTGGTACATGAATGTTAATGGACAGGATTATTCCCACAAAGACTTTATAATGCATTCCAAACACACACGAGTGAAAAAAAAGATATAATTAATAAGGAAAATAAAAGATCAAATCCATTATCGTCAAGCCTAAAGATTAGGGTCCAGAGGGGAATCATTAAAATAGTTCCTGCTGCAGGCTTTCATTATCGAACATATTCGACATTTAACTAACTGAAGCAGAGCAAAGGTGTCAAAAAGTCTTGGAACTCCTGGAAAGTCTTTGCTTTAGTGAAAATACTTTTCTTAAAACGGTCTCCTCACTTGTCAGGCAGGGTGTGCTCAACAGAACAGAACAGGCAGCTGCAAAAAAAACCGAGATCAGGTAGAGTTTGAGATCCACTGGGGAGAAAAAGTTTCATCAGGGATGGCATTTGGGTCGGAACTGAACGCAGGAGATTGGAGCTGATGGAAATAACCCACTTTAATGAAAGAAACAAAACAAGACAAAAAAATTAAAACCGCTTTGGGGTTGTTGTTTTTTTTTGCAAGGAAATAACATTGAGATACCCTTAAAAGCTAAAAAAAAGTTGATTTTGCATGATGTATAGGCCTTTTAAAAATGCAGAGAGCTAATGTATCAATCACACCCTATATTAACTGTGTTCACATCTAGAACTTGTTTGTAACACGTAAATAAAATAAAAAAGAAAACAACACAGACTAAAACCACTAAATGTTAGCCACATTAGCATATTCACAATAATACCCAACTGAGTATTTTGACAGAAGGCTGTGTATTTCTTAAAATCGCTTTGATAACACAACCTCGTTTCTTTAAATAATAATAGGGCTTGTACGTTTAGTATAGTTATAGTGCTCAAAATATGGTATGTGAAATGTCTGTAACTAGCACATTTACTTTTTAACAATCATGCACTACAAACAAGCTTTGAAAAATCTGATGGTAATTGTGTTTTCATGCAGCCTTAATGTTATTTTTGGTGATATATTTTTTTTTTCAATGTGTTGAAATAGAGGACAGATAGCTCATGTGGCACATTGATGTGTGAATTTGAAAAAAGGAAAATTGTTAAGCATATATGCTCCATCTGTACATCTGTGTTCGCCTTCTGATCCTCTTTACACAAGATTTGCCCACCATACAGGCTGTAGGAGTGCATCTGTCACCAGTTCTCACTATGTGCATGTAAAAATGGACTTTTTAGAGATTTTTTTTTACTGTCTCAGTTTCAGTTTCTTTCTTTCAAACACAAATGAAAAATCAAAGCAGTGGTTTAAAAGACATAAGGCAATACAGTGTGCTTGGAAAGGAGTGGGTTAAAGAGACATCTTGTCTGATCCCACCCCTTTTTACAACACCTGATGATGCACATATTTCAATTTACAGATATGTACAAAACATTCACGGTACAATTTTTGCATGGCAACTGTACAAAGTGACTTTTGTTTTTAATCGTTTCTGATCATATAAAGATCTATTAATGACTTCTTGTAGGTTATTTTGAATACATGTAAACCTTTGCTTTGTTTTAAACCTTCATCCAATCCATTCCATAAATCCACACCGCAATTTGATAAACACATTTTCTTTTTTGTAGAGAATGCACTGCTTTTTGAAGTTCAGTTTTCTTAGATTGTAAACTCCTGTCTCTGTCTTTGAACATTCGCTAAAAGTTTATTGGAAGTAAGTTGTATCTGGCTTTATGATGAGAGCCGTCTTCAGTTTGACTAGATACCTTAGTTTCAATAAACCCGACTTTAAAAACAGAGCATTTGTATGTAAACACATAACCCACTCCATGAACAATTCGAACAGCTTTTTTTTTGTAAGATATACAAGCACTGTAGACTTGTTTTATAAGTATTTCCCCAAACCTCTACACTGTACTGTAAATATGGTAGTCTTATGGATGAATATATTAGGAAACGTGCTTTGTGAGTGAGTGTATGGTGCGTTTTTCCCAACACTGCTAAGTTTAGCTCTGACCTGTTTTATTTGTGGTTTCCAGCTTTTTTTTAGTCCAAAGAACTTAAATTCAATCACACTTTCCAGAACATGATTATCAATGACAACTTTTATTTCTAAATTTGCAGGAATGTGGCGATTTCTGAAAATCATGAATTTAGTTTTGTTAACACTGAGTGAGAGTTTATTTTTGTCAAACCATTGTTTTAGTTTCCCTAATTCTTTACTATTTTTTTACATTTCTCTAAGGTTCTCCCTTGTTACTTTTAAACTTCTTGAAACAGGTTTGTTTCTTCATGATTACAATTAAGAACAGTCTTGTTTTTGCATGGAATTTTGTACATACATGGTGATTTAAAATGAAGCTACAGACATACCTCTCTGGATTATTATTCATATTTTAAGTAAAAGTCTCTAACATGTCTATGAAGACTCTCATTCATCCAGGTAGAATCCATCATAGCAGTAGGTTTAAAGGTTGTCATCTGGACTTGGTTTTTCAAGTTGAAGACGTTTCACCTCTTATCCAAAGGGCTTTGTCAATTCTAAAATAGCTGGTCAAAGAGCTGGTTTATATGCGCTACCTGCCCCAACCACAACACAGTGAAAGAGTGAAAGTGAGTGAAAGAAGCCATCTTTGTCAAGAGAGATACCTTCTCATAATAAGAACGGTGGTCTCAGGTTTATTCTTCCATCCATCTACAGCAGTGTTCTGAAACCCAAACAAACCGAGCAGTTTCACCTGGGTCATTAACAGCTGAAAACCAGCTTGGGGAGGGTAGCCACTGTCTCCCCAACCCCAGCTGACGACAAAGGACTCCTAACGACCCAAAACCATGTAGTCTAAGTAGAGAATACTATCCAGTTTCAGTCCTGACTCCTCCCCCATGAGCACAAACGAACCAGCTCTTTTACCAGCTATTTCAGAATTGACAAAGCCCGGTGGATCAGATGAGAAACGTCTTCAACTTTAAAAACCAAGTCTAGATGACACCTTAAATCTACTACTAAAACTCTCTAACGTTTTCATCAGGGATTTTTAGGACCCAACCAGAGATTTAGGCAGAATCCCAATTCTTCCCCTACAACTTGTCCTTCTCTCTCCATTTAGTCCTCCAAACGGAGAGTTATGGAAAAATATTGTCTTTGAATTCAGGCGTTACTCCCACTCGATGATGTCTTCAATAGCGAATAGCTGCCAGGGCTCTGAAATACATAACATCAGTTTTATAACTTCTAAAAAGGCCATGCTAAAATAAAAAGCCATTACTTTTATTTTAATGTAAACTTGTGTACATCAGAACCCACTCACGTAAAGAAAAGCACTTCTCTTCCGTGTGTTGCTAGGGTGCCCCCCTTAAAAATTTATTTCGGACAACCCTACCTCTTGAAATGCCCCAACAATTGGAGGGGTAGAGAGAAGCCATTGGGGTAGGGGAAGAATATGGCCTTAGACTTGCATTTAAGCATAGAAAGTTGGGACCAAAAAAAAAAATCTCCCTTATTTATTCAAATGCTGCATGGTTTATGAACAAAGATGATTTTGCCTCCAGAAAGATGGACTAAACAAGGTCAAGGGAATTTTTCTTTTTGAGGAAAACCTTTTTTTTTTAATTACCAGTAGTTGTATTATTATTTATATTTTATTCTGGATGAGAAATAGACTGATAGCAGCTTAGTTTAAATTCAGATGCATCCCATCTGTGTAGCATGGCATGTTTTCCACTTTCTTGTCACATAGTGGTGAAGCAATGGGCTGAAAGAGGACTATTTGTTCTGTAAGCCGCCTTTGCAAAGCATTTTTCTGATGTGATTTTTACATACTTGACTTCTGAGCTCAGCTGTCAATAAATCAGTGCCCTCAGAGGATAAGTGCAAGTGATGAAAGCTCCGGAAAAGTAGATTTGTTGAACTTTAACCCGTCAGAAATAAGGAGAATTGTTACAAAAAGCATTTTAGTCCAATCGCTTTCTATTCCTCACTCACAGAATTTTACTTCCCGCAGCAGGACGGCCTTATTTTTTCTGGTATTTGTAGTAATAACATCTAAAAATTATTACAAAACTTGGTTTCTATTGCAGATTATTTCATCAACTTTTCAAAAAACCTATAACTTTCTTTTTACCTTAACTTTTTACCGTCACTTTTCCTGACAACAGCTCCAGTCAGAATGAAAAATGATGTCGGCTCAAACCATTAGTAGGACAGTGACTGCTAAAGGAGCCCAAATCTGTGACCTAAAGACAGCGCATGAGTTAAAGTGAAGCTATAAAGCTAAAAGGTACTGGTGGAAAATACTGATACTAAGAATACCTCCATCAGTTATGGCTTTAAGTACACCGCCGTCCACAGGAACTCACCATGAAGAAATCAAACCATCTCCCTTTGTAACACTGCTGCTACTGAGGCTGCGATGCATTTGTGAGGAATTTATAAACCACTTAGGAGAGTCTGTATTGGGACTAACCTTTGGAGAGAGATGAGTGCGGCCTACTTTGTGCCCTACTTTACAGGACGTCCTCACTTTTCTGAAATGGTTCTTGTTTACTTTAATCGTTCCTGCTTGAATTGAACTCAAAGACAGAAATTAGAAGCTACTGTTAAGAAAATGATCTAAAGGCCATGTCACACAGCCACCACGTATATTTTGCACATTTTTCATGTATGAAATATTGGTCTTTCATGATACATGCGTGATATGCGTAATTCATAAGGGTTTCTTGCATTCGTCGTTTCGGGTCTTTACTGTGAATTTGGTTTTGAGCTTTTTCATTATTTTTGGTCGGTTAAGAATTTCGCAGTTTACCCGTATTTTACATAGTTTATACGCAATTATTACGTAAATCTTAGCAATTGTGTGTGATTTTTGTTAGGTTCGTGGCTTTGCACGACCATTCCACACGCATGTCTAACGAACTTTTTCACCCACCAACGATGTATAATTTCATCATCGTCACATATCGTCACTTTACGTAATGCATCACGTTAAAATTACACAATTGACGCATAAATCACTAATGAAATGCATATAATTATGCATGGTTCATGGTCTATGTTGATTTACGTGTTCTTTGCGTGGTTTATTCGTACCTCTTCAGTGGTTTTAACATGATATATGTGTGAACATTTCACATAGAGACGACAATGTTTCTCTCTTTCTCTATGTATATGCACATATGCACATATAATCATAACAATAATAAAAGCACATTTAGAAGATAATCTCGCTCTGTGTCGGAGCTTTGCTTGTTTACAATGGACTTTGTTTTGTTTTTTTCTTCTTCTATGGTAGTATCGTCATTTGTCCAGACCAATCACTATCTGATACGTCATCAGACCAATGGACAGCCAATCACATAATGTGACATCAGCACTAGTCGAAGGACCCCGAAGGGTTGTTGTACCTATAACGGCCTCAACTTTGACATAGCTAAGTGTTTTTGATATTTCTGCTGCTTTTGCTTTAGGCATCAGCAGGATTTTAGCCTCATTCTTAGTTTTTTTATCACAATGTTTCACATGTGCTGTGCAGAGAGTTTCCAGATTGTAGTTCGATTCAAAGATGAACATCTGTGAAGTAAACAGTACTTCTGTATTAAATTTTTTTTAAAATGAAACAGTATTTGCTCTGATTAAGACGGTTTGATTCTGCCTTAAAACGGCACATTTGCTTAATAAATTCTGCGTCACTCCCCTTAAGATTTGTATTCCTCTGAGAAAATGTTACAGAACAGTTGGTTTGCAGTCATCATAGTGGCACAGAAATTATTGAGGCCCTGCATGCAGGGCTTTTCAGAATGGGAGATCTGCCAATAGAGCTTATGTGTCATTGGGAGATCCATGCATGATTCATTAATCCAAAGGCATCAGCTGACATTTGGGTTTAAATCTCTTCTGGATCTGCTGCTGCTCTAATAAGACTAATAAGTCAATGATATTTTTGTGCGCTCTTATTTCATGAGAATTAAAAAAAAAAGGTTTTTCCTTTTTAAATGCAAATGAGATCAATCTGGTATGTGACCACTTAGCTATATTTTTTTAGGCCTTTAATGCAAAGTTGAAAAACCCAGGGCACAGTGATGGATGATGCAGCTATAAATTTCTAATTGGGTTACAAAAGTTTGGATTCCGCCCCCCAAATCTTTTGTAGTTCATTAAAAATGGCATGATCTAGTTCCTACTTGAAGATACAGATTCATAACATCATTTTTAGAGACACTGGGAAGTTTTCTAAATGCAATAAAAACATCCATCAGGGATTTATTCAATGAAAACCTAAAATGTTTTAACGAGAGCAGGAGCAAGACTTTTCCTGTCTTTAAAGGCTAAACACTTTTACAACCTTCAATCGATCTGCAGGGCAGTTCTTGTCAGGATTGTTTGAGACGTTTCTGTGTCTCTGCAGGCTTTGAATGTTGCTATATCCATGCTGCTTCACATAATGTCAATGGGAGACAGGAGTGGAGGCAGATCAAGCACATATGCAGCATGAAGCCCTGCTGCCCATCGTGTAAAATGAGGTGTGACATAGTCCCGAAGAAACAGCCTTTAAATGCATCAGCGCGTCGCACGTTGATCATTGCCACAAGCACTGAAGCACATCCGTACCAATAATCTGGATTTTATCTTGTGTATTACATTTCAGGTATTAGAAAATGTGAAATTGTTGTTTTTTTTTAAAAAAAGACAACCTTTAAACCCAAAGAGGAGACATAAAATAACATCAAAAGGTAAAAGAAAGTCGTGCAGTCACTTGGTGAAGACATGCAGCCTAGAACTGTCAAAGTTGCCTATGGTCATCGTTACTCATCCATTGGACACGTGTCACTTTAGAGAATCATGCTGTCTGTCTAAATCTGACAATCCAGAGGGAGGAATCTTTCCCAAAAACCAACATGAGCAGTGACATGAGGATGTAAATTTAGCCCTGTCATGTTTAACCGTAGGTTACAGTTGGGAGAAGCAGACGGCAGAAATGGATTCAAAGGAATAAATCTGTAAATCAAAGTGAAGTATTTTCAAAGGGAAGGGAGATGGTTCTCAGCAGTGAGTCTGTTTAGGCCACGAAAACAAACAACATCCGAACTTTTGCAAAGATGGATGTGCATGTTGTGGAGCTTTGGAAAAACGTTTTGCTGATCACTACTAGCTCTGCTGAGAAAGTGGGTGTGTTTTAGCCTTGGGGCGGTGCTGGCAGCGCAGACTCTTCCTGGAATGGGCTGTTCTTCACTTTGTGATGTCACAATATGAGAACCCACTTGTTTTCATGGGTTGGGAGGGGCTGATGCTCAGAGCGCAGGCTTTTAAGAGGAATACATAGAAATGGGTGAATGAATCAAAATAGTGCTTTGGGGTTGTTTTTTTGTGAGGAATTAACATTATTATACACTTACAAGCCCAAAAATAGACATCTTATTAAGCATTTATGTAATAAGTCTAAGTAAGATCATTGTATACTACCCATGGAGTCAAGGAAAAATGGGAATTAAATTCAAACACTATAAGAGAAAATGTGTGGGATGAATTATGTGCAACCTGCAATGAAAATGTTAAAAGTCCCCCTGCTGGTTGGCTGCCTCGGTTCGTGTCAAGGCCTGACCAAACAAGGAGCGATGCCTGGGGGTGGGGGCCGGGGCTTGCTCCAGGGTGGGGGGGTCGGTGCTTCGGGGGATGGGACCCCTGGGCTGAAGAGACTTGCTGTTTGACTACCGGGGGACAGTCTACCAGCTGTCCCCGACTTACCCTCTTCCTCATAATCTCTTATTGGGGGGGGGGGGGTTTCAGCCTGCGATGCACCTTGGGGGGAGGAGCTATTTGGCAGTGGTCCTCCTCCCATGATTGCCGTATGAAATAGCCCCCCCTCCCCCCTTTTCGGTTTTAATTGCACCTTAGACATGCAGGACCCTTGGTAGGGGGGTTGCTTGGACATCACTGCCAGCAAGCAGGAGATGTCCTCTCAGTGCCCTATTTTAACAGCACCGCCTTAGTACACACACCCTTTACCCCTCAAAATATAAACTCCAACACAGACACACATACATCCCTCTCTACCCCTGGGTATCCTCCTCCTGGGCTGGGGCGGGTGGCCCCTGCCTTGCTCTCTCCTGGACCAACCGTGGACTGGGTGGGTGGTTGCCTGAAGCGTGGAGCGGGTCTCACTTGGGGGGTCCTGGCTCGTACCTGTGGATGGGGTGGGGGGATGCCCAGAACTTCTGGGTGGTGGTGGGGTGCTCGTCTGGGGCTGTGGGTGCTCTTCTGGGGTGGGCCTTCCGGCGCGGCAGGGCTGCTCTCCTGGTTGGGCTGGAGCTGCACTCTCTGTCCCCCCATGCCTCCCTGATCTCTGGCTTTGGGGGCCCAGTGGCGGTCCTACTGCCCCTGGCCTGGGTGGCGGATGAGATTGCCCGGGAGGCAGTTGTTCTCTATCTGCTACCGTGCAGGTGTTGGGGGGTTCTGGCTGCCGCTGCTGCTGCGGTGGGGGTCTTTGTATGGGGATGACTGCGCACTCTCCCTCCTTCTTTTCACATTCCACCATCCATTTTAGAAGAACATAAACACTCACCTGAGCACAGGTGTTAGCTCACCTTTGCACAAATTGTATGTGACTGAATGAAATATTTCATACTAGTTGGTCTGAATGCATAGGTATGCGTGTGTGAACACTATCTGTTTTGTGTACATGTTGACATGTGAACATTTTTGCAGCCAACAGGTATGCTTATAACATTTGAGTGTGTGTATGGACAGGCCCCGCCCTCATAGACTTGTATGACATCTGAACCTAACGGTAATGATCATAACCATCCAGAAACTTGTTGTCTTATGCTGCTTCATGGTTTTACCCCCCCCCCCCCCTTTCTATAATCACCCTCCTATCCCCCCTCTCTAACATCCCTCTCTCTTCCTCCCTCCTTTCCTTTTCCGTCCGGTCCAACACAAAAGATTTTCAAAAATGATTTAAATGAATAAAGTTTGGCCTCGATTACAAAAAGGGTTTATTCAGACATTCCTCTCTTTTGTCGCAAGAGTTTAAAAGTTTAAAAAGAAATAAAAATTAAAGGTCAGCAATGGAGACATTTTTAGATAAAAAAATGAGCTACTTCTATAAGTCTGTGGCCATTTCTAAATTCATCAAACCGTTCTCATCATTGCTATGTTGGAGAAAATGCAGAAAAATAAGAAACCAAAATATGCGTGTTTGATCTCCTATGTTAGTTAAAGAAGAAATAAAAACAATCTTTAAAAAGGAAATGCACCGTCGTTTCTGTTTGGTGTGATAGTTTATTTTCCAATGAATTGAAAAATATTAAATCGACAAGAATAAAAGACTGGAAAAATAAACTGAAACTAGTATACATAATGGAAAAACTGACCACCTCCCTCCATGTGGAAGATTGTTTTTGTTTGTCTTAGAATTTTGTTTTGTTTTGATTAATTGATGAACTCTTCCAATATTCTTGTAAGAAATGACTGAAAATGTAATTACAGAAAAGCAATTATCACAGCAAAAACAATTGCAAATATATTTATTTTTTTAAAATAGCTAATTGATCCAATCCTTCTATGTTTCAGATGATGGCAAGCTGTCTTTTGAAGAGTTCAATGCTTATTTTGCTGATGGGATTCTGACGACTGAGGAGCTCCAGGAGCTTTTCTACTCCATAGACGGCCGACAGAATAAGTGAGTAGTTTGTTTTTATTTCTCATTTGGGCGCCATGCGTTGCATCACCAAAGTCGTCAATTTGTGTTCACTGCAGAAAGTCACCAGTTAGACTCAGAATGCGAATTTGCAGGGGGTGGGGGGTTGGGAGGCGACTCAGCTAAAGCATTGCCTTGCAACTGAACTGAAGCTCAGTAAATCATTTTCAGCAGCCATCCTTTGGACACAAAGCCCAATGCTGCTTCAAAATATCATTTTTTGAAATGTTAATCTGCGCTGTGAACGTTGGACCCTCCGTGAAATGGTTTCAGGCTTTATTGTGAAGGAGGTGTTCTTTATTGCTTGTGACAGATTTGGTATTTGTATTCATGAAACCCTTTAGAAATCTGCCTTCCTCTACACATCTCTATTGCAGTAACACGAAGAATTTTGAATGTGTTGTTCACCTTTTCAGCGTACTGCCCACACCAAATCAACTTTCACTGATGTGTGACAGCTGGTTTGGCAGAGATTTTTACGCCGGATGCTCTTCCTGACACAACCCAATGTTTTTTTCCGGGCTTGGGACTAGCACAGGGAAACCCAGACTTGTGGCTACAATCCAGAAGATTTTTGATTTGATTTGAAATGGTTTATTTCAAGCAATCAAGTAGAAACAATACACAAAAGGAATATAATCTTCAGTTATACATTCATTTACATTGAATTAAAACTCTCATTTTATTTTATTTTATTTTATCTTATTTTATATAATGAGATTTATTTGATTTTAGCTGCTTAACCATAAAAAAAATTATGAACCCCACAAGTAATGGAGGATGCAACAAAGTCTGCATTCACCATGTTACAGCAGTTATCTTGTCTTTTTTGGAAAAACAGGTATAACGTGTCTATCCAGAGCTAAAAGAAAACTCAAAAATGTAATTAAATTTCTTTATTAAAGTCTTTAAAGAACTCTACTGGCTTGTGTCCACAAAGAAATCAAAATTGCAGGACTGAATGCATTATTTTAAGCTAAATTGGCCTGTCTGACTTAATTAAATCCATATACCGTGCTTTAATTAAAAGAGCCGGACAGCCAGGACCAGTCCTATCCTCCACATCAAAAAGACTGTTTTTTTGGGCAGGGTAATCTGAGGAATGTTCCTGCTGTGACCCCAGCCAGGCTTAAATGCTATTAAATCTGTGAAGCAGAAAAGATGAGCGGTTCATCTTTGAATTTGCCTAATTAACTTTCTCCTTCCTCTTCTCTGGTGTTCTGCCCCGCAGCAATCTGGACACTGACAAGCTATCAGGTTGGTGGGAGAGTGCTGTTCTCTGTTTCGGCATGATAAGAAGTTCCTTTTTTTAAGCTAAATATTCCCAGACTTGAGTGTGTGTCAGTGCGTGGGGATATTTTTAGTTCATCAGAAGGGCTATAGCGGATAACTTCAAAGCAAACAGTCCCACACCTTTGAAAGTGAAATGATTTGAGACTGCCTTCACTTTTTCGACTTATAATGTGAAAAAAAAAAACCTGATAGTGTATTTGAAGCAACAAAAAAGATCACAACTATTCAAAATGGTGGCAGGTGGATGGAATTTACTCTGAGAATGGCAGCTTTTTAAATATTTAGAGCTTTATCCTGAGCTAACTTACCCAGATGGTCTCTTTTTATTTACATGCTGGAGAGAGGATTCTGCTTTTCGTCTACAAGAAAAAAAACTACATTTATTGGTCTTTTTTATGGGGCATGCGTCAGATGAACTAATAAAAAGTGAAGAATTGGGTCACAGGCTTGTAAATAGCAGTTTTGCCAAGAATAAAACTTCTGCATAATTGATTAAATGGATTTTTTTTTCATCTGACATCGGTAGAATCTCACTGCTTTTTCCACGATACAATGCCTCCTTTTCTTTAAAGCTCAGATTTAGTTTACTACATGGTTATCCTTCTGTTATTTGAGTTTCTCTGGTGGTGATAGTGGGATGTAAGTCAATGAGTTGAATTTTTGGGAAGCCACGTTGTGTCTGCTGTAATTAGGAGTCATTTGTTAGAGCAAGTTAAGCTTTTTTTATGAATTTAGTATTTTTTGCTTCCTAAAAGTCTATCTACTTATTAAAAAAAAAACATTTTTTCTTGCTCTACTTTTATGTTTGGACTTTTTATTCTTCATTAAATACATTTTTTTTAAAAAGGTCACTGCTATAAGACTTTATTTGGTTCTCATTTCTTTTTCAGATTATTTTTCTCAGCACCTCGGGGAATATTTAAATGTCCTGTCATCTCTGGAGAGCCTGAATATTGCCATTTTGAAGGCAATGGATAAAACTAAGGAGGTAAGGCTTTACCACAAACAGTGCCAAGGTTAGTTGGTGCTCGTTGTTACGCCCCCTTCTGGGTCTAGGGGCACCGAGGCGGCATAACATAAAAAAAGTAATGTTTTTGGCTACTAAATTGACTGCAACACAAAACACCAAACGAATGTCTCCATAAAATAACCAAATTTATTTACAAAGAAACAACAACCAGCAATAACTAAAAGTGAAGCAAAAGGCTTCAGGGTGAACCCAGGCCAAAATAACAAACAAAACCCCAACTAACTGAAACATGTTTTCTTACCTGTTCAAAGGAAAAGGGAAAACAAAGACAAACACTAACCTCCCTAACCTAACAGAAACAGGAGAAAACATGTACTAAAGAAAATGGCAGTTCACCCCTACAGCTTCACTTAAACAAAACTATAAACCAAAGGACTAAACAGAGTGGGCACAAACTACAAAGAACTAATACAAAATACTAAAGTGCAACACAAACTAAACAGGTGGTGAAATACAAAACAAAATGGAGAACAAAACAAAATGGAGAAGAGGGCCAAGCTGCAGTGGAGGCTTTTGCTGCAAGGCACCCTTCTCCCCGACTGGATGTCCAAATGGTGGTTTTAAAGGCTGCCTCCACCAGCTGGTCCAATGGGAGGCCACACCCTTTCCACCACACCTGAAAATAATCAGACAAAAACAGACACAAAGATCCACAAAAAACACAAGTCCCACTCTGATAAAGAAATAATACACAAAACACAGAACAAACAGAATCAAACAAAACCAAATAAAACCAAATACGGCCACAGCCATTACACCCCCCTACCTAAGATAAAACTTCTTTCAAAAGAAGTTTTTACACCAAGTGGAGCACACAAAAAAAAGTGGTGGCTCTCGCAGCACACCACACAAACTCAAGATGGCCTCACAAGACGAACACAAACTCAGGACACCACACAAAGCTTAACGCACAAAACAAACTTAAGGCGCCACACAAACTAACCGGCCACACAAAACGCATTACAGAAACTCAGGACGCACCCCTCGAGGCACGCGACCGTCCACTCAGGACGCGCACCCCTCTGGGCACGTGACCGTCCACTCAGGACACGTACCCCTCTGGGCACGCGACCGTCCACTCAGGACGCGCACCCCTCTGGGCACGCGACCGTCCACTCAGGACACGTACCCCTCTGGGCACGCGACCGTCCAACTCGGGCCGCGCACCCCTCTGGGCATGCGACCGTCCAACTCGGGGTGCGCGCCCCGCAGGACACGCACCCGTCAACTCAGGGTGCGCGCCCCGCAGGACACGCACCCGTCAACTCGGGGTGCGCGCCCCGCAGGACACGCACCCGTCAAGACTAGTCTCACTAGTCACACCGGCACACAGGACTAACTCAAAATTAAACAAACAAAACAAATGTGTTGCACCGAACAAAATTAACTTTTGGTTTGGTAACGTTTGGTTAACAGTTTTTTTCTCTTTTTCCACAAAATGTTGAAAATGTGCTTAAAGCACAAACTTAAAATGTTTTGGCCAGGCCACAATGCACTCAAAAGTGCCACTACAAATTCAGAGTGACTTGAGAGTGAGGTATCTACTCACAGACATTATGAGCATTGGATGTCTTCTCTGGCAACCCCAGTCTGGAGCAATAGTGTTGGGTCTGCCCTTGCACCGGTTACGGCTGCAGGAACTTACGGACCTGCCTCCGCCCAATTGGGTTAGTGGCATTGGCAACACCTGCAGTAGCCTCCACTCCTACACCGTCGCCTACACCACCTCCAACTTGTCTCCAGCCAAGGTCTGCCTGAGGGTTGGAGCATTCCTGCTCAGACAACTGCTCTTGGCCTCCAAAGAACAAGTCACAAACTTCAAATGCCAATGTTTTGGCCCAAAAAGAGAAAGACAAACTGTTAACCAAAGTTTCCAATCACAATCAAAACTGAACATAAACCCAAAGATCAAATCACAAATGATGTGAACTCAAATGGTTTCAAACATCCCAGATGAGCCCCCAATTATGTTACACCCCTGTCTAGGGGCTTGTTAATGGGTGTAACATAAAGGTAAAAAGGAAAACTAAATTCACCAATGACTCAAAAACCCTCACGAGACCCAGACTGAAATTAAGCTGGGAATTTATTTACAATGCCCATTCAAAAACATACAAATAACTAGGGATGGCCTGTTTGACACGGCGCTTCGGCGCGCGGTTCACTTTCATGAAACAAAATGTTTCGGCACAATGTTTCGGGGCGTGTGTCAACTAGCACAGATCACGTGGTTGATGACGTATGACGCGCCAAATGCTTCGTTTGGTCGAACCACGGTTCAGATGTCACTTGCGTTTCGAACAGTTGGGCGCGCTGTTCTCTAGAAACACGAAATGAATCCTGAACGTTTCCTGGTCAGTTCTATTGTTTCCCCTGTATCAGAATCAGCGTCAGTTCATTGCACTTTGCCATGACTCCTAGTAAAAAACATACTGTGGCTCCGATCGTTTCTACTCGATTTCTCCTAATAATAAAAAAAAATGCATGATTGTTGTGTATAAAAAAAAACTTCAATAAGTTTATAATGGCACAGCCACATAGCATCTGTAGTGATAGCTCAGTGGATTGATTGACTGGCGTCACTTCCAGAGGTCCTGGGTTCGAAACCAGCTTTGTACAAAAACCCTTTTTTGCATTGCGTTTTTTTTTTCTTCATGTGATGTTTCCTACATGTGTTGTTTTACGTTGTTCTTTTTAATTATAATTAACAACATTGTTTTGTTTTACGTTTTTTTCATCATCATCATTTCCACATTGAAGTGTTACAAGGAGCTTAATTGAAACACATGTCGACATCCAGTCCGCCACCAGATGCCGCTATTCAGTGTGGTTTCGAAGCCCTGAATGGGTGGTTCATTTTTCCGGCACAATTACAAGAACCCCAATGAGGCTTCATGGGGCTTCTATTCCCATCCCTACAAATAACCAACCCAAATTACCAGGACCAAAAAAACTAACAATGTTTGATCTAATGCTCTGCTCTGCTACTGCCAGCTGGAGGGGGAGGGGCCTTCAACAGATGAGGTGGCAGTTTTTAAAGCCGCTGCTGGGAAGTCCTCAGCCAATCAGGTGGTCCGGACACGGTGGAATCTAATTGGCACTATAGAAGAGGGAAAAGAAAAGGAGAGACAGATCCTCCCAAAGGAAAACATACAGAAACACATTCCAAACATACAAACAAAAGAACATTACGGCCACAGCCGTAACACTCGTGAACCCTTAATTTAACACTCCAACGGCCCGAAGGACCTCTATAGATGGAAGCAAACTCACATATAGTGAACTTGAACTGGTGGAGCATTGACATAATGCAAACATCGGTGATCTGGAACCAAACAATCAGCACAGACTGTTAAAAAACTAAAGATCTCACATGGATCTCACTTTTAAAAGAAGAACAGTTGCCCAATAAATTGTTTACAATAAATATTTCAATGTAAAATAAATAATAGGTTATAATAACAAGAAAATTAAATATATATGCATTAAAAGTTCTTTACAATCTGAAATCGAGCAGTCTGATTTGCAAAGGCAGCTCACATCACAATTCAGCAAAATCCCCTTTAAATTTACAAAAAAAAAGCAATTCTTTTTTTTTTTTTTGGATCAGTTGAGAGCCAAATGGCAGAATTCTGGATCAACCAAGCGACATCTGGCGAAGCCTGATAGAAGTGTCTGCTGGCGGTAAAGAAGAGCTGACTGGATTTGTGTTAAATGCATGAATTGCTGAAGGAAGTCTCAAATTCTGACTTTCAAAACTCCAATCCAAAACAAGATTAAAAATAAAACTGGCCGACCAAAGAAAAGCAATTTAAATGCAAAACGGAAAAAAAACAGTAACATATTATTGACAGTTTTATTGACATAAAAAATAAAGTATTTAGTATACTACAAAATACTCATTTGTATTTAAACTTGCAAATACATAAAACCCTCTTTCAATAAATACAAAAAAAATATTTCAGCCTCATCGACTTAGAGAATGGTTGCATTAAAGTCCTCCCTTTTAAATATGTTTCGGCCCAACAATAAAGCTGTAAGATAGCACCACCTAATAAGAGCCACAGCTGTAAAGGAAAAAAAGGTTTTTGTCTTTTCTGGCCCCTCCACATGGAACACTCTACAAAAAAGATGGAAATTAAAAAAAACTCATTCCTCTGAATTTGTAAATCCAGGGTGAGAATGGGGAAGAAAGTCACTTTTAACTGTGACATTTTTATTTATTTTATGTTTTAAATGTTTTATTTTTTTATTGTAAATGTAATTTATTGTTTCCCCCTAGCCAGGACTCCCTTGAAAAAGAGATTCTTAATCTCGATGGGACATTTCCTGGGTAAATAAAGGTTAAATAAAAAAAAAAAAAAAGAAAATTGTGTTTGTGTCAGACTCCAAGTCAAAACAGCCAGATGTGAATAACCCTAAAAACTATTGATGAAATCGGGTGAAAAGTTTATTAGGTCTGGTGGCTAAAACGTTCAAAATCCACCCATGTGTTTGAAAAGTAAAACATCTTCGTGCTGTTTTATTTAAAGCTGTCACTTATGCTCGAAAATGGTAGAAAACACAAACTTTTTCAAACTCCAGCAGGGTTTTGTGGCTGCATTGATCAAAAGAATTCCTTTTCGTGCATTTTTCTTCAAACCGATAGCCTTGAACACGGGAGAAGAAGTGCAGTTAGATTATTGGGTGTCACATTGCTGCTGTTCAGGTCCGTCTTTATTCCTATTTCCATCTCC
Organism: Oryzias curvinotus; assembly: GCA_023969325.1. NCBI lineage: Eukaryota > Metazoa > Chordata > Actinopteri > Beloniformes > Adrianichthyidae > Oryzias > Oryzias curvinotus. The sequence goes on along the minus strand of CM043710.1, from coordinate 14,846,841 downwards.
ATGGCAAGTCACAGCTCCCTGGAAAAAAAAAATCAGAAATCAGAAATGAACGCAGTCCTCCAAATAATATTTGTTGAAAGTTGGCTTTTGGTCCTTCCCCTCCTGCCCTGAATGGATTTGTCCCCCCTCCCCAGGGCAGCTCCTCCTAGCTCTGCGCTGAAACTCCAGTTCCTGCTGCTCACTTTAATTCAGCAATCTATACATCAGCCTTTTCCTGGTATAACAGGGCAGCCGGCGAAGGCAGGGGACACCCTGGACAGGACACCAGTCTGTTGCAGAGCTAAAATCACACACCCAGTCACACTCACACCTAGGGACAATTTAGATTAACCTATGAAGCATGTTTTTGGATGGTGGGAGGAAGCTGGAGTCCCTAGAGAAAACCCACACATGCACGGGGAGAACATGCAAAGTCCACACAGAAAGGTCCCCCATTGGGGTTCTGTCCAGCTCGGACTTGAACCATGGCATTCTTGCTGTGAGGCAAGCGTGCTAACCACTGCGCCACCGTGTGGCACAATTTAATTTAATAATAAAGGCTTAATGGCCACAAGTTTTATTTTTCTAAACAGTAAAGTTGGAATTTGCAGCTCTCATTGGTTTTTGGTCAGTAATAAAATGGACTAAATGGCTCTTTACACGTCAAAGGTTGCAGCCTCCTGATCTATGGTTTGAGTTTCCCATCATCTAATCTGGTTTTCAGTTTGGTTAAATTTATTTATTTTTATTTATCTTAGTTTTAATTCAGATGTCAAGTGTCAGCATGATACACAGCCACTACGTACATGTTGCGTGTTTTCCACCTATGAAATTTCGTTCATGATACATGTGTGATATACGTAATTTATGTGTTACTTGTGTTTGTTGTTCGTCAGTGTGTGCAGATGTCTATTGAGGGTTTTGGCCAACGGCTCTTTACATGAATTTAGTTTTGAGCTGTTTAAAATTTTTGGTCAGTTGAGAATTACGCAGTTTATACATGCTTTACATAGTTTATAGGCAACTATACTTACATTTTATGCAGTTGTGTGTGATTTTTGCAAGATGCATGCGCAAATTTGTGGCTTTCCACGACGTTCATGTATTTCTATCGGACTTTACGCATGTACCACTGATGTATAACGTTTTTATTGTGTATATGGCGCACATATCTTCGTAAAAGTGCATAATTGATGCACTAATCACAAATGAATTGCACATGAACAGCCCAATCATCACACCCAGTTCATGTTCTACATTGATTTGCATGTTCTTTGTGTGGTATATTCATATACCTTTACTGTGGTTTTAACGTGGTTCATTTGTTAAGATCTGTGAAATTTCGCAACTTTTCTCACTTTTTCCATGTATATTCACACATGACCAATACTCATTCATGCAATATGCATAAAATGTACATAGTGGCTGAGTGACACAGTCTTAAGCTTATGTTGTCTTGTCGTCTCGCTTCTCCTGCATTTGGAGAAGTAAACAGATGCCAAACAGTTCACATTTGTTAAATAACTGAGAAGTTTACCTGAAATTTAATTGACTAAAAGTTTAAAGTTGACATATGCAGGACCATAAAAGAATGTTTCCTTCATTTAACTCAATTCAACTAGGAGTCACTCATTAGGGCTCTGAAACTGCTTTGCCAGGTTATTTTATGCCTTCTCTCTTAACCCTTTGATGCATATTGATACAAATATGCATCAAATCTCTTGTGCTTCAAGATGACCTCAATTTAGATCTACTTAAAAGCAAAAGCATTACTGACTTTTTTTTTCCCTATAGCTGGAAATAAATCCAGGCATCAAGGGGTTAAAATGTGAAATCAGTTTAGCCAAAACAGGGGAAAAAAATCAAATGAAAACCTCTCTGTTGTTTGGAAGTCTAGCTTTTTGTGTGATTGTGTTTTCTGCTCGAATAGAGAAAAGCCTGAGAAGTCAAAGCCGCATCTTTGCTGTTTTAGACAGTTTGAGTGAGCATCCTTTAATGAGGAATTTCAATTGTAACACGTCAGAAAACAGCAGTGCTAATTTAACAAGAAGTGGGAGATGTATTCTGAATATTTTTGCATAATCATTCATTCTGTCTTAATTAGATCACCTTCCTTCTCCGTTTTTGTCCTATAAAGAAGAAGGAGCGTGTTGCTGCTGAGTGGATGCGGTTTGTCACAGCTTTGCAGCTAGAAGGCCCTATCAGGGCTTTTTATAGTTCTTTAGTGATTAGTAAAATTAGGGTAACTTTGAGAGTCTTTAGCTACATGTTTTATATATATATATATATATATATATATATATATATATATATATATATATATATATATATATAAATATATAAAACGCCCCTCTCACCCTCCGCGGGTGGTTTCTCCTCCAAGCTCGGGTCCTCTACCAGAGGCCTACAGTGCTGTCCTCCAGCACTGTAGAGCAGAGGATACAGTGCTGGAGGACAGGTCCTCATGGGAGGACAAACGACAAACCCCTCCATGGGATGTACCACCGGACCATAACTGAAGTGGCTGATATCAAGAAGTCCTACCAATGGCTAGAAAGGGCTGGCCTACAAGACAGCACTGAAGCGCTCATCCTGGCAGCTCAGGAACAAGCCCTGAGCACCAGAGCGATAGAGGCTCAGATCTACCACACCAGACAAGACCCAAGTTGTAGGCTGTGCAAAGAGGCGCCTGAAACAATCCAGCACATAACTGTAGGGTGTAAGATGCTGGCAGGTAAAGCATACATGGAGCGGCACAATCAAGTGGCTGGAATAATATACAGGAACATGTGTGCAGAATATGGACTGGAAACCCCAAGGTCAAAATGGGAAACACCTCCGAAGGTGGTAGAGAATGAGGGGGCAAAGATCCTGTGGGACTTCCAGATCCAGACTGATAGGATGGTAATGGCGAACCAACCAGACATCGTAGTGGTGGATAAAGAACAGAGGAAAGCCGTTGTGGTGGATGTGGCAGCGCCAAGTGATGGGAACATCAGGAGGAAGGAACATGAGAAACTGGAGAAATACCAGGGACTCAGAGAAGAACTGGAGAAAGCCTGGAAAGTGAAGGTGACAGTGGTGCCTGTGGTAATTGGAGCACTCGGGGCAGTAACCCCCAAAATGGAGGAGTAGCTGCAACAGATACCTGGAAAGACCTCAGACCTCTCAGTCCAGAAAAGCGCAGTGCTAGGAACAGCTAAGATACTGCAGGACCCTCAAGCTCCCAGGCCTCTGGTAGAGGACCCGAGCTTGGAGGAGAAACCACCCGCGGAGGGTGAGAGGGGCGTTTTTATATATATATATATATATATATTACCTGTTATTTTACATTAGGATTCAACAACAGGATAAAAAGTCCAACTGCAGCTCCCACACATTTCACTTGCAGTGGCTTTTAAGGCGGTATTATCTTGTGAGTGTGTGCGTCTCTAGTCTTTCTGTGTCTGAGTTGCTTCTCCTTGTGTTTGTCCCTGTCCGTCAGGAGTATCAGGGCGCCAGCGTGTTGGGTCAGTTTGTCACCAGGTTTATGCTCAGAGAGACGTCCAGCCAGCTGCTGTCTCTGCAGAGGTCCCTTCAGTGCGCCATGGAGGCTGTGGAGGAGCAAAGCAGCCCTACTCCGTGAGTTCTGTCAAATGAGTTTGTTTTTTTTTTTTTAAATATGATCCTATCTCTTTGAGGTTGATACATGCATGTAAATGTCTAACTGGAGGGGGAAGATCTTCACTGTCTGGAAACATGTTACTAGTTGGTTATGCTGTTGTAGAGCTGAAAGTGCCAATCAATAGATCCCCCATTAGGGAGTATTTCAAATTTCAAGTATAAAATCAAAGGAGGAGGTTAAAAATAATCCTTCGTGACAGTTTTTTGGGAGGAAATACTCACAAAAAAGGCAGAATACAAACATATTCAAACTAGACTTTAAATATGTTGTTTTGGTTTTAAAATTGAACCATATTATGTTGAAACAAAGGGGTCTGATTACTTAACTGCACCCATAGCTGCAGTTTTCATTACTTTAGGTTTCGAACAGGTTTCAATCCAGAAGCAAAAGGGTTATTGTGTGATTGGCCCTTGGATGGGCTAGAACCGGGCTCTGCAACCTTTTATACTGAAAGAGCCATTTGGGCCACTTTCTGATCAACAAAACCCCAACAGGAGCTGCCAAGTTCCACTTTTCCACTAGGAAACATGCATGTTTTTGTGGCTAGCAATCCAAAATACACCTTATGAATATTTTCTACAATTCTTATTGTATTGTGCTTTTCTTTATACAACAGTGTTTTACTTTTTACAGCAGCAGTTATAAGTTCCTTTCAGAATAAAATACACTCTTTGTTATTCAATGTCCTACTGCTGCTGCAGCTTCATAGGAATAAAACATTTAAGAAAACCAAGTCAAACATGGTATTTTCTAGGGGTGTGTATTGACAAGAGTCTAGCGATACGATACATATCGCAACACATCTCACAATCCGATCAAGTGTGTATCGTATATACAACGTATATCACGATACATCAAAAGACTGTACAAGAACAATTTTTCAATATTTTTTAAAGAACTCTACCTGAATATTAACATTCCTTTAACTGTAATAAAATGGTAAAATTCATTTTATCGAATGACCCAAGCAAATTCATAGTGCTTTTCTGTTGATAAATTAAGATATATTTGTTCTTAAAGGGAACAGTCAACATTGTCCAATTTACAAAGCAAAATATATCCCAGCATAAGAAAAAAACAGAATGAATGTGTTTTTATGAAACAATGCATGTTTCATAACAACAAAAACCGCGAAGCTGTCTGCCCATTTAACAAAGGCTGGTTCTTGCAAGATCTTGTCGTTGTTCAAAGAGCTGCTTAAAGAGGCTCCGTGTGCTCTGCTGACAACTAGCGGCCAGGGGTTTAAGTGAAAAACAAGAGTCAAACGCTGGAGCACGCTCATAAATAATTAAATAAACATTGTCTTGACAGCTTTTATAAATTGATACAACTATCACCATATGAAATATTATGATTTTTTTTCCTACACCCCTAGTATTTTTTGTCATTGTGAATTTGTGAATTTGGCGCTCCTTCATCCAGTTTCTGCATCTACCATTGATTATAACATTGTTGTAGAATTCCATTGTGTTTTCAATCTGTTCATGTAACTGCAGTACTATAATGTAATTTTATTATTTAACTCCTATCACAGTAGATTAAATCCTTTTGCCATAATTTTTCTGAAATGTTAAACGTCTAAATATAAATAACGTAACTTAATTCCTTGAAAACAGATTACCCAAAACTACACTTATATTATTTATTCAAATTGTTAGCATTTTTCTTCAAAGCCAAAGAGCCACAATGAAGAAATAAAAAAGGGGGAATGTGGCTCTGGAGCCTCAGGTTGCAGACCCCTGCACTAGAAGGGCAGACCGGGCCTGTTCATCCATAAATCAGTTGCCGCCGCATCGTCAAAGTTTTGTATTCTGTGTTGTTGTGCAATAAGACAACCAAAAATGAATGTTGAAACTTGGCGAAAAACAAAAAACAAAAAAAGGAGCACAGAGTGCACAAGCAGACTACTTCAGCATCAGCGAGTCAAGTGCAGCCAAGCACCGCGGCGACGGGTACGTTAACTCTGCCTCTCTGCTCTGCTGTTTTGGAGTGTTTATGTAAAGCACTAGAAGGAAAAGTGCTTTATAAATAAAGCTGAATTTGAATTTGAATATCTCTCTGCAAAGAAACAGAGTTTCCGTAGTTCATGGTACCACAACAGACCCAGGTTAGAATATTGAGTAAAAAGTGATTCTTCATACTGTTTCCCATGCAGATGCTTCATCATGATTTGGTTTATACTAAGGGATGTTTTGTGAGTTTTCTTTTTTATGAACATTTAGGGTTTGTGTGCTTGTTGACTAAAACTTACTATGTGTTTAAAATGTGTTTTCTGGACTTCCAAATCCACTTTTTTTATGTCTAGAAGATTTAAAGTCCATTGTCAATTTCAAGACAACGCCACCTGGAAGAATGAGAACCATTACCAACATATTTAAAATGTGTTTTAAAATATTTGAAGAATCTGTGACCCTGGAGTTGGATCTGGAAAGGAGGTTTTCCAGACTCTACCTAATGCACCACCCAGCTCATACTTTAGACATCAGTTCAGAACAGCCTACTTTGTCCCCTTACAGTGAACAGACTCAGTTCTAATCCCTAATTTTATCATTTCAAGTCTCTATGTTCTACCTATCCATGGATTAGTACTATTACAGTCCTCTGACTTCCTCCACCAGTCAAAAGGGAGTTTGATTGGTGGTTTTACTTTAAACACAATAGAGATTGAGCCTAGTTATCTCAGGGGCATCAGTCATCTCCCCAAGCATAGATAAAATCCCCTGAAACCATAAATATGATGAAGGTGGTGCAGAAAGTGCATAGATGGAAGCTTAAAATGTTTATTACCATAATGCCCTGAGGAAACATCTTACTGTGGGTTGAAATGTTGATTTAAAAAAAGGACTTGATGGAGAGAAATGAGACTTTGAAAGAGTTCTGAAGTTACAAACATCCTTGAAAAGTGCTTAAATATTTGACAGATCCAAATCTTCAAAGCAAAATGGAAGAATAAACTCAAAAATGTGCTGTCCCTTCATGATGGTTGTCGTATGCTCAAAGGCGACTTTACAGCCACTCGGAAATGGTCCAACAGGTTTGGATCTGGAACAGCTCGCGCATGGAAGCTCTGTCAGGGGCAGAAGTAGAAATCAGCTGAGCTAAGCTGCAGGTCTCTGTTTTGCTCGGCTGCAGCAGATTCACGGTTGCTGCAGTGGCCTTTTGACTGCAGGCTGTTCTCAGCGTGTGAACCTTCCAGCAAACCTCTCCTCCTGTGTCGTTGGCATGATCCCACAGACGTGCGTGCACCGCCACACAAAACAAAGAAAAGTGTTCAAGCACGCACATTAGTGGGAAGCCTGACATCCCATTCTTGACACTCAGCATTGGGCAAAACAATACTTTTCTTGATGATGACAAGCACCAAAAATGTGTGATTATTTGTGAAGAAAAAGGGTTTTTTCTTTTATTTTCCATGTCTCACTGCAATTTACCAAACGTTTTTTTTTCCCTTCTCCACTGGATTGCTGTTCATCTCTACTTCTTGCATCATCTTTCTCTCGCTTTTTGTAATCACCCAGCATCCCTCTTACCCATCGCATCATTTTACTCCTATATATTTGATTCTAAATTCCTCCCGTGGCTGCCTCTCCCTGGAATATGTTCAGTGGGTTTGTTTCTTCCACATTTCTGACACTCGCTGTCTTTCTCTCTGATGTCCGTCTCTGTGGGTCTCTGCTGTCATGGCAGGAGGGAGGCTAAGGCGCCAGAGCTGACAGCAGTACAGAGAGACGGGAGGCAATGTGGCCGCAGGGTCAACAACAACCTCTGCATGCCCTCACTGGAGCTGAGCTCCAACACCCTCAGCACAAGTAAGATCTAGAGATTTTCATCGTTTTTTTAGATTCTCAGCAACAATGTTAGATCGGACATTTAAACTTCCACTCCAATCATTTTGTGATCTACTGTAAAAATAGTCTTTTAATTAGGATTAGGCCATTTTTTTGGCAAAATAAAAATTGCGTTTGTTGTTAGGACATAGTTTCTGCAGAGCGGCAGAAGTTCATTAGAAATTCAGTTTTGTGTAATAAGCCTGTCCCCACTTCCTATCATCCTTCTGTTTACACCCCTGGCAGTAGCCAGCTGTACAGTTTTTATCCAGATTCCAGCTCAGGCGAGGTAAACAAAGACGTCCATGAATCTATATTTCTGCAAGTGGATGCATCAGAATGGAGCAGAGCAGGAAGCCTGTTGCCTACCGACTGTAACACCTACAATCTTTTTCAAACAGCATTTTTTCATCTGCTCTTGATTTACAACGCTTTGAATAAAGAAATACTCAGAAATACTATTTTAAGCTAAATGTTCTTTATATATGTCCTCCAGCATCGGAAAAAAAATAAAAAAAACATAATTGGATTGGGCTTTTAAACAAAATGGGGTGAATAATGAACATGTTGAGGGGTTTTTTGTGTTTATTTTATTGTCTCATTTAGAAATTTTGGCTCTATTTGCTGTTGTCCTTACACAGCAGAATGGGGTTTGAGGTATCTGATTAAAGGATTTTACACAGAGGAGCTTTGTTTTGACTGACAGTCAGAATTACTAGATTTATTCAGAGTCTCTTCAGTTTTTAAAGTGAACCTGGACACAGTTGTTTGGACGACTTTAATTATGCTGATTCTTAGTTTGTATTAGACACAGATTTTACAACCCAGATACCAAACATTAAAGCAGATTTGAGTGACTATGAAAGTCCCACTCCACAACTTGGGGGCGCTCCAACACAAAACTGCCTTTCTGGGCACACATACCAGCAAAGAAGATAGACGCCAAGTAGCGGCTACACTGCCGCAAAGAAATAATGACGGACATTCTAAAATATCCCCGAAAATGCTCTTGTACCAGTCGATAAAACTCACCATGTTCTTCTCTTCTCGTAACTATGGGATGTACCCAAAATCGGCGTCTTTTCCGGTGTCTTTCATTATTCAACAGAACAATAATTTCTTCATCATTGGAACTGGAGCTAGAGCTACTGGTGCTTGAAATATTCCTGTTTTCTTTGTATGATTCTGACAAGCGCGTAAATACTGGCTCTCTTCTTCTGAGTGAAAAGCGACTTTAAGAAGCATAAAGTTCCGCAGCGCCACCTTGTGTACAGAGGTATTTCTGATTTACATTAAGCACCATCTAATAAGGGAATTAAATTGCATGTTGGCTCGGCTCATTGTCAGCGAAAATCGCCTGGGTGTGAACACAAAAGACGTGGCGAATAACGCCTGGCGAATATTCGTCCCGGTGTGTACGGGCCTTAAGTAGTGCACTGGATTTTAAAAGTAATTCGGACAGCATGCTCACTACTTTTTTTTTTTTTAACAGCAAATATGACGTCACTAAATTTACAAAGGGAAAATGTAGTTGATATGAGTGTTTTACTACGTCTATTTATGAATCCACTGTGTTTTGATGATGAAAACAGTGATAGATTATAAATAAAAAATAATTTAAATACATTTTTTTTCTAATTATTCAAATCTAGGGAGAATTGATGCACACTGGTTTTTCGCAGAGACTTCTGGGAAATTTCTAGTGCACTCAATGTTGGTATTGTAAATTTGGACAGCACTACAAAATATATATGGTGCCCTATGTAGTAAATAGTGATGGTAATTCGGATATAACCTTAGTTTCACCTTTGAGTTGTGGGCAGAACTGTTAGCACAAAGAAACCCCGCCCCCTTTACTCTCCCCGTTGCTGAAAACTGTTTACAGACTCTCCTGATAGCTTACAGCCCTCACAACCCAAGCTAACATTAGTGGGGCAATAAAAATTCACAACAAAACAATTTGAATAAAGAAATACTCAGAAATGCCATTTTAAGATTACATTTCCTAATCTTTATCCATCATCATCTGAAAAATGCCACAAGAACATGTTAAAACACCAAAAATACAGTTTTCACTAAAATGAGTCCCTAATCACTGAAGGAGAAGGACTGTGAAAGAATACATTCAGAACAACCCAAACTTTATAGATTTAGGCAAAAGCAGGAGATGGTCCAGCAGGTTAAAACAAGAAAAGAACTGGAAACTGTTTTTTTTTTTTTCCCAGCTTGACAACGCCACATACATCCTTGTCAGGCTCATTCGGTGTGTTGTGAGGCGCTTACTGCACTCAGCAGTGACCAACACCCTGCATCTGCAGTCAATTCAAGACTGGATGAAAAAAAGAAACCCAGATGAAATGGACAGGCTGGCAGAGTTTTGTATTTTTAAGACACATTTCATTCTTTATCCGCACAGAGACCCTGAAGGTCAACAAAAAAATGGAAAGGCAGAAGTGAAAAGAAGGAGCTTTTAAAAGTAAAAGTATTGTTGACTGAACTTCTGGAGACAAAGCACAAAGATAAAGTAAAGGCAGGAAACTTAGAAAAATGGCACAGTTAGAAGCCGTTTTTGCAGTAAAAAGAGTATTACATATAGTTTTTCCCTTGGGAATCTTTATTGGAAAAGCTGCAGATTAAACTAGCTGACATTTGTTTACTCTCAAAATGCACGCTGTCTTGTTTTTTTTTAGGCATCAGCACTGAGAACGGAGAGAACTGGTCCTCCCAGATTAACCGGCTGCAGCTACTTTTGGACAAACTGGAGTTTCAGGTACTAAGCTTGTCTTTCTGCATCTGAAAAAAGATACATTTTTACAACTTTACTCCCTTTATAACCTGATTGACTTCAACTTACTTTAAAGCAGCATGCACGTCACTGCACCTCCTTGCCCAAAGGCTTCAAAAGTACGGATCTCACCTAAACTGACTATATTTAATTATCTTTTTTATTACAAAAAAATGTTTGTAAGATTAATTGTTTGTATTAGTAATACTTCAAAATATGCATATTCTAAAAGTCCCTAGCAGTGTGAAATTTGTTCTCTGCATTTGACCTTTGCCCTGAGCATTGTTGGAAACTAATGAATTACAACAAATTACTGGAATTTATTTATTTTTGTCGGTAACAGAGTAATGTAACGAATTACGATTCAAATTTTGGTAATTTAATAACAATTACTAGACTACAGAAACCCTCATTACTCACATTTTGGGACAGTGAAACTATAGGTGAGCAAAAAACCCATGTAAAAAAACATGGTTCTGACCATGTCTCTTGGTTATATGAAACAAAATGAATACCGAAAAAGAAAAAAAATACAGAAATACTGATTCATTGGTGCACATGTGCGCCAATGCAGAGTTGGAGATTGGTCAAAGTAAGATAAAGAGAGTGGAAATATGTAGGGGCATTCGGCAACTGGAGAATTCCGATTATTGCTAATTTGTTGAAAACGAAGAAAAAAACCATTTCAGTTCAGTGCAAGTTATGTCCTGGAGATGAACTGCTTTTCACTGCGCTAGTGTCAATGGGCAACCTGTCTGTACTGTACACTATGCATGCTACTATACAACAGATGAGCTCTTCACTAGCTCCACGCAGGGCCACGTCAGCACACGACACCTCCGTCACTCATTTTTCACTACCTGTGATGCTCCCTTTTAAATAGTGAGCCCCTCCCATTGGGCGTGGCCACAAATTTGCAAATGCATCTTGCAAAAATCACGCACAATTTCTGTAATAATTGGGTATAAACTACCTATGTAAAATATGAAGACACTGTGTAATTCTCAACCTTCCAAAAGTTTTTAAAAAGCTCAATTCCCAATTCAGATAAAGACATGTCGGCCAAAACACTCGATAGACATCTGCGCACATCGAAGAATGAAGATCGCTTATGAATTACCCATTTCACGCATGTATCACAAAAGTCTGAAATTTCATTTATGGAAAATGCGCAAAATCTACGTAGTGGCTGCGTGACACAGCCTTTAACCCCCTCAATCCAACCCCTTTATGTTCAGTTGTAAGGTGGGAGGCATTAGGCCCCATTTTTAGTCTCTGGTATGACCCGGGCGTGGAATTTAACTTTCCAGTTTCAGGATGAACACTGTACCAAAAGGCCACTGAGATTTTTTTTAAAAAGAGTAAAACCAATGTAACACAATGTTACAGTTTCATGCTTGTCATAAGAAGAATTGCTTTAAATGTTACACAATTCTTCTTGTCTTTTTTTGTCCAAATAAGGATCCATTAGCTGATGTCAAACAGAGAACCCAATTTACCTTTAAATATAACAATTCAATAGATAGAAAAGCTTTCCACCTCCTTTAAAGTCTTTTTTTGTAGTCCTATTATGCAACGAACATGCAAATTAGAAATACTTAATGCAGTCGTTTTTTTTCTTTTGAGCATGCAGCACTTGACCGCCAAGAAAAATGAGATGCACATCCTTAGAATGCACAAATATCTCTTTACAGTTTGTTTTTCCCTCTTCAGAGTTATTGGATCTTGATAACTGCATTGCAGATGGTAGCTTGCATGTTGGTATTCTAGTTTTGTTTTGCTTATTGTTCTGTCAAAAACAGCGTTTTGAGGCTTTACTTGACTGCTGGTTGATTTTTGACCAAACTGCCCATCATGTCTGACATATTTTTAAGGGGACTGTGTCTGAGTTACAAAAAACAATTCTCCTTTTAAAGTCACCTTTTCCTACAGAGGCTTTGCAGACCTAATTTCAGCCAAACCTTTCATCCTGAAGCCCTTTCTCACCACAGTTTCTGAACCTTTACTCCCCGGCTTTCCTCCATTTCTGCCCTTTTATTAACTCCCACCCTTTGATCTTCCTTTTCCCTCTCCTATATCTTTTATTCCATCTTAATTTTTCTTTTCTTTTTTTTGTTCACAGTTCTCTGTTTTGTCAGACGCGGAGGGACTTGGGGTGCAATATCAAAGCAATTCATAACCTGCTGCTTTTTCGGAATGCAATATCCCTCTCCTCGCCTCCACCTTGACACCCTCTCGTAGCGCCTTTGTCCACCTCGCTCTTGTTTGCCGCTCTGTGAAATGCAATACGATGAGTTTGCGGCCCTACTGGCTCTCTGGATGGGAACTATACAAATAAGAGCTAAACCTTTGGGACAAATATCTATCATCACATGTTTTGTGCTTCCTCTGTCAGGCTTTCGTGGTTGCAATTTTTTAGATGCGTCATTAATTGCAAATTTCCAACCTATTTTTCATTTTAAATTAAAACGTGAGCTCCTCTGTGAGTCACACATTAGTTTGATTTTGCCTGCATATCTAAAATAGTCCGAAAAATGTGTTATTAATATGTAAATATCAGACGAAAAGAAAATAAATGATGCACTGTTGTCACTTTATTATGCCTCAAAGTCAGAAACTATCTAATGTTTTTTATACATTTGCACATGCCTGCTATCAACTGCTCCCTGAACATTATGATTTACTTTATCAAGAGAAATGGGTTGAGTTGCAGTCATTTATCAGCAGTCCTCTGCCAACTTGTTCAGATGTTTAGCAGAGCTGTAGGCTGTTTTATCACTGATTCCTGTTTCAGGGTCCCAAGCTGGAGCCGCTAAAGGAGGATACTCTGTCGAGCACATGCAAGTCAGCGAACCAGGTTTGATTCCATGCTTACTGTTATTACTTTCATTTTACACATTTAGTGTTCTCACTGAGGCTTGTACAATGTTTATGGTTAATTTCCATCAAGACAAAAGAGGCAGAAATATAAGATTAAACTGGCTGTGGGGAAACAATAATGCACTTAACATTTTTTGCCAGTTACTGGTCACTTCCTGTTATTACATATCTTGTGTTTGATATGTAAAGTTAATTGGCAAACCAATTTCTGTCAAAAAAAATTTTTAAGCTGCCTATTTCTAAATCTGTTTTTTTTATGTATCAAAGGGTTCACTTTCTGCAGGTTTTTGGTAAAGGCTGGGTTTTTTGTGACACATCCGTGAAATACATGATCTATAAGAGTCTCTTTCGTTCATCATTCATCGATGTCCTTCAAGAGTTTCGGCCGACAGTTCTTTATGTGAATTGGATTTTGAGGTGCTCAAAACTTTTGGTCAGTTAGGACTTACGCAGTTTACGTGTATTTTGTATTGTTTGTATAAAATTATTACATAAATCTCAGACAATTGTGCCGGATTTTTTCAAATGCATGTACAAATTTGTGGCTCTCCACAAGGAGTTTAATAAACTTTTCCTGCTTGTTTCACCAATGTATAAAATTTATATTGTGTATACAGGGCACATATCACGTTAAAAGTGCATAACTGATGCATAAATCACTAATGAGTTGCATATAAACAGTGCAATAATCCCATTTCATGTTCTACGCTGATTTACGTGTTCTTTGCATGTCTTATTCCTACTTCTTCAGTGGTTTTAACGTGGTTCATTTGTGATACATCTGTGAAGATTTCACATAAAGACCATAACGTTTCTCACTTTTTCCACATATATTCACATATGACCAATTTTCCTCTGTGCAATATGCACAGACGTACATAGTGGCTGTGTGACATCGCCTTAAAAAGACAGGTTTGATAAACTCTCCCTAAAGAAGTTGTTTTTCACTATCACTGAGAAAATCAAATATATATTACAATTTCTGACAAGAGTTGTCAGTTTAAACAAAAAAAATGTAAATAATAGCTATGCATTGTGCAAGTCATTAAAGCATTAGATTTGCCAGTTTTATCTTTTGAAATCATACTTACGTACTTTTGACTTTGTTACATTGACACTGAATTCCGAAAGTGCACAATGCAATTACTAATGAACTAATGCCTTAATACATTTAAGGAAACAACTTTTGATTGTACGTTATTTACTGTCAGGACAAATAGATGTCAAATAAAAACAAAAATGTTTCGTCACATTTTTTTCTATAGTCTCAAAAATGACTTATAACAGCTCATTTTTGGCAGGTGACTTGAGACCCTAAATAACAGTTTCTAACCACAAAAGCACTGTGTGAAAATAAATGACAACCCTAGCTTCTCTGCAAAAAATCAAACAACTTAAGGATCATGTCATCAGCAAAGATGAGCATTTCTCAGATAACAGTTACCAATGTTTCATGGTCAGTAGTGTCCATCAATTTATCAATTTTCTACTCTTCTTTTGCTCCTTTTGGGGTCAAAGGGTTGCTAGAGCCTATCGCAACCACTGTTTGGTGAAGGTGGGGTACATTCTGGATAGTTTGCCAGTCTATCACAGGGCCAGGAGTGTTATTGTGTTTCCTAAAGGAAGAAAGTAACATTTTAAGACCTGTGCCCACAAGTCACAGAAAAGCTATGAGGTGTGTCATTCCTGACTCTCTTGTTCTTGCCAACAGAACATTCTGCTGGTTCAGAGGCAGATGTCAGTGATTGATGACGATCTCGATAATTTCCAAAAAGTTTTGAAGAGCTACACTGATGCCACCTCAGCTCAGGCTGACAACCTGCAGTGAGTGTTTTCCTTGATTCCACAGAGAGCGATGTATACCATGAATATTATATATCATTCTGCTGTTGCAGCAGCTTTTTCAGGTTTTGGAGCAATGCTGATTCAGGGAGTTTAACTGTCACTTTGACCACAATTTTATGTTGCAAGCTTTTTTTTTTACTTGTGCATTTACCTTTTTAAAATGTATAAATTGTTGGCAATTTTCATGTTTGCAAAAAAAAAGGGGGTTTTCAGCAACTTGAAAAGTTATGGCTTGCTTTCAGGATTCTGTTGGCATCTCTGGTGTGACTATGACTGATATGCCTTTTCAGACTAAAACTTTTTTTATGCAGCACACTTCCACTGCTCTCTGTTTTTGCTTCTTTCTTTTCTGTCAGCGTGTCTGTTCAGAAGCTTCCAGGAAAGTTGTGTTACATAATGTATGAGTTCTGGCGAGACCGCATCTCCTGGATGAGGTCAGTACAGTATGTTTATGTGTGTTTGGTAGATATTGGCAGAGTGCTTGGCACGCTTAACTTCTTGATGGTGGTAATGTTCCCAACTAGTAAAGATGAGCAGATGGCCCATCTCTCAGATTGCAAGTTTAGACGGAGACAGAGTGAAACACATTCTGACACAGACAGGTGCTCCCTGAACCATTTGAAATGGCCTGGCATTAATCTTTAGAGCTTTAAATGGTCAGGTAGACTCCTCTCTGAGCATTAGACCTCTTTGATTCTGTGTAAGAAATCCTACTAATTCTCTGTTTGGAAAACAAGAACTGTTTTCCAAATAGATTAATTATTCAAATTTGTCAATAGATTTTACATTTTTCTTTTGATGAGTGATGCTTGCCATCTTTCATTCTTTTGAACTGGCCATCAATGTTTCCTTCTTGTTATCTGTCTCTGTAGCTACCTTCAGTCCAACTGCAGCAAAGACTTCCAACGCTGCATCATTGACATGTTGGAGGATGCTGAAATAATCAATACCATGCCGCTCCCAGGTTTGTATTTACATGTCATGTCACATGCGTATTTTTCGCACACACCATATTTTCATTATTTTTCATCATTTTTACATTAAAGCCTTCAGTTTCTTCATAAAACAACAGAGTGCCTTATGTAAGGGATAATGGCCGCAGAGGTATCCATTATCAGAAATTAAGGGATGATGCAGATGCCTGAACTTTTTGTGAAGTCCGTTAATTTCTGAGAATGGGCATCTTCCATGGCATTGTCCTGCTTATACCATGGTCACTTACATAATAAATAATGATTGAATCAATTTTTTGTAATTTATTCTTGTTGTGTTTTCGGCTTTAATCACTATTTTACAAAAAAAGACGACTATTTGGTACCTGGGGTGGCATGTAACACCAGGTACGGCTGGTAACGATTGGCACCTACCTCAACTGCAGCAGCAAAGGAAAGTGTCCGCTTGTTTTTGTCCAGATGATGAAGCAAAAGACTGTTTCAAAGAAGCCAGCACAGAACATTTGGGCTATGTGACAGGGAACTCTTGTTTTAAAGTGTGCATTTTCATTTTCCAAGGGTTAATGGCCGACGAAGTATGCATTCTCACTGAGATTACTTTGTGGAAGCAACCGTCCTCCGCTTCGTGTTTGATTAAAAAAATAGATTTGGTGATGACAAGGAAGTGCTTTAAAGACAAACTGAAGATCAATATGGAATAAGTTCTCTGAGGAACCCTATGATTTAATGAAACTAAGTCAAATGTAAATTAGGAATTAAAATCAACTTCAATACAATTCAGAAAAGCAACAAAAAAGACCTTAACTTAGAAAGTGTCATCAAAAATGACATTAAATGGCCAACTGAACAAAAATGAGATCTTAAAATGTTTCCAGTCAAATCTGTACGTATACTGAAAGACAATACATTTAAATGAATCTAATTAATTTTGAACCTAAAGATTAGTGGACAATTATGACCATCACCTTATATGTGTATACTTGATCAGCTCTTCTCAAATAGTGGGGCGAGTCCCTGTGTGAGGGTGTGTGTGACCCCGGGGAACATGCTTTTGTTGCATTCACTCATGGTTCAATCAATTCCTGTCAATCAGGAAAACACACTCTCAAATCAACACAAATCTGATACTGTAATAAATGCAAAACAACTGATTTGAAAAAAATAAATAAAACACCTCCAACCGTTGCCATGAAAAAGTAGTGAACAGACCTCTGAACCAGGCAAGACCCTTAACGCTACTGCCTACCAGCATGAATTTGCACAAATGATCCCGGTGATGGTCAGAGGGACCGTAGACACGAACTGGCAGCCACGCCTCTACCATCACCAAGTATGAATGAAGAGTGAATGAATAATGGACACAATGGAAGCGCTTTGAGCGTCTGGAAAAGTGCAGATAAATCCAATCCATTACTATTATTATTATTTCAATAAGGAGCGATTTTTTGAATGAAAGTAAAGATTTATTTGTGCTACAGAAAGATATGCAGTCTGTAATCTTTGGTGCTTAGGCTCTGGACCAATGCATTTTGCATGCTTGGAAGGAACTTGGACCATAGATGAACATATCCTAAAAGATCCTAATAGTTGGGGGCCAGACCATAACAAAGCATGGCTCCAGGTGGACAATGGAGTGGAGGAGCTGGAAAAACTATTGGTTCAAAGCAAAAGCCTATTTGATGATGTAACGTGCTGTAGATCTTCCTCATTCAAATTGGGCCAAAGCTTCACTTAAAGTCTGATTTTTAACTTGGGAGTTGCCAGTAAATTGCTCTGTTTTGCAACCTGCCTCCATTGGTCTTTTGGGGAACTGCTTGTGCAAGTTCTGGAAGGAGGGAATGACTCATGAGGTAATTTTAGGTGGAGGCTTCTCCCAAAGGGTTTGCAGAATGGATCCAAAGGCAGGGATAATCTGGTAATAACTTGCTCGATCTACACTGCAACCTTTTTGGACAACAATGAAATTTCACACACAAACGCAACAATAGTCTTTTATTTGTGACTGAGGAGTGGAGTTTGGTACTTGACTTAGCTCTGTACTTCTAAGTATGCACACATTTCAGTAGTTAAAAATCTAAACTGAAAAAAACAAAGTTCTAGTAAGAATTTAACTTTCATTTCCTTCTACTGTAATAAAGAGAAGAAAAAGAAGAATTTGCTAAAAATGCTTCTGTACAATAACCTTTCAAAATAAAAGGGTTCTTTTTTTGATGCTCAATAATGCTTCCACAGAGATCTGCATGTGATACTGAAGGACAGCAAGTCACAGAACAGTCACAGTTATAAGTGGAGGAAAAAAAAGTGGAACGAGATCTTATATTTGGCACCATCATCTCCATATGACGCACACAAAATTTGCACCCTGCCCGTTGTCATGTCACTGTGTCCATAAACTCATGGCAGATTAGCATGCATGACTCACTGCCACTCTAACTCAGGCCTCAGCCGTGACACCGTTAACTGGAAGTTTGATTAATTTGTTGAGGCCAACACTGAACTCCATGTTCCTCAGAAAGCACCAGTGTTAATTTTTTAATTATTACTAATTATTATATCTGCCTTTTTGCATTTGCTGCAGATGGTGATTCAGCCGTGTGGGCTGCGTAGCTTGAGATTGTTGCTAGGTTACTGTTCATAGTTGTTTCCTTTCACATCTGTGGATCACGTGTGTGCATGACTGCCTGTTTCAGACAAAAACTCAGCACTTTTCATGTAAACACTAGGGCCTCATGTCTCCCCCATGGGATTGTGTACTTAGAATGTAAAGTCCCACACTGATCATATTTTCTATTGTAAAAGAGTTCCCAGTGGTCATGCCGTTTTTAGCCAAAATAAAAAAAAAAACTTGTGCCGTTTTCTAGAAAACAGTAGCAGACCAGCAGTAGCTCATCAGAAATTAGTTAGTTAGTTAGTTAAATTAGTTATGGGCAGGGCTGTTGGCGCAGTTACACTAAACCTCAATAGGTCATATGATTTTTTGTGTGTTTATTTTCATTATATATACAGTACCTTTGCATCAGCGATACCTTTTGGTTTGTCTGAATCAGGTAAGATATTGTTTTTAGTCATGTCGCCCTTCTTCTGTTAACTACTGCCCAACTTCAGGTAGTCCTTGCATTGAAGCTCTGTTTCTTCTGTGCATTTACCTGGCTAACGCAGCCATTACTTACCCTCTTACTTTATGGTTCTTGATCATTTTGATCTTACTGTTTAATGTTGGGAGCTACAGTACCGTCTCTTCACGTACAGAAATGAAGATAAGCAAGCAAACAATGGAGTGTTGAACTGCTCTGCAGCTCCAATTGAAACAGTTCTTCCCTGTTGAACAACACCACAAAGTTTGATGTGTTATTCTTTAGTCTAAAGTAAATCTACACCAGCATAATAATGGAGCACACAAAGCCCCCGCATTGTCCTTTTTTTACTCACTGAACTGCGCCCACTCTGTCTGTTACCAACATAGATCCAATAAATCTTTTTTTTTTTTCAGCAGACTCCTGGCCAACTCAAACAGTCCATGACTGGTAGACTATTTTAGAGGTAAATTAAGAAAACAGCTTTTTGTTCTCAGGCAGTCCCCTGTTAAACAGTGATTAAACTACAGTGTTCCCTCACTATATTGTGATTCACCCTTTGCAGTCTGGCAAATTTCTTTCGGTGTAATTTTTCTTTTTTCTTTCTTTTTTTTTTAACACCGCACTGTATTTTGCATCCTGATTGGCTGTAGACCTTGTCAGTCTGTTTCCTCTGTCTACAGTCCACAAGGTGCTCAGTTTGCCAACACAAGTCTTCCATTGTGAGCTAATCTTTGTTTTTAATTCTTTAATACTGATCTTATTTTTACACTAAGGTTTAAACTTTAATAGAATTTTTTTAACATGTCCTGTCCAACAGCTGAGCATAGAGGGGGTTATGAATAGGGGGGTTATGAATCTTTGGACACACAAGGTGTCTTTTTGAATAAACCCCTTTTGTATTTGAACCTAAACTTTATTTGTATAAATTGTGTTTGTATAATTTGCTTTGTTTTTCGCTGGACCGGACAGAAAGAAAGAAGAGAGAAGAATAAAGTAGGATGTTAAAGATGGGGGGGGTAAGGGTATTAAAGAAAGGGTAGAAAAGGGGGGTTAAGGAAGTTGGAGGGTGATTATAGAAGTAGGGGATTGAAACAGGAAGCAAAAGGATGCTGGAAATGAACTTTGAAAGTTTAAACAGGAGAGAAAAGGGTGAAAATGTTCGTGTCTACGAAAAGTGTAGAAAGGATGTAGTGAGGCGTTTTACACCCTTAAAACATCTGTAATTCTATTCTGTGGATCTCATCAATTGTGAGTTGTTTTGAGGACATAACAGACACTGTAAACCTTTATTTGCTGATTTTTTGTTCAGGAAAAAAAAAACTGCATCCACTGCTGCCTCGCATAATTCATTTTTGAAAGAGCAACACCTCTTTCTACTTATCTGAAACCACCAACTCTAAAGGCTGATTTCCACTGGGCACATCTCTGCGGCATTGAAACAGAAAAATAGAACGTTCGTTCATCAGTCAGAATGTTTACATCGCCTCTGTCACATCGCGTCTGACATCCGTTTATTTTTGGATGAGCAACGTTAGTGGAACAAACTACTCGCCACGGGGGTGGCAGGACACTCCTCTTGGATCTGGAGCTGCAACAGAGACAATGTAAAGTAAACTAACTGATGGGCGTGAGACAGACTTCATACATGCAGACGGACCCGTGTAAATTTGAGCTAAGAAGGTTGTTAAAAAAGTCACACCCAGAAATACATTAAACCCAAATTTTAAACTTTAGATCCTGCTTATTGTAAACAAATACCAAAATACCAAGATAGTCATTTAAAGAAAAACACAGAAATCATGATAGGTTCAATGCCCTCTTAAAAGAAAAAATTCTTTACCATAATAAAGGTCATCTTCAACTGTTTTCATACGCCAATTGTTTTTCCCAAGTTCTCCTTTTTTTGTAAAATAATTGTTCATCTGCTTCAGTGGTCTGTAAGGTTGCCAAACAATCTTGTGCTGCCACAGTTCACTGATAATGAGGAAAAGGTAGAATGATTTATCAGACCTACACAGAGAGGAGCATTAAAGGGTAGACTTTGGAGCGCACAATGCAAAGAAGGATTAAGTCCAGTAATGTGCTGCTCTCTCAGGCTTCTTTCTGTGTTTCGCTGACAGTCTTTAGACGCTGCCCTCATTTATTTCCTGCTGCACTGATTGTTGCCTGAATACATAGTTCAGCAAAACATTGCACAGCTTTGCCCTGTCACCTTTAAGTAATAATTGTTTTTTGCTCTAAACCATAAAACCTTGAAGTTTTTTCGATGGTCTAGTAAGGGATTGGTTAAAAAACTTTGCCCTAATAAACAGAAATGGGAGTAACTGGCGTATTAAGTGATATGATGCTGTGTTTGTGTTTAAATATATATATATATATATATATATATTTTTTTTTTTTTAAACTGTGTGTTCCTTCAGCTTCCTGGTGGATTATGACTAACAACTAGAACCCAGAAAGTCATATCCGCTGCCTACACCATTTTACGGACAAAGACACATGCCCACAACACACATCAACACCCGCTGAAGAATTCAAGAGACCTCGATGAGTTCAGAAGCAGCAGGGGATAATGGCGTCATCCAACATTCTCCAACAGCGTCTTTTAATGTTCCAGGCTTTGACGGCTCATTATTTTCTTCGCTAATATCAAAGTGGGGAGCTGCATTCTGTCTTGTAGCTTGTCCAGAAACTGTAAAAGTACTGAAGTCTCTGCAATGAACAATGTTTTCCAACCTTCGTCTCTTACCTGTGGCATGACCGATTCTCTCCTGCAGTGCGTGTCTGAAACAATGCCATCTCCAAAGGACAAAGAAAAAAAAGTTCTGTAAGCTAA
Organism: Oryzias curvinotus; assembly: GCA_023969325.1. Lineage (NCBI taxonomy): Eukaryota > Metazoa > Chordata > Actinopteri > Beloniformes > Adrianichthyidae > Oryzias > Oryzias curvinotus. Next base: position 14,824,995 of record CM043710.1, on the reverse strand, counting down.
TAGAGCGAAACCCATATGGAGAGATGTAAAATTCCCACTAGTTATCTTTGTTTCTGATGAGTTGTTTATTGTCAAATGCAAGCGTTTATGAGGAGAGAGGAGGAAGAGGCGCGGCGAATGGAGAGCGTGCATGCTAATGCAGCCACATGGCAACTGTATGAAACTGTAGCTCAGTTCTCTTTGACTGTGCTGTTCTGCTAAATAAAAATAAAAAAACGCCTTGAGATGGATCTTATTCTAGTGGTTACTTCCTTTAATCGTCAAAATAAAATATATTTTTCATCTGTTATGTACAAAATGTATTTAAAAATGTGCTCGTGTAGAAAACGTAATTATTTCATCACTAATAAATAAAGAGGTACGTAAGATATGTCATGTATTTATTTTGATCATGAAGTTTTTTCCAAATTATTATGAAATATATGATTATACATATATATATATTTCTGTTGTGCTTTGGCTTGGTAATCTTTCACTGAATGATTCAAAGAAACTTTAATAAAAAAGTAAGACTCCCAACTGACAACATGTTTTATGTTTTTTTTCCTCCAATGTCAGACATACTTTGACTACATGTCTTTGACATTAAATTCATCTCCATCCAGTCATTTGTTGTATTCTTTCAATGTATATTACGCGTTTGTTTTATATATAGACCATATATTATATTATATGTAATTTTGGCTCTGTGGATGCTCATTTATCCATCCTGGAAGCAGGTACAAGAGCGTTCAGCTGGACTTGATTTAAATAAGGAATTAGCTAAAAAGAAAAACACTTACTACATTTTTATAAGATGAAAAAGAGGGGTGGAAAGATTAATCAACTTAATCGATTAATCAATTTACCGTATATACAATCCAACCAGATCCATCTGTCTGAGGCAGGTTGTTAATCAAATCGACCTATAGTATTATAAAATGGTTTCAAAATAAAATAAATTGATTATATCAATATTGGAAAATACCATTCAGGTTGAGACATGGTAGTTTTTTGTTTTTTACTGTAACATTAAAAGGACCAAGTGTCATCACAGCAGACAACTCACGTGTGTGATGGCAACAAAAAATGATCAATCCATCATTACAGTCTAATGTGTGGAAACCATAGATTGTAAAAACGATGGACGAATGAAGGTGTGACGTCACCCATAGAAAATGCCTCACCATTGCTTCCTGATGGGCGCAGTCAGTCGACAGCGATTGGTCCGGATCGCTCAGCCATCGTATCTATGGCAACTACTGTTGCCAAACAGGAGTGAGCTTATTGTGAGTAACCACCTCTTTCCACGCCTCTACCTCTTGAACGTTGCATTTCCATTGAAATTGCACAAAAGGGACTTGTGATAATAAACTAATAAAGATGTTCAAAATGTTCCTACAAATAGTAACTTGGCACATAACGCATAAATACCACAATGTTGTTTTCATTGGCTAAAGATTTTACCCTTTAATCATAGGAAAATGACAGATTTTCTATCAGACTTTTTATTTGTTTTCCTCAATAGTCGGACACAAAGTTAAAGAGGGCAAGCCAAGGTGTGAGCTAAAATGAACTTTTGTGGTTCAAATATAATCCACTGCAGTCTTTTTGAGTAGGTATGTCAGAATGGACAGGGGTTTAATAGACAAAGACTATGTCAAATGAAAGATATTATTATTATTATTATTATTATTTTAATTCTTGAGATAAATTATGTGAGGTTTTGAAGTTTCCTTGGCTTTAGTTGTTTAGGTTACTCCAATTGTGTTTTGTGTTCAGGTCATCTTCAAACCTGCTTTAAGTTTTCAGTCATTACAGCTGCTTTCTGTTACTTAATCAGCCCTTTGGTCTATTAAAGAATTTTCTTTTCAGTTTCTCACATTTTCCTTTAAAGGTTCTATTTTCTTGTGTCATTATATTGTGTTTGTTGAACCTCCAAATCTCATTTTTTTTAATCAATTCTGTGTTCTTCGCAAATGAAGTTTCAGGCTTTTCTCTGCCAGTTAAAAAAATTTGAGGGTCGACTGTTTAATTGTCCATATAGATTCCCATAACACCTAGGATTGTTTTATTTATCTTAGTTCATTATGAAAGTTATGTCATTGTTTCCTGTTTATATAAAATGTTAAGTATTTATCAGGACGCTTCAGCTTGATGATAAATTGCTGTCAGCATGGAGGCACATATGAGTGAGGATTTTATTTTCCTAAATAACCTGAACTTAAAATTTCCTTTCCTGCTGTTTTTCTAGACAAGATGTTTCAGAGGCTAATATGATCAGATGACAGTCCAGAATCTGTTGTCCAATGCTGCAAATCACAAAAATATTGTGTATCAGTGAATTCCTTTTTACTGGATGTTGGAACAAATGCATTAATCCATAAAACTGGACGTTTCCTAAATTGTTATGCAGCAGGATGTTTCTGCTGTTTTCATTTGATCCTGAAGTTCTGAACATTTCCATTAAACTGTGAATGTGGCACAGCAACGCTTAAAAGGTAAAAACCTATTTAAAAATCAGAAAATGTATTTAAAAGCATAAAAAAATGTGTGTAAATAGAAGGTAGTGTATTTGAAAAGCAGAAAATGTAAAAAGCAAAAAAGTGTATTTTAAAGAAGAAAAATGTATTTAAAAAGCAGAAAATTTAAAAAAGGAAAAAAAGTGTATTTTAATGAAGAAAAATTAATTTAAAAAGTAAAAAATATATTTTAAAAAGTAGAAAAATAACTAAAAGCACAAAAATGTATGTAAACAGAAGAAAAAAATATTTCAAAATCTAAAAAATGCATTTAAAAGAAGATAAATTAATTAAAAAAGCAGAAACATGTATTTAAACTGCAGCAAAATGTGACTTCTTATTTTGGTCTGTCAGGAGAAATAGGATTTTTCCTTTTTTAATGCTTAGTTGGTTTTGCTGCAGAAGAAAGAATACAGTCCACATGTAAAGCTGGGTCACTCGAATGTAAGCAGTGGGAATTGGGAGTCGTCATGCATCCAGTTTATTTTTAACTGAACCAGTGCTGCACAAAAACAGTGAAATGCACAGATATGCCACCTTTTCCCTCTGCAGCGAGGAACCAACGAGTTCTGAATTTCAATGAAAGTGCTGGTCCCTTTAACAGCCAGCGTGTTTTGACAGAAAAGCATAATTACTGCGATTGTTTTGGCCAAATATGCACACACAAGAAAAAAAGGTTGGCAAATAATTGCCCCCTATTGGTTGGAGCGTAATATTTGATTGCGGGCGAATGGAAGCCGCCTCTCGTCTCTGCACTCAGATAGGCTGTTTGTTGGAAAGGCAGAAGGAATATGAGGAGGAAATGAGGCTTGGAAGACGCATCCCCACACTTTTTGGAAAGGCTTATTAATCTTTATCAATTTTTCAAAGCACTGAAAGCCAAGTGTCACCCCTGTAGTCAGTGTTTTCATTTTCAGAGGTGGTGTTCTGAACAGTCCAGCGCGGGAAAACGACATTCAATATTAATAAAGAAGAAAAAAGAGGGCATTGAAATTCTAAACCAGATGAGAAAAAACTCATTTTTATACAAACTTTACTTTTATTAAACTCTACAGGTACTTGAGTTTGTTGGGTTATAGAGGTTTGACCACATTGACCATATTTTCCGCACTATAAGGCGCACTGTCAGCGAATGATCTATTTTTAAATGTATGTTATACATAAGGTTCATAAGGCACGTTAGTCATTACTTTGACTACATTCACTCAAACCTTGCAAATAACAGATAAAAAAACACACAGGCTATGTCTGGATAACATGCCGGCAGGTCGTAAGTCGAGGCAAGTTTAGTTTTGTGAAAGTGTAATTGTGAAATAAAGCACCACCAGGTAAAAAAAAGAAACTTTAAAGAGGTACACAAAACATTGTTCACCCTCGTAACACGAGAAACAAACTAAACTACATACAAAGACAAAACTCAAGACATTTAGAAACGATTTAAAACTCTGTGTCTCTATGGTCTGTTTTGAAGCTTTGAGAATTTCAGTGGACTGCTTCCTCTGCAAGACCTGTTATTTTAATTTTCATTATTGGTGATAAAGCTCCATCCAAGGCCAAACTGTTCCTTGTTCTTTTTTTTGGGCTCACTTTACATTTGAGTGAAGCAGCACCAGCACCAGCTCTGCAATGTTGACAAATCTGTGGACCAATCTCTCTCCTGTAACCTGTGAGGAATGACTCACTTACAGTAGAATAAGCTCTTAACTATGTCATTTACTTAATGTCCCCTTTTTTTTTTAAGTATTAGTCCAGTGTTTCCTCCACTGTTCAATAGGCATAAGATCAATTTCTTTGCAACTTTCTCCTGTTAACTTTTTTAATCTCTGTGTTTCAACTATCAGAAACTGGTTTGGCTAACTATGAATTTCTTATTGAATAAATCTTAACATTGCTTTATTTTGTGTATTTCTGGTTCAATTAATAAAATCAATAAAATCGGACCAGATTTGCCTTATGTTGATGGGTGAATGTGACTGTGACTGTAAAGCACTTTGGGGCTTCTAAGACAGAAGTAAAACGCTACACACGTATTTCCCATTTATTTTGCGTTTGTCTATTATTCAGTTTTCAGATCTGATATAAGGCTGCATTGAAAAGACAGAATGAATGAGGCGGGAAAACAACTGTACTTTTTGTAATATTACAGTAATATAAAAACAATAAATCAGTTGTTTTAATAATGCATACATTTATGGGAGGATTTTTACTGTTGGTGTTACATAAAATGTCTTTTTAATGCACAACTATAAAAACACCAAATACCCATGGAGTCATCTCAGGTGATGTTTAATTTAGTTCTTAATGATTTATTGAATGCTCAAAAATGTAAGGAAGTCAGTATCAAAAAACCACGTGCGGATGCACGTGACTAAGGCTTTAGTGACCAGTGTTTGGTGCGCTGCTCACGTCTCTACATTATGTTAACAAGATTCTCAAAATGAAATGAATGTTTTTAAAATAGATTGTTAAAGTAAGTATATACTGTGTAAAACTAATTGCCACAAATAATCAAATAAATACTTGGAAAATGTGAAATCAAAGTAGATAGACTTTGGTTGATGTTTAACGGATGCAGGTAGCGGATCGCGCGCACAGAAACCAAGTGTCTACATCCGCGTAAACGAAGAATCCCACTTAAGCCTTGTGCTATCCTATGGGGTCCAGTTGACCCCACCCTTAAATTGGCGTGTTATCTCTACCATGACAAATGTGGATAAATGTGGAAAGGATTTCATATAATATATGGATACCAGTGAAGATCATAAATCATTGAAGGAAAAGGTTTAGAGCACTGTCTTGTGGGGTCTAGATGACCCCACTCCCAATTAGGGATGGGTACCGTGCCCCGGTATTGAACCAGCCCCAGGGCCACATTCTTCAAGACCGCAGTATCGTAAAGATCTGACCTGAACGGTTCTGCTATCGGTACTGGAGAAGTTACTTTTTCTTTATTTTGTGTCCCAAAAACGTTCTCTGCCATATTTAACTCACCAAGTCAGTCAATTTTCCGTTTATTAATGATGATAATAATTTCGGTATTCTCGTTGAAGCGGAGAGCTCTGTCTGTCTATTTGTGTGCACGGGGGGCGGGGCTGTTGTTCAGACAGCACGCGCCACGCGCGCACTCACACAAGACAAGGCAACGCACACACAATCAGTGGTGATCTCGTAGGAGACACGTGAATGCCCTAGACTAAGAACTAACGTTTCTGTGTAAAATTAATTAAGTTTGCGTCAAATAGCTACTACCATGCTGTCACCTTGCTGCTACGATGACAGTATGTTGCGCTGTTTGTGTAGAACACGCTGGGGCGGCGTGTTCTACACAAAACAAACAGGTAGAGAGGCGGGGCTTAGATTCACCGCTTATGATTCCAGACCCGCAACAAACTAACAGCTGCTTCCTAATACTTAATAATAATTAATGACTCATGATAGTTGTTATCCGTAAAATTAATATAATTTATTGGGTTTACTGGATTTAAAGAAAAATAAATAAATAGAAAGGAGTCTGCATCAAAGTGAATTTGTTTCCATCATCTCACTTAACTTAACTTAACTGTGGTGTTTGACAGACAGAAAAGTCTATTCAAGGTTGTGGAAAATGGACAAAAGATCAAAGGAAACATCACGCTTATAAAGAATAAAAATAATTAGATTAAATAATTAAATAAATATCCTGTCTGGAACATTCTCATGTATAAAGTAAAATGTTTTGTTAAAAAAAAACAGTGTTGTTGCATAAGAAGGAAATAAAACACTTTATGTTCTTAATTTGTTCTTTATTTATTTATGTTTCTTCCTCAAAAAGTATCGATAAGAGTACCGTTAAAATACCGGCTCGATAAGCAGTATCGATAAGAGTAGTAGTACTGTTAAAACCTTAACGATACCCATCCCTACTCCCAATGTTAAAGTGCCTAGGATAGCACAAGGGTTAATGTAACTGACTAATCAATCACCACATTCTCTGCAGGCGTAATTTAAAAAATCAACAGGAAACAAGTCACTTTGAGTGTATTTTTGTTTATTTAAAAAAAACACATAAATTAAATACATGTGGTGTTATCCTTGCCTCTGGGCTTCACACCCAACAGGCTTTGCAGTTGCTATGGGCGTGGTCTGATTCAGTGTTCATATATAAGATGATTTACCTGCTTTATTTGAGTTGTTGGCATATGAGTGAATAAAGCTTCACGTATCGAAGTCAAGACGTGTCTCCTCATCATTGCCACATACATATCTTTCACAAAAATTGTTCAAACGCAATGCATTGTGGTCTATATTCACCAATGTCGTGAGCATTGATTCCCAAAGGTTTTTGGCAGAGACTTCTGGGAAATTTCTAGTGCACTCGATTTTGGAAATTCAGACAGCACAACAAAATGTAGTTGTGAAGGACGTCGGCCATGGCCATAGTCCGAAACCGCTACATGTTAACACTCAACCAAACATTTTGACATAGCATGTGTTCCTCTCATAATCGCTTCAACATCAGTAAACACAACCAGAATTAGTTCATGTACAAGGCACTCCAGATTATGAAGCGCACTGTTGGTTTTTGGAAAAAGAGGAAGACTTTTAAGTGCGACTTCTTTGTTCCAGCAAAGTTTATACCAGCAATCCCTGACAGGCAGTGAGAGGGAATAAAACTGCTGCCTGTAGTCCTTCTAGAGCTGGGAGAAAATGCTCACGTGTTCAAGAGACCTCCTTGGTAAATGTGGCTGTGTATCCAAAAGTGGATAGAGAAATGAGTTACAGTAGAGACTGGCATCATATGGGCTGCAAGGACTCACATGACAGCTTCCTGAGATTTCAAATTTAGACTGAGGAAAAGTGTCCATTGGGTTGCTAATGAGGGGACCCTGTGCTTCCTCCACGTGTGCACAGAACTACAAGTGGCACGGCCTCACAAGACAATCCAATGAAGACAGGCAGCTTTAAATGACGATTCATAATCGTATTTCGGGCAGATGACTCGTAGCAGGGTTTCTTAGCTAATACCCTAGGGCGGTTCAGTCAATTAATGCACCTGCTCAGCGTCCTATTTAAGCCAGGTGCGCAGGCGCTCATTCTCTTTCTTACCTTCAGCGCTCATTCTTAGCCCCACCCTCCTCCCCGGCTTCCACCTGTGGGCTCCGTAAGGGGGGTTTTTGTTACCCGAAAGTTTTATGGAAATCTCTCATGGAATTGAACGGAGCCTTATGCCAAACCAAAAGATGTGAATGCCAACTAAAGTATGTGGAAAATGTCAAATAAATATTTCTTACTGCAAGAGTTGTCTGACTGAAATCCACATTTCTGCAAAATGAACCATCTCAACCAAAGAGTTGTGCTTAACCTACCAAGCAACCTTGTTTATGTAAAGCTCAGCATGAAGAAAGTAAAGAGCCGGACTGCAGGAGAGTGTGGAAGTACAATCACTGACTATTACAATTAAGTTCAGATCATGATTAAATCATTTCATGTTGCTGTGTCAGTGACTTCTTCCTATCATAATATTGTGGTGATCTCAAATTTCTCTCTTTTGAAAAGAGAGAAAATGTTATGTGTTATGACTTCCTTAAAATGAATCATGTCTGGGGTCTGCATGGTGGTGCAGTAGTTAGCATGCTTGACTCATAGTGAGAAGGCCCTGGTTCAAATCCCAGCAGGGCCCCTTCTGCGTGGAGTTTGCATGTTCGCTTGTGTGGGTTTTCTCTGGGCACTCCGGCTTCCTCGCTACATAGGGGAATTCCTTATTCTGGGTTGACCCCAGGTGTGATTATGTGGCCCTGCAACAGACAGGCAACCTGTCCAGGGTGTACCCCACCATTGCCCAAAATTAGCCAGGTTAAGGCCATATCCCACAGCCACTAAGTGCAGTTTTCCACGTAGGTAATGACCTTTTAAGTTAAAATTGAAATCATGAAAATGTACATTTTCATTCGTGATATTCGTGATTCAAACGGGTTTCTAGCGTTCGTCAATCATCGATGTGTGCCGATGTCTGCGAGGGTTTTCGCTGACTGAGTTATTACATGAATTCCGATTTTAATTGTCCAAAACTTTTGTTCAGTTGAGGATTACGCAGTTTATGCCTATTTCACATAGTTACACGCAATGATTACGTAAATCAATTGTGTGTTATTTGTGCGAGATGTACAGTACAGGCCAAAAGTTTGGACACACCTTTCCATTCATTTCAATGAGAAGGTGTCTGTACTGTATCCCTTGTGTTATCCTAGGCACTTTACCGTTGGGAGTTGGGTCATCTAGACCCACTAGACAGTGTGCTAAACCTTTTTTTTCAATGATTTGTGATCTTCACTGGTGTCCATGGATTACATGAAATTTGTCCACCTTTATCCACCTTTGTCATGGTAGGGAGAACACATCAAAGTAAGGGTGGGGTCATCTAAGAAAGCACAAGGGTTAAATGTATTGTGGTTTTCCACGACCATCTAATGGATTTTTCACGCATGTACCACCGGCGTGTAACTTTTATATCACGTACACAGCACACATATCACATTAAGAATACGTAATTGACGCACAAATCACTAATGAATCGCATAGAAACGAGAGCAAAATTCCCACGGTTTGTGTTCTACGTTGATTTACGTGTTCTTTGTGTGGTTTATTCTTACGTCTTCGGTGGTTTTAACAGGGTTTATTCGTGATACATCTGTGAAAATTTTAGGTAAAGAACCACAAATTTCCTCTCTTTTTCCACATATGGCCAATTTCCGTCTGTGCAATAAGCGCCAATTTTACCAAGTAGCTGTGTGACACGGCCTTTAGGCTCAGGTGACCCCTTGACCCCATACGAGATTCCACAGGTTAAGAAGATGGATGGATGGAAGCATGTCAATTGTTCTTTTTTTTTGCAAAAAATGTATTCATAGTATTTATAAGTAAGTATTTATAAGTAAGTATTTATATAAATAGATCTTGTAATTTTCAGATGAAACAAAATAATTGGATAATTTTATAGATCTTTTTTTTTTTAAATACACAATTTGATACAAGCCTCGGTTCAGTTTAACAAGTGTTTTCATCAACATAGTAAATATGTTTGCAGGATGTGACCACAGAACCTCATGGAAATGCAGATACTTTGAAGAACTGCATGCAGCTTCTCTCTGCATGACCCTTAATGTGGACTTTGTGGGTGTTTTTGTTCAGTTTGTCCTGTAACCAGACTCCAGATGCAGCTTTCCATCTGATTTATAGTCTATTTTAAAGATGTAGCTCGGTGTAACTCTGCTCCATTTTTGCAGACAATATAGGGATTGTGTTCTAGTGCTGAATGAGAAAATGGGGGAAACCACAGCGGAATGCATTATTCTTCTTTACCAAAGCTGCACAGAATATATGTTCAGACATACTTTGTATTGCAGCATCATTCTTACGAAACACAAGTGCAGTCATTCTAGTGTTAACTGTTAAATAATTTGTATTATTTCTTTTTATTTTTTTTCTATTGAATGCAATCCTTGTTCATCGTGTGCAACAAAGCAATGAATAGTCCAAGTTAAACCTTGCTCATTTACTCAAAATCAGAGCTCCCACCATAATGAAGCCTCTGGCTTATCTCTTCCAGCAGGCCTTTTTGTTCTCTCAGGCAGGTGTCCTTGGCTGTGATGTGTGCAAACACAGGACATCACTTCAGAAAAGCCAAGAGCCACGGCTAAGGTGACCCGGCAGCATCTGTTGCCTCTCCACGCTCTTTTTTTTTTTTCTTTTTTTTTAACGGCTTTTCTATTTAAAATAAATTGCACCACACTGAAGAAGACACTTAAGGTCAAAGGTGAACTTTTCTCTTTGCATGGAAAGCTCTGGTTTAACAAACTCAACATAAAAGGAAGTCAGTACTTTAATGCTTTTTCTTTCATTTATGTAACTACAAGATCAAATGTGTGACACAACACTCTACTAAAATTGATTACATCCATTTGTCATATGTATATTTTATGTTACAATTGAGACGTCCCAAGGCCGGGCTCGGAAGTGACACAGCAGCAGCTGTTCTTGGCTTTCTTGCCTCTGCGTTTACGTTTCTTTTGTCTCAGACTGAAGGCTTGCTTGCGTGGGAGGTGACGTGAGGTCAGAGGGCATGTTGCCTCTGAATTCCTGCATCACTTGTCTTCTCAGCTGTACAGGCTAAAGCAGACTAGCTCTCTCTGTGGATCTATCAGAGCAGCTTACCATCATGTCAGAGGTCCACGGTGTTGCATAGACTCGTTACAAAACGCAGAAACCAGGTGCACGGTTCCTTTGGTGACCGCCAACAAACCAGGGCTGCTGTCAATGGAAGAAGCCCCTCCTGTTCTTCAAGAGCAGCGCTTGACGGCCTGCTGTCAGCAGCAATCTGGTCATTTGATCAGGACGCCGAGTCAAACGGGCAGATGGAATTTCTCCTCCACGTAGGATTTAAAGGCCATGTCACACAGCCACTACGAACACTTTGGGCATCTTCCACTTATGACATTTCAGTCTTTGGTGATTCGTGCGTGATATACATCATTCATAAGTGTTGCGTGCGTCATTCGTCGATGAGCGCAGATGTCCATCGAGGGCTTTGGTCGGCGGGTCTTTACGTGAATTTGGTTTTGAGAATTCCGCAGTTTACATGTATTTTTTACCCAATTATGACATCATTATTACATCTAATCTTAAGCAACTGTGTGTGATTTTTGTGAGATGCATTCGCAAATTTGTGGCTTTCCACGATCGTCCCATGTATCTCTAAGGGACTCTTTACTCGCGTACCATCAACTAACTAACTTTCATATTGCACATATCACGATAACATTACGTAATTGAAGCACAAATCAATAATGATTTGTACATAAACAGCGCATTAATCCCACAAAGTTCTGTCAGGAACTGGTGGTGGAGGACCCAAAATGCAGGAGACCAGGCTTGTTGACAGACGTATTTCCGGGAACATAAAGAAATGAGTTAAGGATAATAGTCTACAATACATAATAAATTAGGAAAAATTGATTAAAAAAAAAGAAAAGTATTAAGTAGATGGATCAGGAATAGCAAAAATAAACCTGGCACAAAGCTTTCCATTGGCCTTTTTTTAAAAGTCAATTATATATTTTTTCAGATTAAATGAAATGTTGCATTCAAATTATTAGTTTATTTGAATTATTATTATTATCATTATTATTATTAGTAGTAGTAGTAGTAGTAGTAGTAGTAGTATTATTATTGTGTAGGGACAAAAGACTCCAGAACAGTTTTTATCCAACAGTAATAAACATTTTAACTATTAAACCTGGACCACTTCTGTTAGATGGCTTCAATTGTGCAACAATGGATGGTTTCTTCATATTTATTATTCTTGTTGTTTTTAGTTTTAACTATTTCAACTCATATTAATTGGGTATCCTGTTTTCTTATGACAAATGCACTTTTTTTTGCAACAAATTAATTAAATGTCCTTTTTTTAGTTACTGGATAATGCACTTTACATGCATTTTTATTTTTTATCCATTCATTTTTTTTATGCAACAAAGGCAGTAAAATAAAGAGTCCCTCTCATCTCCAACAGCAGACCTGAAGGGTCTCTGGGACTCACCTGGACTTTGTTGAAATATTTTTTATTTTTTGTCATTTAACAAATCTTTTTACCTTTGACATCATTTTCATTCATAGGATCAAAAATGGTTTAAAACACATAAAAATGAAGGGAACTGCATGGTAAGCTTTTCAAAGTGAGCTCAGCTGAACAGCTTATGGGTGATTTCGGAGCAATCTGCTCACTCCATCAGCAGGAGGAAAAGCTGGAAACCAGAGAGGAACTTTAAAAAAAGAAAGAAAAAAAAAGCTGCTGCCATCATTCAGAGATTTGGAGAAACCTAAAGCTCACCAGGAACCATGGAGACCTCCCATCTCACAGGAATGATTTACATCCACATAGAATTTAGAAATGAGTGACTTTGTTTCCACTAGGATTAAAATGATGGGGTATGTTGCCACCTAGTGGTGAAATTCTGTATTACGTTTGTGTAAGGAATCTTTTCCTTAAATATGACAATCACTTTACTCACTACTGAATAATCCTCTCTCCAGAACATCCTTACATAATCTATATTTAAAATGGATGATTTGCATGTTTAAAGAGTCTTTTTAATCATTTATTACATCACAGGGACAAAGAGGAGAAGAAATGTAGAGATTTGATCCCAAAGAGCAGAATCTTCCTGTTACTTTTACTTTTAAAGAGTTCATTTCTAATAAAATAGTTCACTAGATCCTCCACTTACACTATTTGGTACAGTAAAAAAGGTTTTAAATTATAATCAAAAGAAAGAATGTTGGGTTAAGTATCAAGAAATGTTTTTTTTATTTTTTTAAATCCCAGTTAACGTGTAGTAAAATAAAACATTTCTAAAGTTCAGTTTTTTAAAAATAGTGTATCGGATCAGTGTAGGGAGGGATCACGATGAACGCAGCAAAGGTTGTTTCATTTATAGCAAAACGATGACCTGAGAGTTACTGATCTGCGGCTCCAATTACAATCAAATGATCCAAATTAGAGTTCTGGCCCGCAGAAGTCCTGGACCACAAGGACAGGGTTGTTTTCCAACTGCGCCTCTGAGCCAAATGTGACCCCTGGCAAACTCCAAAATTCACACACACTTACCAGGGGAAAAGGATTTTTTTGATTCAGTGAAAAATCCCTCCCCCCTGAAAATGATGACATCAAAGCGAGAGAAACCATTATGAAAAAACATGAATAGGGCCACAAATCTCTAATGGGGCTAAAAAAAACAATCGTAATCCACTAACGAAACCAAAACATGCTGGTTGGGGACACCAAAGAAAGTTTGAACATTTTTAACATTATGGGATGGCTATTTTGTGGACAAGTGTGAGAAATGCAGACAACTTTCCTTCAAGCATTCTTCATTAAAATTCCCACGCATGCCGCCACCCTAACCCCTAACTACTAAAGAACTATATAAGGAACTAAGTAGTGCCCCAGATTTTAAAAGCAATACGGACACCATGCTCACTACTTTTTTTATTTTTAAACAGAGAATATGATGTCATCAATTACACAAAGTTAAAATCTAATTAAAATGAGGGTTTTATGAGTCCACTGAAGATAAGATGTTTTATTTTAAAAACAAATTTAAATGTATTTTTTGACAAAAAAAAAATGTTCAGATGCAATGCATTGTGGTCTATATTTGCCAATTTAGTGAGCATCAATGCACACTGGTTTCTCGCAGAGACTTCTGGGGAAGTTCTAGGGCACTCGATTTTGGAATGAGATTTGGACAGCTCTACAAAATGGGGAAGGCACTGGACGGACGGACGGACGGACGGACGGACGGACAGACAGACAGACAGACAGATAGATAGAGTACTTAATTAATTCATACTTTACTACTCCTGAGGGAACTTGCATATCCATCCATTGCTCCTCAAAAACTCAAACATTCAATAGAAATTTCAAAAGCAGTTGAATAATAAATAGTCATAAAAACATAAAACAATCAAACTCACTAAAAAATAAAAGTAAAATAATAAAAGTATAAGAGCAATAAAAATAAAATAAAAGTAAGTAAAAGCATAAAAGTGGTAATAAGTAGATGCCCATTTAGTGACTCCTCCTCATGCCCCCCCTCCCATCCCAGCGGGGTTGAACAGTCTAATTGCACTCGGTGCAAAGAACTTCCTGAGTCTTTCTGTGGAGCATGGCAGAGAGCGAAGGCGGTCGCTGAATGCGCTCCTCTGGTCAGTGAAGAGTCCGTCCAGTTTGGACAGCATCCTCCGCTCGGCCACCACCTCCACTGTCTCCAGGTTCCGCCCCACCACACAGCCTGCCCTCCTGATCAGATGATTCAGTTTTTTATGTCCTTTTCGTTCTCGCACCCCCCCCCCAACACACCACCGCGTAAGACAGGGCACTTAAAACAACAGACAGATATAGTGAGTAGGGAAGGAATTTGGACACAGCTTAAGTCTACAACGACAACCAAAGTTCTGCTGACCTTTGACCTCGGGAAGAGGCCGCCATCTTGAATAAAAAAACAAAAACAATTTTAAACTCCTCCTCCTCCAAGGGATTTCAATCTCTCACCTCGAGCGTCATTGAAAATCTACTGGGGAAAAAATGTTTGCATTAAAGTTTTTAATGGTGTCAGCGTGGTGCACTCGCGAAAGTGGCGCTTCCGTGCCGCTCGCCCACTTTTAACCAGAATACTGTGGAGTTCTGATACACTCAAGCTGAACGAAACGATATGACACACGATGTATTAGCAATGTGGGCGTGGTTAACAAAAAACCTCTGTTGCTAAGGAAATCCAGAAATGGACTTTTGCTGCTTCTTCTAAAGAAAACCACTCGTCACCCCCAGGCAACTAAAACATCAAATGGTTGCTATGGAGATAACAGAAAAGTCACCATTTTGGGGGGAAAAAAGTGTTGCCGGTAAGCAATACAACAGCATACAACACTATGCAGCTTTAAGTTTCTAAATGCTTTTGTGAGGATCACATTCACAAAAATCAGACGGAGAAACCCAGTTTTTGAAGCATTTCTACTTCTTTATTTCATACTTCATGTTAAGATATGTTTTTCATACAAAGCTATGCCTCGGAACAAAAGAACATGTCTAGAGGATGAAGAAGGAAAACACGAGGTTCACAAAATAAAGGTTTTCTCTCATTATAGTTTTTGTTTTTTTTTTTTTACAAAGTCTTCTTACAACCCAGAGGTTCTGAGCTGCAACAGCAGAGGACAATAAATCCAAGTTCCTCACTCCAATTCTGTAGCTGTGACATAACAATAATACAAAACAAAAAAATCTGTACAAACAAATACAGCTTAGCTCCTGAGATTCTCTGTGAGACAGAGTCCTGGCTCCCTGCCTGCACCACCGCAGGCCTCCAACAAATGCAACAACTACTCCTGTGTCTTTATTTGGAAACGGCGCGACTGGACGTCCGCAGGTTTGATTTCATCCAACCACCATCCGTCTCGGGTTGATTCTCTGAAATGACACTCGCTAGCAACCAAGTCAAAGGTTAAACCTGACGACAAAGACACGGACGGACGGACGCTGAAGACGATTGAAAACTTTGGTGTGACAGAAACGGCTGAATTGAAAAAAAAAAAAAATTCATTTGCTTCACGGTTTTCACAACTATATTTTTGCATACAGAGAAACTGCAGAGATCACTTTTCCTACACGACAAAGACTCTCTGGGGCCGGTGCTGGCATTTCATTTTTACATTTACCAACACCAAACTCCTCTTTTTCCACGAAACGAGTAGAAAAGGACTTGAAGATCCGTCTCCGTGGGAGTTCCATGCTTTCCTTTCAGCGCTCCCCCCCCCCCACAAATAAACTGGGATCGGTCTTGAGTTTTCCTTCCCAGCTCTCGCAGATCAAACATTGTGGGGTTTTGGATGTTTAGAAGCACTTTCCCATCTGTCACGGGGATCTGCTGGTGCCGTGGACACGCTGCTTTCTGCCAAAGCTAAATCCCTGCTGACGCGTGACTCAAAACAGTCGTCTATAATCTGGACTTATTTATTTGCCAAAGAATATGATGAAAAGTCTTTTATCTAAACTTTGCCCAAAGATCGTTTCCTCCTCATTCGGCTCCGCCCGTGAACACAGAGAAAAGGTGGAGCTCTCTGCCTCCTAGTGTCTGTTGGTCTCGGGGACGGATGCGGGAGTGGAGGGAGTGGTCGAGCGAGAAGCGGCTGGATTGTGCTCCGCGGCGGGACTGGAGGAGGGAGGCGCGCTGTCGGAGGCTTTGGGGCCGACGGGACACATTCCGGGAGCCGCTGCCGTCGCCATGGCAGCCACCCTGTTTGCGGTGATGGCGGAGACGGGCTTGGGTTGAGCTTGAAGTCCCGGGCTGCAGATGAGGTGATGTCTTTCCCAGTCTTTGTGCTGGCAGAAGGACCCGCAGTAGCGCGCGGCGTTGCATCCGCTGCACGTCTCGCTGGCTTTGCGGCCACAATTCCAGCAACACTGAGGAGGAGAAAAAAAAACTGGACAGTCGGTTTTTTTTTCCCAAACGGACACAACAATTAATTTAGTTTAAAAAACTTTAAATCACACAAATGAAATGCTTTTAAGTTGAAATGAATTATGTTCATCTTATTCATGAAGGGAGGAAGAGTTTGGAAAAAGACATTTTCTGCAGATTGTTTTATTTTAAGCAAATTAAAAAAAAGAGAAAAAACTATAGAAATATATCACATCTGTTTGAGATAATATAATTTATAATAATATAATATATATATAATATAATCGTATTTTACAAAATAAAAAATATGACGCATCTTCTAACATTATAACTGCTCAAAGAAAATCTACACATTTGCATTTAAACACACAGTGACACACACACCTATACACTCACACACAGTCACTCACACACAATCACTCACACACACATACAGCCACTCACACACACACAGTCACTCACACACAATCACTCTCACACACACACAGTCACTCACACACAATCACTCACACACACACACAGTCACTCACACACAATCACTCACACACACATACAGCCACTCACACACACACAGTCACTCACACACAATCACTCACACACACACACAGTCACTCACACACAATCACTCACACACACATACAGCCACTCACACACACACAGTCACTCACACACAATCACTCACACACACACACAGTCACTCACACACAATCACTCACACACACACACAGTCACTCACACACAATCACTCACACACACACACAGTCACTCACACACAATCACTCACACACACACACACGCGGAGTGTCAAATAGAGTTGGAGGAATAAAAAGAAAATGTGTCAATTCCTTAAAAAGCGTGTAGACAGAAGTGAACTCCTATTTTTTTCCTTTTTTTTAAAGAAGTCATCTGATTCTGGAAATACACTTCCTGTCATGAAAAGTGTAAATGTTGGAAATCTAATTTATTCATGTTTTGTTTTTTTTATTAATTTGAATCGAGGAATAAAAAATCCACTTGGATTGGATTAATGCACGCCATGGAAGCCTGAACCGTCCAATGGTTGCTTCTGTGAAGTGTGCTAATTCTGATTAATGCACACTTTGAAGGCCATTAACCCGCTTATACCATGGTCACTTTTAAAAGAAATAAATATTCAATCAGTTTTTAGTATTTTATTCTTTTTATTTCTTCGGCTTTGATCGTTTTTTTCACAAAAAGTGGACTATTTGTTACACTCTGACCTCCGACCTCGACTACTGCGGCAAAGGAAGGGGATATATTTGCTGATGGGTTAAATAAAGCATCAGTTCAGAGAGAAAGTTCACTTCTGAACGCTTGTTTTTGTCCAGTTTGTTTTAAAGAAGCCAGCGCAGTGATATGGAACATTTACGCCATGTGACCGGAACTTCTTTTTTAGGCGTGCCTTATCACTTTTAATGCACACCCAGCTGCCAATCAGAATCAGAATTCACCCGAACCATGGTTGAAAGAGCGCTGAGAAGACTTTGAAGGTGGGAGGAGTGGGAGACTAATGTGTCGGTTTAGTTTCTGCACAAACACTAACCAGCAGGTGATTCGCTTGTAAACAGAGGTGTATACTTCCACATTTAGCATGCGCCTCACTGCTCCGGCATTTATTTTCCTGATGCAGTGATCCTCTGTTTCCCTCTTCAATCGGTGAAGAGATTCTGTGGAATCCTTTTTTACAAACATCTTCCTGCTGATAGAAACTTTCCACAGCTGCAGTATCAGCAAAGTGTGTGTGTTTTTTTTTTCTCCTGAACTCCGCCTCACCTCGCTGGAATCTTCTTGTTCATTGATGACCATGATGGCGTCCTCCTGGGCCTTCCGCTTTTCCTCGGCGAGCGTCTTCTCCATCTTCGCCCTCTCGGCTGCGATCATCTCGAACGCCTTCTGCTCCGCCTCGGCCACGGCTTTCTGGACCTCGTCCATGGCTTGACGCTTGACCTCGTTCACTGCCTCCTCTGCACACGAGGGCAGGGACATTTAAGGACCCGCCTGACGGCTTCCAGGCCATTTAAAGAACCTGGCGCTTTGACATGAATCTTATTTTGATGGCGTCCTCACCAGCTTTCCTCCAGATCTCATCTGTAACGTATGCTGAGCCGGGCCGCGGGGCGAAATCTCTCTGCGAGTCTGCGGGAAAGACAAAAAACCAGGAAGATAAGTCCCCTAAACTGCGAGCAAATGTTCCACTCCTTATGTAATGGGCCTGAAAGTAACCACTCAGTGGGGGGAGTTCAGGTCTTTTCTCCTTTGTTTTGTCCGTAGATCTTCTCCACACATGCGGTGTAATTGCTGGTTGTCAGAGTTTTGGCCTGATCTGAGATCTGACAGCTTTAGAAAGGAATGTGTTTGGCTTGGAGAGATCTGCACACCAACAAGCTGTGTCAACATTCTGACTGTTCCCTGAAACTCCTTTCCCCGCTTCTCACTCGTGTTTTTGCGCTTAAACGTCTTCCCCAACAACGCTGCCTGGCTCGACGGCGTTTTCCTCATGTCCAATCGCCTTTTTTTGTTTTCTCCTTATCCCCCCCCCCCACTTCATCTGGCGTCATCCACCATCACCACTGTGGTCGGAGCACAGGAAAAGCGGCCGAGCTCTCCGGCTGGGGGCCCAGATGGCACGCCGGCGAGTTCGCCAGCTCTGGCTCTCTGAACCTGCAGGACGACAGGACGGCCCTTCTGTGGCCGATATGGCGGGGGCCAGTCCCAGCACCTGTCTGTAACCGGGGAGCAGCAGGAGGACGGCGAGGCTGGCGCTCAGAGAGAGCACTGCCAGTACACAGCAGAACGGTGACCAACTGCCAACGGGCTCACTGACGTGTGACTCAGGCTGCAGTTTCTACAAGGACCACTAGATGGTGCAGTGAGTGTGGAACAAGTTTTCCAACTTGATTCTTTCAGCCTCTTTCCATTTTTACTAACTTTTTACCATGAAGCTCCAGTATTTGCTTATTAAATTTGATGCTTCTGCTTCAAGGCAAAAAATAAAAGACAAACATGAGCAGGATTTTCCCATGAGAACTGGATAAATGATCCATTTTTGCCAAGATCACAGGAAAAACAACCATTTTAATCAGCTAATTTCTGCTATTAATGCAACACTCAGCTAGAAATGACTATACGCAGCCATCATGGAAAGACCTCAGACATCTAGCAGCTTCTTGGCCAGCAGCGAGAACCCCAATTCTAAAATGGATTTACCAGATTCTGCCGAGTGGGGGCTGTGCGTCTTGGAGAACGGAGCAGAGCCCGATCCTCCTTTGCGAGGGTCCTCCTGCTCGTTGGAGCGGCGCCTCCAGTAGTTCAGCTCCTCCCGATCGGCCTCCTGGCACCGTCTGAGCACGCTCACTGACCTCCGTGTCTTTTCCACCATGTCCACTATACAGTTCAGCACCTGGAGGAACAAAAGAGTTGCTGCAATGTGGACTGTTTGTGGAAAATAAAACCATCTCATCATGAGGACGTTTGCTAAACTCAAAACAAAGTAAAACAAATATGTCCGTCAGATAACTCATCCATTATCTTAGCACACAGCAGAAATCCCAAACACTGCAAAAACAGAATGTTTCAGGATTTGTTTCAGGAAAAACAATGTCTTATTTTCTGGTTTGCAATAAAAAAATGTTACCAAGAAAGTTTTTCAGTAGCGGAATAATCTTAGTTGACAAAACATGACTTAGTGACTAGAATAAAAGTGTAAGAATTCTCTGTGAGACTTTTCTTTTTACTTTAATGGCAGATTTGTTTGCATTTTAAAAGAAGATCTGCTAACAGGTTAGGAGTTTTGGAATGATTTCTGATGCCACCCTCACCCCGGTTATGTGACGCTCATCCTTGAACGCACATTTAGCCTATTTAGCCTTTAGAAGATCCTGGAACAAGCTTGGTGCATAAAGTGGAGATGCTGCAAACCTGGTGAACCTTTCTCCAGCTTTTTTCTTTCACAGCTCTATTCCGAGATTATAGATATATATATACATATATATATACATATATATATATATATATATATATATATATATATATATATATATATATATATAATATATATATATATATATATATATATATATATAGATATATATATATCTATAGATATATATTATATCTATCTATATATATATATATTATTATATATATATATATATATATATATGGGACTCCAACCTGGTTTAACGTCCAACACAATCAGCGGCTGCACGTTTTGTACGTAGAGCCTGACAACAGTCGTAGCGACGCGTGAATTTGAGTGTTTTGAACGTGTATTTACGCACTTACGGAAGCTTTTCATTGGAAGGGGTGACTTGAACGTTGCCGAGGGCGATGTGAACGTAGCATAAGGGGCCTGTTTTCACAGAGTAGTTCTAGCTGTAACCTCCTGACTAACAGAGGGGAAAAAATGGCGTCCAAATTTCTCTTTTTTCTAATCCACCAAAAACTACAATTCCCAAAGCTCCGCCCCTTCATATTTGGTATCGTTTAAAAGCCCTCAATGTCTTCTGTAGATACCAAAATTCAGTGACGTGCAGTAGTTGGGAGAATTTCAGGTTTCTGCGTTTGGAAGACATGAAGTGTTTGACTTCTCACCAATCAGAAAACGTGCTGACACGATGGGTTCGGATGGAAACGTTCCTGTTTGGATGAAAACTAAGCAAATCCGTGTGTTTCTGAGTGGATAAAAACCTTCGTTGCTGTAAAAAAGCTCCGGATCCATAAAAACAAATGCTATGGTTTCCGTATCAGTGGCCGTGGTGCCCGTCTGCAGAACTTACATGGTCCAGATGTCTCCATTCATCAGCCCACTCCCTGTCTGTCAGCCTGTGGTCCACCGGCTCCTCACGGTAGCCGCCGTTAGAGCCTGATTAAAACACACAGGACAGACCGCAGGCCGCTGTCATTAACATTCCTCTGAATCCAAGAGAAGCCGCAGAGACGGAGAGAGAGATAGCTGGACTGCGTTCGCCGTCAGAAAAAGCAGCTTTTGTGTTGTTTCTGTGACAATCTTAGACTCCAATGAGCCCAACGTGCACACAAAAATGAGCAAATGGTGGAAACGAGAAGAGGTACAATAAAAGAAAAGATCCATGATAGACTGGAGGTGTGTGGGGAGGGGGGTATGCATAACAAAAGTGGAGGAAAACAGAAAAAACAGAGGACTTTGATGCAAAACAGACTACCATAGCTCGGAGCCGGCACACATCTGGAAGTCAGCTGTCAACCTCGCACACATACACACACACACACACACTCCCCAAATTTCTCCCACAGCGCCTCCCCTTCTGGAGCTCCCAGCATTCCAGTAGGGAGACACTCAGGCTGAGTAGAGTGGCTCCATTTCTAAACACAAAGCAGTCAGGCTGACACTCACTGTAGACTGTTAACACACAACTATCTGATTTCCATCACTGCATGACTTAAGCAGTGTCTAATCACACACACACACACACACACACTCTGGGGAATGCTCATGCAGAGGTCAGAAACATCTGGATTCATGTCCACAAACGTGGGAAAAACATTCTTCCACACACAAGACAGCTTTCCTTCTATGGAGGCGGGAAACCAAACAAGCGGGGATTGGAAGTGGCTTCCTTACATCTTCCTGACTCCTGCTCCTCGTCTGTGTTCATCAGTTCAAAGCCTGGAGTGGGGACTGGTGTGTGTGTGTGAGTTAAGTGGCGGCAGGCGGGCGGGAGGCTGTCAGACGAGGGACTGAGGGCTCGTAAACGCAGCACCTCTACCACGAGCACGTCAAGGTGTGTGTGTGTGTGTGTGTGTGTGTGTGTGAGCTACTGCTGTTTCCACTGAGTGCTGACAAGCATCAAATGGAGAGCAGATCCACACCGGAGTAGAAGCAACCCTCCCTGCCTGGACAGTATGGCTCTGTTTAGACACATATCTGGACTCCAGAGGTTCACGGAGTCTGAGTCCACAAACACACAGACCACCCATTACCGCGCTCACAACATGTTTTCATACCAATTTGGAAAAGCTCCTTCTGCCACTCCGGTTTGCACGGGGGCTTTCATGTTATAGAAACGCACAGATGTGTGATTCTTTCACATTTATTTCGTTTTTTTTTAGTGCTGCTCTCAAAGCGGCGCCTGGTCACACACCTGGGAGGCGGGGCCTGTCCTTCAATTCCCGGATCTCCAGCACCCGCTGGCTGTGTTCACGGTGCAGGATGTGCGGGGCTGCTATGTCGTCCAGGGTGTAGTGCTGCAGGGGTGGAGGGGTCGGGTGAAGCTGAGCCGTTAGGGGCAGCGGGTGCGCCGGGCTGTGTCGAGGAGCAGGGCTGATGGTGCAAATCCGCTTTGCTGCGGGCTCCAGGGCGATTGGCGGGCGCTCGTGGAAGCCGTTCTCTTTGGGCCTGAGCAGATAACAGCAGCTCTCGGTTAGAGACCTGATTCGTCTGGCAGGTCACATGACTATGAGGACAGTCCCACACTTGCAAAGATTGAAAACCTTTTTTTAGACCTAGAACACATTTTAGCTAACTTCTCTTTGCGCTACACCTTTCCAAAATGCTCTGAAACCAGCACAGCTGAGACTTTTTGTGTCTCATTAGGAGTTAGAATCTAGAGCAGTGATTTTCAGCCGCTGTGCTGTGAGAGACGACTCGCTGTGCCACGGGAAATAACTCCTTTTCACGGATCTAAAAACATTCATGATCACCAGAATATCAGCTCTGTGTTCATCCAAATAGTTGCAGGTTTCACTCCGAGTATTTGCAGACGTCTTTGTGGAGCTCTTCAAAATAAAAGCACCGGATTTCTCGGCCTCTTTCGTGTCTTTTGAAAGGAGGGCGAGAAAAACCTGTGACGGTGGCTCCTCCCACACGCGACGGGAGCGTCAGATTTATAATCACACTTTAGGACAAGCAACAGTTTGATGCACAAACCGCGTTCAGTGTAAACAGACAATTTGGTTTAAATGAACCGTCTGTGCAGAAACGGGGCTAGAGATGCGTACGGATCATCCGTGCACCTCTAATAAAACTCTGAGACATGAGTCTATCCCGCATCAGCACCACTGCTTTTTACTCCTTCTCCCATGATGCATTGCATTAATGCACCAGCATCTCCTACTGCGCTGCTGGTAACTGTCACAACGAACGGAAACATCTGTTCTAACAGTTTGCAAATGTTTTTGATGGATTGATGGACAAATTTGATTTCAGACTTTTGAAAAACTTGAAGGTAAGTTTAAATATAAATAATAACAAAATAAAAGAAACAGGATTAAGGTGAAGTCTCCAACAGACACATTTAACTAAAATGAAATCAGTGATTCACCGAACAATAAGTAAATCCTTTTTGTTAAAGTTACATATTAAAGGAAAGAAAAATGATTTAATTTGTGTTCTCGTATTTTAAGTAGTTACAATGAAACTTATTTTATAAACATGAATATGAACCTTTTTTGTAAATTGCTCTTACACAAAAATGAAAAAAAAAAAAAATGTCAAAATAAATTACAGTTTTGAAAAAATGTCATTTACTTTGGTTTTTGTGAAGTTTACAGAAAATAGCATTTGAATAACCTAGAGGGAAATACAACTATACCTGGGAAATTTTTAACTGATTTAGTTGAAAATCTGTATTGAAAAGCATCCCATCTTTTAGGAAGAACAGCTGCAACATCAATTTTTGTTTTTGCCTCAATTATTAGAAAAAAACGTATGTGAGATTGTGGAGAGACTGAACATCAACAGTATTTTTGGTTCCTGGATAGCTGCTGGATTTTTGTCAAAGAAAAAGTGTACCTTGGCTCAAAAAAGGTTTAAAAACTCCAATCTGGAAATAAGGACAATATTTTTTAAAATGAGTCTAAATCCTTTTGTGAGAAAAACTTGATTTGTCTTAAAAAAAGCTGTAATTTTTAGCTCAAATCAAAGGATGTTATTTTAAAGTTCAATAAATGTTGAAGGCATAAATAGCCGTTCCTTGAGAACACAAATGTACATTTATATATTAATAATAAGTGCTAGTTTTAGATTTTTTACGTATTTATTAGGACGGGCCAACTTGAAAAAAGGTCATTTTCATTTTGTTCTAAAATGAGTCTGTTCCACTTATTACAAAAGTCACTGTAATCAAAATGAATAACAATTGGGTAAATAAAAACCCAAAAAACCACAAACCGTTTGCTTAAAACTAGAAAAAATAAGTATAATTGAAATTGGGCTTTATAACATTCAATTTTAAGTTATTCTATCCAAAGTTTCCTTTTTTAGCTTATTTTTCGCTTCTTGAATGCTTGTGTTTCTAGATTTTGATATCTTATCATAAGATTTCTTCAGGACAACCAGTTCATTTGACTGCTTACTAGTGATTTTTCGGTTCTTTTCCTTTTTTTGGGGGGGTCACTCCCGCTCACCTGCTGGGGCTGTGTCTCTTGGTCCCCGTCTCAGGAGGCTCCATCAGCAGCTCGGACGAGTCGGGAGAAGAGGCCAGGGTGGTGCTGAGCAGGAGGTGCTCGTGCTGGGACAGGTACTGCGCGGGGGTCTGCTTGGCTGCCCGTGCGCAGTGGAGCAGCTCCCTCTGCAGCAGGGGGAGGTTCGCCTTGCAAGAAAAACAACAAAAAGTTCAACATTAGTGAGCTTTCAATAGTAAAGACGTCTAACAGTCCACGGCTGTGCTGAGAGCCAGCGTCAGGGAAAAGCCTCCACATGGACTGACTGCTAAAGCTGGGAGTTCGTCTGCGGCTTCTCCAATTTAACTGGAAATGGCAAAGCTGCCACTGCAGTTGGTTTCCATACCCCCCCCCCCCCCCTCTCTCTCTCTCACTGTGCGTGTGCTGAGCACAATCATTTGGTCACAGCAAAGGCATGCAAGATGCTACAGCGGCTTTTAAAAAAACAAGGACAGAATAAATGATAAACAAGCTCCACGTCTTCTCCCACCCTTCCGTCTGATGTATGTCCATGGCTATCCGAGCGCGCCCTCCAGCTCTTTCCCTCTCACTTTTGTTCCTTGTGCTTCTCTAATTAGGAACAGACTCTAGCGTGTTTCTAATTAAACCGCTTCCTTACTCCTTCTGCTCCTTCTTCTTGAGCAACCAAATAAATAACCGTACACTCCTCGTTTTATGGCTGACCTTGTCCCACTGCGGAGTACTTCTAGCCATCATTCAAAGCTTCAATAAAACACCCCCCCCCCCCCCCCCCCTTAGATCTGAAAGCTTCCTTCATCAGTGGACGCTAAACTTGAAATGAATACTCGATAAGCCTCATGGAGGTTGACTCCATACGCATCTCCACCACGCCCCTTTCATTCTCCTGAGCGCACGCCGACACATGTGCTGTGTTGGTTTCGGGGCGTTCGGCGGGGTGGCGGCGGCTCCCCGGCAACTGAACGCTCCTGAAAAAAGGACAGCGTCTGCATGTGGCACGGTTTAGATCATAAAAAAGGAGACGGGAACGCTTTATAGGCATGTTTCACACTTCCGTGTTCCCAGTTTTCCATCAGAATGTGTCCAAACTGTCCCGTCTCCTCTTCCTCTCAAACAGCTGGAATGAAGTAATAAATTAACAGAAGGGGGAAGGGGGGGGGGGGGTGAATAGGAGGATTTTTGCCCCAGCTTCTGACAGACAGATGAAGGGGCGCCCAAGGTGGTGGTGGTGGTGGTGGGGGGGCCAGAGAAGTGTGGAAAAACTGATTCTGAGCGCTTGATGTACCGCAAACCCAAAATTTATGGGCTGCTTTACAGACGGGAACTCCAAAAAAGTATCCAGTTGCAGCCCCCCCCCCCATGGATACAAAGGGCCTCGAGAGGCTGCTTAACACACACTCATCTGCTGCTCGTCAAGTTAAAACAAAAACCCATAATGGGTAGGTTGCAGTTTAGTTATCGAAGTGAACCAAAAGTCTCCTCCCCGATCCCTACATTTAATACTCTTTCCTGTTACGCTTAATTCCGATTGTTAAAAATGAGATTATTTTAAGAAGAACAGGCTGAGATCATTTAAATAGGTCCAAAAAACGGTGAATTTACCACAATCATCTGAGTTTAGATGATGGCCAAAAAACAACAACAACATGTATTTACCTTGAGAAAAGGAATAACAAAAGGCCTTAAGGGAAAGTTTGTGGCCTCCTGAAGCCGCGAATGAAACTCCTCAATGGTAACTGTGGAATTCTGGGAGAAAGAGTAAAGGTTATTCAAGCCACGAAGGCAGACAAATATTGGTTTAAAAAAATAGAAGCGCAAATAATAATTTACCACAAGGGCCAAAACTAAGCTTCTGACGCTGTCTCCGATCTCGGGGGAAATGTCGTTGCCAAACTGCTGCAGCGTTGTCAGGAAGCGCTTCAGCTTGCTCAGCTGGCGAGCCCCACAGGTGGCCGGCAGCTGCTGGTTCGCCAGCGAAGAGGAAGAAGAGGAGGAAGGCCCGTTGCTGTAACGCTGTGGCGGAGACGGCACTGCGTTCAGGGTTGGTGGGGAGTGATGGTTCCCGTTGGTCACTGGGGAGGAGCGACAGAGGAAGGGATGAAATTAGGATCAAAGACCTACTCTGATGAAAATGATGCTTTTGGTGTATTTAGGTTCTTATGGCATGGAGGACAAATATTAAGAAAATTCATCTTAAAATATGTTTATATTTCTGAGTGTTTCTGTATTCAAATCGTGAATCAGGAACAGATGCAAAGCTGCTGCTGGAAAAAGCCACAAGCTCCCTGCTCTGCTCCATTCGGATGCATCAAGTGGTGGACGTCTAGATCCATCGACGTCTTTGTTTGGTTCAAAACTGTGAAGCTGGATAGCTCTGAAAATGCTCAACATTTTTGATGAACTTGTAATGTTAGGTTGGGGTTATAGGAGGCGGTAAACTAGGTGGGAAGTGGGGGTGGGGGCTTACTCCACACCAACAAGTCTGAGGGACATTTCTGATGAAATGATGTCGTAGAAAATGGTCACCGATTTTTTGATTAAAACTAAAACTGCATAATCATAATCAAAAGACCACTGGAAACGATTTAAAAAGAGATGGAAAGATGTTCAGAGTGGGACTTTACACAGCCAGATGCCTTTTCTACCTAAATGCGGGTCAAAGTTGTGACTTTAGTCGAGTTTTTAAATGCAACACAAGCAAACTAAGATTCTAAGAATTCAAGAATCTACTTTCCAGGTCAACAGGTGAGACCTCTCACTCAACAGCCTCATAGAGACCTTACATGTTGTTGTGGAAAATGAGGCCGGCCGAGGGCCGCTTGGGTTGACGGAGGGCAGGGGTGGCATCGCGGAGCTGGAGCTGCTGCTGGGGGCTGATCTGGAATGAGTCTTAGCATCCACAGGCGACCCGGGCATGGCAGGGCTCTTCTTCTCTCTACTGTCTGCAGACAGAGGGAAAGAGGCAGTTTTGGGTCTGTGGGAAAGTTTCTTCAAACATAAAAGTGCTTATTAGTAAAGCTCTAATTAAAAAAAAAACAATTTTATTCATTCATCTAAGATAACCATTTCAATAACAGAAAAAAAAACACAAGAGACATAATATGTGTGAAAAAACGCAGCTTAACTACCCACTCTGTGGTTTAAATAATACAAAAGCTTTAGCACTATAGCTGCAGGAGAAAACAAAACTTACACCCCCACTTCACATCATACAGCACACACCACCCTGCCCCCCCATCAAAGAGCCAGATGTCTAAAGTTTAGCCCCTCACTCTCACCCATTCAGATCAATAACAGAAGAAATGCTGAAGAAGTCTATTGTGTGGGAGTGGAGACCCCCCCTCAGAGATCCCCCAGTAAATGAAGCAGGGGGCAAAGACTGAATGAGAGAAAGAGACGAGCCATTTCACGCTTTACTAACAAG
This sequence comes from Oryzias curvinotus, assembly GCA_023969325.1. Classification (NCBI taxonomy): domain Eukaryota; kingdom Metazoa; phylum Chordata; class Actinopteri; order Beloniformes; family Adrianichthyidae; genus Oryzias; species Oryzias curvinotus. The sequence continues at coordinate 14,796,658 of CM043710.1, read as the reverse complement.
ATCTGCAAAGCTTTTGAATGTTAAACGCAACTTCTCAATATGCTATTGATGGAGAATGGACCACCAGATAAGGAGTTTGGAAAGAGTGTCATGGGAGGAGTGGTAGGTGGGGAGACGTGGGATCAGAAGCCGCCTTTGTCTGCCGGGGCTGGTTCCCGTCTCCATTTAGAGTGGATCAGACTTTCTTTATTTTTTTTAACTGCTTCAAGAATTGACGATTAATAGACAAGCGCGATCTCTGAGGTCACGGGTCAGGAGAGAGCAGCTTTTAAAATGTGGTTTCATGGTTTAAGGGCTTTTGGCTTCAATTGGACTCTTTATATCTTTTTCAGAGCTATGAACTCTTGATGGCCTTGAACCATAGGGTTCCAGTTTATAAAGGTTTTTCGCTGTCAAAGAGTTTAACCCAAGAGAAAAACGAAGGCAAAAGAAATTTCAAAATATACGCATAGTATAAAGTCTTAAACTGCCTTTCGAGACTCACTAACATTGTGACATGGACTCCTCTTGATCCCCTTACACTCGTTCCCAGCCATGTGGCTGGCCTACCACCATTCCACCTGTTTACCAACACAGGAGGCAGGAAGGAGGGACCTAGACATTTGGATCGCCACACGTACCCACCACACACGCGGCCTTGCCAACGCACCGCAGGAAGTAGCCTGCCGCGCGCACCCAAGCTACCTCCAAAAGCTCAGCGCGCACACTTTGTCCATACGACCAGGAAATTAGAATGACGTCTCAATAACAGAATCAGCTGGGCATATGGTCCTAGTGTCAACACTTTACAATGTAAATGTGTGGGTATGCCTATAAAAAGGCGACCATACGCCTTTTCATTAAAACAAACTATATTATAATGGAAACCTTTTCTTGGAAAGGCTTATTGGTTGATCGGAAATCTCACAAAAATATACAACTTCTAGTTCTGTATATTTCTGAAGATAAGTTACTCTGGAAGTTACACAAAAAATCCACACTAAGAAGAAAATAGTTTGGGAGAAATGTATCAAACAAAATACGGGTACAAGAACTAACATTTCAGTCAAATCCCAATAGCAACATAGATACAACAATTTTAGACTGAATGCTTCACTACCATAACACATTAATGCTTATTAAACCTCATGAAACTTGGTAGGAATCTGGTATGTTACCGCAACATAAAAACAATTATTCAGACAACCGCAGCATGAAAAAACATGCCAACAAGTCAACGAAACTCGTTCTATCACTTTAAATCGCTAAATTCTTCATGTGTTGCTTTAGGACAGTTCCGGCGAAAGCCTGTGCGGCGGTTCTTCTTTCTGTCAGTAGCAAATACTGATACATTTGCCTACAGTGCCCTCTAGTGGCTGTTGCTATTTACTTTAAATACATATTCAAATACATTAATAACCCTTGTGCTATCTTGGATGACCCCACCCTTACTTTGACATGTTCTCCCTACCATGACAAAGGTGTATAAAGGTGGAAAGATTTCATGTAATCCATTGAACCAGTGAAGATCACAAAAAATTAAAAAAAAAAGGTTAACTTTTAACTAAGGTTAAAAACTGCAACTCATAATACAAAAAATACAGCATTTATTGTGGGGTTTTTTTTTACTTCAGACCAAGTGAGAAATGAGTTCGCAGCTGCGATCTTAAGACGTGGCGGGATCCGTTGTTAGTCATGCCAGACTTAATAGCTGAAACAGGAGACATCAGGTGTGTGCACGTACAGCTGACAGCCCATAGAGAATTGCCTCTGCTTGTCAATTAAGAGGGCATGCATAGCTGGATGACTTCATCTTACTTGCAAGCACCTGAGTCTGTCATATAAAGTCACAGGACCGTCAGGGGAGGCAGCTGTCACAGCAAACACAACACACACACAGAGTGCACAAAGTGGTCTAATGTTAACTCAGGTGAATGCTGGCTTAAAGAAGGATGTGGGGTGTTTGTCTGGTCTAAATGCCACCTGTCATCCTGGCCCTAACCAAGCAAAGAGCACACAAAATCCTGCACCACAAATCAACACAGCAAATATAGACGTTTAGCAACCGAGGCAACCTCACATTAAGCTAAAAACAAAGCTGACATCTTCACCAATTTTAAATAAATTAGACATTTGAGACTATTATGAGCAATGTCTTTTGCTCCTACCTCTGTGTTGATCTTTACTCTCATAGTTTCTCAAACTGATAGATTTGTTGATCAACCGTTTGGTCTTATGTTGCTTCCTATAACAGCTGTTGTCGCAGGGACGGAAAAGTAAAATGCATCAGCGGGGATGGCTGTTGCTAGACAGGTGTTCCTTGTTTGCTCAGCTTCAGGTGACGCTTGACTGCATTAAAACATTTATTTGGCTTTGATTGCCTGCGCCTCCGCAGGTGATGATTCAGGAGGACACTCAGATGGAGAGAGCGTTGGAAGAGAAGAAGCCAATTTCTCTGTTTCCACTAACTTATCGAATAAAATAACAAATAAAAAGATGTTTTAGGAACTTTTACTTGAACCTAGATACCTGAAATAACGGAAAGAGAATTTTCTGTGTTTCAATACACAATCATCACAGTTTAAATACACGTGTTCAGTGTTAAGGTTTAACAAATGATTGTTTGAATTCAGTCTAAACTCTGAAAGGCTTTCAGTTGTGAGGTATGGAGCTTGGATTGGTTTACTCTCCGCTATCTTGCTCTTGTCATACAGATGAAGTGAGAGAAGATACAACACAGACTTGGCTAATTTATCACTGACCAAACAGAAAATTCAAGGCATGTGCAATGATCCATCTGTGTGGGTTCACGTTAACAAGTCAGCACCAACACACACACACACACACACACACACACACACACACACACACACACACACACACACACAAATATGGTATGCAAAAATACTGCCTGTTGGAAGACTGCTGTAGAAGATAAACACTGGGTTTTTCCCCGCAAGGAATAATCTCTAACGAGTTTCCCTCAAACATCTTTTCATGGCATATCCATAGATAATGAAAAAAAAAAGTACAATTATTTGTTTTTACAAATTAAAAATTCTAAGTGTATTTATTATTCCTTTATATCATGGAAAATAGAGCTGACACTATCTAAGAAAAAGTATGTCAAGCTAAACAGCATGCTAGATTAAAAGCTAGCATGCCATCTAGGATGTACTTGTAGTGTACTTAAAGACTCAATAACAAAAGTATTTAAGACATTGTAAAGGATAACAATATATATTTTTTTGCTAAAAACTAACCTTTTAACCAAAAGTAGAAACAGTTTTATGAAAATGTTTTGGTTCTGTTTTGTTTTTATTTAATACTGTATTGGCTAACTTAGTGGCTAGCAAGAAACTCAGGTTAGCCTAAAATTTCCATCAGCCTGTTACTACACCTGTTTTTGATTTATTTTGTGAATATAAGACTATTCTGTGTTCAATTTGTCTATATGGTTAGCGTAGCTTTAAAAAAGACCATCACAGAATGGAATATTTTTTTATTTATATAATTTATAAGTTGAAGATTTCTAGCATTTAATTAAGTAATCAAATGTTGTTTTCAATTCTTATCCAATGAAATGAAGACGTATCTCTCAAAGCCTTAATATTACAGTCACCAATAAACATAGAGTAAAAGGCAAAACAACAGTAACTGACTTAAAGATTAAGCAGGCTTTTTTCCTCCCCTCTGTACCATATGGATCTAATCGGCCAAGAGCTAGCCAGCTGGGACCTCCAACAGTCACCTGTGAGGGAGGAAGGGGAGCAGAAGGGACTGTTGTAGCCTCCTCCAGGCCAAGGCAGCTCCAGCCCACAATACACACACACACATGAGCGCACACACATCTCTGCCTTCCCTCCAAGGAGGGGAGGAAGGAGGGGTGGCACGAGGCAGCTGAATGCGAGCGAGTGGACTTAAATGCCGGGGAGACAAAGGCTGCACCTGGTCCCCGTCCGTCCATGCACACAGCCACAATACAGCACACATCTGTTCCTCTATCTCGCACTCGCTCCTGACCTCCACCCACACACACGGAGCAAGGATGCAGACGGCAATTTAGCAGCAGATAATCCAGCATGGTTGCAGAATTAATGGTTATAACCTCGGATATAAACAACAGGTTTAAGGGCATAAAACAAACAGTTCTAAAATTGGTTGTGAAAACTTAAAAAAACAGGGGCAATTTCCTGATATCTTTATATGTTTTCATTGGATTCAGGCTCATTCTTTGCTCAACAGTTGCTACAACCGTTTTCTTGCCCTTGAGCTTTTTAAAAATCATTAGTTTAAAAATGTGCTTTAAATACAATAAAGGTATAAAAAAAAGTTTTTCTTTGACAGAGAAATAGTTGAATATTGGTAAAATAAAACTACACTTAGCTATATGTTTAAACCGGCCTCGCCAATGCGCAATCAAAATGACCACTTTCAGTAAAAAGTCTGTAAATGTGGTGTGAACATAGTGAGCTAGATAAAGCTTAGACAGTAGCTAAATTAGTGCACTTTTACCGTGTTACATTACCGGTGTCAACGTAGCATAACAGTGGCTAAATTAAGGCACTTGTAGCATGTTACATGCCTGGTGTGAACGTAGCATAACAGTAACTAAATTTCCTGACTTGATGAGGAAATTTAGCTACTATTATGCTACATTCACAACGTAACGTAACACACTAAAAGTGTGTTAATTTAGATACTGTTATGCTACGTTCACAAGCATGTAACAAGCTAAAAGTGCCTTAGCTTAGCTACTGTTATTCTACGTTCACACCGGGCATGTAGCACGCTAAAAGTGCGTTACATTTTAGCGTGCTACATGCTCGATATGAACGTAGCATAACAGTAGCTACATTTCCTGACTTGATGAGGAAATTTAGCTACTATTATGCTACATTCACACCGGTAACGTAACACACTAAAAGTGCGTTAATTTAGATACTGTTATGCTACGTTCACAAGCATGTAACAAGCTAAAAGTGCCTTAATTTAGCTACTGTTATTCTACGTCACACCGGGCATGTAGCACGCTAAAAGTGCGTTACATTTTAGCGTGTTACATGCTCAATGTGAACATAGCATAACAGTAGCTACATTTCCTGACTTGATTAGGCAAAAATATAAAAAATAAAAATACCAAAAAAGATGGAGAAGTCGCAGTGCACACTTTTAGGACTACCAATAACTCACATGTTACTCATGCTGTCACAGGTTTGAGAAAGCTGGAAAGAGTTTAATCCAACCGCTACAGAAATCAGTCACCAAGGTGGAGGCGCCAGCAAAGACGGAGATGAAATTGGGAAAGAAAACTGGAGGATGGAAGAGGAAACAAAGAATAAAAATACTGTTTTCATTTAGTTTCTTCAGGAAGAAAAGTCTGGTTGTCAAAGTAAGACTGTTTTCTTTGGCTCTCATGACCACCTTCCAGTCCTGTAGACCACATATTTGGAAAAAACCCAGTATAAACACTGCTTCTCATTCAGGGACATGGAGCAGTGAGGAGGTGGCAAGGTTGACAGAAGGGAAAACAAGAGAGCGATGCTAAGTTAAAAAAAAAGCATTGTAGACCTTTTATGGATGCATGGGAATAAGAAAAATCCTTGAAACAAATTCCTAACGTGTCCCGGGGTAATGGTGAGAGAAATCCTTGCATAGCCTCATCACTCAGTGAGATAATTACAAAAACACTGGTGTAATCCAGAATGCCACTGACCCGCAGATTGAAATTGACTTAGCGGTAAGCTGAAAAAGAAAATGAAAGGAGGAGTGGTGAGGCAGACCGAGCTCTAAAAAAGGAAAGGAGCAGGAAAAAAAGGTGTGCTGATTTGATGCTCGAAAAAAGGGACGCTGGGGCAGATGTCAGACTGAGAGGACGGTGTCCACGTGTATGAGGTCAAGATAGGGAAGGATCATGGTAAAGACGCTCAAGCCTCTTCACTAAAGGCCTAAAATGACAAAAATATATAAGAAACTACTTTTGTACTTGTGAGTTTTTGAAAGACTTAATAAAACAGAAAGAGTTCTGCTAAAATTTGTCTAAAAACGGAGAATACTTGTGAATATTGCTTGAGCCGTTTTCTTTCATTGCTCTATTCTACTATATCAAAGAATTGGTGTATAATTCTGGCCGGGCACAAACTGCAACTATTGTCTTTCATAACTGATTTTCAAAAAGTTGGAACGTCCGTGTTTTTGTACCATTAACCTGAAAAATGTACCTAAAAACGTGCGTAGCGACACGTGAATGCAAAGGTTTTGAACACGGAACCCTGAAACGCACATATGCAGGCGTTTACATGGACTGTTCATTGGTAGTGGTCGCCCGATGTGAACGGAGCATTTTGTGTTATGCTTATCACAGTTAATAGTATAGTACCTCTGAAAAAATGTAAAATATACTAAAATTATCTTAAAGGCTGGAATTTGAACACAAGGAATACCCAGTGGTTACTTTGATAAGCTTCTTTTATTGGGATGGTGCAACCTGCGCACATTGGCAGGCGATGAGTGACATAGCTGGGCGTGTGTGACGGTGTGTGTCTGCATGCTCGCCGTGCTTAGCCTCTTTTATCAGGTGCAGGGTCTGTCGGCTGAGCGAGGAACCGGGCATTTATCCCTGAAGCAGCACATGCACACCTGTGCAAAAGTCTGCCTGGGGCACATGTGCACACACGTGCACGCAAGCGAGAACAATGGCAAAAGACAAAAACAGAAAAACAAAAGACTGTCACTCTATCTTTCTGGAAGACAAAAGCTGTGCTGTCGACACACTTGTCACCTCTAGGTAAGTACGCTTAAACCTACACTGCAGACGATCAGGAACCTTCTTAGATGCCAGCTGGATAGACATATAACTAATTAGGTTTTAGTATTTGAAAGCTTACTGCTGAAAATTTCAAATAAAGTTCAGATGATCTTAGTTTGAGTACATAAAAACGTAAGTAAAAGACACAAAAACTTCTGAAAAGAATTCAAATTAGGACGGGCCTGTTATAAATCAGGTGTGACGTGCTCTTATAAATCAGTGGTCTGGGATTAGATCCAACCAGACTGTACCATCATTCCAAAAGAAATACTCTGACACATGTAACTCAGCTAAAATGAGCTGAACCAACAGGTAAGCAGGGAAATGCTTGGTAGGAACAACAGGAGCTTAACTTTTTAGGGATTTTTTTTAATAAGAAATGAAGGTTAAAATTTTTTTTTACATCTTCTTAGTTAAATATTGGTTATTTTTTTCTCATCTATCACACAGGACTTTGGGGAAACTTCTTTGTAGTTTCTGCATGTCATAGTAGGTTTCTCTGCAAAAATACAACAGGAAGAGAAGCAAGTCGCTAAGTTCTAGAGAAGATGGTCACAACACTAAATTGATGGACTGAAGAAGACATTTGATCCTATCCTTAGCAGCAGCACCACTGATTTTTGGTGAAGAGATGCAGGCGAACTAATGCTACATTCATGCCAGGCATATGACACGCGTTCAAGAATGTGCAGTTCTGAATGGGAGTTTAGCATGTTGAGTTCACACGGAACTGTCGCTACCCTATGCTCGCGCATGTACCTACAGTCGGAAGAGGCTTATTGTGAATAGTCGAAGCGGTGCAAATCATGCAAATCTCCAGGCTTTTTCTTTCACAGCTCTATTCTGATATATTAAACATTTGGTGTCATAGAATTCCTCTACAATCAATGTTCAAATGGTTGGCATTTCTGTGAATTGAAAGGGATGCCATCATTACATCACTACCAAAGCTGAGTCCTGGATTGGTCAAAGTTCAACTGCTTTAACCTTCAACGAACATTCAGTGGACGCGGGTTTCGGATGTAGAGCACGAAAACAGTCTTAAAAATGCACACAGCTGTGCGCGGACACAAGAGTTTTGAACGCAGAAGCCCAAAACACGCATATTAGTGCGTTTACATTGACTTTTCATCGACATTGTGCGCTTGAACACACATTGCCGATGGCCGTGTGAATGTAGCTTTAAAGGTCAATGAGTTTCGTTTAAATCAATGAGGAAAACCCAGACAGCTCTGTGCACCTGCAGCAATACTTGTGTGCAATACTCAGTCGACACAACATCTCTTGCTTTCTTTGTCTTGTGTGCCACCTTGAGTTTAATTACAGCTTCAGAAGACACACAACAGTGTTGTCACTTCTCTAAAGAAGGTACACAATGATGAAACACTGAGTGGCCCCTGTCAAGTCTTGTCAAATGTTGTAACATAGCTTATACAATGAATTCTTGTTTTAGCAAGCTACCCGTATACATTTCCGAGGCTTTGAGCCATTTTTTTTTTTTAGATCCTCAGTGATCAAAAAAGTCAAAATGTCATTTAAAGAACTGAAACAAGCTAATGCACACTTAAAAGCCTTTCAGTGAACCAAAGTCTCTCTGTAAGTCACAATTTTTGGGGTTTAAATCACTCCGTGACATCCTTTTCTAGATCTGTATAGATACTGGAAGTTCTGGGCGGTGTTCTGTGAGTCCAAGAGATGCTCTCCATGATAAACATTAAAGGTGCCACAAGGTAACTGCTTTCTGTTGCCCCGGCAGGAAAAGACACACCGACATCCAAGAGTGCGCACACTGAAGTACACAGGCTCTTACCGAACCCTCGGGGCCAGATATCACTGCCCTTGCCACTGGAACTAATAGAGCACTTCCTGCAGCAATCTCTACAAGGCAGCTGCTCTGTTCTATGTGTATATGTTGAAAGGGTTTGTGTGTGTGTGTGAGGGGGGGGTATTTTGTGATAAACTCTTCAGAGAATGTGAGCAAGGGTCACTGCGGTCTGATTCTGTATTTATTGCAACTCTTTCAGCAGAGAAGCTCAAAGCCGGGCTTGAGATCAGAAAGGGCTGCAGAAAGAAACCTTGTCGGCTCAGCAGACACTCTGTCTGCAAGACACGTGGTCCACACATGGAAACGCACTTGCTTTCTAAACTCAAACATGCACTTATTGAGTTTTTGATCAGAAACTTCAAAGCTGCACCAAAAACTCCTACTGCCCTCTGTGATATAATTAAATCTTCTTTTTTTTTCTTTTTCCTTCCAGGAATGGGAATATCCCCCGAAAAACAAAAACCGAAACGTGCTGAATCACAGATAAACAGCTCAGAGTCTGTTCTCTGGAGTGTGACACAGTCCAGCAGACCAGGACGGGGTCTCTGCTTTGAGACTGTGCAGTCGACAGTTAGTCGCTCTCTATCTCCCTGATGAGTTGGTCTGGCCTGGTGTGACAATGGCCAGGTCTCTCCTCTGTTTCCCCCATGACACATCTCTTTCTGAATTGTGCCCAACATCTCCTACAGACAGGTCAACAAGGCTTTTTTCTCATGGAGTGGACGTCAAAATACCCGGCTAAAAAAAAAAAACAACAACAACAACAAAAAACAATGGCACTATGGCACTGGGATCCCATTAACGTGTAACAAGTAGACGCAGCGTGAAAGACAGACGCAGCAGTTTCCCTCCTCTTTCCATATGTCTGGAACAGCACAGCAGATGCTCACGTCTTCTTTGCCTACTTTCTTCTGCTCTGGCTGCCATGTGGAAAAACTGATTACTTCTGCGAGAGACTGACAGCTGAGAAATAACTCACAAGGTGCATCAAGAAGATGCTACTTTTGTTGATGTAGGGATAGGAAGAAAATGCTGATAGGACTGACGTTTATAAGGAGAAATTAATATTTTGGGGGGGAAATTTAGCTGTAAATGAATGTAAAACATCTAGAGCATCCCAAAAGAACAGAATTCTTTAAATAATATATATATATATATATATATATATACATAAATTAAAAAAAGAAAGGTGAAAGCTTGCAAAAATGCTATCCTGGTATGTGTTGTTTCCAAAATGTAACCATGAAAAAAAAGATTTCTTCAAAAAAAAGTGGGATTTTTTTGACCATATGGCAGGAGGAGTATCTGGACGCATGTTAGAAAAGTCTCCCTTCTACCTTAGCCGACAAGGATGAAGAGATAAAGAAGAGAGGATGAGGCACCATCTGTACAGTACTGAGCTGCTCTGGGAATTAGGATGGAACTAACACATGGACACACACTAGTGCACACGGCGTGCGTTACAGACACTTTCACCTTCCATCTCGGAGCAGGAACCGAAACTCTCGCCGAAATCTCCCAGCACAAACAAGCCGTCGGACCCACAAGCTCCTACCTTTCGCTCTAGCAGAGTCCACTCTTGGATGAAGTCGGCTCTTGCAGTGGGGTTTTGCCCTCCTATCCTCTGCTTTTTGTCGCTTTTTTTTCTTCTCTAGGACTCCGTGCCTTCATATGTCTGGCATGTGTTTGCATTCCCACATATGTGAGCTCCAGTGTGGCCAAGGCTAGAGCCAGAGGCACAGATGGCACCCAGATGGAGACAGATAACTGAGCAGACCAGCTAACTCCACAGCACACAGGCACACACACATGCGCTCTTACTTACTTTCCTCCTATCTTTCCTGTTTTTTGGTTTCTCCTCATGTGACGCTTTCCCTGTCACTCTCGCTATCTATGCAGTCTGAACCTCCTGCTCGTCCCTCTCCTGCTTCCAGCGTCCTCCCTCAAGCTGGCTTTCTGGAGTTCTGAGCTGTCCCACCCTCTCGGTCTTTCTCCTTTAGATCAAGCTCCTCCCTTCTGTTCCCACACACTGCACTCTCTTCTGTTTTTAGGGGAGGAGCTCTCTCTCTAGCAATGTCACAACCATTCCCCCCCTTCAATTCCCTGAACCACCACCCACTCCCCATCATGGATTCTGGCCAATCGTGAGCTGACTAGCCCTATTCAACCTACAAACCTACATTCACCGGCAATGGACCCTACAATTAACATAACTAATTGCTTTGGCACCTTAAAGCTGAAGAGGCTGTGCTGGAGAGACAAGCGCGCGTGTGTGCATCTGCACATATGTGGCGGCAGTGTGTGTGTGTGTGGAGGGGGGGGGGGGGGCTGCCCTATACCCCCCTCCAACCACAACCACCCCTACGAAAGGACTTTTCCTTCTAAATGTTTTTATACTAAACACCCCACCTCTTTTGAGAGGCTCCTTTCATTCAAGCCAGCTTTTGTCTCAAACAACAAATGGGGGGAGGGGGAGGGGGGGCACTTGAGGAGCATGAATGAGTTTTCTCCTCTTTTTTTTTCTGCATTTGTCTTTTGCGTTCTCATCCTCTGTGCTCCACCTTAGCTAAGTTAAACTTAAACCACTCTCTGATTTATGCCCACAGTCTGTGCAAAAGCGGCAGGGAGGCTGCAGGTTAAGATAATGGTGCCGGCCTGCAACTGGGGGGGCTTGTGAGTTTAATGGACTCCTGCCCTTTTATTTCGTCATCGTCTCACAGAAAACGCAGACTGATCTACTGAATCCATTAGAAGCACTAGGTAAATAAGACATTCATCTTTTGTTAATAAAGCAGTCGAACAAAAACGTGTGAATTCTCAGACAGGCAGCTCTGGAACCGCACTAGCATTTGTTGTCAGATAAGTGCAAACAGTTCATTAGCAGAAAGTATTGTGACTTTCCTTCAGCAAATACTATTAAAAAGAAGCCGAGCAGCTGCTCTTTTTGTTTATGCCCCCAAGGCACACCACTATAAAAAAAATGAATATTTATTACAAAATCAAAATCTAGTTTTCATATTGTCATTATCTTTTTTTTTTTTTTTTTGAATATGTATCCACAATAACCACAGTCTCCTTCTATCTGTCTATTCATGGTACATCTGGTCAGCCAGCAGGCTCCCAGGCAGGGCCAGGTGTTTGAGAGGATGAATAGAAGGAGAGGGTTGATATGATGGAGAAACGCAGAAGGCCGCGCAATCTGCAGTTACATGTGGTGACCAACATGTGAAAACCAACTTAGAAAGGTGGTGAGCAAGCCGTGTTCACAAGCAAAACCTCCTGGCTTAGCAGATTTGCAATAAGGCTACAGGCAAAAAATAAAAAAAAAAAAAAGACCAGAAATAACCTAAAAGGGCTGACAGATGCCACAGAAAATTGACACGGCTCATAGTGGGAAAACCGAACGTGCAATTAAACACTAGTTCTTTCTATGCGCCTGTAGGCCCTTCTTCTTTCAACGATTTGATGGATGACTAAGCGACAGAGTGTGCATACCACCATCTACTGCAATCGTGTGTTTAGACCTGATTTGCTACGTAAAGTGGCAAAGCTTCAGTCATGTGCACCCATACGGTAGGTTGACCCATACAGCCACATCAAGGGAGATCATGAAAATGGAACATACTGCAGACACTTATGATGTATGCTAACATCGCACTCGTTAGTCGATAGTAATGTGCGAGTGCGGGCTCCTTACTAACCATGCGTGAATGCCGCACATACAGGGTTTGCAAGTGATACGCAAGTGTCTTTAGGACGCCCATAGGATAGTCACACTCTGCTAATTTCCCAAATTCTAACAGCTAAGCTGCGCAGGAAGTCCGCAAGGGGTGCGCCCTTATTAAGCAAGGTGCGCATCTCAAGAAGCTGCAGCCTCAGTCAACTCTGACCTGTATGTGTGTATTTGTTGTATGTCTGATCTTGTTCGGGATGTACTGAAACACATTTCGTATGTCAGTGTAAAAGCTGTACATTTGACACTAAAAGGATTCTGATTCTGATCTGATTTGGATCACGTGAACAGCACTAACAGGCTCTTTGTGCAGTCTACAGAATTTGGGGGATTTATACAAATAAAAAGCCGTTAAGTCACCCACTTCACTCTAACCTACCCTTCAATTTTATATAAGTATTCGCTAAGACCTGTCATCTGCAGCATGCCTGTAGTAAAACTGTCCACAAACATTTTTATTTTAAAGTCTACAACCTTTAGGAAGATGAACAACCATCCTCTAGTATGTTTAGTTATTTACCGCCTTAGTTTCGCACAGACCGCTATACATTGGCATTCTTTGTGCTTATTGCTTTACAATTCATGGATGTATTTAGACTGGACACATTTGGTCCGCTAAAAATGAACCAAAGTTTGTTTCTCCCAATAAACCGGAACACATTTTCAGTCTGGACCCTGGTCCGGCACCAGGAACCGCTCTCGGACCCATCTCTGGAGGTGGTCTTGGTTCATTTCCAATCAGACTGAGCTTCTGTTCGCTCTGTGCCCTGAATACAATCTGTTCCAGGAGCGGAGCAACTGGACCAAAACGGCCACCGTAGCCGACGTAAACAGAGAGGGAATGTAGCAACAAATGAGCCGCTGAGAAATGTAAAACAACGATTGTCGTGTTATTAAAAGAAGTCCAAATGTTAATTTGTTCGAACATTTTTTTAACACGCGTTTTACATGCTTTTCAGTGTCTCGTTTAATGGCAGGCACCCAGCGCTGGTGTGACGTTATCCTAAAAGTTACCTTGCAGTGTCCTAAACAAAATTCTCGAAAAAAATAATTCCATAAAACCACAACAATGAGACACAGCAACTTATTTAAATGTAATCAGATGAATTCAGGCTCATCAAACAAATTTTTAATGTGATACAAACTGCTTCTCACTGTTTTACCAACAATCTATATGTCATAAACACCTGTCAGCGTATCTCCTTAGCTGTCTTCTTGCCAATAATCTGACGTTGATACAGACGTGTGCGAAATATAAAGTTTGAATGAACTAAAAGCACAGGACTTGAATAATTTGTGCCTCCGCCCTCGTAATTCCTGACCAATGAGTGGAAAGATCTTTAGTCACATGGTTTTGTTTACAAGCTTCAGTCGGGAACAAGAAAGTCCGCTTGATGGCAGTATGAATACAGACCAAACGCAAGGTTCAGGACTTGCTCTAGACCAAATTAAGCAGACCCGGTCGGAAACAAATGATTTTTCCAGCCTGAATACACGCTAAAATTCAAGATTGCCCTCCCTGTATGTTCTGTCATAGAAAATAAAAAAAATGGTAACAAGCGATCGATGCGCAATAACTCCAAATAACACCCCTGCCCTGCTGGGTTTATAATCATAACCAATTGAAATGAATTGAACTGGGTTCTTCCACATATGGTTGAAATCAGTTTGAACAGAGCTGAACAAATCTGTATACAATATCTGGGCGTCTGCTTCGCCTTTAAAACACCTGAATGTATTTCACAGACTGGTTTTCTTGTTTAACTGCTACCGCTTACATAAAGAAAAAGTTCTCATCCGTTTAAATACGCGAGTGGTTTTAGACTCGGCTCACCATAACATGACACCCTGGTTATATTCTTATTAACAGTTACTTTGTAAAAGATGAACTAGTAGGTGTAAAAATAAGATGAACTGCTTTCTCACGTTGTCTTACAACAGATATATTCATGGTTTTTCTTTTCCTTTAACAAGCCTGACACAGCTGTTAGCCATTGAGCGCATGTGTGAGAGGTAAGAAGTATGAGAGCTACAGAACTAGAAAGTATGCAGCATCTGGTTCTGTTCACACGTCCTTTAGCCGAGTTTCTACTTTAAGGAAATGTAAACAGATTTTTTTGTCTGGATAAGACAGAAGATGGCATGAGTGAGAAAGAAACAAGACATCATTTTAACTAGGAAAGTTTAAAAATTCCAGCTAAGAAGGAATATGATAAGGATTTTAGTTAAGGAAAACACTGGAAATTATAGCTGTGGAATGTTTCTGTACATTTTCTCGCTACTTACATTCATATAGTAACACCTGATAAACAACAGTAAATATTTTCTTCTTGAACACTGTTTAAACCTATAAACCTAAAGCAATCATCCATGATGGAGAACGACGCCCACCCCATGTATGAGTCTGTGTCCTCACTGTGCAGCTCCTTCAGACTGATGCATCCTAAGTGTCTGAAGGAGCGACACCGCAGGTCGCTTCTACCCGCTGCCGTCAGACTTTACAACCTTAGCTGCTCCCAGTGAACCACGTTAAACAACATCATCGGCTCTGTCATATTTATCTTACCCTGTGCAATAACTGATTATATGGTCATCCTGTGCAATTTTTTTTAAATGTTTGATTTGATTTGATTTATTGATTTATTTCAAGCATTGTAGTCAAAGCAATAAAGAAATTACACATATTTATCAAACTCATTACATAAATGATGAAATGCATAGATTAAAAAGACAGAAAACAAAACAAAAATGTCACTTAAATCACATTTGCTTAATTAAATACAGTGATCATTAACTGAAGTATAAGTAGAGTTTGATTTATTGCTTGAAAAGGAGTGGGAAGAAGCAAGCTTATATTATCCCACCCCTAAAATTGTAATGTAAAAAATTTACCACCAAGCGTTGGATTGTTCACCCACTAATAGGGAACATGAGCTGGGTTTAGACCGTCGTGAGACAGGTTAGTTTTTTGTAAATTGAAATGTAAATTGTGAAATTGTGCATGTATGTGTGTATATTGACTCCATAGTTTTGTTTCGTTTCTATATTGCTCTCTGTTCCTGTACTGCTGCCGCAATAAGGAAATTTCCCCATCGTGGGACTAATAAAGGAATATCTAGTCTTATCTTATCTTAACCTGTCAACTTATAAAACCAAGTCAATATTAAGCTGTTTACAGTAGCTGTTCCTCAAATTTTGAGAGGTACACCCCAAAGACTGTTACATCATCAACAGAGGCATGTTGATTAAAATCTAATGCTTCAATTTTTTTGAGCAGATTATCTACACAAGGATTTTCAAGTTATAAAAGTTAACTGTTACTGAAACTTTGCACACCTGTTTCATAGACTAAAACACTGAGGATCCCATTCAAAATTATTCAGCACTTTCATAAAGCTTGATTGTTTTTAACAGGCTTGTAAGTAAGGTGGAATAACATGGGTGCTACTGAGGATCAAAGTGGTGCAGATGAAAAGGTGTTGACACTTTAAACACAAGTTAAAAAGAAAAAAAAAGAAAATTGGTCCTTGTGAATAATCATAGTATCTCTAGGTTTTCCCAAGAAGAAAAGCCAGTCGTCCTCTGGTTTAAGAGTAATAACCCATAAAAATAACTTAGGTAAGTATACTTTTAACTTGTCATTTAGGTCTGGACATACAAGGGATAGATTTTATGACAAATGATTGATTGTATGGTATATTATTTCCATGATAACTCATATGCTACCATCGTTTTTAGACATTAATGGTTTGTATACTATGGTTTGGGTGATTACTCAATTCTAATTGGCTGCTGGGTGTGGATGAAAAAGTGAGACGTTCCGGTCGCATATCGTCAGCATATATATATCACTTTCCTTTGCTGCTGCAGTCGAGGTCGGCGCTGGCTCAGCCGGCTGAGCAGCCAATGTTATGTTAGTGTGACAACGTGCCGCACCGCGTTACAAATAGTCCACTTTTTGTAAAAAAAAAAAGCGCTCTAAACCAAAAAAATAACATTAAAGTACTAGTACTAATTTACTGTATTTCTTTTGTAAGTGACCATGGTATAAGCGGGATAATAGCCTTCGAAGTGTGCATTATCAGAAGTTAACGATTTGCATCGGACCGTTCAGGCTTCCACTGTTTCTGTTAATTTCTGATGATACACACTTTGTCTGCAATTATCCCTTACATAAGCCAAAATTTGAATGGGCAGAGAATTTATTAAAATTTTTTTTAATTCTACCTGAAACATTGTCTATGCCATTAGTCTTAAATTTGACTGCCAACCTAGAGGCTTCTGGACAAGTTGCCTTTATGGATCAATTGGGTTGACAAAATATACAACAGGGCAAAAAGTCTATCACTCACTGATTCGGCTATTGCCTCATGATGAGAGAATTCTGTAATGTTCAACATAGATAAAGTTCTAGTTTGAGTAACACAATGAGAAAAAATAAATCTAGGGAAGCACATTGTGTAAAGGTGCAGAAAATATGTATTTTGCATCAACAAGACCTGTTACTTCTTTAAGAAGCTCTTCTTTCCTCCACTCGTTATCTGTAGTAATTAGGGTTGTGCCGATGGACGATATCATCGTCCATCGTGATGGGTGACTGACATCCCGATGGAGAGACCACCATCGTGATGCCACGCCCCCGCCACGTTGCGAGTGGACCCCATAAGCCGCGGTTACATGTACAAAATATCTTGATGGGATCAATGGTCGGATTAGAATCCAACCGTGTACATGGGCCCAGAAAAATGTTTTCAGAATATAAAAACGTTCACTAAGGTCACACTTTCCGTCGGAATAAATCATTCGCACATGCGCAGTAGGGTTTGAAAACCGGAAGGATATAAATTCCGCCGAGCGGCTTTTTTTTTTTCAAACTTTATTGAATGTAACAATTTAATACAAAACTACGTTAAACAGCGCAGAGCGGCTATATTCATTGACATGTCAGCTCGGTAATATACGAGACGATCTTCTAAACGTGCTTTTAATAATGTTACGGTTATTATGAAACACCTGTTCGCTCATCATTTGAATTTTAATCCGTGTGGTCAGTGCTTTTTCTGAACGAAGCCAGGATTAGCAGTATGCTAACACAGGCTAACAACATTAGCTTTGGGTGGCGCTGCATGCTGGCTGCACGTTAAACATGTAAGAATTACATCCACCTTTATTAAATCGGGAGACGACTGGAAACACAAATCCACGTGATTGTTTGAATGTTTTCTAAGGACTGAGCGATATTTCTGCTTTGAAGCTCAAACCGCTGTGTGTCTGCTGACGATCCGAGCTGTGCTCAGACACTCACTTTTAGACCTGGTTCTGAGTTCGATAGCTCGTACCCCTAGAGCTGTGGGACGGATCGCAGTCCTAAATCTCCCACACATACCGCTCACGTAACCCCCCCCCCCCCCCCCCCCCCCCCCCTTAAAGTCACTTCCCTCAGTTTATACTGGATCATCGCGGATTAGTCATTAGTTGGGAAATAAAATGAAAAAAGCAAAATAACGAATAGCAGTTATATAAGAACGAAAAATGCAAAAAATACCCCCCCCCCCAACGATGTCATCGTCCATCCGGATGGTTGACAGCAAACATCGTCAACGGCCAATTTAAGGGACATCGCCCAACCCTAGTAGTAATGGCACCTTTTTAAACTGAATGAACTCAACTTGAAAAAACACTCGTGTCCACAGCCCTAGACAGCCAGATTATAACCTCTCCACCATGACCGAGTACAAGGGATTGTGAAAATGGTGAGGAAAAAGCCCAGCTACACGGGGAAACTGGTCAATGACCTGAAGAGAGCTGGGGACTCAGTATAAGGTTACTATTAGCAACACACGACATCGTCATGGACTCAAACTCTGCAGTGCTCCAAAGGTCCCCCCTGCTTAAACTAGCACATGTCTAGACATGTTTAAACTTTACCAAAGACCATCTGGACGATCCAAAGAAGACTTGGGAGAACATCATGTGGTCAGAGACCAAAATGGATCTCTTTGGAATACAAACATCTTGCTGTGTTTTGAAAAGGGAAGGAGTGCCTCTTTAGAACACCAAACCCATTGAGAGGCGTAGGGGTAGAACCATCATGCTTTTAGTCTGCTATTTTGCTAAATGGACAGGATGATTGGCCTGTATTAAGGTAAAAAATGCACAAAAACGTCCTTCCATCACTGAAAGCACTTATGATGAAACATAGCTGGATCTTCCATCATGACAATAAATCAAGTATATATTCACGTTAATATTAATATGCACGAATAACATGAATTGCATATTAACAGTGCAATAATCACACACTGTACATGTTCTACATTGATTTCCGTGTTCTTCTCGTGGTTGGTACTTTTTCTGTGGTTTAAACGTGGTTCATCTGTGATACGTCTTATGTATAATCTTGAAATATTACCTAGTTAAAACAATATAAAGGAAGAGAATATAATGGGCTGTCTGAAAAAATGAAAAAGTTTAAAAGTTCTTAATAATAATCCTCAAAGTATAAGCATTGCCTGCTCAGTTTTTCATGTTTTTTATGGTCAGCACTCACTTTGAACAATATTTCCACAAAATTAGCAGTCGTAACTATGGATAACTTGCTTTTGAAATTGTATATCAAAAGCAAAAACACACCAATAAAAGATGTGACTTATTTCAGTGGTCTCACTAGTTTCAGTAGCCAAAATCGAAAAAGAATAAGGAAAGAAGTCCATATCTGTGGTTGTTACTTTCCCAACCAACAGCATCGTTACATCCTAATCTTTATCTATTTGGCCAGCATTTTCTCCCTCCCTCTCGCCTTCTCCATTTGCCTCTATTTTACCATTGTTCCGACTCTAAACAGATTTCCCTGTCAGATCTGACAAGGTCTGAATTTCCATTACATCCTCAACAGGACATTTATCTTATGGGAACACGTCATTTTCATGATACGCGCCTGCTTGTGGGACGGTTTACTGTAAAGTAAAGAAACAAATGTCAGAGATCAAATAAGATGCTTCTCTGTAGTAATCAAACTGAGAGCAATTTTTCTCTCCTTAGACAGGGTCAGATAAATAATGTCAAGTAAACAAAAACCAGATAGTGTAAATCTCCTGTTTACTGTATGCGTTGGTTCTGGAAAGAGTAAATTAGAGAGTTTTGAAGGATGACAAAGTTCCCAGAAGATCCCAACTAGATGCACGTATCGCACCAACTCAATAGGCTCTATTAGTATGCTTTTATATTCTAGAAAACATAGAAACAATCTGTTCTTTTTCCTCCACTATTCTTTCTGTCCCTCTGGTATTTTGCGATTTCCAATTCCTGCAGCTTTTTCTTACAACTGCAACTTTGACCAATCACCACAACTAAGGCCAAAAGCTCTTATTTTGAAGAAGTTCCACCATCAAACGGTTTCTGCCAAACAAAGGATAGAGGCTGAAACATAGATGTTGTCAATCTAACCAGTCAAACACATCCCCACTTCCATGTGCAGACACGCTTGAAAAAAAGTCTCCCAGTTCCTATGAAAAACCACAGCTAAAGATTGTACTGAACAGTGTAGGCCGCTTCTAACAGGTTCCTGTGTTGGGGAAGTAAAAGCTGCGTAAAATAAAGAACCTCTGACACTTGGGTCTGTTCGTCATCACGGGGCACCTTTTAATTATGGGTTAGCGGTACGGTCCGGTCTCGTTTAGAATGGTCCAGGCAATTCAAGTGAGCGTTTCCACTTAATGTTAGACTGTCAGGGCGCATGCAGGATGAAGCTAGCAACAACAATGGAGGTCACCCAGCAGCTCATTTTTCCACTCGACTTCTGGTACTTCGTATAAACAAAGCATTTATTGTTGTTTGAGAGAAGATTGCAGAGGAATACAGCTGCTTTCTTGGCGCTTTGTTTTGTCATAATGACCTTCACCCAACCAATGGGTTTTAACAGTAGCTCCGCCCCAACAGGTCTGTTCCATTTTTCTATGGACCAACAACCAACGAGGGCCCAAAAAAATGGTATGATTCAGTCCAGCTTAATGGGTCCATTTTATAATGGAAACGCTCAAAATACTGGACCGGACCGTACCGCTCAGTGAAAACGAGACATTACCGTGCTACCATAACTGTCATGGAACAGAAGAAAGGGAATATGAAAAAGTCAAGTTTGCAGCAAATATTCTTTATGAACGCGAAGGTATTCAGGTTTTTTTCTTCTTGCAATGTTGTGTTGGAACAAAAACAAAAGTAAAAAATTGATGGGGATTTTCAACTACGAAACATACAGTCTAGAACGTCATGTAAAAAGCATGCAAAGGTGTGAGGGATGTAGGTTTAACAGAAACCTTAGTGTTAAGGTACTTTTGGTGAAATATGAGCTCATTTAATGTTATATAGAAAGGAACAATTTTTTTTTCAAGTTTACTGAAACAACTTGATACCTTATGATACGTTGAGTAAGATTTGTAAACCAAGGCACTAAATGTACAATTTTAATGTAGTAAAATTTTATTAGCAAGATACAAGTGTTACTTGTAATTACTAATTTTAATTCAGCCTTCTAGCGCTAAGATGTAATGATAAAGTAATGAAAAAATAGACGAAACAGAATTGAGGCAAGACACACATCTAACTAAAACCATGAAAAAAGAATTCTGAAAATAAATACTTAAAGTCACATGTTAATTTAAACATAAGATTATAAAACCTCATTGTGATAACTTCTTTTTCTGTAGTTAAAACCTAGCTTCTCAACACTAATATGTTGGTCGTGTTTGTGTAAAATTTCCAAAGCCCGCAGTTATTTGTTGAAGCTGTAAAGTTGCTTTTGCACAAACATGAAGAGAAAAGTTTCCTTTATTTTATAATAGATAACAGTTTTATAAGTTATTTGATCAATATTATACCTTTCCCGTGTGGTCACATCAATGGGACTTAGACCCATCCACCCATTTTCTTAACCTGCTCAATCCCTTTTAGGATCACGGGGTTGCTGGAGCCTGTCCTAGCTACTGTTAGGCGAGTCACTGACTGTACACATGCACACCATAGTGACACTTTAGAGTACCGTACCCAATTGATTTTTTTATAGGATGGCATGGTGGAACAGTGGTTAGCGGCCTTGCCTCCTAGCAAGAAGTTCCTGGTTCCTGTTTCAAATCCCAACAGGGTCCTTTGTGTGTGGAGTTTGTATATACTCCCCGTGCATGTGTTGGTTTTTTACAGGCACTTCTGCTTGCTAGGAGGCGAGAGCGCTATCCACTGTACCACCATGCCGCCCTATCAATAAATCAATGAGAAAAATCATCAGGCTGCCTCAGCCAAACCAACATAGGGCTTTAAGATTATTTTAAATAAAACACACACAAAAAAATGGACCAAATCGGGAGGAGTTATTAATGAGATTTATTTGAAATAAATCAATAAACTTTAGCAACAAAATAAATATATTTACATCCTCTGCATAAAACCAATATTAACTGGTCTGACAATAAACATGACAATGAACTCAAAAAAAGGCTGAAATCGAGTATATGAACTTGAGCATGTCATGTGACCATCCCTTTTGCTGGTTCTCAGAGTGCAGGTTTTTAGACAAATTATGCCCAGAAATCCATGACCGGATCAAAATAGTGCTTTGGGGTTTGTTTGTTTTTTTGGGGGGAATGAACATTATAATAAAAAAAATGATTTTGCATGATATAGGCCTTTTAAAATCAATCTTTTAACGAACCTTATTGCACTGCAGGCAGAGCACAGAGAAAACCCACACTCACAAATTCCTAAATCTTTTTTATGTCTGTTTTATTATGTCTGCATGCACAGCTCAGTAAAGCTTGCCCGGGTTATTTAATGAGACAGCTGTTCCTTTTTCTATAAACATGCATGAAAGGATAAATGATCTGAGTGAAGCAAATTAGACACTACTGTGACAGGTGGTGACATCTCCCTTCTTTTAGTGTGTTAGACTGATAAATCCTTTCTGATCATTTAATGTCGCCTGTCAGAACCACTGCCTGGTAGCTGGCAGTTTTAGACTGCAGATTAGTTACTATTTAAGATTTCTTCTTTTTCTATGTTGCATACAGTTTTCTTTAACAATCAAGATGCAGGAAATTTCTTGTGAATTTTTCACTTTGAATGTTTTCATGCATTCTATGTTCAAAATAAAAGAAACATATTTTTGGCAAATTATTATTTTACCTATTATTTTTAGACAAATTTGAGTAACTTCAGATAATACATTGTTAGTGGCAGGAGATGTTTTTTGTTTTTTTTCCCCAAAGAACAAATCTAGTATCATTGGAGGTAATAATCTTTGTCACATTTTCACTCTGATGCACAATAATATATCATAATATAAGTTATTCTTTGATGTAATTTACAATATTCCTTCAAAATGATGATTGGGAATGTTTAGCCTTCCATTTCAGGGACATGCCAGAACTCTTTGCAAAAAAAGTTTTACAATTGCAGATCAAAGAAAGATTTTCTTTAAAGTTCCACTCCAACTTTACTTTTTTTCTAGTTTAAAACCATTCTCAGTGAACTTTTAATTATGATTATGCAGTTTTTAGCCCTTGTTGGTTTTAGAGTCCCCCTTCCATGACAATCCTGTTTTTTGAATTTTTTACATGTACAAGCGGCAATTTTCTTATGAAAGAGAGCACATGTAATAAAAAAATCATTTCATTTTTGCATTTCTGAGTATTTTTCCTTCTAAATCGCTGTCAATCAAGCTGTTGCAAAGCAGCTCCGTTTGAATTAATGAGCTGTTGTGAGCCCAGGAGCGCATGCGCATTGCACAGCATGAACAAGCTCAAGTGCGGCAGAAGAGAGGATGACACATTACTGCACTGCCCGCATGCATTTTAAGAGCGTCCAAGGCTGGATTTTGTTGTTGGCCGCTCATATTAAGAATGAAACTTGAAGTCTCAAATGTGTTGTCCGCATTTGTGATCTTGAGTCCCGAGTTTGAAGGCTTGCTGTCCCAAATTAACCAGAGAGGGTAAAAATAAAAGTAAGAATAAAATCAGGGGAGGTTTTTTTTATTATTGCCTCAATCAAATTAAGAAAAATTAATTTTCTTTGTCTGAGCTGGCATCTGGCTCAAAACTATATACGGCTGCATAGTCAGTCATTGTTGAGCAACAATTGGTTTATTGTTTTCGTCCTATTCTCACTAAACTTCAGGAAAAACAAATGTCTCTGATAATGACAAATATCAGCATCTGCGTCTCTGCTAGATTCTTGAGTCAATGCGATAAGCATGTTCCTCTGGACAGGTATGTTTATCATGGACCAATGAAGTTTGTCCATTTTCTAATGAATGACCTTTTATGACTCACGGTCCTGATGGGTCACAAAATTTCTGAAAGCCTCAGCAGGCTGTCATTCCACACACTGTTCAAACAGTGTCGAATTTGAACCAAAAATGTGTCACTTTTCACCGTTTCGCTAAAGATTAACTTTTGAGAATAGAGACCGTCAGTCGATAGGGTTTGTGCACCCTCCCAACACACACACACTTTGTGTCAAGCTCTTCACTCATGCAAGACACAGCTTGCAGAAAAGGTGAATCGAGGGCGGAGCTACTCCGCTCAGATTTCAGACACAGAGAACAGGAAATATGGCTTTTTAAGACATTTAAGTAGTGGGATTTTGATTAAAACCCCAATAATCACAATTAAAACCCCATTTCTTATTAAAAAAAATGTAATGGAGGACTTTAAAGACATTTACTGCAGAGCAGCTTACAGCCCCTCACAACCCCAAGCTAATATTGGTGTAGCAAAAAAAAAAAAGATAAAAAAATCACAAGCTACATCAGAGCTACGCAGCCATATATAGTTTTGAGCCAGATGCCAGCTCAGACAAAGAAAATTAAGGCATTCATGGATTTATCTGCAAGTGAACACATCTGAACTGGAGTGGAGAAGGGAGACTTAAGCTACGTTCACACTGCAGGGCTTAATGCTCAATTCGGATTTTTTGAAAAAATCCGATTTTTTTGAAAGACCGTTCACATTTTCAAGTAAATCCGAACTTTTGTGGTCTCCAGTGTGACCGTGACACGACCCAAACAAGACCTGCATGCGCAGAAGCCAGAAGAATACTCAACGGTGAATGAACGACGTCACTCGTTGTTTGCGGAGCCACCTTTAACAATGAATGTCAACAGCAGTGTTGTCAACAGCGGAGCTCTTTTTGTAATATTACATTTATTTTCATGAAGGAGCAGCACAATTACAATCTACTCATTTTAAGAAGGCAATGGAGTCGGGATCGTCTGTACCCACTGTTGTGGAATAGGAATGTGTGTGCGTTGGAGCCGCGCGCCCGCGTGTGTGTAGCGCGTGCCGCGATAGAGAAAGGGGGGGGCGCAGTGTGGGCGCGCATTCATGTTGTGTGTTACAGAGGAAGGAGAACGGTAAAAAAAACGAAGGTTTCCCCCAGAATAAATGCTATGGACTCTTTATTAACCCGTTCTGGAGAATTCTGGAGAATCTAAGGATCAGAACAGGGAGGAGGAGGAGGATCGCCTCGGGTCCCCCGCGCTTCTGAGCACGGTCGGAAAGGGGAGAAAGAAAAAAAAGTAATCGCGGGAAAGGTTCAACACTATGCTCGGCCATTTAGCTGGAATCTTTTTTCAAAAACCGCCCAGTTGCGATGAGAGCCCTGGAGTTTGGCCTGAATAGAGCGATCACCCCAAATATTAATCCAATCGGTGATCTGCTTCCCTTCACTGACTGATCTCAGCAGCATCGTCTGCCACGGTTGTTGTTTATGTTCCTGTTCCCGCCTACTTCAACGCAAAATGATGACGTTTG
Source organism: Oryzias curvinotus (assembly GCA_023969325.1). Classification (NCBI taxonomy): domain Eukaryota; kingdom Metazoa; phylum Chordata; class Actinopteri; order Beloniformes; family Adrianichthyidae; genus Oryzias; species Oryzias curvinotus. Next base: position 14,771,513 of record CM043710.1, on the reverse strand, counting down.
TTGCGTGTCGATGACATACAATTCAGAATCAAGTCGCCTGGCCGGTCAGACGGCGGCCGCAGTTGAAAAGATCGGATACGTTTCGGAATCAGGCCGGCAAACCCAAGGGGCCTGGGTCGCATTTGAAAAGATCGGATCTGTGTCATTCAGACTGTCATGAAAAGATCTGAATTGGGCCACTTAGGGGCAAAAAATTCGGAATTTGGTCGTTTCAGCCTGCAGTGTGAACGAGGCCTTAGTCCCACCCATGGCAATTGCTGTGTCACAAACCTGATCTTTTTCAAACCCTGTTTTTTTTTTATCTGCTCATGATCATCACATTTGAAGAAAAAAAAAAACTCTGAAACCCAGCTTTAATCCAAAATTCTTTAACGTATGTCTTCCATCATGAGAAAATGGCTACAAGAACATGTTAAAAACAACAATTATTGGAGAGGGTCTTTTATTTTGGAGCCTTTTATAGTAAACATTATCCATGTACATGATAATATATTACCTTTGGCACACAAAAGAATGATTTTTTTTTATTAAATATTAGCTATTTTAGCAAACTATTCTCCAAGCCCTAAGTAAGTCGACTCAATCTCTGAGGCACTGGCTTTGGCTCCGTGTGAGTTCCGCTCATTTCATGACGTCTTCCTAGAGCCGGCCATGGCAATGTGTCTGCGTCTCACTCACGAAGACAAACAACATCCAAACTTTTGTGTAGTAATATATAATAATAATATATAGAAAATGAAAGCATTTTTGCTGATCACTGCTAGCTGTGCGAAGAAAGAGGGAGTGTGTGATTGGGAGGGGCTGGTCCTCAGAGAGCAGGTTTTTTTAGAGGAATGCCCAGAAATGTGTGAATGGATCAAAATACCACTTTGGGTTTGTTTTTAGGTAAGGAATTAACATTAAAACACACTTAAAAGCTCAAAAAATGGATTTTGCATGATAGAGGCCCTTTAAATTGGGCTCAGCAGTCACAAGAACATCAGACTACATGGTCCATTTAACAATTCCCTTTATGCTGAATGAAACTTGAAAAAGGTTGTCATGTGTTTTAGCCATACTATTATGTACCAGACCATAACTTGACTCAATTCCAGCTAAATCAAAAGTTTAAATAAATTGGCGTACACGTATGTAGCGCTTTTCTGTCTTGATTTCAGCCCATAGTGCTTTACAGTCACAAGTGCTATTGACTCAAGCACATAGCTTTACACACTGATGGTGACAGAACTGCCATGTAAAGCTGAGCAGACCATCTGGAGCAATGTAGGGTTCAGTGTCTAGCCCAAGGACACTTCAACACATGGGCAGGCACGATGGGAATCAAACCTACGACCCTGCCCGCCTTACCTCTGTGCAGTTGCCTGTAAATGTTACAGTTATTGCATGGTGAGAATGTTTAAATCCTCCTTGTTAAAATGGAATTACTAGACTGTGATCCCAAGCATCTGATTCAGATGTCTTCTGTCCTGTATGCTTTTACTTTTGGACAAACCTTTGGTTTTCTTTTGGTTTTTGACGCTTTAAGTTGATAAAAAGTCAAACTGTTAATGTCCTACACTTTTATTATTGAGTGCATTCAACAGAAGGAAAAACAAAAACCTTAAAAGCCTTTTAAAGATTCCGCTCCAGAGTTACACTTAGAAACTCATTCTAAAGACATTTTAAACAAAAGAGCTGATGGTAACAAGCTGCAATAGCTCCTTGATACAAAACAACCAATGACTGGTAATGTACCCCCTCCTGACATCCCACAAGCCTAAACCCGCCTCTCTCTGGACATTCTACCAATCCGCCCTCTTCTCAATCTCTTACCATTTAAACGCTATTGTGCCCTCTCCTTCAGTCATCCCCAAATCAACCATAACAAATAAGTCCCGTATTTTCGTCCCTCCTCTCATTCTTCCTCCCCCTCTTTTCTCCCTAGTTGTCGGTCTCTCACTCTCTCCTTCCCTCCTTCACTTGGTGCCGATGAAAGGCAGGCATTGAGCCGGCAGTGGCATTCCAAAACCTCAGGCCTCGGCTCCAGTGTGTCTGGCTATTCAACACTGCTGGGAGCCATTAGTTTAAGTAAAGCCTGACCCGCCTACTCACCCATCTCACCCATCAGATCTCCAATTACACTACAGCACATGGAGGGGAGGCACACGGCCGCTCTTCGGGAGCAACAAGTGTGTATTTATATGTAAAATAAAGGATGAGATGAGACGATTGTACGAAAGCATCAAGGAGAGGCCCTTTGTGAGTCAGAGGGAGGGTAAGTGTAAGTGTTAGTGTGAGAGAGGTTGTATGTGTGCTTAAAATTTATGAGCGTTGGGTCACACGCTCACTTGGCTGCATCTTCCTTAAGTTTCCACACAGTGAATCCAAGCACATAGCCAGACGGCAATCCCTTCGTACCAATAACTCTGCCTAAACGATTTTCAACATCCCTGCACTTCTGAAAGTCTCTCCAGTCACTCCCTCGTTTAATGTGAATAACAGATACACCGGCCGAGACATTTACCCAGCTGCTCAGTTAAATTTTTAAATGCAACAATTTTGCTAATTGGAAAATGAGAGCGCGGGCCCGAGCGGACCCTCTGATGCCAGCTTCATCTAATTGTCGGCACATAAACATGAACAGTTCTCATAAACAACTCCGTGTTTGGAAGACATTGCTGTTAAAGCAGGATACACCTACTTAGACACTGTCAAGCCCACACACAAATGTTACAAAAACATTGTTCAGAGGTAGACATATTTCAGTTAAAGACGCTATAATCAGTGGAGGAAAGGCAGTCCAACTACTAGTCCAGTCTAAGGACAAAAAGGCCAGCGATAGTGGCTTTTCTTGGCCTACTTATAATAAATTAAAGTCCTTCATAATTTTTTTTTTCTTTTAGTCTACATGAAGTCTGTGTATAGACATAACTATGTTTTGTACTTTTCTTTTAAAATAATTGTTTGTGTGTGTGCCTTAGACTTATCCTCCTTTTAACCCTTGTGCCTCCAAGGCACGTTAACGTTGAGAGTGGGGTAAGTCTAATCTGAAATATTTTTAAAAGAACAACATGAAGTGCACATTTACCTGCGCCCTTGGACTCAAGAATGTAGTAGTCGTGCACTATCACTCTCAAATAAGCAGCAATTCCTGCTTAGCTGTTCGGGATAGTTTGTTTCTGAACAGTGCCATGTAAAAGCAAATCAAACCAAATGCAGTTGTGAAATCCTTGAACCATACCGACCTAATCAAACTAAATTTGATGTACTGTTTTGGCATGAATTATTCGTACATGCCGAGGCAAAGGAAATTGTGCCACAAGTGGAAATTAGGGGTGGGATGTACAGGTGGGGAGACCGATTCAGCGAGCAGTGACAAAGCAAAGCTATAAGAAGGAAACTTTTGGAGTTTGACCTCTTGAGACCTGGCGTCCACATATGAGAACATCACACTGTGGGTTTTATTTTCACTGTAGTTAAATCTGATTACCTGGGGCCATGTGACTATGAAGAAAAAAAGCATATCAAACAAGAGCTCGGGTCTCAAGGGGTTAAGGCATGTAAATTAATACAAAAATGGGTATTCTGAATCAGCGAGTTTGGCTGTTTAAAGATTAGTGATTGAGATGCACCTCTAGAAAAAAGCTGTTTTTAACCAAGCACAAAAATAACTTTTTACTTGGTAGTATTTTTTTTCATGCTGGCTATAATGAAATGACATATTTTGCCTTAATTTGCTGTGTCTTAGAAAAGATGTTCGAAGATTAAGACTTTATTTCATCGAATCTAATCTAACTGACACTCTATATTAGGAGTCTAATAATTTTCTCTCTTGTCAGGATCATCAGCATGGCTCAAATGGCTATGGAAATGTACCCTCTGACAGAAAGATGATGGGAGAAACCACTTACGAGTTCGAGTTACTCTAAACCATATTTTCTTTTGCCTGGTGTGCACAAGTTTTTGCTTCCAAAGGTTGATTCCATGCAAACCTTCCATCTTCCCCCCCCCCCCCTAAGGCTGCAGGGGCAGCTGTGTTGTTCTCTTCCCGGGCGATTGCCACACCTGTGATCTGCAGGTGGTTCATCTGGCAGTGCAGCAGGGAACACCTGGCCCTGCACAGACAGAGCCTCCAGGCTTTACTTTCTGTATATGTGTGTGTGTGTGTGTGTGTGTGTGTGTGTGTGTGTGTGTGTGTGTGTGTGTGTGTGTGTGTGTGTGCAATAGTTTGGGGGATTTCTGAAGGGCTCAATTAAAAGCTGAAGGAAGATAACGGCTGGCTTTGCTCACAGACACCCGTGTAAGCATTCAGAGGCATGTGTTGGCATTTCCCAAGGTAAAGCCTCAGGGATGTTTGGACTTGTCAGTTGTTGCGATACGATTTTTAAAATGTGTGCGCTTCCCCGACTGTAAAAGAAGGGTGGTGGAAAATGTGGGTATTTACACTTGAACTTGTTCTTCCTCTTTTTCCATCTCAAGACATAACAAACACGCTCAAACTGCCTGCTGCTCTTGTAATCTCTCCCGCTAGAGTTGGAGACTGAATCTGGCAAACATGGAGCGCACAAACAGCCTTGTGGCAGCACCTGCTTTTGGTGTTGCTTTGCATACTCTGCACTGACATGACATCGCGCTGCAGCACCCTGCGCGGACAAACAAGCTAAGGCAACAAGCAGGAACGCCAGCTGCGGACAAGACACATAAACAACAGCGCGTGGAACGCAATTCATGCTGCGAGCAAGAGTGGACAGCGTGCAGTGGGAGCGTGCTGTGGAGCAAAAACGGGATCTCTCCTGTGACGGGACAAAACCCAGCAGGAGTGAAATCGGATACGGGATGGATGAGGAGGACTTTGCTAAAGTCATAAAACACAGACAGGGGGAGGAAGAGCTTATGGGAGATTGTGGTCATTAAACCCCGTGAGACAGTACATGTTTGTTCTTAATCATAATTGTGTCAAGGCTACACATTATCTTCATTTATTTAATAATTTTCCATGATGGGAAACTCATCTGCTTGCTGCAAATGTTTGTATTGCAGACTAGAGATAATCGATGGTGATAAATATAGAGATAATTCTCCCTTTTAGGTCTACAGCATTGTTGACAATAGACCCAACGCTGCCAATAAAACCCTGGTGAAAAGAACAAACTGAAAGAGGAACACGGATATTGGCTTTGAAAGTGTCATGTTGTCTGTATCTCGCCAGACATGCCGCTAAAAATTCTCACGCTGAATCTTCCATAATAACTCACTCACAGCTGGACGTCGGGTTTTCTCTGCTCTATGACAAGCCAGCTGCAGCCGAACTCAGCGTGGCAGCCAAAACAGATGAGTGCACACTGGAAGACGGATAAGGGGAAAGGGGGAGTGAGAACAGAAATGTAGGGAGGGAACTGATGGGAGTAAAGATGGCAGAAATACGAGTCTGTAACAGGAGGCGAGGAAAAAAAGTGTTGAAGTAACAGAGGAAGGTGTGGAGAAAAGGGTAACCAATGTTCACTTTGACAGGCGTGAGGAGTGAGAACACAGAGATAGGCTTTGAGCAGACATGTTGTCCAGATAAGGTTCTTTCTCTGTTTTATCGTTTTGTTTTCTTTAATATTACATTCACACCGGGATCAGAAATATGCGTTCAAGCAACCACGTTCAATGAAAAGTCTATGCAAACGCTCAAAAATGTGAATTTAAAGTTTTTCAAACTGGTTTTGGGCTCTACATACGAGACATGCGGCTATTTACCGTGCAGTGGAAGTTAAACCAGTTGAACTTTGACCAATCAGGGACTCGGCTTTGATAGTGATGTATGAGTAGCATCCTTTTTCCAAACATGAACCGCCATTTGTGGCGCAGTGGTTAGCGCTCATGCCTCACAGCAAGAAGGCCCTGGTTCAAGTTCTGAATGGGGGACCCGAAACAGAACATCAATGGGGGACCTTTCTGTGTGAAGCTTGCTTCTCCCTGTGCACCTGTGGGTCATGTCCGGGGACTCCAGCTTCCTCCTACTGTCCAAAAACATGCTTCAAAGGCGAATTGGTTACTCTAAATTGTCCCTAAGTGTGAATGCGCATGGGTGTGTGATAGGGTTGGGCGATGTCCCCTAAATTGGCCGTTGACGATGTTTGCTGTCAACCATCGGGATGGACGATGACATCGTCGGGGGGGGATTTTTTTAAAACATTTTTCGTTGTTATATAACTGCTATTCGTTATTTTGCTTTTTTCATTTTATTTCCCAACTAATGACTCATCCGCGATGATCCAGTATAAACTGAGGGAAGTGACTTCAACAAAAAAGTAACAAACAAAATAGAAAAGAAGTAGTCCGCTCCTGCACTTAACTAGCGAAGTGGACCGGCGGAGTGCGGACTTACAGCTTTGTGTTTGATGGGAGGGGGGGGGGATACATGAGCGGTATGTGTGGGAGATTTAAGACTGCGATCCGTCCCGCAGCTCTTGGGGTTTGAGCTACCGAACTCAGAACCGGGTCTAAGTGTGTGTCTGAGCACAGCTCGGATCGTCAGCAGACACAGCGGTTTGGGCTTCGAAGCAGAAATGTCGCTCAGTCCTTAGAAAACATTCAAACAATGACGTGGATTTGTGTTTCCAGTCGTCTCCCGATTTAATAAAGGTGGATGTAATTCTTACATGTTTAACGTGCAGCCAGCATGCAGCGCCACCCAAAGCTAATGTTGTTAGCCTGTGTTAGCATACTGCTAATCCTGGCTTCGTTCAGAAAAAGCACTGACCACACGGATTAAAATTCAAATGATGAGCGAACAGGTGTTTCATAATAACCGTAACATTATTAAAAGCACGTTTAGAAGATCATCTCGTATTTTACCGAGCTGACATGTCAATGAATATAGCCGCTCGGCGCTGTCGTTTTGTATTGAATTGTTACATTCAATAAAGTTTGAAAAAAAAAAAAGCCGCTCGGCGGAATTTATATCCTTCCGGTTTTCAAACCCTACTGCGCATGTGCGAATGATTTATTCCGACGGAAAGTGTGACCTTAGTGAACGTTTTTATATTCTGAAAACATTTTTCTGGGCCCATGTACACGGTTGGATTCTAATCCGACCATTGATCCCATCAAGATATTTTGTTCATGTAACCGCGGCTTATGGGGTCCACTCGCAACGTGGCGGGGGCGTGGCATCACGATGGTGGTCTCTCCATCGGGATGTCAGTCACCCATCACGATGGACGATGATATCGTCCATCGGCACAACCCTAGTGTGTGATTGTGGCCCAGTGACAGACTGGCGTACTGTCCAGGATGTTCCCTGACTTAGCTCAGGAGTGGCCGGGATAGGCTCCGGCAGCCCCGTGACGCCGAAAGAGACAAAACAGTTTAGAAGATGAATAAATGAATCATGAATTCAAAATGTAATATATGGGGTTTTTGCACACATGACCAGTGTGTACGTAGCATAACACTTTAAAATTAATTGATGCTTTTTTCCCCCCGTTTTCTCTATCCTTTTACTTCTAAAAGATGAGCAAATAAATGCCTGAGCACATCCAGAAAGATACATGTTCTTTTTTTTTCTCTGCCTGATGATCTAAATGAAACACTTTCAACAGACAAACACAAAGACACTTTAAAGCCCTTTTGTTGAATGTCTCAAAAAGCCATATGGCAAATATGCAAAACCGCGCTCAAATCTGGAAGCTCCGTCTTTGGAGTAGTCAAATGTGTCAAAGCAATCTTTACGCTACCTGATGACACCTGAATACAGAGGTCATAGCATTGGCTGGCAGTATAACAAAACGACAGAGTTAACAACTCTCAGGAGTCCACGGAGACCTAAAATCCAGAGTGAAAAGCGCAGCTGGGTTATCTTTCAGAGGCTGGAACGTTTTGTTAGGGAGGCAGGCGTGCACGGACGCCCTAATATCCTTCGTCTCCTCTGCGGCTGGAGCTTCTGAAGGCTGCTATTGCTGGGGCAATCCTCTGCACAAGATCCCATCTGGTTCCTATCCTCCGAGTCGCTCTACGCAGTGCCACACAGCAACAAGAAACAGCTGTGCAAGACTGGCTTCAATTAGCTTCACATTTTCCCTGACAGTTAATCCCTCGCTGCAACCATTCCCTCACCATTTTGCTCCTTTAACTGCTCGGTCATTTCTCCCTCTCCTTCTCTTTTCTTTTGTAAAGCTTTGCTTCAAGTTGCCATGATTTAAGTGCTAGAAGGAAACAGCATGCAAAATTGGAAACAGACACTTGGAGGCCTCACAAAACATGCAACATGGCAGATTGCGTCGGCCTGAAAAAGACGCTCTTTGCAGCGGCGTGTGAGATTTGGCCCATGTAAAGTTGACAACAGGCTGCTATGCACCTATTGATTTTCATTTCCTATTAGAGGAATCCATGTGAAAACAATTTTTACTGCAAAATTTCCTCCGCAGTAGACAGGGCGCAAGCAGTTAAAGTGTCTCCTAACTGCCAATTCATTGTAACTGAAAACACAGGACTTGTTGTTGGAGTGTTGGAGTGGACACATGTGCAACCCAAAATGTAACCTAACAAGTCAATACTTTCAACATATAGGCTCCCACAAAAAACACATCACTTGATAGTGACCAAGCAATTTAAACGAGCAAGGACGTTGTCCATAATTCCATGAACTCCATAAAGACCCTCTCCAGTTATCTTTTGATCTATTGTAAAAGCGTTCCGACAGATCCTTTAATTATGATTATGCCATTTTTTTTTTTTTTCCAAAATCAACAAACCTGTTTCGTTTCACAGGACATAGTTTCTGCAGAGCACCAGGAGCTTTTTAGAAATTCACCTCTGAGTTGTGGGCGGGTTGTTGCCACCGAGTGAGCCCACGCCTTCTTCCCATCATCCATCTGTTTACAGTACACCCTCTCCCGCTATATCCCCCTCACATCCCTAATATCACATTACCGGTGCAACAAAAATGAGCGAGCAATATTAGAGCTATCCAGCCGTACAGTGTGAGCCAGTTGTCAGCTATGATGAAAACAACACAGATGTACACGGATCTAGTCGTCTATAAGTGGATGTATCAGAATGGAGCGGAACAGGGAGCTTGTGGCCTGCTGATTGTAGCAACTACATCACATTTACCAGCTTTTTCAAATGGCATTTTTTCGCCTGTTCCTGATTTATAATGATTTCATCAAACAATTTGTTTTCCAATTTTAAGCTTAATTTTGTTTATATACGTCCTCCATCATCACAATGTCACAAGAACATGTGAAAAACGCCAAAAACACAGTTTTCATCAGAGTAGGGTTTTTAACTTCTTGTTAAAACCTTTGCAAAATTTTGACTCATCCAAACTGATCTAAAGAAGTAATCTCAGATCTGGTAGGAAATGAAAGCCAGATTTGAGGCCTCTGAAAGGCTGGATGAGCAAATCTGGAAAGTTCTACAGTCATTTTGGCCCTGGGGCCTGAGTAAAACACTAACAGGTGGCAGTCCTGATCGAAAAAGACCCACGCAGAGACCATGGGGGAGTGAGATGGATACTGGGCTTCCAGCCTGACATGCACAAATGCAAAGCCAAGCTCTCACATTTGAACAAAAACACAGCCTGTCTCATGCATGACATAATAGAAATACATACAGTCATTTATGGCATGCTCATGGAGTCGCACAGTTAAGCACACATTTCTGGAAAAGGGGCACGAAAAATAGGAAGAAAGAAAAAAACACCTCAGGGGTGAAAAAACGAAAGAGATCAGTGCCTACCGCTCTACCTACAACATAAGGAAATTCTCCTGCATGCCAAAACACAAAGGGACCACGTCTGGCAACACTAACAGACCGTTTAAGCCAAAACCAATTAGAACTCTAATGCAAACCTGCCGGGTCTACTTTGTCGTTTATTTCCCCTTTTAATGTCAGAGTATTGGAATCCAACTATATAGCCTAACCAGAAGAAAGGGAAAAACATCCCAGTTCTAAACGATCCACATGTTTTCAAGAAGAGCCAATTAATTCAATGGGGATAAAAATGAAACACTGCTGTAGCAAAAGTAAATGTGTTTTCTCTTAGTGAGCACTGACTAATAATTCTTGCCATCAGGTCATTTCTGCATAAAGTATTTGATATGTACGGGATAGTTCCTTTTGAGGTGTCCATTATAATAAATTAAGAGACAATGCGGAGGTGTGAACATTGCTCTGATTTGCGTTGGATGGTTGGTTCCACGAAGTCAATTCATTTCTGATAATAGACACCTCAATTCAATTCAATTCAATTTTATTTGTATAGCCCAAAATCACAACAACAGTCGTCTCGATGGGTTTTGTATCAGTATTTCAAAAAGTGAAACATGAAATCAGTAGGATCATGAATACATAGAGTTCAATAGGAAAATACTAAAATGAACTGGCATCCCTGCCCTTAGACCCCCCTTCGACAGGCATTATCCTGCTTATACCACAGTCACTTTCAAAAGAAATTCATATTAAATTAAATTTTAGCGCTTTAATCTAGTTATTTTTTAGGTTTTATTTGTTTTTTTTTACAAGAAGCGGACTATATGCGGCGCAACACATTGTCTTGGTAACGGCTACCAAGCCCACACTAACCTTGCTCCGCCACAGTGAAGGAAAGTGGTGGAGTACACATGGTAAACGTCATGTTAAGTGATACAAAACAACACTTCAGAGGGAAAGTTCTCCGCTTCTTTTTGTCCAAATGAGTTTTTTAAAGAAACAAAGCCCACAAGTAGTTTCCTAGATTGCTTTTAATGCAAGAAATATCCGCCATTACCTCTCTATCATTAAATGTGTACCAACAAACAGTTTCTTCATTGATAAATATTAAAACTACCTATCAACACATATTTACTCTATATGAAACAATGAGGTAAGCAAGACATTGCCGTTTATGGTAAAATCTGATAAAGATACTGGCATGTCCATCATAGAGCCATTTGAAGGACACAGATCTTTCCTACTTTTTAATAATCATTGATTGGATTTATCTGCACTTTTCCAGACGCTCAAAGTTCTTACAATGTAACACCATTATGCCTTCACTCCTCATTCATGCCTGGTGATGGTTAGCTACAGATGTATCCACAGCTCCCCGGACAGAGGCGTGGCTACCAATACGTGCCAACTGCCCCTCTGACCATCACCGGGACATTCATACGCATTCACACACACAAGCAATGGTGGAGGAAGGGAGGGTAGGGTGTCTTGCCCAAGGACACAACGATGGTTGACTGTGGGGAACCACCGAGCCTTCGATCATTGGACAACCTGCTAAACTGCTTTAGCCACTGCCATCCCAGAGTGTTTGTATGTATAATTCAAATTTCTGTTGCTCCGGTTACCAACAGGCATTTAGGCTAGCACAATGGTATAGAACATTCACTGTATTTTTTTGGGTGTCCATTATCACTGTCCAATTTTAATGTATAATGGACAACCTGCAGCCAATCAGAAATGAGTATTCACCCAGACCATTGTATAAAAACAGTAAAGTATTGTCGAAGACAGTAAATCCGAATTTCCAAATCATTTTAATTCAGTCACAATTGCTGCCTACAGCTCTGTGTTGCAATGCACCCCCTGCTGCTCCCTGCTGGCCACTCCACTGTGGTTTCACCAATCTCATCACCACCATCATCATCCTCCATGTCAGCACAGCAACACCAGCATTAGTAATATCATCCTGCTGCTCTGTGGGTCCAGTTATAGACCTCAGCACTGCCCAGCCTTTAGATCCACAGCCTCAGTACAGGAGTTCAGCATCCACTCGAATCACATTTGATCAGACAAAGTCATTGCAGAGGATGCAGGAATATTGATTGAATCATAAATCCAGCTTTTTCAAACTTCATTTCTATTCAGAAAAAGAAAAAAAAAAAGACGAGAGCCAGTCATGCCACTATCAAGCCCTCAGGCCCAGCTGACTATGAATGGGAGAGCTGGACCATTGACCTAGCATGTAAAGCAGGAAGAAACCTAAGACTAAGAGGGGGTGTGACAGTGGGGAATCCCTCTGGCGTTGAGCAGCAGCCCATGGTTTCACACCACTTTTTGTCTTAAAGGGCTGTAAACTCCAGATGGTGGAAGGAGAAATAGAAAAAAAAAACCTGGTGGATTAAAGGCTCCAAATCCTCCTCTGAAAAGACACATAGACCACAAGCTGCTACTCATCAAATAGGAGCATAATGGCAGTCATCTGAGGGCTGTAATAGGGATAACACATCCAATGGACTATGTGTTATGCATAGTTTATCCACACTGTTTTAATGGATCTTAATGAGCCTTAGACCTCTGCAGACAAAGAAATGGCTAAGGTTATGTTTGCCTATATAGTCATTCGTCTTAACAGCATATCTTCCATCCTTTGATAAGACACACAGACACACATATTATATATATATATATATATATATATATATAGTAGTTTTCAGGATAAGATGTACAGTCCTTGCCTTAAAATAAATGAAAAAGTCTAGCAGACACCTGTGGATCAAGTCAACCAGCTCTGTAAATTAAACAAAGAAATAAATCTCTGCTCACTTACGAGTTGTGTCACTTGGCATTCCAACCATGTCTTCAAACGTGCACGCTTTTCTGGCCAGAGGGGTTAGTGGTCACTCTCATCAATCCTGTTTCCCACAGTAAAGTGCCTGTGAAACCCCGTCTCCCATCCAGACGTACGGAGACACGAGCTGCAGCAGCGAAGCGACTCTCCTCCGATCACCCAGGCGGGTTTTCCTCAAGCGCAACTGAGACAGACTCGAGCGGCCAGTAAGCGTCCAACAACGGAACGGTGACTCAGTAATGATTAACTCCAAGCGCACTGGGGACACCGGCTCAGCTCATCCTCGTGTCAGCCTGTCCACAGCAAGGCGTTTATGACCATAACATGTTGCTGCGATGATCTCATTTTTTTTTTTTTTTTCACAAAACCTAAAATGCCTCCAGAAAGTGATGCCAGTTAAGAAGGAGCATCTGTGATGCATTTAGGGTATTTTAATTCGTTTTATAGAAAAAAAAATGTTCTGTGTTTGCAGAAATTCACAATAAAACATTAATAACAAGAGCAGTCAACACAGTGGTTCTGGAGTGCATCCAGACACTCACATGTTCTTCTTTTTTCTCTTGCGAGCATAATATTTGGATGCTGGCAACGAAGGCTGTGAGTTGTCTTTTTCACACATGCACACACACACACACACGCCCACACACACACACACACAGACATGTCACCTCTCCATCCTCCCCTCCTAGAGCCACCCACATATGCCACATGCTCCTGTCCTCCCTCCCCTCAGCCCTCCAGCTCCCCCATCCTCCACTCCTGCCAGGCTGCCACCTGCTATCTGCAGCATGCCGCACAGCTGCTCTGCTACAATAACAATTTAAGGTCCACCGCGGCAGTAAAGAGGAGCTACGGCTGATTGGAACCACTACAGAGCTGTGCGCATTCACTCTACAGGGTTTACCTGTAGAGCAAGGTCATGGTTTAGATGCTCAGTGTGACCTGCTGATAAATTATGTTGCTTGCATACTTACATTTGCTCTAAACAGGGACATCTTCTAGTAGCAATTGTGACATACTGTACTTGCTGCATCTAAAAGCCTTATTTTTTTCCAAAACAACAGTGTGCCTTATAATCTGAAGCACCTTATCTATGGATTAATTCTGGTTGTGATTACTGATGGATTTTGAGAGGTAGAGAGCGCTCTCTCAAAAGCTGTCTCCAACACAGGTTGGCTAATGTGTAGTAGTGTCGGACTGTGTTTATTTTATGTGTTACTAACGAGGCTAGGTGTCAGGGTAGTCACAGTAACGTTTATTTTAGAGCTATCAGTCTTTTTGATGTGTTACGTGTTTAAGCTTCTGGCTAATGTGTAGCGTGAGTTAACGTAAATGCAGTTAATAAAGTCTGACCGGTTGACTGATTGACTTATCTCTGACTCTTCTGTCTTGTACAGTAGTTTCATGACATAAGTTGGAGAATAGACCATTCATCAACAGGTCGCCTTATATTCCAATGTGACCTAATGTGCAAAAAAATACAATTATTTATGACTGGAGAATCCAAAGCTATAGAATATGTGCAGAAGTCAAACTTTCGGCCTCTTTCTTTGGTTCTTTAAGCTCTAGTCAGATCTTAGATCTGAAGGAACATATTGAATTGGAAGTACTGTTATTGTTCAAATGAAACATTTTAAATCAAATCCATTCACATCAGACAGCTTTCATCTAAAAATCTAAACTGAAAACAACTCAACTCCATCTATAAAAGTTTTTTATATTTACATTGGGATACTGGGATACTGTCCTCTTCCACTTTGGGAAATTGAGTTTCCTGTCACCATCATTTAAAATGGGATCTCATTTGCCAGGAATGGAGGAAGGAGGAACTGGTGGTCTGCTCTATACATCACACAGTCACTGACAGATGCACACGGCGTATATTATAATAAATGAATACAGGTGAGACACAACACAAGGTAATGCAAAGATAATGATCGAAATAGCCCCTTCTAATATAATTTTTCAAAATTTGCAGTTAAACAAAATAATATACACATTTGTAGAGATTTGATTAACGGTTCTAAAGTTTCGGTATTCCATACAAGGATTTTTTAGCATGTAACAAAACGTTAGTAATGTCTACAGATAATTCCAATTCAGTGTTTAAATTTCTAATCAGCGTGGACTTCTATCAGTTACCTTTAATTTAATTAAGCAACTCACTCAATCATTGATTGTGTTTTAGGCACAGCCTGTGACGGTGACAGTAATCTAACTCGTCTGGTCAACCAGCTTTGTGACAGGTTAACAAAGAGATAACTAGTCCGTTAGCAGGAGGCTGAAGTCAACGAAGAAAAAGCCTGTGACGGTGGTGGGATTTCAGTTGCCATAATGGCCCCTCTGTGTGACAGCTGGCCAGTGCCCCCCTTCATTTGCCTTTCAGCGTCTTTTGTCACAGTGTCTTTAATCACACCAGCAGTGCTGTTACACAGCAAATAAGCTGACCTGACCTATGGACCGACTGAACGACTGTCTAAACAAACAGTACTCCAAGGTGTTGCAAAGTTGTTGCTAGTTTTTTTTTCTTCCTCTCACTAAGTCAATACTCTAATTCCCTGATTAGCTTGAATGCAAGTTCAGGATTTTGACCTTCCTTGAAGATTGTACAATACCTTATGATGTCTTACTATGCCATAAATATGTCTTTGTGAGGTTAAGAAACTAAAAGTTGAAAAAAAAAACAGGTAAAGAAATGGCATTCTATTATACACTTTCACTGTTCTTTTGTATAAGTAAGGGTTAATAGTTGACGAAGTGTGCATTATCGACGGTTGCTTCCGCGAACTGCGTTAATTCTGATAATGCACACTTTGAAGGCCATTAACCTGCTTATACCATGGTCACCAAAGATATAAATATTCAGTCAGTTTTAGTACTTTATTCTTGTTATTTTTGTTACGATGTGTGTTACGTGACAATGTGCCGCCTGACCTCAAGTGCAGTGGCAAAAGAAAGCGATATATATGCTGTTTGTCACGATATATTAAATAAAGCATCAGTGCAGAGAGATAGTTCACTTCTTACCTGCTTGTTTATGTCCAGATGATGAAGCTAAAGTTTGTTTTAAAGAAGCCAGCACAGTGATATAGAACATTTAAACTATGTGACCAGAACTTATTTTTTAGGAATGTGGTTATCACTGCGGTATATAACCTTTTAATGCACACCCAGCAGCCAATTAGAAGTGAGAATTTACCCGGACCACGGTATAATTAAGAAAAAAAATAATTTCTGTGAATTAGTGGTACATGTGCCTTTTGGAGGCCTGGGTGTTTCACCATCTCCTTCTTGAAAGCTAATTTGAGCTTTACATTGGTACAGAATAAACAACCAAAGTATAGTGCACCTTAAACTGGGGGAGTTGGTTCATCTTTTCTTTGTTTTTTATCCTTTCTGATCAGTGGTTGTTTCAGGAAATGCAGACACTGCCCAACTCTGACGTTTCTAGTTGGTTTGGTTGGTCTTAGTCTGTAATTTCTTGCCAAGAATAGAGTATATAACAGAAGCTAATTCAATTGTATTCAATGCTTAAACATTTCAGAGTCCTTTAAACGTCTTCTTTTCCGTTCAGGGGCTTCCATAGCGACTTAGCTTCCTCCATCTAACCCTGTCTTCTGCATCCTCTGCTCTAACACTTTCATGTCTTTGTTCTCTGCATCCGTAAACATCCTCTTTGGTTTTTCTCTAGACCTCTTGCTTGGCAGCTCTAGACTCAGCATCCTTCTACCAATATATTTATTGTCTCTCCTCTAGACGTGTCCGAACCATTTCAGTCTGGCCTCTCTGACTTTATCTCTAAAACCTCTAACATGTGATGTACCCATTCCTGATCCCATTCATCCACGTCACTCCCAAAGAGAACCTCAGCATCTTCATCTCTGCTTCCTCCAGCTCTGCTTCCTGTCTTTTCCTCAGTGCCGCCGTCTCTAGGCTGAATAACATGGCTGCTCTCACCACAGTTTCCGAGTTTCACCATTCCTTTCATTTGAGCTGAAACTCTTCAATCACACATCACACCTGACACTTTTCTCCACCCATTCCAACCTGCCTGCACTCGCTTCTTCACTTCTTTTCCACACTCACCATTACTATGGACTGCTGGGCATAGATACTTCAAATCTTCCACCTTGTTTATCTTAACTTCACTCTTCCACTTGGGTTCCTCTCATTCACACACATGTACTCTGTCTTACTGCAGCTAACTTTCATTCCTCTCTTTTCCAGGACAAACCTGGAACAGGTAGAGGAGAAGCTCTATAGCTTCTCCTCTACCTGTTTCCTGCTCTCGCTATAAATCACAATAACGCAAGCATCAAAGTCCATGGTGATAACCTCAGCCTTCAGCCTGTCCACCAACACTGTAAACAGGCTCAGAGCTGATCCCTTATGTAATCCACCTCCACCTCGCACTCCTCTGTCACCTCTACAGCAAACCTCACCACTGTCTTACGGCCCTCGTAACATACTCCTCTGTCACTCCAGACTTCCTCATACATTACAATACCACAGTTTCTCCAGATCGGAGTCCATTAAACTACCCTGGCACAAAAGAGATAACAGGTTAAAAAAAAATGCAATTAACAATAAACGCCACTCCCATAAAAAAGTACTGTAAGAACATGTCTTTTACCTGTGTCATACACTCCTGAGGTCCAAGCATAATTATGCCTTCATAATTGTCTAGTAGTGAGCTAACAGTGCCAATAATAAATCTAGCCCATGAGTACATGAGCCCATGTGTTTGCCTGCAGACAGTGGTTCACCAGAAACACTCTAAATCCGCAAGAGGAAATGTTTTGTACCGTTATTTTTCCTTTAGTTTCCTGTACAAAGAATGCACAAAGTCAAGAAGGGCAAGTCATTAGCTGGGCCTGTTTACCCTACTTTCCCAGCAGTCATACCATCTGCGAGTGCTTCGTAGGTTGCATAAGGCCTGGCTGATATGACACCTCCGCAAAACCTGTTCCCTTTGTTCCAATTCTTCTCTTTCCAATATTATCCAAGAGCTTTTGTTGTTGTCTCTAACGTTGCTTATACATTTCTCAATTTCCATACATCATATTATATTATATTTTCATGCTTTGTTGTTTTTTTTTTTAAGGGAAATTTTACTCTTCCTCTGCTTTTCCCTGATTGCCTCTCCTCCTGTCATCCCTAACAGCTGACAGAGCAGACCCTGCCTGGTGGTGACACTTCACCGACACGACCCACGCTGACCTGGGCCAGATTACTCGTCCATGTGGAAGCAGATCCAGAGCCAGGGCCAAGGCCAGGGTGGTGGGAGGCGAAGGGAGGGGGAGAGGGGGCTACCGAGGCAAGCAAGATGGCCCTAGTCATCATAATCATTCATTGCCTGCTGTTCCTTCTGTGCTCGCAACCCTCCCACTCTTAATGCTTTTTTGTCCTGCTCATGTCAAGGCCACAAGACGCGTGTATCAGCTGAGCCCAGGATGGTCAGAGTCAACAGGGTCAGGTGGCAGACGCCTGGTTAAGTCTCCTGAGGCTGCAAACTGCTCCCCAGCAGCTCAAACAAACAGACACTGAAATGCAAAGATAAAGGCAAGCACGCTCTCGGATCGACCCATATGCGCAGATTTCCTTGCAGATCAAGCATTATAATATTAGAGAGGAATAATTGTTGAATTGTGGGGGGGGGAGGGCTGTTGCTGATGAGGTTTTGTCCAACAGATAGATTGGAATTAAGGAGGGGGACTATAGACACATGACCAGATGGAGAGAGATATAGCCCTATTATATAGATCCTTCAGCCTCATCCTCCTCCGCTTGGATCCCTCGCTCATATGTACATTTACATTATTCAGTAGGTTATAATGAGTAACCGAAGACTGTGGTGGTGTAAAAAAAAAAAAAAAAAAAAGCTCTAAGGTTCAGATAGCAGAAGGTGGGCCACAGGTGTACAGGCCTGAGACGTATTCTTCTCATTGACCTCCCATAATCACCTTTCACATTTTCATTCATTACTATCCTGTCCCGGGGCATCAAAAAGGGCGCATGATGCGTCTAGCCACTGAGGACTGTTTATTACACAGCATGACATTCACATAGTAAAAATGTGTTATGTCTGTGTTTTAATCAATTAAAATCTACGCATCATTGTTTCTTAGTTTTATTCCCTCTCCGTTGTCTTCTGCCTTTCCTTCTGTCAGTGGCTTCCAGGTGCTTATCAACAATGCCACCCGTCATTCATCAGATAAGAAAAATCACTGTCACATCTAGCTCAGTCTGTCCTCTTTCTATCCCTTATCAGTTGATGTGTTTATCTAGTAGCTCATTCTGGTTGGCCTGTAGATGAGGCAGGTGGGGCACACACACACACACACACACACACACACATACGATGCAGAGAGGCAAGCAGTCAGCCGCTCAGACACTGGTCCATATGGTGGACCTCTGGAGCTGTTGCCCGTAACAGAGGAGGGGAGGGAAGGGTTAGTGGGATGCAGAGATGTTTGGAGGACGTCAGAAGCGAGGGGGGTTTAGAGACACAAGGGAAGGCTGAAATTAGTCCGCAGAGCAAACCAACTGTCCAGTCTATAGGGAGTTAATGGATACGCTGGCGTCTGACTGAGCAGTTTGGCGAGTTGAGGGTTGTAATTTTCTCAAACCTCTACGAAAAGTGCAATTTATGTTTCAAAAGCGCCTTAAAGTCCCACTCTCATCATCTTTTGATCGAGTAAAAGCGTTCCCAGTCTTTAGATAACGATTATGCCATTTTTTAAAGTAAAATTTCAAAAAACTGTTTGGTTTTTTAGGACATAGGTTCTGTACAGTGGCATTAGTTGATTAGTAATTCATTATCCATCTGTTTACACACTCTCTCCCTCTAGCTTACAGTCTCTCACAACCCAAACCTAACATTACCAGTGCAACAAAAAGGGTGAGCAATACTGGAGCTATCCATCCATATAGTTTTAAACCAGACACCAGCTCAGACGAGGAAAACAAAGACATTCACAGATCTATTCGTCTTCAAGCAGATGCATCAGAATGGAGCGGAGCAGGGAGCTTGTGGGCCGCCATTGTAAGTTTTACGTCACATCTACAAGCTTTTTCCAACAGCATGTTTGAGTTCACAAGGATTAGAATAAAAAAATACTTAGAAATCCAGTTTTAAGCTTAGCTGTAGTTTCTTTTCATATACGCCCTCCATCATGAGAAAAATGCTACAAGTACATGTTAAAAACACATAAAACAAGATTTATGTCAGAGTGGGCCTTTAACAAGACACACACACAAGTTATGTGTATTCATTTTAGAATTTAAAAAAGGCATAGAAAACAACTTGTAAAACAAAAACATTTGATATTTTGTTTTAAGAACTTTTCAGTTTGATATTTATTGCTGCTTCCATTTTTTTTGGTTGTTTTTGCTTTAACTCATATATTAGAGTATAGAGTATATTAGTAATGTTCCATTAAACCTTTTAGTTGTATTTTGTAAACTTTCTAGCAGTTTTACAGTTGTACATCATGATTGTTTCTAGGCCTGCACAATATACCGCAAATTTATCGTTATCGCAATATCCAGCTCTGCAATATGCATATCGCAAAACACGGCGAAAATCGCAATAAATTGTAAACCTCAAATGTGTTCAAACAATCGTATGGTAGCTTGAAGCATTTAACAAATCAAACAAATCCCTTTGTGGATTCGACCAATCAGATGGACGCCTTCAAGTTGTTCACCAATCGGATGGAGTCCTATTGTGTTAGATGTTTGTCATAATTTTTTTTTTTTTGTATAATTTTTAAAACGACCAGTGAAATTTATGAGTTATTTTATTTTGTTATGTTTGATCGCAAATTGTTACTATCGTTACCGTCAACAAAAAGGTGAGCAATATGGAGCTTATCCTCATACCGTTTAAACAAATGAGCACATCAGACGGGAAACAAAGACATCCAAGACTGCGTCCAGGATGGACGCAAGTTTTCCTCATATCGTGCAGCCCTAATTGTTTCAAAGCTTGATCTCGCCAAATCTCACAAAATCCCATGAGAGTAGCGTTACGCCACCGGAAAAGGAAAGGCATAAAAGATCGATTGCTACTTTTATGGATCAATTATTGATTTATTAAACTTGGATCGATTCATCTATTCATCTATGATCTGAACAATAACTATTGTTGTTATCGAGGCAATTTCTTCTTTGTGGGATCCATAAAGTTGATTCTATTCTAAAGTATTTCAAAAATAATCAATTAGAAATGCAAAACAAAAATTTCTAGTTAAGTGGGATGCAGGAAACACTCATTTTTGCAGGAGAACACTTTAATTTTGTGTGTGAGAGTTGTGACGAATCCTCCTGCTCCCTTTAAATACTGCTTTAAACCACGATAAGCTGAGCTGCAGTCAAAGATAGGCCGGCCACCTGTCGTCAACGTTGCAAAGTAATAAGCCGACAGATGTATAGACAAGAGGTCAGATGGAAGCCTTTGTCATAATGCAAAACATCATTAGGTAGATGCACTGCTTAAGTCAAACCTGAAAGCCTCATTTCCATTGTTGCTGAGATATTTAAATCTATTCTCTTTACATGCGTGTACTAAAACAGATATATGACATCATTGTTTGTTCTAAGACAATGTGTTAAAAACAATATGAATAATAATGCACAGTTGTCCTCAACATTTCCTAGATTTATGATCAGTTGAGGGCAATGTACTAAGAAGACAAACGTCTATCCTCTTTGAAAAATTAAGTGAACTGCAAGAAAAAATGCAACCACAACAGAGAGGGGTGTTTCTGTCGTCATTTTAGAATGCTTCACCATTAAGAAAAAGCTGTTTATGTAATTACTTTAATTATCTGGGGCATTATAGCAATTGTTCTTGGTGAATATTTTGTTTGAATTCAGTGACAAACAAGGCTCCATCAAATTTTTCCTTATTTGGTTTCGATAGATTTAGCTAATAAGTCGTAGTAGAATTTGTATCAATAAAAATCCCTTTTTTTGTCCAAGTTAGGCTTTTTATTTCTGCACCCAAAAGTGTTGTTTCTTTGTTACAGACTAGTGTATCTAACTGGCCATATGGTTAGATATGAATAACCATGACGCGTTTAATCCTTGGACAGATTATGGCAGTGTAATGTCAGCAGCTGACACATTTGCATAACTATATGTATACATATATTTTCTAATCTGTATCTTATCTTTTGAATATTTATTCGCAAAATTACACATTTAAAGCCTGTGCTCAATCCACTTTAACAAATTCATTTCTTTTTTATTCTGTAAACCAAAAACACACCCAGAACTTGTTTTTCTCATTAGAAAAATCACATTACCTTTTCGGTATCTTAAAACTGGAGTTTTGGATTACATGCATGAAAAAGAACTTCGGACATTAAATTAATTAAATTTACATTAAATAAATTAGGAAGTGTGTGTGGATAAAATAAGGAAAATGCCATCTTCCTGCCGTAAACAAAAGGATTACCATATATATATATATATATATATATATATATATATATATATATATATACTTAGGTGATTCTTTTTCCTGTTAATCTGGGTCATTTTAAACTATACAGAGTCCATCATTCACCAGTGATCAAGATTATGCACAGGTGGACAGCATTTGGGAGAGTTGCTATAACCCTTGTGCTATCCTAGGCACTTTACTGTTGGGAGTTGGGTCATCTAGACCCACTAGACAGTGCGCTGAACCTTTTTTTTTCAATGGTTTGTGATCTTCACTGGTTCAATGGATTACATGAAATTTTCCAAATGTATCCACCTTTGTCATGGAAGGGAGAAGACGTCAAAGTAAGGGTGGGGTCATCCAAGATAGCACAAGGGTTAAAAACTAGTGAACATTTTTCTCAAAGGTTCAAACGTGAAACTAAAAAAAAAAAAAAAAAAAAACTCCGGATGCTTCATCTTAGACTGTGTCAGGTTGTGTGTGCAAAATGGGTGTTTTGTAAAAAACAGATTGTATAAATGTGGTTTGTTTAGAGCAAGTTAGAACTATTAAGTGCAAACACATAGCTAGGAATAATAAAAGAAAAAGATATAAAAAGTTGCCTTAGTCCAGGGGTGGGCAAGCTTTTTAACTTGAGGGCCACAAAGGGTTCTAAAATTTGATAGAACCCCTAACCCTAAACTTAGAAATAACATAACATGACATAAAAAATTGGATTGAAAATAAAGATTTATGTTGAAAGATTTTTGACTTTGTATTTCAAAACTGAGGCCTTTGTTTTCATTTTAGAGCCAGTTGCACCACTGACTCAATGTACCTTGTGCCACAGAACTTTTTTCATTTCTGATGTGTCTAAATTTAAACTTTGTTTGTGTGTATTTTGTAGTGAAGCACTTTGTTAACCTAAAGCAACTGTAAAATGCTGTATGAATAAAGTTTCATTCATTCATGATCCTTTTTAATAACATAAACAACCCTATTTATGGAGTAAAAAAAAACACACACTCTGTGATTTGTAACGATAAAAAGTCAGAACAAATTCTACTAATACATTTAAAAAATCTAACCAATAAATATTCTGTCTTTTCCCTTCAAAGTCTCTTTGAGATTTTGGAGCTGCAGCTCCTCACACATCTCACAGTTTGTGCTTAAACTTCACGAATACAATCAAATGAGCAGCTGTGCTGCACGTCTGTTTCTAATCCAGTGAGAATGAAAAAATTGTCCAATTCTTGTGTCTTCTGCTGCAGCTGGACGTAAATCTGCATTACCTTTTCACCGGTACAGTGTTCCCTCATTTATTGCGGCGGGGGTTACGTTCTAAAAATAACCCGTGATCGATGGAATCCGCGGAGTAGGGTTACAGATGTTTTACGGCAGGAAAACCCCTCACTACGCACTTTCAACACTTTTCTCAGACAGACATAAATATTTTCACACTTTTAACTCTGAAAGTTCAAATCTTCATAGAACTTAAATCCATGTAACATTTATGTATATCTGAAGAGCTGTGTGACACAGCATGGAGGAGGTTCACTGACAAGGTCTCCGGCCAATAAGGACACAGAACAGAGTGCGCTGTTTGCAAAAAACAAATAAACAAAAAAAAAACACAGTTCTATTTGACAAACTGCAGAAGGGTAGAATTCAATGTCATGTTCTATATGGGTCTCGATCACGTGGCTAGATTGGAAAAAAAAAACAAAAACACAACAATAACACGTCTCTGATATTGCACAGAGGGCCGGACCAAGCATGGAGGTGCCCACCCCTGCCTTAGTCCATAGCAGCATCCCAACAAACTGGAGTACTACTGCAACACAATCCTTCCAATAAATGAAGTCCAAGCAGAGATGTCTGACCATATTGCTCACACAGCACCGTGTTTGGTAAAGGCTGTCCCCGGGACATCTGCACAAACACTCATAAACCACTGAGCTCATTGATGGCTTGATTTGCAGTCAAGGGACCTGAGAACCATATCATTTGGATATGAACCAAAATCTTTTCTTCAGTCGCTTCAATAGCAAAATCTGAGACAGTTCAGAGCAGAAACTGCTAAATGAATTACTCTTTCACAATATTAAAATGTACAGTTTAATAAAAGACAAAAAATGTTCCCACTAGTTTAATTAAAAGGTCCATTTACATACGGGAGAATAACCTATGTTGTAACATCCCTAGTCAATCACTAGGGGGAGACAAAAGATTGGGAATAAACTTTTAAAAGCCCTTCTTTGCCAGGCTGGGCAGATTGTGGACAGTATCTCCAAAGTAAATATTAACTTATCACATGCTTTTGCTGTTTTTGTGTTTAGCAGTATGGCACTTTGGGCCATCCGTAAACATTACTGTCCCTTTTTATTGTCAGGGTAATGACCATTTTGCCCCAGCTTAACCAGAAGAGTGTAATTTCTAGTACTAAATCCTGGGTCTTTCTCTCCAATTCATCAATTCACAAATGCAACCTGGACTGCCAACACACATGCAGCTGAAGAGGGTGGAGTTACTCTGAGATTCAAGAGTGTTGTAAGTGTGAAGCTTATTGCAGTGACTCATGTGGGTTCAGTTCTGCCTAATTAAGTTTACCTCTGCTACAGCGTTCAAGAACTCGCGTTTAGCACGTTGTCATTTTTTATCCTTAGGTGTTCACACTAGACAAGCAGAGAGGGGCTACTTCTTCTTTTTTTTTCTAAGATGTATTAGCGCATGTTCACCACCTACATCTGGAAGAGGTTTGGTGAGAAATGTCAAGGTGGTGGAAATCTCATGAATCTTGCTCCAGGCTTTTTATTTCAAAGCTCAGTTTCATATGATTTTGGCCAATCACAAACCGCAATTGATAGTTTCTCCTCCACGATACATTTTCAAACGGTTGGCACTTCCGCGAACAAAAAAGTGACGCCATCTATATGTCACTAATATATCAGGGTACCCGACTGATCAAAGTTTCACCTGGTTCAAATTGCAATGCACGTTCAAAAACCCTGGGTTTTGTAGTTGGAACCTAAGAACAGTTGTAAAAATTTGCGCAGCTATGCGTGAATGCGGGAGTTTTGAACGCAGAGGCCTAAAACGAAGGTTTATGTGCGTTTATATTGACTTTTCATTGAACGTGGCTGCTTGAACGTATGTTGCTTAGGGTGGTGTGAACAGTGCAAGACATAAAGTGGAAGGGATTTTAGACTAAAGCCAAATTACTCTAGTGTTGATAGAATTGTTGCATTTTCTTTGTCAAATTTTATTCTACAAGCTATCAAAAAGAGTGATGTCACACCCATGGCTAGTTTGTTGCCTAGTTTCTATTGCAGGTAAATGTTGGACAAACCTAAGCAGTCTTCTATATACTTTTCTTTTGTGACTGCTTTGGAACCGATCAGGGAGCTCACTTCCAGTTTACACAAGAGTTCCAAAAGCCAAACACTGCCAAGACCCATAGTCGTATCAGCTCATCAGAGAAAAGTCGGAATATTTTCCTTTCTGATGAATATTCCAGTGAATGCTCAACAAGTCTGCTTTTATTTGGTCCGTTAAGCCCACACTCATAATGGACATGTTCAAACAGGGGGCTCTTTGTGGATTTCATGCCCAAAAATGAGCTCCGGTGGCCTTTTTAGAGGATATGCAGACTTTCTTTCCCTTTTGACAGAACATCTGTATGAGTGCAGAGCTGAGGACATTGGGACTTAGATCCCTGATATAAGGCAGGGCTGTGCAACGGCCCTGAAATAAATATCTGACCGAATGAATGAGGGAAGGGGAACCTAATTATGTGGGACTCAGCCCCGCACGGATGATTAATGGTGAGATTCAACAAGAAGCTCTTTGAACTTTGAGTGTGTGTCAAACACCGTCGCTAATCGTATCGACCTCGATTAACTTGACTTCTTCGAACTGGATAGGGCTCTTCGGAGGACAGAGTCGAGGCTGTGTCCCTGAGTGTGTCTCTGTGCATGCCCCCATACCCCCAGCCCTCCTCCACCCCCTCTTTACAGGGCTGCCAGCCCGTCTAGAGTTATTCCAGGAATGCGTTGAACATGGCTGCCGCGATGAAGACGCAGAAAACGGGACTGCTGGAACTTCGAGTGACAGTGGACCGCTGGGTCCGGGTGCTGGCCACGCTGACCGAGGACGCGCTCACTCTGAACCCCGGCGAGAGCGCCGACGAGCCCGCGAAGCCCGGCCACCAGAGTCCCGCGGGTGCTGTCAACGGAGACCCCCCAAACCTGAGCTCGTCCCCGGTCCCGGAAACCATCACCAACGTGAAGCGCACCGTGCGGGTCACCAAGCAAGATGTGGGGGGACTGGGCATCAGTATCAAAGGTAAGCCCGGCGTCCGGACCGGATGGGGGGGGGTCCAAAACCCGAAAGGTTCTGCGCAGAAGTCGGTAGAAGTTTTCCAGTTTGAGCGAGGCGGCTTGTTTCAACGACGACGACGTGACACGGCAGATAAGTTAGCTAACTTCGAACTCAACTCACGAAAAACTATCATAAATGTAGCTTTACAAACACAGACTCGTCTTAAAAGTAGGAAAGTATGAGCGAGGGCTGAATATTTAGCATAAATAATGATGACAGATGAGGTTTTTATCGGGCGAAGCCTCACCTTAAAGGGAACCCATTCCAGCGCCGAAAAGTCACCGGATGTCTGTTCTCAGATCAGTTTTTAGACAAAATAAAAGAAAGAAATGAAAGAAAAAAGCACAACTAGATCATATGACATTTGTTTTACTGACCTATTTTTTAAAGTGTTCATTCAAATAAATAAATTACTCAGCAAAAAGGGTTTTTCATCTATTTGAATGCTTCAAATTAATAATAAACTTTCATTTTTGTAACAGTTTTTGAACATTTGATTGTATTCATACGGCAGGACATCATTGTTTTTTATGTTGATTTGGATAATAGCTTCCCTATTTAGGCTCCTCTGATAGGACCTCAAAGAAACATTTAGGACGTTTTTGAATATCCAGTCATGGTGTATATTGTGTGGTAGTTGTCAGAAATACAGTTTTATTTAAGAGAAATATAAGTGTTTGGGTCATTGACTGTATATGAGAACTGGACTGAGTTGCCCCTCCCCCCTGTCATTCCAAACAGGAAGTACCGGCTGGTCCAAAAAAAAGCCAAAGTCCCATACGCTAGACGCCATGCTCACAATTTTTTTTTAAGGTGAATATGACGTAATCGATTTCACAAAGTTAAAATGGAATTAAAATGAGGTTTTTTTGCTATGATTATTTATGAGTCTACTGTCTTGTGAAGATGAAAACATTGATATTGTATTTAAAAAATTAATTGAAATACATTTTTTGGCAAAAATTGTTCAAATGCAATGCATTGTAGTCTATAATCACCAGTCTAGTGAGCATGGATGCACACTGGTTTTTCCGCAGACTTCTGGGAAGTTTCTAGGGCACTCGATTTTGGATTTGTAGATTCGGACAGCACTATAAAATGGCAAACGCACTATATAGTGTGTAGTGAAGGAATTTGGACACAGCGACAGACTTCTATTAAAAACTAAACAGCGATTACTCAGTCATTATAGTATGTGGTGCCAGCAGGCACTACTAATTTGTAGTGAGGATTGATCATCTATTTACTTGAGTAACTTGCTATAAAGAAAAGAAAATATATATATATATAATATAATAGAACTAATAAAAACATATTAAAAATGTATCAGAGCAAGTATGGCTATTCTGACAATATAGCAACAGAGTAATAGCTTTTTTTTTTTTTTTCTTAATAAAAGTCTTTAGGATTTTGGCTTCTTGGAGCCAGCGGGTGCTTCTTGTTTGGAACGTGAGGGGAGATGGGTCACTCAGTCCAGTTTTGACATACAGTTCATGATCCATATCCATATTTTGCAAGCTAGACTAATCCAGTTTGTTGTAAAGCATAGTTGAGGAAAGCAGCTAACCCAAGAACCCACAGCTTCTTGATCTCTATCGTAGGATCAGATTTCCCCCATTTGAACAAGAAGGATCTAGACAGCTATATCAACAAAAAATGATGGATTTAGGTGCAGGTGAATAGATTTTTAGTCTTACTGACCCTGAGACTGTCGAAATAGCTTTTTAACTCTTAGTGTATGGGCTCATCAGACACATCCGATGTTTTTCAAAGAAATAAGCAAATTTACAAGGTTAATTTGATTTTTAGATCACTTGTGCAGTTTTACCTGTAGTGCTTATTTAATGTTCCTCTAACTCGTGTGAAGGTGGGGATTTCTTACTGACTGGCAGTGTGCAGAAAACTACAAGAGTAGAAGGTTTGAAAGGAATTTATGTTGTATTTTTAAGATGCAGCCTCCAAATAGGTTGGTGTTAACAAGTAATCATTTGACAGCTGCCTGACTCGATGGGCTGATTTGACAGATAATTGTAAACTTGCACTCTTGTCAAGCTGCCAAGTTTATTCATCACTGTAGCTGCTTCTGGCAAGTTCCCTTTGGTCCCCCTCCTCTTCAGTTAACAACAGAACAAAGCCAGGCCCTAATGACATAAAAGCAATGTCCTTCTGTTAGGAAATGGAGGGTTTTTAAAATAGGGCAGCATGCTATTAAAATGAAATTGTAGCTGGCAGCCTGCTGACGACATTGTTGAGATGCTGGTGGTTTACGGCCAGGCGGGGAAAGCATGGAGGGAGAAGGCACAGAAAGATAGAAAGCGAGCGCTGGAAAAGCCAGTCACCGCTGAAACGGGATATGGAGCGAACTGAAGAGTTCAAACGTGCAAAGTGGAAGTTAAGGAGTGGGGAAAAGTGATAGAATGACGGTGGGAAACGCAAATGAAGGATGGCAGAAGATGTTGTGGCCAGCTGACGCCACATTGTGAACAGCTGAGCTGAGAGATCAGCCATCCACAGCAGTCAGTTGTCATTGGCTAAAGATGAAAGCTATGTGGCTGGAAGTAGAGTACTCCACCAGTGTTAATTTTAGGGAGCCCACCCTAGACTCAGAGAGCATGGAGGCAACCTTTACTGACATGTCTAAATTTAAGAAAGGAGCTTGTAAGCTTGTAAGCCATTTGCCCTCCTATTAGTGATGTTTTTAAATAACCCTTCTTGGGGAAGTTTAGCAGGAATCTTTGGTGACATGTTTTTTATGCTTAAATTCTTAGAAAATATATGTTTGTCAGCTAACAAGGCTCAGGTGCAATCTTACATAACAGATGTTTTGTTGCAAATGTACTTTCTCTCTGTTGTGTGCTTCATCAGCATTATTTCCCCTCGTTGCTTTGAAGTTTCTTATGAATGCATTTTCCGTGTTTGTTGGTCATTAGCAGTGGATGCAACGTGATGGATGCAGTTCGCTGAAGTGCTGACCGTGTTGACTTTTTCTTATTTTTTTTTTTGAAAGCAACATTTTTCCTGTCGATTGCAGCGTTAGCACAAACTTGCCTAATTAGGCACGTGTCAGTACTGTGCATGCTAGGACCATTAATTTACCTGCCACAGGAGATCCAATAGTTTCACGTGATCTCCGTCACTGCCACCCACAAGTCTGCTGAGTGACAAGCCCACAGCTGGAAGGTGCTGAACTCTTCGACACGAGAAGTTGGAGTAATTAAAGTAGGGAGGGGTGGAGGAGGACATGTGTTGTGGAGCAGCGCTACAGCATGTCAGTGATGTTTACTCAGCAGTCAGGTCAGCAAATGCCATTTCAGAGTGCACAACAAGTGAGCAATAGAAAGGGCCTAGGTGGAAGAGGTACAAAGCCATTGGCGCTTGGCTATTGGCGCTGTTGTGTACTTACATCTTCAGCTGCTGTCTTAATGCACTCAAGATACATTTTATGATACTGGAGAATTATTTTGACACCAGTGACATCCTCAGTCACTGGGACTCCATCATCATCTGGCTGACTCAGAGGAACAAGACTATCTGTCCTGCCTGTCCAAATGAAGACAGAAATGCATTTGGCACTGTAGGAAGTGCTATGATAAGCACTTTAGTGGTACTAATGTACTGACATAGACTACATGGTTGGAACCCCTCTGTTAATGAAGGAGAAAACGCACAAGGGTTAGAAGTTTCAGAGTACCGGTAGTCCAAAGTTTTGCTCTTTGGTGTTTATAGCTGTATTGTTGATGCTTATCCTATTTGAAACCCAAAATTCTGTCACTGACAAGCAACCTTTCTGAGACTTAGAGCCACATTTTGTTCTTGCTAATCTTAAGAGTTCTTCACAGCTTGCACAGACTGAGGCAGATGCAGCAAATCCACCAAGAATTTAAAGGAACCACATCATGCAAAATCAATTTTTTGAGCTTTTAAATGTGTTACAATGTTAATTCCTGGCAAAAAAACAACCCCAAAGTGGTATTTTGATCCATTTTCACATTTCTGAGCATTCCTCTGAAAGCCTGCACTCTGAGCACCAGCCCCTACCAATCCACGAAAACAAGCTGGTTCTCACATTGTGACGTAAGTAAGTAAAGAACAGCCCCTTCCAGGAAGAGTCTGCGCTTCCATCACCGCTCCCAGGCTAACACACACACACACACCCACCAACTTTCTCCACTGAGCTAATACTGATCGCCAAAAACGCTTTCCTTTTATATACACAATATGGACATTCATCTTTGCAAACATTTGGATGTTGTTTGTTTTTGTGGGAGAAACACAGACACGCTGCCGAGGCCGACTCTAGGTTGACGTCATAAAAGGGCCGGAACCCACAAGCAGGGAAAGGCGGGGCCTTATAGATCGTGTCGTCTTACCCCTGGGTAGGAAAAAAAGTTGTCAAAATAACTCATATTTCATTAAAAAAATGTTCTTTAGTGTGCCAAATGTTAATATTATAGATAAAGTATGTGGATATAGTATATTCTGAAAGGCTCAAGAAAAGCATGATGTACTGTAGACCCTTTAACTGAGGCGGAGATCCTTTCTAAGCCTGTGGACACAGAGCTGATGAGCTGCCCCAAAAAGCTCCAGTTTTGTCTCGTGTGTTGGTAGGACTACTTGTGGCTTATCAATAAGCATTTTAGTATATTTCAGTGTTGTCATAATTTGCTTTCAACAGTAGTGTCCTCCTTCATTGATTCACACCTCGTTTCAGACAGCAACAAGAATATACAATCTGACATTGAACCCGACAGCTAACTGACTTGTCACTCTTTTAACAGGGAGACAGCTTGATTACATGTTTGAAGACACCTGTGAGACTGCTGCTAATTACAGCAGTCAAAAGGTTTGCTTTCCAGGAGTGACATCTTTTTATCCAGGCCTGATTCCTTAGTTTGTGTTTTAGAACAATTATGTTGAATATTTATCAGATGTTTGTTGGTTGATTTAAAAAGAAATCCATCTATCTATCCATCCATCCATCCATCCATCCATCCATCCATCCATCCATCCATCCATCCATCCATCCATCCATCCATCCATCCATCCATCCATCCATCCATCCATCCATCCATCCATCCATCCATCCATCCATCCATCCATCCATCCATCCATCTATCCATCCATCCATCCATCCATCCGGTTTTGATTTAAGTTATTTCAGTAACGGATGGTTTTTCTTCCATTTAACAGAGAGGCACAAACAAATTTTTGTCACACCCAATTACAGGAAATTGGTTTCCGTACATTATTATTACTGCATTATCATTTTTACAGCATTTTATATTGTTTTTTTTATGCTGTAAAAATGTATTTTCTTGTGGTACTTTGGTTTAAAATAGGCCTAAACCATCATGACAGGTAGGAAATAAAGCTACCGTTAAAGCGTTTTTCAAAAAGGCTTTAAATAATGGGCCTAAAATTTAAATAAAAAATTAGGTTAAAAAAAATACAATTTATTCAAGACTTTTATTTCTTGTACTGGGCAGCTTTGATCAGTTGGTTAAAACGATATTAATGTAGGATAGTTTATCGAACCATAACACACAATAGACACTTCAGTACTATCTATGCCTCGCTATTTTTATTGTCAATAGGAGAATTAAGTCTGTTTCATAATTTCTAGAGTTTTGCCGAATGAATTGCTCTGTAAAATTTCATTGTGTTTTTTTTGTGTTGGTTGCCTATGCATCTGCTTGTGAAGGTCCCCACAGTTTCATAGAAAACTCAGAACTTTACACTTCAGAGCACTTGAAAATGGCATTGCAGTCTGGTTTCTTCGATGCAAAACACATGAACTGAGCCAGTACATTTCCCACATATTCAGTAAGTTTTCATTTGAATTAAAAAGAATTGTGACGACCGTGGACCATTTTTTTTATACCATAGTTGCATAAACAAGTATAAATCTATGGACAAAATACTTCAGGGAAAGATTTTGTTTTCAATCATATATGGTCAAAACAGCGAAAAATAAAAGTCATAACTTAAAATAAAACTGACTTAGAAACAGACAAAACAGTTTTGAAAGCTACTTTACAAAGCTACTACAAACTAACTTTAAACTAATTTTAAAGGGTATGCATCCTTGTTGGCCTGAAACAACATGTATTTAAGGACCCACTTCAATGAAAATGGGTTTTTGTGTGTTTTTAACATATTCTTGTGGCATGGAATGTGGAATGGAAGTGACGGTGGGGTTTCTCCACGCCAACAGTCACCACTCAGAAGCGAATTTCTGAAAAGCTACACGCTGCTCTGCTGAAACTATTTACTATAGCAAATTACACGTTTTTGGATTTTGGCTAAAAATGGCATCATCATGATTAGAACACCACTGCATACGTTTTAAAATACATCAAAAGATGATCAGAGTGAGTCTTTAAATATGTTTTTTTTTCTTGTGCTATCCTAGGCACTTTAACATTGGGAGTGAGGTCATCTAGACCCCACTAGACAGTGCGCTGAACCTTTTTTCTTCAATGATTCTTGATCTTCACTGGTGTCCATGGATTACATGAAATCCTCTTCACCTTTATCCACCTTTGTCATGGTAGGGAGAACACGTCAATGTAAGGGTGGGGTCATAGGATAGCACAAGGGTTAACTATCAGTCAGTCTCTCAGATATCCCAAATAACTACTTCACTGTCAGGTTTATATGCAACTAATGTCTTTAAGCAGCCATGCACGCTTTATGTGATTCAAACACTTGGGTGACTTGGCTGTTGTTGTCGAAAAGAGTTGTTTGATGTATTCACCCGACACTAAAGGCTGCTCTCAGAGAAACAAATGCATATTTTATGTCTATCTTCATTATTTGGCAACAAAAAAAAAGAACTCTTATTTAGCTTTTACCCTAAAATATTCCTACACTGCAGCTGTGAAGTAATCCTTCTAAACCAAAACTATCTGGGTCTGTAAAGTGTTTTTCTATATTTTTTGGGTGCTGATATAAATCCTTCGTAGCCTCAAGTAATGTGTTTGAAAAAATTCAAGTCTACATGAATTCTAGTTATTTTTGCTGTGGTAAAATTAGCCATTGAAATTGCAATGCAAGTTTCTTCTAGCAGTTGGAACAAGTGATTCTGTGCTTTCCTGGTGATTCTAAATTGAGTGGAGGTAAGAGTGTGATCCTGGCTGCTTGTGCTGATCTCTGTCAGATGTGATGAACCGATAAAGTTGTCTTATCAAGTCTTGCTCTCACAGGACTTGTAGATGCATGTTTCCAGGGAAGCAATTCAGCTGAAGGTTTCTGTCCATTCGTTCATTGATTTTCCGTCCCTGCTTCATCATGGTAGTAGTGGTGGTGGAACGTATTCTGGCTGTCATTAGTAGAGAAGCGCCCTGCAAATGTTGCCAATTCACCAATCCAGGCCAGACACACACACACACACACACAAAACATGTTTTTAGGGCAAGTTAGCATGTTTTTAGGTTGTGGGAGGATCACTTTGGCAGAGGAAAACAGAAATACTTTAAACTTATTTAAAAAATGTATACCTTTAGTCTCAAACTCGATATCTGAACTGAATTCATACCAGTTAGTAGCTATTGAATTATTGCTAATTATATCAAAAAAGGAATCAAATGAAAACAGGTATGTACTACTTCTAATTACAAAGTATTATGTATTGTATAATTTGGAAAAAAAAGTATTATTATTGTAAATTTGTCATTTTTACTTGCATTTGCCTCATACTGGCCAATGTCATAAGTAGCAGTGAGAATGAGTTGATCTGTTACTGATACAGTGGTCCCTTACTATATTGTGGGTCACTTTTCACAGTCTTGCTGATCATTCATTCATTCATTCATTCATTCATTCATTCATTCATTCATTCATGCAGTCATTTATCTTCTAAATGAATGTTGGGGTCACAGGGCTGCCGTAGCCTTTCTTGACCACCTGTGGGCGAAGGCAGGGGACTATCTGGACGGGTTGCCAGTCTGTCGCAGGGTCTTGCTGATCTTTTTAACAGCACAATATGTTCTGCGTCTTGATTGGCCGTTAACCTTGTCAACTTTGAGAGTTTAAACTGGAGATAAAGGATGACGATGTTTATGTCTTTCTGAGAAAAGTGTATAAAGTGTGCAGCCTTTATAAGATCTATAATCCTAGTTGTCGGATTTCACCTGTGGGTTGTATTTCAAAACGCAATGAACAAGAGAACACGGTACTGTGCATATTTAGCCTAAAACCATCATTTTTGTTGTGACCCATTCTGAGGACTCAGTCACAGAACAACAGTTGGGCCATGCCAATTGCACCATTGCTGTCATTGCTTTGGCAAGGCTAACATGCACACAGATACAGCAGGGGGCAGAATGTTCTCCTATTAACAATGAGATCTAGCTCACAGCACCACTTTCCTGTTGTCGAGTCTAAGGACCGGTGCTGTGGCCCACCTCTGCAAGGCAGGCCAGTGGGGACAGCACCAGAGTAATCCGAATGGGAAAACCAACCTCTAGTGGTCGTTTGAAGAACTGCAATATTTAGTATTTTTAATGAATTCTAGGATTTGATTGTGCACAAGTAAGGTACAGTGTTCACTGACTGTTTAGTGGCTGCCAATTTCTAAAATGTACATGCTGATATTTAAAACAAGTACTTTTTCTGTATTTTTATTTTTTTATTTTAATTACTGATCTTGATAGCTCACTCAGTTGGCTGGGTTTAGGACTGGTTTATGGGAAACCAGGGTTCGATTCTTATGGTGCGTGATGACCTTCATCCAGTGTGGGTCGTTGGGAAAGGCTTGTCGCGCTAATGCCTAACTATGAAGCCACAAGAGCGCCAAAGTCGGGGACCCCCTGTTCTAGTCCCCAGCTCAGATAAAATACAGGGTAGTGTCAGGAAGGGCATCCGGTGTAAAAATCTCTGCCAATCCATCTGTGCGAATCAGTGAAAGCTGATTAGCTGTGGCAAACCCTGAAAGGATATGCTGAAAGGTGAACAAATAAACTTTTTTCTCAAATTACTAATGCTGCAACCACGAGTACATTGAAACGCCAATGACTGATATACCAAAAACAACTTTTTTATGTCAGAAATGATGCAATGAGAATACTTTTTTTCCCTAGGCCTCAGCATAGGAGCTGTCCTTCAGCAATAAAGTGGTTAATATACAGCATTTAATGTCTAAGGTTTATCAAAAGTATTCATTTTGTATGCTACATACATTTTCAAATAATCAAACAGAATTTTTCTTTAGATCATTTTTCAGTGGCTTTAAATCCAGGCTGCCAGTGGTAACTAATTATAATGTTTCTCATAAAGAATGAAGGTCTACAGTAAAGCAGCAGTTTCTTACATCCTACTGTCTGACCTTCATTTAAAGACAGGAATAGAAAGAGTGGATAAAAAGAAGCTGCAGAAGTTGTGCGGGAAGGTAATTACTGCTGTATTTTCTGTGCCTATATTCTTTCTTAACCACAATCACATGATAACCTTGACTTAGATACTTGAATATGATAATCGCATTGGTCCAAATTAGAATAGCTGTAATATGAGAATTGTTTTTTATACAACACTGGGTAACCAGCGATCTCTTTTATGTTTCATCCAAGCCCCTTTGTTGCGCAGTTTTTTTTTTGGCAAATTTGAAAATGTATACATAAGGTATATTTGCAACTCTTTTTGGATCTTTAAAATAGAAATGACACCATTTCAAGGTTTTTTTTTACCTTTAAATTGTGATTAAAGCACGATGTACGATACCTGCATTATTCAGTAATGACAATATATCCCCCTTTATGAACATTGTTTTAAAGAGATTTGTTTTGTTTTTTTTGCCCTGTAGGAGGTAAAGAAAACAAGATGCCGATCCTCATCTCGAAAATATTTAAAGGCCTGGCAGCTGACCAAACTGAAGCACTTTACGTTGGGGATGCCATACTGTCTGTCAATGGTTACGACCTACGGGAGGCTACACATGATGAGGCAGTGCAAGCGCTCAAAAAAACTGGCAAGGAGGTCATCCTGGAAGGTACGATGTCTTTCTCTGTCTTTCATTTTAAGAAAAGAGCCTTGCAAGTTGTTATTCATAAAGATATATATATATATATATATATATATATATATATGTATGTGTATATATTTATGAAAGATTTGTATTTCATATGTAACTAGGAGTATGGAAAGCAAGTATTTATTGCTATAAATTAGATAGTGTCAATGTATGGAAACATTAGTAACACTTGACATCTGAACTTCAATGCTTAACTAACTCCCTGCTTGTTTTGGGGTATTTGCCAGTAAGTTATAAGAGCAATCACAAACGTTTAGATAAAAAATGTGCTCAGATTTCCTAGGAGACAAACAGCTAACCTAGACAATCACCTAAACTGGCGGAAACTGAAGAGTCAGATTTCAAGACTACTGTTGTGACTCGCATCTGTTTTCCTGCTAATGTGCATGTTCTGTTTCCCTAAACAGTAATCATTTTTAAGTCTGTCTTGCAGTTTATGTTTAAATTGTGAAAAGGGGCAAAATTACACCATAAAACCATTGAGCAAATGAGTTCTGCTCAGCAGTGTAAAAAGTACAAAGTAAAAAGTTTTTTTGCAGCATTTTTCCATTAAATGGCTCTTAAATACTCTGACAGTATATTGCCAAATACCAAATTTTCCGCACTATAAGTTGCAATAAAAAGCCGTAAATAAAAAAAAAAAAAGCAGTGCGCCTCATAATCCGGAGCACATTGTATATGGATTAATTCTGGTTGTGTTTCTAATGCTGAAACGATTAATGAGTTACATTGGCTATTGGTTACGGATGGTTACATTGGTTATGGATGGACGCAATAAGCACTTCAGCCCACGGCCCCGGTACGTCTCGACCGGCTCTGGCAAGCTACAGCCGCTGTGTGCTTTACTGCACCTTCCACCCGGACCTCGCAGCACCGGGGCCGTGGACTGAAGTGCTTATTGCGTCCATCTGCGGCACTTTGGAATGTCGTTTATGTGTTGGACTATCTACAAAAACTTCAATACCATGGCCTGGGTCTTATTTTTGAGTTTGAGTTTTTTCCTTTTTTTTAAATCGGACCAAAATTAATCATTTTACTAAATCTGCTAAGCAATGTGTCTCCATTTAGCACCTTTTCCAATATGTCGTCAGCCTTTACGTACATGGAACAGTGGTAGAAGGCTAACGTAGCGTCTCTAGCCTAATTAACTAATTGGAAGCGATTTTGAGAGGAAGAGGGCGCTCTTTTCAAAAGTCTGTCTGTTTTTTTGCGAGTGGCACACGAGATTGGGTGTTTTGTAAATACGCCAATATGGCTAACGTGTGGCGTTGTCAGATTGTGTGGTTTTTTTATGTGTTGCTAACAAATTTGGAAGTCAATGTTCAATGTTTTTTTTGTTGTGTAAGTCTGTGTTTTAACATGATGCAAACAAAGTTGGGAATTACAGGTATTGTAAATGTGCTAACATGGCTAACGTGGGTAACGCTTCTAATGTGTCTAGCATGTAGCGTGTTAGAAACAAGTTCTAGAATTACTGTGAACAAAGTTTATAAAGTCGGACCAATTATGTTATCTCTGACTTTTTTCTATCGCTTAAAGCGCCCAGCAGTTTGGTATGCCTCATATATGACAGAAAATTGAAAATAGACGATTGATTATAATCTTATGATCCCTATAGTGCGGAATATATGAGAAGTAAATGATACAAGATAAATCACATTTCTTATTCTTTATAAACCTTTGTGGCAACATATAACCCCACCATGCACAGTCAGCAAATGCATGTCTGAAATAGTGAAATTGGAGGACAGCCATCCCTGATGGACCATGCCACTGAGATAATTCCATCTAGTACAAAAATGGAAATAAACTCTTGTTTTGGTGAACGTGCATCACGTGTGTGCCTCAGACTGCAGAGAAAACATCTGGACCAAAACATATCAAATCCTCTGTCATCAACAGAAAGGCAGAAAAGTGTAGATATTACGTTTGCTCATCTGTGATCCGTCATGTCAGGAAGTTCTTAGGATTCCTTGTCCCCTAAGGACCTACATGTAGTAGATGCGTGATGCTAGAAGGCACTCTGAGGAGGTTAAGTGTGTATTTGGGAGCACACCTGTGTGATTTCAAGAGATGTTACTGTAAAGTCTTAGTATTTTGGGGGAATCCAAGTAACTCTATTGGACAGCAAGCTGTCAGCTGGTACTTGTAATGTTTTTGGTATGTTTGTATGCTCCATCTGGCCGTTGTAAAAGTCCTTGTAAGCTAAGATAACACACATGTCAAAGGTATTGTGTTATTTCAGTTGTTTTGGGTATTTTTAAAGATACTTCGAAACACAGGGAGAAACTTGGCATCACTGCAGGAGGCTGGAGCTTGCATGTGTACAGCAACAAAGAGGCTCAATAAGGCTGTGCTTCAGGCGACTGCTCTATGGAATTCCTCACATTGACAGAGATCAAGGTGAAACTGCCTCAGGAACAGTAAGATATCTACAAAAAAATCTACTGGATAAGTGGAGTTGGGAGTGATATCAGAAGCCCGGTTGGATTTCCACATAGGCTTTTTGTTTCGTCCCCTTCTGAAGAAATATGAAACATTTTGGAGTGGGGGGGTACTTGGTTCTTTTTTAATGTGGTGAGGGTTCAAGGTTCCCACCTGTTCATGCATGGCACAGCTGGAAGTAGTTTGGCCGTTGTACCCTATTGAGTTTTACTAAATCGTAGGATGTCAATGGGCTACACAGTTGCTTAGCAGCAACAAAGCAAGAAAAGGGCAGAACTGGCCGGTTCCCAGGTGTGAGCGTGAAGGTTGTAAAGAGAAATGTGAATTTGAGTTTGGGGATTTGGAAAAAAAAAAAAAGAAAAGGAACTAGAATTCTACTTGACCTTATTGTCATCATTTCTACCAAAGTACGTGTTGGGATAATCAATGTGCGTGTATGAGAGAGGACAGAGGGGGTCAGATAAATATAACAAACCAAATGGCAGCATGAAGTGCAGCTGCCTTCAATTTCTACCAGCGACATTTACAGCCAGACTGTGTGTGTTTACATGGTTATGAGAAGACATTTGTTATTACATTACCTGTGTGGTGTCTCTGTTCTCTGAATCTTGATATGGGTTTTAGTTTTTATTTTTGGCCTTTCTACTTGTTCAACCAGCTTTTCTATATTGTTTTAATGTTGATTTTATATTTTAATTGCATTTGTCGTTAAAGCTAAATCGTAGACCCTCTTAAAAAGCACATTACCATATTGTGCTAAACACTCACAAACTCAGTTCCAAAACTGTACATGTGTGTATGGGTGCAGCAAAGAGATAGTAGTGGGGTTAGGTGTTTATCAAATCAAATCAAATCAAATCAAATCAACTTTTATTT
The DNA here is from genome assembly GCA_023969325.1 of Oryzias curvinotus. Classification (NCBI taxonomy): domain Eukaryota; kingdom Metazoa; phylum Chordata; class Actinopteri; order Beloniformes; family Adrianichthyidae; genus Oryzias; species Oryzias curvinotus. The sequence goes on along the minus strand of CM043710.1, from coordinate 14,731,826 downwards.
ATATAGCACTTTTACAACAACATGTCACTCAAAGTTCTGTGCATAAAATACAATAACATTTAAAATCAAGATGACAAGACAAACAGTGCCGACAATCCCCCCGCCCAAACACACACAGACACACATACACACACCATGATAAAAAAGTGATAAAATGATGGAATGTAGAATGTATGTTTAGTTGTCAAGCTGTTCCCTAGGCAACCAAGGTCCGACCGAAAAGATGGCAAAGAAAAAATAAAAAAGTACAACTTCTTGTTCTTATAAATTCATGAAGCAGTTGAATGTGACAGGTGTCAAGTTTAAGAGGAAAAGTGTAGCAATTGAAAGATGTGAAGGCTTATGTGTTGTATATGCGCGTTCCCACTGGTCAATGTACTAGTGCAGCATGTTTTGCAGAACAGGAGAAGAAGCTAAACACATTCTTGTCTGCAATAGCAGACAAGGTAAAGGGCACCTGCTGAGCCGCTTCAACAAAACTTCTTCTGTTCTTGGAATCTTATTTCTGATATAAAAAGTTTCTAAAGGTTAGACTTGTTATGTAACTTAACTGTTACATACCAATCAAAAGGTAAGCTTTTGACATAAAAGTTGAGGAAAAAAATGATCTTTTCAAGAAAGACTATAAAACAAAGTCTTTGACGCCTTGTAAACATAAACATTATCTCTGGTAGGTTTTGTTATCTTTTCAGACTTAATTTTTACAATATTGATGTACTATATAAAAAGCCTATTTCCATAGAAAACAGGTCACAGTGGCACGCTAGCTAACATGACGTTATTTCAAGACGGTTTGCTATTGTAAACCGTATTGTCCGGAGTATAAGTTGCATTTCTTTTTCTTTTCCAGTTTGTCAACTCAGCAACATTTTATTTGAGATTTATGTTCAATCATAAAAATACTCATATATTTGTTATTTTCCCAAGAACAACCGCTAGAGGGCACTGTAGGTGTGTGCGGTGCGACTTATACTCTGAAAAGTACTGTATCTAAATTGGCTACACCTATTAGTATAAAGAAAATGATTTAAGTACCACAATTTTGACATCAGCTGGGATATAGGGTGCATGCAGCAACCAAAACAGTCATATAACATGGAATGACAAAAAAAATCTTTTCTAGCAAACTGTTTTTATTCATGTTTTTATCTTCAATAATCAGGCCTTCACAAGAGAGTAAAACACGACAGATAAATACAATTTTAATCAACTCATTGGCAATAACTCTCAGCATTCTGCAATTGTAACACATAAAATACTAAACAATACACTCACTTTTTGTTTAGTTTATTATGTTGAAGCACAATACGTATCACAGTTCAATAGGCCTTTACAATAAATCGCAAATTTATCGTTATCGCGATAGCAAGCTGTGCAATACGCATAAGACAGCAAAAATCGCAATAGTTACTTTAAGTGCTAAAACAATCTTATGGGAGCTTGAATTATTTAAAGAATCAAATAAATTGCTTTATGCTTCTGACCAATTGGATGGATCCCTTTTATGTTTGATGCTCGCCTCCCATGTAGAGCAGTTTAATTTGGAGTATAAGTTAAGGTATGTTGACTTTTATTTAAACTAAACTGCAGTAAAATGGAAATGATGTTTTTGGTTGTTTTGTCATTTGTTCATTTCTCTATAATTATATCATCATCGCAATATTGATCACTAATATCGCATATCACAAGTTTTCCTCATATCGTGCAGCCCATCACCTCAACCTTCCTGACTATGGCAGCCATATTGCTCCAAAATCCATCAAGCAGTGCAGCTTTGTAGTTTAGTCGTACCTAAAAATTTTGATAGATTCATGAACGCAGTTTACCACAAAAAACTCGGGGTCAGTATGCACAAATCATAAGGTGCACCGGGTTGTACAACACACTTTTGATTTTTGAAAAATTTAAAAGATTTTTAGATTTCCTTTTGGTCAGACAAAAACATTGATTATTTAATTGTAAAAATTAATGATTGAAATATCCACATTCTGTCAGTTGTGGAAAGTTAAGCTCAAATGTAGACAACCTAAGGACTTGAGATATGACCTAGAGGTGGAGACGGACAAGGTTCTGGTGGTGATGAACATAAAGATTGGCCTTAAATACATTAACAGGCAATCAACAGAAACTTACATTTCTGAGGAACTACAGTACATAAATGAACACAAACGTGACTAAGAATGACAAAACTTCATTCAAAGTAAGCCTCATATATTGTTTTTATTTGGCTGCTTATTTTTAGCAGTGCTGACTACACAGGATTTCACATGCAACCAGAGACAAGAACATAACTGTTAGTGACAGCCTGTGAGTCATGCATTTGCATGCCGCTTAGATCCTTCCCTCTTCTCACTCAATGGAATTAGATCATTTATTCACTCTACTTCTTAAGATGAAGCATATTCATTAATTCTGTAACTGTAATTGAGGCGTAAACTAAGGTTTTGAACCAATCATGGAGAATGTATTTTCATTAGGGGTGTACCGATTCATTTATGAACTTATCGCCAATACAATTCAATGTGTATATGTGTTCATTTTGAATGACCCAATTCAATGGCCGAAAATTGATCCAGTTTATCTTCAGCCACATGTGGTTTCCCTGCTGTCATAGAACGTTATAGAAAAATAAACCTACTGTGCCTCAATCCAGAAGGTATTTTCCAAAATCGATGTAATCGAATACTTACATTATGAAATGATTTCATAATGATATAGGCTGATTTGATTAACAACTTGCCTCAGACAGATTCATCTGGTCAGATCGTAGGAATATAAATTGATTAATCATTACTACCCTAATATTCATTATAGATATAAGAAAACGAAACTTGTTTTTAATTTTTGATTCTTTATTTGACAGCCTAAAAAAGATTTTTTTTTTGTTTTTGTTGCCAAAAGGGTTTGTGTAGCAGTCCAACACCTATTGTCTGACAAAGAGACTAAACCTTTTGTCAAAGCTTGAAGAATGCAGGTTTATCAAATTACAGTATAATAAGCTGGGAGATTGATTTGATCACATATCTTTAATTTGTTTTTTATGTTTATGTTAAAAATCAAAACACTGTTTTTATAATTTTAGCTTGGTATGGCACAAGCTAAGGACTGTTTGTTCCTGCAGTGCTGATAACATGACAATGACGGTGGGGTCAGCTGCTCGTCATTCCTGGCTCCACTCAAAAATTCCTTTTTCTATTCCTGCTCGTGCGTCGCTAACGTGAACACGAATACAGCAATGGAGTTTTAGCTCCTTCTGTCAGCTGCGAGACGTGTTGTGGTTTATCTACATCTCTGGTACTTTTTAAAAATTTTTAATCTGTTTTGACAATGTTCAATCATCACATTAATCCAGAGAATCCCTTTCATCATAAATTTTGCTGTATAAATTTTGACATTTTTGTTTATTTAATGAACCGTCAATTGTCTTGTTGACCGCTGAAACGTCGAGCAGACGATGTGTTCCAAAAGTGTTTGTCATAAAGAGTCTCACACTTTGTCTACTTGTTGGACTGTTAGAACCAAAAATGTCTCCATTATGTTTGTGGGTTTTTTCTTGGTCTTACAGAAAAATAATGTGATTTAAATAATCTGTACTTTGGGGTCAAAAATCCAAATTAATTTTTATCTTCTTCCTGGAAAATTTTAATAAAAATAAATGTTTTTAGTATGTCTCTAAAATTCTGGGGTTTACTTTTTTTTTGTACTTATTGCTTTGTACTTATTTGTACTTATTATGGCCCGCAGCAGTCACAACTGCAAGGACCATATTGTAACTGCTACGAGGGTCGAACCCTCAAAAAGCCCCAAAACGTCAAAAAAACGCGTCAAAACGCCAAAAAATGGGGTCAAAAGTCGCCCAAAGCACAAAACAAGTCGACAATTGTGTAACGCAACAAAAAAAAAAACACACACACGCACAACACCAACGCACAAACGACAAAATTGTAGTCGCAAAAATGACGACAAAAACACGAAAAAGCCCCAAAAAGCCCTCAAAGGACGGGTTTAAAGCCAAAAAGACATGCCCAGCCTATAGTAAAAGACAGCCTGCATTGAAATACATAGGAAGCACCCTGGGGAAAAAACTTCTTATTGTTTCTGCTTCGTTTCATTATTATGGCCCGCAGCAGTCACAACTGCAAGGACCATATTGTAACTGCTACGAGGGTCGAACCCTCAAAAAGGTCCAAAACGTCAAAAAAACGCGTCAAAACGCCAAAAAATGGGGTCAAAAGTCGCCAAAAGCACAAAACAAGTCGACAATTGTGTAACGCAACAAAAAAAAACACACACACGCACAACACCAACGCACAAACGTCATAATTGTAGTCGCAAAAATGATGACAAAAACACGAAAAAGCCCCAAAAAGGCCTCAAAGGAAGGGTTTAAAGCCAAAAAGACATGCCCAGCCTATAGTAAAAGACAGGCCGCATTGAAATACATAGGAAGCACCCTGGGGAAAAAACTTCTTATTGTTTTTCGAATGTTTCATTATTCTTTTTTGTTTTTTTTCTTCTTCTTTCTAACGGATCCGTTGATCGCAAATTTGACCCCCGCCACACACCCGAAAACTCACCAAAATTGGCACACACCTAGAATAAATTGAAAATGAATTTTCGGCAAAGAGAACGTCACCCCCCCGAAGTCGATGACATCACGGCGAGCGTTCCCATAAAAAAAATGAATGGGCCAAAATTTGCTTATGGGGCCAAAAAAAAATATTTTAAATTAGAGCTTGGAAACCTAAACACGCGTGTTGGAGATATCCCAAAGAAGTTTTGAAATCATTATGGGATGGCCACACGACCTACGGCTTGGCGGCCATTTTGTGGCGAACTTTGAGAAATGGCGATTTTCGTGTTTTTTGACAGTATGGGAAAATGACACTTTTGTTTGTGCGAAGTTCACGAAATCGGACACACATGCCACCAGCTTGATTCTACAACTACCAGAGAAGTTTCGTTGACCTTTGACCTTGGGAAGGGGCGGCCATCTTGAATTTTACAAATAAAGCACCTTTAGTAATGTATACAAACGAAAACTCGTCCTAGGGATTTTTATCGATCTTCTTGAAACTTCTCGGGCATCAATGGCAAGCTACTGTGGACAAAATGTTGGAATTAGAAGTTGTAGATTTTGAACGGCGTGCGCGTGGCGAATTCGCAACCGTCACGATTTTAGCTAGCTCGCACATATTTTATCGGAATGTTGTGAAAATGAAATATACGATTCCCTGGCCCACACTGAACAAAACGGTGTCACTTACGACAAAATCGATAAAGGAATGTGACCGTGGTAAGCAAAAAACGATCGCAAAAAAAAGTGCTGACTCGGCAGAAATTTTTTTTTTTCGGATTTTTTTTTAAAGAATCGGCTAACGAAACCCAGATAACTTTGTTGGATATATCCAATCAAACTTTTGAAATCATTACGTGATGGCGACACGACCTATGGTTTGGCGGCCATTTTGTGCCAAAATCGGCCATTTTGAGATTTTCGCGTTTTTACACAATATGGAAAAATGAACTTTTTTTCGAGCGATTTCCACGAAATTTGACTTGCATGTCCCTAGCGTAAGTCTACAATCACCTCTGGAGTTTCGTCGACCTTTGACCTCGGGAAAAGGCCGCCATCTTGAATTTTCTATAAAAAACACCTTTACAACCAGATTCAAACGTAAACTTGTCGTTGAAATTTTCAACGATCATCTTGAAACTTTTTGGGCATCAATGGCAAGCTACTGTGAAAAAAATGTTGGAATTAGAAGTTGTAGATTTTGAACGGCGTGCGCGTGGCGAGCTAGCAAAGTGGCGCACTGTTATAACTCCCATGCCTTTCAATACAATACAGTGAAAATTGAATGCTTGCATTTATGCCTGGATCTGAATACATTGAAAAACACTGGACAAGGACATATAAGGAATGTGGGCGTGGTTAGCATAAAACCACTGTTGCTAAGGACAACAAAAAGTTTACTTTTCCCGATTTGTCCGAAACTGACGTCAATCCGTTCGTCCTCCCGAGGCAAACAAAACATAAAATGGTTGCTATGGAGATAAAATCAACAGAAAAGCCGCCATTTTGAAAAAAAGTGGTTTTTTTGTCAACTCATGACATTTAGCTTTCACCAGTAGAGCAATGTGTTTTTCTGAGTCAGTTGATGATGCTGATCGCTATGCTAGCAATTTTACCCACATTAGCATAGCTAGCATAGTTAGCATAATTAGCATTTTAGGTAATGTGTTTTTCCGAGCCAGTTGATGATGCTGATCGCTTTGCTAGCAATTTTAGCCACATTAGCATAGCTAGCATAGTTAGCATAATAACTATTTTAGGTAATGTGTTTTTCCGAGCCAGTTGATGATGCTGATCGCTATGCTAGCACTTTTAGACACATTAGCATAGCTAGCATAATTAGCATAATTAGCATTTTAGGTAATGTGTTTTTCCGAACGACTTGATGATGCTGATTGCTATGCTAGCACTTTTAGCCAAATTAGCATAGCTAGCATGATTAGCATAGTTAGCATTATTAGCTTATGCAGCTTTTTCTATCCCTCATCAAAGGTGGGCAGTGAGGGCGGTGAGGGCGGCGGTGGTGCGTAGAATTGGGCGTGGAAGGCGGGTTGCGTCTGCGGGCCATACAACGCCGCTTGCGGCTTTAATTATTATTATTACGTTTCTTCTTTCTAACGGATCCGTTGATCGCAAATTTGACCCCCGCCACATACCCGAAAACTCACCAAAATTGGCACACACCTAGGATAAATTGAAAATGAATTTTCGCCAAAGAGAACATCACCCCCCCGAAATTGATGACATCACGGCGAGCGTTCCCGTAAAAAAAATGAATGGGCCGAAAATCGCTTATGGGGCCAAAAAAAAATATTTTGAAATACAGTTACGAAACCAAAACACATGTGTTGGAGATATCCCAAAGAAGTTATGAAATCATTATGGGATGGCCACACGACCTACGGCTTGGCGGCCATTTTGTGGCGAACTCTGAGAAATGGCGATATTCGTGTTTTTTGATAATATGGGAAAACAACACTTTTCTTTGAGCGATTTTCATGAAATCGGACACACATGCCAACAGCTTGATTCTACAAATACCAGAGAAATTTCGTTGACCTTTGACCTTGGGAAGGGGCGGCCATCTTGAATTTTCCGAAAAAAGCACCTTTAGTAATGGATACAAACGAAAACTCGTCCTAGGGATTTTTTTTGATCGTCTTGAAACTTCTCGGGCATCAATGTAAAGCTACTGTGGACAAAATGTTGGAATTAGAAGTTGTAGATTTTGAACGGCGTGCGCGTGGCGAATTCGCAACCGCCGCCATTTTAGCTAGCGCGCACATATTTTATCGGAATGTTGTGAAAATGAAATATGCTATTCCCTGGCCCACACTGAACAAAACGATGTCACTTACGACAAAATCGATAAAGGAATGTGACCGTGGTAAGCAAAAAACGATCGCAAAAAAAAGTGCTGACTCGGCAAAAAAAAAAAAATTCGGATTTTTTTTTTAAGAATCGGCTAACGAAACCCAGATAACTTTGTTGGATATATCTAATCAAACTTTTGAAATCATTAAGTCATGGCGACACGACCTATGGTTTGGCGGCCATTTTGTGCCAAAATCGGCCATTTTGAGTTTTTCGCGTTTTTACACAATATGGAAAAATGAACTTTTTTTTGAGCGATTTTCACGAAATTTGACTCGCATGTCCCTAGCGTAAGTCTACAATCACCTCTGGAGTTTCGTTGACCTTTGACCTTGGGAAAAGGCCGCCATCTTGAATTTTCTATAAAAAACACCTTTACCATCAGATTCAAACGTAAACTTGTCGTTGAAATTTTCAACGATCATCTCGAAACTTTTTGGGCATCAATGGCAAGCTACTGTGAAAAAAATGTTGGAATTAGAAGTTGTAGATTTTGAACGGCGTGCGCGTGGCAAGCTAGCAAAGTGGCGCACTGTTATAACTCCCATGCCTTTCAATACAATACAGTGAAAATTGAATGCTTGCATTTATGCCTGGATCTGAATACATTGAAAAACACTGGACAAGGACATACAAGGAATGTGGGCGTGGTTAGCATAAAACCACTGTTGCTAAGGACAACAAAAAGTTTACTTTTCCCGATTTGTCCGTAACTGACGTTAATCCGTTCGTCCTCCCGAGGCAAACAAAACATAAAATGGTTGCTATGGAGATAAAATCAACAGAAAAGCGGCCATTTTGAAAAAAAGTGGGTTTTTTGACAACTCATGACATGTAGCTTTTACCAATGGAGCAATGTGTTTTTCTGAGTAAGTTAATGATGCTGATCGCTATGCTAGCAGTTTTAGCCACGTTAGCATAGCTAGCATAGTTAGCATAATTAGCATCTTAAACAATGTGTTTTTCTGAGTCAGTTGATGATGCTGATCGCTATGCTAGCAATTTTAGCCACATTAGCATAGCTAGCATAGTTAGCATAATTAGCATTTTAGGTAATGTGTTTTTCCAAGCCAGTTGATGATGCTGATCGCTATGCTAGCACTTTTGGCCACATTAGCATAGCTAGCATAGTTAGCATAATTAGCATTTTAGGTAATGTTTTTTTCCGAGCGAGTTGATGATGCTGATCGCTATGCTAGCACTTTTAGCCATATTAGCATAGCTAGCATAGTTAGCATAGTTAGCATTTTAGCTAATGTGTTTTTCTGAATCAGTTAATAATGCTGATCGCTATGCTAGCACTTTTAGCCAAATTAGCATAGCTAGCATGATTAGCATAGTTAGCATTATTAGCTTATAAAGCTTTTACTATCCCTTATCAAAGGTGGGTGGTGAGGGCGGTGAGGGCGGTGAGGGCGGCGGTGGTGCGTAGAGTTGGGCGTGGAAGGCGGGTTGCGTCTGCGGGCCATACAACGCCGCTTGCGGCTTTAATTTGTACTTATTGCTTACCAAGTTTTGTTGCTTCCCCGCTAGCTTATAAACTCTCACAAACCCTAACCTAGCATTGCCGGTGCAACAAAAATGGCGAGCAATATTGGAGCTTTCAAGCCGTACAGTTTTGAGCCAGATACCGACTCAGACGAGAAAAACATAGATGATCATAAATCTATTTGTCTGCAAGTGGATGCATCAGAATGGAGCAGAGCAGGGAGCTTGTGGCCTGATTATTTTCTTTTTTGAACTAATTTCTTTTTATCTGCTCCAGATTTTTTGTAATTCTACACATTTATTATCCTTTTGATTGTATGATCACTTTACAATTACCAGTACGAAGCCCATTGAGACGACTGTTGTTGTGAATTTGGGCTATACAAATAAAATTGAACTGATTTGAATTGAATTGATTTACAATGATTTAAATAAAGAAACACTCATAGATGCTAGTTAAACCTTAATTATCTCTACATATGTCCTCCATCATCAGATAAATGCCACAATAACATGTTAATAAAAACACCAAAAACATGATTTTCATCGCAGTGGCTCTTTAACCCACTTTTTCTTATTGAAACAGTGAATTGTGGTTAAATTGCTCAGATTTTTCTGTGTCGCTTTGAGACTGTCACTGAAGATTATCATTCTTTTTTTTTGCAGTCTGGAGTGTAACTGCTGACTATGTGCACATTTGCTGTAAAACATAGAACCTCTCACATTAAGCCTTATTCTCGTTTTTTTCTCTCCCTCTCTCTCAAAAGTGCTGGCCTGTAAAGAATCATCTGGTCACACTCAGCAAAGAGGAGGATTTACATCCAAAACAACAAAGCTTTATTATATCACAAATTTCCCCCAGACCCTTTAACTTTCTGTGGCAGTTTGTTTGCTTAACAAGCCCCATCGGAAGCCCTCTGTCCCGATCATGGGGCCCTGATAAGTTGCAGTCCCAGACTCCACTCATCCGTGTCACAGAGCTGCACAACATGCACTTGATTAGAGGAAGGCAGAAGGAAATACAGTATTTGTGGATTGTTTCAAATAAAGACATACACAAGCATTTTGGTTCTTTTCTATAAACACTTTACTTCTCTGAACATAACCTTTGATCCCATCATGAAAATGAAAAAACATTATTTTACACAAAGTTCAGTGGCAGCACAGTAAAATGCCCCAGCATTTTGTGTATGTAAAAACAATTCAAAGGTTTTATTGTGTAAAGAAGCACTTTATGCAAAAATGCATAAGAAAGAAGAAAAAAAAAACATATAGAAGTTGGAGTACAAGACTGACTCCAAATTCCTCCCCTACCTCTCTGGCTTCTCCCTATTGCTCCAGTCGAAGGAGCATTTGAAGCAGCTAACTTGTTTTTTTCAGGTGAAGCCGTAGTGACCTAGAGCTGGGTATTCCTCTGCCAGGAGGGGGATCCATGTCACATCGCGACCCGCAGAGAAACGCATTTTCTCTTTACAGAAGTTTACATTTAGATCTAAGTAATGACTTTTTGTTTTGGCATGACTTTTCAAAGTTATAGCACAGATGTCATGTATTCTCCGAGCACTGGCAGCTATATTAATGAAGTCATTGAGTGGCAGTAATGTCTGAATTTCAAAACACACTTTTTTTTACATGTTTCTTGGTTTAGAGGGCTAAATGTAGGAGTAGGGAGAAGCCGGAGAAGTAGGGGAAGAATTTGGATTCGGTCTTTTGAGAGAAAAAGTGGAACGCATCTGAACAATTCTGTCTAGCCCGGCGTAATGCTCAGGTTCACACCGAACACGATTCGATTTTGAAGAGTTCTACAGAAGCATCGGTAAACATGTCAGCATGTCTGGGTTCATGTGATCATTCACAGACTCTTTGTTTTTTTGGCGATCGTTACCTTTTACTGCAGGAGTTGCATCTGAATGAAGGCCGCTTTTAGCGGTACTTCCGTCTCTCTTTAACCCATGATGACTCGCTCTCCCGAATTAGTCTGAGGAAGGAAAAAATAAAAACAAGAATAGTCTCGATTCAAATAAGAAAAATATCATACAGTATAGTTCTGGAGGAGAACAATCATATTCTCCTTGTTTGTTTTGGACGGTGCTTCTTCTTCTTCTGCATTGCTGTATGTAGAAAATATTGATAAATGCACCTAGAGTGCCCTCCAGGGGGTCTTAGTGGGAAACACCCACTAAAAGGCAAACTGTAGGTGTGGAAACAACTAACATATGAGCCATATTTATTGCTTAATAATCCTCTTGAATATAAGTCGCACCCCAGGCCAATCTATGCAAAAAATGTTACTGATGCCCTGACAAATGCAGTAGATGAAATAAAAACTTTGATTTGATTTTTGATTTGAAATGGTTTATTTCAAGCAATTAAAGCAAGAATAATGCACAACTCAATACAATCAGCAGTTATACATTCATACAAAGATGTATCAAACTTAGGATAATTAGACATTAAATTAAAGATTGCTTGAAAGGGGAGTGGAAGGAAGCAAACTTATATAACCGCACCCCTGGTGTACTGTACCATTTTTATTACATCATTTATCATTATCCGCCTCATAACTTTTATCAGACTTAATAAAGAATCGTTAAGTATCAATAAATCACATGACAAAGATGAATTACTTAATTTTTATGTAAAAATAGACACAACTCTATTTTAGAAATCAACATAGCCCATGCAGATCAGTTATCTAAAATATGTTCAGATTATTTTCATTAGAAAGTAAAAACTTTAAAAAAAAAGTATCTTTAATCTCCATTTACTCTGGTTTTGTACCAAATCCAGTAAAGTAAAGTTTCCTTTACTTTCATTTTGTTGAATGAGGATAATTACCTTTCCTGGCACGCCTCGCAGAGTAATCAAATCAGTTTCTGGCAGCATGTGAATTGTTTTAAAACTCTGATTCCCCGGTGGCTGCATGTACTCTGTCTTCACCTCCCTCACACCATAAAACCCCCTGAGGTTGGCGTCCATCCATGATTTTAATAAGATGGGCTTTAAGAATGAACTACTAATCTAAATCATACAGTGCAGAGAAAACCTGGACTGGTTGACTGGTACTGCTGTAGGACAGAAAAGTAAACCACTGTATTGGTGTCTGTTTACACACTTTCTTCTTTGTGCACATTTCCTTGATTTGTTTTCTTTTTTAAAAAAAGATATGGATTTACAAGGAAGCGTATTCAATTTTTCTAGTTAATATGAGATTCAAAGTTTTTTTTTTTCTGTATAACTAGCCACCTTCAGAGGTTTAACAGTCAGTTTAGCGCATGATTTATGATGATAATGATTTCTGCTAAAAGGCGTATTATTACTAGCTCTCTGCAAGAACTGCAGTTGCAGGAAAAAGTAAGCATTTTTTTGGATAAAAATGCCAATCAAGAATCTTTCTATCAGTTTTTGGTGTGTAGTAGCGTGCTCTCGGTTAAGTGTGTGTTAGACTCAGCCTTTAGGCATGATAATGGATGCAATTCACACTACGACAGTCCTCTTTTTAACTCTAAAATCTGCCTGTATCAGCCATTTTTAAACGGCCGAGGGAGTTTCATTTTTATCCCCCAGAACAGGCTTCTGTCAACATGGAAATTGGGGACACACAATAATTTTGATACACCATCAAGATGAAAGAATTTTAGAGAAAAATCCTTATACTTGTGTAGACCAATATGGCATTTTCTGGCGAGACGCCACTCTATCTATGCTTTGATCAAGATAAACATGAATGCATCGGTAAAGGACTTCAACTATTGGCTGTGTTGTGACAGTCAGTTTATACGCCTCTTTCAGTATTTTTAAAAACCAATGGAGGTTTATCTCCAGCTTCGATATGCATGGAAAGTCTCCCACAAATGGCTCTTAAAGAGGAAACCTCCCACAACCAATGGCTAAGTGAACAGGTTGTTCTGTTTAGGAAAAAGGAGTAAGACCTAAATTACACCTCAGTGGTAAAATCTAAGCCAGTAGGGCTGAACTACTCTGTACTGTACTTTGAACAACACAACTCTACTGTTTCAAGAGGGGCCAACGCATACTCAGGGCCACATCACACCCAGCACACACTCTGTTTGAACTGTTACCTTCAGGACAGCGGAGCAATCAGAACACGAATAAATTGTTTCTATCCCACAAACCATCACCGCACTCAACAAACACACACACAAGAGGGCTGCTAAAACTGAAAAGTGCAATAAGCGGACTATTTGTGCAATAACTACCTATTTAAAAATTGGACCAGCTGTGCTAAAAAAAAGGAGACTAGCTGTGCAACGGTTGGACTAGATGTTTAGTAAATGGACTAGTTTTAGGATAGTCTTTTTGTGTTGTGTGTTTTACTTGCCTTGATTTGATAATTACATTGCTTAGTTTTCTGTATGGGTGACAGTCTTTTATTCTGAAAATCTTCCTCTCTGTATGGACGTAAATATTCTAGGGCAACAGAGGCTCTGGACATCACCCTGACCAGCTCCATGGCCCATTTCATCTGCTTCTTGTTTTCTGGACTTTTTCAACAATAATTAATTATTGCCAAAATCAGGAAAACGTTCTAGACTTTGATGGACCAGATTGGTAAAATATAAACAAATTAAACCTTTAGCTGGGTTGGGCATTGCTCATAAGAAAACCAAGAGCTTTAAAGTCAAAGCCTCACATCAGGCTTTAATGAATTTGATTTTTGTCACCTAGTGCCTAGTTCCAGAATAGGCTCGACTGTTTTAACCTTTTAACACCACCAATGTCACCGTCAACTCCTAAATAACGCACAGTCTTTGACATACCGTAACTCTTCAATTGTTTACACGATCATCGTGAATTAGCCGAAGCACGAGACTGCTTTTCTCTGCTTCCGAACCGTTAATTGTAAACAATTATAGAGTTACCGTAGTCGAAAGAATGTACACTAAACTTTCATTTGGTCAATTCTCTCCACAGCTTTTTCTTTTTTTCTTTTTTACTATTGTTAATTTATTTTAGGGTTAATTAAGGTAAAATTTAAGAAATAAGAGGATTCAATAAAATGTATGTGGAACTGAACTGTGCTCTGTCTTTACTGGAGATTATTTTGTGCAGATAAAAGAATTGGAATTTTAATATGGTTTCAAAGTTATTTTTCAATCACTTTTTAAAAAAAGTTTGATACATCCCTTTAAAATAAACTTTTACTAATTAAATGTAACTTACATGTTTTTGACGAATTTGGTTTCTTAAATGTGATGCAAACTAGAAGTTTAGGTTGAATAACCAGGGAAGAGGGATTGAGAAACCTGTGTTCCTTCTGTATATTTCTCCAGGAGAAATAATTTTTTCCAAAAAGGATATTTATATGACAAATGGTGCAAAAGAGATGGGACATTGCTTATTGGTCAGCCTTGGATTAATATAAATCGAGGTTTTTGCTTTATGCTCCATTGCCCTTTTATTTTGATTTCTAATGTAAACAAAAATTACGAGTTTCTTAATTGAGCTTTTTTAGATATTCATCCAACTGCACTGGTGGAAAAGGTGTTTGAAACCAGATTTTGTGTAATTTATGACGGGTCTGTTTTACATAAGAACGATTTGACTGTCTTTCTTTGATAACAAGCTGTTTAATTAACCTGGTTCCAGCTACTTTTGTCCTAAACCAACTTCAAGAGGGGGTCACGTGTGGTAGAGGAAGTGTAGTTACTCCTAAGAGGGAAAACTAGCACACTGATTTCTGTTCACCTGGCTTGCATCTTGGTGTTACAGCACGTGAAAGCCACATTATTCTGCTTGGATCAATATCATACTTTTGTCTTGTTGACATTTCCTTGCTATTTTCTAACCTTGACCGGTAATAACTTTTCCATAGACTGGACACAGCAGGCATTTCTCTTGTTTTCTACTGTTATTTATGGAGTTATTCAGGTCCAAGAGTCCAAGTATCTATCCTCGGAGATGTAACATTGAGCGTTATTTGCGCGACAGTCTACAGAGCCAACAGTGTGTTTCTGAGGTTAATGGCTTGCCGTAGACATTCCAGCGACTCCCACAGTAACCACTGAAAAGGATAGAACAGGGCAGAATTGTACTGGATCACATTGTTTGGGTCCAATAAATCAGTACCCCTGTTGTTCTGTCCTCCAGATGAAGGAAAGTTTATATCCATGACCTACTGTTCTTTTTAAAGACATTATGAAGTAAAAAGAAGTTCAAATGAAATGAAAAAATACATTTTTAAAAGGATTTAAACCTTTTAACGATAAACACTGTTGCCATTCGGAAAGACATTTTATGATCTTTCATTCGTAACAGCAAATGTAACTGGATGCAACCTCCGGATTGGAAAAACAAGGACTTTAAACTTCTGAGTTCTGGATTTTTGAAACTAGACCTTCTCGTCTCAGGTGTTGCAAGCCTGGAATTTCATGGATGAGATTTTTCCTCTGGGAAATCATCATCAAATGGACATGTGGGATTTTAAAAAGTCCTACCTGAGCCTCACAGTCCACTGATGCCATTAAAACATTGAAAAAACAATTACCAGTGCTGTGTACTTCATCTCTCATCCATCTTCTAAACAGGCTTAATCCCTCTCTGGGTCATGGGGTTGCTGGAGACTATCCCACCACTGAGCAAAGGCAGGGTACACCTTAGCCAGTCCATCACCTTAGCCAGTCCATCGCAGGGCTATATTATCTCTTAATGTTTTTATGTCTTTCTTCTGAACACGTTGTATCCCGTTTGGGGTCAAAGAACTGCTGAAGCCTATCCCAACCATCGTCGGACAAATGAGGGGTACACCCTAGCCAATCTATGGTAGGACCGTCATCTCTCAGTATTTTGAATGTTCCAAACATGTTGAATCCCTCTTGGGGTCACGGGGTTGCTGGAGCTTGTTCCATTTGCTGTTGGATGAAGGTGGGGTGTGGCACTCTGTCGCAGGGCCACACAGCCACAAACACACTCAGACTCACTCTTATCAATGTTTTTTTATTTTTGCATTAAATTGGTATAAAGGTCTCCGTTGTGGTTGAAATTCAAATATTTAAATGTCTTAAAAGTAGTTTGGACTAATGAAGCCACTTGGATGAGAGGCCAGTTATTTCAAGAAAGAAAACTTTAGTCCAGCAGCCAGGACTCGACTTCGGACAAGTATTCTTAGTGGTTACGGTTCAGGATCCACCAAGCAACATCTAACCACATTTAAGTGTCAGAACCCCAATGGCTTCTAGTGATTGTGAGGTTCTGTAAAACTGTACAAACTTTCACAGCAATAAGTTAATGGCCCAGTATCAAACAGGACATAGAAACTTCCCCTTCACATTTGTACAACAAAAGGAATTTATTTTGCTGCCAGATCAGCTAAAGTCATAGCAGTGCCATCTCAGCTAAATTTAGCTTTGCGATGTGCCGCCTCTGGTATTCATGGCAACACTTCTGGCTGCAGTTTAAGTGCATATTCTGTGTCTGGACTGTCTGTCTCACTATTTCCCAACCAGACTGGCTTTTTAACAACCTGTCACACCTTTTTTCAGCTTTATCTAGCTCCGGCCTTCTTAGAACTCCTGTAATTATATCTATTTCCTTTTTATTTTTACTGTATTTTGGACTTCATCTTTTTATGGGTTTTCATGGCTCTGATGGAAACGTCGTTCAATAAAATTTTTTGCTTCACTGATTTGCTTTTACAACCTCTTCATATCAAGAGATAGTGCCCAAAGAGGTGTCAATGATCAGAAATGAACACACGCTGTGGAAGCCCGAACCGCGTTGGACGGTTGCTTCCATGAGGTGTGTTCATTTCTGAGAATGCACACGTCATTGGCTACTATCCCGCTTATACCATGGTCACTTGCAAAATAAATAAATATTCGATCAGTTTTTAGTACTTTACTCTTGTTATTTTTTTATTTAAATAGCTTTTTCATAAAAAGTGTTTGATGCGTGGTGGGGCGCGTCGTCAGAGTAACTGCTGAGCCGGGAGCGATTGGTTAGGAAAGCGATATGTTTGCTGATCATCACGATGGGTTAAATAAAACATGAGATCATAGAGAAAGTTCATCTCTTGAAGCTTGTTTTTGTCCAGATGATGAAGCTAAAGTTTTTCTTAAAGAAGCCAGGGCAGTGATGCAGAACATTTACACTACATTATCACTGTGGATTATCACTTTTTAATCCACACCGAGCAGCCAATAAAAATCAAGTATTTAACCTGACTATGGTATAAAAACCATTAAAATTACTGCAGATATTCACTCCAAATGCACTCCAGCTCTTGAGAGGTCATGTCTTTTTGGGACCAGTCCTACAAGTTGAAAACAGCTTTCATTTCTCCAAAAGTTTTGGGGGAAAGGCAAAGCTTTCCTCAAGAAGGTGGAAAAGCTTCCAACCTCCCAAAGATGCAGCCTCACTCAGTACAAATACAGGGATGGTAATGAGATTACATTTGAAAATGTGGCCATATTGTTAATATCATCAGATCAAAGGCTCATTGTTGAAAACCAGAACATAATTTTTTGTATTTACGCAAAAAAAATCTGTTAAATGTTATTGATGTTAACTGGTATAAAACTGGATATCAAATACATTTTGTCTGGTCTTTGTATTACATTTTCATCTTTTGAGAGGCAATAATTTCACTATTTTTAGTTTAGTGGTCTTTTCCCTCAGTTTTGAGATTGACCAGATAAATGATGAACGGCCTCGGTGAAGGAGCGCTCGGCTGTCCCATGGCGCACACATCAGTTTGTTGGCACAGGAACAAATGGACAGAAGCTCATTTCTATGAAATATTAGGCATGCAGGACAACTACTTCAAAGTGTGTGCATACTGGCTGCTCATTTCTCTGTACAAGATCCTAGTTACACAAACCAAACATGGCCGGATTTGCTGACGGATTTCATTTTTCATACGCCAGTTCATTTCCTCTCTGTAAATAAAGACAAAGACGACGTCTTGAATTGTTTTTCTTCATGGAGCAAAAAATGTTTATATTAGTTGAGTCTGATTAAGAAAAGAAAAATTCTTCAGCCGGCTCCAGCACTTGGTGATCCGGAATGTATTAATTTTGCTACTACTGCATTTGCTTTATTAACACAAATACCAAGGAATTTGTTCCAAGTGACATTATTATGAGTCCGTCTTTGAGTTGCATAGAGTCTTTGAGTGACATGTTTTCTGATAACACTGTGTTTTAGTCCCACTTCGATCACCTTTGATCTATTTTAAAAGCATTCCCATTGGTCTTTTAATTATCATTCATGCCATTTTTAGACAAAGTCAAACAACCTGTCGTTTTCTAAGACATAGTTTCTGTAGAGCGGCAGGAATTCATTCGAAATTCCTTTTAGAATTTTCCCCATTAAAAAACATCTGTCTACAGACTTTCTCCCACTAGCTTACAGCCCCCCCACAATCCCAACCCAACAGTACCGCCAACAAAAGTGGCCAGCAATGTCTGAGCAGAGCAGGAAGCTTATAGCCCGCCCAGCGTGCTTTCTACATCACAAAGGAACTCTTTTTCAAACGCCATTTTTTTCATCTGCTCCAATTCACAACAATTTGGAAAAAAAGAAATGCTACATTAATCTTAATTTACTTTATATTTTACCCTCCATCACCAGGAAAATGCCACAAGCACATGTCAAAATGACCAAAAACGCCATTTTCATTAGAGAGTGGCAACAAATGATTATTTCAATTATTTACTTATTAATCAGTTCATTATTTGATTAGTCATGGTTATTTGAAAAGCATCTCAGTCATGCTGCAGAAAGGGCCTAATGTTTGGATTTTTTGTTTGGCATATTGTTTTTTTTATATTTTAAAGAATACTAGGTTTTTTAACCTTGTAGATACAGAAAGAAAGTAGAACTATATTTTTGAATATGAGAAGAAATGAGGAGGTTTTTGGGATTGGGATAAGTTTATAAAACTATATTTGCAGTAGTTTCATTTTCAACAAGTACTCTCCATTATACTAAATGTTGATCATTTACGTCATACTTTTTCTGTTGCTTTAGTTTCACCATTTTTTCCTAAACTCATGAGTTGTGCTTAAAGTAGAAAGAAAATGTCTTTCCTTAGATGAAAAACATGTTTTGTTTTCAGTGGAATTCTCCTGAAGGAAAGGCTGGAGACAGCCAGCGACGGCATCTGTCAGACTTTATTCATCAGCTTCATTATGTCTCTTTCTGGTCATGGTCAGGTTTGCTGCAGCGCCTGTCATCAGGTGTCTTTTAGCATTCTTGTCAACATTGTTTTTGAAACCCGTAATCTTCTTGTACAAAAAAGCTACTTCAGAGCAGACAAAAACCCAAAAGCCACATGAATAAAAACCAGTTTCAGTGCTTTCTCTGTCACATTGATTAGATGGTGAGTTGGTATCAAAATAACCTTCACCTCTAAAACTGGTGCACATTTTGGGTTTAGATTAAATGAAATGATCCATCAAACCACTTGTGCTCATGATGTTTTTGACAAAAAGAGACTATTTGGGGAATAATTAAAGCCTTCTTAACGCCGTCCTGCGCTTTGACTCCTCTGCTCGCCCTCTAGCAACTTTGCTTTTGTGGTGCACAAGACGGCCAATTGCCTCTTCCCCAGTGAAACCAGAGCTTTGCCTCCAGCCTCCTGCCTTACCGTGTCCTTTGGGCTATTTTTACTCTGGCAGAGGCTACTCCTGCTAAACCAATACCAAAGCCTCCTGAACCGCAGCAGAAGTCGTGTGTGGTGGTGGTGGTGTGTAGGCGAATGTGCAGGGGTGTGAGGCAAATGTCATTTCAAAAAAACTGTTCTTCACAGAATCATGTCTCAATAATACATGAAAAGTCTTTGGGTTATATAATTGATGATAAAAATCAGGGATTTTTAAAAGGAGAAATTAGTAGACCTGGTGTCAGCATTTCTCCAGATAGTTTCAAAAATAATTTTTCCTTTTTATTTTTTATTTTTGCAACATTTTAAACTGTGACTAAAAAGATATTAACCCTTAGTAGCCTCCAAACCCGCCAGTGCATTTGCCAATCACATCAGCTCTATATCGAAGTATAGTTTTCATTTCAAATGTGACGTGAGGGTTAGCTTTAACGTTTTTAGTTTAAAACAAACATAAGACAAACATTCATTTTTATTTTGTCTCCACGCTTTTTGTTCTAAAACATAAAAACAATTTGACGCCAGTTTTTTGTGTTTTTTGCTGGTAAAAAATGACAAACTTACTACTCAGAATTGAGGCTTTCTGTGTAATTTCAGGTTTATTGTGGAACAATTGTATGATATAACGAAAAAAACGAAATGTGAAAGAAAAGAAGAGCAAGGGTTAAAATATAGAAACGAAGCATTGCCACAAGAAATGCTCAAAAAGGCTCTGAACTGCTGAAGCTTCACACCCCCCTGAAGCACCAATTCCATTGAGAAGTCTATATAAATGCGCATTTCTGACTTCCACATCCAAAACTCTCACGTTTGTGTCAGAGTTTTGGCGACCATTTTCGGGCTCATTAATTTTGCGTTGTGACTTAAAGCGGGTCCAATTTTGACCAATCAGAGACTTAGATTTGGGAGTGACGTATGGACAGCGTCCAGCGTATTTATAGAAGTCCCAGATGTGCGAGATTTTTGCACCGCATTTGCATTTCTCACCAAGCCTCTTCCAAGTGTAGCCACGCACATGCACAAGTAAAGAGTAGCAAAAGAAAAGGAAGAAGAAGCCCCTCCCTCTATTAACCGCTCCCAGTGTGAACACCATGGGCCAGATGTGCGTTTAAGAACCCGCATTTTGCGCATTTCTTGAACACGCGTCACAGGGTGTCCTTACATTTTGTGCATTACATATGAAATGTTGGTCTTTAGTGATACATGCGGGAAATACATAATCCACAAGTGGTTTTTGTATTCGCCATTGGTCGATGTGCACAGATGTCCGTCGAGGGTTTCAGCCAACGGGTTTTCACGGGTTTTATCATGATTCATTTGTGATAGATCTGTGAAAAATTCACATAAAGAACCACAACTTTTCTCACTTTTTCCGCTTGTATTCACGTATGACCAATTTTCTTCTGTGCAACACACGCAAAACGTACCTAGTGGGTGTGGGACACGGCCTTTATGAATCGATGCCAATTTGTTTTGTGTTGCTGATGCATTCAGGTTCCCCTATTTCTCAAAATGGTTGTTTCACGAAGGAAGAATGTCTAAAAATGTGGATCATATGGTCCAGCTGTGCTTGGGCAGCTCTCCCAGAACGACATCTCTGCCTCCAGCTGGGGCCCAGGACATCCTCACTCCTGCATCTTAAAGGAAGACCATTAAGAGCTGGAATCAGGAAAGCATCCAACAGCAGTTGTCTTTAGGATTCTCTATGAACTATAAGAAACTATTAGACAAAGCCTCATCCTCTCAGTGGGACCCCATTTAAATCAAACTGTAATCAGCTCTGTCTGTCTTTTGCCTCATCAGCCATTTCTAACCAAACTCCCCTCTCTCCTCTTCTGCAGTGAAGTACATCAAGGAAATGTCTGCTTTTTTTAAAAGCTCTGGATCCCCCGGAGCGACTCTCCCCTGGGATTCTCCTCCCTCCACTCCTCAGAGAGGGCCCGAGCTCTCTCCTGCTGAGGTGAAGGAGCCTCGCAGCGTACCTCTGAAGATGTGCCAGGTGTCACGGAAACAGTGCCCCCCAGACACAGAAGACAGGTGCTACATGTCAAACACTTCCTGCTTTGTCACTTCTGATTCAGTCAAACATTTCTGAGCGAGAAAATCAATGCGGACGTCAATTCCAAGTAATCCGAGACTCTGTGCTTATAGATGTTTTTGTTTTAGTCACGTTATGTTACTGAACATTTCTTCCCCCTCATGTTATACATCATGTTGTCTTTGGTTTCTCCAACTGCCCCACTTCCCCGTCTCCTCTGTTCCTCTTTCCCTCTCTTGCTTTCATCTCATTTTGTCAGATACTTCGAGATGACTTCATTCAACAGAAAGAACTCTGTGTTCCTGCGGGCTAAAGACCCAGCCATGGCTCAGTCGTGGTACAACGCCATCCAGGCTGCTGCTGGCAGTCTGTTACCACAGGTGAAGGAGGAGTTAAAGACGATGCAGCCTGGTATACAAATCAAACATGTGGGCTGGATGACAGAACAGGTAGGAAATGTGCTTCTGTGGAGGCCACATGTTAACCAGATAAATCAGGATTCCCCTTTTAATTCATTCATTTGGTAGCTGTAGTAAAAAAAACAAAGACTAATAAAGTGGAAAAATTCTGTTTAGAATTTTTAGCCGTGAATGGTTTTCTTGTTTTTCAGCAGACTTCTGGCCGCTTACATTTGTTTTTATATATAAAGGCCGTGTCCCACAGGCACTACATACATTTGTGCTTGTTGCATGGATGAAAATTGGTCAGATGTGAAAATACAAGGAAAAAGGGAGAAAATTTGTGGTCTTTACATGAGATTTTCACCGATGGATCATGAATGAACCACGTTAAAACCAAGGAAAAAGTACAAATAAACCACGCAGAAACACGTAAATCCACTGAGAACATGAACTGTGCGTGATTATTGCGCTGTTTATATGCAGTTCATTAGCGATTTGTGCGTCAGTTAGCTAACCTAAGTGAACTAAGTTAGTTATATAGTTAGTTAGTTAACCTAAGTTTTACGTTATGTGTACATTGTATTCACAATATAAAAGTTATACATCTGTGGTACATGCGTGAAAAGTCTGTTAGAAATACCTGTGACGGCATCACCTAACAGTTACAAACTACAAAAAAAGAAAAGTGCAAGTTAAAATGTTTTTTTTCATGCCAGTGTTAAGTATCCAAAGTTTTGGGTTCCTGGCAGCTAATAGTTTTTCTTATTTTACTAGGCAGATCACCTACTGGGTCAATTTTATTTATATTTATGTAAAACCAATAAATGCATTTTGTAAGTAATTTTTTTCTGCCTTAGTTTTTTGTACCGAAAAAATACCGAAAATAAAGATGGATAGATACAACCTTTATTAATCTCCCAAGGGAGAAATTCAGGTGTCCAGCAGCAAAACACACACATGCGCACACACACACACGCACACGCACACACACACACACACACACACACACACAGAGTAAATAACAATAAATAATACTTCATAAAATAGCAGTTCATATCAGGCAGATTTGTTAAATAGCAGTACTGAAATGTACCGAAATATGAAATTCTGAATCGAACCGAAAATTGAGATTTTAGTGTATCGTTGGACCCCTATATATCATGCATGAATGGCAAAAGACTGAAATTTTATATGTGGAAAATGTGCTAAGTGTAAGCAGTGGCTGTGTGACACGGCTTATAGAAGCAGGTTAGGAGAATACCGGAGTTAGAACAAGTTTTGTGTACACAGAACAAAAACAGTCACAACCCTGCTTCTGTTTGAGAAAAATAAACTGCATCCACTGTTCCCTGACAGGAATATCTTTTGCAAATAGACAGCTTTCCTTCACAACCTAACCCACTTTTTTTCTTTTTTTTTTGCTACTAACTAAATAAACTGAAGATCTCGTGGTTTCCCTGTGAGAACACACTGACTCCTCTACATGCTGTACCAACCTCTGCTGGATGCTTTGTTTAGCAATCTAAGATTACCCGACATCGCCGCTTCAGATTGTTCTCTGATTATCACACACACAACTCAATATATCATTTTGGGAAATGTAAATGCTCCACAGCCCTCTAAAGATTCAAGAATATTTTTTCATATTCATTTATAGCACATTTGATACTTAAAAACATATGTTGGACAACTGTTATTTTCATAAAATCCTCACGAAAAAAAACACCTTTAGGTGTTAAATAAAGCTTCACTATTGGGATCCTATCCTGCAAAGAAGACACCACAAAAGATAACATCGCAAAGTAGATAATAACAAAAAGGCATATGGGAAACAGTAGTTATAATAAATGTTGTACACACACCATCAACTACATTTAGATTTTCTTTCGGAAGCAACAAAATGCTTCAAATCACATTTAAGCTCATAATGAAAGAGGAATCTTCTCAAATTTTAGGTAAATGTTTTTATTTTGTTTTTGTTCATTCTGGATTTGTTTTTCTTAACTTTCACATTTATTCAATAGTTGATCTTTCCAGTTTTGTAGATGTTACTTTTGAAATTGTGTGTTTTTGTTTTTTTACAAGATTTTCAAGAGTTTGATGTTTGTTTTCAAGCTGTTTGCCTAAGAATTGAAGAAACAGTCTGTGAGAAATGACATGTGCAGCTGTTTAGGCATCCTCGTGTGGACGATTCTTCAAATGCAAATCTATTAGCATCAGACGTTTAGAGAACAACTCCCTTGAATCCAGAAGGAGCAGATTCTTCGCAAAGCAAAAGGTCTCAGTGATTAAGTTGACCGTGAAGTGGGCGTTTGTGTGTGCAGATGCGTCAGGGTCCAGAGAAAGCAGTCCTGGCTGTGTTGACGGAGAAAGACCTTCTGCTGTATCCATCACTGCCTGAAAGCAAACAGAGCCTCGGCAGCCCCACCAAGAGCCACCCGCTCATCACCACCAGGTTCTCCCCTGGATGTGTGGCTTAGGACTTTTGCTCTCATCCTTTTTTTTTTCTGCCTTCCAGTAAACTAGTTTGCTCTCTTTCTTTTCTTCCCTGTTACACATGTTCACTCCTTCCACATCTAAACTGCTTTACAACATCACACCTCTGGGGAAAAACGATATTTTTAGCAGAATCTATGAGTCATATTTTTCTCACTTCTTCCTCTCTTACATTTTTTTTTTCTTGGCTAGAGCATCTTTAATAGTTCTTAACCGGTGTCTTTTCCAGCCGCAGTCCAGTAATATTTCCTCCCCATGCGCTCAGATTGGTCCACTCCGGTCCAGGAAAAAGTTGCCTGCTGGCGGACTCTGAGCTGTCCTTTGGCCTGCGATCAGGAACCAGACAGGGTGTGGAGACTCACGTGTTCCGGGTGGATTCTGCAAAAGAGCTGTCCGCTTGGACCCATTTGTTGGTGGAGGGTTGCCACAACGCAGCTGAGCTCATCAAGGAGGTCACCACGGGTACAGAACCTTCCAGAAAATGAGTTTTCGTGTTGCTCTTAATGCGTGCTGTTCAGTTTCTTCGTGACTCAACGCCAGAGGTATTCTCTGCAGATCCCATAGGATTGCTTTGTTCTTTTTCTAAAGAGATTTTTATTCTATTCTAGGAAAAAGGAGAACGAAAATCCAAAGTTTCTAAAGTAAAAAGAAAAAAAATATATATCTATATATATATTTAAACTTTAGAAACTTTGGATCTTTTTTCTGTACTAATCCTAATCTAGGTTAATTTAATTGGACTATTTTCAATTTTTATGGCTTTCTCAGCAAAACTTAAAAACCAAAACAAAACATTTAGTGGATGTTGTTTTTGCAGTAGCACATTTGATCACATCTAGTTTCACTTCACATATTCATGACGCCATCTGCTGTTTGCATGGGGTACTGCGGAAAGCTTTATTTGAAAATGATCTCAACATGTCTCAGTTGCATTTGAAATTAAATAAAAATTAGAAGCTACCTTGTCAAAAGAAAAAATAAAATCCTAACTTTATTTTCTTAAAAACAAAACAAATTCCAACATTCACCTTTATGTATTGTTTCTGCCATTGCAGCCTGCAGTTGGAACGGGAAAGAGTGTACTTTGGGAGTGCACATCGACGAGGGTTTCACACTATATACAGAAGAAATGGGAGTCAGGAAAAGCATTCTCCTCCAGCAGCCCTTCGAGCGCCTTCGAATGTCATCAGATGACGGAGTTCGAATGATGTTCCTCGACTTTGGAGGCCCTGAGGCTGAGCTTGTCAGACATACCTTTTTATTATGAAATTACAGATGCAGTATTCAAAGTCAAAACAATTCTTAAAACTTAAGCAAACTAAAATACAGAAGTGATTTAAGACGTGTGGCTAAATGTAATATTAATTTTGATAGGAAAGTCAAATATGTCCCAACATGACAGCCCAACAATAAGGGATTGCTTCCTTTTTCTGTCAATTTTAATGGGGAAAGGAAGCAACACAAACCAGTACATTAGACTTCATAAAATATCTATTGTAATATCTTTTAGTTATAATTATAACGTTTAAGCCAAAATCAAAAAGTCCTATTGTTATCTGGGACATAGTTTTTTTATAGTGGCATGAGTTTTTTTTAGAAATTCATTTGAGTTGTGGGTGGAACCGTTACCGCAGAGCAGACCTGCTCCTCTTACCCTCTCTCTTGCTGAGAGCTCTCTGTTTACAAGCTCTCCTGTTAGCCTGCAGCCGCTCACATCCCAAACTTAGAAGAAGAATGTGTGTGAATCTGCATCTGATTGTTCGATTGAGTAAAAAATACTCAGGAATGCAATCTTAAGCTTTAATTTCTTTACATATTTCCTCATCATGAGAAAAATGCCACAACAACATGTTAAAAACTCCAAAACAGCTACTTTCAACAGAGTGGGTCTTTATAACATATTAGACATATTGAATGTTTTCATTTCACTTTCTACAATTTTTTGAAAAACCGTTTTGACCTTTTTTCCTTCTAAGTGAAATTCATTTTCATGTCGTTTTGTCTGTTCGTATCTAAATAGGTTTTTTGTCTCTCTTTCCGTTTCCTCACCACAGCAGCTGGATCTTCACTGCTGCCCGAAAACGCTCGTGTTCATCATCCATTCTTTCCTGTCGGCCAAGGTCAAGCGGCTGGGGCTCCTGGCGTGAGAAGGACCGGCCTACCAGAGCGTCAAAACAAGGACAGCCTCCGAAGAATTCTCCACAGTGAGGCCGAGGGCAAAGCTTTCATGTCTATCGGCCCAGGTCGGGCACCCAGTGGTGCTGCCGGACAGACGGAAAACGGGGGATGTTGGTCAGTTAGCCAGTCGAGGTGCCTGCAGGAAGTCTTTGTGAAACTGAGCTGTATCAACACAGCAGACTGGATCTTAGAGCGTCAACGCTTCTTGTTTTTCTTTTCCGTCAACCGTTTAGTTTAGTTTGATTGAATGAGTCACAACAGGCCTTTGTCATCTCTCACTCCACCTAAAGACAAAAACTTCTCCACAAAAAGTGTCCTGATTGATGTAACTTTTTTTTTTTTCCTTTTCATAAAAGCAGCTTCAGTGGAGTGACAGACGGGGAGTGGCTGATCTTCATCGTCATCATCATCATCAGCGTTCTGAATGGAACTACTGCAAAAACAGATTTATAAAACAAAGTGTGATTGCTTTTTTGTAAAACTGTATTTTTCATTGCAAAAAGTCAAAAATGTATGCGATTTATTTTAACACTATTCGTAATTTGTGACCTAAAAAAAAAACTCGCAGCATCTACAATAAGAGCACGACGAAATGAACGCAATGAAGAAACGTTTCTAAAAGGATCAAATCAGGCTGAATCTTTTTAGCCTTATATTAGTTTAGCTTCATTTCATTTCAAGCCACAATCAAGACTTTATTTTGATTGCTTTTTTTTAACTGATTGATCACAATCATTTTAAAGACCGTGTCACAGGGCCACTATGTACTTTTTACGCATATTGCATGGATGAAAACCAGTGAGAAAAGTTTGTGGTCTTTACGTGAATTCCTTATAGATTTCTCACAAATGAACCACGTTAAAAACCACAGAAGAGGTTCTAGTAAAACACGCAAAGAACAGTCAAAGCACCGATGCACGGCCTCACCCAGACGGTTCCTTACCTTCTCTTCCTCCTCCTCCTGCTGGAGCTGCACCCGCTGGTTGTTATGCTGCTGGAGAATAAGCAACAGCACTTCTCACCTTTAGGCGGTTCACGGTGAGGAACTCGTGTACAGAGACGTTTTCTCATAGGCGCCTCTGGATTTACCGCCGAAGCGGGGAGAGATCGGCCCATTTATGGACCCGTCATACATTACGCCAATCGTGCATGATTATTGCGCTGTATATGTGCAATTCATTAGCAATACGTGCGTCGATTACCTAATCTAAACGTGAAATGTGCGCCGTGTATGCGAAATAAAAGCTATACATCGGTGGTACATGCGTTAGCAGTCTGCAAAAATCACACACCATTGGGTCATTTTAAGTAATAGTCGCCTATAAACGATTTAATTCTTAACCAACTAAAATTTGGAACTGCTCAAAACCAAATTCACATAAAAAAAAAACCTCGCCGGACTTCTGCGCACATCCAACGCTAGAAACACTGATGAATGACGTATATCACGCATGAATCACAAAAGACGGACATTTCATATGTGGAGAATTGTGCAAAATGTGTGTAGTGGCTGTGTGGCACGACCTTTACGTCAGTAAACAGCAAAAAAAAATACCGAAGCTCCTTAAGCAGAGACTTTCTATGACTTTCAGCTTAACACATGTCGTTTACATGCAGGATGTGATCATCTGTTGTGATCTATTTAGTGATTGGAGGCCTTTTTGTCTTTTTTTTTTCTCTTTGTTTCTCCTTTGCTCCTAAACTTTCTCCAGAAAAACGTGTATATTCTTATTTAAACAAAGGTGTGCCTTGCAGCGTTGTTTGTATATAAAAGTGTAATAAACTTTGTTAACTTTTATCTGCTTTGGCCCATTTTGTTTCTCCTTCCCGGGGTTTGAACGTGATTTTTATTGCTGTAAGTTACAGATCTGTCTTCTAAAAAAAAAAAAAAAAAAAAAAGCCTCCATTCTTTTTTTTTTTTTTTCTTAAGTGAGCCCTTCTTATTCTGCAGCAAATTTTCTATCTTATTATCTGTAATGAGCTATTCCATCAGCCTTCACGCGGTCTCTATTTAACAGTCCCTGTTGGTGATCTGACAGTTTTATTGAGTCCAGACTGATCTGATGAAACGGGCAAGAGCAAAGATGATGAGGAGGAGGAGGAGGATGAGATGCTTAAGTCAGCAGGGTGTGTGATGGAAACAGGCCTGCTGCACGGCGTTGGGGGGGGGTAAGCAAAGCACACTCTGCCACATGCTTTTACAGCGTGGATGCAGTTATCGATGAGGAGCAGACGCCATGTCCGTCTTTGTGATTGCTTTCAGACACAAACATTTTTTTTTTTTTTTGTAGGCATCTGCCCGAACAACAAATCCACAGCAGACTCTGGTAATAACATCCTAAGTTGTATAACGCATCTGAATAGAGTGTTCACATTTGATCATATCTTCTCTTTTCCCTTATCACTTTTCTGTGCTGCTTGTTGAGGTGTTGCTATGGCAACAGCAGGGAGCACTCAGTTTAGCATTCACCCTCTTTTTTTTTTTTTTTTCCACTGAACTATAGTTTTGCAGCTGAAATTGCCAATCAGCCTCTCAGATCCTACTAGAGAGGTGGAGGAGATTGTTTGAATATGTTTTGATTAACAAAAATGGACGGACTCTTCAGAGGGAGATAAAGTGGGAGAAATTTTTAACGTGGGTTAGAGGGAGGAAAAAAAAAGAGAGTCTGTAATGCAAACATTATTACAAAGTGTCTCTGGATGAATGTAACAGTGATGCATTTCCACACAGCTAAGAAGATGAAGATGGAAAATGAATGGGATCTTTTAAGGTCCAGATTTGACAATTTTTATACACAAATCTGCTATTTTAAACTAGTTTGCTATCAAACTATTTGTCCTTTTGATACAAATATGCATCAAACTACTCAGCTCCAAAAGTACCTTAGTTTAAAGCAGAGACATAAATGAAATCTTTTTTTTATAGCTAGAAATAAACTCAAATGTCAACTATCGCCTATAGTCAGAAACCTGCATTGTGTCTCTTTCCATCCTGTAGGCTTTCCAAATCCAGTTCTTTATTTTTTTTTTTTTTTGGCTGGATCTCCATGACAAACGGACGCTGTGGTCACTTTTGAAGTCATAATTATGAGTTTGCCGTCTTCAGATGAGAAAATAAACACTTTATTATAAGGAATTCATTTCTTTGGGGCAGCGCTCAATAACGGGCTCATCTCCAGCTCTGTTAAAAGGCTTCACTTAATGCAACACGTCTCCATTAGAGCTTCTTCAAAGTGACGGCAGACTGACCACAACTGTTGCAGCTCGCACTCACACCAGCTCCCACTGCAACCGCTTTCTACATGTTGTGTTGTGTTGGGACGTGTGTGTTTGTGGGGGACGATTACACTTTGGGGGTTTTATAATCTCACAGACAGGGTTTGAGAACAACAGTTTGATGTTGAGGCAAGGAGTTCATTTTGACATTTTTTTTAAATAAAACTTTTTAAAATTTCACTCCTTTGAGCTGCAATAAAAAAAACTATTATTAACCTTACATGACCATTTGCATCATTTAAATGTATATATTTCATTTACTCCAGTCATTTTAGCTCTTGTGCTTTCTTATGGGGTCCAGATGACCCCACCCTTCCATTGAGGTGTTATCTCTACCATGACAAAGGTGGATAAAGGTGAAGAGGATTTCATGTAATCTATGGACACCAGTGAAGATCACAAATCATTGAAGAAAAAAGGTTCAGAGCACTGTCTAGTGGGGTCCAGATGACCCTACTCCCAATGTTAAAGTGCCTTGGTCAGCACAAGGGTTAAGGAGAAGACTCCAAATGTCATGCTCCTGGGATTAGTTGTCAGGATTAACGTTCTGCAGCATGGTGGCAGTAGAGGACTGATTGGTGTGAGAGGCTGCCTGCTGTTCCCTCTACAGACAGTAGGGGTCTCTGTGCCTCCTTGGAAAAGCCAAAATGAGGACATTGGTGAGAAGATAGTGAGTGCTTAAGCCTTAACCAAATTCAGAACAGGACATCCCACAATATTCATAACTCTGTCCCTGCTAAAAGCACAAACGCATGGAGATAAATGAGATTAAGAGGGAGAGCTGAGTAATTCCTGTTGTGGTCGTATCTATTTTCTCACACTCGTTGACTGGCCTTTCCTTCAGGAGAAGGATTTACACCAATAGGAATCAAACTGGACCTGGACAGCCACAACAAGAAAGTATCCAGCCATGCACGGCATCCAGAGGCACAAACTGTGCAATCACTCTCCCTATAGGGACTCCTGGAAAGACATGTCAAATATGTACAGAGGGATGCCTGTTGAGTCCTGGTGTCATTGCAAAGTCATTCA
Organism: Oryzias curvinotus; assembly: GCA_023969325.1. Lineage (NCBI taxonomy): Eukaryota > Metazoa > Chordata > Actinopteri > Beloniformes > Adrianichthyidae > Oryzias > Oryzias curvinotus. The sequence continues at coordinate 14,700,843 of CM043710.1, read as the reverse complement.
TCCGAGCTTAATCAATCTAGGTTGTTGGATTCAACTCGTTGTTGCCTCCCAGGCAGAAGAGGAGAGGAAAAGAGCGCAGACTTGAGCTGACTCTCTAACTTTGACAAGGTTTCTCCTCATCTTCTTCTCGTCTCCTTCATCGCTCTCTTTTCTTCTCCCAGAGGCAGAAATTACAGCCACTCATTTCATGCTAGGGCATTGCTTGACTTTATTTTTCTATTTTTTATTATTTGTTATTACTGCTGTATGTCTTTAAGAGCAGGTTAGGGTTATTAAATATGCCAAAGCGAATTGTATTTTTCGCTCAAGTAAGCTCCTTGGAAATATTCCATCAGGGCAGCCTTTTATTCTTTCCAAATGTAGTTATGAATTTTAAAGTAGACTTGTATTACTGCAGGAGAGGTGTGTGTGATCAGAATACAGAGCACAGCTCCGAATGGACTTCCTTGTTCTGGAAGCATTGACAGGATACTGTGGCCGTCAAGAGGAAAAGATGAAGGGGAAAATGGGAAAAGGAAAGAGTTTGACTACAAATTTGTCTCCCTTTTACAGTAAAATGTTTCTATCTCTGACAACCAAAATGCTGATTTAAATTAAGCCCAACTTTTTTCAAATATTTAAATAGTTTTTTGTTTTCCCCGTCAAAGCATCATAGCGAATCGGTTTCAACAGCTTTATCACCACCCTACCCCTTCCTCCTTTTCATTTATTCTTTTTTTTTTTGTTATTCATGAACATATGCTCTTGTGTGAAGTCCCCTGTCAATAAATATGCACAGACTTAATTGTCCCCCATCATAATTAGACTCCAGTTCTGTTCTTTTTTGGCTCAGGTGTGTGTTCAAGCTCCTTCTTTTGTCTGCAGTTTGGCACCTCTGATGATTTCCATGACAATCATTTTGCGCGCGGAGGGGGGGGGACTAGGGATGGGGTGGGGGGGGGGGGTAAAGAGTCAGAGGAAGAGAAAGAGGAAAAAGAGAGGTGGTGTGAAACAGTTGCTGGAATAAAGCCCTTTCTCAATCTGAATGGCTTATTAATAGAGCTGGTCCCAGGCAAACAGATGGCAGCTGCCAAAAACAAACACAGAAATCACAGAAATGAAAACCCTAATTCAATTAGGTGGGATGCATTCCTCACAGCAGCAGTTACTGAGCAGTTTCCATTAACTAGATAATCCATTTTTCAAAGAAATGTATTCAAAAGTGCCTTTTTCCACATGCACTCTCCTGTGTTTGTTATTCCAGGCTGTCAAGTGGAGAAAGGAGAGGCTGCGAAGCCGCATGTATGTGGGTGTGAGAAGAAAACAGAACTGAAGTCATTACATGCCCAACAAATGCAATTAAAGTTACTAATGAAGGAATAAATTGCTTTGTTTCTAATATGAATTAATGGTTCCGATTAAGCGGCCCTCTAGATTAGTGAGTTCAGTTCTGGGCTGTTAATACATTAGTAGATAACCCGTTTTATGGAGAAGCTCGTGAAAGGGAGGAGACAAGAATCCTGACACACTTTTTTCAAAAGAAAAACTCCGTCATGCGTTTCTGACTGTCAGCAGCCAAAAAAAACAAAACAAAAGGACATTAGCTGTTGCACAGTCTGTCCTCTGCTGTTGTAGGAACTGAAGTATCAACGACTCCATCATTTTGTGTCCTCGTCTGTGAAGCTACCAGCGGGGTCCCACAGGGCACCTTTCTTGGAGCGATTTTTTTTTTTTTTTTACTGTCTCCTTGATAATGCTAAAGAGCAGGCATCTGTTGGCTTATTTTCTTTAATGTAGGAAAGAAATTTAATAAGCTGCAGCTACAAGAGTCTAACAAAGAAGGAAATTCAAAGACAGAGTTTATATGTGTGGACACTAGGGATGCAACGATTCCCCATAAACCTCCATTTTTGGGTCACAGTTTTGTTTCAGTTTGATACAAAACAACAAAATAAAAATAAAATATTTTTTTGCTATTAAAAATGATGAAAAAACATTTCAGTTGGTTCATACAAAACCTGGTGTAACCTATAGAAAAAAACCCCAATAAAGATCAAATCCTTCTTAAACGTAACAAGAATTGTGTGACAGGTTAACATAAACATGATGGGATGCAGTAAGGATGCAACGATTCACTTTCCCCAGAATTAAGTATAAAAAAAAAGGATGTTAGTGTTAACGATTCATGAGGGTTTATTTCTAAACTCTGTCTTTGCAAATTCAAACTATTTTAACTGAAAGGCATGTGGGTCATGGTAAATCCTTTACACTAACCTGGAGAACCCACAGGGTCAAATGTGGCCCTGGTTTTCAAATGTGGTTATTTTCTTTGTTCAATTTTCAATTGTTTTAAATTGTTTTTTATTTTTATGTTTTTATTTTATTTTTTGCTTCTTTTAATTGCTGCTGAAAAAAAAACACACCCTAAATTTGTTTAATTTACTTAACCCTTGTGCTATCCTAGGCACTTTACCGTTGGGAGTTAGGTCATATAGATTCACTAGACAGAGCTCTGAACCTTTTTTTTTTTTCCATTTTTTGTGATCTTCACTGGTTCAATGGATTACATGAAATGTTTCCACCTTTATCCACCTTTGTCATGGTAGGGAGAACACGTCAAAGTAAGGGTGGGGTCATCCAAGATAGCACAAGGGTTAAAAAGCCCTGAAGAAAATTGTTGTTGGGTTCTCCAGGGTTAAATAAAGGGTGAAAATATTGAGAAATATTGAGAAAATAGAATTTGATTTTTAATAATCTGCTCTGCTCTGACAAAAATGACTAAAAGATATTTTTTATTTAGCTATAAAAACAAACAAAAGTAACAATGTATTGTTTCTATGCAGCACCTGAAACTCACCGTGAACGACTTAGAGAATAATTTGACTTTTTTTTCTTCTTTTTTTGAGTCCAATCCCAAGTTAGAATTCAAGCCACATTTTTCACCTACTCTAAGCCTTTGAAGTCAATTTCTTTAAAACCAGGGAGACTGATTGAAAACACTTTCGAGTGATTGAAAGTATCATTACTTGGAAGAGACGCAGGGAGAGATAAAACCAAAGCAAAGAGAGAAAGCACTCTGGTGTATTTGATTCCAATGAATGTAGATGTATCTAACAAAAATAAGTGTCCTTTGGAAGGAGAAAAGAAGTTTATGGCACAGGCATGAGTAAATGCTCCAAGGCTTTAAGCATGATTTATTCTGCTGGAAATATGAAAATTGCAATCATTCATGAGGCATCCTGGATTCTGCAGGTGAATGGAGGCCGTAATTGGTGAGTCAGAATAGAGATCACGTGTTCGGCACAAAAGAGCTAACGTGAACAAACAAGACCGTCTCGTTTGTTATCAGTTTGTTTTTCTGTGAGCTCGTAGTCAAACTTCACATCCCTGCATAAGTCATTGTTGAAAACTGCACCAGTGCCAAAAAATGTGCAGTAAAGTAGAACAAAACAAAACAAAAAATCGAAAAACCTGCATGTAGGTGGTTAAAGACCCACTTACACGAGAATTGAATTGTTGGTGTTTTTAACCCTTGTGCTATCCTAGGCACTTTAACATTGGGAGTTGGGTCATCTAGACCCACTAGACAGTGCTCTGAACCTTTTTTCTTCAATGATTTGTGATCTTCACTGGGAGCCGGTTTAGCTTGTGCTGGTTTGCGGTGCCTTCCCGCCGTGAAACCCAGGTTCAAATCCGAGCTGCTCCCTGTTTCCTTCTCTACCTCTGTGCCGGTCCCAAGCCCGGTTGCCTTGAGAGGGTTGCATCAGGAAGGGCATCCGGCGTAAAACATTGCCAAGTTTACCATGCGACTTGTTCGCTGTGGCGACCCCTGATGGGAAAAGCCGAAAGTACAACAAAATTTGTGATCTTCACTGGTGTCCATGGATTACATGAAATCCTCTCCACCTTTATCCACTTTGTCATGGTAGAGATAACACGTCAATGTAAGGGTGGGGTCATCTAAGATAGCACAAGGGTTAATATGTTGTTTTTTTCATGATGGCGGACAAGGAAATTAAGCTTCAAATTGAATTTCTGAGTATTTCTTCATTCAAATCGAGGTGAATCAGGAGCAGACGAAAAAATTCAGTTGGAAAAAGAACGCAGAAAATTGGATGGGCAGGCCACAAGCTCGCTCCTCTGCTCCATTCTGACATTCGCCTTGGTTTTCCTCATCTGAGCTGACATCTCACTGAAAACTGGACAGCTGGTTAGCTCCAATATTGCTCGCCATTTTGGCTGCACCAATAATGGTAGGTTGTGGTTGTGAGGGGCTGTAAGCTAGCAGGGGAACGTGTAAACAGATGGTTGATGGGAAGCATGGGTGGGTTTACTCCACAACCCACAACTCCCTCCCCCTCCCCGTCTATGAATTTATAATGAACTTTCGTTCTGCAGAAACGATGTCCTAGAAAACAATACAAATTTTTTTTTGGCTAAAAGCCGCAAAATCATGATTAAAATTAACTGGGAATGCTTTGACAATTGATCCAAAGATAATTGGAGTGGGATTCTAATTTCTATAAATGCTCATTTATCACTTCTTTCAAGGAGAAAGCGTTCCGCCTCACTAACAGCAACTGTTGCCAAAATGCATCTATGTCGTTTTTTTTATGAAACAATCTCAAATGCATTATTGCAACCGTATCCACCCAAATGTTTGCACCCAACAAAAGTCCATGTTACACCGCCTCTATGCACTGTTCCCACAAATTCAATTTTAGTCTTTTGTAATACTAGCATGATAAACGTAATTCATTTTCATGTTTCTGGCATTTGTTGATGTGTGCAGATGTCTGTTGAGGGTTTTCCTCGACGGGTCTTTACATCAAAAGTTATGGTCGATTGAGAATTACACAGTTTACGTGTTAATTATTGCGTCAATCTTGTGCAATGTTGTGTGATTTCTGTTTCACGTATGTCTAACTGACTTTTCGTGCGTGTACCACCGATGTATAACTTTTATTTATATATACCATGGTCCGGGTGAATACTCGATTCTGATTGGCTGCTGGGTGTGTGTTAAAACCTGATACCCGTACAGTGAAAAAAGAAGTTCCGGTCACCTAACTTAAATGTTTTGTATCACTGCGCCGGCATCTTTAAAATAACCTTTTGCTTCATCATTCTGACAAAAACAAGCGGTAAGAGGAGAACTTTCTCTCTGAACTGATGCTTTATTCAACCCATCAGAAAGATCAGCATACATATATCGCAGAATCTTGACTGCAGCCGTGGTGCGGCGCGACGTGGACAATTCGTTACGTAGTGCGGCGTGATGTAACAAATAGTCCGCTTTTTATGAGAAAAGTGATCCAAATCGAAAAAAAAAACAAGAATTAAGGACTAAAAACTGGTTGATATTTATTGCTTTTGTAAGTGTCCATGGTATAAGTGGGTTAACGGCCTTCAAAATGTGCATTATCACTTTGCGTTGGATGGTTCAGGCTTCCACGGCGTGCGTTAAAAAGTGATATTGCACACATTGTCGGCCATTCATCACACATATCACGATAAAATTGCATAATTGATGCAAGAATCACTAATGAATTGCATATAAACATCACAATCATCACGTACGGTTCACGTTCTATGTTAATTTACGTGTTGTTTGCGTGGTTTATTCACGCGTCTTCTGTGCTTTTAACGTGCTTCATTCGTGATACACCTGTAAAAAATTTAACGTAAAGACAACATTTCTCACTTTTTCCCCATATTTTCCCGTATGACCAATTTTCCACCGTGCACAACGCGCCACATGTACACAGTGTGTGACACAGCCTTTAGCCAAAAGTTTTGATAAAAAAATAAATAAATAAATAAAACTCCCTTCCAAGTGTTTCCTCTAGCGGAACATAATCTGCCTTCTGCTCCTTCTGGCTGAGGACGTGGCCGATGCAAATCTTACCGAAAAAGAGCTAGTTTTTCATACATTTCATATGAATTTCTCCACAAACATACTCATCATCTTTTCATCATTCTAGTCTCTAGCCCTTGTGCTGTCTTGTGCTATCCCATGACCCCACCCTTACAAGTTTTAGCTCAGCGAGTTATGAAGTTTGAACAAAGACAACCCAGCAACACTCATAGTTCTGTTTTTGACAGAGTCCACGTTTTTTCAGATACAACCCGCTGTGTTTATATGCAACACATAATGAGCAGACATTTTCTTTGAATTGTACCTTAAGAGCGGTTACTTTACAGCTTATGGTAAGGAAAAAAATAAAACAAAACTTTAAAGATAAATCGCTTAAATGTCAAGCAGAAATGTGGTGCGATGAAACCCACGGTTCTTAGTTTGCTTGTATTTTAGTTTGAAAAAGTTCCTGTGTGATTTTGGAAGAAAGTGTGGTTTTTACCTCTAAGTGATTAGTCATTTGTTCAAAAGGAAATGGCAACTGTGAACAGAAATTCAACACCTGACCGACACTTTTTAAGGTCAAGAGTTGAAGAATTGCACATTTTGTCAGGAGGACTGCTGCTTCTGAGGGCTGCAAGATCAAATTATTTATTCATTCATTTATTTATTTTTTTTTTCACTTTTAATAGTGTATTATATTTCGTTTATAACAGCAAACACAAAAACACACAGAAGTAAATATGTTTTTCCTCAACAGTAATGCATCAGGATAAAGTCACGTTTTTGCAAAACGCCCTGCAAACAAACATCAATAATTGGATATTTTTGTCGTCATTTTACATGACAGCAGACAGAAATACTCTCACAATTTACTGCAAGATCAAATTAAAAGATGAACAAGCTTTTTTGAGGGTGTCAAAACGAAGCTAGGATCGGAAAATTGCTCATGTGTGAAAATGCTGCGATGATTTTCCCTTTTAAATGAGCATCATAGCTACATTATAGAGAGGAATTACATAGAATAACCATTCAGTTAGCTAAAAATAAGAAATCTGTATTTTTTTGTAATTATAGTAAATGTGAAAGCATATTAAAGTTGGGAGTTTTTAAACAAAGTTTTAAATATGTAATTATTATTTCAATGATCTGTATTTATTTGTGCTGTTAAAGAGGTAAACAATGCGATCAAATATATTGTGATACCATGTTTACTGTATGTTGGCAAAGATTTTAAACAGATTGGTTGCCATGGAAGTGTTTTTAAGAACAAGGACCTTTTTCTGCCAGCCAAGTACTAAGACTGCCCGTCATTCACCACGCCAGCATGTTGCACTAAATTCCGTTGAATCCATTCCCAATCTCATGCTCAAGCTTCTTCAAACCAGTGTTGCGTGCCATACGCAAGGCGGAGTTGACGGGCCTCCAATCCCAGACATCTGGACCAGAACTTTATGATTCTAACCCAATGGATGGATTCTAACGCTCTGCAACGTCCCTTTTTTGGAGGATCTGAGGTGCAGTGTGTGTGCGTGGAGGATTTTGCTCCGACAGCTTCAATGTTTAACCCTTGTGCTATCTTGGATGACCCCACCCTTACTTTGACGTGTTCTCCCTACCATGACAAAGGAGGATAAAGGTGGAAAACTTTCATGTAATCCATTGAACCAGTGAAGATCACAAATCATTGAAAAAAAAAAAAGGTTCAGCGCACTGTCTAGTGAATCTAGATGACCCAACTCCCAATGGTAAAGTGCCTAGGATAGCACAAGGGTTACAGACCCTCTACAATGAAAATAGCTGTTTTGGGTGTTTTTAAACATGATCTTGGACCATTTTTCTGAGGATGGAGGACATATACGGAAATTTAAGCTTAAAACTCAATTTCTGAGTATTTTCTTTATTGTGCCTCAGGAGCAAATAAATTAAATGTCATTGGAAAAAGCTTGTAGGTGTAGGTTGACCTACAAAATCAAGCCAAAGGCTCCCTGCTCCATTCTGATGCGTCCACTTGCAGACAAATAGATCCGTGTACATCTTTGCTTTCCTCATTTGAGCTGGAATCTGGCTCTAAACTGTACGGCTGCATAGCTTTTATATCGCTCGCCATTTCTGTTGCTCTGATAATGTTAGGTTGGGGTTGTGAGGGGCTGTAAGCTAGTGGAAAAGAGAGAGTCAACAGATGAATGACGCAGACTAAACTCAACAACTTAAAGGCAGTTTTTGAATGAACTGCTGCTCTGCAGAAACTACGTTCTACGGCTGTTGGGTGTGGGCTGAAAAAAAAGGCATAATTGTGAATAAAAGACAGCTGGGAACGCTGTTAAAAATAGATCAAAAGACGATGGGAGCGGGACTTTACCCTAATCTAAGAGGGACTGCGTTCGGCTGCTCGTGCTTTTGCGGCCGCAGTCTGAGGTGATCCACGGCATAAAGAGACCAGCCTTTCACAGACGACGGCAGGGGTGATGAGAAAATGGTTATCTGTGCGGTTCTCGATCTTACTCATCCCCACTTCAAGTCAAGAACCAAGAAACTGCTGAGATATAGGAAAGTTTGTGGCTTTGCTTCGTTCACCTCTTAGTCAGGGGATACTGTGGGTTGGCGGCAGGTCAAGGGCTCTCATCCCGTACCGTCGTAGAAACCAAGCGGTGAGAAGTGGAAGAGAGGAGAAGCTTAACCTTACAGCACAGTCTCCACCATAGTTCTCATGTATCTGTGAAAGCATAGAGCCTCTTTTTGCTTTCTGCACAACTGCTTGGTTGGAGGCACATGGAGCTCCTGAAAACATTTCACTTCAGGGTTGAGATGCTTTTGCTATAGTGTGAAGGTCCCTTTTCTCTAATCCTTATTCAAATAGCAATTGTAAGGATTTCACTCATTTATATTAGCATAATAACAGAAAGGTGGTAGTTCTGATAGCCAACACTCCAAATGATTAAATCCTATAAATTCCAACCTTATGAAAAGTAAGAATTAGGGACAAAAATGGTCATTTTCTTGCTTAGCTGTGGTCCCAAGAGACGTGAAGCAGTTCAAGATATTTCATATTAAGATATTCATTGAATGAATCTTCTCATCACCTGATGATTCAATCACATGACTCTAAGGGAAAGTTGTTTGCCTTAAACCCAAAACTTCAAGCTCTGACTCATTATAGGGGGAACACAATGTAATACTGTACACTGCAAAAAAGGGCCCCGTAGAAATAAGTGAAAAGTTCTTCCACCGTTGGCAGATTTTATTTAAATAGGCAATAAAAACAGAAAATTGTAGTCACCAAGACATCTTTTCTCTAACTAAGATTGAAAGTACAAGTTTTCTTGAAACAGGGGTCTTTTTACTTTCTCAAGATTCTGTTTTTGCAGTGTTGTCGTGAGAAAGAAGTCAGTCGGACCGTCCAGAGCAGCAGTTTGTCTGTAGAGACTTAGTGTGTGCTCTGCATTACATAAATACCTTAAGGTGTGAAACCACAAGTGTGCTGTGCTCCTCCAGTTTCCCCCCTATGTGATGTCTTTTGCAGCTATGGTTTTACTGCGGTGTTACTTTCTTTTTTAATTTTTTTTTTTTTTTTTTAGGTGCAAATAATATCCCTGTCAGCACCACAAGAGTTGATGACTGAACAAAAATGTTTGGTAAATCATTTTTGAACCACGGTTAATAAAAACCAAAATGGTGTCGGATGAATTTCTCTGTTCTCAGGTTTAGTGAGGAGAAAACATCTACAGGCAAAAATATTCGGCAAATCTGAATAAAATGGCAGCATAAAAAAGAAACCATAACTGATTCTCAAGAGAAAGCGCAACTCGTTTCTTGTTAAAACCACCCACATTTCCTGCCATTTGTTTCGACACCACAGCCCCCAAAGTTGCATTTAGCAAAACTTTGAGCGTTTTGGCTTTAAGAGCAAACAGCTGCTGCTCTGTCAGTGTTTCTGGAGTTCACTGCCTTCAGTTTGACCTCATCGTACCTGTGAAAACTCTAAAGCAGAGATACGGCTTGTCTTTTTTTCCTCTGCATTTTGGGTCTAAAACCTTTGCAAATATGCATCAAACTAATTCGCCTCCAAAATTACCTTTATTTAGCATCTACTTGAAAGCAAAAACATTGGTGATGTAGTTTTTTTTTCATAGCAGGAAATCAATTCAGGCATCAACATCCGAATTTAAGCAGTAATAAAATAGTCCCAGAAGCTGTCTTCTTCTAATTATTTGCTATGTTTGCATCTAAAATGTACAGAAAACAATAGTGCCATACATCTTTGGCTCCTGCTGGCCTCATGACTTTGACTCCGAGGTGAAGGAAAACAATTTAGGACACTGTATGAACACTGAAATTGATGGTTACTCCTTGCAGTATTTACCGTGGTATTACCACAGACAATGGCGGCTGGCGTTAAAAAAAAAAAAAAAAAAAAAGCCATACGGTTTTGTTTTTTTTTTCAACAGAAGAGAAAAAGAGGCTTATATTGTCGCCTTCACCACCTTTTTATGCCTACGGCGATAGAAGAGAGGCAACACCCCGACTCAGAAAGGATGTGCTCACATATTCATAAGCAGATATTCATTCAAATACATGCACACAAAAGGCACACAGGCAGGTCTGTGTGGCTGCACCCAAACCCCTTTTCATCTGACACTGCATTAAGAATGTATGACTGTGATTTTCATATAATGTGTGTCATATCACAAACTGGCAGGTTTTCCAATTGTCCAATAATGATCCATTTGCCAATTCAATATCACAGAAGAAGAGACAGCAGGCAAGCATAAAATGAAAAGCAGGCCGAATGAAGGGATTGTGACACTTCCATTTCAATCTCCCCTTCCCTTTTTCTCATGAAGTCTTTAAGACGACTTGAGTGCAATTGGGGTAAAATCAGCACTTGGACGGCTGCCTGAGTTTGTACGCGCGCTGCATCTATCCGTTCTTTTTATCTCGCACTAAACGCCCACGATGCACTACTTTCGCAAGCAAAGCAAACGTCTTCCTCGCATCTGTTCTCTTTGGTTTGTTGAAATCGTTTACTGGCAACGTCCACGGTGGCTGCTTCGCCATCCAGGCTTAATTAGCCCATGCCATTGGGGGCTTTATATAAATATAGGATGCAAAAGTGACCCTCTGAAGTAGGGAAACTTTGAGGGGAGGGGTGTTTGCATCTTTAAAATATCTTACATTCAATGGAAGGTGTGATCGTCTAATTAGAGGAAAAAAGGGACAAAAAAAAAATTAAAAAAAGGAGACGGAGTCCGCAGGGAAAAGAAGAGCCGAGCAGGATGTTCACTTTTCAAGTTTTATTTTTTTTTTCTTTATTATGCAGGTTGGAGACAAAAGAAGCATTGTGACACAAATGGGCGCTGCTGGCAAGAAAAAAAAAAAAAAGAAAGGAACAGCACCTAAAATATAAAAAAATAATGAAGTCATCATGGTTGTGGATCATCTTTTTGTTTCGTTTTTATATCAAACCAGAGCAAAAAAATTAAAAAAGGAATTAAAAAGTCACCTCCATTGTAAAAAGCAAAAGTGATATAACTGTTTTTAGTTTTTCATAAAAACTCTGATGGGCATCTAGCAGAAAACAAAATACTGAGAATCATTTAAAATATTTATACTAGCTTTACAAACAAAATGACTACAATTGGCAGATTTTTCTCACTTTTTTTTTTTTTTTTTTCCACAACTTAAAATAATCTTGTCTTGCTGCAACTAAAACTGAAGTTTAGCTACACGGATGAGATAAAAACGAGTCAGCAAAATGCATTTTCTGTTATTCACACAAAAAGTTATAAACATGAGATTTTTAACGCCGACCAGAATTCGGAAAAGGAAAGAAAGAAAAAAAAATCACTGTGATACAAATGTGATGAACTCATTCACATATTGCAGTTTATCATCTCTTCATATTAATGAGACAAGATGGAAGAAGAAAAAAAAGGGGGAAAAAAACGGCAAGCCTTTTTCCCCCCCTTTTTTTCTCTCCTCTTTCAACTTGCAATGTTACATCTCATTTAATCTCAAAGCGTTTCTTTCTGCTTTGCTGTCTCCGTCTCTCACCTGACTCTTTCCATTTAATGATCTGCAGGACACATATTGTGTATTCAGTTTTAGATGGAACTTTATTGGAAAAAAAAACACACCAGTGAGCACAGATTTAATGCAAGAAGGAAAGTGTGAAATGCTCCTCGGAAATCCAGCTGTACAGGCCTGTTCAAATTCCCCAGAAGGACTCGAGACGCTGAGCCGGCCGGCCGCTGCACGCCGCTCGCGCCGGGAGCGTCCAGACAGTCACGCACACACCCGCTCGCACACACGATAACATACATGTAATATTAAAGAAGAAATAGATCTACCTGGACCTCCGATTCCTAGTTTGATGCCATAAAAGTGATATTTACAATCACACTGTGACAGCTCAGTAGACCTCAACAAGTCTTTATTAAAAACAAAAACAAATAAAAAACATGATTATTTTTGTTTTCTTCTTTTCCCCACTAGGTTTTTGTATTAATTTTTGGGCCCTAAAGCAAAGCTACCATAACATCAAGGCCTACTAGAAGTCATTATTTCTCTACAGTACAGAGCCCGTTTGCTTAATGGCAACAAAAAAAAAACAACAACAAAAAAAAAAAAGGGGAAATATTAAATAAAAGAGAAAAAATTTTGTAAGCCAAAAATAAATAAGACAAAATATAGAAAAAGCTAAATCAAAATAAAGTGATTAAAGAGGAAGAAGGGGACCCCCCCCCCCCCTGTCCTTTCAATCCACTTAAAGCTGCATGGGGCCCCTGAAGGGACTTTGATGGGGACCAGGAATTGGGGAGCTTTGCAGCTCACCCCCCCTGAACCAGAGAGACTCAGGAGCAGTGGGATGGAGGAGGAGGGGGGAGGGGGGGGGTGTTAAACAATGCTTTTTAAGTGCTTGGCAAAAAATTCTTTAAACAGTAAGAGGACTGCTAATACGATAAGCGGTACAGACAGTAGTCATCTAGTCCAAAAACTGGTCACAAAGTCTAGAAACTGAGAAAAAAAAAAAAAAAAAGAGTTACATTTACAAGAAAAAAAAGGTGGCTGTGTTCAGAAATTGGTGTGTGTGTGTGTTTGTAAATGTGTGTGTGTGTGTGTGCTGAGTTTGCATTGTATGTACGAGTGTGCATCAGATCAGGGATTTGGGGAGGCGGGAGAGGAGAACGGAGGAGGCCAGGAGAGTGGACTCCTTGGTGTGGTATTTTGTCAGCAGAGTTTGATCTTCAGTTTCAGGTGAGGTAGAGCGGCTTGTCCCTGCCTATCATGCTGCCACTGCAAAGCAATCACAAGGAGACGAGAGCAGGTGAGAACCCAACGACACAGACAACTTCAGAGACAGACACCAATGACAAAATCAAGGTTAGCCAAAAACCTCTTCGTTTCTGACATGTTCCTGATGATGGAGGACATATATAAGGAAAATTAAGCCTAAAGTTGCATTTCTGAGTATTTCTTTAGTCAAATCATTTTGAATCAGGAGCAGACGAGAAAATGCTGTTTGAAAAAGATTGTATTTCAGACGTAGAAAAAAACGATAGGCAGGTCACAGGCTCCCCACTTCGCTCTATTCTGATGGAGACAAATGCGTCCATGAACATCTGAGCTGGCATCTGACTCAAAGCTGTACGGCTGGATGGCTTCAATAACGCTCGCCATTATTGTTCCACTGCTAATGCTAATGCTGGGGCAATGAGGTAAGCTAGAGAGAGAGACTGTAAACAGATTATGAGTAACGGGAAGGTGAACTTTTTATCAAACTACCGCCGCTCTGTCCTAGAAAATGACAGTTTTTTCTTTTCTTCAAGCTAAAGAAAGTTATTTGGAGTGGGTCTTTAACCCTCAGAGTTCTACGATAAGGCCGTGTCACACAACCACTACGTACTTTTTTGCGCATTTTCCGTGTATGAAATTTCAGTCTTTGGTGATGAATGCGTGCTGTCCGTCATTCATACTTGTTTCTCTGCAGTGACCGTTCAGATGTTCGGTCCATGTGCCCTCACCTGCAGTGGTTCCCACACTCGCGGTTGCAGTATTCACCATCCCAGTCATGGGTCTGAGCCACTCCAGGACCCGGACCAGAGCCAGGAGCTCCTGGAGACTGGGATCCGCCGATGCTCTTCTGGTATTCTGACTGGAGGTGGGAAAACCCCTAAACAGCAGAGCATCAAGAAAAGCACTGGATTATCTTTGGATATGGAACAAACCCCGTCACTGTGGCGCTCTGTCTTGCTGTTGTACCTGCTGCCCTGGTGGGGGGGAGTGCAGAGAAGCCTGAATCCCCATTTGCTGAGAAATGATTGACTGGGACTGGACCTGCTGCATGCGGATTGGCTGGTTGAGGAGCGAGGTCTGATGCAGGGAGAGCTGCTGGTGGGGGTGAAGTGGGGGGCTGATCTGGAAGGAGGAAGGGGGCGAGGCACTAATGCTGGGCAGCATCTGTGATTGGCTGAGCGTCTGGGACAGAGCGTGGCGAGGGGCGTGTCCCGCGTAGCTCTGCAGGTCAGAGAGAGGGAAGGCCCCCGGCCCCAGGTACGGTGACGACGCCTGAGGGGGGGGTGGCACGCTGTAGAGCGGCGGGTTTCCTGGCATCATGTGTGGAGAAGCCTGGCTCGTTTGGGAACTTTTTGTTTCCACTGGATCGTTATACGTCTGAAAGCACAAAATGAAAACCGATCTGCTTGTGACGCTACGGCGCGTTTGTGACGCGCATTCAAGAAGATGCAAAACATGGGTTCACATTAGACAAGCAATTCCATCAGGGCACAAACCGCAATTATTCATTTCTAATCAATGTTCAAATGATTGGCATCTCCATGAATTAAAAAGGACGCCATCCATATATCACCACCAAATCAGGGTCTTTGATTGGTCAAAGGTCAACCAAGTTTAACTTTCCACTTGCGTTTTAAAGGCAGGGCGTTTTGCACATAGAGCCTGAAAAAACGTTGTATAGAAACTTGCACATCTATGCGTTAATGCAAGAGTTTTGATTTATGTAGATGTTTTATGGGAAGATGCAGCTTAACTGAGCGTTTCAGAGGCCGTTGTTAATGTAGCTTGAGGCGTTCATCCATGATAGGGTGTGTGTTTTGTCCGACACATCATCCCTTTGACTACTGGTCACAAATGCCGAAATGCCGCCGTTTTTCAGCTAAAATCAGCAGGTGGCCACGCGTTGGCATTTGTAATCAGTAAGCGATTTTTAACATGCCGCCTGGTGACACTGGACGTGGACAGCCGCCACATCCATCCGGAGACATTTACACATCGTCCAATCAGAGCTGCTGGCGGCCGGCGATCCAGCGGGCTCTGCCCCTACGGACACAACGTCACTGACTGCCACCGTCTGCATTCATGACAATGCCAACGATTTCTAAAAAAGAATCTGCCGATGCGCGTTGCTTTTGTGTCATCTTCCGAATGAAATGAGGAAAATAACACGATTTTTTTCCTTTAAAAGCAGGAACATAATTTTCTGTCTCCTGAACTCAAACTCAGAAAAAGTCATATAACCACCATAAAACAAGTTGAAAGTGTTTGCAAAGGTTTCAAGAATCATTTCAATTTATGCTGTCGGTGAACAAAACATAACAAATTTCCAAGTGATGTTCTGTTGTGTTGTGCGTCCTTCACTCTTCTTTGAAGGTGACAGGACTTTTGCTTCTGACTTGACAGCAGGTTGAGCTGCTCAGCAGTCTGGGCTCTTGGCTGTTTTGCTTAGTTTCAGGCATTGAACAGCTGACAGCTCTGGACTTAATGTGAAGCACTTTCACACAGCAAAAAAAAATCCAGGCTGAGATTGACAGCATAACAACCGTTTTAGAGACATTCCTGCACACTAGTTCTGCTTTCTCTCAGTCAAAGCAATACAGTGTTCTAATGTATTTGCTCAGAAATGTATACCATGGAACATCAGCAGAGTTTCTGTATACATAAAGCATAAAGCGTGAAGCATGAATATCGAGAGGAGAACATGATCTTATGTCTGCCTTAAGGATAGAGCTAATGGTCATTTAGTGAGGAAGCAACCCATCTCCTGCTGCAGAGGACACTTACCAACCCTTAGCACAGTGTACTACACTTGAAGTTTATTTTATTAAGTATTCTTGAGTACAAGTATAGCAAGTCCACTATAGATCCTATACGACTAATGTAGGAAGTATGCTGACTGAATACTTTTTAGCCTAAATAAGAACATTCTAAAGGACCTACATAATGCAAAATCAACTTTTTTGAGTTTTTAAGTGTATTAAAATGTTAATTCCTCACAGAAAACAACCCCAAAGTGATTTTTTTTAGATCTATTTCTGAGTGTTTCTCTAAAAACCTGTGCCCAGTCCCAACCCACAAAAACAAGTGGGTTCTCGCATCGTGACGTCGCAAAGTGAGGAAAAGGAGAGTCTGGACAGCCATTATCGACACAAAAGGTACGTCTAGCTTTGCAGAAGTTTGAATGTTGTTTGTTTTCGTGGGAGAATCACAGACTGGCTGGGGCTGAGGCTGGCTATAGGTTGACGTCATGAAATGGACAAAAGGAAGGAAGGAGGAGCCTCAGAAATCGAGTCGTCCTCCTTCTGGGTAGGAAAATAAGCTGCGAAAATAACTCATATTTCATTTAAAAGTGTACCAAATGTAATACTAAATATAAATATAGATATAGTTTACTCCGAAAGGCTTAAGAAAAACATGATTTAGACCCTTTAAGTTTCCAATATATATATATATATATATATATATATATATATATATATATATATATATATATATATATATATATATATATATATATATATATATATATATATATATATGCATTTTGCTTATGGAAAGTATCATGTCATTGGCTGCAGTAACAACATATCATTTCAATTATCCATCCATCCATCCATCCATCCGTCCGTCAACAGGGGCGGAGCAACAGGGGGGAGAAGGGGGGCAGTAGCCCCCCTCCAGCAAAAAGCTTTGCCGACTAATTTTTTGAGTCAACATCAGTATAATTATAAAGATTGAGAAATCATCAAGCTTCTTGGGGCATTGCAGAAAACTGTATGTATTATGTTTGTCGACCGATCTGCGCCGTCCTCACCCCGGCCTTACCAAAATCCGTGCTGTATCCATGCTATGGCATAGGGCTGGGCGATATGGCCTAAAAATAAAATCTCCGATTTTATTTTTTTTAATTCGATTTCCGATTTTTTCCCGATTTTTCCCTCCCCTTCTTAAGGAAAGCAATAAGTACAAACGGCAGACAACTTAAAGCAAATGTTGCTTTTATTTAATCAAATGCAAGACAAATGTAATCCATTTCTGGGATGAATAATAAATAAATAAAAACACTCTTGGAATCAAAGTTAAGTATAACATTTTTCTTCTTCTCACTCCCTTTTGGACTTGTGTTTATATAATTTTGCTGTGTTTTATATAATTTTTTCTTGGTTTTATATAATTTTTGTCTTGTTTTTTTTCTTATTTTGTTATTCTACTCTTGTTTTCACTTGTCCAAAATGAAAAGGTTACTTACTTCAAGTCCCAGCTGTGTTTTAAGTCACACTTTATAGTCTAGACTAAAATGAGACAAACATTCACCTTGAGAGTAGCAGCATTTTCTAAAAAGTTATCAATACAGCTCATATCTGGGTCTAACGTTTTAAATAAATTAATAAACCCCGTCTTGATGATGAAGCAGCAGGAGTCGCGGTTACCCCCCCCCCCCATACCCCCCCCCCCCCCCCCCCCCCGCCTCCGTCCTCTCCCGAAACAAAATCCTACGGTGGCCGCGTCGCAAATGAATATACAAGTAATAATTACAACGCAGTATTCTTTATTAACAAATAACAGTAAAAAATAACTAACTAATGAACTAACTATACAGGCGTTGTAGAATGAGTATGTGTGTCAAGTCGCGTGTGTGTTAGGGCGCGTGCATGTGTAAGCAGACTGAGCGCGTGCCACGCGACCGCGCGTGAGAGCCTTTGACTCCGATGGGCTCCTTTAGGTAAATGTTGCAGCGTGGGGGGGGACTCTTCCTCCACGTCTGTGACAGTAAAGCCACATCAGTTCCAAACAACAGATGAGTTCATTTCTTTCTTGGGAACAAACTGCCCACTCTCACCGGTAGCCATGCTGTCGCGTGCCGTGTGAAACTAACGCTACGGGAGCTCTGAGGAGCCAAAAATGCGCCACATAAAAACTCGATTTAGTTATTTTGGAAATCGCCCGTAACAAAAAATTCGAATTAATTCATTTGATCGATTTATCGCCCAGGCCTACTATGGCAATAGGACATTTTTAGTTTGGGAAAACCCGTGTGTTAAGAAAACAGTATTGACAGATTTGACTAAATACCAGAGATCCAATCCATTGTTTTACCCAGTTGGTTTATTTGATCCACAACAGTTTGTGCTGAGAGGAGCAATGGTTCTCATTTGCCACCCTTCCAAAGTCTTCTGCCCCCCCCCCCCATTTCAAATATAAGAGCAATCTTTAGCATATATACAAAAGGATTTATTTATTTTTTTTTACAAACAAACCTTTACCCAATAATAGGAAAATGTTACATCATGTGTGCTGCCTTTGTGATCTGTCTGTCGTTTTTACAGTCTAAATAAAGTTTGGATGGCATGAAGCCACTTTCTGCAGAAGCATCTCTCCTTTACTGCAATGCTTTATGTTTCTTACCCATCACTTTTTCCTGGTAAACTTTGTAAAAATCATTCCGTGTTTTATTTCCGATGAGCATTGAGGATGCGCGGTGACACATAGCTGCAATCAAACTTTTCTTTTTCGCCCCCCGAGTGCCGCGGAACAAAAAGGCAACAGGTGCACAGTGAGAATGTAAACCTTTTGAAATGATCCAGCGATTACGTTCAGTTCCACCCAGCTCAATTCAGGCTGAAAAGACTCCTTCACTGATAATTAAAAGAAGAGGGAGTCGTGCTGAATGATGAGATGCAGTCCTGCCTTCAGATTGGCTGCTCCTGAATGAGTGAAGTGAAGGTCTGCAGGTTTTTATTTATTTTTTTTTGTCAGTCAAATTTTCTTGACTAGCAATCTACCAGCATATGGCATCAATCAAGCCTGTGTGTAGGAGCTCTGCCATGAATGTCTAATTGCACAAAAGACAAGCGATGAGAATAGTCGTTTTAGTAGAAAGTGTTTTGCGCTGAAGAGGCTGATGAATTAACTATTCATGCTTTAATCAAGGTGCTTGTTTTCGGCCCATGAGCTTGAGAGGAAGTGTGCTGCAACCCGGGGGAGGAGGGAGGAAAAGGAGGTGCTCGCTATATGCTAATGTAATTTATAGGCTGAATTTGAACATCCATGGCATTTAAATACATACATTTTCAGAGCCGTTGCAGTGTAGGTTTCTACTTTTTTTTTTTTTTTTTTTTGGTTTATATCCTAGGCTAACCTGCTTCAAAGGGAGAGCGGTAGGTGTGAGCGAACCTCAGCCAACACATTAGCAGCCCACTGGGGAGGACACAAACACCGGGAGGACAGCAAATGATGTCCACTCTCACATGCGCACACTGATGACTCACAAATACACACCTATGAGGACTTTTACTCTCCCTTTCTCCCCAGGTTATAAATCGGGTGTGTTTCAGGCCTAATTTTCACTGCTCTCTTCTGAGCACATGCAAAGCCGCTCACACACATGTGCTTAGTAAAAAAAAAAAAAACACACACACACACCACACACACACAGACACACAAACGTAATGCAGCTAGTGAACGTTTTCCCTGAAATGAGACTAAGAGGAATTCTGTCTAATTTATCATCCCTTATATCACCACTGACCCATGTATATCAAAGATGTGACCCCTGCTTGTTACCTTGGAAACCAGACTGGCTCTGTAGGCGGCCAGGGCTTTCAGGTACTCCTTCTTAGCAGCCTCTGTTTTCCTCTTGTAGCTCTGCAGGGGCAAACACAACAACAACAACGTTTTAAATAGGAGGTGATGCTAAGGACCACAATGGCCGCCGCGCGATCCACGCTCACTGACATGAACCAAACGTTGGCCTCACGAGGAGGACGACGAGGAAGGAGATTTAATGGTGCGCATGTCAGCCGTTCACTTCTTAGAACAATTTAGAAATGAAACGTCAAGACGGATCGTGCAAAAATAACAAAATGTAGTGGCTGTTTGTCACTTTGTGTACTGCTTCCCATGAGGGCTGATGTCCCTGCAAATCACTCACAGGAAACAGAGGAGAAGAAAAAAAAAACAACAAAATAACTTAATAAACTGCAAAGAAGCAATAGGAACATGTGAGACAAACTATTGTCACCAGATGTCAATCAAAAAGTTGCCGCTGCCTTTTTTGATGCAGGAAGTTGCAGAAAAAGTTCACCCTTAAACCAATGAAGAAGACTCAGATCTCAGTTGAATGTGAGAGGGAAGATTAATAACTGATCCTCTGTGAGGCGGTCTGTGGCCGCATTAACAGGGAGGGTCATCGCTTTGAAAAACACTGCAAAAGAATCCCAGTTGAGCATTCATGTGATGCCAAACGCACACAGGTTGGCAAGCACATCCACAAAAAGACAAACACACCCAGATGAGACCTGGATACGATCTCTTAGTCAAACAAATGCTGTTTACTCTATCACCTCATCCCTATTTATGATAGTGTTCCTCTTTCTTCCGTCAATCTTCAGGCTTTTATAAATAACACGGGAGTTAAAAACAAACAAAGTCACCTATTACACACCGACACATCCACATGCTCTTCTCTAACAACCTCCAACGACTCCCAGCAGTTTTCTTTTCAAATTAATTTAGCACGGCGAATGACTCACGCGGCGACAGACACTTTTAAATAAATGATCGGGCCTAAGGATGTCTAATTATTCCAAAGTGTGCAGATTCATTAGCGGCTGAAGCCGTCAAAGGCTGCAGGTCAGTGTGAATTAAGAATAACAACGCTGTGCGGAGAGAGCACGCGCCTCCACCGCCTTCCTGACAGAGGTGTCCCGCCTGAATTAGCCCCTAATTGTACCTTAATGAATTGTTCTTGTTTGATAAGCAGTTAATTACAGGAGACAATAACCCTGCACCCCGCTGACACCGAGGGGAGTGATTAGCCTGGAACTACAAGACTGAAAGATGGCGGAGGTGATGAAAAACAGCAAAAAAAAAAAACACATAAAAAATACTTTTAATGGAAATTATGCAATTCAAAATGATGCCCGTTGTAGTAAATGTTTTTTTCTTGCTGCCTTCCTCCTAATAAAGATATCCAAAACACAGGGTCACTCAAGCTAAGATCTGATCTGCTTCCACAAAACCCTTTATTACCGTTAGAGATCACTGCTGGAAAAACTTGCGACTGTTCCTTTTCTGCTCAGAAAAAAAAAAAAAAAAACAGAAAAAATAAATAACTCTTTTGTTTTCTGGGCCAGCTTTAACAAGAAGTCACCTTCAGGAACAACGCAGTCCAACAACGCATTGATCTTGCTCTATAAAGCAAAGGCCTCTGGGAATATTAAAAAAAAAAAGTGCTGTAAAAACATTTGAATAAAAAACAAAATATGAGCATAAACATGCGTCTAAAAAAAAAAAAAAAAGTGGAGACTTTGTTCTGCCAAGCTCAAGGATAGTGCTGCACAATGTGTCAGAGCACAAGCTGGAGCTAAACAAAAGAAATCACAGGAGTTAAAAAAAAAAGTTAAACTTCTTATCATTTCCTATCAAAAAACAAAACATTCACTGCATTTAAATGAGTTTGGCTTGATGGTTTGTTGGAGCACAGCTACAAGTAATTGAAAACAGGAGCTCTGGGTCATGTTTACATTCTGGAGCTCCTGCGTGGCTCCACAAGGTCTGATTGCAACTTCATGAAACACACCTCACAGCCCCATCCAGATGACATGACAGCCCATGTACAAGAAGATCAAATAGTGTCCCAGTGCATGGCAAGAGGGGGCAAACTAAATGTGAATTTTGAAAGGTTTTTAAAGATAAATTTAGAGGGAAATGGGGTTTTTAACATGTTATTGTGGCATTTGTCTAATGATGGAGGACATTTATAAATGCTTAAAAATACCATTTCTGGGTATTTCTTTGTTTAAATCATTGTGAATCAGGCTAAAGAAATGCAGTTTGAAAAAGCCTGTAGGTCTGATGTAGAAGCTACTACAGCAAGTCACAAGCTCCCTGCTCCAGTCTGTCATGATATGTGACAGCCCCCCCACATTCACAAAGCTCAAACTTGATTATTAATGTTCTTTAATAATTATTTTTGTGGAATGTCTTACTTGATAATTGTTTAAAATTGATCATATACCTCTGTTGCTTCAGAAATGTCAGTTTACTCTTTTTATTTGCGTAATCCCCCCAAAAAAGCATGTTTAGATCTCCAAACCAGCAAAACTTTTTTCAGGATCCACCTGCACTTTTTACCATTATGAATCCATTGTAGCTGAATTAAATGTTTAGCTATGGTGAACTTTTTATGTAGAAAAGTAAATACAACATTTAGGAAATAGTATAAAAGCTGAACATTCACTTGAATGTGGGATCTGATGAGAGCAAAACACGTTTTTTGTATCTTAACATGTCAAATTTGCGGGAAAAGGGGGAATGTTCTTTTTGATAGTCCAACTAAATTAGTATTTTTTGGTGTTTTTAACATGTTCTTAACATTTCTGAGTATTTCTTTTTTTAAATCACTGAAAATCCAGCGCAGATTAAAAAAATGCTTCTGGAAAAAGCTTGGCACATTGACGGAGATGTTACTATGGCAACCCACTAGCTCCCTGCTCCGCTCCGTTCTGATGCATCACCTTGTAAACAAATAGACCCATGCACGTCTACATTTTCCTCGTCTGAGCTGCTTACTGGCTCAAAACTGTACGACTCGATTGTTCCGATTTTGCTCACCATGCTTGTTGCACCGGTAATGTTAGGTCGGGTTGTGAGGGGGGGCTGTAAGATAGTGGGAGAGCGTGTAAACCGGGATGATGGGAAGGGGACGGGCCATGTCAGCAAACCCGTCAACACCTCAGATGCAAACCTAATGAACTCCTGCCGCTCTGCAGAAACTACGTCCTAGAAAATGACCCCTTTTTTCAAAACATTTTGACAAAAAAAGACATAATCATAATTAAAACACCACAGGAAATGCTTTGAGAATAGATCAATAGATGATCGGAGTTGGACTTTAAATCTTTACCACCCACTGTTGTTTTTTTTTTTTTTCCACTTTTTGAATATTAGGATGTATACCTATATGATTCCTGCTAGGAAGGGAAGAATTTCTTCTGTGCACCATTTTCAAATGTCATGCATTTGCTGCACTGTCATAAATACTGTGCAAGTCGGTGAAAATAATTAGAGCAATCACAAGGTTATTGCCCAGACAGGGTGCTATATTTTATTGCATAATGGCATCATTACCTCAAGTTAATTATGTGTCCTGCGAGGTGACACGTTTGATTAAACACATGAATGCACAAACAAATCAAAAAATTAGCCGTGGAGTGACACACTAAATGGAGGGGGGATTTTCCTTTTTTTCTTTTTTTAATAAGTGGAGCTGTGGTTTTGTTAGCCTCATTTTTTTTGTTTTTTTTGTTCCTGGGTTCAACTGTGAAGGACAAATGCACCTTTGATACGGTGGTGGTGGTGGTGGTGGGGGGGGGGGCATAAAGTGAAAAAGAAGCCAGGAGGCAAAGAGTTAAGGAGCACAAACAATAACATTTCAGGAGCAGATGTCCTTGAGGCAAAACCAAGGACAAGGCAATTGCTAATCTTGTATTCCCAGCATGATCAAATCACCAGGCAACAGATATAAATAAAAGGACAGGAAATGAGGAATTCACATTCAAGAGTGTCAGTGGCGAAATGAAGATTCATGGTGAAGAGCCTCTGTGAAGGCGGCAGAAATTAACTGCAAATAAAAGGGACAGACGGCCTCCAAAGTCCAGCGTATAAAGAAGGTTCTGTGGGAGGAAAAAGAGACACATGCTGGATGGGGTTCAGCAGATAGCGGCTGGGGCTGTGGAGAATGGACTGCACTTTGTCATGGAGACAGGTGCCTTTATTTGACACCCAATGAGCTGTGGTCTGACTGGATAGTCTAAAAATATGAGTCTGAGCATGATCATCAGGCTGGCTCATTGTTCTGCTCATTTCATCCCATCTAAACACACACACAAATGGAAGGAAAGGTTTAAATACAATTAGTTGCAATAAAGATTCTGTGTTTTTTTTAATATATAATGATTAATAAGCTTATAATAAAAAGTCTTTCTGCAAATGTATCACTGTCTGACCGTTAAAGCTAAAAATACTGAAAAAACTCCAAACTGAAGGCTGCTCAGAGTAAATACATGACTACTCCAGTGAATGAAACTGCAAAGTGTGTTTAAAGATTTGACTCCTGCCAAGTGTATTACTGCTCTATGTGTGGACAGTTTACTGACCTCTAAAACATTTGCAAATTAGACATAAACTCTGAGGTCTATTTTTTCTTCCTGTGTCTTATTTGACACAAGGTGTATTTTATTTTGAAAGTAACTTGAGCCTCGTTTCCACTGACTGGTCCGGTTTGGTCCGGTCCAGTTTAGAGCGGTCCAGGCAATTCAGGTCAGATTTTATGTTTTGTACAATTCCCGGTGTGAAACCTGTTGAGACAACTGTGTTGTAATATCGGGCTATTAAATAAAGTTGAATTGAACTGAATTGTAGTGTCCCTGAGCCACGGGTTTCAACAGTAGCTCCGCTCTAACCGATCAGTTCAATTTTTCTAAGGAGCTACAACCAACGGGGGCCCAAAAATGGTGTGATTCATTCTGACTAATGGGTCCATTTTATAATGGAAATGCTCCAAATATCGGACTGGACCGGACCAGACAGCTCAGTGGAAATAAGACAGTTTAGTCAAAAGTAAAACATTTTTTAATTGTTATACAGAAAATTTATTTTTACTTCATTTATAAATAACTAAAGCTATTTCTCACTATAATTCAATAGTTGCAAATCTTTAACCCTTGTGCTTTCAAAGACACTTTAACATTGGGAGTGGGGTCATCTGGACCCACTAGACAGTGCTCTGAAGCTTTTTTCTTCAATGATTTGTGATCTTCACTGGTGTCCATGGATTACATGAAATCTATCCACCTTTATCCACCTTTGTCATGGTAGGTAGAACACGTCAGAGTAAGGGGGGGGGTCATCTGGACCCCACAAGATAGCACAAGGGTTAAAAGATACCTTATTTAAATGAATGGCTTAAGGATCACAAAAATACACATGAAGCGTATTTTTCTAAACAGAGAAGTGAGAGTTTGCAACTGTAAGAAACTGGACCAAATGGTTCTTTTATTGTGAAATGTTGCAGGAAACTGAACCAAATGGTTCTTTTATTGTGAAATGTTGCCGGCTCATGACCTAAAATTGAAGTATTACTTATAAAATACTGTTGTAACTGTACAGTGACCTTGTGCTTTTGATTATTATTATTATTATAATAATTATTATTATCAATAAAAGCAGCTAGCTCTGTCTATCATTTATCATTAAATGTATTATACCCGGATATTTGACTTCCTCAGAACTGCCTAAGTTATAAAAAAAAACAATAAAATGAAAAAAATATTATGAAAATAAGATTTAAACCAAATGTTGAATGAAAATGTCCACAACCTAATGACCTCAAACTTTGAAGGTCAAACACTGAATTTATGTTGTTTTCCTTACATTTCTGAATGTTTAGTTCTGTGCGGAAGTGCAATAAAATAGTCCAAACAGTCATATAGTTTCTTCCTTCAGATGTTTACATTCTGCCGCTGCCCTGAAGCCTCGGCGCCTTGAGCGTGTTGACGTACCTGTTTCTGCTCCTCCCCCAGGCCGTCCCACATGGAGGCCACTATTTTGGAGACGTCTCCAAAGGTGGCGTTGGGGTTCTGCCCCTTGATGGCCGCCTGGGTGTCCCTGAAGAACAGGGCGTACGCCGACACGGGCTTCGTCGGTTCATTGGGGTCCTTCTTTTTCTTCTTCTTTGGGGGTTTGGGCTTGGGCTTCATGATCTCTGAAGATGGCCGCTTCTCCCCTGTGATCTGCAGGAGCATCAGCGCACAAAAATTATTGACGCTGAAATTGAATACACTAATTTCAAGCACATTGTGAGCAGGAAAAAAACAAACAACAAAAAAAAAAAAGCCAGAATGAATAATTACATTTCATATGTATGCTTATGACACTAGGTCCAGGTGAGGCATTCAAACTTCATTAACTTTATAATTGAATTCTCCTGTTCAAATAAGCAAACTTACAATATTGCAGCAATGTTTCACTGACAACAACTCTCACAGACGACCCTGACAACAGTAACCCCCCTCCAATCTACACACACCACACACACACCTTACTTTGTCAAAAAAAAAAAAAAAAACATTTTATCCAAACTTCTCAAATCTTCATTTTGCTATTGCTCAGCAATTCATAAATTCAGACTTCTTATGCCAGGGGTGAAAAGAATTTTAAATTGCCTGATGTATCTGCTCTGGCTTTGATGTGGTCTCAAAATAAATTGGAAAGAGCAAACGGAATTACTTAGTGGTAGGAGAGATGGTAATCGTTTTTATTCACATATGCACTGAGAAGTACAGCAGATGTACGTATAGAGACAGGAATGTACTGTAGGGACTTTTAAACTAAAGGTTTCCCATCTTGTCATACTGTGCTGCTGCTGAAAACAGAAAGGAGTGTGAAACCCGCTGAAAAAAGGGCCAGTTTAATTACACTCTCATTTGTATTCTGCCTGCTAGACGCAAGGACAGATCCGCTGGAATGCTGGGTGATTTCCGAGAGCTGTTCTCCACATTTACTAACAATAAAATCAAGCTAAACAAGACAATCCGTCTCATGTAAAGAAGTATAGATAGATGGAGCAAGACTGTACATTTGTATTTTTAAATATTTCGGCAAAAGCAATTAAGCTACAGACACACCAGGCTTATGACGTGCATTCAGGAATGCGCTAAACGGCTCAAACTTGTGGTAACGCTGGAAGCAGGGAGAGGCTTCTTCATCTTCTTCTTTTTTCTTTTCTACTGTTAACAACTCATGGCCACCGCCTACAGTTGGCAGAGGCTTGTTGCCAAATGTGTAAGCGATGCAAATCTCAGACTTTGCTCCAGGCGTTTTCTTTCACAGCTCTATTCTGATATATGAAAGACGATCAGTTTTTAAATGGTCTGCACTTCTGTTAATTCAGACGGATGCCATCTATACATCACTGCCAAAACCAAGTCCCCGATTGGACAATATCTGACCAGGTTGAACTTACAACGTGCTTTCACTGGTCGCACAACTTGATCATAGAGCATGAAAGTGGTTGTAGACACTTGGGGAGTGACACATGAGCGCAAGAGTTTTGAACAATGGATGTCCAAAACACAGATTTATCTGCGTTAACATAGACTTTTTATTGAAAGTGGTGGCTTGAACGTGTGTGAACATAGCTTTAGACTTTAATTTTGTATGTGGATATCTCCTTCAAATATTAATACAACTTTGGTTTAAGCTGACCATGTTAGCATATTAGCATAGCGGATAGGACTTGTTTGCTATTTGCCCATAAATTAAAAAAGAACGGCTTTGCTGCTGTCTGACTTTACTGAAATATAAAAAACAAAAACATTTAAAAGAATATTAGGAGGGGCCTAAAAAGAAACCCAAAAAAAATTGAGGCCTAAGCTTAAATGAGGGTAAAGCTAACGTAGCATTAGCTTTTGAAAGGTCTTTGAGAGGCAAAACAAACAAAAAAAAGACATTAGCTAGCTGGTTAAATATGTCTCTTCTCTAGGCACAGAAACACGAGAACCTTTGAAACAAAACAATAGAGCTTTATATGAGTTAATGGAAGAAAAACAAAAAGCATTTTAACTTTAAATACTGTCTTTCTGCATTTTTTCTGTCATTTTTCTCAAACCTGTGCAAAATATACTATTTTATCCAACTGATAGTGTTATTTTTTTTAAATAGAATTATTGAATTTAACAGAAATATGAACAAGGATGTGAATTGTTTATTGTTGCCTCGTTTGAGTGCCATGTTTTCTCAAGTGAAGTGCTTTTAACACAAACAAATCCTAACAATTTCCGAGGTTTTTAAGTGATCATACAAATTCCTTCAGCAATGAACCTCATTGTTGCTCAACTCGTTTTATGATTTACCACATATTTCAATAACTTGAGAAAAAAACAAAAAAAAAAAACAATTCGGGCTGCTTTTGTGACTAAATGTAAACAAAAAAATAATAAAAAATAAAAATAATGGCACTGCATGTTGCGAGTCAATACAAGAGAAAATACATTTTAGAAAGTGTCAAAAGGTGATATCAACTAAAAAGAAGCAATAATTGCTTATAAATAATACTTTAAATCTCTCTAAAAACAGCTTTTTATTTAAATGTTTGTTCATGTGAGTAAAAAAAAAAAGATCAACTGGTTCATAATGCTATTTATAAAAAAGGGGAAAGTTGCTGTCCAAACTCTGAATTAGAGCTCAACTTTATCTCCACACTATTACACATCACAAAGAAGCAGGCATGCCCCTGTCTTCATTTCCCAGGCAGCCAATAAAAGCCCCACAAACCTCCTAACTCCTCCAAATATCACCTCTGCATTTAGCTTTGTAAACCACCTAAAAGAAAAGCACTGCCAGCCCCTTTTCTCCACCTCCACCAATGCAAAGCCAGAGAAGCCACATCAGTACCTTCGAATGAGGATCAGTCTCCTCCTCCTGATTGGAGCTTGAAGGGGAAGGTGTGGCTGATTTACTTCCGGGAGGTGAGGGGGAACCGTGAGGCAGTGCACTCCGGCTGACCTGAGGGTTTAGCTGGGTCAGTGCACTCATGGGGTTTGGCAGTATTGAAGGTGAGTTGTTTATCAGGGGGTGGTTACGGGTGGGGTCATAAAGAGCGCCGTCGGGCTGCTGGTGATGGTGTTGCTGTTGGTGGTGGTGCAAAGCCATCTCCTGCATCTGGGACAAGAGAAGAACACCAACTTTACCATCTTCTCCAATACTCAGTGTGGAAAAAGATTGCCAAACGTGCAATCTTTTACATTTAAGAAGATCTCTATGGGTTTTGCCACTTTGCCACATTGCAAAATTAAGTTAATGCTCATCGGAAATAAATACAGAGCAGAGCAAACCTCACAGATCTAATTACCGTAATGACCCAAACTTCAAGAAAACTTTGATCTCCATCTTTTTTTTAAAACAGAAGCTTCACCCATTGACGAAAGTTTCCTTCTGGCAACAAGAATCTAAAACAAAACGTGCTCTTCTGCTCCATGAATAATCCCTGACATGAATATGTTCAAATCTACAAAACCTCCTAAATTACGGTACAACCCCAAAGCGGTATTTTGATCCATTCACCCATTTCTGAGTATTCCTCTAAAAACCTGAGCACTGAGCAAAAGCCCATCCCAATCGCCAAAACGAGTGGGTTCCCACATTTTGATGTCACAAAATGAAGAACAGCCCCTTCCAGGGAAGAGTCTGCACTCCATACACACACGCATTCACACACTTTCTCTGTGGAGCTAGTGGTGAACGGCTAACCTCTTTCTTTGTATGCACAATATGCACATCCATATTTGCAAAAAATTTCGGATGATGTTTGTTTTGTGGGCGAAAAGCAGACACGCTGACAAGGTCGACTCTAGGTCGACGTCATGAAATGGGCGTAACCCTCAAGGAGTGAAAGACGGTGCCTCAGAGGTCCAGTCATCTTGCTTCTGGGTAGGAAAATTAACTCATATTTCATCAAAAAAAAGTGTTCTTTAGTGTGTCAAAGTTAACATAAATCATATACATGGATAGAGTTTATTTTGAAAGGCATAAGAAATGCACGATAACTGTATTAATTTAAACTTTTCTTCTTTTTGTCATTCATAGAGCTTCTAGTCATCTGCTTGGAGAATCTGTATTTTGGGTTAGCTTCTTCAGGCACAAATAGGACCTCTCCAGTGCTGTAAATGACGAGGAGGGAAGACTTTACCTTCCGCTCCTAAAAATTAATTCTTAAGAAACTAAAGCTCTTAGCAGCTGGTAAAGCAATGACAGAGTCAATGGTATTGATCAACAATCCCATCAACCCCCTGTGAGTGAATTGTGCTCACAGTCTGCTGGGAAACGAAGAAATATCACTAAGTGCAACGTTAAACAACACCTTTTGCTATTCCTGCAAGCACAAATAGAAACAAAACTGCTGCACCCAGCTGGAGAGTGGACCACCCCCCCCCCCCCCCCCATCCTGCATGAAGAGCACCCCCCTGTAATTACAGAGTCAAAACCACACCGAGTTCTGCTCCAAAGCATCTTCAGTCTGCAATGATAACTGCATCAAAGGCTTTCCTTTAAGATTCATGCGGACTGAACATTAGCAAGCACCAAAGGATGCTTTTAATGCAAGGCATAAATGGGAATGTTTGGCAATTTACAGATCAGAAAGTGATGAACTAGCATTTGTAAGCTCCTTTAAACATTTATGAGTTAAATAATACATTACACATTAGTGGAGAGCTAAAAAGATCAAATTGAAAGGGTTGAGCAGATGAGGTCTTGATAAACAGGAGCAGAAGTTCAGAGATGAAGGCTTGGCTCTCTAATCATAATTGGTCCCAGTAGATTGCTCGAGTAAAAATGCTCCACCAAGTAATGTTGTGCGCAGCTCTGGCCCGCTTTGAAAACTCATAATATTCACACGACATTAGATTCTATGTTTGCCTCAGCAGCTGCTCACAAAAGCCAGCCGTGAACAAAGACATTGCTTTTGCATTTCAAATAACTCCCCCATCCTGGTTCCGAATGCCATTCCGACACTTCCTAAAACATCAGTTTCAGAAAAAGAAATGTAAAAGAAACAAAAAATTTGAATTTATTTATTTACATTTTCTATGGATTTGGTCTTTAAGAGTCCTCACAAACCAAGAGGCAACAAGAAACCAATTAATCAAACATGAATGGCCTATCATAGCTATAGCAGATACATTTCCATAGCAACAGCCTGGAGGCAGAATTGTCACCCTTTAATCTGAGTCACACCATGTTTAATATAAACAAGGAGGAGTTCACAAAAGGAAAGATACATCGCTGCAGTATTCGGTGTCAACCAATTAAAAAAAAAAAAAAAAAGAAAAACAAGGCAAATTCAGGAACCCCATCCTCGACTGCTTCAGTCTATTCTGAGACAATTCCAAAAGATGAGGATCTACTGTCGCTCCAGATCTATGAGCTCAGCCTCCTGTTATGCACAATGTCATTTTAGGTTTGTTTCATTTGTAGTTATTTGTACTCACTCTTGTGTCTCATCCCATTAGCTCTGTTTTCATTAAGGCCCCATGCTCTGTCTTAACTAATGAAGCAGTGAGTCATTAGAACACAGACGCATAAACTGATCCACTGCAAGTATGCAGCTGATGGCATACATTTGTAGAAAAGTCCTATTGCTAAGTAGGACTAAAGCCAGCTCTATCCTCCATAACAGAACTAATGCAGGTTACTCAAAGCACTCCTACTGTGATAATGTACTTCTAGCAGTCATTCCTCTGTCCTTTCCCATAATGTCTCTTAAGTGCTTTTAAACGATGCTTTCACCTGTGCGAGAAACAGAAAGCATGATGTTATCAGACGGCAGCATCAAGCCCGTGCTAAATAAAGCTAGCTGCAGATGGCTGTGCAAATATTATAAAAGAACCTGACACAGTTTGCCGGATGTCATAGGTGCTGCATGCTAATTCCGAATGGTGTCAACCGGGAAAAGAGGCAGCAGTGACGGGGACTAAATAGCGAATGCTCTCTTCCTTTAGACAAAAACTCCTGACATTTTAAAGACTTAAATCCGATATGTCAAGTCCGTGTCACACAGCTACTACGTACATTTTTCGCATTTTCCACGTATGAAATTTCAATCTTTCGTGACACGTAGTTCACGTAGTACGTAGTTCATTGGTGTTTCTTGCGTTCGTCATTCGTAGATGTCCGTCGAGGGTTCAAAACTTTTGATCAGTTTAGAATTGCACACGTATTTGACAATCATCACGTAAACCTTATGCAGTTGTGTGTGATTTTTCCGAGATGCATACGCACATTTGTGGCTTTCCACGACCTTTCCACGGATGTCTAACAGGCTCTACATGCGTGTACCACTGAGATATAACTTTTAGATCACTTCCTCCATTGCTTTAACGTGGTTCATTCGTGATACATCTGTAAAAGACGGCAGTGTTACTTGCGTTTTCCACGTATATTCACATATGTACAGTATGCGCAAAATGTACATAGCGTTTGTGTGACCCGGCCTTCACTCGTTAGACAACTATGCAACGTAATGCATCAATTCCCTGATCATTTTAAGTGGGATAAATCTGCTAACTTAATGAATAAAAGTTGGATTTAACACAGGTGAGAAAAAAAGACATCATGGGAAGCCAAACAGGAAACAGAGAAAGGGGGGGGGGGGTAGCCTGAAGTGGACAAATCCATCTCCAAAGTCAGATATTGCTCTCAGTTGGTAGAACCCAGCCTGTTCTAAACTGTGATGTAAAGGCAGGAAACTTGGCGTGAGAGTGCTCCACCCCCTCTTTGTTAACGCCTGTCGTGTTTGTATTCACATCTTGTACATCATAGTCAAATGGGAGTCAAATAACAAAGGCTTTCCAATTATGTGTAGCACATTGTGTGAGAGATGGAATATCACAAAGCCATTGTTCCTCCTGCTCCTGCTGACCTTACCTTTGAAATGGTTTCACGGGCGCTCCGATTGCCTGCACCATTTGATTTAGCTAAGGGGATTTGACCAGCAGCACACAGATGTGAGAAGAGGAGAGGAGGAGGAGGAGGAGGAGGAGAGCGCCCTGTACACAGCTTCAAGGAGAAACCAGAGCACAGCAGCTTAACTCTGCTATGTCCTTATGATTATTAAACCAGAGTGCCATCTGTTTGGCGATTTAAATAAAGGCGGGTGATTGGTTTGCAGCTTTTATAGCTTGGCCATCATAACAAAGGCGACTTTTGACGAGGCAGAATCATTAGGTGTCCTCCTTGTGTTTCAACATGTTAGCATCTTCTACTGTAAATCGGCTTTGTCACCTTTTAATGAGGCGCTTCAAGGATCAGGAGTCTACGGTGGCCCTGAAGGGCAAATCAGAGCAACAAATTACTCAATCCAAAAAAACACATTAAATAATCAATATTAAAAAGAAAATAAAAAAATGTTAATAACAAAATCAAACAAAACCTTTGGGAAAACAACATTTCCAGAATTTAAAATGAAATGTTAAAAAACTAAACACATAAAGAAACAGGAAATGGTCGTTACTATGGTACCAGTGATGGGGCTAGAACATTTTATATAGGGAGGGGGCAGAAGAGTTTGAAAGGGTGGCAAATAAGAATAGCAGAGTGGAATAAAAGGAACAAAAAATACGATGTTTTATTATTGTCGTTATTAATGTCAAAACAGACGTTTTGCTTTTTTTTTTTAGCTGATGTGCTGATTTCTAATGATTAAAGAAGCTTGTATTGATGATTTCTTAATTATTCTCTGTTAATAATGATACTAATACTGACTCAAAAATTGAGGGGGCTATGTTTTTTTCTAGGGGGCATTTAACAAGGAGGCACATTTGAAAAATCCCTTACATCAAAAATCTTCATCCAATCAGTGATCTCCATCATACCTTTTTTGGTTCCTTATTGTGCTTTATAATTTTTTAAATTTTATTTTGATTTCTGGAAATGACCATTTTCTGGAAACGTTGCATTTTCATTTTGTTTCATTTTTTTTCTTCTTTCTAAAATGTAATGTCGTTTCTTTATGTTTTGTTTTGCCTTATTATATGGCTTTGCATTGCGTGATTTGTTTGTGTGGTTTGCCCTTCATGGCCACCGTAGGAGTCAGTCCAGCTTTTCTAGACCAACTTTAAACTGTGGATAAAAACTGATAGCTAGGTGTACTTCCAGACACTTTCTCCGTTTGTTCCTTTTGCCTCCAATTTACCCCTGGGTGATCAATGCCTCTGTGTCTCTCCAGATTTCCCTCCCCAGTGCCTGCTTGACTAGAGCCATCTTGTTTGGAGTGATGGCTCACTCACACAGGTCCTTGGCTGCTATTGTAAAATCAGCCAGCGTTTAATTGAAACAAATGACTATAATAATAGAACATTATCCCTGCAGGCGCCCGGCCATGACAGCTTTAATTAGTGGCGCGTTCCAGACTGATCCTTCAAAAGCACACTCGCCACGCAACAAGGTGCTAAACATGCCTTTAGGTTGGGAACAAACCGCGCTTTTCACAGCCCTCAAAGCCTCTTCTCTATCACCCTGAGGGCAAAGTAGTAACAACTATGCTCCTCAAAGAGCTCTGAGGCATCGCTCCCTCCTCCTCCTCCTCCTCCTCCTCCTCACTCACTCCTTCCCTGTCTCTCTGCGTGTATGTCTTTGGTTGATCAAGCTTCTATTTGCCCAGAAGGGTCATTTACACACTGGAGAGATTTAATAAGGGAATGGATTCATGAATCAAAGGCTGCTTAGACACAAACGGATCCCTCTGACATCAGACACACGCTGGATGACAGACAATGAACACAGAAAGTGATGCGAAATCGGACACAACTCACTGACTGTGTTAAATATTATACAAAAAAAAAAATCATTTAAATACGCTCTTTTGTTAATCATAGCAGTAACTTTTAAACTCTTGTCCTTTTTTACCTTCATAGAAGTTGCTCCAAAACAGCGAGGTCACTTCAGGTACTTCCCATTTTATGCACAAAGAAAATATCTAATATTTCAGAACTTTTGTAAATCTGAAGATTAAACTAAGCGAAGAATCTGTAAGTTTAAGATATTTGCTTCAGTCCAGAGCTGCATGGTGGGGTAGTGGTTCAAATCCCAGCTTGGACTTTTCTGTGGGAAGTTAGTGTGTTTTCTCCAGGCTTCCTCCCACAGTCCAGAGACCTGATTCATTCATTATCAGTGTGTCTAAATGAGCCACAGGTCTGAGTTTGTGGCCCAACCTTCACCCAACAGTAGCTTGTTGGCTCCTGTGGCCCCAAAATGAATTCAGCAGGTTCTGAAGATGGATGAATGGATGGAAGCTCAGATCCAAGTCAAGTCTAAAATATCTGCATTTCAGTTCAAGCAAAGTTGGACTTCTTTAGTGACATGTCCAAGTCACATCACCTTCTTTTTTCTTTAGGCGTTTCCTTTCAGGGGATCTAACCCCGTCTTCTGCATTCTCTCCTCTAACACCAGATACGTTCATGTCTTTGTTCACTGCATCCAGAAAGCTCCTCTTCGGTCTTCCTCCAGACCTCTTGCCTTGCAGACAGACTCTGCATCATTCTCGCATATTTGATCTGTTAAAGATCTGAAATCAGATGCCCATCCTGACACGACCCTCTGTGTTTATCCGGGCTGGGGACAGGCACATGGACACCCGGGCTAGTGTCTACATTGGCTGACTAGTCCAAGTAACATCGCAGCTCTTAAAATTTAAAGTAAAGAAAATATATTATTTTGTGTCACAAATGGCAACAATAACAAGAAGCTAGTGTTTCTGCATTTCCAAAGTAAAAGCATTTTATTTTTAGACCTCACAGCGATGTCCTGGAGCTAAAAAAGTAAGATCATGAATGTTGTTTACAAGTCCTACAGTCTGCTACAGTCCTTCAAGCCAGCTATTTGCACATAAAAGCAGAGAAGCACCTCAGAGAACAGAGTTCTGGTCCAGGACAGCAGTGAACTTCACTATCAACACATCATTTTGTCTGTTTTTTAACTGTCAGACATCCCCATCGATGAAACATTATTAAACAGACTATAGAAATATTTAACAAGCTGCTGAATTTACTGAGTACCTGAGGGACAAAACCTCTGGAAGTGCAAGGAATCCACCAATCAAAACAAGCAGGCAGACACAAGATCCAATCAACAAAGCTATGGTTATTAATAACGCAACGCACGCACGCACACACACACACAAAACAGTTGTTTTATTTGGTCTTCTTTCTCTTATTTTGCATATTCTTTTGAAAATTCTGGAAGAAAGATCACTACAACAAGTTCTAAGCTTGTAAAACAAACCCCTTAAATTAAAAAACAAAACAAAACAAAAAAAAATCAGGAATCCAGGACAATTGAACTCTATTTTGAGTTTCCGGCTGGAATGAAAACTCCACCAATGATGATTGATTCTAACTGGACATGGAGGATGTGAAGTACATGAAGTAGCTCCTGCATTTCAGAATAAAAATCAACCTAGGTGCCTTGGAATAAAAAAATGAGAGCGCAAGAAGTTTTTCAGCACAAACCGTGTTAACAGATTCACAAAGTCCACTTGATTTTTCTCTTTCCAAGACTAGATAAGGATGAACATCTAGCAGGGAGGGGGGATTTACTCCGAATAAATATAACGAAAAGTAATAAAGTAGGTAAAAAATGAATTATTGTCAACATAATACAGCTCTACAATGATCAGAAACACAGATATTTTTTTTCAGATTTGATTGATTTGAAAGAACCCCCCCCTCCACACACACACACACACACACACACAATCTTCCTCACAGTCAATCTGCTTCAGCAAAAAAAAAAAAAGGCAGATGTTGATTTGCAGATAGTAATGTCATGATGTCCCCCTCGGCACCGTCCTCCATGTTCCTCATTACTGGTAATGTTAGATGGAGTCTCCTTTGCTTTTATTACCCCCTTCTATTTTCTGTTTTTTCTTCTTTCTTGTCCTTCTCTTTTTACCCCCCCCCCACCCTTCATCTTGTTCTGCTTCTTCTCCCCCCCTTTTCTTGCTGCCTCTCAGCCCGGGTGTGTCTCTGAGCTCACCTCACAAAGCGCAGCTTCAGAGAATCAGAGCCTTGCATGACATGACATGCAGGAGACGGTTGTGAGGAGCGGCGAGGACACACACTCCTGACAGCAGAAGGCACGGCTTCTCCGCTGCCACTAATGAGACTCCTGACTGCTGTGTCAGACACACTTTTTTGTGTGTGCATGCGTGTGCACAACAACGGAAGATGCATGAGTAATGAACACAAAAGTCATGCAAACGTGTTTGAGAAGAAACCCACCCTGATGAAAACTGTGTTTTCTGTGTTTTTAACATGTTCTTGTGGCCTTCTTCCCCATGATGGAGGACATACATAAAGAAAATTAAGCTTAAAAATTGCATTTCTAAGTATTTCTATATGAAAAAATGCTGCTGAACAAAGCTTGTAGGTTTGACGTAGAAACTACAATCGCCGGTCCACAACCCCCCCCGCTCTACTCCATCCTGATGGATCCACTTGCAGTCAAAAAGATCCATATAGGTCTTTGTTTTCCTCGTCTGAGTTTGCATCTGTCTCAAAACTGGATGGCTTGGATAGCTCCAGTATTGCTCGCCATTTTTGTTGTTAGGTTGGGGTTGTGAAGGGCTGCAAACTAGCAGGAGAGACTGGAAACAAAAGAATGACGGGAAGTGGGGCCGGGCTTCCTCCACACTAACAGTCCCACCCACAACTCAGAGGCAAATTTCGAATACCGCTCTACAAAAACTGTGTCCTAGAAAACGACAGGTCTTTTGATTTTTGATAAAAACGGCATAATCGTACTAAAAAAAGCGATTTGAAAATAGATCAAAAGATGATTAGAGTGGGACTTTAAGTGTGTGTCTAGTGAGTGAAGGCCATCCCACAATAGTGTGGTTTATAAAATGAGTATTTATCAAAGCGGAATTTTATCTAAAACATTAAATTTCATTTAGTGTGAGAAAAATGTCAAAGTAAAAACAGAACCAGAATAATCTTTAACAGCTTTTCAGAATTTTTTCACACGTCTGTTTATTCCAGTAAAGGGATGTAAACTCTACGATCTATATTTGGAAGAAGGTTGTTGTGCTTTGGATAAAACACAAAACAAAAAGAAAAAAAAGTGTCTTTAAAGCCAGTTTGAAAGCAAATCTGAATCTGAAAATGAAGATTATTGCATTGTTCAGCAAACTATGACATCACCTAACAGTTTTTGATGACAAAAAGGAGGGCCACCTCCCCCTCCCATGTGCTTTATTTTAATCACCCTGAATGAAGCCGCTCTTGTGCGCATCAACGTTTATGCTGGCTGGTGGCACAGGGGGGGGGGGCATCCCAGAGAGAGATGACTTGGCTCTCCACAGCCGCCATGGCTGAATATTCCTGGCGGTGAAAGCAGAATGAGCTGATGGATGGTTGAGATGGGGCACGGTGCAATATGGACATGATTTCATGGCATGATAAATCTCAGCGGGAGCGCGTGGCTAAGTGTAATATGAAATCCCTTATCTTTGTATCTGCTTCATAACGCCGGCTATCTGCAGCAGCTGAGTCTGCGTTTGTTTCTCGGGCTTCTGTCTTTTGCTTGAACGCAGCGGTTGATCACATCTGAGTGGAGGAAGATGACAACATGCATGTGTGATAACTCCAAACTCCGTTTTTTTTTTTTTTTTTTTTTTTGGGATGTGGGGTGGGATAAATAACCGGAATTGAGCACTGTCACAGTACCAGATCTTCAATTACCTGTGATTGCAGCGATAGGATGCATTATTAGAAGAGAGGGGGGGTGTTGCATTTTCTTCTGCAAAGCAAGTTTATATTACACCTGCAGCACAAATAAAATGCAATCAGGTTTGGGAGGGTGGGCGTTGTTTAACACTATCTTTTTAGAATTTCTGATTTAAAAAAGGCAGCATCTTATCCTCCAAACAAACCCAATCCTGTAGGTTAATTGACTTTATCAGGGTGGAGAAAACAGATGAGCTGCCATTCCGATCTGCAATAAAAATCCCTCTTAAAATGGTGAAATTGGAAAATAACCTATACTTCTTTTAAGATATTTCATAATATACAACTACAGTTTCATATCACATTGCCAGAGAAATAAGGCACTTTCTCCCGGGAGATGAGAAAAGAATTGAATTTTTCCTTATCGGTCATCTATTTTTCCACAGAATGCTATTACTTGCTCCCTGCCGTTGCTAAGCAACAGCAAATATTAATAGGACCTTTTATTAGCTAGGCTTTACCAGTGAAGTACTAAAATGAGGAAGTGGAAAACACGAATGTGTTACATAAATCTTTGAACCTTTCATGGCTTGCACAAGTCTGTGTTTGTCCAGTGATTTATGGCTCTGATGGTTCGTTTATGGGCGAGGGGAGGTGTGAAGTATCAAAAAGGCACATTAGCTTAAAGGACAGTTTGAAAATAAAAATAAAAAATCCCTCAAAAAAAAAAAAAAAAAAAAAAGGAGAAGGATAACCATCGCTTTTCTCGTAGAATTTCAGAGGCCATCAAGCAAGCAAGTGATTTTGTTGCACTGGAGGCATTGATCAAGTCCAAATCATCCGCACCTCATATAAGTAATATAAGTCCCATTCCATCTGTGGGCTTGTTGGACTGTGGTGAAAAGAGACAGACATTCCATCATTTTCTGCAGAGGCTCTAATCCCCTTAAAAATGACTGAAAATGAAGGTCTTTCAAAGGAGAAATGGGTTTTCTTCATCTGAATGAAAAAGCCTCAAAGAGCACAGAGTCCAGAAAGCAAAAAAGGTAGGACAGCTTTAAAGTTCAGATTGGGAAAAAGGATGTAAACAAGTTTAATTGCGAGACTTTTATCAAACAGACTGCTTGATAAAACACCCCCCCCCCCTCCTCCTCCTCTACCAGTGTCATTTGATCTCTGATGCACCTTATTCCGTCTGGGGTTGATGCGAAAACCATACAGACTGAGATAATACATTTATTGGGACCCTCCATCAGGGACGGAGAAAACATTAAAACACACCTCTGCTCCCTTATCATTAATTCATCCCAGCTTGTCTGTGACAAGTTCAGTTGACACTGCAGCTCATATTTCATTCACAAAGGCTCGCCGAGCGAGCACCTGCCAGGAGCACTTAATACCTTGTGAGGAAAAATGAAGCCGGAGAGAAAAACATAGGCTTCAATCCAACTCAACATGACAATCTGGGTGGTATTATTACTCCATGATTAACCTCAACCACTGAGCTTAAGGAGCCTGCGAGGGAATTCTTACGCTGAAATGTTATGACAAAAGAAATTAAAAGAAAGAGTTTCAATCCGCGCCCAGCGAGCGACTCTTTAGGGCGGAGCCTCCTGTCGCTGACCCTGCTCCTGGCAGACTCAGGTCTTGTGTTCTTGAAAACTGAAGATGAGATAATACCTGGTTGTCTGGCTCTCCTGTAGCCTCCTCCTGCTGATTATGCATTCATCGTCTCTTACATATTCAAAACATCACACTCGAGTCGGCTCGATGACAGATAATATTGCATAGCTTTGCGAGTGCAAAAAAAGAAAAAAAAAACATTTTATTCCTACTTGCAAACACATGTCATTTAAATTTGAGACATCTGTATATTAAAAATAGGATTTTTTTTTGTCTGTCAAACACTTCTTGGCTGTGTAGACTTATCCTGCCTGTAATTAAACCATTTCTTTCTTTCTGCATAAATGACGGTGGAACGGACGACAATGAGGCCACTTTACTCACAGAAATGATTCACTCGCCGTGGCGAAGATGTGTATCTTTCCATGCTGCATTGATAAGATCAATGCAACCTGAGCGGGGCTATTAAGTGTCTAATGTGTTTTGGAACCTGTAGATGCTACGACAGCAGGGGCATTAAGAAAGAGAGACCCTGCCAAGAGCGCCGGGGCATCAGAGAGAACCGACTCCCTGAAAGATATCAGGTTTGTCCAGAAGGGGCTGCAGAGCACAATGCAATAACCATCAGGCCAGGAAAAGGATGAAGGGAAAAACATCTTCTCACAGAATTAATGAAATTGAGTTCTCTGTTTAAAAAAAAGAAAGAAAGAAAAACAAGGCCGGTCCATCAAACTACCTTCCCAGGAGTGACACGGCTCATTTCTTTGGTGCGCACACCGAATTTGAGATCATTTCAGCAGCTAAAAACAAACATGTATTAATATTTTCTGACCCATATTTTTGCCACCACTACAGCATCAACTCAAAACTTTCTTCCATTCCACTTTAATTAACTACTTCTCATCCAACTTTGTAATTAGCAATTTCCAAATCACCCCCAGGATCTTTTTCCTTCCATGCCTTTGGCAGCAAAACAATTATTTCAGCACATGTGAAATGACATGTAAGCTGACACGATGCCTCTGCGAGAGGCCCATTTATCTTCTAGATCTTGTCTGTTATGGAGGGATGACAGTTTCTGCGGACGATTTTGGGGCTTTTTAATGTAGGGGGTTGTAGGGAGACGGAAGGCTGTTGATTTTAGGCTGCGTAGTGGGATTCTGTTGGATTAGCGTCTCCACGCCAGACAAGAACAATCAAACACAAAATGAGCTACAGCTCTCGGATTTCCAATCTGACACGAATCACCAGAAAAGGCAACATCATTGCTGGTTAATGATTTCCTTGCTAAAGAAAAGTTTCTTGCCTGTTTGCTGTCCATCAGTTCGCTGCCAACACAGACTTCAGTTCTTAAAACCCCAAAACCCCAAAACTGACTTTTCTTGGATGTATTATTGGACCTTCCATATTTTGCGCACTATAAGGTGCACTCTTAAAAAAAAAAAAAAATGAATTCTGGTTGTGTTTACAGATGTCAAAGTGAGAGGTACACGGTGCTCTGTCAAAATGTGACGTAGTGGTGTCAGAATATGCTTTTTGAATATATCACTAACGAGGCTGAAAGTTAGCATAGTCACAGTAACGTTTGTGTTAGTGGCATCAGTCTGTTTGTTGTTGGGAGTTACAGTATTGCAGATACGCTTATGCGATGTGTGTTTTTTTACGTGTTACTAGGAAGGTTGAAAGTTAGCATAGTCACAGTAATGTTACCATCATCAGTATGTTTTTTTTTTTTTTAAGTGTTGCAAACAAGGTTGCGAGTTACATTAAGGTCAATGGCCAACGAAGTATGCATTATCAGAAATCAACGCATGCTGTGGAAGCCTGAACCGTCCGACGCAAAGTATGTGTTCATTCTGATAATGCACACTTCGAAGGCCATTAACACGCTTATACCATGTTCACTTACAAAAGAAATAAATATTCAACCAGTTTTTAGTCCTATATTCTAGTTTTTTTTTTTCGTTTTGGATCGCTTTTTCACACAAAGTGAATTATTTGTTACGTGGTGCGGCGACGCTCTGACCAACAGCAGCAGCAAAGGAAAGTTATATATATGCTGTTTGTCACGATGGGTTAAATAAAGCATCAGCTCAGACAGAAGGTTCACCTCTAACTGCTTGTTTTTGTCCAGATGATGAAGCTAAAGTTTGTTTTAAAGAAGCCGGCGCAGTGATATGGAACATTTACGTTATGTGACCAGAACTTCTTTTTTAGGCGTGCATTTTCACTTTTTATACCATGGTCCGGGTGAACACTCGATTCTGATTGGCTGCTGGGTGTACATTAAAAAGTGATACACCACAATGATAACCGCACAGTGAAAAAAGAAGTTCCGGTCAAATAGCTTAAATGTTTTGTATCACTGCGCCGGCTTCTTTTAAACAACCTTTTGCTTCATCATTTGGACAAAAACAAGCGGTAAGAGGAGAACTTTCTCTCTGAACTGATGCTTCACTAAACCCATGGGAAAGATCAGCATATATATATCGCCGAATCTTGACTGCAGCCGTGGTGCGATGCGACGCAGACTATTTGTTACATGGTGCCGCGTGACAAATAGTCCGCTTTTTGTGAGAAAAGCGAGCCAAATGGAAAAAAAGACAAGAATTAAGGACTAAAAACGGTTAAT
Source organism: Oryzias curvinotus (assembly GCA_023969325.1). Classification (NCBI taxonomy): domain Eukaryota; kingdom Metazoa; phylum Chordata; class Actinopteri; order Beloniformes; family Adrianichthyidae; genus Oryzias; species Oryzias curvinotus. Next base: position 14,658,173 of record CM043710.1, on the reverse strand, counting down.
ATTTATTGCTTTTGTGAGTGACCATTATATAAGACGGTTAATGGCCTTTGAAGTGTGCATTATCACTTTTTAATGCACTTTGCGGAAGCAACCGTCCTCCGCTTAGCGTCGGATGATTCAGGCTTCCACGGCGTGCGTTAAAAAGTGATAATGCACACTTCATCGGCCATTAACCCTTACTTAATGCACACCCAGGAGCCAATCAGAATCGAGAATTTACTCAGACCATGGATTAAAGCATTGTGAATAGGCTAACACGACAAGCATGTCAGACTTTGTTGCATGTTATTGGCAAGTTTGAGAGTCAGCGCAGTCACAGTAAGGTCTGTTTTACCAATATTAGTCTGTTTTTCAGGTGACCTAAACAAGGTTGTGGTTGAAGGTTGAAGTCTGACTGACTGACAGACTTATTTCAGACTCTTTTGTCTCACTGAATGCGCCATTTAGTCCATTTTAGTCTAGTGCGCCCTAAAGAAGACACTAGTTAAAAAGCAGACCATTCATTAACGGTGCAACCCATAGTGTGAGCAATAGAGTATCTATGCTAACTTTATTATTAAACCAAGTTAAAAGGTAAATATAAATTTTACATCACAACTACGTCACTCAATAATCATTTCAGCTGATTTTCAGAATCAGAAGTACTGTATTGATCCAACACGTGGGAAATTTGTGTGTTACCGTGGCAACAAAACATAAGAGACTAAAGACTATTGAAGACTATTTACAAACAGGTAACAATGTGCAAAAGTGTGCAAAAATGTGCAAAAGTCATCTGTAACACCATGAATTATTGTACAGTGTTATTGTTGTGTTTTCATCCATTTACCATTTTTTCTGCTGATTTGTGTCTTCAAGCCAACTTTATCTGCTCAATAATAAAATAATCAAACGGATATTTCCTGCTTCCCTGACAGAGCCTTGACCTGTAACAATGTGTGCTAATAACATATTTTGCACGATATGCATTTTTGAAAGCTTTACATCTTTAACAAAATGTTTTCGGACAGTTGTAATAAAGAGGGAGGAAGCATGACAACATGAGCTGCGACCCTGCCGGATCACGTGATTCTACCAGTTTAGCCGTTCCGAATCCACTTACAGATGTGTCTCTAAACTCGGCACAACAAACACGCCTCATCCATTTTGTTAAACAGCTGCCTGACTATGATCAACCTTTGCCGTAGCGCCGCTCAAGTCGAAATCCTCTCCGTTATATAACCGACCTATTTATTTTATGTTTCTAGTGTTGCACCTGCACTGGATTACTTGCAAATGTCCTCGTGCTTGAATCCGATGGGGGACGCGTTTAAGGCGTTCGTGGAAGAAGAAGAATGACCTCCTTTCACCGGGCTAAATAATTTCTAAAATGTGGAATTGTGAAAAAGCAGAAGGAAGAAAAGAAAAATGGAGGCATATGATGAGTTGGAATAAGAGTTACCTTTTTTCCTCTTTACAATTTCTTCTCTCTCTCCCTGTAGCCCCCCTCCCTCCCTCCCTCCCTCCCTCCCACACCACTCTATCGCACTCTTTTCATTGCCCAGCTCACGTATTGAATCTGCCTGATGAAAACAGATCTCACTGCAGCACCACAATAGAATGGCTGATGCAGGAAAGATGAACCCTAATGGATTTTTTTTTTCTCACTGTGCTCAAGATTGAATATAAGGCCTGACCTCCAGATGTAGTGGATCCATTTCAACAGAGGAGATATTGTTTATAGTGAAGACAGAGAAATACATATACACACTTGGACACGCACACACGGAGGAATGTTAACACGTGCAGCCTTGTGCAGAGTCGCTTTTTAAGAGAGCCTTAAATTAGAACCAACTCCCACTATTTATCCACCCATGTCAAGTGAGGAATTCATAATGATACCATCTCATGTTTGAACTGCAGAGTTTGCTTAATTACTCTGCTCAACAGACTGTGTCAAGGTGAGGCACCCATTTAATAGACACTCAGTTCTCAGCAGAAATTGAACCTCAGCTATGGTTTGGTCGTTTTGTCGAGGAAATTATTTGATTTAGAGCGTTTGCTTTATAAGATCAATTGGAATGAGAGTAAGGAGTTAGAAAAAAGAAGAAAAAGTTCACTTGAAAAATAATCTTGATCGCAGATGTCGGATAAAAAATGGAAAAAGGCGGCTACAGCTTTAAAGTCCCACTCCGATCAGTGGTTTTTAAATTCGGATTATGCTGTTTTTTTAGCCAAAATGTAAAAAAAAAAAACAAAACCTGTAGTTAGTAGGTAATAGTTTCTTCAGAACGGCAGGAGTTAATTTAAAATTTGCCTCTGAGTTGTGGGCAGTAGTGACCTTGCCTTCATTTCCCATGATCCCTTTGTTTATACTCTCTCCTGCTAGCTTACAGCCCCTCACAACCCCAAGCTAACATTACCGGTGCAACAAAAACATCGAGCAATAATGGAGGTATCCAGCCGTACAGTTTAGCTTCAGATTCCAGCTCAAACGAGGAAAACAAAGACTTTAATGGATCTATTTGTCTACAAGTGGATGCATGGGAATGGAGAGGAGCAGGGAGCTTGTGACTCACTGAATGTAGATTTTACATAACAACCACAAGCTTTTTCCAGCGGCATTTTTTCATCCTGATTCACACCAATTTCAATGAAGAAGTATTTATAAATGCAATTTGAAGCCCGACTTTCTTTCCATATGTCCGTCTTTAAGGGGAAAATGCTACAAGAACATGTCAAAAACACCAAAAACAAGATTTTCATCGGAGTGGAGTTTGAAATATATTTCTAAAACGCCTCATCTTGATGAAGCTCATCACACAGCCTTTTAGAAAATCACCTTCCTTTGCGTTTTTCCCAAAAAAAAAAAAAAAAAAAGAAAAGGCCTCCCCAAAGAACAGGGTTCATGGAAACAGCAACAGCAGTTTACTGCCGTTTGCATGTTTTAAATCCATGTTCAGTGTGTGGAAGCTGAACACCTCGAACCTCATGCATTTTTATCACACAGCCAGCTGAATTCAATCTATTAAAAGCAGAGTGTGACTCTCTGAAGCAGAAACAAACACACTGGCTGTGGAGAGAAAGGCTGGCCAATCAAGCACTGTCTCCACAGTAAAGGTCATGACCAAACTGTGAAATGAATATGAAGATAAATGACACATGAATCCAATACATCAGGGGAATATTGTTCCATTCTATATAATGCAAGGCGTGTTTAGATTTCAGATCCTTATTCGGACTGATTCCAGCAACACAAGCATTGACTGTTGTTTACCTTTTTCCTCTTCTGTTTGTGATGCAGGTTTGAGTGTGCTTGACCTTAACATGAATCTCTACTTTTTTTTATGTAAAGCGAATAATGTAAATAACAAACTCCATATTTTAGCATGCACAATCAGTGTTATTTATTAATAAAAAACAATAAAGCTCAACGGAAAAAGAAACATTACAGCGTTTTACCATAAAAGTGCAGCCTTCAGGCTATTTCTGGAGCTGTTTATGATATCTAGTCATTTATGGCAGTTTGAGGTTCCTGACCATCAAAACCCTAAAAACAAAGGAATGTTGTTTATGTTTACTTTGTTTACCATTTGTGTTCTGTCATTGCAGTCGTGGAGCTGCAGTCACACAAAACATAGAGACACGTGTTTAGATCTCAGAGGACCTGAGAGTGACAGTTATATGAAAAAAAACAAAAACAAAATTATTCTAATTAAAGAAAAATCTCTGTACTCCATGTTTATCTGTTTATTTTAGGATATATCAGAGACAGCCTGTACAATCTGCTTTTGACCTGCTATTAAGATGCTAATGTGTAAAAAAAAAAAAAAAAAAAAAAGGTTTCTGTTCAGATTTGAAACCATAATCAGCACACATTCATGTTTGGAGACCTGACAGGTCGACTGATGCTTAATGTTAGAGCAGATTTGTTGCTGATAGATTAACCAATTACCTTTTTTTTTGTAGCTGCTAAAAAAGGCAGCTACAAAATAATAATTGACTCAATTGACTAAATATTTGCTTAAAAGGTGGGGCTGCAAAAGTTGAATCTTTAGAAACTAAAAGGGCCCCTGTTTCTAGAGTAAAGATCTTATTCATTCTTATTCATTTCGAATCGAGAAGGTGTGTTTAGTAGCAAAATTATGTGTTCAAACATTTAAACTTTGGTGAAGTTGACACATTGCGTCAACCAATCAGGGACTCAGCTTTGGGTACATGTCTTTTCCAGTGGCTCGATCGGTGGGTAGAATACGAATTCAACATGGCTGGCCGATACGAAGGCTCATGTCTTGAACTACCATCCATTTTCTCAACCCACTGCTTCCCTTCTGGGGGTGCGTGGTTGCTGGAGCCTGTCCCAGCTACTGTTCGGTCGAAGGTGAGGTGAACCCTGGACAGGTTGCAAGTCTGTGTATTTTTCTTATCTTGATCAAGAGAATAATAAAAAAAGGGCATTTGTTTTATTCTTGTATCTTTCCCCTCTCAGGTTAATGCGGGACAGCCTGTCATCAAACTGGGTCACAGAGACGCAGAAGTAGCTGCTCCTGCAGCGGGAGGGAAGCTTACCGTACCGGGACAGACTGAAGGATTTCAATCATCCAGGCATGTAGACGTGAATGTTTATGTAGAGCATTTCACAAAAAAATATAAAGCTGATCTCTCTACATCATCCATGTCTTCCATTCATTTTAATGAGATGAACACAGAGACCGCTCCATGTAGCAATCGGGCTACAAACGTCTGGGAGTAGCTCCGCCCACACGCGTCTGGGGCATCAACTCATGAAAACATTTTTGGACAGGCAATTTGACGCGCAAATCCCATTTGGTGTGAATGTAGCATTAGTTTAAACAAAAAAACATGTCGTCTTAGTGACTAAAATATTTTTCTAAAATTTGCCTTGCCCCATAGACAGACCAATTTTTTTTTTTCTGCCTATTTAAAGAAAATTTTCCAACGGAGTCAGAATTTGTGACTTCTTTCGAAGTCGTTTCTGCAGAAATCCTCCAAATCTCCCTGTTCCATGCTATGGTTTGAAGCGCTCATGTGATGCACCGGCCCAGACAGTTCGACTCACCGAGGGCATTTGGCTGGAGACAAGGTGGTTGTCCTGCGCCAGCATGTTGGACATCATGAGTGTGGGCAGCTCTGGGTAGGAATAGGGGTTTATGAGCCCGTTGTGCTGCAGCGAATGGCAGAGGTAGCCCGCAGAGTCGTGCTCCATCAGGTGCAGAAGAGGAGGTTCGGGGTGGTTGGGGGGAGTGATGGGTGGTATCTCATAGTCTTCATCCCCGGCTCCACTTCCACTGGAGGCACCGCCTCCTCCGCCTCCTCCTCCACCGCCACCCGTCTGACCCGTGTAGCTCTGAGTAAAAGTAACAGACAAAACATTAAAAACAATGACAAGAATTTTATTTAACAAGATGGGAGAAGAGGAAATCAGGGTCATTAATTCGCTGCTGTAATGGGTTCACCTACTCCTTAGTTGATGTGAAGATGTACTGACATAATGGTCTTTACGTTTAATCAACATATGATTTTCATTCTTTCCTAAACATAAAGAAACCAAAAAAAGTCAAAACTATCCATGGTATGATTTAAAAGAAATGTAAATCTAATCTGCAGCACAAACTGATCACCTGGAAGTGGGAGAAACCTCAACAGTCAATGCAATGGTAATCTGTAGGGGGGAATATCCATTGACAAAGAAAAGAGGGAAAAAAAGCTTTCATTTAAAGACCTATAGATGAAAGTAGCATTATTTAACAAACACTTTGCATGGTGGTGGGTCGGTGTTAGTTTGGGCTTTGTTTTTGTCTCAGGAGTTTGGTCAATTATTTTTGAAGATGGGTTGTGAAAAAAAGGACAGATTGGAATCAGGCAGGCAGGCAGACGACGACGATGTTCCAAATGTTGTAGTTAGAAATGTAAAAAAACTGCAAACTTTGATTACATTTGTACATTTTGTCTTTCTTTTCTTTTCTTTTTTTTTTTTTTGGTTTCTAATAAATATTTTTTGGCCCCATTTCTACTTTGTCTATAAACTTGAATTGAATTTATATATTTTCCTAACTGCATCACTTGCAGTTATAGTTCTGCACTTAATTTTGAAATGTGCAAAAAAAATTACAACTTAAAAATAAAATGTAATATTTAATATATTGCAGTTTTAAGGCAACAATTGTAAATATTTTCATCTTTTTATTTTTTTAACCATCACATTTTATATAAAAAAAGCTCTCAGTTCTGACTTGTAGAATTTATTTTGAAATAAAAAAACATCTCATATCTTTCCTTAACCTCCTTTTTTGTCAAGATGGCTTTCGTTCACCCAATTATTTATATATTGTATCTGCAACATATATTTTTTTTACCTAATCGCTGTATGCACATAACCTACATGTTTCTATTTTGTCATTTTTGTTATACTGATATTGTGACAGCATTTAATCCCATCGTACATGTGGAACGTGACCATTAGGTCTGCACAATAAATCGCAAATTTATTGTTATCATGAATCCAAGCTGTGCCATATGCATATCGCAAAATGTTTAAATAGTTACCTTAAATGTGCTAAAACACAAATGAAATTAATCCCTTTATGCATTTGACCAATCAGATAGAGCCCTTTTATGTTTGATGCTCACCTATGTAGACGAGGGTCATCTGGAGTATAAATTGTATAAGTTGTTGACTCTTATTTAAATTAAAATGTTGCACTAAAATGGAAATTATGCTTTTGATTGTTTTGCTATTTGTTCATGTATCGCAAGTTATATTGTCATTGCATTATTGATCACTGATATAGCAAATGGCGAGTTTTCCTCATATTATGCAGCCCTAGTGACTTATTTTTTCTATATCTATCTATCTTATAGTGGAACAAAAAGTCAACTTTACAGAGCCGGGAATAATAGGATATTTACATGTTCTGTGTAAATTGGCACTAACACCACAAGTCCAATCAGATCAGAGTTATGGAGCCAGAAGAAAGGAGAAATAGCAGGGAAATTCAACTGGCAATGAAAAGCAATTTTTTCTGAGACGATTCAACTTGACTCGCATTGTAATGACTGAGTCAAATTAATCATCACAAATAATATTTTGGTGTCAGCCATTCAAGGGTTTTTTAATAGAATTTTTATGATTCATGTCTAGCAGTATACATCAAACAGTCAGTTCTGCAACATTTCTGAAATCAATTCAATATCGTCTTTGTGTAGGCTGTCATCCTCGGCAGCAGAGTGGTCATTTATCTCTCAAACAGATACTTTTAGAAAATAAGGGGCATGAGGAGATGGAGGAGAGGAGAAAGGATTCAGGAGTATATATTCTTTTCCTTATATCGCTCAATTCTGCTTTGTCAAAAAAAGGCAAACACCTTTTTTTTTTTTTTTTTTTTTTTTTGAGCTATAAAAAGAAAATCCGGTCTGACAACCGAATGCTTTCTCCTTGGAAATTAAAATCCCATCTTAATGTGAACAAACTTTAATAAACTTCAGAAATAATTAACAAAAGCTCATTTACTGTTTAACGTTGATGTTTGTTCATTTTGAAGTGCTTCAAATACTTTGTGCTTGGCTATGCTTTTGTTTCCATTGATATCACTCTGAAACAGACTCTCGTTTGGTTTCCACCTTCAAGCAGAATTTAAATGCATCCAGAAAAATTCTACCGAGTGAGGAACCAATTTAAATGGGAAAATCTCAATTATATATTTCATGGTCATAAAAAAAAAAAATCGAGCCAGACAGCCAGCATGGAAGGTATGCCAAAAAGAGAAAAAGAAAAAAAAAGTAAGATTAAAACTGATCTGGCTCCCTCATTTTGTCTTCCTCTGTCCTAAAATAACCCTGAAGCAAGTTGATATTAATTTCTCTGCATTGTCCTTTGAAGACAGATGTTTTCCTAAACCTGTGGGGATGGTGTTATTGTGAGGTCTAATAGACGAGAAAACGAACATTTCCTGAGATTCAATTCCCCTCATAATTGTTGGAAGGAAACTAAATTGTCTGCTGTAAACACTGGCGCCATTGTGCGAAGTGAGTTGTCGTCCCTTTGAGCCACCTCGGAGTGCCGGAGATCGCCGGGTAATCTAGGGATGCCTAATCACTGAGAGGCGAGTTCATCCATCAGCTGGTTTTTTTACGGTGTATCAAGGAACATCGAAGTGACATGAGACATTTTCCTGCTTGGCTGCATTTGGTCGTGGAAGGGGGGGTGGGGGGGGGGTGAGGACTGAAGAAGTGTCATATGTTAGATTGCTGTGAAGGTTCATCCAGTGTCCTTGATGATAAAATGTAAATATCAAGGACGTTCCCAGTTGGATTGTGGCGAGATAAATTATTCATATGCCTCTTGTGCAGAGTGAAATTGCAAATACAGATGTGCACCCCAAAAATAATGTATACTCCCCTCTCCTTTTTGAAAGATACCTCCCCATCCCCAACACTAACCCAAAAAAGGTGGGATTTGCTGGATCATGTAGGTCGTGTCAGGGAGGGTATTTTTTTTTTTTTTTTTTTTTTCTTAATGTGTTGTTTCTCTTTACCATTCCCATTTTTGCTTCATTTTTCAGGCACACTAAGGCGAACACACGGTTTCATGTTGCAGAGCGTGAAACACAATCTGCAACATTTTAATTAAGAGACAGATTTATCATCTCTAAGTGTTACATAGCAGTACACCTTTCATTTGAGAGAAGCAGATGAATAGACAGTTGGTCTGGGACTGAGAGAGAAAATAACATTGATTGGGGAGCTTTCCAGCTTGTCTTTTATTTGGCACAGATCTCTCCTTCCGTCTGTAACACTGCCTGAGTACTCAAGGCTGTCTGAAGTGATGATATTGACTGCGACTAATGGCTCATTATCTGTATATTCTTCTTATTATTACATTATTGTTGTGGTGTCTGTGGAAATCAAGAGTTGGGATACCGCCGACTAAATATTAAGCCAGACGTCAATGTTAGAAAGGTTTTTCTGTCAAATAACATTTAGCTTTTTTATCAAATCTTTTGGTGCACATAAGAAGGAAGGTCTCATTGATTGAGGTTTGTTGTTTTTCTGTTACCGTATTTTGTCGTCTGTAGCGCCCACCATCAATGAATGGTCTGTTTCTGAATTTATGCCATAAGGCGCAACGAACTATGAGACAAAAGAGTCAATAAAAATTTTGTCAGTCGTACTTTATTAACTGTGTTCACAGTAACTTGATAGCATGTTCACAATACCTTTAACTCCAAACCTTGTTTGCAGCACGTAAAACCCGACTGATACCGCTAAAACAAATGTCCTTGTGACTACGCTAACTCCAAAACTTGCTAACATGTATAAAAACAGTCCGACAAACATTAGCGTTCAAAAACATACTGATACCGCTAAAACAAACGTTATTGTAATTATGCTAACTCCAAACCTTGTTAGTAACAAGTAAAAAACAAACAAACAACAGTCCGACAACTCTACACGTTAGTCGTGGTAATGATTCTTAATACTTTTTACTCCTAACTTTGCGTACAACACATAAGAAAACAGATAGATACCGCTAAAACAAACGTTACTAAAAACCTTGTCATTCGTGCGCAACGTAGCCACCTTAGAAATGCTAGCCATGCTAGCATATTCACAATACCTGTGACTTCCAACCTTTTTCGCAACATCTTAAAAAAACCCAGCAAAACAAACAATATGATGACTTTGCTAACTCCCATTCCTATGAACACGTAAAAGAACACAGTCTGAAAGCGCTACATGTTAGCCACATCAGAAGTGTTAGCCATGTTAGCGTATTCATAATACCTCAGTCTTTCAACATTATTTGCAACAGGTAAAAAAAACAAAAACAGACTGACATTACAGTGACTACGCTAACCTCTAACATTGTTAGTGATGCTGCGTTCACACCAGTTGCGTGTGGCGCTTTCAAGAACGTGCTGTGGTCCTGTTTGTCCTGATAAACTTATCATGCTCTTATTTTTAAAAGGGACCTAGATTGACTTTTATTCTGAAATGCAGGAGGTACTTAGAATTCTCTATGTCCAATTGTAATTAAAACAGCAGGAGACTGAATGCTTTAGGATCAAATCAATTATAAATTGTGGGGTTTTCATTTGGATTCTCCATGTCTGAGGGGTTAAATCTATTACCTAAACAAATTCAGTCAGAAAATATAGTTCAATAGTTCATTTTAATAAAAAAAATTCAAGTCACTATCAAACCAAAGTCCCCAAGTGGTCATAGTGCCGCATTCCCACGATCAAGCGGGAAAAAGTTCAATCGGCTGAACTTCTAGCGCACGCTCAATGAATGCCAAATTTGTAAGTAAGCCCGCGACCAGATTTAAAAACTTGCACGGTGATGCAGGATCATGAGCGTTCCGGATGCAGAAGCTAGAAAACTTTGGTCTATGCGCACTTGCATAGAGTTTTAATTGAAAGTGGCTGCTTGAACATGAGTCGACGCAGCCGGTGTGACTGCAACAAAAAACACCGTCCAACACCGCTGCACTCGGGTTAGCATATTCACAAAAACGCCCCACCTTGTATGCAGCAGGATGAATCCCTATATAATGCGCTATGGATTATAAGATGCACTGTCATATTTAGAAAAAAAAAATAAGGCTTTTAAAGCACCTTGTAGTACGAAAAGTATAGTGTTCCTTTCAACTCATTTGTTGTTATTGACGAAATTCCTATCTCATCACCAAGGAATTGATTACAATTATGATTGCCAATCAAAGCATATAGGATGTATTTGTGGTTTGTGTCCAGGCCCGGCACTGCCCTTGAAAGACAATCCCTGATGATAACCCCATTCACCGTCACACCTAAGAGATGTGGCGTTTGGAATTTGCATTAATATCTTGTAATTGATTGTGACCAAACATGATGCTTTGCATTATGGGTAAGCATCACTTTGAGGTCATCTGGGTGGCGGATAATGTTTCAGAAGTCCTGTTCACATGCAGCACTGAACAGAAAAAGCTGCCGTGGCCGTGTTTATTGTAAAGAAACAACATGCCGTCCTTTTTTCCAATGGCTTCGCCATAATTTGAATGTAGCTGCTGCTTCTAGACGTTGATGCCTCTTGCAGTTCTATCGTTTTTTCTGCATAGTTTTGGGTATGCACTCCCAGAAAGACTGATTAAAATGTTTTGTGCTTGAAATAATCATTTCCCATTTACAGCTGGATCTGCTTTGATGCTCACACACGCTGATGGTCCATTAATTGAGTGGAATTTTTTTAATTAGCATCTGCATTTTATACTTCCAATAATTTAATTCTTGATCCTCTGAGGACCTGAGGATTTCTTAAATCTTAAACCTCATATAGGAACTCATTACTTCTTTTTCAACCCTATAGCAAAGCGGTTTCTCTGAGTGGAAAAAAACACAGTGAACATTTTATAAAGTGACACATGTAGAGGTGTGCAATAGCCATACTATCAGGCTGATTTTCTTTGGTTCTACACAGATGAAGAGTTTGGAGTTCTCCCAAGTCCATATTTCTTTCCAGGAGCGGGCAGAACAGGCAGCTCGAAGACAGATGATGACATATCTGTCTTAACATTAATGTGCACTTATCTGCCCATTGGAGAGCTTTGTCAGTGTTGATTTATGCTTAAAATCCCTCACATACCAGCAGTACTTCCATCACTCCACAGACTCGTCTTTCCAACACCTTCCCATCACCCCCTCAAAGCACTAAACACAGACTCAGGCCGTGTTATCTCAACTTTTCATGTGGTCTGGCTTGAAAACTGTGGGTTAATCTCTTGATTTTTTAAAAGCATTGGCTGTTTTCATTCATTGTGATCTCCTCGATCAAGATTATGGAGGATCCTGTTTACCAGAGGACATAACAACTCTTGTTTCAATGTGACACAGTTCTCATTTAGCAGAAAAAAAGAGCTTACATTCAGTTGACTAATGTAAACATTAGGAGCTTTTTGCCAGCTGTTTTTTGTTATTCTTCTCCTTTTCATCTGGTGTTTTCATCTATCCATCTCCTGTCTCGCTCGTCTCGGGCTTAATTAAAGCCATAGCTGTTCTTCTGCTACGATATCATGTCAGGGGGGTATCAACACGCCACAGAGCCTTTTCTCTTGCAGCTTGAGGGCGTGGGGGGGGGCTGAGTTCAGAGGATCTCGTTACAGCTAACCTACACCTCCATTTTTTTCTCTTCTTCTGTAGGCCGGCCGAACACCATCCTGCTCTGTCCAGACAAAAACACTTCTGGATTCACGATCTGTCCCAACCCGGTCATTCATCACATCTCTTCCTTAAAAAGCCCCATCTGAATTATTTATCCATCACTGTTAAAGTGTTTGGAAATGCAACGACGAGGATGCTAAACAACCATATTGGGAACTTGGAAGCTCTCCTTCCAGGCAATGAAGTGCAACAGGAAAGAAAATATGGAGCGAATGAAAAGTATGACCAAAATACCCAAAGATGCAAATGCCCCCATTCACCCTAAACTCCCAATTGATGATGTTAACCCTCCATTGACTAAAACCAGCCTTTCTAATTGCACAGAGACACTTTTCTTTCATGTTTCTTTTCCTTCTCCCTGGTGTATCCTGATCCCAGCACTCGTCTCACTTGTCAGTCGGGGTCAGGAGGTCATCTTCATCTGATCACGTGTCAGAACAGATTAGAATCAGAGCTTTTGTGCCATGTCATATTTCATTATGCATTTGACTCATCTAACAGGTCCATGGGTCAATCGGATTTGATTGGATGACAGAAATGATATAATTTGCGTTTAACCCAAGGCTGCATGAGGCTGTGAGTGGTGTACTAATGCCTTCTGCAAAAACAAACTGCTAATTTAAAGTGGCACACCGCAGAACTGAAGGATGGCAAGAGCTGTTGCACAGAGGAATGAGCTTATAGAGGCTTTATCAAATGATGTGTCTGTTTCACATATGCTGTCTTGTTATTTAGCACAGCAATGCTAGCATTCATTGACATTTTTTTCACAAATATCCTCAGAAAATATCTTATCATCTCCCTTTGTGTTATTTTCCGTTTCGTCCATCACCTGTAGTTACAACAGGTTTCATTCAGGTGAAAAGATGAAGCTTTTTTTTTAAATGTGTCAAACAATTTTTTTTTCTCTCTAGGAGATAACGTTGTCGACAAATGTTCCTGAAACTTCAAACTTCCAAAGAATAATAACTGAGAACCACAAGAGAAACCTTTTGATTGAACCAGATTGAAAATGCGTCATATATAAAAAAAAAAAAAATCTATGGTTTGACTCAAATTAAAGGGGTCAAAAGTGCCAATCAAAGACAAAAGACTCAATAAACAGGAAGCAAAATGAGGTTAAAGAAAAAAACCCGAGTATTCCATCAGCTATTGTGTAGGGGGGCGGCCGTGGTGCAGAGATAGAGTGGTCGACCTCTGATCTGCAGAGCGTAGGTTTGGTTCCGGCCGTGCCTGCAAATGTGTCGAAGTGTCCTTGGGCCAGACACTGAACCCCACATTTCTCCTGGCGGTTATAGGTTGGTGCCAGAATTAAGGGGCGGAGCTTCCACTAGTGCGTTAATGTGTGTGTGTGTGCATGGGTGAATGGGACTGCAAAGCACTTTGGGCTTCTAAGAAGCTCTATATTTGTATATGTCGTTTACCATTTACGTAACATAAACGTTTTTTTCCTACATTTTTAGAAAAATTTGAAACACAAAGAGATGATTCACATTAAAAATGTGAAAAAGTTTTCACATAAAAGGGGTTTCTGTTGTGGTTTGATCCAAACAGGGCATTTCAGCCACTTAACGTCACAGTTGCAGCATTCAATGCAATAGTTCTTCACATTCAAATAAAAAAATAATTTTTATTTTTTTTTTTTTTTTGGAAAACTTGTCAATAAACGGTTTCCTTCCTATTCAGAAAACTAAAATATATATTCTTTTGTAGTTAAAAAAACATTATTTTGACTTTAAAAACAAGGGCCTTGCTCGTTGGCAGCTTGTTGTGGCTCATACACGTATAACTGGTAGTTTTATTATTCTTTTCATTTCTTTTAGTTTTCTTTCTTCATTAATTGTTGCATTTCTTGGAATAATTTGTCACTTTACCTGCACTTTTACTGGTGTGTAGCCATGACTTTTATCAAATTTGACGCCTATGGGTATAAATATAAATCAAACCAGTTTTGCTTCAAATTTACCTTAATTTACCAACTACATGAAAGCAAAAACATAGGTAAAACACTTTTTTTTTTCTCCACTGCTGGGAATAAATTCAGACATCAAGAGGTAAAAGGAATTATTCACATTTTTTATGCTAACATGAACCACAATTTAAAACCCAAAATCCTTTGGAGAGACGCCCACAAAACTAGTATAAAAGCGACATAATGATGACGTCACTCTGCCCCTCAAAAGAGAGGAAGGGACCTGTGGGACCATGGCAATGAAAAGGGAGTTGGAGCTAGTTCCTTTGGTGGGGAGAAAAGGCGTTTTTCAAGCTAAGTGGACGAATGTATACTTTGCCGTACTTTAAGGGGCGGCCATAGTCTCGTCCCTGGTCTGCAAAGAAGTTAACGCAATGCTCAAAGAGTTCAACATAAATCGTTGCTATATTACAAATCATTAAAATTATGAAAAAATGTACAAGTGAGGAGTAAATCTGAACACTTTAGCATTTGCTATGCTGTACACAATGTTCAGAAATATGTCCAAATTGAGTGTAATCGTGACAGAAGCTCGTTTCAGGGTAGCTGGAGAAATATCCAGGCGGAGCAAGTCGTTGAGCGCCGAAGAATTTGTGCGATTGTATTATGAAAGTGGCTGATATGAGCTGCATTTACATTGCGCAAAACTCAATTAAGATTCTAGAAAAGTTGAAAATACACAATTTCACGATACACAGTTTTCATTAAATCAGATGTAAATAAACACAAACCAACTCACGCTATAGGTCATTCAAAAATATGGCAACGGATGTGAACAATGATTTTACAGCTGATTCATTTAAATTTCTGCCGCGCCACGTCATCGTGATCTATCAAATGAGACACTGACGACGTCTTAATCAGGCCATGGAGCGGCGAGCTCCTCACACGTGGGAGCGGCTACGGATGAAGCAATTTGGGGAAATCATGGTTGGTGGAGGAGCTGTGGATCCAACAATTCCGCATGACACGCTCAACGTTTGATGAGCTGTGTGGGACGCTGTGTGACGCTGTGGGACCGTCTGCTGTGCGGCCAGTTCCAACCAAGAAGCGCATCGCCATCTGGTTGTTGGTCACGTGACTCATTTAAATCGACATAAAGTGCTTCCGTTGCAGTTTTCCAAATATGTCAATTTTAATAAAAAAACCACCTCCTTCAAGCGCAAAAACTTTTTTTTTTTTAATATTTTGAGGTTTTTCGATACTGTAGTGTTTCTATTAGGCCAATTTACCATTGCATATCTAATTTCCACAATTTCATAGTCAATGGAAACAAAAGTTAATGGTTGCCTTAGAACAATAAAACAAAGGCCTTAAGTCCAATTCTGGGTTCCTAAATTTTCCCTCCTCTACCAAAACTTTGAGCACCTGAAATAGAGAATATTTACTCCTTCTTGTTGGCAACTTTAAAAGTTGTCTTTTTTTTGAGTCTTGTCTTTTATCCACTTTCGCTTAATTCTTTTCACTACTTTTGAAAGAAAAAGACATTGAATTATTCTTTTTTTGTTTTTCTTTCTATGTTGTGTCACCCCTATAGGGGTTCAATTTTCTAACTAGTATTGATATAACGTGTAATAATTACAATGATATTTTGGTATGTAACACGGGAGACGTGAAATGTCAACAGGCGAGAGTTCAGCTCCTATAATGATCCACAGATGCTGCAGTTTCAACCAAAACTCTGATCTCCAGTGATACGGTAGGAAAACAAAGCAGCAGATTTCTCAGGTTTCCCAATAATCATGTCGGGTGATTGGGATGTTGATATGGTTGTGGATAGTGGGGGAGGGGTGTGGAGAAGGAAGAGGAGGGGAGGATGGAGAGGGAAAAAGATGGGGTGGGGGGTTGAGGATTTCAAATAAGAACGATAATCAAACTTATTGCCTGACAGGGTGAATCTCGGATTACAATGTAGCAGAAATAAGACTATTATTTCTCTCCTGTCTCTTCCAGTTGGAAGCAACCATATCTCCAAAAAACGAGGGGGAAGCCTTTTTTTTTCTTTACTTATCGTCACACTGCTGCTTTTTTTTTTTTTTTTGTCTGCAACAGAAGCAGCCCAGAAAGAACTAGTCAGACAAATGCTGTTTAATTACTGATCCCACAGTAGTCTTCTGTCTATGCCCTACTGTCAGATATCATCACCAACATGTGGACAATGGCACCTCTGTGTCTGAATGACAAAGCTGTAAGCCAATGGGCAAAAATAAGGGGGCAAAACTGTCAGGATGAAGGGTTGGAGGTTCTGCTCTGACCGATTCTAACAATGTTGGAAATCACAAAGGGTGTGCTGATGGTGCAAGTCATCCAAACAAATGTGTATTATTCAGAGAATTATTAGGACCCCCGTCACCCACAAACAATCGCAAGGGTCTATACAAGCATGTGGCTGGAGAAAGTGGATACCGTATGTGCATTGCTGGGTCCACAAATGTTTTATTTCATTTGATCGAAATAGTGGATTTCTGCCAAAAAAACAATATATTTTGTGTTGTTTTTGAATAAAACCCTACAGTAGGTGACTGACTCTCTGCCATGCTTGTGCGCGTTTGTGTGTTTGGACTCAGCATGTCTTATGTCCCTGCTTGAGAGTCAATGAGGCTGTGTATCGGAGGCTGGCACAGCTGGTGGGAGCAGGAGACAAACATCTGGACCCTCGTACTCCTGGTGCCATTGTCAATAAGAGGCTGGTTGTGAGTGGAGGCGAGAGGAGGAGACGGCACTTCAGTGTCAATGAACCTCCCTGTCTGTCTCTCACCAGGTCTGTGATGCAACTTGAGGCGCGACTGTCCTCGATAGCAATAACACGTTGACCAAAACATTAAAAGTCCCACTCCGATCATTTTTTTTTACCAATTATAAAAGTGTTTTCAGTAGTTTTGAAAAAAAATTATAACTATAACATTTTAAGCCAAAAAAAAAAAAAAACGTGTCATTTTCTAGGAGATAGTTTCTGCAGAGCAGCAGGAGTTCATTAGAAATTCGCCTCTGAGTTGTGGGTGGGACTGTTGGTGTTGAGTAAGCCCGTCCCCACTTCCCATTACCCATTTGTTTACGCACTCTCCCGCTAGCTTACAGCCCCTCACAACCCCTACTGGTGCAACAAAAATGATAAGAAATGTAGGAGAGATCCACCCACTGTACAGTTTTAAGCCAGATGCAAACTCAGACGCACATGGATCTATTTGTCTACCTATTGTAGTTTTCTTTTAATCAGTATTTTTTCAACTGCCCCTGATTCCTAATAATTTGAATAAAGAAATACTCAAAAATGCAATTTTAAGCTTAACTTTCTTTATAAATGTCCCCCAATCTTTATAAAAATGCCACAAGAAAAGAGGTCCATAATCGACAGATTATTTTACCTCACAGCAGTACTTTATTATTTAAAATAAAAAAATAAATAAATAATAATAAAAACAAATGATTAATCACTTATTGAAAATGGATAAATTTATTGACTTTCAATGATGTTACTTCACTTGCTCCAAAAAATTGATAAGTTGATTCATGATTTTTCCTAATGTAGCATAATTTTGCACATATTTTAACTTTTGATAGTTGATCAAATTTTCCTATGAAAATTCCTGAACCAGTGTTCTGTCTATTTTACTGATATAGTATTATTTTTTGATCACATCAATGACTTTTATAAGTGACATAATCTGCATATATTTTGGATACTTCATTGCCATGTTGATTTCTAAAAGTTATTTTTTACATAATAATTTAAGTAATTCATCTTTGTCCTTTGCTTTATTGATATTTCAAGATTCTTAATTCTGTCTGATAAAAGCTAGGAACCGGATGTTGATAAATCATGTAATAAAATGGTTACAGTAGAACAGGGGTGGGATTATATAAATTCGCTTCCTTCCACTCCCTTTCAAGCAATATTTATTATCTCTAATTATCCCAAGTTTGATTAGTTATTGTATGAACGTATAACTGATGATTGTATTGTTTTTTGTGTATTATTCCTATTTGATTGCTTGAAAAAAATCATTTCAAATAAAAAAAAATCCTAAAAAAGCCTAAAAATCACCATTTTCATTGGAAAGATGAAGACTGTTTACATTTATGACGTTTTTTTTAGTCAGAAGTAAAGATGCTAAATAAAGACAACTTATCTAAATCAACCACAAGAAGCAGTAGATGGAAAAGTGTTGAGTATTCTAAAGGGAATGTGGATCCTCTGGGAATAGACCTCCTTTATTTCTTTTTATTTTTTACTTCACTGCCAGTTGCTAATGGCTAAAGTAACTTATTTATGGCAAATGCTGACCAATTTACCTTTATGTAGGTCAGGGTTCCCATCATGTTATAACGTGAAACTTCCCCGCATAAAGCTGCAGGCCACAGATGCGCCGCCATCCTCCATCTTTCTAACATTACGCCGTACTAACATACAGGGAACATAGGTGCTTTAAATACAAAATAAGAGACTTTTATCTTTGGACGCGGATGAACTAATTTGAGGAGTTGTTTCTCTGAAGGAAGAGAGCCAACTTGGAATGCTGTCAGCTGGGGGCTTTTTTTTTACACCTAGAAAATAGCGCATCAATAATTAAAGGAGTATTTTGCTAATGAATTGTGATTCTGGGTAACATTTTTTCTTCCTAATAGCCCACAGGCCTTTTCTTTCAGGATAACAAGAAAAGAAAAAAAACCTGATTCAAGGCCAACTTAACAAGTTCTATCTTTAAAAGATAGAAAGACAGAAATAAAAGCCTCTAAAAGGCTTAATATAAACTGTATAGTTCATGCCTTTAGGAGAACTCTGGTTTTTAATCTGACACAAGAGTGTTTGGTCTCTAACCATTTCAGCCAGCAGGGTGAAAGGTTTAAAAAACATCTTATAGTTGCTGTTAGATTTATCGGATCACCCAGGGCAACGGCAGGATGGACAGCTTGCCAAAGTGATGGCTTTACCCAACCATGCAGCCGTGCATTTATACATAGCGCCATGTCAGACGAGTAGAACAGAGTGCTTTTAAACGGGGCGAGAGGATGAAGAAGGTGAGGAGGAGAGCTTCTAAAAGGCCAGCGGGGAGATCGCTCCATCTTTCCTCCTCTGCTGCCGCAAATGTGCCTCCAAATCTTTTTTGCTTTTGTCTCCGCTCCCTGCTTTGTCAGCGAACAGCTAAAGAAATATTTTGTCAGGCTGCTCTTTGTTTTCGTTTTTCACAAAAGATGGAAAGAGAAAGAGAGAGAGAGAGAGAGAGAGAGAGAGAAAAAAAGAAGGGGGGAAAGAGGTGGATCGTGGGGTGCGTAAAGTAAAGGCTGTTGCCAGAGGTTATAGGTGGGAGAAACACCAAAAGAATGGAAGAAAAGTGTGAGTGAGTAACAGAAAAAGTGAGTAAATGAGCTAAAAACTTTCAAAATAAAAGCCAGAGGATATGGTTGTTTCAAAAGTAGATGGTGGTCGGTTAGGGATAGTGAAGTGTAATTGTAGGGATCACCAGAGAAACAGTCTGCTGAAGGAGGAGTCTGCCACTCTAGTACCTTTGCCTCAATCTAAACAGCGGGAGGAAGCTGTAAATCAGACTAATGTGTGCAAGCTGTAATTCAGACCAGCAGGGCCAGGGCACCAGTGCAGGGACCCCGAACGGAGGGAGTTTACAAAACGCCGCCGCCAAGCTTTAATCAGTGCAATCATCCGAAGATTCTGTCTCCCCCAATCAGCTGGCTTCCTGTCAGTCACACACGACTAAACCTGACCAATCGGGCTTCACCGCCATCCCAGACACGCCGGCTGGGGTTTGGGCTGTGGCCAAACAGGGGAATTACTCATCCAAACTGGAAAGGTGGAATGGGTCTTTAATTCAGAGCACAGAGAGAAGAGGTGATAGATTTGTCAAAGGTTGAGCATAAAAGACTGCCGGATCATGTTCTACAACAGCTCATCGGAAACACGGGGGCTTTGGAGATGGCCTTAATCATATTCATAAGATGGGAGTTCCTAAAAGTTTGGGCATTCGAACAACGTCACACACTTCTGCTCTGAGCGCTTGACAAGAGCCCCCACTCCCATAAACCTTTTATGAATATGAAGAAAATCATGCATTAGTGGGCTGCTTTGGCTCATCAGTCGAACCTCATTGGCCTCCTTATTAACATTATTAACATGTGTCATCTGTGATTACAGCTCCTTATGCTCTGCTGCATGGAAATACTAACACAGCTTCACTTCAGGATTAGTGTATGAAGATAAACCAAATATTCAAGAAGTTAAACTGTAATTTCATTGTTTTTACTGAGAAAAAGGAGGAAATGCATCCATTTATAGACCCAATCTAAGGAAAATAGTCTTTTTGTTGTTTTCAACATACATTTTTCGAGAGGCACCTGGCTGCAGACAAGATGGTGCTTAGCATCATTGGCCAGGAAGTGGAGCTTTAGGTGGAAGCTGAATCTTTTTTTTTTATTTTTTTTTTACTGTTTTAATATTTTATTTAGATTTCAAAAATGAAAAAATAAGGAAGTGAAAAAGTTATAAAGTTTTTCAAAAAGTGCACAAATTCATTAAATGTAATGTTTCCTTTTTTTAGAGTTTAGAGTTTGGGAAAATAACTTGGTCCAGACCGAGTTCTGAACTTTTCCTTTGGTCTGTATCCAGACTGCTGTGAAGCGGTCAGTTCTGTTTCGAACCAAAGCTTCTGAACAAAACCACGTGACTAAAGAGCTCTTTAGTCATTGGCCAGGAATTACATACACATATCACGTAGTTGTCACATATAAGTCACACCTCCTGCCAAGTTTACCCCAAAAGAAAAAAACCAAAACAGGAAAATGTAGTAATTTTTTCATCAAATCATTATGACTTAGAAGCAGAGGGGAAAAATGCAGTTGGAAAAAGAGCTAATGTGTGATCTAATAAAATATGGACTGCTTAACTCTGCTACAGGGAGGGGAAGAGGGGGTGGGGTTGCTCTAAACCCACAGTCCCGTCCACAATTCAGAGGTAAATTTTGAATAAACTTCTGCTGCTCTGCAGAAACTATGTCCTAGAAGCGATTTTTAAAAGATTTTTAAATCTTTCCAAAAAACGGCAAAATCACAGATGAGTGGGGACGTTTTTACAAAAGATGACCAGACGGGGACTTTAAAAGTGCCTCATCATGTCATAGGAACAGACCTTTTAACTCTACTAAATTCCAGCTTTGATGATCAGAAAAGGCGCACAACTGGATGTTAGAGCTGGATTTTTTTTACTCATGTTACTGTGACTGTTGTGTGACTGGCTGAACTGCACACACACACACACACACACACACACACGTTGTGCATGTTAAAACCACATGCAGCGTCTTGGCAGCAAAGACGCTACAGCAGCAGCAGCCAATCAATAAAACCTTGTTACGCTAATTGCAAGATCATAATCTCCATTCCTACTTCTGCTGAATATCCAAACAGTCACTCCATTAGTCGAATTATTCCCCTGTGCAGTTTCTTCATCTCGTCCCCATCCCCTCTCTCTTTTTCCTACTTGTCCTTTTTACTTTTTCTTCAGTCACATATTTCTCTCAAACAGCAGTTCTGCTAAATTAATTCATTCAAGTCAAGGAGAGGCACATCAAAAGAAAGCAACTTTGAGGGAAAGTGCTGATGAAGTGCGCTGCTTCTTTCACTTTGCTCTCAAAGTATGCAGAGGCATCTCAGCGGTGCATTATAGTCTTCTTATTTTTTGATGGTGTCACTCTTCTGCCTAATATCATCTCAAGAAAGCTCACTAAAGGTGAAGGTTTTATGATGGAAGACAGAAAAAAAAAGGTCTCTCTGCTTGCAGGGTGCGCTAATATTTTCCACTGTGGCAGTTTCGTTAGATCAGACATCAGTGATGTAAGCGCTTCCAGCCTTTAGTTACTCTTTCCAACAATGTTACGAGGACCGGTGAGCGGCTTCAGGGGCAGACAGAGACCTTGTTGATTCCCAGACCAAAAGTCCACGGCCTCGTCATCGAATCGCTAACACTTTGTCAGTCTGCTGCAGGTGGAAGATACAACACAGCCAGGGTCGGGGAAACGCTGGCTCATGGGAACAATGGTGCGAGAATGGCACTGACCCTCTTTCCTTCTTACTCATCTCCTGAGCACATGCGATTACGAGCTCACGGACTACATGCGTGTGCTTTATACACTTAAGGTAGGTGAGCCATTAAATGGAGCAATTACTAGAGGAAACTGAGACAGCCTACCACTTTCACACAGCTAAAACGCTGACCCAATTGCATTTAAATGCAACAGAGGGCGTGAAGGCAAAAAAAAAAATGATGACAAAATGAGAAAAAGAGGGGGAGCGATACGGAAAAAAATAAGTAAAGAAAGATAATAGAGTGGTAGAGAAAAGTCAGCTTTAGGCAGTATGATTTGTTTTTTTTTTTTTTGCCTAAGATGGAACACATTGAGAATAATGTGGCAACTGTGCAAATTGCACAGTACATTTGTGGAAGAAGGGAAAAAAAAGTTATAAATAAAAATTACCCCTGCAGCTACTGCAACTCCAGGATACTTCCACAGAAAAGCAGATTTTTATCTCAAAACTCCAAAATAAGTCAAAATTAAATCGATTTTATACTCGCCTAATGTGTTTTTAACCCAATTTTGACCCGTTTAAAATTCGAAAGCATGGGGGGCTTTGTTGCGTGAAGCGCTGACAACAACCCGCTTGAGACTGAATGTAATTCAGTGATAGAAAACAAAAGTGTGCAGTGATCATGTCAGTCAAATGCTGAATTGTTCCAAACTTAGGTTGTAATGCAGGAGAGAAATAGTGTCTCCTTCATTGCAATTAGTGCAAGAAAGGGTGAAGAATCTGCAGGAAAAATGATGTTGGATTGTCTTGGTGACTTTATACTCTTAGCTAATATTTTAATGTATTATTTTTCTTAGATGACCGTGAAACTGCAGGGTTTTTTTTTCAGACATAATATAAATTTTTTATCCCACACCCTTATAGTTTAGTATTAATAAAGTCAGTCTTTTCCTTTGGTTAAATACTCGCTTTTTTCTTTCAATAACACCTCTCAGCAACGCGTTACATGACGGCTGTGTCTACATATATGGACACACAACAGATCAGTGTGTGTTTTATGGGATGATCCGATTGGTTAAAAAAAAACCCCATTGTCCTTAACAATGCCACCACAGCAGAACAAGTAACAGTGGCGAGGCAGCTCACATGGAACGCTATTTGAATCAAATCAGTCTTGATGCAGTGATTCCAAATATAGCCTGCATTGTTAAGCAAGTAGAACAGGCATTTCTTTTGGAGACATTTTTGAAAAAGGTTTGGAGGTTTCACCGTGTAAGTCATAGACTCACTCTGATGAAAATTGAGTTTTTGTCATGTTCTTGTGGCATTTTACTCATGATGGAGGACCTATGTGAAGAAAATTAAGCGTAAAATTGCATTTCCGAGTATTTCTTGATTCAAACTGAATCAGGAGCTGATGAAAACAAATGTTATTGGGAAAAGGCTGAAGTTGTGACATAGAGTCTTTGGTAACGCTCTGCTCCATTCTGATGCATCTAGTAGACAAATAGGTCCATGTACGTCTTTGTTTTCCTCGTCTGAGCTGCACATCTGGCTCAGAACTGCATAGAGAGGAGAGAGCGTTAACAGAATCAAAGAAATGAGGCTTAAGCAATGATCCCAACCACAACTAAGAGGCCCATTTCTAATGAACTACTGCTGCTCTGCAGAAATCATTTACAGAAAACAACATTTTTTATTTTCTATTTTGGCTAAAACAGCAAATGAAAAGACCCCTGAGAAAAATGCCTTTGCAAAGTTGGGACTTTAGAGAAGACTCAGATTAATAGGGCTGCCTTTTGGTGCTTGTTCTTGCAAAAACCTGTCAGCATGCAGGTTCTAGGTAGGAATCTGGATGAGGGGAACTTGGCTGCAGACAAGATGGCGCCTGATATCATTGGCCAAAAGCGGAAATTATAAAACTTACCATAACCCAAAAGTGTTAAGAATTGTAGAATGATCTTAGAAGGCAACCCTAATGTAACTGTTAGGGTTGCCAGTCAAAAGAAAGCTTTTTTGGGGACAATCCGGGAGGACCTCCAGTTCTGGACATTGATGTCTGCAGCCAGGTTCTCCTGGTCTGGATGGGGTCTTGATTGTGGAAACTGCATGTTCATCAAGATATTTGCCCCTGTATGCACGCTGAGCTGTTTGTTCACAGCAGACCTGTAAATGACTGGTACTGAACTTTTTCTTGGATTCAGGAGAGTCACACTAACTAGGGAAACGTAGGTGTAAAAACACATACATCTGTCTATGCAAGTATTGCAGATTTTTCAGATTTCATTGCAAACAGATGAAGTCACGTTGTCTACTTTCCGTTGAGTAGTTAGTTTGAATATTGATCTTTATGCTCCAGTGTGTGCAACAATCCAATCGCACAAGAAGTTCACATCAGTAATGTTTGTGTTTTGGCAATCTGTGTATTTTGTTGTTAGAGTGTGTGTCCAGCCCTCAGGCCTCCTCCATTCCAGCTGTCAGAGGGAAGAAGAGGCAAAAGTTGGTGAAGCGGAGAATAGAGCAAGGCACATGTCAAATGTGAGGGGATTTTGAGTAAACAAAGTATAACACAGAGCAAAGCTAAATCGTCTCTCATCCCATCACAGTCCTTCACGCTATTTCTTCTTCTGTCTGCCTCTGATGCTTCTGTGAACCCTACCTTCTATTTCCCTCTCACTTGTTATGCCTATTTATTTCACCGGCTATTCAACGCTTTATCCGTCCTGTGAGTCGTGGTTTCGAAAATCTACTCGACGTGTGAAAAGTATTATTGTGAGGAGTCAAAACCACCAATAAAGATAGTATTTTCACAATTTTGTGAAAATCTAAATGCCAAAGGAGCCTAATGGAAAAAGGCACTTGTCAGATGGATTTAGGTCAACATCTGCAGAAAACAGAAATACTAGCAGCTACACGAGCAACTCAGGGACACCACTCATATTTCAACTAATTAAAAAACTCACTTACACTTACACCAAATGCAGAAACATCAAACTATTGTAGCCTGGGGCTTGGTTCAAATAATTGTAATTGACAGGGACAAACCTCCCCCTCCTCTGAGTGTGTCATATGGCCTTATTCCCAAAATCCACAAATCCCCCTGTCCAAACACAACCATATGCTCCCCCAGTTGCTCACAACCAGCTGTGCTACAGTATCTGACATTTTAAAGAACATAGATTTTCAAACTCAATTAAAAACCAGTAGTACTTCTATTCGTAAGGACAAAGGCAGAAAAAACTAAATCTCTGTTATTATGATATTGGAGTTATATTAGAGAATTATTTTTATTTCTTTATAATAATCATTTAAAAGTGCTGTTAGTTAAAAGACTTTAGTTTATAACAAAAAAAACGTCTTGGGGAAAATTGTGTTTTTTTCAAAATAAAGTAAAAACTATAGTTAATTCAGGGAAATTACTATCTTATAAATCACAAATTTTTATTTATGTTCATTTTATTTTCGAACTAAAAATAAAATTGCTAAAAAATATGATAAATATTAGGTGATAAAGTGGTCAAAAAAGGAGTGGGTAGAAGAAAAGTCTTATTAATCCCCCCACAATCTTACCATATTTAATACATACATTTTTACACCTAAAACGTATAATCATTTATCACATAATATAAAAAATTAAGAAAAAAAAAACAAGTGAAATGGGACAACTTCACATTGTCCCATGGATTTGCAGTGAGGGGTTTTCTGTTTGTTGAAGATTCTCGATTCGTAAGGAAGAAACTAGCACTTTATATATAAATATATATATATATATACATTTAAAACTGTTCTTTAGCAACTTTTTCCTGTCTAGATTAAATGTTGATATATCATTAATTCTTCTTCATCTATAGTTTTTGCAAGAAATGATAGCAGACAATAGTTTACTACACCCATAACTTTTTGCTTTCAGGTGTGATTTGCAACACAGGTTGTAGTCTCAAACAAATGCTATTGCATTCTATTGTTTTTTTTTTTTTTTTTGGGCATTTCTCACTTTGTAAAAGTGGTGCAAATCAACTGCAAGTAGTACAGTATATCCCCACTCTGTCCTTGTTGCAGAGGGAATTTCTGGTTAGAAATGCTAAGCAATGGCCCAACCCTATTGGGAAGCATAATTGCTCCTCCACTTATCACACTGTGATGTGCTTAACTTTGAAGAAAAGCCGTTGGCATAACTAAGAAGAAGTTGTACTTAAAAGTAGAATAGTGCAAAGAATGTGAAAATAACTGAGAGGTCTTGGATCTGATTTACACTGGTCCATCTGCGCTGCGTCTCCCTAGCATTGTATGGGGAGCATTGACTCTGTATATATATATATATATATATATATATATATATATATATATATATATATATATATATATATATATATATATATATATATATATATATACTCAGTATACAGTATATATACTTGGCAGCAACCAAGTATATATACTGGCTAACTGACCCCTGCCCCCTTGTGTTTCAATTAGAAAATATTTATTCTATTGGTCAGAATGACCATTCTTGCTCTGATACCTTTTCCTCAACATCTTTTTGTGAATTCCAATTTTTTTTCATAACATTTTTTCTTTACCACTAGTTATTCAAGTTCTAAACTGACCAATCAGATGCCTCAGCAATCCCATCTCTAACGTTTGATTGACAGATTCTCCTGAGCTGCTTTCAGTGGAAGGGGAGTGGACCTCCAAAAAGCATTTTCATGATTGGCGACAGTAGTTGCCCTAGAAACGTGAC
This sequence comes from Oryzias curvinotus, assembly GCA_023969325.1. Classification (NCBI taxonomy): domain Eukaryota; kingdom Metazoa; phylum Chordata; class Actinopteri; order Beloniformes; family Adrianichthyidae; genus Oryzias; species Oryzias curvinotus. Next base: position 14,631,229 of record CM043710.1, on the reverse strand, counting down.
TCAGACTGACTCGGACCGATCACTGTCGACTGGCACCAAATGGCGGCGCCTGTGTTGAGCAAAAATGGCGACTGAATTAGCTTCATTTCGCTGGAGCCGGAGGTAAGTCATTGTGTATGGGTGATGTAACACCCGCTTTGTCCATTGATATATGTCATTGGTGGGGAGTCCATCTCATGACTGTCAGTTCGTTTACATTGCATCAATTGTGTCTCCAGTCTGTCCCCTATCCACCCTGGCTCCACCCCCATGTCATCAACATCCAAAACTTTGCCAATCAGACTCCATGCCCTCTCCTTCCCCATTGGGTCCTTGTGAAATGCATCTTTGGTATTGTAAATTAAGTTATGTTTTTGTATTTCCAAAATTACACATTTGCTCTCTGTGGCAAAAATGGACATCCACAGTGTTAATGTTTGTTATTGCCTTGGCACGTCACCTTAAATATAAAATTATTTTTTTACATTTTCATGTTGAAAGTTTTTATTTTCAAACCCAGACCACTTTTCAGTCTCTCCAGCTTTTTGCACATCGATGGACTGGAAATTGAAATACTGCGTAAACACAATGCTTGCAGAAGGATGGACATCAGACGCAGACATGGCGAAGGCGATGTAAACATTCTGATTGATTAAAGCTCAATGTATTGTGTCAACTTGACGCAAGGACGACGCACCGCAGACGGACCAGTGAAAAACAGGCGTTATACTCTTCCTGTGGATTACTTTTTATTTTTATAGATATATGCATTTTAATGATTTGTATTTACAGTGCAAGTTGATAAACTATTTAATGCTAAATATCTAATTTGAAATGAAATGTTCAAGCAATAGAAAAAAAACAAATTAACTGTGTGTCCCACACCGTAAGCATTGCTCCTCACATTAGGATGATAGAAAGCATGAAGCATGCCTACTGCTATTCTCCATCAGAAAAACACAGGGACAAATGATCTGTAAGAGTTTTGAAGATTCTAGTTTTTAGTCAGCTGTCACCAAGTCCTGCGGTTGCTGTCACTGTGGCAAGAATGCACCATGGTGGACAAAAAACTGAGTCCACAACAAGTCAGACCAAAATCAGGACTGGATGAAATAGCAACTCGTCGCATTTCGGGCGACACTCTTGCAGAAGTACAGGTACTCCCCTAGGGCGGGTCAGTCAATTAACTCACCTGCTTAGCGTCCTATTTAAGTCAGGTGTACAATTGTTCATTCTCTCTTACCTTCAGCGCTAATTCTTTGCCCCTCCCTCCTCCCCGGCTTCCACCTGTGGGCTCCGTTACGGGGGGTTTTGTTACCCAAAAGTGTATGGAAAAAATAATTGTCTCAAGGAATTGAACGGAGCCTTATGCCAAAACGAAGTTGTGAATCAAATTGTGATTGCCAACCTAAAGATGTTGTGAAAACCTAAAGATGTTGTGAAATAAATATTCTTCTGCAAGAGTTGTCTGACTGAAATAAGGGGAAAAGCAATTTGAACTCACTTGGTTTGGCGGGAGAAACTCTTGGTTGTTTTCATTCATGTACATGTTGTCACCATCAAACTAAAAGGAGAAAAATGAGAGAGCAATGAGGCAGAGGACAGCAAAGACAAATTTCAGTCAGTCAGCAGTGAGACAGTATAAGACACAGCATCCTAATGACTGCAAGTTATCTGCTTATAGACCTTGATGCTCTGGTGGATGTCAGTAATTACAGTTCATTAGAGACATGTATAATTAGGCCCTGTCAACGCCTGGGAAACTCTGTTCGACCCAGCTTGCCCGCAGCTTGAGTGTGTGTTAGCCAGAGCGCTCATACACCTAGATGGTGCGATTCCTGGGATATCATAAGGAAACTGATTCACATCACTCGGAAAGCGTCAAAGTGTTTTCCTTTGTATTGAGACAGTTTAATGCCGCATTCACACTGAAGGAGATTTGCGCGTCATATGCATCAGATGCCTCTTCTTCACAAAGTAGACGCTGGCACTATGTGTGAGAGGGGCTACCATCAAAGTTACAACATGGAAGCATTGACTGTATTTCTCCTTTACAATGCATGGAAGACATGGATGGTGTTGTGAGATCAGGTTTACTTATTTTTGAAGAGCTCTATAAAAGCTTCAGTAATCACGTCTCCATTCCTGTGTTCATGAAATCATTCAAAGACTTTTACGGTACGTTGAGCTTCATCATCTATTCTGCAACTGAATAACGGCCGCTTTCAGCGGTACTTCCACATCCCTGTGACCCAGTTTGATGACTTGCTGTCCCGCAATAGTCCCAGGAGGGAAAAAATAAAAATGCAAATAAAATGAGAGGATCTTTTTATTATTGCCTCAATCGTAAAGGTCAGGAGAAAAACTAACAGATTCTCTGCTATGTTGGTTTTGGACTCCACACAATGATCATATCATCAACACATCTTTGATCAAAGTTGAGTCTCTGATTAGTTGAGGCGAAATGTTTTTTTTGCCATAATTCTGATACTTGAACTAAAACACGCAAATCATGTTGCTACACCCAAAATGTGCTGCTACCAGACTGTGCAACGCATGGCCAACGCTCAAATCACGCCACGGGACCTCTGATTGCATCTGTACAATGACGTGACATTGCAACTGGACATCCTGATGCACGAATCGAGTTCGATGTGAATGTAGCTTCAGCCAGAAAGATGCCCATTCAAATTTTCTTATTTATCATTCTTTGGTTGGGGCAAAGAAAATATACTGTGTTTTTTTCCCATATTCAGAGCTTCACCTCCCACTGATTGTCAATTAGTCAGTGAATGTTATTAAATATAATATTACTTCATTAAAGCAAGTATTTTTTATGTCCTAACTAGATTGCTTGCCGTGCCACAGAAGGTTTGTTAACATTTGGCGACACCTATGTTTTTAGCTAATCAGGAGGTGCTAGCATAGCTGCATTGTTAGCATGTTAGCATGCTGATGTCAAGCTATCTGTGCTAGATTCTGCAGACTCATGAACACACTTCTAGGCGTGTGTAGAGTAACTAAATGGCGAATGACAGGAAGGTCAGCAGGCACTTTGACCCAGATAGCAATCTGCTGTGCCAGGCAGTTTCTCTGCAACAGGAATTTCCAGGCCTCTTCAGAACTTTTTATTCAAGACCAAATGGCATTCTTGTGGCGTGGGAGGGCATGTTTTTTTTTTTTTGTTTTTTTTGTTTCCATTAACCTGAATCACTTTTGCTACAACAGCTAAATTCACATTCGATGAAAAGTGACATATGTTTGAAACCAACCAACTGGTCCAGAACCACCTACATTAGCAGGTATCCTGATTTGACAACACAGGCCAAGAACAGTGAAAAACAGCCATCAGCTCTTTAAGAAACGAGGACAGGAAGCCACTTTTAATTCTGAACTAAAGAAACTCAGAATGCCCTAGAGAAGAAAAAAAAGAACTAGAAAATAAGTAACAGTTCTGGGCTATGGTGGGAGAAAAAAGAAAAAATAAGGGTGCATCCCTGAGCTAATGGTTAAGGAGATAGCAATTCAATGTAAGTGGAAGGTCAAGCTTGGGGAGATACTGCATGGGTTGACTGAGAAGTAATAACAGAGTTAGCTCTGAAATGGTGAATGAGACGGAAGCCGTGGAGAGTGGGACGCCTCCAAGTAGCAATGATAGAGCCTGTGGTTGTTCTGACTGTGGAGTGATTAACACTGGGGTCACAGCCAGAGGCAACAGCCTGACAGACACGAGCATACAAACACACTTGTACCCACACTCCCGCAGGCCTTCACTGCCTCGCTGTCTGATGCTACTTGGCAGCAACCATTTATGAGAAAACAAAACACTCCTCAAGACAGTTCATAGCGGCTAAGATGAATTACAGGTGCTGCCGTTGGGTCAGATCCTCGGATGGATCTTTGTCTCTGTAAGTTAGAAAAGGTTTTTCTCAAGGTTTGCCCGGAAAGATCAAAGATACCAAGTATTTCATCACTATTTTACATTTTTTTCCTATTTTAAATATTTTTTTTAAAATCTATCTGAGCATAAAGTAAATTATGATACAAAAGCATATTTTTTTTATTACCTTCTTCAGTGAGAAAACCATCGTTATTATTCATCCCCTGATGAAGCTATTATTTCTAGTGCAATGATTTCAGCTTGATAGGACTATTAGTTTGCTAGAAGAACAATCATTGTGTTCTGCAATAAAAAATGAAATCATCGTCTTTATTGCTCTTGGAAAGTGATTTTACACGCAGCCCTAATCAAACAGTGCAATGTGTGATGGGGTTAGAATAGGTTATTTTCACACCTGCAAACACATCTCAATGAGCAAAACAGGGTAAGTACAAAACAATTACGTCGAATGTCAAAGAGTAAACAGCAGTCAGCAGTCGGCAGCGGCGCTTCTGCTGCACGAAGCAACGAGTCACTCAGGGCACACTTGTTAAAATAACAAGCAGAGTTTGCACCAAGGGAAAATGTATTAGATTATTATTTTCAGACTTTAATAAGTGCTAGGTTAAGCATTGTAAACATTAAAAAATCAGAGACAGGAGGTGATTTGAGTGAAAAACTATTATTAGAATACGACTTTTAAGCAGTTTACTTGTTTCTTGCACTAAATTAAAGTTTTTAATGCAGCAGAAAATTATCCTTTTTTTTTGTTTACATAAAAGTAAGAAATGACCATCTCATTAAATAACATAAGTGGCATGTAACTGTCTTTCCTAACAGCAAGAAAAGCAACGTCTAGTTGTCTGAAATGAAGATATATTAATAATTAAAGCCACAGGTGGGGGCGGTTAGCAGGCACTAACCACCCTCCGCCCTCAGCGCCCCCTTTTGACCCCTCCCTCACTGGCTGAGCGGCTGATTCAGTCCTTACCCCTACTGCCCTTGCCACCCTGGTCAATGCTGCATATGACAAATTCATAGTAGAAGCACTTGTTTTTATTTTTGTTTTTTAAATGTAGACATTTCTGTTGGTTTTATATCCATAGCAACCATTTTTTAAATGGACATTTTTGGATTGTCTTAGCGATGGAGGTATTTTGTTAACCCTGTCCACATCCCTAATATGTTCATTTCATATATGTCACATGGTTTCATTCAGCTTGAGCTGAACGGACGAGCGGTAAAACATATGTGGAAAACAGGAAATGCTACTTTTTCAAGCTCGCCACGCTAAGGCTGTTCAAAATGTACTAACTTTAAAATCAATATTTTTTTCCAAAATAGCTTCCCAATGATGCTCCAAGAGTTAGGAGGCAATAGATCAAAATTCATAAGAAGAGTTTCAGTATGTTAAAGCTACTAAATATGTTTTTTGTTATTTTTAAATCAAAGTGCCTCTTCCCAAGGTCAAAAGTCAAGGAAACTCGGGTTGTGGTTGTAGACTTGACCTTGTGCCATGTCAGTGTGAAATTCTGTGAAGATCGCTCAAAAAGAAAACCTTATTTTCCTATATCATGGGAAAATGTGAAAATTGTCAAATTTTACATGTTGCCACAAAACAGTCACCTGTGGCCATCCCATAATAAATCCTTTGGATTTCCTGACGTGTGTTTTCGTTTCATTGGTGGATTATACATTTTTTTGGAGCTATGTAAAAGATTTTGGCACTATTCATTTTTTTTAATAGTTCTGCCTGCTATGATGTCATCATTTTTTAAGGGGACTGTGTTCAAAGGAGGTTTTTTTGAGCGCTCTAAGAAGAAGTATTGCAAAAACAATCTGGTCCTTGCAGTCCAGGACTGCACCGGGACATATATCATTTTTTTGTGTGTGTTTATAGGAATCAAACAATAAGTTGCAATGCTGTCATTCTTTAAATGCTCTAACTATTTACCTGCAAGGTGCAGTAACTTGCTGACTTTCAGTAGAATTCTGTTAATACGTCTGACCGTTGGATTATGACCTCTGAGGCAAATACTTGATATGCAGCGTGGAGCTTTGAGATCCATGGCAAAAAATGGTTTTTATGATCCTATCCAGAAATATGGCATAAAAACAGATGGAAATAGATAAAAGAAAGGAAAAGAGGTGTTCCTAAAATGTTCCTCTAATAACGCAGACAAATCTAAATATGTTTAGTGCAAAGGTGCAAAGCAGTTAACGGGACAGAGAAAGGGAGGCTTGTAATGGAACGAGCACAGCGTGTCTCTCCATGTTTGCTTTTTCGGAGGCTCCGAGGTCATTAATCATGGCGGTCAAATCTATAGCAAAACAATTGAGCAAAGGAAAATAGAGTGGGGGCAGGGGTGGAAGGAGAGGGTGAAGGTGAGAGAAGAGACGGGGCAAGTTGGGTGAAGGAATGAAGGGGAGAACTTTGGAGATGGATGGAGGAGAGAAAAATGAAAACCTAATAAATGGTGTGGAAGAACACAAAGGGAAAGTTTATTTTATGTATAAATTCCTGTTTAACAGACTATGTTTAAATAAAATCTTTTAAAATCAAGCTAAACATAATTTATTTTGCCATTTAGTGGCAATGATCATTTATTTTTATTCCTTTCAGCTTCTGTCTATTGAAAATTCAAACATTTGTAACTGTTTTTATATTATAAATGAATTATACTACTTGAACACTTGCTATTCCTTGAAACAAAAACAAAAGTTCAACCTCCTCAGTCTGAAAATGATTCACCTTATCTATCAGTTTGGAAATCCATGGATATATTTAACGGTTAAACTTTATGATTCCATCAATGATCACAAAATATTTTATAGTTTTACAGGTGGTGTTCTTTTTTTTTTTACAACATTATAAACATTTTGCAATTGGTTTTCCTGAATGGAAAGACAGCAATGCATTTTTGAGAGAGCTGAATGCAGAGGTGATGCACATTACTGTTAACTGACATGACATTTAGCTGATAAAAATGTTGCTGAGTCTTAGCCTTGGAACGGTTTCTAGTCAAATTTTGCTGCAGTATATTGTTTGTGTCAAAGTCCACTCTTGTACACCTTCTGAACCTTCTAAACAGATGGATGATGGAAAATGAGGGAAGGCTCACTTCGCACTAAAGTTCCGCCCACCACTTAGAGGCTAATTCCTGAAAAAAAAAAAAGAAAACCTTCCTAGAACCTTCTTTTCCTAGAAAACAACTTTGGATTTGGGCTAAAAACTGCACAATCAAAAATGAAAGACCACTGGGAAAGCTTTTAAAATAGATCAAAAGAGACGCCACAGAAAAGCTACAGATTGATTTCACTGTATAGAAGGATGTTACTCCTTCCCATAATTATTTTTAGGTTGCATTGGTTCAGACTTGTTCGAACATGATCAACAAACACGGCCAGACAATGCTCGGATCACTTTTGCACCAATTCCTCTAGAGCATAAGTCTCGCAGCATCCAGTGATAAAATAGCGCTAAACAGCATTGATCTGGAGGAGAGGATTTGCTCCTGAGGATGCCATGAACCCAGCTGGGCTTTACTGTAGGAACTGACTACCAAATCACAGAACCAGCAGCAACTGCAGGGGGATGCTCAGATATAAAGGCCGATGAGTGGAGAGCCGTGGGGAGGAGGACTTAACCCCGCTCCTGGAGTCTTTTCATGGTAACAGCAAGCGCCTCCTTAGTATTTTTTTTTTGTTATTTTTTTTACTTGCAGCTCACCGTAACTAATCGCATGTCAGTCAGTGTGCCGATGGAAAGAGGCAGCAGTCAAAATACCTGTGTCAGGACTGTGGTCATTAGAGCATTCAATGACTCACTGGCAGGCAAACAGACTAGCGAGCATAAAGAAAGAAAAGGGCAAAGCAACATGGGGGATGGTTAGCCATGAAGCAGATATGCTGGATACTTAAATATACACACACACATATATTTGTGTGTGTACATGAGCATTTGTGTATTGTGTTGCACGCTTGCACGGATGTATGTTTATCCAACAACGGTCTGGATGTTTGTTTAATGTATCCTGTCCAATAAAACACACATTGATCCCAGTGCGATAAAGATAACAAAGTTAGACCCTCCATAATATTTATTTTCCCATAACAGACCTGCTCTGCCACGCCCGGTCATATAACTCATTGCAGATGAAATATGGTCTTCATTACCTTTAAAACCTGAGCAGCACACAAAAATGAGAAATGCCCCTGTCCCTCGACTGAAAGAGCACAAAACAAAACGGAGCGGCAGGTATTTCTTTGACTTTTTTTGCATTACCATGACAAATGAAATGAAAAGGGGAGGACTGAAATATAGAGAAAGAGATAGCCGCATGACGACAAAAAAGGGCAAAAACAAAAAGACTAAACTGTTTGGACAGAAAAGAAAAAAGTTCCATTCTTCCTATGAATAGCGAGCAGCCAGCAGAGGAAAGAAATAAAGTAAAGCATTTAGCTGGGGATCATGTTAAATCATGCAAGTGGATGAGTCCCGAGGGAAAAGTGTTCGCTCTATAGCTTATGATGGACTTAATTGCCTCTATCAGTGTTCAGATATAACATTCATCTTCAATTTATTGCTTGGCTTTATGGTCTTGTCAATCACTGTGAGGGGCTTTTGAGAGGTGGCCGGCTCCCTAAATGACTCCTTTAAATAATGTTTAACTGATTATAAAGAAGAGAATTAAAGGAAAAAAAAGATTAAACATCAAATCAAACAAAGATGAGAGGAATATAGCAGTGTTTGGATGGAATTTTCAAAGTGCACAGTTCATCAGGTTAAAGGTACACAAACACACACACACGGCCCCCCACCCCTGAACCCCGAAAGCTCTGGGTAGGTGTAAGGTTTCAAATGGGTGCACAATCGTACCATTGTTCTCCTGTTAACACAATGAAAACAAAGCTTACACATCGCTGACATTCAGCTCTCACACTCTGCCTAACCTTGACTTCCAACACAAACTCAGGTGGAGCTCAGAAATGTGGAAACCTCCAAAAATGATTTTTAATGAGACATAGATGGAGCACTTCACGGGTAGGATCTTCAAATGAAAGCTCCAAATGCTTCTGCAGAGATGATCTAATTTCTTTGAAACCGGGGTTGTGATGGCTTATAGCAGACTTCTCCTCATCGTATATATATGTGTATATCCATTAAATCTAGTAAATTACATCATGGTGGTTACCACACAATAGGAGCCTTTCCATGGCAGTCCCATAAGAAGCCAACAAAGGCGTAATTCATAAAAAGGCAAACACGATGTTTGTGTGCGTGGATCTTCTCTGTCCGACCCAAAGGCTTCGTTTCTCTAAGTGAAGAGAAAGACGGTCAAAGAGGAGATGAGGACAGACGATGCTTCACTGACCCTCACCTCATTTTAAAATGCACATGGCAGAAATAAAGCCATGAAAAAATAAATAATTGTGCAGAATTGAAAAACAAATATGACTTAATTAATGCAAGAAAACGTTTTAAACCCCATTAAAATGTTTTTATATCTGATTGTCTAACAACAAACTGTTAATCCTCTGTCCTATAAAGGATTTAAATCTACTGCTGAGCTTTGTTTGGGGGGTATTTAGACTGAAAAAATCATTTGGTTCTGACCAAGTCATCTTTGGATCGAGTCCTGAAGCTTGGGTTTGGTCTGTATTCAGACTGCCGTCAAACAGCCTTCCTGTTTTAAACCAAAACATGTGACTAAAGATCTTCTTAGTCACTGACCAGGAACTTTGAGGGCGGAGCAAAGCAACAAGAGGCAGAAATGATGGAATCGTTTTTGAGATAGTTCGCTAGGTACTCAGATTTAGTATTTATGATATATCGATTGTTGGGAAAACATTCATCTTCTAATCCATTTTTCCCCTTTCTGGGTCACGGGGTTGCTGGAGCCTATCCTGTACACTTGGGGGCAGGGGACACCCTGGACAGGTCGCCAGGTCTGACGCAGGGCCACAATCACACATGTACACTCACATTCACACCTAGGGACAATTTAGTGTAACCAGTTAGAATGTTTTTGGGCAGTGGGAGAAAGCCAGAGTCCCCGGAGAAAACCCACGCATGCACGGGTCCCCCAGCCGGGAGGCAAAAGCGCTAACCACTGCGCCACTGTGCAGCCTGTTGGGAAAACAGTGAGGAACAATGTGGATCATGTTAAAAGTTGTTATAATAAACCTGCAATGTAGCTTATAGAATGACGGAAGCATGGAAGAAGCGTTTTCGAAGCTCAGTTTGACTGGAATCGAACTGAGACCACCTCCAAAGACGGGTTCGAGAACGGTTCCTGGTCTGGTTCACTTTAAGCAAACCAAATGTGTGGCACCCTTCTGCATTCCATGTTCGAAAAGGACACAGACATATCACATAAATGTTACTGGACACGTCACCATGGCAACCAAAAAAAAACAAACTCGCCACACAAAAGAAAACAGAGATAAGCTTTCAAAAATAAAGCTATTGAAACCTAAAACAGTATTGCAACAGAATTGAGCAACAAAATTACAGTTTTCAGAAAAAAATGTCATGAGTTCAGGTGTCTTGTCAGAGTTTTAACTCAGCAGTAAGAATGACTCACTCTAAAAAATGTAGTTTTATGCGTTCACTTAACATAACCAAATCTAGGGCTCCTATTCTCCTGCCTCAGCAGGAAATTGTACCGTCTCAATCGCCAGGAAACACAACAAATTTTGATTGCAAAACTGCTTCCCAATTTTTTTTTTCCATGGAAACAAATTTTTCCTATTCAAATTACAAAACATTTTTGCTTTTATTCTGCACAAGTGAAGCGTACCTTCAGCTGTTTAGGAACATGTTTTTTTTTTTTTTTTTTTTGTAAAGAAACCATCCTGGCAATTACCCGCGGTTGAAAACACACAATTTAGCACTAGAAGGGAAAAAAAAAAATCCCTCTTTCTGTATTTGGGAACTTAGCATGTATTTAAATCTAAAAGCAGCATCCAGTGCTGTCTTCTTCTGTGGAAAGGACTTGAAAAAATTCTCTGCTCTTTCATTCGCTGCCATGCTGACTCCACAGCCAGTCTCTGTCACGAACGTTGAAGCAGAATTTTCTATTACCAATCTAATTGCACATTCCACCCTGACAAGAGCTCATTAAACCTTAATTATACACATGTTGTTTTCTACAAACATCTCCATTTGGGTCTCTCTGCCTTGTAATTGTTCAGCAGGGACAAGCATTTGAGATTTTGCAGACCGAGAGAGTGGATAAGAGAGCAAGGGAGGAAAATGGAGGTAAAAGGAATGAGAGAAAGAAGGGAAAGAAAAGGGAAAAAAAATACCACAGAGAAAGAAAGAGAGGAGTGTCTGAAAGTAGGTCATGCCTCTCCATAAACAAGGCATGTTTCTAAAATAATATACCCATCCAGTGGAAGTAATGCCAAACAACTGAGCGAATGTGGAGCTCATGTAATATTTACAGAGCACTAATACATAGATGGCAGGTCTTTTTCTTAGTAACCCCCTACCCCCACATCCAAAAAAATAAAAAATAAAATTCTTTTCATCTGCTCCTTTTTATTTGAATTTCTGAGAAAGCCTATTGCATTGATATATTACGCATTAAGAATGAGCACTACCAAACCAAGGTTTCATTACAGTCTGCTCTTCTTTTCACGTCCAGAGTGGAATTGATTTTTTTAGACATTTGGTCAACTATAGAAAAAAAAAAAAAAGAAAAGAAAATAAGTATAATTGGCAATATGTCCCTCTTAAGACAAAACAAAACAAAAAATCTCTTTACACTCCACCTGGTACTGTAAGGTCACCCAACACTGTGATGACGGTGAGCTCAGCAAGATCTCTCTGACTTTGGGATTGGTTAAAACCCAAGAGCTGTTATTTTAAGACTTAAGACATTATATGGCAAAGCTTTAACAAGAGTGGGGTTGTTGTAAAGAAAAGCCACTTTCAGGAGGGTTAAAGGTGAAGGCCAAATTGTAACTCCCCATTATTCTAAAGCAGGGGTTCTCAAAGTGCGGCCCAGGGGCCAATGGCGGCCCGTGGGAAGATTTTTTTTGTGTGGCCCTCATTAAAAGAGAGCCAGGGCAGGTTCCCAAACGTTGTGTTGGCGAGAAGAAAAGACGCTTTCAAGCTAGGTGGACAAATGTTTACTTTGTCGTACCTCATGGGCTGGATAAAGTCATGTGCCTGATGTGCAAGCAGGTAAATGCAATGCTCAAAGAAATCAATATAAATTGTTACTATGTTACAAATCATAAAAACTATGACAAATTTACCGGCAAGGAGCGCAACAATAAGCTCCAACAACTACAAAGAGGCTATGCTGCGCAACAGATGTTTACAAAAATGGCTAAATCCAGTGAAGCTAGCTATGTTGTGGCTTTGGAAATTAATTAATGTGTTACTAACCTTGTTAGTAACACGTAAACAAAACAAGGTATGTGTTAGCGTCATTAGCCCCATAAGCATATTGACAATAACTACCTGTAACTCCTAACCTTGCTTGCATAATGTAAAAAAACAGACTGATAGACAAACGTTACTACGCTAACTCCCACCCTTCTTAGTAAAATGTCAAATAAACAGTCGTACGTCGCTAACCATTCGCAAAGTCACAATACCTATAACTCTCAACATTGTAAGTAACAGGTAAAAAAAAAAAAAAAAACAGACTGATACCACTAAAAAAACCACTGTGATTATGCTAACTCCCAAAATTGTTAGTAACACGTAAAAAAACCCAACATTCGTACACCGCAAAACTTTAGCCCCAATATTGAATTCACAATACTTTAACTTGCAGCTTTGTAAGTAACAGGTAAAAAACCGAGCGATTCCACTAAAACAAACTTTAATGTAACTGCACTAACTCCCAACCTTGTTAGTAGCACGTAAACAAACAGTCGGTCACAGCTACACGTTAGCTGTGAGCACCGCGTACCTCTCAAAACCACTTTGACATCAGTGAGAACAACCAGAATTAACCCGATTATAAGGCAAACTGTTGTTTTTTGAAACAAAAAAAAAATTACGGGTTTTAGGTGCACCTTATAGTGTGGAAAATACAGTCATTGTTTAAACATATGTATTTATTTTTCCAGGTTTTCAGCCACTAAAACAATTTGTAAGTGTTGCAATATTGTATTTATAGATTTGTTTTCTCTTTCAAATCAGAAAACCTTTAAAAATCTGAGGCTTTAGTCAATTTGTGGTGGCATGAAATGAGATGTCTATCACATAGCACACAGTGTCATCGCCACTTAACACCCAAAGAGCCATAAGTGTCCACACTGAGCCTCTCAGTCATCACTGGGGGCCTTCTCAGCCTGTCACTGTTGACACACACTGCATGCATCATTGATACCCACCCAGCAGCGAGAAATAAATAACCTGCTGTCAGATCAATCCTGCTTTGCAATATGCAATCTAACTTTTTTTTTTTTTTTTTTTGGTACAGCAGGAACTCGTTTTCCTGTTTTTATTTTATGTCAGTGCATTGCCTAATATATTCCATTCCTTGCACAATTACAATGGAGCATCCCTCAGTTCTCACTAACATCAAATGCACTAGCTACAGAGTGTGATGTGAGCTATGTCAAGACAAACAAACATGACATATTAAACAGGAAAATGAGTCATTTTTATTATTCCACCGAAATAAATCAGAAAAACACTAATTACGACAACCTGCGCCTGATCCCGACTGATTCTCCCCCTGCTCCTTTGCTTCCAGTGTGTGCGTGTGATGTGTGTGTGTGTTTGTGCATGTGTCTGTCACATTCTTCTCCTGCTGCTGCCTTAATAGGCAGTCTCTTAGATATTCGCTACAGAATAGCACTCATGCAATATTAATATCATACCAAAATATGGAAGCCCAAGCCCCCACTCCATATCCCACTCCCTATATAATTGACTATGCAAGGCTCCAAATCAGCTTGGAGGGGGAAGAGAAAAAAAAAGAGGGAACAGAGAGACAAAGCAACAGAAAGAGTGAGAGATGCAGAAGTCAGTCCTGACTGAGACGCTCCTGTCATCTTTGCATTACAGCAGATTCTGATCCTTTACCCTCTGTAGCACTGTCAACAGCGTAGCAAAAACAACAACAACAGCAACAGCTAGAACATTCAGGCCTCTCTACAAAGAATCCAACCTGAACCAAAAAGTCCCATCAGTAGGTTTTTATTCCCAAACGTCACTGTAAACAATACGAGTGTTCTACTTTATGCTTGTCTGCATCCACCCTTCCATGCCCGAACTTAAGCTCCAGTGTTTACGTTCTTTCCACTAGCGTAACTTTTTAACTGTTTCCGTAATCAACGTCATTCCAGCAGAGTCTGAAGCGCAGAAAAGCAGCCTTGTGCTGACTTCCGTAAAGTGCTTACGCAGTTAACGTAAATCAGCTGATTCTGTTGTGTAAAGAGTTGCATACCGATGCAAAGCCAGTGTGAAAAGTGTTTTCTGATTCACGCTGATCACGTTAAAGGTCAACAAGTTGTTTATTGAAGTATAGAGTATCCAAAATCTGAGCATTTGTGGAGCAATGGATGGATATGCAAGTTCCCTCGGAATTAGTAAAGTATCTCTTCATAATTTGTTGTGTTGCACTGACATACTGACATCCACCTTTTCATGGTAGGGATAACACGTCAATGTAAGGGTGGGGTCATTTTGACCCCATACGATAGCACAAGGGTCATTCAAGTTGCTGTGAATCTATATGAGCATGTTACAAGCTCGCTGCTCTGTTCCCTTCTGATTAATCTACTTCTAGACAAATAGATTCATTTACATCTTTGCTTTCCTCATCTGAGGTGACATCTGGCTCAAAACTGTATGGCTGGATAGCTGCAATATTGCTCGCCATTTGAGTTGCACCGGTTAGCTTTAGGGGTTGTAAGCTAGCGTGTAAACAGATGGAAGACGGGAAGAGAGGTAATACGCACAAACGGTTCCGCCTACAATTCGGTGGCAAACTCCTGCGACTCTGCAGAAACATTCTGGAAAACGACACAGGTTTTTGGATTTGGGCTAAAAACACAATTTCATAATTAAAGACCACTATAGCTACACTTTTGCAAAAGATGATTGGAGTGGGACTTTAATGAATTGTCGTCGAAAATGCATTCAAAAGGACACACAGGTTGCTGACACAATAGAAATTCTGCCAGGAGTTGAACTCTCTTCTCTTTGTGAGGACAATGGGCCCTAATGTGAGGCAAACAGTCAAACAAAACCAGATAGAAGCATTGTTGAGTTCCAAAGTGAGACAAAACTTTAAGAACATTTTTGTACATTTTATGCTAACAGATTCAGATCTTTGCACAGAGTGAGGAAGATCTCTTTACAACCATTATAAACTTTTGATATACTTTTAGTTTACCAACTGTCCTTAGCTTCAGTATTTTCCTTTTTTCCACTGGCGTAACTCTTCATCCATCTACGCCAGGGGTGGGCAATTCCAGGCCTCGAGGGCCGGTGTGTCTGCATGATTTCTAGATAGTCTTGCTCTACTCATGGCTGATTCCCTGGTTCAGGTGTGTCCAGCCAATAATGTTGCCCCAGTCATGGCTAATTACCTGGTTCAGGTGTGTCCAGCCAATTAGAACATGCCAGAGCAGGGTATGCTGGAAAACATGCAGGAATGCGGCCCTCAGTGCCCACCTCTGATCTACGCAGTCAACATTAAGCAGCGGCATTTGTCATGGAGTAAATCAGCTATGTAAACGCTGCTATGTCAAAGAGCCTGGGTTATTTAGGAGTCTCCTGTGACATCTTGAATGTTAAATGATAAAAAAAGGAGAAACGTTTTTTTTTTTATATCCTGGTTTGTTTCCACCGAGTCTCATTGAACTACCCTACATCCATCCATCCATCCATCCATTTTTCTTAACCCATTATTTATATATTCATTTTGGGGTCACATGGTTGCTGGAGCCTATCCTGACCACTGTTGGGCGAAGGCAGGGGACACCCTGGACAGGCTGCCAGTCTGTCGCAGAGAATTGTCCTCCACAGCCTCTAATTTAACCATGGGGCCACTTTTAGATGGAACAAAGGAAAAGCAGACACACTGGTTTCCATTGAGCGATTTAAAATCACTCTGACTTGCTTGTTTTCAGGCTGCAGGAAGGTAAAGTGCCCAGAAAATACCCTCACAAGCACAGGTAGAGCACACGTAACTGCAAAAAGCTCTGAGTGAGATCTGCTGTTTGGTTATGAGGCAGCAGTGCTAACCACCATACCACCATGCGGCCTTTGTCTGTGGCATGCTTTTCCAAAAACTACAAGGACAAAGAACAAAAGCTGGGCTTGTAGCCGCTGGTTTTAGGGGGTGTCGTGAGCCACTGTTGTGTGGTGAGCGGCCAATCTTTCACATTTTACTGCAAATGTACTTTGTTTGACAGTGTATGGAGATGCAATGTAGATGTGGATACATAAATGCCATTTTGAACTTATGGTGACCCTTCAAAAAGTGAAAAGTAGAACTTGAGTCCATTAAAAGTGAAGAAAGTTTACTTTCCCTAGAAGATTCCTTTAGCTCTACATGTGGCCTGTTCTATTGTCCTATCTTAAGGGAAATCGTCATATTTATTGCATTCCAGCAGGTTTTATTTGGGTCAGACTCCTTCAAACACTTTCTATTTGAAGCCACTAATGAAGCAGAAGTGTCCCTCCAACAGTAAACCCGCTGCAGCTACAAGATGTGTGTGTGTGTATGTGTGTGTGTGTGGAGTGTGCGGCTGACGCTCCCTGCACCAAATACTTCAGAAAATAAGTCGCAAACTTTAAACTATTAAGGATGTTGAAAAAAAAAACCCAGAAAGGGTTGCGGGGGCAGAGCCGGTTGGCGGTGAGGTGGAGGTGGGCAGCCCACCTTGACAGGAAACACAGAGGTGAAAAGCAGGAGTTAGAAGTTAGTTTGAGGGGAGGAGAGGGGGGGTACGGAAGTGCCAAGCCCTCTTTTAACTGAACTGAGAGTGGTAAGTGGGGGGGGGGGGGGCAAAGATAGTAATCAGGAGAAAATAAAAGGGGTGTGTAGGAAGGAGGGAGAATATATGTGTACGTGTGTGTGTGTTGGAGGGGGGGGGGGGGGGCTCGTGCACCTCAACACTTGCTCTTACTGCTGCACCTGATAAGTGCGATGGAAAAACGTTTGGTTTCCTCCTGCATGTTAAGTGGTTTATACCCCCCACCCCTCCCTCTCTCTCTCAGTGCACACTGTAGCTGCACCCTGCTACTGTACTGACTCCAAAGTCAGGTAATAGCAGACTTAAGGAAATGACAGAGGAGGCGCTTGGTGAGGAGGAGGAGGGGGTGAGGAGGCAAAAATAGCACATATTGTCTCTGCAAATACAAAGATCCACGAAAAGATTAAACCTTCAAGCTGTTGCTGGAAAAAAAAAAAAAAAAAACTATGTCTGCTGCCATACACGTATGTTGATCCAAAGCTTCATTTCAGCTTCAGATGCAGAGTTAGAATTTGTGTTTGGTTAAAGTAGAGGAGAACCAACAGATACTACATATATATATATATATATTATATATATAATATATATATATATATATATATATATATATATATATATATATATATATATATATAATATATATATATACATTCTGCGTTCATGCCGGACGCGATTGGTTGAGTTTCAACGTTAACGTCAATGTACAAATGTCTGTATGGGGTGGCTGTGGTGCAGCGGTAAGGCGGTTGACCCATGATCGTAAAATTGTAGGTTCGATTCCTGCCTCGAACGCCCATGTGTCGAGGTGTCCTTGGGCAAGACACTGAACCCTACCCTACCCCTGGTGGGTGGTTGGCGCCAGCGTTCGGCATCAGTGTGTGAATGTGTGTGTGCATGGGTGAATGGGACTGTGACTGTAAAGCGCTTTGGGCCTTCGAAAGAGGGTAGAAAGCGCTATATAAGTATACGCCATTTACGTATACGCCAAATGTGATTTGAGGTTCTGCTGCGTGATTTGGGCATGAACTCAGCTTTGGGCACAAGACATTATTAGTGATTTGACAAAAGGGTAGAAAAATAAACCCAATATGGTTGCTCAATCCGAGGATTTTTGTCCTGAACTTTCATCTATTTTCTTAACCCACTAGGGCCATGGGGTTGCCTGACAGGTCTCCAAGGATTGAGCCTGCTCTGACAACACCCGCGATCGCATCAGCTCAAGGTTTATCTTATTTTTATCGGGCCACAGACAAACGGAAGTAACGTTTAAGATGGCCGTAACCAAGGAGTGAAGTGCACTGGTCGAGATTCTGAAGGAGCTGGTGATCCTGACACGGCGCCAGCGCCTCTGTAGAGCTCTCCAAACCCAAGCTACTCGCTCAACATCATCCATGTTTTCCATGATGTGGCAACAAATGAAGTCCAGCAAAACATTGACGGTTGCTCCACGGCCAGGGCATCAAACCGTCCAGACTCGGCAGACACATATTTGACGCGCGAATTGTGTCTGGAGTGAATGCAGCATAAGTGAGTGTCCCACTGAAAAGCATGAACAATGTTCCCTTTAGATAACATTTGATTCCAGGCCCCAGGAGAGGATGGCCTTCTTAGAAATGCTTTGTTAGCATTCTGCCTCTTGATAAATGATTTAGGACATGGGACTAGAGACATCAATACAATCTCTGCTGTAATTAAAAAAAAAAAAGAGAAAAAAGGTGCGTACCAACAATATTACACTGCTTTTACTTTCCCTGAGTCTCCCTTTACTCCACCACCCCTCCTTTCAATGAGCCCTGGAGCACTGAGGAGATAATTCAAAAAGAACTTGAACAGAGTGAAACATGAAAAACGAGGAAATTAAATTCTCTCTTTTTGCTCTATTGTTCTTTCATTTTCTCGCTTTTGTTCCATAAATGCTTAAGAGAAAGGCACACTAGATTCTAATTATGATTTTCACAAAGCTAAAAGATTTTTTTTCCTCATTTTTTAATAAAAGAAAAAAAATGAAAGGGGAGGTTTCACAAACACACCGACTGACTTCTCTCATACTTTGTCAAAGTCAAAGTGCCGCAACTTTAGGAACAATTTTTCATATGACCTTGCAAAAACAAATTAGGAAGAGTCAGGGGAAAAAAAAGATCTCCAAAGACTGCAGTTTCGCCATGAATATTAAATATAATATCAACAAAAAATAGAAACAAAAACACATTTTTTGGTATCAAGGTTTTTTACAAAGTTGGTTTATATGGTATTATATATGGTTGGGAAGCCACCATGGAGCTCCCATATCAAGCTCATACTCTAGTGAGTGATTGCAGAGTCAAAGATGGATTTCTAATAAGGAATTGGCCCAAATCTTTAAGTAAATATAATTTTTTACATGAAAAAAAATAATACTCCTATTCACTCATTTAGGGTGCCAGTCATTATTTCCTCAAATACTGTTTGGTAGCCTTCCTGGGCCAACGAAATTCACCTCAGAAGTACGCTGCAAGCATTTAATGTAGAGATGAATGGGACTGATGGGGGGGGGGGCATGCGTGTGGAGGGGGAGGCTACGAGAGACAAGTCTTACTCCAGTAGAGGGCAGTCTCTTGCCGTCGGGGTTTGGGCGCATAGGCAGGGAGCTGTAGAGCCTTACCCCTCGATCCGCAGTGCCGTATCTGGCCTGGAGAGGCAGAAAGAGACAGATTTCAAGTCTGTTTTTCTTACTTTTCGCACGCCGCAGTCAACATTGCATTGCGGGTTATAAGAAAAAGCATGCACAGTCAGGAGGGAACAGTCATCTCAGTTGTTTTCATGGCTCCCATTCAGTTTCATCAGTCTGCAAACTGGTAGCCATGCTGCACATCACACCGCTTCGTGGCGATGCTGAACGCGCACCTGCTGCATATTTGGCTGCATTTCAGTTCCATAGCTAGACTTCCTTTGCACCGTTCAACCGCATGTTTCTGCACCTCACTTTGATGATAAATGAAGCGTTCTGAGATGGCCAGCTCCTCCCTGTCTTTTACACTTGTGGTTTGCAGCTGCAACAAGCGAGAGCTTTAAAAAATGGCTGCAAAAGTCCAACGAAGAAGGTGGTCCTTTGCCAGGGAAGGAGATGTCAGCTCGCAGCAGGATCACCTCCCATGATTCTTCTCATTCATTCGCCACTGCACCTTATCTCTATCCTTGCTTCCTTCTTGACTGGAAGCCCCACCCTGTCCGTCAGTGACACCTTCATACTCTCTTATTCTCACATTTTGCTTCCTCATAGGGAAGCTTTCATTGCTGGTTAAAAGACTGTATCTGTTTGCAGCAGAGTGGATTTTTCTTGTGTGGGCTTTTGACTTCCTGAACTCATTACGAAGTACAAGATTACACGACTATCTAAGCATGACGCAGCGTTAATAAAGACAATGCCTCAAATAGTAAAACTGACTGTTAAAGATTTTTTTTTTCTCTGCAGATAGCAAACAAGTTAAAGATTTGAAACAGTGCTGCACACAAACGAAACTTCACTGTTTTTCCCCCCTCTTTCTTTTCTTGTGAGACTTGTTAGATAGCTTGCAAGAATCACAGCTAAATGAATGCCTCACAGAAAAGCTGCTCGGAGGAGCCACAGTAAGTGAATGTTTGATATTTCTCCAGCATGCCAGGCTAATCTGGCCCTGTGGCATGCCATTACAGGGCTAATAACAGCTGTCTGCGGCCTGGAAGGGACACAAGCAGGTCTGGTTTTGCTAACTGGGCCTGACAGACTCATTAGGAGCACTGGCACTCAGAGCAGCAACAGCCGAACTCCTCACATTTCCTCGCTGGCTTGGAACAGCCTGCAAGTGCAAAAAAAAGCTTTGTCTGCTAACACTTGTTCTCTGACTCCTTGCTTTAGGTTTTCAGTCGTCACTTTGCTGGTTCCTACTATTGTCACCTCTTATCTTGGAGCTGGCTCGGGGTTTCTCTGATGTTTCTGCCAAAGCAGATGCTCCAAGCCATTTGCCATCTTGACTTGACATCATGCTTTCTCTAACCTGTCCTTTTTTTTTTTTTTTACACCCACAGTTCAGATCACAGGAGTAGATGGAGGAGATCATTCTTTTTTCTTTTTTTGCTTATGCTTCGTAATCAGAAATATTGATCAGTAACAGGGAAATGAAGGCACATTCTTGAAAAATAAACAACTGACTCACAGTTTCTGCCTAGCGTGGGTGATCTACAACAGGAAGATGAAGCACCGCATCAGGAAAAGACTGGCATCCTCTGAACTTTGTGTCAGTTACTGTATGCTGGCCTGTTTGAGAAGAAGAGGGACTTCCCCAGACAGTCGACAAAAGCAAAACACCGACCTGTGCACCAGTCCGCAAGGAGCAGGCAGGTCTCTGAACCCAAGAGCCAGTGAGAAGCTGCTGGACACTGAGCTTCCAACAACTCAAGGAGGGATCAGCAGGTTGGTTCAGACCCTGTCATGTGACAGTCTGCCATGTGTTTGCAGGGACTTACATGCCTGCTTCAGGTTATGAGAAGGTGCAGCAAATGAGTCAAACTAGAAACAAAACATTTCCATCTAAATTTGTTCCTAATGATGTATAATCCTAATGATGAAATATTAAATAAAACAGGAATTTGAGCCACTTTTTCTGCAGGAATGAAACTCTGTGCCTATTATAGAGTTATTGATATTTTTGCCATGATGCAGCCACAGGTTGTGTCCAAATTTGTTCACTACTTAGTGCACTTTATAGAGCATTCACCTTTTGTTCATAGCTGCCTAAATGTCCAATTCCAAAATCCAGTGTCCTAGAAATTTCCCAGAAGTCTCTGCAAAAACCAGCAATGCCCACTAGATTGTTGAATAATACATTATATTAATTTAAATGTAGGGAAATTCTTTTTATATAAATTATCCAAGTTTTCATCATCAGAACACAATGGATTGATAAATAGTCTCAGGCAAATGTTCATATTTATTAGATTTTTATTTTGAGAAATCTATGACGTATTTAAAAACATCAACTAGTGAGCATGGAGTCCGACTTGCTTTTAAAGTCATCATTTTTTAGTAGTTAGGGAGATGGGAGGGTATTCAGGCATAGTAAATAAAATACATTTGAACAACTGCATGCACATTGCATATATATTTCCTTTTTTTTTTAAATGCATTTTTCCAAAAAAACACCCCCCAAAAAAAAAGTACATTTTACAGTTCCCTCGACATTCACCAATCCAGAATCTCTGGCTTGAATTTCTAATACACATGTATGGTTTTTAATTGTATGTACATTCGCTACAAATCTGAAGCCTGAAAGCACTGAAATATAGTTCTCATAGGACTGCAGCATTGGCTTTTGCGTCTTTCCAGGCTGGTTAGTGAGGCCACTGTAAATTCAGAGGCACAGCTGTACCTGCTGTAACGTTAGCTGTTGCCTCTTCTATTATTTTTGCAGACCTGCCCTTAAGTGAACACATGTGCGTCTGAAATCAGCATTCTTCTTAGATTAACAGAAAGGCCGAACACATCACACCCAAGAAATAATGAGGAGAATGCTTAGGGAAATGCTGCCATGAATGTACATTGAGTTCTCAGTGCATACACAGGCAATATATGTAATATATGGAATTCATAAGTGTTTCTTGCAGTGGTCATACGTGGGTGTGCACAGGTATTGAGAGATTCTGACGCACCAATCACTAATGAATTGCGTAAACAGAGCAATAATCACAGACTGTTCATGTTCTACGCAGATTTATGTGTTCTTTGCGTGGTTTATTCGTCCTTCTGTGGTTTTAACGTCGTTCATTCGTGATACGTTTTCCCATGTGTGGCACGGGCGTCACACATGCCCTGTTTCCACTAAGCAGCATGGTCCAATTCAGACCAGTCCGGTATTTAGAGCGGTTCCGAATTGTATCATTTTTGGACCTCCACTGGTTGTAGGTCTATTGAAAAAATGGAACGCATCGGTTAGGGTGGAGCTACTTTGAAACCTGTTGATTGGCTGAAGGTCATTACAACAAAAGAAGGCGCCAGGAAAGCGGCTGTATTCCTCTTCCTCGCCCGCAATCTTCTCAACAACATCAAAGGCTCAGTATATACGAATATATACGTATATATATATATATACGTGTATAAGTAACAAGGCTATAAAATGACGCACACTACACTTTCAGGATTGTACTCATTAGTGCATGGATGATTTATCAAATATTATTTGCACAAAACATCCAAATATTTGTTTCAATTGAGTATTTTCTTTCTTTAGGAAATATTGCAGAAACACAATATCAGGTCTGGTTTAACAGTCAAACTGTGAATCACTTTTTTCAGTGGTTTATGGAAACTTTGGTGTATGACAAACAGAGATGCATGCTGCAACAACAGTCTGAAGAATGCACAGTGATGAATCACTTTCCTTTAGACATGTGGTGATGATTGTGATGTCATTCAACCTGACAAGTGGTAATACATGATACGTGCTCTGAATCAGTGACTTTTTTAATCCCTTTTTCATATTAAATAGCAAAAAAACAAAAAAACAACAATTCAGGTTTTTAAAGGTTAGGTGCACAATAATCTGACCAACACTTACTTCCAGTAAACTTCTCACATTTACATAACCAGCTCCTCACTGCAAGGATTTGGGAGGATTAACTACAATCTTTTGATGTTAATTTATCGACAGTATCTCTGCTACCATGTGAGTCCCGATTTATGGGTCTTGGAGATGTTTTTTTATTTCAAAGTACAGCACATGTTTTGAACTAAATCAAAACCTTTACAAATTGACAGAATTGCATAAAAAGTAAGATATTTCTGTAGAAATGAGAAGAAAGAAAGCATTTCTAGTGGTGCTTAAATTAGGATTATGCTATTCTTCACCAAAGTGTTGTTCTCTAGGAGATAGTTTCTGCAGAGCGGCAGGAGGTCATCAGAAATTCACCTCTGGGTTGTGGGTGGGACTGTTGGTGTGGAGCAACCCCGCCCCCGACCCCATCCCCAACCCTGTTACTTAAAACGCGGGGCGGGGAGCTTGTGGTCCGCCCAGCGTATTTTCTACGTCACAAGTAAGCAGTTTTTCAGACGACATTTTTGCAGACACTTAAAAACCTTGAAAAACAGTATTTTCCTCAAAGTGGGCCTTTAAGTAGAAGAAGGTTCAGCTGGAACCAAACATGCAGCAGGAGGCTTCCTGCCATGGCAAACACTCAAACTGCTGAGTTAAAAAGCCCAAACAACACTGAATGTTGAAGTGAGGCTCTTAATGGAAAACCCCAACTATTCTGTCTGTTGATATTCAGTGTAAAACTGCTAGTTTGTGTGTTTCCACGTGTGCATCAGCGTACACATCAGTGCTAAATGATTGTTTATTAGGCTTAACATTTTATTTCAGCCTAGCTCAGCCATGCTCTTCCTGTCTGGTTGTGCCTGCTTGTGTTTTCTGATCCCCTGCATTGTCTCCACCCTTCCTCTTGCTGCTGCGTCTTGTGTTTACATTTCTCCAGTAGTTTCTGTTCCATTGGTCAACACAGATGGCAGTTTACACTGGGACAGAATACATACAGCAGACACGCTGGAGAAAATGTGCAATTCCCTATTTATAGCTCTATGTGTGTATTCTTCTGCTCTTCAAATAAGATTGTAAATTACCTTTCCCTATTTTCTTTCTGATTCCAGAATAGAGGAGAGGCAACGGTAAAACAATATCATATCTCCTTTATGTTTGGCATAAAATAAACATTGTGCGTTAGCCTGCAGGAACTGACTCCTGCGGAAGCACTAAAGAAGAAGTGACCCACATTACATATCACAAGAAGAGCTAACAGCGAAGCTGAATTTTTAATAAAACGCAGTAAATATGTGTGATATATAAACTTTCACACAGAAATTGGAATAAGACTTCTGTTGTGTTTGGTCTTTCTGCGAACTTTCCTGGCATTTGTGTTGATTTGACGCGACTACGAGAGAGGGAACACTGTTTTTAGTGGATAACAGGGCAGATTTTTCGATGTGATTTGAAAGTCAACAGCACCTATACACTTAAGCTTAGTGACTGTGGTGACAGCTCCTCACAACTGTTTAAGGCCGCGTCACACAGCCACTATGTAAATTTTGCACATCTTGCACGGATGAATATTGGTACGAATAAACCACACAAAGAATATGTAAATCTACGCTGAACATAAACCGTACGTGATTATTGCACTGTTTATATGCAATTCATTGGTGATTCGGACATCAATTACGTAATTTGAACATGATACAGTATGTGCGCCGTATACGTGATATAAAAGTTCAATATTAGTGGTTGGTCCTGTCACCCCTGTGTCAAGTAGTTTGTCCCGCTCTCTTTGCTCGTTCAACACTTAAGCCATGTGGAACCAGGGGTTCTCAAAGTGCGGCCCGGGGACCAATGGCGGCCCGCGGGAAGATTTTTTGTGGCCCTCAAAAGAAGAGAGCCAGAGCAGGTTCCTTTGAGGAAAAACGTTGTGTTGGCGAGAAGAGAAGACGCTTTCAAGCTACAACGAGCCTATGCTGTACAGCAGATAATGTTTACAAAATTGGCTAAATCCAGTGAAGCTGTGACAGAAGCTAGCTACGTTGTGGCTTTGGAAATGGCCTGGCGTAGCGAGCCCTTAAGTGACGAGGAGTTTGTAAAAAGGATGTATGCTGAAAGTAGTTGACATTGTTTGTCCAGAGCAAAAGAAAGTCTGTCAAATGGTACAATTTCAAATTTCAAATGGTAATTTTTCTGTTTATTCATTTTTTTCCACACAAAAATATTGGCCCCCACTCTAATATTGAGTTCGTAATTTGGCCTCCACTACAAAAAACGTTGAGATCCCCTGACTTAAACGATCAAACCCCATGCCATCTCCTTCCTGAGTTCTTGTAAAGTACGTTTTGTGTCATTTGTAACGATGTGTTTTTGAACCTCCACAATTAAACTTTGGTCGTGTTATCTGTAGTGTATAAGTGTGTGTCGCGTAAGCAAGTCACTTTAATTATGAAATCAAGTCTTTTAAAGTTTTATTCTGAAAGTACAACAGAAGATTTTATTCTGAAACGTGGGTGTGTTACCAGTTCTCTGGCTTTTTTCTGCGAAACTGATGCATAAAGGAAATAGAAATAGAACTCCTGTACAAATCTTGCATTGTGGTGCGGCGGGTCGGACGTGGAACACAGACGTGACAGAAGCGATGAAAACATTCTGATCCATTAATGAAAGTACTATTTTTTGTGTGTAAACACAACACAATGGAGACGCAACAAAGACGCAGATAAACCAGTAGACGCCGTTAGAGATATCAGGACATAAGTGAAACGGTCGTGGAAAGCCACACATTTGTGTGTGCACCTTGCAAAAAGCACACACAAGATTTACGTAATAATTGTGTATAAACTACATAAGATATACATGAAAAAAAAAAAAAAGAAATTCACGTAAAGACATGTCGGCCGAAACCCTTGACGGACATCTGCGCACATCGATGAATGACAAACGCAAGAAACTTTTATGAGTTACGTATATCACGCGTGTATCACCAAAGAACGCCATTTCATACTTTTAAAATGTGCAAAATGTACGTAGTGGCTGTGTGACACGACTTTTAGTGACTGCATTTTTACATCCACACTATATTAAAGAGATTATTTCCGTCCCTCAAGTAGAGAGCATCTTGAAAAAAGGCTGATAAAATCAGATGAATCAGCCTTAAACCATCGCTTTAAAGATAAACATCACGACTGTAATAATTATTGAGAGTGAACATTTATTCCTGTAGTTGTTTGCTTTATTCCATCACCTTCTCCCACACGCTTTCCATTTGCATTTTGTCAAACAAGAAAGATGGAGAGCATTAATTAGGAGTGCTCTTTCATTGCTTTTGTTCTTATTTAAAAAAATAATAATAATCTAATCTCTATAGAGGCAATTGAAGAACAAAAGAGTAACATTGCATCATGTTACCACCGGCAGCAGAAGCAGCTGAGCTCTGGACACAGGCAAAGAAAGCAGATGGCAGGGAAAAGCTTTAGCTAATACAAAAAAAAACAGGGGATTTTCTCTTTTTATTCATGAGCCGTACACGCAAAAGCAAAGATTACTTTAATACAGACAGAAGCTGGACAGAATGGTGCCTTAACAAATTGCTGAGGAGAGAAGAAAGTAACAAACTAAACGTGTGACGTCTCCAGATTTCCTTCACAGGACTGTGCTGGAGGGATTTTGTAGATCTCCGCATGCAACACCTCAGGAACACTGACTGAAACATTGCTAGGATGAGAGCTTTTTAAAGCCTTAACATGGTGGAAGAGACATGTTGTGACGAATATCATGAACTAGATTGAACTAGATAGAACAGAATAAATATATACATATATACTAGATCCCAGAAGTCTCTGTGTGCATAATTTCTGTTTTTGTAAACCAATTCAGTCCAACTAACTTTTTAATCATCAGAATACAGCAGATTTATAAATAGTCTTTGTCAAATTATATATATATATATATATATATATATATATATATATATATATATATATATATATATATATATATAGTTAGTGAGTTAGTTAGGTAGTTAGTGAGTGTGGAGGGAATTCAAACGTAGACAGGCCCCTTAGAAAAAGGCAAACTTAACAACTTTGAAATATTTTCTTTAAATAAGCAAAATAAAAAAAAATAAAAAATCTACCTATGGGGCTAGAAAAATAACCTTAAAAAGATTCTAGTCACTTGGACATGTTTTGTTATGAATAACTTTCTTGGTAGGATTTTTTTTTTTTAAAAACAGAAAATAAGACAATTTTTCCTAAATAAGGGTCTTTATTCTTTCTTAAGCATCTGTTTTTTGCAGTGTACACATTCAAATGCAATATTGAAAGTGAGTATTTGCCATTTTAATCCTGAGTGGCACAGGTCTTAGTGTCAGCTGAGCTGGTCTGAGTGTTTCAGAAACTGCTGATCTGCTTGGATTATGACATGCAAAAATGTACATGGACATGTAAAAAGCAGTCATCTAGTTAAGAATGTCAATGGAAAACGAAAACCAACAGGCAAAAGAAACCTCCAGTGCATTCATTGGTGGAGGGAACCACACATTCAGTGACCTTGAGCACTTTTGGCTTCTTTCTTGTCGGTCAGGTACAAGACTCCAAACTTGGTCAACGTTCGATGTCTTGCAAAGTTCAAAGAGGACAATCGGAATTTGACAACAATCTCAAATGAGGACATTTGATAATTGACTTCCACACCCAGATTCTCAGTTTGATGCAGCACTCAGATGTGAAAGCTCACAGAAAAATACTGCTACAAAGGATCAGCAGAAAAAAGCATCAAAAAAGAGATGGGAAAGAGAGATAAAGCAAAGGAGTTAGTTGAGAGGTGATATGCTGACTACAGGCAGTTGATTTGGTTTCAGAGTGCATTGTTACAGTGCTTTGAATTAATGCCTCCCAAAGAGTCCAATTGTGATTCTTGGGTTGTGCTGACAGAATATTTGACAGCCAAGGGTGAGCTGCTGATCTCAGCTGAATCCTCTGTTCTGAGTGTGCACATTTGCACGCACATGCATGTGTCTGCGTGAGCGCGCTTCATCCCTAACACATTCAGGCCCCTACATGTGTGCAAATACTGGTGCAAAACACAAAATGAACAGCCACACGAATCAATTCCTCAATAGTTTGCACATGCACAAACCAGAAACCGTTGCATCCTGCTGGATTTAGCACATTCGTTTCATCAAGATGGAAAAGTTTGACTAACTGCCCTTTTTCTATCCTCTTTTTTTTTTTTTTTCTCCGCAGGAAACACGCCGTCCCTCTGGGATGCTGAACAAACAAAAACACAGACAAACCCATGCTTTAATACAACCATGGAATACAAAAAACCCCAGAAGATACTCCATCAAAATAAAGAGAGAACACAGCGTTGGTCCGCTCTGGCAGGCCAACCACTTAAGAAAAATCTCTCTCAAATTTTAATATACAAACTTGCAGAAACCGCACTTTCATGTTTCTTAATTACGTTAAATCCAAACACAAACCTGAGCTCTTTTAACTACTGTTTTTCTCTCAAACGTAATGCAGGGAATCTGTTGTGCAAGCAATAAACATGCCGCAGTGATAATGCATTGGCCTGAACGCACAACTGCTGTTCTCACACTTCTTATGAAAGGTGGGATACTTTTAATAGGTGCTGTGGACCTCCATACAATCATGCAATTTGCAAATGTACTCCAGTGCCAATGCTCAAATTAATTTAAATATATATATATGTATATATATACATATGTAGGTATGTATATATATATATATATATATATATACATATATATATATATACACTTAATGTTTTTTTCTTGTCTTCATTTTGATTAAATGAAAAGTTCTTTTACAAAAATACATCTTCACTTTGAGAAAAAAGAAGAGGATCTTGTAGGAAGCAATCATCCTGCTTTTCTATGGTAATTTTAATCAATGTTTTATTCACTCCAAGTCTTTTGGTGCTTTGGCTGTTTATACTTTTCTAAAGTGCATGGCGTTATTTTTTTTTTTTACTTCTTTTGATTTTTCATGTATTTCTTAAATGCTTGCATAGATACCACTGAATACATGTAATATTTTGCGTTACTCAAAAATTTTGGCCAGGGATTCGGCAACACTTTTGAGCAGAATACTAGAATAGCTCATAATATGTAAGCATGCTTTACAACAATTACTCAATGTGATTGCATATAACTTCTCAAGCTTCAAGGTTTTTTAATTATATCTACAGGATTTCTTTTAAGTGATAGTGATGTTAAACGAATGATTTTTACTGATTCATTTCAATGAATCCAAGATTTAATTCCAATAATTCATGTTTTGTTAACAAAAGTGCCATTTTTGTTCAGTTAATCAATAGTTATGGAAATAGGCTTCTTGGGGTTAAACTGTTAAGACTGAATGTTTGAATCCTCATTTTTCAATGATACTGGCTCTTTGCAAACTGATGTTTTTATTACATGCAAAGCTGTGAAAAAAAGATTGAGAATTCAATTTTACATATGATGCATGTGTGACTGTCTGCAGGTTATGAGATAACTGATGTTGTAAGTGGCTGATAATTCATATTTAGAATGTACAGTTACCCGCATTTTTTGTATTACTTCATGATAAAAGTGTCATTTTCATCCATTCATCTTCTAATCCGTTTTTCCATTCTGGAGCCTATCCCAACCACTTGAAAATAAAATAATGTTAAAGACCCACTCCAATTGTGTTTTGGGTGTTTTCAACATGTACTTGTGGCATTTTCTGATGATGGAGGAGATATATGTAGAAAAATAAGCCTAAAATTGCATTTCTGCTTATTTCTGTACATAAATTGTTGGGAATCAGGAGCAGATGAAAAAATTCTGTGGGTGAACTGTGACATACAAGCTACATTTGACAGTCGACAAGTTCCTTGCTCTGCTTCCATTTTAGTGCATCCACTTGCAGACAAATACATCCATTTATGTCTTTGTTTTCCTCACCTGAGCTGGCATCTGGATCAAAACTGTACGGCTAAATAACTCTGATGTTGCACACCGTTTTTATTTTGCACCAGTAATGTTATATTGGGGCTGTCAGGGGCACAGCATGAACTGATAGATGATGGGAAATGGGGCAGGCTTACTCCATACCAACAGTCCCGCCCACAACTCAGAGGTGAATTTCTAATGAACTCCTGCCGCTCTGCAGAAACTATGTCGACACAGGCTTTTTTTGTTTTTCATTTAAACGGCATAATCATCATTGAAAGACCACTGGGAGCGCTTATAAAATAAATCAAAAGATGATCAAAGCGGGACTTGACAAATTTTTTGTGTTTTTTCTTTGCTAAATTCCAGTTTCCATATCATTTCAGGATCTTATAAAATACTACAGCACATTTAATGAAAATATACTGGCTAAGAGGAGAAAAAGAGGAAGGAGACTCATTGTCAGCTGAAGAGTGCAATTGTTAACATTGTGGATGGATGTATCTCGCCTTGGGGACATGTCTCTCCAGGCCTCCTCTTCTTCATCCTCGGCTATCCGTTTACAGTGCGGCTGTCTCTCTTCTGCCTTTAGATCTTTCTCTCCATCTTGAGTGCTTTGCCTCACCCTAATTAGAAATTCCCCTCCGACCAACTGAAATTGAATTGCCCATCATTTGCATAATGATAGCTCACCGGGCTGACAGCCGATTTACCATGAGATGAAATGTAGCAATCACTTAAGAGAGTGACCATGAGGGAGTGTAGGTAGCGGGCGGGGGGGGTAATAATAAGTAGCAAAAGAGAAGAGTGCAAATGTGAGGATGAAGAAGATCGCAAAAATGGACTCCCACAAAGACGCCTGGAGAGGAGGAAACGGTAAAGACTGACAGGTATTTAGGTTATTGTCTCACATAGCAAGTATGGCTGGAGGGAAGGATGTGTCCTCATTATGATTGTAACTGGACACAACAAGGACACTTATGGGGACACTTACATAAGCCAGTCGTTTTCTATGCAAGCCCTCTTTGAACTCATTCTCTGTCCTCTATTCTCATCTACTTCGCATCCCCTCCTCTCCTTTAGTCTTGATCATTATTTATCATTTTGTTCTCCATGCTTCTGTTTGGTGCAGTGCGATTCATGTATTGTCCCTCTTTCCCACTCCCCCCCCAGGGGAGCGGGAGTGGTTCCAGATTCCAGTTGGCCCGTCCGTGCTCCTGTACTTGACCATGGATCTCGCCACTGGCTCTTTAGTGCTCCTGTACCTGACTGTGGACCTCGTCTCGCGCCCCCAACCGTCCCAAAACTCTATCTGGATGAAGCCGATCTGCTGGACTATTTAATCATGTAGTTGTAGAGTTAGATAAGCTAATTCTTCTCTAAGAGTTCTGGTACATCGCCTGTCCGTCCTGTCAGAGGATCCCTCCTTCATGTGGACACCCCTGAGGTTTCTTCCTTTTTCCTGGAATCCATTTTTTTTAAAAGAGTTTTTGCTTACTGAAAAGGAGGATATGTTTAGCTTAATCTGTTTAGTTTAGTATAGCCATTAACTATTGAATTGTATGACTTTATGTTCTTTATGATGTCATATTTATTATACAATTACTGCTATGAAGCCCATTGACACGACTGTTGTTGTAATATTGGACTAAATAAATAAAATTGAATTAAATTGAATCGAAAGGATAGAATCACTCACCTGTTGATACCTTTGAGGGCTGCAGAAAGTAATATATATATATATATATATATATATGTAGAAAAAGATGTAGAGACTAAATGTATATAGATATAGGGGGAAAAAATTCATAACATTTTGGAAAAATAAAACAGTAAAATAATTAGAATTAGAAAAAAGTCAACATTTTACCTGAATAAATAATTGGAAATTTATGGCTTAAGAAGTCATAATTGTACAAGAAGGCAAGTCTTTTTAAAAAATACATTTGTAGGCCTAGATTTATAAAAAAAAGAAAAAAAAGCCATTACTGGGAGATTCTTGAGCAGCGTGTTGTCTATCTGATTTATCTGAATTGTCTGCAACTTCAACTGAAAACATGTTTCATCGTCTTTGTTAAAAGGTTTTAACGCTAAATTTGACTTTTTTTTTTTTTTTTTTAAAAAGTGATATTTTCCATTTGAAATTCTGACTTATATTCGTAAACTGTTACATTTCTCATGGAATTGTACAACATATTTTTCATAATTCTATGACTTAACTGAACATTTGCCTTTTTCTCATAATTTTTTTTTTACTTTAGTCTCATAAAATCGAATTTAAGTCATATTTTCTTTTTTATTTAAGGTTCCCCTAATCTTCCAGATGAGCTTTTCAAAATAAGTTTAATTTATTTTCCATATAGAGGTATTAAACCTTTATAAAGGTTATTCTTTCCATTTTTTTTTTCTATTTTTAAAGAACCAGAAAAAACTGTTTCCACTGTTAGAAATGAAAACCATTGAGCAAAAACAGTAAGAAAAACCCTAATTACTGTTCTCAGCAATAAATACCAAAAGCTACAGTGTAAAAATCCGTCACGTCAGTGTTGAGCTGTTGGGTTTTTGGTTTCCTGGGCTGCTGCTTGGCACACTCTAGCTTTCTTCTTGTACATCAAGAACTCCAGTGCCGCCCACAGTTTATAAGAAGTGGCCACATTGTCATCTGTGTAGCTGTCAGTGAACGCCCCACCAGTTAAACAACTGTCTCAGCGTGTACAAATTACTGTAATCAATGATATGATAATCACCTTGTTGCCTCCCCTCCTCCGGCCCATCAATCTCCTCCCTCCACCATGGGCCCAGAAATGTGATTAGCCCAAAAAATCCTGATAAATCTGGCATCAGAGATGTCACGTAACTGAGGGTAAATCAAATAAAGCTGCGTGATCTGTGCAACAAAGTGACAGTGAAGGAGCATGGGGGTTGTGGCTAATGCACACATCAGGCTGTGAGAAAGTTGCTACCTTTCTATATAAAAACTTGCTTATTCATAGTAGCAAACAGCTGAGATGAGTCATGTGGAAGTCATATTTGTTTTCTAATAGTTCCAGCAGTCAGATTGGAAGCTCTGCCATCAGCCTGATAAGGCCGCTGCTTATTGTTTAACTTCCAGTCTCTAACTTGAAGAACCTCCAACTCAAACACACGCTGCTCTCCACTTCTTAGTGTTATGTTGAAATGTGTATTTTTGTGTAAGAGCACTTGTACAACTTGAAATGTAACTTTTTTGCATTTCGAGAAACAAGGTAATTATGCTATCTTTAGTTATAAATTGCAAGTTCTGGCCTAAATAAAAGCGTACGACCAAATGTTAACTGTGTAACACCAGCGCAAAAGTGTACATGGTTAGTAGTACAAACATCACTCAGCTCTGAAATCTTTCATTTGATTCCTCAATCTCCTCATCCTCTGTTCATCTCTGCATAAGCGATTGGCGATCACATGTTGAAGTTGGTCGGCCCAGACAGGAGGGAGTTAAATCCCTTATCTCTGCTCCGCAGAAGAAATTCCTACTAGAGGCCTTGCTCTGCTGGTTTCCTGCCTTCTTGCCCAATGCCCTATTTTTACTCATCTGGGCTCTAGAAAACTAGGGGCAGCTTTTTCCTTGTCACTAGCATATTTCCTGCCATTCTCACTCTGACATTTCTCCCCTCGGCTTGCTTCGCTCAAATCGTTCCCAATCTTTGCGGGTCATAACCTTTCAGCCAGGGCTGTTCATATTCAAATGTACCTGCCGACACCAGAGGTGCTGCAAACTCAGACATCGCTCTGGATGGTTTAATCTTTTTTTTTCGTCTTCTTCTTCTTTTTTCCTTAAAAAAGTTCATTTGAGACTTTTCAGCGAGCTGCTTGATCCATATGATGCTTCGTGCATTTCTGAAATCTTTATAAGATGAAATAATTGACTTTTTCTGCAAAAAACAAAAAAAAGGTTGCTTTTTCCCCCCCTAATATTTGATGTGACTCAAATGCTTTCTTAACAACCTGAGTGACCAGGTGAACTCATGCAATCGACTTCAGTCTCTGCAAGGGGCCAAGAGACAACAATAAATGTCAGCTTAAAGCGCCCTGGGGGAGGCGTGATATCGGTGACTGACTTTTTCAGCGGATTTCATCCTGTTCAGACACCAGCGTGGTCTGAAGGCAGGTGGGTCGATGCTAGTTAAAAAGCACTAAAAGAAAAACAAAGTATGCTCAGCTATTCGGTTCCTTTGTCACTGCGGTGTGATCAGTCATTATTCTGCTCCTAAAAAAATATTTTTTCATCTGACTATAAAACAAAACACTAAAAAAACTGCTTTTAAGGTCCTCTCCCACAAAACCTTGGTGCTGCAGAGATTCTAGTTCAGGGCAGTTTACGTACTCATTTATATTCCGTTTTGTGAAATATGAACAAAAGACCACAAACACCTGCGCTCACACCCCAGTCGTGGATATCATTATTTTTTTCCAGGAGGGGCCAATTTTATTCAAACTGCTTACAGCATGCTGGGGGAAAGGGGAGGGTTATTGCTCAACTTTTACCAATTTATTCCCCGATCTGTGCATTTGTGTTTGTGCAAATGATCGTGCACGATGAGCTGTGGGAGAAGAAGAAAAAAAGTTCATGTGACGGATAAAAATATAGTCAGACTGCAACAGGATGGAGATACTGTAATCAAACAATAAATCAGAAATAACATGGCTGATATCCACCCAGCTCTCCCTTTTCTTATAAGTGCAGCAGCTCCGTGACAACAGGACAGCTGATAACTGCAACTTTGATCAGTGTCCTTTACTTTGCACACTGCAAAACCAGCTCTAATAGAAATGAGACAAAGCTTAAAAAACTTTCAAAAGAATACTTTACATAGGCAAACAAATCTGCCAATAGGGTAAGAAAAATGGTTTTACCAAGAATTCTTATCTTGAGAAAAAAAAATTCAAGTCACCAAGGATAAAATTAGTCAAACTAAGATCATCTTGATAAAGAAAGAACCTCTAAAAGTCCTACCAAATCATCTCTTGATCCAGTTTAAAAGCGTTCCCAGTGGTCTTTTAATTATGATTATGTCGTTTTTTGCCAAAAAAAAAAAAAAAAAAAAAACCCGCTCCTGCAGAGCGGCAGGAGTTCTTTAAAAATCCACCCCTCTACTCAGAAGCCTATTTTTGTCACCATTTTCATCAGAGTGGGTCTATATGACTTTTCCTGCAAGACAGAAAATAAGACATAGTAGATTGAGTTCCCCTTTTTTTTCTTGAACGTTCTTTTAAAATGTCATAAAGGTGACATGAAATAATGGTTTATGTTTACTTCTGGTCATTCCAAAGAAAATGCTGACCAGGAATTGGACTATGAGCAACCTGAGCAAGTGTGTCGTCGGTATGTGATGGTGCCGAATAGAGCAGTCTGACCCATTTAGAGCCCTTCTGTAGATCTGAAAAAACTGCTGTTTTATGCAGAACAAGAGGGAAATGACGTCTTGCACAGTCACGGGTGTTCCCACGTGTTCATGCACATATCGAAGAAAAGGAAAATTGCAGTGAAATATTTGAAGGAAGTCCAAACTTTTTCATGGTCTTTTTTAAGACAGTTATAAAGGTTGGAATAACTGATGCCCAGCAAAAGCTTTTCTGCACTGATCAAGCAGCCCACACAGCCCAAGGAGGAAGTTCTGTCTCATTATTTTAATTAAAATAAGTTTTCCTGTAGTTGAAGGAGCAATAAAATCCTGGGATTTTCTGAAGAAGGCTTGTGTGCTTTGCAGAGAAACTGCAGGAGGGGAAACAGGCTATTTGAGGTGAAAGTTTTTCTATGTATTTTTTTAAACAGATTTCAAAGAATAAATGCTGTGCACAGTGGTGTCATAAAAGACTGTGATTCGTGCTGCAGTGTTGTGCTTTATATAAACGAATACATGAATGCATGATAAGAGGCCGAAATGAGCCAAGGAAGGCGCACTGAGCAAATCCCCCAAAGGGAGGAAAAATTATTCGGAGCAGAGAGGACACAATTCATAATAATAATACAAAAAACACAAAGAAAAACTTTATTTTTTACCCTTTTTATTTCAAATCTATGCTTTAAGTGTGGAAAGAAAACTTTTAGGGGTGAACTGAGTGCCCTTTAGGGGTAAAGGCCATGTCCACACAGACACTACGTATATTTTGCGCATATTGCCTGGATGAAAATTGGTCATACGTGTATATATGTGAAACTTGTGGTTCATTACGTTAATTTTGTACAGAAATGAACCACCTTAAAACCACAGAAGTACAAATAAACCACGCAAAGAACATGGAAATCAATGTAGAACATGAATCGCCTGATTATTGCGCTGTTTACACAATTCAGTAGTGATTTTTGCGTCTAATTTGTCAATTTAATGTGATATTTACACGTATGCATAATATTAAAGTTATACATCGGTGGTTTGTTAGACATTTGTGGAATGGCCGTGGAAAGCCACTAATCTGAGTATGCATCTCACAAAAATTACACACAATTGCATAAAATGTACGTAATAATTGCGTATAAACTATGAAAAATATGAGTAAACTGTGTAATTCTCAACTGACCAAATATGTTTAAAAAGCTGAAAACTGAATTCACGTAAAGACCCATCGGCTGAAACCCTCGACGGACATCAAACGCAAGAAATACTTATTACTTACGTACATCACATATGTAACATGAAAGTCTGACGTTTCATACGTGGAAAACGCGTGTAGTTACTGTGTGACATGGACTTAAGACAAGCAAGTCTGACATCCATCTGTTAAGCAGAGTTTTACCTTCGACATGTTTGTCACACTTACACGTCTGGCCTTCTTTCCTGACACACATGGTGTTGTTTGTGTCATATTTGAACCAAATACTGTCTAACACATGCACTCGTGCTCACCAGTGTTTGAATTAACTATGATTATTCAGCCTGTAAGAATCCCATTTTTGAAGCCCAGACAATAATTCAGTATCAGGGGGTAATTCATTTTTGTATGGAGAGGCATTTGGCTGCTAAGATTGAATCATCAGCCCTTGTTTCATTTTCCATGTAATTAAATCAGCCATTGAAAAAAAAAGTATGTAAGCTGGCATGCAATTTAGGGAAAATTAGCATTTTTAATCACAGTACATTACTTTAATAACTCAATAAATCTGCGGCAGCTGGAGCATCCAAGAATGTTGTCACAGCTACTTAGCTCTGCATTTGCAACTAATACAAGCTGATGAGAATCATCCTGAGGGAGGGAGAGAATAAAAGGGGAATTAGGGAGAAGAGGGGGGGGGGGGGGATCCAGCCGAGACAGAGAGGATGAGAATTCTGGAGGATTGAAACAAAAGCATAACAGGTGAGAGACAGGGCTGAACGGAGCGCGGAAGGAAGACATATGTATCGCCTCTGTGCTTGGCACTGAAAGGGGCTTGGCACTTGTCTCCCCTCTTCCAGCTATTAACAGTTAATCCCCAATTAGCTCATCCATCACCTCTGTCATGCATGAGACTTGTTTACCACTTGGGCTGCATTGTTGCTTAGCTTGATTTGTGCAGCTTAGCTGTGGTTGCCAAAAAAGTCCCACATTGATCATTTTTGGTCTACTGTTCAATTGTTCCCAATTAATTATGAGTATGCCGTTTTTAGCCAGAAAAAACAAAACCAAAACCTGAGTTGTTTTCTAGGACACAGTGTTGTGGGAGCAACCTCGCCCCCACTTCCCATCATCCGTCTGTTTCTCTCCTGCTAGCTTAAATCCCCTCACACTACCAAGATAACATTACCAGTGCAACAAAATGGTAAACAATATTAGAGCTATGCAGTTTTGAGCCAGATTCCAACTCAGACAAGGAAAACAAAGACGGACATGGATCTATTTGTCTGCAAGTGGATGCATCAGAATGGAGCAAAGTGGGGAGTAAAACTTTGAGCTTAATTTTCTCTATATGTGTCCTTCATCATGAGAAAAGAACATGTTAAAAACACCAAAAACACCATTTCTATCAGAGTGGGTCTTTAGAGCTACACTCACACCTCCAATAAAAAGTCCATGGAATCAATCGTGAAGGAGAAATCAATATCTGCTGTTTGTGTCCTGTGGGAATTCTATGACACCAAGTCTTCCATGTATCGGAATAGAGCTGTGAAAGAAAAAACCTGGAGCGAGATTTGCGAGGTTTTCCCCACTTAGCCTCTTCCAACTCTATAGGGAGTGTGCATGCGCTAGAAAGCAGTAGAGAAAGAACAAGAAGAAGCCCCTCCCTGCTTGTCCAGTGTGAACATCATGGACTAAATGCATGTCAAAGAACCCCTGTTCAGTTCTTGAACGCGTGTCAGATGCCCGGTGTCTCTGTAGCTTTAGAGAACAACCTTAACTTGTTCACAATTTGTTTGTAGGATTTCTCAAAGTACGCTGTGACATTGCAGCAGTTCCCCAATTAAAAACGAGGTCACAGCTTGTGGAGGTGATAAATTAGACATGCAGAAAATCACAAAAAAGGCCGACATTTTCTCTTCTATTGTAACATTAAATAAAAACCATGATCATTTGTTTCCTTTTGTGCCTCATTTCAATGTGAATCACATGCATACAAACCTTAGTTTACTGTTTAGGTGATTGTGATCTACATGATGTGATCAAGGAAAACATGCTTGAGCTGTGAGTTTTCAGCTCATCTTCCTCTCCTCTTTGGACACCACCCTTTTGTTTTAGTCCAACTTGACTTTATTTTCTCTCTTAGTGGTTTCAAACCAACCTCACTACAGCCACAGTTCACATAGGGCCTGGGCGTTTTCCAACAGCTTTCAGACTGTACTACGACAACATGTGCAGAGAATCTAAGCAATCATTGTAACTTTTGTTTTCCAACTATGTTGGTAAAATATTAACTGTACATTACCCTCCCTTAAAAGCTCATATTGTTTCAACAACCTGTCATTTACTAGGAAATCAACAAAGATAAGAACAGTGCTGTCGATGTAGAACAAGGCCCTCTTTTCTTCTGCAGGTGCACGAGTTCAAATGTGAAGAATCTGTCTGTTGTGAGCACGTGCAAATGAGAGACGGATACTTTGTGAGCAGTGTGTGTGATATACAGCTACATGTACAATATTCACTTCTTTTATTTTTGCATTCAAGTGTGCAGAATTGCTCAATTTCCCTCTTTGTATCTGACAGATAAGGATCTCTCCCTCCATCTTTTCACCTCCAGCTTCCTCCTCAGCTCTCTCTGGTCTGGTTCACAGATGCTTGCACAATGAAACCCCAGAGAGAGTTTACAGCTTTATCATGAACCTCCTTCAATATGGATTCACAGCTACGTTCTGGAAAAACACTTCATTTGAAAGATCAAAAAGGAAGTGAGCAAAAACATTGCTCATTTTAAATCAGATGCATGCTTCACGCTCACGTTGCTATGACTACAACCAAATAATGCAAACATGGCTGGGCTTATGAGTCCATCACTTGTTAAAAAGCAGAACATCTTCTCAGCTCCTTTCATAAATGCAGTTTCAAAGCTCCCAAAAGTCAGAACTTTGGCACCGCCGACACGGGAGCAGTGAAAAAAACAGAACCCTGGTTTCCCCTGTCAGTCGTGTGACGGTCACTTAAGCGGCGCCCTGCAGAGCCTCAACTGATTTGTCCGAACGCATGCCAGGAAATGTGATGATAATGACCCAGCAGACTGATTTAGTGAGAATGACTTTACTTAACACCCCGAATCAATCTGTAGATCAGCCAGAACAGAGATCTCTCATGTCTGTCTTCCTCTTTGAGCTTTAAGCTGTTTCTTCAGTGGAAACTTTGAGACATTATTATTTCAGCCAATAGAATTTAGCAAAAATGTATATACATTTTTACAAAACTATATATTTGTGTTGTCATTTTGTTATTTAAATTTGACTTTTGGTGGTTTGTTGTTACTTAAAGAAGCACGCTTTAACTATTTTTGGTCAAATGATGAAAAAAAAAAGAAGAATTGTGATAGTTAAATACATTTTAACCACCCTTCCCTATGTCCATTGAGATTATTTATTTAAAATTCTGTGGAAATATACATTTTTAACTCAGTCTAAAGCTTCCAACAAAAACCTGTACTGTATTTTCTGAGGCAACATTTGCTTTGCGCCATAAATCAAAATGCTCGGTTGCATCTGTTACATTTTCCAGCACGGTCTGATTTCTGTCAGAGAGGACAGAGAGGGCTTTAGAGGGATTCACGCACACTATACGCTGAGCAGCAGCTCTGCTCAGTTTAATATGTAGAGGCGGAGCGACGACTGCAGTTTACATGCGACTAAATATAAACATTATTACAAAGTCTGCCTCTGCAACGTGGCCTTGTGGTTTGTGATATGGCAAAGCCAGTGAAATGGCAGAGAAGCCAATCTACAGTTTATAACTCAACCCCACATCAATAACAGAAAAAAACTGATTACAGTAAATCCATGGTTCAAAAGCTGCATACCTTTGAAATGTCAAAGGGGAAACCACAACGGATAACTCATCTCAGAAACTCATTTCAACTGCACACTGTAAGCTGTATTACAAATATTCAACAGCTTTCTGCCCCCTTCAGGTATTTTCCAGCAAAACACGAGACATTTTCATTTGAGTTGGGAAGAAAGAAATGCACTTTTTCACTGGCAAGCACCCAAACCAATTTAATTACATTCCAAATGGACACGATCCTCAATAGGAAACCAGCTTGAGTTGTGTGTCTTGAACTCCAACAGGCTGCTCGACTTTTTCTAAGTAATTGGAATCCTCCGACCTTGTTATTATTCAGAGCTGCAGGAAGTACAACAAACCAAACCAATAAGAGACGAAGGGATCCGGCACGGAATGGCCACTTCCAAATCTTGATACCGGTTTTCTAAAGCTATTTATGAGGAATACGCCTGAAAG
This sequence comes from Oryzias curvinotus, assembly GCA_023969325.1. Taxonomy (NCBI): domain Eukaryota; kingdom Metazoa; phylum Chordata; class Actinopteri; order Beloniformes; family Adrianichthyidae; genus Oryzias; species Oryzias curvinotus. Next base: position 14,590,041 of record CM043710.1, on the reverse strand, counting down.
GATGCATTTCTCCCACCAAAGACATGCCGACTGATGTCTGCACAAAATCCTGCGTGAGCGATCTGAGGTTTTTGATTCGTTCTCCTGGATTCCAGCTGTTTCCGAAAAGCTCAAAAACAATTCACTTCAAGTGAGGATATTTATTCATGACATTCTGGGACACAATGCTTCTGCATCTGAAAGATATCACACTTTGCAGATGACGGCCTGCTGAGCCAAGAGGTGATATTTTGTCACAAAAAAGCAGAACTGCGGCAGTTAAAACCCAAGCAACTCCAGATAACATGCCAGTTTGGTACAAAATTAAATAACGTATGAAGGTTTTTATTTTTTCATCATTCTTGTGTAGTAATTAAATTTCCAATTTATATTCCAACTCACAGTTAAACATCAGAAGATTCTTTAAAAGAGCTTGTTGGGCAATCATTTAAAGCCTGTCAAGATTTTTTTCTTTTTCTAAAATCCCAAACTATAATCTTAAAACGGTCCTCCCATTTACTTTGTGGGTAAATATGGGATGGCAGGAAAATAAATTGTCCGTCCACACTGGCAGCATGTCTGTGTACAAAACAACTCAGAAAAGGGTCTTGATGCGACCAGAGATCCCAGCATGGTATCACTCATATACCACGGCGTGCTCGCTTTAGGAAGTTTTAAAAACTGCGGATCTCTGAAATCAAACGAGGAGATCATTTAGGAGGTGATTCAAAGAAAAATAAACATCAATGATTTAAAATACAAAGTACTTTATCAACTTTTTGGATGTGGTACACAACCGTCTGTCCTTTACTCTCCCTCTATGGCTGAATCTGTCTGAGGGCTGTGCCACATGCCAGCGCCTTTGTGTAAAAGATTAAGTGAAACCAGGAGTGCCAGCAATGCTGTGTTTGCACAGTGAACACACTCAAATTCAGCTGCACTCACACTCCACATACCAACATACTGAGGCCTGGAACACTGTAAACATCAAACTCCTTCACGCGTTGGGACACAAAATATGAAGAAGCAAAGTCTGATTGAGGTTTTTGAATAAATACAGAGCATCATGACTTTTTATTAGTCATGAAGAGGGAAGCAAAAATGTACAAGAAATGTAATATCTGGAAACTAAAATACAACTTTGGCAAAAATATGAACAAAGGCCATAAGAGCCAAAGGGAATTTACTAGATGGAGGTATGGAGGATCCTGAGGGGCTGTGGGTTTGTAGTAATAGGGAGGGGAGGCAGAAGAGTCTTACATTTAGACTTGGTTCAAAGAGGCTCAGGCCTATGTTCACAGCAGCCTCCGCAATGTCTGCAAAGTCTATGTAAACAAACATATATGTGCGTTTAGGACCTCCGTGTTCAAAACTCTCACAGTCAAGAGTCGCTACTAAAGTTTCCACGGCTGTTTTCAGACTTTACGTACAAACTCAAAAAGTTGAATTTTGATCAATCGGGGACCAATTGTTTAAAAATTGATCATGGAGGAGAAATGAATAATTGCTGTTTGTGTCCGGAATTATATAACACCACGTCTTTTATATTCCTTGAGCTATCTTGACCCCACTGTGGGGTCAAGTGGGGTCATCTGGACCCCACAAGACAGCGCACTGAACCTTTTTTCTTCAATGATTTGTGATCTTCACTGGTGTCCATGGATTACATGAAATCCTCTCCACTTTTATCCACCTTTCTCATGGTAGGGAGAACATGTCAATGTAACGGTGGGGTCATCTGGACCCCACAAGATAGCACAAGGGATATATCAAAATCATTGACTGTATAAGATAACTGGACTGAGTGACCCCTCCCCCCTCACCTTCGAAATAGGAAGTGCCTCAGCTTAAGTGAGTTTGTCTTTAGACGATAAATAAATGTAATCATCTGAACATGGACATATATGTATCATAACCTTATAATGACACAGAGATCCCACTCAACCTTGAACGTAATCTGTTGCTGCACAACATGAAAACATTTCTGTGGTCTGTGCTCACATGAGCGCTTGTGCTTTTTTGAAACGTATGCTATGACAGCACACATATGCTTGTTTATGCACGCTGTAGTGTGCATATGTCAAGCTGTAATTGTGTGTTCTGCATGGACCCTTGGACTTGGACTGTGGACCTGAACCAGCCATCTCCAGCTCTGTTTGCACAGGACGTGCAAACATGTTTGCCCAGGCTTGCGAGTCTTTCTTAATACACCCAACAGCTGCATTCTTTTACAGCTCAGACACAGTGTTTATCACTGTTTTTATACATCTACCGTATGGAATCTGTTGGACTGCAGCATCCTCTATGACCTTTTCCTCAGAGGTTCCCATCGGGAGGCTTGGAGGAGGATTGCAGTGCTAACAGGAAAATAATTCTTTGTGGTTTTTATACAATCTGTATCAGTACCCACTGTTAGCCTACCTTTTCACACAACAAAAAGGGGAATCTCCAACATAATTTGCTTGGTGAGTGATTTGGATATTAAACAGACCTAAGATTTGCAAAGATGGTTTCTTTCTGCGACAGGGCCCCCCGTCAAAATCGGACTTGTCAAGATGTCCCAAAATCACACCATAAATTCTTTCCTTCCTTTTTTTTTTTCTGCTTTCTTCTCGTCAGGCTTTTTAAAATATATTTTTTTGGTAAAATGTCATCATTAAACGCAATCAAAGCATGTTAATCTAAAGCTACGTTCATGACGCCCTTGGCAAGGCACGTTCATGCTTTCGAAGAAGTCTATTTAAATGCTCATAAATGCGGGTTTTGTGCTTCCACATTCAAAACTCTTGCGTTCAAGTGCAGCTACGCAAGTTCTTATACCGTTTTTTAGCTCCACGTGCAAAGCGTACAGCCATTGAGCTCACGTCGCAAGTTAAACTAGGTTGGACTTTGACCAATCAGGGACTTGGAATTGGTAGTGAGGTCTGGATGGCGTCCTTTTTAATTCACAGAAGTATCATAGTCAGGGTGAAAACTGATTATAAGGGAGAAATTGATAAAAGCGGTTTTTGCTCGGATGGAATTCTATAGTACTGAGTCATTCAGATATCAGAATAGAGCTGTGAAAAAAAAGCCTGGACTTCCAACAGTTTGCACCAAGCCTCTTCCAACTGTAGGTGGCAGACATGCGCTGGGAAATAGTAGCAAAAGTAGAGAAGATGCCCCCCCCCCCCCCCCCCCCCCCCCCGCATGTCCAGTGTGAACACCAGTGAACACCATATAGGCTAAACATGCATTAAAGAATCCCTGATTAGTGAGTTTAGCAGGTTCTTAAACCCCCATCACACGCTCTTAGAGAAGCAGATAGAACATGTTGCTGTATGAGCTGTTAACTTTGTGCAGTGATGAGTATAAACAAAAAGTTGAAGTACCTGTTTTAGTTACACATTTTACATATAAATTTCTTTTTGGTGAACAATAGTTATGCTAATTTATGCTTCAAAGCACGCTTTGCACAAATCTACCATGGCTAGTAAGTGTTCTCCATCATCTCGTAGAATCACTTTGCACTATATTTATTTATGGGTGACGTGAAGCAATTACCCAAATGAAAATCCATTGTCTCAAAGCTTTTCCAGCACAAAAAAAAACAAAAAAAAAAACACATTTGTCCATGTTTTATCTGCATGTTTATGTTGCCACATAAAAAAAACAATAGGAGCATTTACTTCGAATGATTTGGGAGGCACATTTTACTGTCAGGATTCAAAAACTGTTGCAAGAAAAGATAAGTGCACACAACACACTTCCTGACCTACTGACTCCACCACATGCATGTGGATGAAGTTAAATGTCAGCAACTATAAGTTTACTGTTGCCAAAGGTGATCCGGAAAGAGACGAAGAAAACAAAATTCAAGCTGCCTGAAAGAAAGTAAAAGCAGTTTGAACAGTAATATTTGACTGTATTGCAACAACGCGACAACAATGTGAAAAACCGTCTTGTTACAAAGGATGCTTTAACATGCTAATCCCAAGAGAGGTACAGGGTTAGCGGGATAAACAGAGCCTCTTTTGTTTACATACTTTGTAAAAATGTCAAATCAGAAACCCGCTGTAATATTTTTAGCCCAATCTGTGCATAAAAAGTTCATTTTTCATATAACAGAACTCCAAAGCTACCGTCAATAAGAAAGAAAAACCCACAGTCAATGCCTTTTTATGAGCAGACAAAGCACTAAAAACATTTAAATAAACCAGATAAAGCAAATCTGTCTTTCCTGCACACACAAACACACACATTCTTCGGTAAAATCCATCAATCAGCATTTCATGGGGTTTGGGTTTGAACCACAGCAAATGCACTAAAACAATAAACCTCTGTCTTTCCAGTTTCTATCTGGACTGGAGCACATCTGGTGGCAAGGCTCATTTTGGTTTCCACATCGTTGAATGACAGTACAGACAACCGTGGGCTGACAAATAAAGAGCCCTTAAAAATCTCTCCCCAATTTGACTCTCCATCTTTCTCTTTTTCTCTTTTTTTTTTTCCTATCTTTATGCACACACCAGATCTACTTCCCCCTCCCTTCACTAACCAGCTAACCTCCACCAACCCATCCCCCATCCAATCAAGAAGTGAATATAAAACAGGAAAACTGGGCTGTATAAAGGGGGGGGGGGGGGGTGTGGAAGGACTGGTTTGGTTGCCAGAATCAGGGCAAATTCCCCGACATAGAAAAAAAAAAAAAAAAAAACCCTCGCACACCGAGCTTGACTTTACATGAGTCACAAGTGTAGGAAACCCTCAATGTACATCTGACCTGACAAGAGTCAAGCTCCAGTGAAGTATTTGGGTTTCAAGGAGCAGCGGCGATAATTAGGGTTAATGTGATTTAATGATGGGCATGAGCCGGGGCGGGGCTGTTCCCAGCTGCCATCAACGTCAGCTTTGGAATTACTCTGACACCTTGCGACGCTCCAATGTTTCACAATGGCTTAAGGTTCGGCGCACAAGCAGCCGTGCAGCATTTCGTAACACAGTTGCAGGGTGACAGATTACATTTGGATAAGCGCACCACAGTTACTGAGGCCGGAGTCAATCATAAAACACACAGCAGGGGACACAAAACAAAGAAAAAAAGATGTCCTGATTCAGTTCAGTCGTCACAAGAACCCTCTGCTTCTCTGACCCCCGTCACAAAACGGCAAGACGGCTGGTTCCACATGCAGAAGGTTTGTTAGCTCAGCTATAAGCCCACAAAGCCAAATCAAGGTCAGGCAGGGAGGGGTCAATGGGAGCATCAGAGAAGAAACAGGAGTAGTCAGGATCCAGGCGAGATTCAGGGCAGGCAAACAGGGTCCGAAAATCAGAAGATCATGTCTGGATATAACGCTCGGTAATGCAGGTCTAGTGGCCCAAACAATACTTTGTGCTGCGTGAGGCTCAGTGCAGTGCCTAATCATACTGTGAGTGACTGCAAATGAAAGTCAGGTGTTCGGCATCCAGGAACTGGGCACTGGGGTTGCTGGGAGATGAAGTGCATGCAGAACTCTGGAGACAGTTCCCGCCGATGACCAGAGGGGGAAAAGAAACCATGCAGGATCAACTATTGACCCTATTTTAAGCCTCTCCATGACTTGTGACTGTTTGACACGTTTGCCACCTCTGAGTCATGTCTGGTATATAGATCACATATAACAGAACCCGACAGCCAAGTCACCTGCAGTTTCATGCAAACATCAAGTGAATCCTTAATTTAAGATCCACTCCGATCATCTTTGATCTATTTTAAAAACATCCCCAGTCATCTTTTAATTATGATTATGCTGTTTTTTTGACTAAATAAAAAAAACCTGTGTCATTTTCTGGATCCGTTTTGAGCCAGATAGCAGCTCAGATGAGGAAACTGAAGACGTACATGGATCTATTTGTCTACAAACGAATGCATCAGAATGGAGCAGGGAGCTTAGGGCCTGCCGATTGTAGCCTTTACACCACAAATAACATTCTTTTCAATCAGCATTTTTTTTTGTCTGCTCCTGATTCACCACAGTTTGAATAAAGAAATATTTAGAAGCACCATTTTAAGTTTCATTTTCTTTATATGTGTCCTCCATCATGAGAAAATGCTACAAGAACATGTTAAAAACACCCAAAACAATTTTTTTAATTATTATAGGGGGTCTTTAAATGGAATATAATGAAAGAATTGTTTTGTAAACCGAACATTTTCCTTCAAACTTTCTATGGGATGCCACATGGGTCCAACTTTCCAGCAGTAGTAGTGATGTGGCTTAAAAATACAAAACCAGATAAAGATAATTAAGGTCTGCAAAATATAAAAATCCTTCTTTCTTTTACAGTTGTCACCGTCCCCCTCATTGCTGCTATGAGGAACTGTTGAAACACCCAATACGATCCAGACTCCTCTGCTCCGAAGAAGAGCTACTTATCATTAAGTCAAAGACACAATCAGCCCCAGGCGATCCAGCTTCTCCGCTCAACCTTTTGACATTGCTGCTGGGAAGGTAAATGAGAGCAAGTGAGACACAGAGAGGAAGACAAGTGCAGAGACTGAGCAGCTTGATTATGAACACTGTCAGGACAGACGGATTCCCTTTTCTAATGGAAACTTTGTGGCGTTTTCCATTAAGATTGCTGATTTGTTAGGAGGAAACTGTCTAACTTGAACTGCAATGGACGTGTGTTTGAGTCCCGCAGGGGTTAACATTTTCCCCCCGGTGAGAAGGGTTTGTAATATTGCAGCTCGGACTGCCCAGTCAGCAGAATGTTATGAATGGGCACAATGAAAAACCCCAAGTCTGGACTGCAGAACCAAGAATGCTTGCCTCTTTGTAATTAACATCTCTCTGTGTACAGAATGAGGTTCCACTAGAATAGCTCTCCTTTTTCGGTTTCAATTACGGTCCTGTTTCGACGAGAGCAAAAGAAAAAACTACATTCTGTGAATTCAAAATGGATTTTTTCCCCTCTTTTTTTCTTGCCTGTCCATACTTGGGATACTTTGAAGTATCCCATGACTAATACACTGATTTGGATAGCATTTGAAATGGAACAAACCACTGGAGAAGGGGTGGTACAGGCTCTGCAAAAAATAGCTTCATTGCTGTTTGAGTGGACGTGTGCCGCTGCTTTTTCTCTTTCTTTTTGTGGCATTTTTGCAGTCATGCACAAAAACAAAGTCAGGCATAAAAGAGACAAATGCAGGAAAACCTGGATCATTGTGCAAATGAAGGTTATCCTAAGCAGTAAGTGACACAATTATTGCCTCTGGGTACACCATCTCCAAATGTACAAGCTGGATGCAAAAACAATACAGTAAAGGCAGTCTGCAAAGTGCCGGATTATAACCTACAAAATATCTACAGCATAATTACATGAGAGGCTCTCTCTTGGGCACGATGCAGCTAGATACATGAGGGATATGGAGAAAGTGGTGCATCTACAGTAATCTATCCAACTTCATTGCACTGAACTGATTCTGCCTGAGGGCATGCACAAGTCATAATACATTTGACAAACAGTCTCCCACTAAAACAGGCATTTGCGAAGAAGTGCCCCTCAGCGCTGGTATACACAGCTGAGTGTACGGCGAGCAAATAAGCCTCCCACTCAGCGAGGAAAGATACAGAGAGGCTTCAAACAGATTAAGAGAAATCTTGGGCGAAAAGTAGAGATGAGTCACTGTGATTGTGCAAGTGCAGGACAATGCACGTTGGATGGAGTTGAGGAGAGCAACAGCGCCGAGGGGCTCCAGTGAAACACAAATCAGTTGTTTTTGTTTTTTTGTCCCCCTTGTGTTAGCCTTTTCGGAAATTTGGATGCATGTAGATCTAGAAAATCGTACAAAAATGTACTCTGACACCAGTTTTGTTTATGAATCAATTGATGTTCAGATATTGATAACTATGCATCTAAAGCTTTTCTTATTATTATTTAAAGTGTTTTAGTTTGTTGTCAGATCAACATTTACCCAGCCAAGATATAGACAAAGTACAAAATACATAATTTGTCAAAAAATGTATATATATATATATATACATACTATATTTTTGGCTTTTAACTGTTAAGATTTAAAAAATATATAAACAACTGATTGGATTTTTGCTGTTTACTGCGTTACTGCAAGCAAACTCTTACTTAAATTCCCAGCACATTCATACATCCACAGTGTTCAATCATTCTGTCAGAGTGATCCATATTGCTGCCATGCATCAATCAACCATCAGCATGAATGTGGTCAATCAGCTAGAACCAGCTTCAGCTTGCACATTCTTAACATTCCTCATTATTAACCCCTTAAGGTCAGACAAAAGAGCGAGTGCAGGTGGACATACTGTACATGTATTTCACAGCCTCTTCAACAGTCACTCCTATTAGAAAATACCTGTTTGGAGTTAGCAACAGTAGAACAGGATGCTTTGCAAAAAAAAAAAAAAAAAAATCATATTGTGTTCACTTCCTAGTCTGTGATGTATCATTTTACCACTTGTTTTCACGTTACGCTCATTTTCTTGCCCTATGGTGTAAATAACAGCGTATGTGCCCCTGTGGGAGGCCTCTGTCGGGATGGTTATACTTTGGTGCCGGCTCCTATCCCCGCAGCGCACGTGCAGCCTCTATTTTCTAGAAATAATGTGCCAATGATGTCTGTGGAATGAAAGCAAACATAAGTCTCTCAACTTATAGGGCAGAATGCCTCTAACTGACGTGGCGCTCTAAACCTGCTCAGCGAGGTCAACAACATTCTGCCTGATTTTGATGTAAAACTGCTCTTGAGGTGTCCCATAAAGTCTCTTTACCAAGTTACGACGTGACTGAGGAAAGGTACAGAGGAAGTAATGTGCTACTTTGCATATTAGTCACAGGTGTAGCAACAATATTGCCCTTCAAACAAAAAAGTGACTATCTTGTGAAACTGGTTGACATTTTGTTAATTTCAGACGATTAGAACTTGCAGGTCAAAAGAAGGCCCGGCTTTGTGCAGCTGCTTTTAAGTGTCAGGCCTGCTCTAAAAGGGGGGTAAAACTGCTCCCATACCACTAAAAGCCTGACAAGATGTTTCAATGTAACACAGAATAATTTATGTTGCAGCAAATAAAAAATAAAAAAGCGATATTACAGATAGGAACTAAGGGCAGTTTACGCAAGTATTGACATCCAAACCACTCCTGTTGGTGTTAATGCATGCAAATATATGTTTATTTGAGGTTTCTGTGTGTTTGAACAGGAGAGATTAACAATTCAAATATTGTACTCTTCTATAATTCTTCACTTAACAGCCTGCTGGATTCTATCCAGGTACTCAGACAGAGAAGCTCATTTGCCCTGAGTGGTTACTGATAATTGTTTACTCCGGTTTTACCTTGACCACAACAAAGCCTTTATTGACTTTTACATTTTTTGTTGCTCTGAGTTTGCCGTTACCTTTAATGCATACTAAAGATTTTCCCTGCAATGCTATAATGCGCACAACATGGAGGATGTAGTGTGATGATCTATTCCTCAGGGTTAACTGGAGTGAATGAAGCAAATGAAACACTTGAACACACGCTAAACAAGAGTTGCAGCCGTCATAGTGATATTTAAATAACACATTTTTGGCATAAGCTAGGAACTTTAACACATTTTTATATATATATATATATATATATATATATATATATATATATATATATATATATATATATATATATATATATATATATATATATATATATATATATATATATATGTGTGTGTGTGTATAAAAAGGTGATGTCCATGAGAGCTATGTTGGCAGCAGTGCAGGTTACCACATTTGGAGGAATATAACAAAAAATATGCTTTATTCTAAAAAAGGAAAACCAAAATATTTCTATTTTAGCTCATGTTTACAGTAATATTTAGTCAAACTGCAATGTAAGGGATATGGTTAGTTTGGCCCTGACCGTCTCCAATTTGCGCACACCACATATTGGGGCTCTTACGAACGAAGCGAGGTCATTCATTTTTTTTAAACAAACCAAAACAATTTGGAGGTCTGAATCCCGTCATTGAAGAACCCACTGCTACATGTGTCCGTCCGGAGTGGTTAAGAGGGGAAAAGCCTACAGCGGTGTGCGTAAGAGGTGCGCTCTGCCTCCGTTCGCAGGACAGCTAACTGGACTGGACGCACCAGCAGAATGCAAACCCTCCAGCGCACGCGCTTCAAGCAGGTGGCGTTGCAAATGTACGCAGGCGAGCCGCTTGAAAGTTGAATGACAGCTTGTTGTTGGAGGTTTCGTGCGACCAACAGCCGCCCCGATGGAGAGTCAGAGTGCAGCAGCACATCACCACGGACATGGTGGCCATTGCGCGCGGTCGCAGCTGGCACGCGCCGGCGACTTTCACAAAGTAGAGAGAATTGTTTACCTTGTTGGAGTGGTAATAGTCCAAGCTGGAGTCAGTCGGTAGCGTACATGAACCCACGCTTGCAGGGGGAGCTGGATAAAACCTGACGTCCATCTCAGAGTCCGCGAGACTGACGGCATGAAAGCGTAGCTCCAAAAAACCTGCGCGATTTTTCTCTCTCTCCTGCACACGCACACTCACTCACAGTCTCTCCCTCTCCTCCTGCTTTGAGAGGCGACCCGGACAAAATAAAATAAAACAAAAGTACTGCAAAAGAAAAAAAAAAGGATGAAAACAAGCGGCTCTTATATCTCTGCTGTTCCTGCTCTATCTATCTGTGCGTTCAGCGCGGTGATGCTCCGCTGAAACTATCATCCCTAAAGTTCAGTTGGGCTGAGGGATCATCAAGCAGACGACAGCTCCCCGCATGAGCAGGCGCAGAGTCAGAGCAGTGCTAGTCTCCCAGGCCGTTTTTTGGGGGGGTGGATCAACGGGGAAGAAGAGCTGCAGGAGCGGACTTGTCGCCGGCTGCTTCCAAAAGCGCCCGTCCTCCGTTCCTGGTTTCCAGACGCGCAGCAGTTTTGTTATGTGGGAGCGCTCTCATGCATCCATGCGTTCCCGTCCACTCAGCAGCTGCTCAAACGCGACCTCTGGCGGTCAGTGTGGGAGCTGCTGGGAAACCGGTCAGTGGCGTTTGGGGAGGTTTTTATTTATTTATTTATTTATTTATTTATTTATTTATTTATTTATTTATTTATTATTTCAGACCAGAACATATGTATTTATTTCCAAATATCCGTTCAATTGTGTAATAAAGGTTTTCTGTAGTTTTCTCCAAGGTCCTTTAGTATAAGTCCACTCAGATAACTATTCATTTATGCATTTACTGTTTGTTTACAATTATTTTATTCTTGCAACCACATCCTAAATTTATCTCAAAAAAGGGCAACATTCACCATGTTTTTTCTGCAACATTGGGGAAGTTTTGCTGTTGTTGTATTTTTTTTTCTTCATTTTTTTATAGTAAAATGAATTTGATGCTGGATTTAAACAACAAAAATAAATGGTGAAATAGGAAAAATAAAAATGAAATCCATCCCTCCGAGTAAATAAACAAATAAATAAATAAAATGGGATTCTATTCTTCTGACAAATGAGGATATCAGGTCTGCATACACTTAAAATAACATAGTTTACTTTTATAAAGTAATATGACTGGTAATTATTCACATACATTAAACATAAATAGCAAGGTGAAAAACAATAGCTACTTTTATATAGTAATATGTGGTCTGAGTGTATCATTTTGTAATATTTTGACTCCTTTTTTTTGTCTAACTGAAAAAATTAGGTCTGAAAATTTTCATTCATTTATTCATCTTCTAAACCAGTTTTGGGGTCACAAGGCTGCTGGAGCCTATCCTGGCCACTCGTGGGCGAACACCCTGGGACATCCTGGATGGTCGCCAGTCTGTCGCAGAGCGTCTGAAAATTTAACATCATAGAAATAAAAATAAAAAGATTTACTTCAATTCAGATTATAGAGCAGGAAATCATACTGAGGTCATCTCAAGGAACACGGGTGAAAAAACATCAAATCAAAACAAAAAGTTCCATCTTTTGTAAAACTATTGAGGATGCAGTGTCAGGGCTGAAACTGGAAAATGTGGTTTGAATTGTTTTAACGCCAAGGCGTCAGGCAATCAGAATTGGAAAATGTCAACTATAATCCTACAGGTTCTAAGTGCTCTTGAAAACAACCTTCTCTTGACTCAGCGTACATCCGAAACCTAACCCGAAACTCTTAGTCAAGAAGTGAAGAAGCTATGACTCAGCAGAACAGCCAGCATCCCTAGACATGGGTCCCCTTGAACAGAAAGAGCAACCTCTTGTTCTGTGGTCAGAAAAGTTTATCATTCAGACTAATGCTGCATATTTCTCCACTTCAAACTCAATGGTTTCAGGAGTACAGGGGGTATGAGTTTGACTGGCCTGCCTGCAATCCATATCTGCCCTTTCTTGAAGGTGGGTGATGCATCTTGAAACCAGCAAGAAACCTGACATCGCTTGGGAAATCTGCAACCTTCTCAAATTTCTCAAGCGAACTATGACGACTTGACTTTTCAGTCCCAAAACGAGGAAAATTAAAGCAGAGAGCGGCGTTGTATGGCACGCAGGTGCTACCAACCCCTCCTCGCCCCTCCTTTGACCCGCCCAAACTGACTAAGTGGGTGCTGCACGTCACTCAATCTTCCCCTCTCCCCCTGCCACCCTGGTCAGAGCTGCACGTGACAAAGTCATGAAAAATAACACTTTTTCCGTCATCATTTTTTCCTCCCTAAATGGTCGCTCTTCTGTTGGTTTTATTTCCATAGCAACCGTTTTAGTTTTGGGTCACCTGGAGGTGCTGAACAGGTCTAGATGATTTTTAGATGATCTAGCAAAAGTAAACTTTTGAATTTCCTTGACAACAGAGTGTTTTTTTTAACTGCGTCCACTTTTCTAATATAGTCATATTGTTTGTTATATTGTTTCATTTATTCAACTTACACAATATTCTAGTAAAAAAAAAAAAAAAAAGTGGAAAACTGCACATTTGGAAGCTCGTCACACTAATGCCATTAAAAATCTACAACTCCTAATTTCCAATATTTTTTTTCCCCCCAAGTAGTTTCTCACTGATGGTTGAGAAGTTAGACGGGAGTAGATCCAAATCCCTGGGAGGACTTTAAATTTGTCGAAGGACCTGAGGGTAATTTAAAAAATACTTTTAGAATGGTGGCCTTTTCCCAAAGTTCAAAAAAGGTCAACAAAACGTCGGATTGTGGTCTTAGACCCAACTTAAACAAACGTTTTCCTAAACATAATCTGGGACGATGGAAAAAATTGCTTAATTTCATGCTTTGCTACAAAACTGTTGCCGAGCTGTACATAATGTGGCCATCCCATAACAACTTTAAAACCTCATTTAGACAAATCTCTGATACTTGTGTTTTAGTCGCATTAGTGGATTTGAAATCCTCTTTTTGTTAGTCCTACTGAACTAAGTTTCTCTCGCCGTGATGTCATCACTTTTCTTTGGGAAGGGTGAGGGGGTCGTGCACTGTTTTCAAATAGATGTGAGCAAGTTTTAGTGAGTCTTTGAGTGTGATGTGGTGGTGGGTGGGGGGGGCGAAGGTTTCTCTTAAAGGCGCAGGAAGAAAGGAAAACTGCAGTCCCAGGACTGCTGCGGAACAAAAATACAACAATATGGAGTCAATAACAGGGTGAGAGGATTTCCATAAACACATTTTATCGTGGCACACATCAATCCTAAAATGGGCCGCTCATTTAAGAACAATAGCTTAATTCTTTTTTTTTTTTCTCCCAAGGTTGGGATTTAAAGAGACAGGAGCAAAAAGCGAGTGTTACAAATGGAGATGGAGGCTGATGCTTCTGCAGAGAAAACGCTTGTGTCATTTTTGAAAAATAAGAACTCGAAGCTTTTTTCTACATTACCATAACATTCAAATTAAGAATTTGGTAATGAGGACGGCTGGAACTCCTGAGAACACAAAAGGCCTTGACAGCAAAAGCAAAGCGATGCTTTATATTTTCATATAAATATGTGTTTTGGAATTCTTTTCATCATCCTGGGCATACAGTTAATGTCATGTATGATAAATGCTCTCACAAACGGAATCGGTACAGCCTGCAGCTATTTCGTAAATGTTTTTTATTCTCTTGCCTTTGATGCATGCCGGTTCGACGGAAGGCAGCAGAAATCACGCTGGGAAAAGACTGGATAGCTTTGATAATAGACATCATAACTGTGCTCCAATTGGACCCTCAGTCATAAAGTCAAAACTGCATCCACTCACCTACTGTAGCACTCTCACGACGGGATGTACACACAAAACTGCCACACAACAGCAACTTGTCCCACAAATGTTTATCCCACAGCTTTTATGACGGGGTGGATTGATAGTTTTGGCTCCGGCATATGTGCTAATAAAGTTTCTCAATTGCCAGAATGCATGTTCACTTTACATCCATATAAATGTTTTGTTTTTTTTTTCCTTTTCTCATTTTTGGGTGTTTCTGTGTTTGTGTTAGCCAGACTGCCATTCTCATCCCGGTGGGTGACTTGTTGGCCCCCCTCAGGACTGCGACTCTGTCATTGTGGCTATTACTCTGCATGGTGGCTCTGGCCGTGGGGAGTAAGTCTGCTGTAATACCAGGCACAGATGGGTTGCACCCTAGGCTTGCTGCTGCTGGTGTCCGCGATCAGCTGCAAGCTCAGGCTGTCCTGACTCCCAGCTCATGAGGTTAACTGTGACAAAGATGCTGAGTTCCTTCTATTCTGTGTTCTCAGTGCTTATGTCTGTGGGATTCCTCGTGGCCTGTCTGTCTCTTCCTCTCACAGTTCAACTTGTTGGCCTAATCTATGCAAGAGCTGAAAATGTGGCAAAATGGTCCTAATGTACAAAAGAGAAGAATAAATCAATGGACACACAGGATTAAGTTAAATATGTAGATACAATTCAAAATTTGGAAGAAGGAAAAAAAACAACAGAATTTTGCCAAAAAAATGGATGGGATGTCAGAACCTATGCAGAGTCTCTTAAAGAGCAGGATCTCTGATGTATTCTGCAAAGAAGATCTTTTGGCATTTCATCATTTGTCCTTTTAAAGCAGTTAGTGTTTTTCCATGTTAAGAGTCGCTGCATTTGTCAGGAAATGAAAGGAAAATACAAAATGTTATTTTCCATTAGGCCTCGTAACCCTATTGCTGCTTTAATGATGTCACAATTTGCTGCTTTTATAACTTCCCTTGACCATAAGTGGCATAAGCGGTAATCAACTTTCCGTGTGTGCGGGAGGAGTTTACTGAAGTGAACTCAACTCTCCTTTACACTGCCCTAGACAGGTCATTCTTAGAAATGACAGAGCTGTATTTTATTTAAACTCCTTGGACGGTCTTAGTGGATAAAAAAGTGAAAAAAAGGGGGGGGGGGGGTTAACACAGAAAAGTTATCCACAAATGCCCCATGGAGCTTATGTGGACGTCTTTCGTCATAAGTAAACTGCAGAGTGGGATTCAACATACTTTTGATGTCTACATTTAATATTTATGCTGTCATCCTTTTCGGAGTTCTATAAACTTCATGGTGTTTTAATGATGCCAGCTTAATCTGGCATTGAAAAATAAAAAAAAATAATGACAAGACTTACACTTTAAACAACAAATAACATTCAATAAAATGAATATACCTTAAAACTTCTGTTTTAGCATCTTATTTGTTTTACATCAAAAGTACCTACAGTCCCAATGACCTTATTCTGTTCTGTAGGCAAAAACCCAAATATGACTTTAACAAACCACATAAACACTATCAAACTTATGAGTTGGTCATAAATAAGAGTAACAACACCAACGGGGATAAAAAAAACAGCAAATAAAGCCTGCGGTGGTAAAATCCACAGAGCTGAAAAGTCAGGCTTCCATATAAATATCCTTTAAACGCTGTTGTTGTCACTGTTTTGTTCCTTGATGACAAATAATTTAAAAGCAAGTTGATTAAAGATCCACAACAATGAACATTGTGCTTTTGGTGTAGTTATCATGTTCTTGTGGCTTTTTTCTCATGGTGGAGGACATATATAAAGAAAATTAAGATTAAAATTGCATTTCTGAGTATTTCTTTATTCAAAATGTTGTGAATCAGGAGCAGATGACAACATGCTGTTGGAAAAAGCTGGTAGGTTTGATGTAGAAGCTAAAATCCGCAGGTCACTGTCTCCCTGCTATGCTCCATTCAAATGCATGCACTTGCAGACAAATGGATCCCTGTACGTCTTCATTCTTCTCCCCTGAGCTGGCATCTGGCTCAAAACTGGACATCTGGATTGCTCCGATTTTGCTCGCCATTTTTGTTGCACTGGTAGTTTTAGGTTAGAGGGTATGTAAACCGATGGATGGCATGCTAGGGAGGAGGGCTAACTCTGCGACAACGGTCCCGCCCAGAATATTTCTAATGAACTCCTGCTGCTCTGCAGAAGCTGTGTTCTGAAAAATGACATACGTTTTTTTGACTTTGCCGAAGTCAAACTCTGCATGATCATAACTAAACGACAACTGGGAACATTTTTAAAAATAGATCAAAAGATCATCAGAGTCGGACTTTAAGTAGCAATGATAAACATGTATTAACTCAATAGATGATCATTTATGTGTCAAAATAAAAGTCTGACATGGTGCAGCTTTATTCCCCTAAACTCTGTCATTTGAAAAAACTGCCATTTGGATGTAACAAAGTAAAGTGGGAGTTTTGTTTTGTCCACCCAACAAGCAATCTAAATAAACCCATAAACAAACAAACAAACAAACAAACACACAGCTAGTTGTGCACAAATGTGAACTTTCACAAAGTCAAAAAAGCTGATTTGTTTTCCAATTTTATATAGAAAATAGGGGGGGGGGCAATCTAAGACTTTCAATGACTTTAAATGAAAATGGTTTGTTATTGAAACCAGTCCCAAGTGGTCATTTCAGGAACTACAAAATTAGGAACATTATGGTTTGGCTGCAAATTCATAAATAGATTAATAAAAGATATAGAGATTAAAAAAGTGTATTAGTCCCTGAGGCATGGCATGGAACAGGTAAAAGAAGACATGACAGTAGCAACAAACACAGCACAAAATAAATAAATAAAATAAAAATTACAATAAAAAATGGGAAAATAAATACACTCATTAAAAAAGGAATGAATTAAAAGATGATTATAAGACAGGTACTTTGTACTGTTGAGTGTAGCCACTCTGGTTGTGGTGGACTGATAGCAATACAGGAACATTTCCTGTGGGGACTGTTTGAAAAAGTAAAGGCCCTTTCAAAATAGGTCAAAGCAGATCAAAGCTAATAATCTGGTTCTATGACTAAATTTTTAAGGAAAAAAAAAGTAACGTCTTTCAAATTAGAAAACTGGGACTCTGCAGCAGCAGCTACGGTCATTTATTTAAAATCAGAAAAAGATTTTCAGGTCATCAGGAATGAACAAATATTGTTCATTAGAACTGACAAGTCAAACAACATTTCACGCATTTTTTTTCAACAAATAAATCTAACACACAATCATAAATGTAATGGATGTAATGGAGCATGTTAATATCATAAAGACTATCAAACAGCTTTGAATCATTTGAATCAAGTGTTTTGAAGGGCAACAGTCATCCTTTCATTGTCCTCCACAGGAGTACCACAGGATTTAGCACTTTGGACCCGTTTTCTTTGTTTTGTACACAAATATTTTGAGCAAGATTACTCACTCACAAGTATTCTAGTGTCACTACTCTATAATTAATTCAAAAATGTCTTATGCCTTTGTTATTGAAATACATTTTTGACCCTAAAATCACAGATTCTTTCAAGTAGGAGGGATTAAGCTGTAAAAAAAAAAAAAACACACCATAGAATTGGATTCCCTGATACCACCTCACTTTTTTATTTTTGTACAGCCAAAAAAACTCATCATTGTTAGTTGCACTCCTTTAAGTGCTTTTCCTTCCATGTGCTTTGCTGAATTTTGAATTATAGTCCAACAGTAGACGTGGTGCTGTTCTGGTCCTTGACTCAGTTAAATTCAGTGTAAATTCTGTTGTATAAAACAAAACAAAAAAACGTAACATACATGTAAAGATGCGCTTCAAATTATTAGTGAGCCTACGCATTTGCTTCAAAAAGTAACGCAAAAATAAATCCCAATATAAATAACTCAAGAAATGGGTTGAAGACATAACCCAAGAGTTCAAGAATTTCTGGTATTTGTACAGATGACTGCCATACACTCAAATGATACAAAAATATTCAGTGTCTATTCACACGTCTCAACAACATGGACTGTTCAGGCACAAAGATGCAACTTGAAGGGTGCCTAAAAATACTAACTTATGTACACACTGTAGTAGGTACACCGTGGACCCCCTTTTGGCCTCAGGACTGACTTAATCCTTGGTGGCATGGATTCAACAAGGTACTGGAAACATTCCTCAGAGAGTTTGGTCCATATTGACATATTGGTGCAGATTTGTCAGCTGCACATGCATGATGCTAATCCCCCCAGTCTATCACATCCCAAAGGTTCTCTATTGGGTTGAGATCTGGTGATTGTGGAGGCAATTTGAATCCAGTCAACTCATTGTCATGTTCAAGAAACCAGTTTGAGATTATTCCAGCTTTAGGACATGGTTGCTTATCCCGCTGGGAAGTAGCCATCAGAAGATGGTATAATGTGGTCATAAAGGGATGGACATGATCAGGAATAATACTCATAGCCCCTGCATGGGATGTACCACCGGACCGTAACTGAAGTGGCTGATATCAAGAAGTCCTACCAATGGCTAGAAAGGGCTGGCCTACATAACAGCACTGAAGCACTCATCCTGGTAGCTCAGGAACAAGCCCTGAACACCAGAGCGATAGAGGCTCAGATCTACCACACCAGACAAGACCCAAGGTGTAGGCTGTGCAAAGAGGCGCCTGAAACAATCCAGCACATAACTGCAGGATGTAAGATGCTGGCAGGTAAAGCATACATGGAGCGGCACAATCAAGTGGCTGGAATCATATACAGGAACATGTGTGCAGAATATGGACTGGAAACCCCAAGGTCAAAATGGGAAACACCTCCGAAGGTGGTAGAGAATGAGAGGGCAAAGATCCTGTGGGACTTCCAGATCCAGACTGATAGGATGGTAATGGCGAACCAACCAGACATTGTAGTGGTGGATAAAGAACAGAGGAAAGCCGTTGTGGTGGATGTGGCAGCGCCAAGTGATGGGAACATCAGGAAGAAGGAACATGAGAAACTGGAGAAATACCAGGGACTCAGAGAAGAACTGGAGAAAGCCTGGAAAGTGAAGGTGACAGTGGTGCCTGTGGTAATTGGAGCACTCGGGGCAGTAACCCCCAAGCTTGAGGAGTGGCTAAAACAGATACCTGGAAAGACCTCAGACCTCTCAGTCCAGAAAAGCAATCTGGTGCTTGAACCCCTAAATGCTTGATTATTTTAATAACCGGCTCCACTAAGTTTCTATTGTTGCTGTTTGAATGCAGACTGGAACAGATCACACAGTTTCAAACAGCCTCAACACTAAACATTTCAGGGGGGGGGGGGGGGGGGGCTCTTCCTCCTCAGCATAAGAAATAACACATCAGGCTATTTTCTCATCTGTAACAAATAGACAGAGCAATTCAAGTGCTATTTGATGTCAGTGCAATGACAGCTTCAATTCCTCTCTATTTATGGGAAGTGAAGCAGTCAAGGTGCTGTTTTGTCAGAGGCAGAAGATTTCTGTTCTTAAACTTTTTGTGTAAAATATTGATGTGCATTCTGTGGTAAAACAGGTCAAAGCTTTCAGTTGCAGAAATAACCCCCCAGACTTTTAAAAGATCAAACATTATCTTCCTAAAGCATCTGCTCGCAGCTAAGTCTGCACCATGCTATTCTCATTACTAAACTTTATCAGTCTATTCGCTAAAATTTTATGCCAAATTATATTGCAATATGAGGTATAATTTAGCATTCATATATTGTAATGTTGCCTAAGTCCACTAAGAGTACTGCTGTGTGAGGTTGTCCTGAGTTCAGCTAAGAGCAAAGCAATGGTAAACAGGAAATAGTTCAATCGGTCCATTAGACAGAAAGTGACTCATTAATGACCTTAAAAAGAAAAAGAAAAACATTGCCCTGAGAGTACTACACAGAAAAAAATCAAACCCATGGAAACGGATTATGGAAAAAAAAGATTCACCTTTGCTTTGATTTGCGTTGAACACGTCTGTGTGCTTGCACAGCAGCTAGAGAGAATAGGCTCTGTAAATGCTTTTATAAATGACTTTGCCTTTGACTTTGCTTCTAATGCAATGAATTTCACTTTATGCCAATTTGGGCAACATCAGAGCAGTAAAGTGGCGCTTAATTTGCAACTTTCGCTTTCTCACTCAAAGTCCAGAAGCAATGAATAAAAACAGAAAGCAAAACATTCAGGTTAGTTAAGGTTACCTGCTTGTTCACAATCGCGTAGACACATGCTTTATTTATCCAGAGTTTTAAAAATGTAGAAAAAAACTTTGATGCTACTGCATGAAAGAAGTTGTGAAGAATATATATAAATTAGTGGTGTCAATCAACTCAAAAAAATTGACAGATTTTTATTTCTACGATCCAACCAGATTGACCTGGCTGAGGCAAAATGTTAATAAAAACCACCTGTACCATTAATAATCATGTCAAAAATACAAATTGATAATTAAATCGACATTGAAAAATACCATTTGGATTGAGACATGGTAGGTTTATTTTACTATAACGAAAAAATGACCTAGTTCATCACAGTGGACATCAAACATGTGATGGCAACAAAAAAGGATCAATCCATCATTCCAGTCTAATGTGTGGAAATACTTTGAATTTAGCAAAGTCATGTGACCATACAGTGTGGTAGAATGTTCAAATAATGGTCCCTTTGGATTATTTTGATGTGGAATAACAACATTGGGCTGACCTTTGTGAAACTAAAATGTGAATGGATTTACCATTATTTTTTGTTTACTTGTTTGTTTGCACACATATTTAATTTAAACTTGATTTTCTTGCAAGAAATACAAGGAATTTGGAAAACTCCAGTTGCACTGTTCAGTGCCCAGATATTTATCTCTAAGTCACACTGGTGGAAGTTTTGGCTAAAGATGTTCAAGATCAATTATAGTTCAATGAATCAGATGGTTCAAAATGAACAAGTATCGACTATGAATCTAATCAGGGACCACAAATTATTATATGAATCGAATCCTTGTTAAAATGAATAGTTGTACACCCCCAACATAATAATATGAGAGGTTTTGTTAACAAAGTCGATCTGTAGTATTTTTAATGACAGGTGTCTGATAATAGATTTAACAGGAGGTGTATATTCTTGCATGCCAAAAATATATATATATAAATAGAAAAAAGAATGTTTTGAAACATGTATACTAAAACGAAGTTGGGTATAATTTCCAGAAAACCAACATTTACAAAAAAACACTTTGCAGAACTGACAGTTCTCTTAAAGCAGAGTTCTGTATCAAAGCTATGAATTACTGGCCTGTGAGGCTGTGGAAGACCAACTACAAAGGGCTGTTTAGTGGTGAACCTTCGCTAACCTTTCTAGCCACTGACATTCAATAATGTGACCATCCTGCCTCTTGTTCCTTTTGGACAATTGTCTATTGAAACAACAGCCATTTGTGTGGACTGGGCTCCACCCCTGCTTGACCCTTCAGTATCCCGGTAACTAGCTACGGTTGCATTTTGCTAAATGCTGACCTATCAACCACAACATTTGTAATTTGTCGAATGCTTTCTATGTTTTTATTTAGGTCGCATATATTTTGTTGCACCACTGTCACGTTGGCGACAAAACAACGTGATTTTTTTTTCTGTTGAAAAACACCAGCATACATTCATTTTTCCCCCTGTGTGCAATTCCACAAACAATATTTTTCCCCATTATCCCCTCATCCTCCCCTACCATCCTTGAACAAACCCTCCTCTTCATCATCTTCTCGTTCCCCGACTTTCTACTTATGTTGCACATGAGAAATGAGTGGGGGATGGGAGGGAAGATGAATATAACAGAGTAGGGGGAAAAAGAAAGAAGAAGAAGAGAAAAAAAAGAAAAGAAAAAGATTGGGAAAAATGCCCTTTGACTGGATTTAAAAGTCTGTGGCATTTCATTTTCGGAGAGAGGGGAGCTTCATCTCCTTCAGATCCTTTAAGGGCCAATCTAATTGATTAATGTTTCCATCTCATTGAGAAATGAGGGTCGGGGTAGGGGGGGTTGTGGTGGGAGAGCTTAACTGGAGCCGTTCACGTACTGAAGTCCTAAAACAGAACCAGGAGGAGAGATGGTGACAGCATGAGCGACATAGTGATGAAGCAGACTCTGAAATTCCTGTACACAAGTCAAATTTGTTGAAGGTCGAAACTGTTTCGATGCTTCTGCAAACACAGAAAAGGAGTGTGAGTGCATCGCCCACTGACATAAGATATGACTGTAATGAAATAATGAGCGTTTGGTAATAGAAATGCTGCGTTCAGTGAAGAGGCCGTTTAGATTTCCACATGTGTCACCAGTGCACAGGCACGCCGGCTCTCTATGTGATTGCAAAGTATAATGTAAGACGATGTACCATACGTCCACTGGAGTTGAAGGGTCGAAGGAAGAAGGTTTATTTTTTCCACCATAAATCAGTGGCTCAAAGAAGCAACGTACACGGCACAATAAAGTTTAAATTTAAACGATAGCTTTGTAGAATCGGAGGCTAAAGGAGCACAGAGCTATTAAAAGGCTGAATGCAAGCAATTACAAAGGAGAGCAAGTTAAAGCTTTACAGTCAGGTGGAAAATGAGGAAAACGGGGGCGGTTGTGAATCCCCGAAATTCCAGACTGCAGAAAATGCGTGATTACATGCCCTTTGAGTGTTTTTGACAGCAACATGAAAATATTTGTATTTCAAAGACTTTATGGGCATTTCCAATCACAAAACAAAACCGGTGGAGGGAAGCCAAAACAGTAGTGACCTTTACCCAACATGGTATATTAAATATGAAAGGTCAGCAGCATGCATGGTGGGGGAGGATGGCGGTGAAGTCTTGCACCGAGCAGACAGGGACAAAGTACTGTAATATCTTTCAGGCAAATCTCATTGCTACCTTTGAGGTCATCCCAAAGAAAAAGATAGATCGTTCAGCAGCCTTTGACAATGTCTATTTCCATAAACCCTGTTAATCCTTCCACATTCAAAGCCGGTCCTAACATCCCATCTACTTCCTGAGCCTGGAATAATACAAAGTATCGTTATATGTGGTTATAATTTAACTGCAAAGGAGAAACTAAAAGCTGTAACACTTACAAAAGTGATATTCCTTTATTGTAATTAATGCTCTGTCCTGTAATTCACATGCCCTCTGTGAAAGGAGTCGGCAATTTAGCTGTCAGTCACTCTCCCTAATGGTCAAGAAATTTAATTATTACCCTTTAATACCAATTGCTATTGTCCACTTGGAAAGAAAATCAGCGTATCCTTGACAAAGATCGGGCGTTTAGAGTTAATTACTGCAGTCATACATTCAAACGGGAACAGTTCCAAGTGACTATATTCAAACAGCATTTGCAAATACAAATTACAGCTGACAAGATATTCCTTCTTGACGTTCGATAAAAGATTGCCTACGAGCTTGGATTAAGTTAAATCTTGGTAATTTTTGATGGGATTAGTTTTAGATTGAGTTTGATCACAAAAACAGTGGTCATTCACTTCATGTGGGCTTATCTGTAAAAATAAATAAATAAATAAATAAAGCAACAACATTGCTTTCAAAGGCATGGATCAAATCCAAATCCATTAAGTATATTAAAATGTTTACATGTTTGAAGGGGGGGAAAAAAAAATCACTTTGAAAAATTGTATGTTTGCAAATCCTTCAACTCAAATTACAGAGTCTGCTCTGCCTCCTTTAGAGACAAAGCATGTCAAATCACTTCCCATGAAAGGCCCTTGGACGAAGTTATAGCATTAGTGACTGGAACACAGCAGATGCGGCAAAGTACCATAGCTATCACCGTTCATTTTACACTTACATGTTATTGAGTAATCTCTTGTAATCCCCTTTAAAAATCATCGTGAAGAAACGACCTCAGTGTGGCATTCAGTGCATTAAAGGGGGCTTTATCGCGGCTGCTGATCGGTGTAGCAATGCCTTGCACCCAGTGTGTCTGTAGCTGTAGCCACACATCTAAAACACATCAAAGCAGCTCAGCTGCTCCCCAGAAAACCCTGTACTGTGACCCACTTTTTAGAAGATCAGATTAGACCTGCATTTTTATGCCCGAAATAATTTGTGTTCATAGCAAAAGCCTCAGCTGTGTTTTTTCTTTCTCTCATAAGCTTGATATTTTTAAGTTTATTAGAGTTGTTGCTTAAGACAGCTAATAAAAAAACCTTATTGTGGAAGTTATGATGTTTGCTTATAACAAGCACCTTAGCCGAAAGAATAGTTTCTGCATGCTTTCGAATATTATTTCATATAATTTTTGGCACTTATAATGCAATGCTTGTCTGAAAATTCAATCTAGGGAGAATTTTGGATTAGCTACATAGGGTATCAGCAGACTGTTTTAAAGGCTTTTTTGTTAGAAATAAGTGTTTGTATCTGTACACCGCAAAATGTAAATGTGAAAATGTTTGAAAAAAACATTCCTGGAAATTCTTGTTGCATTGCTTTGATAAATTAAATGATCATCTGGATTGTCCAAAGATTTCCTGGTGGCGAGTTGATCTGTAACCCAAACCAGGCTTGTCTTCAAAATATCCCAAACTGCTCGTGTAAGCAGCAAATGTCAGTGTAAACTATAAAAAATGCAGGGTTACAGCGACAAGTAATGTCATTATTACAGCAAACAAATAAAAATCATCAGCAATTCTGAACAGGGCACGCAGGTGGCCCACACAAACTATCAAGATCGTAGACCACTCGGTTAGCCTGTAGAGCAAAAATGTCCATGCACAGTGTAAGGGCAAAGTATGACAGCATCACTCACACATCATAAGTGTGTGCAACTTACATTATATTTACAATTACTAAACGCTACATTTACCTCATACACGGGACAATGGTTCATTCCATTTTCAGATTCAGATTCAGAATATTGTCATGTGCACAGCTCACAGTGATATCTGAAATTTCATTCCAGTACAAGACATACAACAGAAATAAACACATAGAGTTCAAGTTGACTGAGGCGTAGCCAAGTTAGGTGCACCTTGATTAGCATGGGTGTAGATGGATTTTCATGACGTCCCACTAAGACGGAACCACAAGACACGCCTGTCCTCCCTTTAAGATCCTGCCCCTCCTGTTTATAAACATCCACAGGCCATGACAACCCAAAAGCCTGTACGAGGGTTGATCCGTATGGTTGCTTGTGACTAAGGTCAAAGGAATCTGGGTTGCTATAAGAATAAAAAGGTGATCCAGACCATGATGCAAAGAACTCTGGAGCGGTGCGTATACAGTGGGAATCGTTAAACGGTTATAATTGCCTGTATAAATAGCGGAGTTATGTGAAATCTCCTTTCCTGTGTTAGGTTACTTAAAATAGCAGATCGAACTGGATTTTGTTCTGCGACATTATTTCCCCACCTCAGTTTTCAAGATTTCTTGATTTGCATTTTTCTCTTATTTACCTGTTCTTATCCATTTTCATTCAAATCACTGTGACTCATTAACAGGCCTCTGTAGAACCGATGAAGTCAACCATCTGTGGTAGAACAGAGAAAAAGGTACGTAATACGTGGGAGAAAGGGGTACCTACATGACCTACAAAAAACAGACAATAACATTTGTACTTAGCTAATTGTTTTGTATTTTCCTACACTCCCTCAAGTCTTTCTTCCCATGCCTTTCAAAAACAAAACAACCCACCTGAGGGTGAATGATAACTCAACTGGTAACTCCAACATAGTTTAAATACTAAAATACAAGTTAAATTGTGCATCCAACCATAGTACACTATGAAGCAGAATGGTTTCATTATAACTTTCACAGCTCATATTGCTGTGCTATTGTTCCTCCTTCTTGGGTTTAAACTGTAAACCAAGAAGTTACTGTTAAACTGAGCACTTGTGCTTCTTCATTACATTTGATCAAAAAATAAATAAATCATGTAAGCATTGTTGTGGAAAAATATTTTTGGATATTTTCTTTTTTTTCTTTTTTTTCATGCCTTAAAAAAAAGGACAGAACTAATGTAACCCCTATAAAGCTTTACACATCTGGTTCTCTATGTATGGTCCTTGCAGTCCTGGACTGCACATATTTGCATAACTGTATATATATAATCAAGCTGAACAAATTGATTTACGATATGATATGAACATATCAGGAATGTGTGTGTGGTTAAGAAAACACCACTGTTGTCAAGCAAATGCAAGTTTATTTCTGCAGGTTCTTTCATTCTTTCAAGTTTCATAGACCTGTTCATCACTCCCATGTGACCAAAACATTTAATGGTTTCTATGGAGATAAAACCAACAGAAAAGCTGTCATTTTGAAGAACGTGTTGCTTTTATCTTTTTAATATGGCATGTGCAGCTCTGACCAGGTGGCAGGGGTAGAGGGGCGTGTAGCCAATGAGAGCTGCGAGGGCAAGAGTGGGTCATACAACACATTTATTTTAAAACTCGTCAATTTTGTCTGCTGTTTGATAATCAAGTCAAAAGGTAATTCCATTTGAGTATACTTGAAAAGGAGTTTAGTCTGATGCTACACATGTAAGTAGTTGTGAGAAAAACCTTTCCAGTATCAAAAGAATCAAGGCAATATGCAGTTATTGGCAAAAGAAATAACTGATTTTCAGATCATAAACCCGCCTCCCAACCGACTGAGATGTTAATGTCTGTCAGTTACATAAGGCCAGTGTGAAAGTCCAACCAGGTATTTACAAACCTTCTTACAAATCTATTTATCCAACAGAATCACGGTTTATTTTAAGGGAAGGTCGCGTTTATTTCACATGTTGACAAGCCCACACTCTGTAGTCGTTTCACCTTGTAATTTAATGCGGGACAAATGAGCGACCCACCTCAAAATGCTACCGTCATCAGAAAAGTTGGGAACACTAACTAGGAACATCTGCAACATCAAAATGTATCTCAATTTTGATCTCTTTGCATCTCAACGGTGACAGAGAATATTTGCAGCTGCAGCACTTCACAGCAATGCTAATCTTCTGCCGCACAACGGAGGGCACTTTCTCAAGAGTTTTCTCAAAGCAATTTCCACCAGCACAAAAGATATGTTGGATTTTTAGATAAGTGGAAAGCAGAGGGGATCTACAGATTTACACCATCTTGTTAAGTTACATAAGCCACTCTGGGCTCATGGCATACTTAAATAAGCAAGGTTATATAACGGCCCTATAACTGCACTTAACCATTGAGCAGCAAAGCAAATTAAGTATGTGCACAGGAATTTACAAGAGAAGCAAAAACATTGTGCCAGATTCCTGCTTTTGTTCTCTGTGTACATTAAAGCATGTTTTCACATAAAAAATAAAGGTACAGCTGTAAAGTATTTCCTCCACAGCTGGTGACTCACAGGAAGTTAAAGGGAAAAATGAAAAATAAGTTAGAGCTGCACAAACAAAAAGCAAGCACATGCACCGGCACACGCCCACAAAACAGTCCTCTGAGAAATAGACAGAGCGAACCAGTGCCTGTGCAGAATGACTGGAGGTCGTGCAGCCATCTATTAAAAGAGAGGGGTGGGGTTGTGAGGGCTAAAAGAACTTATTTATCACAATTCTGTGTTACTCTAGCCTCATAAATTTAGAACAGCGGCTGTTTTGAGTAAAGCCTTTCATAGAGTCATTAATATTTGAAGGAAAACATGGCTTTTTTATCACACGCACAGTTTTACCATTTCTTCTCTCTGCTTTGATGTGAGCCTTGTGTCACAGTGCATTACAGGATTTTGCTTTTATCTTGCTTCGTTCATCCACATACCTCTGTGGATCTCAATTTTCCTCTTTCAAGATCATGGAATTAAATTTCTACTAGTGGCAAAAGATAAAGTGTCTCCCTTTACAATCATAAACACTTTTTTTTGTAGATATGCACTAGTATTGCTAATTTATTACAAACTATGACGAATTAGCTTAGATTCTGACAATGAGGATGGGGATCATTGTTGAATTTACACTGCTCTATACATATTCTCTAGTTTTAATATAAATTTGAGTTCATATTAGTCACAAATACAGTGAATAAATGAGAATGTTGAAAAAACGTACAATTTTATTTATTCAGATTCCATAAAAAACACAATTTAGGTGTGATTAAAAATCCTTTCTGTAAAAAAATATTTTAGTTTTTGGCTTGAAATTTTTTTTAAATCATCTATATTGAGTTAGCATTTTGGCAGACTTTGACACCAAGTCTTTGTTTACTGCATTTGGTTAGTTTCAAAATAAAACGTATGGTAGGTGCAACCCCAACGCTCAACCTATGTGCTTGTGCACTGCAGACAACGCAGCAGCTTTGACCACATTACTTTCCCTGGTTGAGCTGACACACTTTTTAAAATCGTATTTGTTACACTGCCAGATTTGTTTAACCCCTCCAGGGTCCTCTTTTTTATTTTACTTTGGAAGGTGTCTCTTTTTCTTCTGCTTAATTCCTTATTTTGGTGTATCTGTAGTTTTTGTTTTGTTTATGACTCTTGATCAGAAATCACCACATAAAAAAATTGTTTTCTAATTTCTATAATAAATCCAGATTTCTTCATCTTTTACTTTGGTGATGTTTCTTTGATGTTCATTTAGGTCCTGTGCCAGTTTAGTTACTGTCTAGACTTACATGTAAAGAGAAAATTAGGGGAGGGTCTAGCTAAATAGGAGAGGCTATTGTTACCTGTGCTGGTGTATGGTGGTGTATGCAATCTACAGAGAACAAACATGTAAATGCATGCATGATTTTATGGGACATTTGAAAGGTGAAGTTTTGTGCATCTGACCAAATTTGTATTACCATTTCATTTTTTATCCTGAAGAAAACCACTAAATCCACAACTGATGCTCTCAAAAATGGAATAGTTGTTTGGATGTCTCACCAGTACAACCGTTTCTGCCTATTTGCAGCACAGTAATGTGCCGTGAGGTTCACAGCTGGTGAGGCACTGATGTCATCAGTCAGATTTACAAACAAATGAACCCCACTGAGTAACTCTTTCACCATTCGATTAGCAATAGTCAAAGAGTGTTGTTTAAAATTTCATTGGAACATGTTTCTTCCATTCACCAACAGTGGCATTGAAAAAAATTACCAAAATTGTTATTATTGACCTACTTTTACTCATAAAGGAAGCCCCTTGCACCGTTCCTTCTGAAAAAACACATAGAGAACATGTCTGTAGAACTGTTACTTTTCGTTCTTCAGTTGTAAAAGTCTCTCTGTCTCAGTGGAGATCACTGCCAGTGATGTGTCTAAACAAATTCCTGAGTTTAGACACGTAATCCTCCATTTAGAAAATTACATCAACAATATGAATGAATAACTGGACGGTCTGGGTACCAAAGCCATTCGGCCTGCAACAACCGTTCGGGGTCCTTCGACTAATGCTGACGTCACATTATGTGATTGGCTGTCCATTGGTCCGATGATGTATCAGAGAGTGATTGGTCTGGACAAATGACGATACTACCATAGAAGACAATATTATGCGGTCAGTTGGAAACAAACAGAGCTATTATTATGATTATTATTAAGTGCATTTGCAGCCGAACGAACTCCGGTCCGAACCCTTCTCTGGACCGCACACTATAACAAAGCACCTTCCCTGCCTGCGAACACGAAGCTACGAGACTCCAGCTGCTCTGCTCAGAGACACGGTTCGCTTGTGTGGAGCAGCCGGTTCATTCTAACAGCCACATATGTTTTTACGAAAGTGGATTGTGGCAAAATCTTTCTATAAACACTACAAATAATAATGTCAGATACAAATTATGAGGGAAAAGAACTTTGGGTTACAAAATGAAACGTGAAACGAAAATATGTAAAGCCCGAGCAGATCTTCACGTTATGTAGTTTGTCCAAGTGGGGTTACCGTAGTGTGACGTTATCCTCATTCGAAAGGACCCTGAAGGCCAAATGGTTATGGTACCTACAACGGCTGCACTCAACTTGCCACCACTAATTCTATTATTCCTTTGCCGTGGTGTCATATTCTCTGGGAAAACCAGCGCCCTCTGCCTTGAGGCATGTGTACTGCCTTACCTAATGCACATTTTAAGGGGATAGAAAGATTAAATGGATCCCAAACTGGCACCAATGTTATCAGACAGTTGGTGAGAAATAAGCAAATGAAGTAATTACAAATAAACCGTCTTTTATAATGATGGAAAGACCAGTGTGTGCGGCGCAGCTCAGTGTGCGGCGCAGGCTGGGCGCAGGGGGGGCCACGGGTGGCCAGTGCCTCCCCTGCTGCTCTCTCGTGTATTTCATCAGGAAATTTGCCTCCCCTGACTGCACGTCCCTGCTGAGATTTAGCCAGGGCCGGAGCTAGAACATTTCATATGAGGGAGAGAGGAGTAGAAAACTTAGGAAGTCTGGCAAAACACCACAGTGGAGGGTCATTACAAATAAAAGGATTTAAAAAAATACATATTTCTAACAGTTTTATTTATTTTTATGATTTTAAATGTTACTTTTGTTATTTTTGCAATTCTTAAAGAAGCTCGTATTGACGATTTCTAAATCTTTGTCAATAATGATACTAATATTGACTCACCCCCCCTTGACCCCCTGTAGTTCTGCCCCTGCATTTACCTCAATTGCAGGGGTGTTTGTTTTAGGAAAATAGACAAACATGATTAAAGGCAACACCAACCCTTTTCAAAGTTAAGAATTTCAAATTGCAAGATAAAAATGCATATAGCACATTCTTATGTCAAGCTAACAGCTCAAAGGAAAAAAGAACAAATCATTCTTCATCCTCACCCTGAAAATTCTTCATTGTAATATCTTTTTGTGGGATGTTTTGGTTGTGCTTTCAACTTTGTTTTCACAAATAAAATGTATTTTATCGATTTCCTTTTTTGCTTGTCTAACTTGTCTCTAAGAAGAGATAGAGGTTGGACTGATCAAGCATATATGCACACATCTGGATACTAATATGTTCATTAATATGTAATGTTCTAACTTTTAATCAACTAAGAGAAAGTGATTTGTATTGTCTACAAATACGGAACATTTGCCAGGTATAACTGGCTGAAGCAGGAACAGAATACAAGTGGATTCGGAATACTTAGCCTATCTTAGCTATTCCACAGTTTGCCTTTTAAATCCTCTATTTTGATCTGCTTATTGATCCTACCTGAATTCTACATTGAAAGAGTTGACAGTTGATCACCTTCTTTGGTAAACAACTGAAAATAGTCTATGAGCAAATGGCCTTTTAATCGGACTTATATGGAATGCTACAATTAATTAAAGAGCTGCAAAAACAAGTCTTACACAATAACATGTAGCAGAGGTCAGCAATTTTTAGTATTTTTTTGCAAGCACTCCTTCATTTCAACAAACAAACACACAAACAAAAAAGATTCACAGGAATGCAGTGAGCGACTTATTCCAGAACATTACTTTTTAAAGGTCAGCTCTAATGTATAAAAAGGTTTGGTTAAGCAAAAGTTTGACCACAATATGTGGAGGCAACATTCATCCATTTTTAACAAAAATGTAAACCATTGTATTTTCTGCATTGGAGCGCGAACCAGATTATAAAGTGTACCTATTTTCAAACTTATATCATATACAGGGTGCATTAAGAGAGACAAAAGAGTCAAAGTTAAAGTCAGAATTTATTAAATGTGTTTACACAGTAACTCTAAAACATGTTTGTAACCCACTACATGTTAGCCATATTAGTCCCTTTGACCATATCATAAACATTAGCCACATAATACTTGTAACTCCTAACGTTGTTAGAAACACACTGAAAAAAACCACAGTCAAACACAGCTACACGTTATCTGTGTCAGCATATTCACAATACCTGTGGAAAAAAGTGTGTTTTTATTTATTTATTTATAAACCATCCGGGCTTTCTATTTCAGAACATAGTGGATTGATAAATAGTATTCCTAAAATGTTCATATTAATAGATTTTTACTTCAAAAAATCGCATAAAAATAAAAAAGAAGTGAGCATGGTGTCCAAATTCCTTTCAAAATCCAAGGATTATAAGGCGCAATGTTATTTCTGAAAAAAACATTAGACTTTTGAGTGCGCCTTGTGGTGCGGAAGATACAGTTGTTACAGTAAAACGTCCGTCACATGGTATTTTGAAGCAAAAAAAAAAAAAGTGAAACTTAATCCAGACTAAAAAAAAATAAAAAAAGGTCAAGCTATGATAGTTTCATAAATGTGATAAATGAGGAGTTATCGTGCTTAAAAACCAGCAACAAAAACTTTGAGTGAGCTTTCACATTGCCTGCAGTGCAAAGATGAAACAGACATGAATAATTAAAATGTCCAATTTACTGTTGCTTATCACAAAACAAATCCCGCTCTCTCATACATTAATGAATAATTTCTGGCCTTAGTGGGAAAAATAATTTCCTGCCCAGTGTTACACAAACAATATGAAATCAAAGATTCTATTCATCCAAAGGCTTGCTGTAACAGTCTATTATACCCATCTATAATGTGTACAGGTGCAGGGTAATTCAATTAGGAAATGCTTCTGTGGTTAGACACGAATAATGAGTCTCCATGTGATCAGCAAAGCTGTTGCCATGGAGACGAAACCCATTGCATAAGTGCAAATGGATTTGCGTTCCCAACTAAAAAGAATTGTCCTCAATCTGCTCATTTTTGTTTGCACACAAACATGCAACAGTAAACTAATTCCGCTTTCCTCTGTATTTGTCACAGTAGAAAGCCCTCTAAAATGATCTCTTTTATTTTTCGAGATGGTTAGCAAGGTGTGAGAGATTTTTTTTCCATCAGGCAAAGACATTTTGAGCCATCTGCGAAAGTTGATAACACACGCTTTCTGCATTTCCCCTCAGCATCACTTTCATCTGTATTGCTGTCGCAGGCTACAGAGCTACAGCTTTGATATTAAAAACTCTGATGTCTGCTTTCATAAAAAAACAAAGAGATGATAAGAGATGATTAGAAACCTTACCTTTTACCCAAATGGACACCCGTGATTGGAAAAAAAAAAAGCTTTTAGAGTTGGAGTGGGGGCTGATAAGGGGAGGGAGCGGGACAGTCGTCACTCAACTCACCTTTAACCTTTTGTCTGCTTCTGAATTCTGCACCTACCAGCTTTCAGCAGAGGATTAAACAGCTATTGACAGAGAAGTGATGTGAGTGACAAGTGAAGGTTTCTTTTCTTGTCAGAAGGGCCCCTCTGTCTGTCTGTCTGTCTGTCTGTCTGTCTGTCTGTCTGTCTGTCTGTCTGTCTGGCCAGCCCATTCCTTCTCAGAACTCATATTTCACATTCCAGTGTTACTTGAAAAACTTCTTTTTTATCTGCTGTGAAACACAAGTGAAATGTCTTGACTCTGGTTATTCACACTGCATCTCCAAAATTACACTTGCGTAACGAAACGCGATGCAGTTTGCGAATAAACTACCAACTGAGGAAAAAAAACTTGATTTAGTTTTTTTTTTTTCCTCTTTCATAACACAAATGTCCGGTATACATCAGAGTACAAACAGCACCTGTCTGACATGAGGGACTTTTTTTTCTTTTATTGTTGATGCAACATGTGGGAGTATGTAGGTTTTCCTTTTCACACATTTTTGCTTTACTTTGGTTGAGAAAAGGCTCGATGGTCCTGGGTGCCACCATTTGTTTGAAGCAAAAACTTTTGCATAACAGTAAGTTCTTTTATTTGATTTTTTTTTTTTCTTTTTACGGAGTTAAGTTTTTTTTTTTTTTTTTTTGTCTGGGGAGCCCCTACATTCACAGCCACTGCGCTCTTGGCATACTTACATGCAGAGCTGTTAAAAGCGTTATAAACACTTCATTTTCTCAAGTTTGACAGCTTAACAACAGACAAACAGAACGTCAGTGAAAGAAGGCCAAAAATAAAAGTGATGCTCGCTGTACCTAATGTCCCTGTGGGCTGATACCAGGTACGTATGATCCGCGTCAGCAGATAAAGAGTTACAGCATCGCACCTGAAGCTGGATGGAGTTGTTTCTGAGTCATTTAGGCCCACCTGTCCACAGTCAGAGCATCTCAGATGATTTGCTGCTATAGGTGGGGAATTCATAGCTGAGGGGGCTGTCATATAAAATGTAAGTGCTTTCCTCTGAGTAATTTAATCACAGGCTTTTATGGAGGCATCAGCCAACACACAGAAAGGCAGAGTGAAAGGACTGTAATTGGCATTCTTTCATTCAAAGTAATATATGGTATATATGGTATAATTACAACTCTGAGTAATGGTCTGCCGACAAGTGAAATTCTAATGTGCGGCGATGGGTTTTAATGCATGTTCATCAGGGGGAAATTTGCACCTTATTGACTCGTGACTTTTCCCGGGTGGTATTTCATTTGAGTGAGACAGACATTATCATGTGGTTTTCATAACCTCCCGACTCACTGTGACCATCCAGCATGTTGGAATGATTGAAAACTTAGTCTTCTCAATAAATGAAACTTAAGCAGAGACAGTCTATTATGAGTAATTTGTGTGGGAGTCTGGATTTAACCCCACCATCATTGAAAAAAAAAGCTGTTTTAATAAAAAATGCCATCTTCACTACCAGTTGTTAGCTTTCATTTCACCATCTGCTTGGGGGAATTTTTTTTTTTTTAAATATGTGTTGTTTCGCTGCCATATCACTACTAAAACAACTAATTAATTGCATTTGATACCTTGTTACTACATGAAATCTGGATATTGTATATTTTTTCTTCTATATGTGCACATTTCTGTTTTTGTTTTTGTTTTTGTATTCTACTTTTTTATTTTCTTCAGTATTATTTTTATTTGCAATATACAATTTTCGCAATAATTGGAGCATAACATATCGTCTGATATTCTACAGATTAGTTTTGCTCATAACCCAAATGTTTATATTTTGCACAAATTGTATTTTTTAAACTCTTGACTGCTTTTAATCTAATTGTATATGCAGACAGTGACAATAAATGATATGTTATCTTATATTTATTTATTTTATTTTTTTATTGTTTTTTTATTCTTTGATGTCTACTTTTTCTTTTTGACTGAGTGCAAACAGTATTTTGTTGTAGAAATACAATGACAATAAAAATCTGTGAATCTTTGAATATGCATGAAGTCATAGAAAATAGCAATAATAAATAATATTTATTCACACAGTGTATATAAGAGAATTCCTGTCTTAAACCAATATTTAACATGTTCTTTTGTGAAAGCTGAGCCGTACATACAAATTATTAACACTAGTTGTAAAGCTTTAATGTCAAACTCATGGCATCTCCCTAAATGACTATGACAACACGCCTTTAAGCTGCTTGTTTCCCCCAAATTTTACATCAAACCTGAAGCATACTTTTGCCGACACAGAAGCACTGATTTACTGGAAGTCGTACAGTTCCTGGATGGCATGGGAGTTCTAAGCTGCCTGCTTTGTGCTTCTCTACATCTTCACGTCTGCCTCCTCATTCCTCCTCCTCCTCCAAATCTAATCTAGTAAAGTAAATCCCCCAAAAAATCCACTAGATGAATCTCAGTCAGTACAGGTACGAAAACGCAACAATTATTGACTTTGTATGAAAAAAGGTCCAGCCCTTCCTATAAATACTAAGATAATGACATTTAGCCTCTGCTGAAGCACAAACTAACACTGCAAAAACAAGGACACACACTTTCCACCCGGCTTATCATAAAAAAAGAGAAACGTTACTTGATGAACAATCCAGATAGAAAGTGTATTTTTGTCAGAAAGAAGCGAATAAAGCAAAAGAGAAACAGAAGAGGGCAACTATCCACAGATAAACTCAATGTGACAAGATGGTTACTTTCTCCCTCTGCAGTGACAGTTAATTCTGGACCAGGAAAAATGTCAAAAATGTTTAGATGCGCTTGAGTGAAGCTAATTACAGAGCCAACAGCAACTCAAACTTGGGCTGATAATGGCTTTGACTTACAGATAAAGCTCCATTTACCAGGACTGCTTTTGAACTAACTGATCTAATTTACTTTTAACTGAACGTTGCTTGGGTAAGAAGTTACATTAATTGTGAGTCTAGTTTTATTTTTCTCTGCCATTGACCTAAATAACACTGATTTAGTCTCTTCAAAATAACATTCCTTTCCTGATTGCAGTGCTTTGTGCAGTCGGAAATGTAATAGTTGTTGTGCATCCGGGTGCATGGGTTTTGCAGATGCATGAAGAGCAAAAAAAGTCTTCAACACCCTTTGACATTCATCCTCCAAACTGTCACCTCCTGACATTTAGACCCTTTGACCACCTATTAAACAGTCACTCTCTTTGTCTCTGTTTCCATCTCTATCATCTTTTTTCTTCTTCTTTCCTTTGAGGTTTTCAAGCCGCTCTTACATATCGTTGTGGCTGCATCACATCCTTCTCACAGGTCTCTCTGAGGCTGATGCGCTGACACGTGAGAGTTTCTGAAACAGCAATCAAGACAGAGGAAACAACCAGGCCAGGGACGAGTGAACCCAGACTCAAAGATCAGGACCCAGAGATGGCCCAGAAAATGAGCTGCAGTTGGAATATGACTGGACGACCATTTTGCATAGTCTGGGGCTAAATGTCACCATTATGATCATGTTAAGCTTGTGGGGGGAAAAAAATCTGAATATTTATTTTCTATGGTAAAAAGGATGTACTTCTGATAAAAAAGGGTTAAAAACAAGTTCAAAATTTAGTATAATTGTAGAAATGTGTAAATTGTATTTGTACTTGTTAAGAAATCTGTAAGAAAAAAAAGTAATATTAGTTTAGATGACTGAAATACAGAAAAATAACAGTTTTGTCACACTTTTTAAATGATGTGAAATTTAGACTGAACTGCTCAAAAGCCAAGTAACAAAACAGAATATAAGACTCCAAAGTTAATTGTTTTCTAGTGTACATTTTGACTGTGTAAACTCCTCTGACTAAAGATTTGTTCTCTTCTAAGTTTGTTAAATATATACATAAAAGAAATGGGGGAAGAGAGGAGAGAAAAGGAAAAATGAAAAAAGAAAAAGAAACATGTTTATATGTTCACACATGTTGTTGGTTTGTTTTGTTCTTGTATGTTTTTTTTTTCAGCTGAGGCATCTTGTTTCCTTCTTCCTTTTTTATAGGAGGTGTGGTGTGTGGTCAGAGTATTTGGGCGTGTCTGTCTGTCTCCGTCAGGTGTTTCTCGTATGTTAGCATTATAATGTCAAATTGTTAAATCTTGTTGTTTCGTTGTTACGAGTGTTGTTGAGTGGGAGTTTGGATTTTTATGAGCATAAGCTTCTTCCATTCCCCTTTCAAATCCTATTTTCAAAGTCATGTGTAGACTTATTTTTTCATTTAATGGACATCTTGATTTGAAATAAATCTTGTACTACTAAAGAAATATATTCATTTTTCAATGTAATAATCATGATGTGTGGATTAATTCATTTAACATTTAAAGTGAGACTTTTGGTTCACATTTACTGATGCTTTTATTCAGGGGTGGAGCTTAAACATTTTATATGGGGGAGCGGGATGGGGGTA
Source organism: Oryzias curvinotus (assembly GCA_023969325.1). Classification (NCBI taxonomy): domain Eukaryota; kingdom Metazoa; phylum Chordata; class Actinopteri; order Beloniformes; family Adrianichthyidae; genus Oryzias; species Oryzias curvinotus. The sequence continues at coordinate 14,552,411 of CM043710.1, read as the reverse complement.
GATGTATTTGGAGAAACACCCAAAATGGCAGGCTAATATGTAAAAATTCTAACAGATTTATTGTTTCTATTGTTTTCATTTAAAATTATTGCTTTTGTCATTTTTGCCATGATTTCTTTATCTTTGTCAATAATGTGATAATATTGACCTGTGGCTCTGCCCGTGGCAAAGAAAGTGGAAATGACTTTACCATCATAAAAACAATACAAAAAGGAATAAATCTGATCAATGAAGGATAGTTTTATCTTGTTCCAAACTCTAGTTCATGATTTTCCAACACACTGCTTTCCTTCATTTAAAGAAAGCCATACATTTAAAGAGATAATTAAAGGGGCCTCATTGCAATGTAAACTCTGATGTCAGCACGCCGTGACCTTGCCAAATGTTTTACAACTAACTTGTGAGAAAGAACTTTTTTTTTTAGATGAACAGGAAGTGAATCTGATGACTTTAAACTATTTGAACATAGATCTACTTTTTTCTGAAAATACTCAATACAGTTTTTTTATTTTAAAAACCTTTTTTTCTGTATTTTATATTCAATATTTCGTTTTGTGTGTGTGTGTGTGTGTAGGTGTGTGTGTGTGTGTTTTACAAGCAATTCCCATGCAGATAAAACATTCCAATAGAATAGAATAGAATAGAATGCCTTTATTGTCACTGTGCACATGTACAATTTGCATCATACGTGTATACAATGAAAGGAAAAAAGCTGCTCACTATTCAGTAATTGCATGCATAGAAAATAATTTCACAGAATAATAGAATACTCAAATAATTTCACAAAATGAAGAATACAATATACTAAGTATAAAAAAATGTACAAAGGTGCAAAATGTGCAATAGAAAATAGAAGTTTCCACAGAGAGGTAGTGGTTAAACAAAACAAAACAAAAACCAGTTATGCCCATGGTGGCAGAGGTATATGTAAGGGTTAATGGCCGATGAAGTGTGCGGTTATTACTTTTTAACGCACGCCGTGGAAGCCTGAACCGTCCGACGCGAAGCGGATGGGTGTAAAGCAATAGGTGTAAAGCATCATTTCAAAGAGAAAGTTAACCTCTTACCGCTTGTTTTTGTCCAAATTATGAAGCAAAAGTTGTTTTAAAGAAGCCAGCGCAGTGATACAAAACATTTAAGCTAGCTGACCGGAACTTCTTTTTTCACCGTGCGGTTATCATGTTTTAATGCATACCCAACAGCCAATCAAAATCGAGTATTCAAGCGGACCATGGTATAAATAGTATATAGAGTATAGTTTTAGTGTTGAAACTATCAGAGAACCATCACTCCCTGGACAAAGACTGTTCTGCTAGAGGGGCTTGCTGGAGGACAACTTTTTTCGCTTTCCCTGCTTATGTTTGCACACAGAAAAAGCTCAAGTGACACACCAGCCAGCTGGCAGGTGGCAACTGAATGGATTGCCATTATAATGCCACCACTGCATTTAGGTTCAATAAGCCCTGGGCTTTACTGGGAGACTCCGTCTCTTTGTGTGCTCAAACAGCCCCTCTTCAGCTGTTTTACAGTGAGGCTAGGATGGGATTTCTCAGAAATAATATATCTTACAAATGAAGTTCTATGAACTACAATAAGCTGCAGTTACTCCTGACTTTTTTTTTTTGGGGGGGGGGGGGGCATACTCTCGGAAATCTGTGACTAAGCGTTTGACAGGAATTTAACGTAAACAAATCAATAAATAAGTCTGGATTAGTGTGTTTTTGTTGCAAATCATGGCAGTAGACCTTTGTCAGTCTTTGTACACCGAAGATTAAGCCTGTGTGTGCTTGATTGTGCATATGAATGGTAAGAATAGCTTCCGTACTGCAAGTCTGCAGGACCTTCAACAGATCTTTGGCAGTCACAGTCACTCATCTTCATTTACTTGCAAATTGCACATCTGCCTTTGGTATAAACATGGCTGTCATGCTGTCAGTCCTGTAAAGACCATAACAATGGTGCACACTCCTCTGCATTGTGTTCCACTGTGCCTCAGCATCATGCATGTGCCACCCTTCACTAATTTTCTGTTTATGTCATGAAACAAAAGCTCTTTTAATCCCCTTATGGGCTCAGAGTGGCTTTACTGCACATCAAACCATGCTAATTACCATTTGCATGATTAATTGAACCAAATTATGATTAGCACAGGAAGAAGATGATTCTTGGCAAGGTGCAGGATGTTAATTAGTCATAAAAAAGGTTTATTAGTGTTCAAATTTAATCTCACGGAACACAATGTGATTAAGAGGTAAAGATGGTTCAATCACTCTTGGCTACAGATGGAGTAATGAGTGTCACCGCTTATGGTAGACTAAATCACGCTTCCATATGGGTAAAAAGAACTCAATTTCCATCCGTCACACAAAGTGGCAGGTGAAACATAAATGTTCATCTTTATTAAAGAAAAACTACATACACTAAAATTCACATTTAAGATGCCAGCCAAGAATCTTTGCAGTGGCAGCAACTGCTACTAATGGGTATTTAGCATTTATAATAGTGTGGGATGGTATGTGTTGACTCTGCATAAGGTTAAAAGGTGCAAGAATAATGTGTATCATTTACCATTTAATTAACACATTGCGTTGAACTACTTCACACCGTGTCTGTACCATGGGAATCATCAGCTGCATGGTTTGTGAGAAAACAAGCACATACGTTGGAGACATGGAGTACTGTGTGGGTGTTTCTCACTTTTGGCACATAAAATGACACAGGGAGTGGCTTCTCACTGGGCAAAATCCATGTCTGTGAAGTATTTAGAAAACAAGTGCATGGTTTTTTGATCAATTTACTGTAAATCTGTTACGATAGCTAGCTTTTTCCTGTTCAAACCAACGTCTGCTGTAATCTGTGAACAACCAAAGAAGTGCCAGTTTGTAGATGCGTGCTAGAAGAATCGCACAAAGATGGCATCGAGTGTAAAACTGAGAGTTTGAGGTGAAATATGAAACTCAGAGAAGTCACGCTTTTAGGCCTTTCCACATCATAGACACAATCAAGGCAACACTTTTAGTGTTGTGAGTGTTAGTGGCATATATTTATACTAAGTTCTCTTTGACGTTTCACTTCAAAACAAGTTCAGCAACTTTTTTTCCTACCATTTACGTACAGAATGAGAAAAACAGAAACTATGGTATCACACATAAAAAACGCTTCTGTCAAAGTTTAATTTAGGGCATAAATGAAATGAAATGACAATTCTGGGTCATGCAACTATCTTTAAAGAGCTATAAGACAAAACTGGCTTATACCTGAAGCTTTTTATGTTCCTCTGTTTATAAAATGAGGGTTTCCATTAAACGCTGTACTCTACTGCTGACCTCTAAACTCTTCAGGTTATGGATGCTTTAAAGCTCCAGGCTCTCTAGTTGGAGCTCAACACTAGTAGATCAACGTTAGAAATGTTTCCACGGTGACTTGTGCATGTGATGTCACAGCATACATTTCAATGTAAATAACAAATACTGTATCTGTTATGTTTAAAGACAGACTCCGATCAAAAAAAATTTTTGGGGGGTATTTAACATGTTCTTGTGGCATTTTCCTGATTAAATGCCATGCTTTACATTCTTTAAAAACAGAGAAAAAGCTGAAGGCCATTCCGTACTAATATAGGGAACCCACTTGCAAACATTTAAAACCACAAAAACCTTATATGTTGATATATAAACATATTTTATTGTACTTCTAGTAACCTCCAGATTAATCTCCAAAAAGCTCAATGCTGCTTTTGGTCATTTATTACAATAACAACATTGGAAACTTTAAAGGATTTTATGAACAAACCACTTTTCTTGTAAATGTTCTTTCTTTCTTTTTTTTGAAAATGCAATTCTGGTGACGGCAGTTTTTTTTGCATATAAAAATAAGCACATTTATAAGTGGCCATCCATACTCTTCTCATATAAATATTCATATAAAAAATGTAATTTTCAGTATTTTCAAAATAAGATTGTTTCTGGTATTTTGGAATGAAAAACCTAAATAATACAGTTTCGATATAAAGTTCAAAACTGAAAAAAGCCCTACTTTTCATGTTCTTCTGACTTAGAAAAATATGTTTTAACTGAAGAAATGCAGTAAAAGAGCAATAATGTCCAGCACTAATTTAATACCTTATTACCATAAGCCTGCTGCACTTCATGCATAATAAATTGTTGTATCTTTTACATGGCTCCAGCATATATTTGGAGGACTGGATTCTCTTCAAACTGCACCCAAATTTGCATGATAGGATGTGAGAGTTGGATGGATTTGGGGATTATAAGTAACACAGCTTCCATTTCCAGTTCATTGTACAAAGAAGAGGTATCACATTTGCAGTGAAGGCAAAGAATCTGCTCGTGAACAGCTTTTGTGGATCTGAAATTATGTATGGGAAAAGGAAAAAAACATCAAAGGCTGCATCTGCACTGTGTTAAAAACTTTTTTTTTTTATCTGAGAAGTGGGGTTATAAGGTTAGAGGGTTGTGTTTGAGATGTATAGCTGATTAGTGCCGTTATCAGGATCCTTTGCTTTGGGATTTTGGGGAAGTTGCAGGGATACTATTGCTGCTCCTGTCAGTCACATACATTCTTTTAGAGATTTTGTCACATATTCCTTACCTTTTTTGGTTTTAGTACAATTTTCTCAAGTCTCCTCTGTTTTATTTGCCAAACTTGTTTGCATTGACTACTCTAAAGAAATGTCGCTATTGTACAGATTAGTAAAGTGTACCAGTGCAATTCTATCATTACAAAAGTTTTCAATAGGTAATGTTACAGTTATCATTAATTAGGTTGGGGCGAGTGGAGCTGCTGAAGTACAGCTGTGTTGTGATGGGTGGATAGGGTTCTCGTTATAATGTGTGCAACTAAGTTTTGGGCATTTTGATGTTAGTGGAGTTTTCTGGAGGAGACCAAACAGTAACTAGAGGCAGTCGTGGAGTTGGGAGATATTAAGATTGTAACCCCGAATTTCAGCAGACTGGGGGGGTTAGAGGGGGCCAGAGGCGGTAAATGTTATAGAGATGGAAGTAGGTAGATCAAGGGATACTATTGTGAAGAGAAGGAAAGGGTGCCATTAGCATGGAGTAGTAAACTGGGGCTGTTAGTGTGTGTGTGTGTGGGGGGGGGGGGGGGGGGGGCAAGGCAAGGTGTCATCTGGGTAATAGTGAGAGAAAATGTCTTATATGCAAAAATTATAACCATGGGGAGGAAGGTACATGCCAATGAGCTTCGGCCCCAGTACTAAACCTTGGGGCACTCCAAATGTTACAAGAAGTGTTTTAATTGAGACGACAAAGCACTGAATTGAATATGACCAGAAAGATTAAATGTGAACGAGTCTATGGCTGTGTAAATGATACCTAACACCAGAATTTCATTTGGGAGGATGGAATCTGAACTTGTATTTAAGACTGTAAACAAAGAATGCTTTCACAAATAGAAGTGACAATCATTTATTTTCCTCAGTTAATAAAATGCCAGGAATGAAGAGAATCAAATAAATATTTGCTGTGATCATCCTTTACCTTTAAAACAGCATCAATTCTTCCTGGTACACTTGCTCTGAGTTTTTGAAGGAAATTGGCTGGTCGGTTGTTCCAAATGTCTTGGAGAACTAAACACTGATCTTCTGTGAATGTCGGCTTCCTCACATCCTCCTGACTTGATGATTTTGAGATCAAGGCACTGTGGACCATGCCATTACTTTCGATACTTGTTCTTCTGTACGCCCAAGTTAGTCTATCTACCACTTTGGCTTCAAGTTTGAGGTTGATGTCCTCCTTAAATTTGGGGTCAAGCATATGCCTCCCTGATGATATTGTATGAGGGATAAGTATCTGCCTGCATTTCTCAGCCTTTAGAACATCATTGAAAAGTGAAAGAAAAAAAACTTGGAGTCTGCATCAAAGTGAATTTGTTTCCATCATCTCACTCATCTTAACTCTGGGTGTTTGACAGACGGAAAAGTCTATTCAGGCTGTGGAAAATGAACAAAAAGATCAGAGGAAACATCAGGTGTCCACTTTAGAAACAACTAAAGAGAAGAGGAAGAAAAACATTCCAAGGATAAAGGAAATTAACATTCGTTAACCAAATTTACTCTTGGATGAGTGAAATTTTGAAAAACATTTGCCATATGACTAATGAAGGTTTGCACTTAATTAGACTAGTTTTGTTAATTAGCTTATTGGTGAATTTCATCTAAGCTCTCCTGCTGTTCTCATATATAGTCAATGCTTCAGATGCAATGTATGATAGTTTGTCTTTTTGTTCAGTTTTAAATGACACTTGATAACAAAAAAGAGAAAAATATGTCCTTTAATTTCCATTGATAATTATGCATGAAGCCAACAGAAAAATGATCAGAATTATTTCCTTCTTACAACATGGTCAGGGTGAATACTTGATTCTGATTGGCTGCTGGGTATGGATTAAAAAGTGATTATCCACAGGAATGATGCACACCAAAAAATAAGTTCTGGCTTCTTTAATGCAAACTTTTGCTTCATCATCAGGACAAAATCAAGCGGTAAGAGGTGAACTTTCTCTCTGCACTGATGCTTTACACCCATTGTGACGATCAGCATATATGTCGCTTTCCTCTGCCGCTGCAGTCAAGATCGAAGGTCTGAGCAGCGCGTTGTTAAGTTACCATGACAAAGCGCCGCACCACGATACAAATAGTCCGCTTTTTGTGAAAAAAGTGATCCAAACTGAAAAAATACAAGAATGAAGTACTAAAAACTGGTTGAAAATGTATTTCTTTGTAAGTGACCATTGTGTAAGTGGGTTAATGGCCTTCGAAGTGTGTGTTAATTTCTGATAATGCACACTTCGTCGGCCATTATCCCTTATATGATTCGTGTCAGGGTTGTATTTAGCTCAAGAAAAAAGAAAAGAAAAGAAAAATGTGGTAATTTTTACCAGAACCAGCCAGCCTTCAAACAAACACAAACTGATGTGTGTTAAGTTTAAACTAAGTTACATACTATATCTTAATTGTGAATGAAACTATACAAGTATATTTTATTTATGTGATTAATAAAGTAATATAAATTATATATTTTGTTCTCGTCTTTGTATCTGTGCAGGCCGGGGTGGGGCTTTTGTGCTTCTTTAAAACAAACTGTCTGCTTTGAACTCTTTGTCTGGGACTGCCCTTTCTGACGCAGTAACTACCATGTGTCTTACTGTTGTGCTTAATGTTGTCATGACATGAAGCTGTCTTTTACAAACCCTCCTTGTTAGCAGATTTTGGCTGTTCCTCTAACAGTTTGAAACGTGTCAAACTGGAATGTACTGTTCACTTCCAGACTGGCTTTTACTCTACACATGACATTGATGACCCTATAAGACTTGTTTAGTCTAATTGGTTGACCACATTCCTAACTATAATCCTCTAAAATTCCTGACCTCGTGCAAGGGTACTTATAGGGATTGATGCTGGTTTGAAGGCACCAGATATTGGTCCCCTTTTTAATTTTTCTATTTTATAAATTAGTAAAAGGTAGCAATCATTTGCATATCTTAAACCAATCTTTGATTGCAGTATTGTACATGCCTGCCTAAACTAGAGCAAAGATCCTGTGGGACTTCCAGTTACAGACTGCCAGGATAGTAATGGTGAACCAACCGGCCATTGTAGTGGTGGATAAAAAACATATGAAAGCTTTTGTGGTGGATATGGCAATAACAAGCGATGGCAAAATCAGCAAGAAGGAACATGATAAACTGGAGAAATACCAGGGATAGGGGTAGATGCTAGAATTCAGAGCACTATCTCCCCCCCTGGTCACCAGCGGGAACCATCTCCAAAGTACTGAATGCACTCCATCTCCCAGCAACCCCAGCGTACACTTCCTGGATGCCACACACCTGACTCTCATTCACTCAATCCATCACAGTCTACTTAAGCACTGCACTGAGCCTCAGTGTGAAGTATCGTTTGTGTCACTTTGCCTTAATTACCAAGCAGTTTATTTGAATCAGATTTTTTGCCTGCCTGCATCCTGACTAGCCTGTATTTTCTCTTGTGCTTTCATGCCTGTTATTAACCCCTGCCTGACTGACCCTGATTTAGCCTTGTGGACTTTCAGGTGAGCTAATAAAACCTGCTGCATTTGGATCCAGCCGTCTGCCGGTTCTTGTCACAGACGACTAGCTCCGTGAACGTCTTTGTTTTCCTCGCTTGAACTGGAACTGGAGAAAACTTGAAAGGTGCAAAGGACATTGGTGCCTGTGGTAATCGGAGCACTTGATGCAATAACCTCCAAACTGGAAAAGTGTCTACTGTGGGTCCCTGTAAAAACCGCAGACATGTCGGTCCAGAAAGTGCAAGGAACAGCAAAGATACTGACCCTCAAGCTACCAGACCTCTGGTAGAGGAGCTGAGCTTGAGTAAGAAACCCCTTGAATAGGGTGTTTTAAATTAAATATATACATACGCACACACAAGAATTTTTTTGCAAAAACGTTTTGTCTTTTATGTCTGTACAGTAATCTTTAAAAACAAAATAAAGACCCCAGTTTCACATACACTATAAATAAACTTTATCTTTAGACTTCAGGAGCGTGATCTTTACTTTGACCCAGATTTTAGTTTTATGTAAAAAGACTGCTATGAAAATGAGAGGTACACCTCCCATCCCCCGCTGTCAGTTTGAATCTGATTGTACTGATTCAGTACTCAAACAGTACAAATACCAATGGCCGGTAATGCTGATTTGCTGTGAAGTCTGGGAAAGGGGAGGATCTGCATTAATAACAAGGCATTTCTCCAGGTGACACTAAGAAGTCTCATTTTGCTGGTAAAGGTCAGGAAGATAGGACTGAAACTAGTTGAGCTTTAATTAGGTTATCCACTACACAAACCTTTGAGTTGGTTCTGTGCACAGAGGTTGTGTTGAAAGAGTAACAGCGAATGACTCTCCTGTCACAGGCAGTTAAAGTTAGGTAAATATACCAAAGGCAGTTTAGTCTTATAAAACACATTTTTTTCTTTCAGGAATGTGAGTCTAATGGACTGACTGGACCGGACTATGAAATTTTTAGGAACAAAGTGTTGTTAATTGGCACTTTAATAAAGGTCAGTCCAGTAAAATGCTGGGTTTCTTATAATGAGGTCTCTGGTTTAAAGTTCAGTTCAGGTTTTGCACTAAAGTAGGTTACAGTGCAGAGCCAGTGAAAAACATACAGCATTTAATCAAATTGTGAATTTTCAATGGGATTATAGAATTTAAAAAATGACTGCGGGTGCATGCAGCACAGGTGTGCAAACCTTTTAGCTCACTAAAACGTCAGCAGAAAAACTACATTTATAAAAGGCAGAATTATGTTGTGTCACTTCACTATAATTATAAAATTGACTGCCAGTTCTAAAATGCTATTCTTTTTGTAAACAATCTCAATATTTTGTGTTGGTTCCTATGCTGCATGGTGGCACAGTGGTTAGCGTTCCTGCCTTACAGCAAGAAGCCCCCTGGTTCAAGTCCCCACTGGGGGACCTGAAACAGAACATCAATGGGGGACCTTTCTGTGTGGAGTTTGCATGTTCTCCCTGTGCATGCGTGGGTTTTTTCCGGGACTCTGGCTTCCTCCCACTGTCCAAAAACATGCTTCATAGGTTAATTGGCTCATCTGGGACCGGGTAGCGGGGGCAGCAGTCTAAGCAAGGATGCCCAGACATCCCTCTCCCGGCCACTTCCTCCAGCTCCTCCGGGGGGACACCGAGGCGTTCCCAGACCAGCCAAGAGACGTAGTCTCTCCAGCATGTCCTGGGTCTTCCCTGGAGTCTCTGCCTAGTGGGACTTAACCGGAAAGCCGCCCCAGGGAGGCATCCAGACTCATCCTCGCTCGTGAACAAGACCCCAAGAGCACTCCACCCACCCAGAGAGGGCAAACAACCATTCTCTGGGCAAGAACCATGGCCTAAGATTTTGGGTTGCTTACTCTCATCCCAGACCGCTTCACACTCGGCTGCAAACCTCTTTAATGCGTGCTGGAGGTCCTGGCTCAATTAAGCCAACAGGACAATATCATCTGCAAAGAGCAGAGAGGAAATCCTGTGGTCCCCAAAGCCAGACCCCCTCCAGTCCCTGGCTGCGCCTAGAAATTCTGTCTATTCAGGCTATAAATAGATGAGTTTGCCTATAAATAGCATAATCATAGATAAAAGACCACTGGAAACATCTTTACAATAAATACAAAGATCATTGGAGAGGGACTTTAATACTATGCGGCAAAAGTTTTCAGCTGTGCCCCTTGCATTGTTTCACTTTCATGCTAGCATATTGCCAACTTTGGTTTGCTTTTGTCAGAAATTACTATCAGCAGAGAGGTGGACTCATTGAAAGACTTGTAAAGACTACTAAATTTGGTAACAAAATTTAGTAGCAACAAGCCAGATAATAATAACAATTTAAAGTCTGATGAAAATGTTAAATGTCATACAAAAAAGCTATTCTTTTAGTTTTTTCACCAACACAACATTAATTTTTACAGTGAAAAGCAGCTGAGAGTGCACCTTTCTCTCTCTGTGTCACTGTGTTTTATAATAGCACACTACACAGTCAGGTTTGACCTAAAATTAGCTGGTCTATGAGTCATCTTTGAAACCAGCCCATAAAGGTTACACGGTTCTCAACAGAAGTAATTGTAATTAAAACATGTGACTAGTGAACAAAAACCACAGAGACCAGATTGCTGCCATTTTCCTCCACAGACCTGCTGTCTGTCAAACCTCACCAAGCTCAGTTGATGAATCAGTCAATAAAACATTCCAAATACTTTTAGTGAAATGTGATGGTATGAAAAAGAGGGTTATTAATTTAGTAAACAGTTGCAGTCTTCGTGTGATGTCATAAGAAAATCATAAAGTAAAAGACTTTGTGTTTTTAAAGTGTTCTTAGCATGTTCTTGTGGCATTTTTCTGAAGATGGAGGACATATATGATGAAGGGAATTAAGCCTTAAATTGCATTTCCAACTATTTTTTGATTCATATTATTGGGAATCAGGAACAGACGAAAAAATACCGTTTGATAAAGCTTGTTGGTGTAACATATGATCTACTACAACAAGACACAAGCTCCCTGCCCCGCTGTTAGGAACCGGTCCTCTGTCTCCCCCTCTGGACATCAGCGGCAACAGACACCAGAGTACTGACCACTTCCTGGTTTTCATACTACAGTTCCCATCAGCCCTTGCCCTCAATACCAGGATGCTCCATAGCTGTTTCCACCCATTTAGTACTCACCTGTCTGTAGCATTGTATCTACTAAGCTTATACTCATGCACTGCATATTTATGCAGACATTTCACTGATCTTCACTGGACCTCAGTCCTGGTGAAATTCTGCGCTTTCCCTGCCCAAATCCAAAAGCAACGCCTGCCAGTCTCATCTGCTCAGACTCCCGGCACTTTTCCCTGCTTCCTCCTCATTCGTTGAACTCTGCACAAGGGTCCATCTGCCTCCAACTGTTTGTTACATCCGATCCATTCTGATCCACTTGACACAGACAAATAGATCCATGCGCGTCTTCGTTTTCCTTATTTGAGGTGGCATCTGGATCTAAACTGTATAGCTAAATAGCTCAGATATTGTTCAATTTTGTTGCCCCACTAATGTTTTGTTGGGGTTGTAAGCTAACGGGTGAGTGTAAACAGAGAACTCTCAGCAACAGGGAGGTTGGGGTTGCTCTGTGACAAGTCCTGCCCACAACTCGGAGGGATATTTCTAAAAAACTGCCACTCTGCGGAAACAATGTCCCAAAAACGCCTTTTTTTTTTGCATGAAAACGGCGTAACATTTTTAATGATTTTACAAGAAATCAAAAGATAAGAGTGGGTCTTTTGATCCACTGCAGCTAAGACTCCCCAAGACTTGTTTTAATTGGTTTGGTCAGCCTTACCTACTATTTTAGTACCTTTCTCCTAAATTAAGCAAACTTTTGATTGTAAAATCCCACATAGTTTTCCGAATTGCCTTTCTGAGACTTTCCTGTATGTCAGCTCATTCATATCAAACTTTTTATGCTATCTAAAATAGAAGGACTTCATGAAAATGGCTGTTTTCTTGAAAATACATTTGTAATCAGACGGTACTAAAGTTTTGGTAAATCAATAATTATACAAATAACAGATTGATGAAAAATAATTACTAGCACTATTCTTGCAATCAAATCAAGCAAGCAACTTATGAGTTTCACAATTACAGAATCAGATCACTAGCATTTCCATCCTTGAACCAGACTGTCGCCGTGGTGACAGTCTGGAAAACAGACAGTCACAGAGGCATCTTTGTATAAAATATGCAAAAAGCTTGAAAAGCAATTCTTATCAAGCCATACTTTCAGTGTCAATGTTTTGCCTCAGACTTAGAATCAGGGAGATTTGAAACAAAAACGAATCAACCAAATAACACATTAAAAGTGAGGGGTAAAATTGATTAACCGATGTGTTTTCTGCACAAATAAAGAGCAAGCTTTAATGAGCATAAACATTTGATCTAGGCAAGAGATTTGTAGTTATCAAGTATTTCAGCGCAAGACAACACTATAGGAAAAAAAACAGTCATCATTAGTTTTTGAACTTTTGTTGCTAAGTTTCAGGTTTGGCAATTTATCTGCTATCTGTATTGTGAATATTACAGTTACAGCTGAAGGTAGCAAAACAAAAAGATATCCCCATCCTTTAGCTCCTTATGGCTTAAAATCAGTTCTTATCAGAAGAGGAAGTAATGTAACAAAGCTGAACGAACAAGGTGGTTATTTATTAATCAGTGTAGTTCATGCTCCCTATTGTGTATAGTTGAACTTTTCTAGATAAATGTACGTTTCTGAGCAGATTCTAATGCTTTTTTGGGACGCTTTTTATCCTAGAAGCATTTGAAATTGTGCTAACGTTTTAAATCAAGTTGACAGCTTGAGCAGAGCCAGAGGTTAGTGAGGAAAGAGCAGTGTTGTTTGCAGTGAGAGCTCATTTGAATATTGATATGTCCACTTCTGGACGTCTAAATGAGACAACAAACTTATCTCAAAGCTGTAATTTAATGCATAATTTCCATGACATAAAATCAACAAGCAAATATGCAAATGTGACAAACAGAAATGTGTTGGTTATTCTTTTTTCGGATTAAATCAATGCTGTGACTCAGCCCAGACCTTTCTGCTTCAGGTTTACATATTTTTCCAGTGCCAGTGTGGGTTTTTTCTGGGTACTCCATCTTCCTCCCACAATGCAGCGACACACACTTTAGCCTGATTGATGATTTTAAAGTGACAGCTGGTGCGAGCGTGCGGTTGCTTGTGTAGATTTTCTCCATGTTGCTCTGCGATGGACCTGCAACTTGTTCAGGATGTAACCCCACCTTTTGCTTTGTGAAAGCTGACAACAGCTCCAATCATAAGAGGACCTGCAGCAGAACAAGATTGCTAACAGGGGGAAAAAAACAGCTTTTTTTTTTCGCCTCTAAAGTGTCAAAAGTTTTCACTTTCTATGAAAGCCTGTGCTTTGCTGTCTGCAAACTGAAGCATAACTAGTACAATATGTAAAACCTGTATGTGGTAGAAACAGAAAAAAATCAAGTCAGTCAAAATCCTCTTAAAGCCCCGCTCCGATCCTCTTCTGATCCACTGTAAAAGCGTTCCCAGTGCTCTTTTAATTCAGTAATCAATAACAACCTGTGTTGTTAAAGGACATATTTTCTGCAGAGCAGCAATGGTTCATTAGACGTTAGTCTCTGAGTAAGCCCGCCTCCACTTCCCGTGCTCTACCGCTAGTTTGCAGTCCCTCACAACCCCGCCTGTGCAGTGAAAATGGCGAGCAATATTAGCGCTGTCCAGCCGTACAGTTCTGAGCCAGATTGCAGCTCAGACATCGCCTAAAGGTGGAAGCGTCAGAATGGTGCGGAGCAGGGAGCTTGTGGCTTGCACTTGTAGCCACCTACGAGCTTTTTCCAGTGACTTTTTTTTTCTGCTGCCGATTCACAACAATTTCAATAAAGAAACACTCAGAACTGTAATTTTAATACTAATTTTTAAATATATGTCCTTCATAATGAGAAAAATGGCACAAGATCATATTAAAAACACCAAAAACATTATTTTCCTGAGTTTATCTTTTAACTATTTGAAATGAACCCATTTGCTGTCTTTCATGGCAGCTCTGTGAGTGCACGCATGCGGTTATTAATAGCATTCAGCAGAAGTCACAATCTGCAAAGTTATAGCAGCCTTTTTTTTTTTTGTGGCCGGACTGGTCAGTGGTTTGAGTTCTAATGCTACAGGACACCCACACAAAGGAGATTTAACTCGAGTGACATTTGAGGAGGCAGACGTCTGAATGTAAATCGCATCCTGCTCTCAAAAGATCGTTTTAATTTGATCCCGCACACATGAGAGTAAGCTTTTCTACGATGGCCTCTTCATTTACCTTGCAGCACGTTACACATTAGCACAGGGACAGTGTCAGGGTGATTCAGGAGCTCATTTGAGGCTGAAAATATGCCTTTCATGTATTTGTGTGAAGCTGTTTTAGCTCTACTTGATGCTCCAACTGCAGCCCAAGAGGCGTTAGTTACAGACTCATAAATACTTTGCCTTTCTGAAAATTGAAATTCTGAAAAACATTCAACAATTCAAAAAACATTCAATTAATTTGCAGAACATGTTTCCTTTCACTGTAGACTAAATGAATGTTGTAAATAAACTAAAATGTGGGTTTGATTACATAACCAAACCTATTTGTGACCTTTTTAAACCTCTGACAGTCTAATACGGCTCACATTCACTTTTAGTTTCTGCACATTTTCAGAGAAAACTAAAGGCAGTAACAGCAGAAATATACGTTTAGTCAATTGCCTCACTTTTTCTCACAATTAGTCAAAGTTGCATAATGACTAAATATATGGTGTTATTGGGTAATTCTTCTAATTTCTTAGAGTAGTTTCCAAAAACTTGATTGTTTAATTTCTGATAATTATATCAGATGGAGATTTTTTTTCTACAACCACAACTGACTCAGTGTTGCAGTTTAGAGGAAATATCTTTGTGGTTCTGATGGCGTTTTGCAGGTATTTACTTTTTTTTTCTTCTGAAGTTACAAAGACAAATGCTAGAGTGCTGCTCGATGGCCTCTGAGACTGTCATGAAGGAAGTCATTTTTTCTGCGGCGCCACTGCTTTTAGATGTGGTGAAACGACATGGTCTTTTGGAGCAACAAAAAAAAAAAAAAAAAAAAAAAAGACGAGGCATGCCTTTTCTGAATATGAAGTGTTTTGAGAGAAATGAGTTGTGGAGGGAGAGTCCCTTAATGGAGACAGGTAATATAAACTCAGAGAGAAAGCAGTGTGGGAGACAAAAAACAGTTTCATCCAGTTTGAATTTTTCCATCAGCAGAGACCACCAAATGACAAAAAAAAAAACATCATGTTCAGTTAATCACAAACTCTGTCAATCATTAAACCGTGATTTCTGTTTGAATTATACGCTATATTTAACCGACATTTAACCGACCCCAGAAGGGTTCAACGTTTTCTTATTTAGACAAAAAAAATTTCTTATACAAATTTTCTTTTTTTGTGACTGATCTAATCAAGAAAATACCAGCTCTTTCCAAGCCTTAAAGAACATCCTCTTAAGTAACATTGAGAGTGAGAAATGTGCATTTAAGTGAAAACCCTGATAAATTATGGATGATTAGAGGACTCCTAAAAGCTTTGGAGAGGGACTAGAAAGAAACTACATAAACAGAACATGAAGTCCAGAATGGCTGAATGGATAGTAGATGTGAAATTGTAAATGAACCTTAAGTATACAGGTGACTGCAGAATAAGGAGGCATTGCTTCTGCATGGCTGGACACTGACTGACTGTGTGCAGGTCATTCCACATTTGGTGCCATAAACCCATGTTACTTGTTTGCATTGTCCCCATTGAATTGTGTTTTGCTGTTGTATTATATATATTTTTTTGTTTAACTAAAATGACAGTAGATGCAACGACTTTAATTGCTAGAATTTTGCAGGTGTCCATGTATTCATCAGAATCTGTGCTGTAAATGTGGCAGAAGATTACACCGTTTAGAGTCTTATTTTCAAATGAGAAAACAAGCTGAAGCCATTTGGGAATATAATCTAATCTGAAACTGTATTTAGCATGGTAGGCCACGCAGCCTCCTCCAGATACCTTCAACAATTCTGTCTTCTTCCCTTTTGCTTACCTCTTTCATTCTCCTTCTCCCTCCTCCCCAGTCCTGTCCTCCTGTCAGCAGCATCATGCATGTTTTCACCTTTAAAGTGATTGTGTCTGATTTATATGACAGGCCTTTAACCCTGTGTGTTCTTGTCCATCAGCATCAGGCAAAAAAAACACCCAAGGGCATGTGCGAGTAGAACCAAATCTGGTTCTCTGTCATTTACTGGCTATAACCTCAAACCAGAAAGCATCCCTACAAATCACATTTATTCCTTCCACGTCGGAGAATGTGAGTCCATCACAAAAGGTGAAAAATAATACAGATATCCAAAAACAAACCTGTCTTAAAAGCAACACTTTCTAAGAACCTTACACGCTAACAAACCTCAGAAATAAAGCATAGAATTTAAAGACATTTTTAGCAAACCCAAATCATCTGTGTCTCTCCATAGGGCATGAACCTGCAAAAAAACAAGAGAAATGTTTAGATTGTGCATTGTGGAGAAAGTTATCTAAAAGATATATTGTTTACAACATTTTTTTTTGACATCCTTTTGATTGCATGATGGGAGATGTCAGGGAAATGGTGTCTCCACCTGCAGTTAGCAGATGGAAGCACACAGGCAGGGCTTTGTGGTGCAACACCACCATCTAGTGGTTGAAAGAAGAAACGCAATCCCAGCATGGGAATGAAAAAAAAAAACGTTTTTGAGCTAAAAATTAAACATACTTGTTTATATATTAAGTTATTTAAGTAAATATAAAGTGAAATTAAGGTCTTATAATTTCTTATGTTTGGAGTTTTAGTTATGTATAAATATTTTTAAAATCACTTGTGGTTCAGTCTTGGCTCTTTATATTTATTGGTGAAGGATTGATCATTATCATTTTGGTTTCATTTTTATTTAATTTAGGATTTCTTTATTTTTAATAGGGTAAAAAGTATGTCAAAAATAATAACAATAATAAGCAAATGGTATTAAAAGAAAGCATGAATATTAATTTCCCACGTTAACATTTGACAATTGCCAAACCATTAAACAGACCCAAACGTATAATTATTACTATTAATGTTTAGTAATTTATTATCGGTTCCCTCTACTCTCCCCTGTGGCCTCCTAGGTCACGTGACCCCTCTGTTTACAGACATCCGGAGAAACATGGAGGACACCCCCGGCAGTAATCCCCAATCTCTCCGATTTACAGAGAAGTTGAAGTCTTGGCTCTCCTGTTCATGGACTTACTTGTGCCTCATCTGGTTTGGCATGGTGCTGATTATGATATATGTGCTGTGGAGTCCACTGAAACTGCAGGAGTCCCTCACCTCAGGTAATTTGGAGCAGCTACATGCTAGCAGTTGTTAGCCTTCAGTTACCTAGCCGTCGCTCAACCAGCGGGAGCGGTTAATTTGACAGCCGCTACTCTGAATGATGAAGGTACGAGTGAACGCCAAATCTTTTCGATGAACTGGCGAAGTGAGGAATGATTTTTTTTCTAGAATTCGAGGTTTGAACTCTTTGTTCTGACGTGAGTTGCATTGTTTTTACCCAGAATTCAGTCGTTGATCATGTTCCGCACACGCGCTCAGCCTACACCTGTGATGGATTTTTTTTTTAAATGAATAAAAAATCTATATGTATTTATTTTTGCGTTTCAGCATCAGTGTTTTTGAATACCCTGACTCCCAAATTCTACGTTGCCCTCACTGGAACCTCCTCTCTCATCTCTGGACTCATCCTTGTAAGTTATCTCTCTCTTTTTTTTATTGTTTACACTTTTCTAACCCCTTGCATTCATTTTAGCCATCCTGTTAATGCGAATAATTAACTCAGTTACCTGGAAGATATCTACAATTTCGTATGTCCACTTGAAATGTCAATATTTAAAATTAATGACGATTTGACAGGGTTCATGCAAGCCACACTAAGAAGGAGCCAGAAATAAATACAATAATATTCCTGTTGACTGGTTTGATTATTTTAAATTAAATTCTTCAAGTCCCAAACCGATCATTTATTTTGTAAAACTGTTCCTAGTGGTTTTAAAAGTATGATTAGGTCGTTTTTTTTTGTGGCTAAAATAAAAAAAAAAAAACGGTGTCGTTTTCTAGGACATAGTTTCTGCAGCGCGGCAGGAGTTTATTAGAAATTCTCCTCCCGAGTTGTGAAGAGGACCTTTGGGGGGGAGTAATTCTGCCTTTACATTCCAACATTCATCTGTTTACGCTCTCCCCCGCTAGCTTACAGCCCCTCACTAGGGTTGGGTACCGTGCCCCGGTATTGAACCAGCCACATTCTTCAAGACCGCGGTATCGTTAAGATCTGACCTGAACGGTTCTATCGGTACTGGAGAAGTTACTTTTTTTGTGTCCCACAAGCGTTATCTGCCATATTTAACTCACCAAGTCAGTCAATTATCCGTTAATTAATGATGATATTAGTTTCGGTATTCTTGTTGAAGAGGAGAGCTCTGTCTATTTGTGTGCACGGGGGGCGGGGCTGTTGTTCAGACAGCACGCTCCGCGCGCGCACACACACAAGACAAGGCAACGCACACACAGTCAGTGGTGATCCGCACAGAAAGAAAAAATAATTTCCATTTTATTGGTTTTTTTTTCTGACAAAAACGTTTTATTTTGAAAAGTGACCGGATTCACTTTGTTACATCTGTCACACTTAACGCACGTCAAAGTCGCGACACCAAACATCAGGTGATAAACCCCACTAAAATGAAACCCAAACAACCAAAATGAGCAAAAAACAAACTTCTTTAGAAAGTTGCTTTGACAAGGGGAAAATTATGATTATTATTGTTATTATCATTACTAAAGAGAAAATACCACCCCCGGTCCGCGGTAAACGTGCCTTGCGTTGTACCGGTCCACGGTGACAAAAAGGTTGGGGACCACTGCCCTAGACTAAGAACACCCGTTTCTGCGTAAAATTAATTAAGTTTGCGTCAAGGAGCCCCTACCATCCTGTCACCTTACTGCTACGATGACCGTATGTTACGCTGGTTGTGTAGAACACGCTGGGGGGTGTTGCACGCGGAGCAAACAACAAACAGGTAGAGAGGCGGGGCTTAGACTCACTGCTTATGATTCCAGACCCGCAACAAACTAACAGCTGCTTCCTAATACTTAATAATAATTAATAACTAATGATAGTTGTCATCCGTAAAATTAATATAATTTATTGGGTTTACTGAATTTAAACAAAAATAAATAAATAAATAGGAGTCTGCATCAAAGTGAATTTGTTTCCATCATCTCACTTAACTTAGCTTAACTCTGGTGTTTGACAGACAGAAAAGTCTATTCAAGGTTGTGGAAAATGGACAAAAGATCAAAGGAAACATCACACTCATAAAGAATAAAAATGATTAGATTCAATAATTAAATAAATATCCTGTCTGGAACATTCTCATGTATAAAGTAAAATGTTTTGTTAAAAAAAAAACAGTGTTGTTGCATAATGAGGAAATAAAACACTTTATGTTCTTAATTTGTTATTTATTTATTTATTTTTCGTCCTCAAAAAGTATCGATAAGAGTATCGTTAAAATACCGGATCGATAAGCAGTATCGATAAGAGTAGTAGTACCGTTAAAACCTTAACGATACCCATCCGTACCCCTCACAACCGCGGCCTAACATTAGCGGTGCAACAAAAATGGCGAGCACTATTGGTGCATCCATTCGTGCAACTTTGAGCCAGATTCCGGCTAAGACCAGGAAAAAAAAGACGCATGTGGATCTATTTGAAAGTGCCTGCATCATGATGGAGCACAGCAGGGAGGTTGTGCATAACATATGCAATCTCTTTCAAACTGTATTTTTTTTTTTCATCTCCTCTTGATTTAGAACAATTTGAATAAAGAAATACTCAGAAATGCAATTTGAAGCATGCATTATGTTTTTTTATATAAATGTCCTCCATCACCCGAAAAAATACTACAGGAACATGGTAAAAACACCAAAACTAGCATCTTCATCGGGTTTTTAGCATTGCATTGCATCCTGAACTCCTTACATTTTGTTTTGGGACTCATTGTCATTGTGTGTTGTCTTTTCTCCAGATATTTGAGTGGTGGTACTTTCGCAAATATGGGACTTCGTTCATCGAACAAGTTTCTGTGAGCCACCTGCGACCTCTGCTGGGCGGAGTGGAGAGCAGCTCCTCTACTGGCCTGTTCTCATCGGTTAATGGAGAAGCAGAGCCAAGACCCAGTGTGTCTGGTAAATAAATCCAAACGCAGCCTCGTCCAAGGCGGTAGGCGGTTTCAGGGCTGTGCTTTCTAACTAGCGACTGGTTTCTTCCATCGGCAGAATGTAAGGTCTGGAGGAACCCGTTGAATCTTTTCAGAGGGGCAGAATACAACAGGTACGTGTGCTTGGGCATGTTTGGATCTGCAAATGTAAAGGGGAAATCCTAAAAATGTGGCGTTAACTATGTGATGCAGGTACACTTGGGTAACTGGAAAGGAACCTTTGACCTACTATGATATGAACCTGTCAGCTCAAGATCATCAGACCTTCTTTACAGGAGATACTCAACAGTTAAGGCCAGAAGATGCAGGTGAGTTTCAATCTACTCTAAATCCTCCAAAAGCCTGAAGGTCATCTATGGATACAAATATAACCTAAATGTTGAGAAATGATGCACACAATCTGCATAGAAAAAAGCACAGAAATGTGTTTTGGATTCTTATTGTGGAAATTATTTTTGACGTACATGTCAGGACTTCAAGGTCACATGAATAACAAGCCTCATCCTCTTACAGTGATGCAGAAGGCCTGGAGGGAGAGAAATCCTCAAGCTAGGATCAGAGCTGCTTACCAGGCCATAAAAATAAACCACGAGTGAGTTCTGCTGCAGCATGCATGTGTCGTGTCGCACACATCATGTCCGTCCATATGCAGAAACATAACATGAATGCAGTATGCATCTCAAAACACTGCATAGATGCATAATAGTGAGACTGATATTTCATGACTGATATTTAGAAATATTTTCGATTCGTAACATATACTATTATAAAGATGCTTTTGCTTTTCGTAACATATACTATTATAAAGATGCTTTTGCTTTACGTAACATATACTATTATAAAGATGCTTTTGCTTTACGTAGCATATACTATTATAAAGATGCTTTTGCTTTTCGTAACATATACTATTATAAAGATGCTTTTGCTTTACGTAACATATACTATTATAAAGATGCTTTTGCTTTACGTAGCATATACTATTATAAAGATGCTTTTGCTTTTCGTAACATATACTATTATAAAGATGCTTTTGCTTTACGTAACATATACTATTATAAAGATGCTTTTGCTTTTCGTAACATATACTATTATAAAGATGCTTTTGCTTTACGTAACATATACTATTATAAAGATGCTTTTGCTTTACGTAGCATATACTATTATAAAGATGCTTTTGCTTTACGTAGCATATACTATTATAAAGATGCTTTTGCTTTACGGAACATATACTATTATAAAGATGCTTTATTATAAAGATGCTTTTGCTTTACGTAGCATATACTATTATAAAGATGCTTTTGCTTTTCGTAACATATACTATTATAAAGATGCTTTTGCTTTTCGTAACATATACTATTATAAAGATGCTTTTGCTTTTCGTAACATATACTATTATAAAGATGCTTTTGCTTTACGTAGCATATACTATTATAAAGATGCTTTTGCTTTACGTAGCATATACTATTATAAAGATGCTTTTGCTTTTCGTAGCATATACTATTATAAAGATGCTTTTGCTTTTCGTAACATATACTATTATAAAGATGCTTTTGCTTTACGTAACATATACTATTATAAAGATGCTTTTGCTTTACGTAACATATACTATTATAAAGATGCTTTTGCTTTACGTAACATATACTATTATAAAGATGCTTTTGCTTTACGTAACATATACTATTATAAAGATGCTTTTGCTTTTCGTAACATATACTATTATAAAGATGCTTTTGCTTTTCGTAACATATACTATTATAAAGATGCTTTTGCTTTTCGTAACATATACTATTATAAAGATGCTTTTGCTTTACGTAACATATACTATTATAAAGATGCTTTTGCTTTTCGTAACATATACTATTATAAAGATGCTTTTGCTTTTCGTAACATATACTATTATAAAGATGCTTTTGCTTGGCTCCACAT
This sequence comes from Oryzias curvinotus, assembly GCA_023969325.1. NCBI lineage: Eukaryota > Metazoa > Chordata > Actinopteri > Beloniformes > Adrianichthyidae > Oryzias > Oryzias curvinotus. The sequence continues at coordinate 14,530,031 of CM043710.1, read as the reverse complement.
CATTTTTCATTTAAATGTGAGATTTTTTTTTTTTTCATTTCTCTTCTACTTTTAAAGCAATTATTTCTATTTAACATATTTCAAATTGGTTTGTTTTTGCAAACGTCTTGGTGTGCGACACAAATGGAGATGCGTATAAAGCAGAAAGCGTATGTAAAAGTTCAAATCTATCCAACGCCTTTTCCCTTGCGTGTGTCCAGATGTGCTGCTGCTTATGTCCTTTTAGCAGAGGAAGAAGCCACAACCATCACAGAAGCTGAGCGCCTTTTTAAAAAAGCCTTAAGTTTTGGTAAGGATGGTTTCTGGATCTATTCAGTGTCATAGAAGCAGGAGTTCAGCTGTGAATCTGTCTAAGCCGTTGTTAGAAAACATACATTGGATGCCTGTTTTATTTTTAACCAAACATCATATTGAAGTGTGAAGTTATCTTAGTTTTGATTTAATTGCCAATGTTTAGTGCTCTTAATATTTGTTCTTTGTCAACCTGCAGCTGGAAAAGACATCAACTTACTGGTATACATTAAACGCAGACTGGCAATGTGTGCTCGCAAGCTGGGAAGGATCAAAGAAGCAGTCAAAATGATGAGAGAAGTGAGTCGGGTCACTGAGCCGTTGTGTGTTGACTCTTTTTAAACAAAAGCACACCTATTTTTTGTATATAATTGTTTCTTTTCAGTTAATGAAAGAGTTCCCATTGTTGGGAATGTTGAATATACACGAAAATCTGTTGGAGGCTCTTCTTGAACTCCAAGCCTACGCTGATGTCCAAGCGGTTCTCGCAAAATATGACGGTAAGATAAAGACAAAGCGTTTTCCCTGTATTTATTGAAACTGTTTAAAAAAAAAACCAAATCCCCTTACAGCCATTCTGCTTCCACATTTAGACATCAGTTTGCCAAAATCAGCCACTATATGCTACACATCTGCACTGCTGAAAGCACGGGCTGTTTCAGACAAGTAGGTTACCTTTTTTTCTTTATTATTATTATTATTTTTTTTTTTTTAATAAGGCTGCACAATATGAGGAAAACCTGCAATTTGCGATATTAGTGATCAATATTGCGATGATGAAATAACTTGCGATACATGAACAAAAAACAACTAAATAATTAACTTCCATTTCACTGAAATATTTTAAATAAGAGTTAACATACCAGTACCTAAAATTATACTCCAAATGACCCTCGTCTACATAGGAGTCGAGTATCTAACATGAAAGGACTCCATCTGATTGGTCAATGATGTAAAGGAGTTTATCCAATTGGTCAAATGCATAATTGGGATTTATTTGATTTGTTAAAATAGTCCAAGCTGCCATAACATTGTTTTAGAACATATAAGCTAATCATGTATTGCAGTTTTCTCCGATTTTTCACCGATATGTGTATTGCACAGGTATAGCGATAACAATAAATTAGCAATTTATTGTGAAGGCCTATTTTCTCATCTTTAAAAAAACTGATGCTAATGTTTCTCTTACATGCAGCATTTGAGCTCTTTTTTTTTTTGTTTTGTGCAGCTGCAGTAACAGTGGGTCATGTGTGTCTCAGGTTCTCTCCTGAAGCGGCGTCCAGGCGGGGCCTAAGCACAGCAGAGATGAACGCCGTGGAGGCCATACACAGAGCCGTTGAGTTCAACCCACACGTGCCAAAGGTCAGTCTTTAACCTGAGCTGCTGATTCCTGCGCCTCACCAGCCTGCAGATCAGTTAGGCCTCTTCTCCATCTTGTAAACAAGCAGATTCAGATCTACAATGGCTATTAACCAAACAAAGATCTTTTAGGACAGATATTTATTCATCTTCTGAACCCGTTTTTTTTTTCCCTTTCGGGGACCCTGGGCAGGTCCCCAGTCTGTCGCAGGGCCACACATACTCACATTCACACTTAGGGACAATTTAGAGTGACCAATTCACGTATGAAGTATGTTTTTGGACGATGGGAGGAAAGCTGAGTCCCCAGAGAAAACCCTTGCATGCACAGGGAGAACATGCAAGCTCCACACAGAAAGGTTCCCCTCTTTGGTGTTCTGTTGCTGAGACATTTTTTGAAAATGTGTTTAAAGGATGATCGTGGAGGATTTACTTAAACGTTTGATGCAGAACAAAGAAAAGCAATAGGTACAACAATACTCCTGATTCACCAGGAGGGGTCAGCATGGCCTCTTGATCTGCAAATGTGATCTAGATGAGCCAGGTGGGTTGGTGTTCCACTTTTTCATTATTATTAGTATTATTATTGTTAGCAGGTAACCACTGCCTTGCAAATAAGGCAATGTCTTTGAAAACCTAAATGGATTGGCTGAAAATGTGCAAAAAATAGTTTCTCTTTCATACGATGACGTCATATCAGAGCTGCAGCTGCATGTCCAGCTGAGCCAGGAAAAACACCTGGAAATCCGGATGGCTTTTCCAACACCAGTTCCCTCAGGATTCCATGACCCGCGCAGATGAATTAACAACCTGCTGCAGCAGGGTTTTGTCTGAGTTTAGCGTTTGTAGTGAGGTGTTGTTACGCTTTACTGACAAGGTTTTCTAAGAGCGAAAAAAGATAATCATCGTGTTTATCATGAGTGAATGTGAGGGATGACAGCCAGCACTTTGGCCCAGGCTTTGATTTTTTTTTTTTTTTTTTTTAAAGCGAAGAGACCCTCATCCTCAGTCGTCTGTCCAGCTGCTCGCCCAAAGGCAGCCGTCCTCCCTCCTCTCATCACGTACCCTCATCCCTTTTCTCATCCTCTCATGTTACCTTATCCCTTCTCATCCCATTTAAGCCCGACGGTCTAAACACAGCTAACGCTGCCAACTTTGTCGAAATGACTTCTTTGGCTTTATGAAATGTTAACACGTCTTTTATGGAAGATTATGTGCGAGGTCTGGTTTCAAAAGATACCTTGGAGTCTGTTGCACAAGCAAAGCATCAGTTATGAAGCAGCAGTATTTCAGAGGGAAATTATATCTTATTTCTGCTCCCAAATACATATAAAGGAGTTTCATTTTGCCCAACTTCATATTTTTCCATGTAAAACATCTAATCTTGTGCACAAGTGGCTGCCTAACAAATCGGTCAGCCTGCAGTTTTTAAACAGAAAATGTAATATTTAGTTAAAGCCTGTAGAAAAACAAAAAATAAATTTTGGTTTATATCATTATTCACTGTGTTCATCTTTTAGCTTCAAAACTGCATATAAAAATGTTTCTGCCATTGTGGTAAAGAAACAAAGCTTCAAGATTCTAAATCATTAAAGAGCCACTCCAATGAAAATTGTGTTTTCGGTGATTTTTACATGTCCTTGTGGCATTTTTATCATAATAGAGGGCATGTATGAAGGAAATTAAGCTTAAAACATCATTTCTCAGTACTTTTTCAGTACACAATAACGATAAATTTGCGATGTATGGTGCATGCCTAGTGAAGAATATTGATATCTTGCTTTTAATTTTTATTTTTTGCTAAAGGTTCAAAGGTAGTATTAGCTGAAACAAAGCAATTCCTATGTTGACCTTCATACATTTTTAAGTTTTAACATTTTTTCTGACATTGATGCTTTTGAAATTAAGCATAAAACCTGTTTGAGTTACAGACTTGATTCAAGTCTCTCACACTCTTCTATATGTAGTTTGAATCAAAAACGCTTTTTAGCTAAAACCATCACAGGAACGTCATCCTTCAGATATACAACAACGCGTGATCTAATGACCTGTGATAAATCAGGCCCCTCCCCTCCTGCTTTCTGACATCAGGTCCAAAGGAGGTCTATGAAAAAGGTGCAGAAGCATCAAGAATTCCAGTTCTGTGAAGATGAGAAATAAGACTCATGAGGAAACTGATGAGACATTTCCAGTAAGATACCAGATTGAATGAAAAGCTGATGGGATGTAGAAAACCCACCTGAAACATACATTTTGCAGTGAGCTGCATCAAGCACAGCCGATAAGCCTGTAAAGTCAGATTAGATTTGTTGTTTACATTTTGACACGACAGCTGCTCTTCCTTTGCCACATCTTCATCTTTCCTCTGGGTTTCTGCCGCTGACGTCTACCTACTTCTCCCCATCTTGCTGCCTTCCATTTACATTTCACTTTTGTGTGGTTCACATTTACAAAATAGCATCATCAAATTTAAAATGCTGACTGAGCGCTCCCAAATCTCCTCGAGACATGTATTTTTCAGATCTAATTCCACTTTTTTTTTTTATTTCTCTTTATTGTTTGTCTTGTGGGATTCCCTTTTAGTTTTATAAAAACCGTTTTATCCCTAAAAATGCATCTTTGGTTTGTTAAAGTAGCCAGCAGTGTTCTGGCTTGTTAAAAATAAAGATTTTTATGAGGTGGCTTTCAGATAACGGTGTTGTCACAGGAACTGCTCCAGAGATGGCGTTTGCAAACTTTCAGACAAAGACTTTTAGTTTCTTTCTGTAGTTATGCAGGAAGTAAATGTAATCGATGGATGTAGTTTTCTCTTGATTTTCTTTCCTGTCGTCCTTTCACCATGCACTTGTTTTTCACATGCAACAGTCTTGAGCGAGTACAAGGCTGATGTCATTGTTATCTCTGTTCCACACTAAAGAGCAGAGTGCCAAAGATGAGTATCAGAAGGAAGCTTATGAGTTATGCTCTGAGCTTATGACTGCTCAGGGATAAAAGGAGAACCCATGAAACTCAATCCCTTCATCAAAGAGGCGGCGGGGAGAGGACCGGCTGACTTCAGAACAGAGAGGTGGGGGTGGTGGTGGTGGTGGGGGGGGTGTTGGTGTGTCTGAAGTGTCACCAGGTTTAATAACACGGCATGTGAGGAGGGACAGCTGAGCGGTCGGCCTCTCTAAATGGTTAATCTCAAAATCATAGAAGACCTACTTGTGCACCATGCAGTGTCTACTCATTACCAGCATCAGATTAGCAGGGAAGGACAACAGTCTTTTAATTTGTGTAGGAACAAAAACAACAGTTTTGTAAAAATAATAAAAGTTTAAGAATGCAAAAGTGTTTTTGTCTGAGGCTCCACCACAAACAAAAGCTGCTTTTCTCAGTGATCCCTGGGGTAAAAAAAAAGGCCTATCTCAGCGTGATTTAAATCTGCACGATATGAGGAAAACTCGCGATATTAGAGATTAAAATTGCGATAACGATATAATTTGCGGTATATAAACAAATAGCAAAATAACCAAATAACCATTCCCATTTTATTGTAACAGTTTAAAAATTGTACTCCAAATGACCCTCGTCGACATAGGTGACAAACATCTAACATACCGTAATAGGCCTCCATCCGATTGGTCAAATGCATAAAGGGATTTATTTGATTTGTTAAATGGTTCAAGCTAACATTAGATTGTTTTAACACATTTAAAGTTTACGATTTATTGCGATATTTGCTGTCTTTTGCAATATGCATATTACAGAGCTGGATTTTGCGCTAACGAAAAATGTGCGGTAAATTGTGCAGGCCTGGCATGATTAAATGTTTGAGTCAAAAGAAGAACACGCTAAAGACTACTATCATGGCTAGAGAAAAGAGTATATTGTTAAACATGACATTTTACTTACAGGAGTTAAAAAAAAAAAAAAAACTTTTTCTCATTGCAGATTTTCAAAGGACCTATTTCATGTAAAATCCACGTTTTGAGCTTTTAAGTGTAATAAAATGTTAATTACTCTCAAAAAACAACCCCAAAGCGTTACTTTGATTCATTCATGTATTGCTGAGCACCAGCAACTCCCGATTCACGAAAACATGTGGGTCCTGACATTGTGACATAGATAAGTGAGGACCGGCCCCTTCCAGGAAGAGTCTCCACTGCCAGACATGTTGGTAGTGAGTTGTTGCTTGAAAAAAACAGATTTTTCTTGACCTGACCATGTGAATTAATCTTATTGTTCAAAAAGTCTGCCAGTCAGATGTTTTATTGGAAGATTTAGCCTTACACCACAGATTCTGTTTGTGCTGAATGAGCTTTGATAATCCTGGGTTGAATCGGGGATTGAATCAATTGTCTTACTTTGACTTTTTAATAAGGGATGTTTATTCAAGATGACACTGATCAAGCATTTAAAATGGGACCCGGCGTCTTCTACATCTGGAATTACCTAGATTCCATCTCACTGGATTGGATATAAATCGTGTCGAAAAAGCCTGTCCCTTAAAATGTTTCTGAAACAATCAGAAGAGGACCTCTTAAGATGCGACTCTGGCTGTAAGAGTAATCACTGAAGCTTTGACTGAACCCTCCTAGTGTCTGGGCTGTTGGTGGAAATAACATCAATTAGCGTACCAGAGTCCATGACCTGGCTATTGTTTCTAGGAAAGGGCTGCAGAATTTGGAGTAGGTCCATTTCATCGAGGTGTAACTGAACTTTAGGAGGTCAGATGTTTTATTGTGACTCACACAAACATGTCCCCTAACAGAATCAACTCAAAGGAGGTATGAGGAGCATCAGTTCACTTGGAGCAGACAGGGCTCAGGCAGGAGCAGAGGGCAGCCTATAATTACCAGCAACAGCGAGTAAGGAGTTCAAGATATTTTTAGAAGAATAAGCTTAAACTGTTCGGCAAAAGATTTTGAGGTGGTGAATAAAGACTGCAGGTTATTTTTTCAATAGACGGTAACCTCCCCCCTTCGGAATTGTCAACAGCTGAGCTTTTTTGCATTATTAAATTCATTTTCACAAATGAGCCAGCACAATTACAACCAGGGATCGAGTAACCGGGGCAGACTTCTCGAGCTAAGAGTTGAAGAGAAAATGTCTGGATTAATGGTGTAAATTCAGCATTTTTAGGGACGTTTGCTAACCCCAAACCCGTTTGTATCAAACCCTCGTAGTTGCAAAAACAGTGAAAAATTGAGATTTTTTGCAGGGATGGTGATGGATGTAGGGTGATATAGAGCCGAATTAACCTGGATGCTCCTTGAGGTCAACAGATGCAAGATAATAAGACTCCTTCTATTGAACAATTTATGTGGTATCTAATATAATAAAACGCAAGAAGGAGCAGTGGACAGATATGGAAAAATAATCCCACTGGGCCAATATGCAGATCACACAATCCAGGAACGATACATAAGCAGCATGTAGAGATAGAAAACTAGTTGGTTTCCTGCTGGATGGCAACATTTTAGGCAGAGGTGCTAGAGGTACTAGGGCTGTGCCATGAGTCCTGTTAGTGCTCATGGCGTGATAGTATATGCTCCTTGCTGTGCAGCATGAATGTTAGAAATTAGGAAATTAGACAGAGTATAGTTTGTGAGGGCATCCTATGGGTGCTTATGTGTCATCTGCACACCCCCTGTGTGAGACACGTCTAACCCTCCTGTGAAGATGTGCTCACTCCATTATACGACCCTCAACTGGCCCGGACAACCCCAAAACCTGCAGCACCCAAACGATTGCATATCATGCTTAAGATTACCAGCAATTCTGAACACACAGACGAGACGAAGCACGGCAATAAAAACATGGAGGAATTCAAATCGATATGAATGATCAAGTTCTGGCGATCCAGATCTGCTGCATGGAAGAACAAAGTAGGCTTATCTGGTTTACCAAGTCAGCTGAAGTTCAAATTTTGGTGGAGAAAGACACAGGAGGATTTCCCCTGAAAACTGCGGGACTGAGTCTGGGCTCTGAAATCGTCCTCTGTAAGGTCAAAGATGTGCCCAGCATTTCTGGCTGTGATTGAAGCATTGCGGAGTTGGCTGGATTGAAGATGATGGCAAGCAGAGCAGGCCAGGCTGGAGATGAAACTACCATTGACCACGCCGCTTAAAGACAATCATAATCATCACTGGAATTCAAACAATATAGTATTTGTACATCTGCACTCTTCCTCCAGAGTGTGGAACCTCGATTTTTGACCAAAAAACGAACATTATTTGAATCTAAAAAGAGAACTTTGGACTATTCTCTTCTTAACCCAGGTAAAAGGGCTTCTAAAGTAATTTCTGCTTCATGTTTTAAACAATATGACAATTGGGATCTGGGACAATCTGTTTGTTGGCTCTTGATACTTTGACTCCTCCCTTAGTCCACTCCTTCTGATCCTCCCCCAAATATTTCAATGGATTTCATTTGACGGTCCTCTGAAAGCTATAGTTTTTCCTCTTCCTGAATCACCTTTTTCTACCTCATCTTTTCCTGCTACTCAATTGTTACAGCACTCTGTGAACAAGCAGCTTGTATTTATGACTTCTTGCAGCTTTCTCTTGTGAAACGTTTCAACGACTATCTTCTAATCGTCAGGTCAGCAGTCATCCCAGTGATTTTGTAACCAACTGATCCAGACTGACATACAATTTAAAGGCTCAGAAAAGCTTTGCAGGTGTTGAAACATCTTATTATTACGTTAGAATGTGACTCCATGAGTGTCCAGACTTGAATTATTTCACCATGTCCTTTTTTTTTTTCTAAGGAACCAAATTTTGGGTTTTCACACCTGTAACTCATAATCGTCAACATTCCATGAAATAGAGACTTGAAATGTTTTAAACTATATTTAATGATTCTGTACCAAATAAGTGGTTTTACTTTTTGACCAAATGTAAAACCTTCACCCTAATATTGTTATTCATTTTTACCTGTAGAAACCGAAAAACCATTTCAGGCTCTAAAAGTCAGACTCAATGTAGGAAGTGAAAGGCCTCAGAGGGTGACTTAGATTGGAGAGTCTGCACAGGTTTGGATCCACAAAAAGGTTAGGTTCTGATGTGGATGTAGGCGGAGGGAAATGGGTGAAGTAGCACGGCCAGGCTGCCTCGCAGATTCTGTGACCATGGAAGGAATTAGACAGGATTAACTGTAGGGTAACCTTCCCAAAGCGTCAGGCTGAGATCCAGATCGCTGTGAAGCTTGGCCGCCTGGGAATCCAACCCAGAGGGGGCCCCAAGCCCTGAACTTAGGTTTTGTTTAATAGTTCTCTGCTAGGGTGGACTCCAGAGATAAACTGAGCTGAGTGGCAGCTCTGTCAAAGTCAGCGTGCAACTATTAACCTTTGTTGACAAAGCTTGGCATCATAATGGGAATGGTTAATACACCAAAAACAACACTCTATTTTTGTAAGCTTTTTTCTGTTAACTCCATTCTAATCTATTGGAAGTGAATGTTTAAGCTTCTCATGGGAAAACCTACGAAGAGCAGAGACGAGAGGGGTTTGCAAACATCTCTAAAAGGACTACTTCATTGTTGTAACGTTCTCACACAGGTCTTTTCCTTTTCTTATTAAACAGGCTCTCAAAAATGCTTCTCACAACACAACTTTTCAGTCTGAAGAAAGTTTGCCAAGGTAGTTACACAACAGGAACAAGAAACAACAAACTATGATAATGTTAAAATAACAATACAGTCTTTTTTTTCCTTTTGTATGTGATGAGAATGATAATAGCTGTGTTCCCATTGACTATGAAATTGTGCAAATTGGATTTGCGATGATAAATTTTTCTAATGGAAACACGATCATTTGGGGGAAAAAAAAACTTTTATTTATGGAAAAAAAGTTTTTGCACTTGGAGGACGTAGTTTTTGAAGGATATCGAAATTGACATATTTCACAAAACTGCAATGGAAACACTTTTTTCTATAATGAAATGAGTCCAATAGCGATGGCAACACGCTTGATGACACTGACCATCAAATATCTTTCTACCACTTCCTGTTTGCAGTACTTATTAGAGATGAAGAGCTTGATCCTGCCTCCAGAGCACATCTTGAAGAGGGGCGACAGTGAAGCGGTAGCGTACGCTTTCTTCCACCTGCAGCACTGGAAGAGAGCAGAAGGAGCCTTAAACCTTTTACACTGCACCTGGGAGGGCAGTATGTACCGTTTGATTGGTCTGCCGTCATTTTCCCATTCCACTTCACAGTAGTCACAATGTTTTATTTGATCCTGCGGTTGTTTTGTCTTCACAGCCTTCCGTATAATCCCATACCCACTGGAGAAGGGTCACCTGTTTTATCCTTACCCCGGATGCACAGAAACAGCAGATAGGGAGCTACTGCCATGTACGTTGAGCCGCTCACGTTTTAACTGGCTCTTGTCAGTGAGGCTAACGTCTGTGCTTCCTTCTCATGGCGGCAGCTTTCCACGAGGTGTCTGTATACCCAAAGAAAGAGCTTCCGTTCTTCATCCTCTTCACTGCAGGCCTTTGCTCCTTCACTGCCATGCTGGCCATGCTCACACACCAGTTCCCCGAGCTCATGGGTATCTTTGCCAAAGCTGTGAGTAATGCTGATAGTATATCTGTAAGAATATGGTGTGTTTGGTCAACTTTTTCACTCAATTTGGGCTTGGATGTCAATGTTCAGACAACTTTTCCTTCCTTTGTAAATCTTTGTTTCTATCTCTAGTGGTGACTCCAGCTTTCATTGTTGTCAATAGTGCTTCAAGATGTTTGTTAGTTAAAGATCTTTAAAGTGTGTTCCTCCCAGAAGGATTCATCTTATCATGCCATAATGAGAGATGTGCTTTATCGGCAGGTCGACACTTTGGATATCCTTCACATATACTCAGCGACCTTTATCCAAAAGAACATCTAGTCCTCTTTCTATTGTTGGGAAAAAGATTGAGTAGATTGCATCTTTTACTGTAAACTGGCTTCGTGTTTCCATCTGATCGGAGGCATTAAACCTCTGAGGGAGGAACACAGATGTTCCTGCTGCCTTCTGAGGGAAAATTAGATTTCAGTTAATCTGCTGCTCTGTTAAGACAAAAAAAAACTTTGTTGGGGATATTGGTGATCCGCTGTTCCTCCATCATAATGTTGACGGTTATTTTTCAGATCTATAAATATGTATAAAGAGGACCTCATGTGTTCTTGTCAAATCTATCAATCCAGACCAGAGAAATCCACAAAATGTGTGCTGTGTGCACACATTCATTGCAATCTGTTACATATATGCCTAACCCTTGTGCTATCCTGGATGACCCCACCCTTCCAATGACGTGTTCCCCCTACCATGACAAAGGTGGATAAAGGTGGAAAGATTTCATGTAATCCATGGACACCAGTGAAGATCACAAATCATTGAAAAAAAAGGTTCAGAGCACTGTCTAGGTGGGTCTAGATGACCCCACTCCCAATGATAAAGTGCCTAGGATAGCACAAGGGTTACGGATACACAAGGATAAGAAGCAACAAATGTTCTTAAGTCAAATCAGGATTAGCTTTAAGTGACTGAAAACCAGATTGTAAATTAAAAAATTTTTTTTAATAGTTTTAGCCTTAAAAGCAAACATTCTACAACTTGAAAAAATCATTTCAAAAAAGTACATTTGAAACTTTAGTAAAAAACTAGAAACCTGAAACTATTACCAAATAGAAACCAAGGGTAATTTGTAACATTTCAAAATGACTTATTTTTCAATATTTCATTACTATGTCAAGTTTTTTTTAGTTACAATTCTTTTCCAATTTTTATATATTTTTCAAGTTTACATATGTTTTTGTTTTATTTACAATTTTTCTCCCCAATTTAAATGTCTTTTTTTTCAAGTTTAAAATTTGTAATTTTTTAAGTTTAGTCAAAATTTCAATATTTGCTTTAAGTTTACAATTTGTACTTTCAAATCTAAACCTTTTTTAATTGTCTTTTTTTATATATATAATTTACAATGTGTCTATTTTATATTTACACTCTGTTTTTTCAATCACTTTAAGTTGATCCTGATTTGACCCCATAGATTGTGTTCAGCAATGCTTTCCAAAGAAAGTTTTTTTTTTTTCTGTGAGTTTTTTTGAAATACACTTAAATTAGAAATGGAATTTGACTGTGAAGTCCTTTTGTAAATGTTTAACTCTCCTTTGTACTGATGGCTGATTGTCTTGTTCTGTTTTTTTTTTTTTTCAGTTCTTCAGCACACTCTTTGCACCTCTGGGCTTTTTTGCAGACAAGATGGAAAGCTTCATGCCGTCCAGTTTTTGGCACCAGCTGACTCGGATCTGACTCCCTCTGCGTTTCCCCCCCACACACAAACACACACTCACGGTGACACGTACACACACTGATACATTTCAAAAATGTTGGGCAAAAGAGTCATTGCTCTCCTGTCTTCAGCATAGCTGTGTACTTGCTACAAAATGTTAGGGATTATTTTAGCCGATGTTGGATTAACACACTCTGAAGATGCTCCCTTGCATTGTTTGTGCAGCCAAAACACTTTGGGTGAAAAACATTTGCAACTTTTTCACTTGTCATGAGGTGGGGACAAAAGATGCTTCACCTGCGTCAAACCTGGGTTTTACACACAAACAAACACACACTCACACAAAAGAAAAGGAGTCAAATCAAAAAATGTGTCCACCTTTCACAATCATGTTTAGAAGGGTTGAGGCTTCGTCAAAGACACGATTTACAGCCTGAAATTTTATTTCAGCCTTTCAAAGTGTTCCAAGTCGAATCTTCTCCTTTTTTTTTAACACACTGGCTGACATTACCCTGACAAGCACTTATTCATTTTAGAGCTGTGCAAAAGCAAGAAAAACAATGAATTTCACTGGTTTTATTTAATTCCTCTATCAAAAAATAAGTGTTAAAATATTTTAAACATGTTACCAGTGAAAGCTGTGAAAGTTTGGGTTGATGAACTGACCTCCCTGATGGTTGCACAATCATATTTAAAGCACTTGTGGTCATAAAACACAACAAATGCACTTTTTTTATTTACATTTTAGTTCATTCAGTCATTTATTTTATTGCATTTTCTTTCTTTGGGATCCAGGAGATGGGAAAGCTTGTGTTTCTGAGTGTTCTGACAGCTCACTCAAAAAGATGATAAAAAATACAATTCCACCAAACATCAGATGTACAAAGCATGCAAAGGTAACAATGATTCAGGTTAAGGATGCTGAAAAAATGTCCACCTAACTGTTCAAAAAATGGGGGGAAAAAAGTTTGCTGAAATACAAAAGCGTGTGTTGTTCCCACTTCGCCTTTGCTTTTATTTCAGGTTAAATATCATTTTTGCTTTTGAATTTAAAGACTCGTGCTGAGGACAGGAGAGTGAACAAAAGAAACTGCCAATTGATGGTGTTGGATGTCAAAGCTTACAATTAAAAAAAACAAAAAACCTTTTAATTCTGTTTCCTTGTATCATTTATTTCCTTTCGTTTCCAAAGATAAAGCTGCTGTGGACTTGTGTCAAAACGATGCACTTGTGCTAATTTAACAAAATAATATTTGATTTGTAAAGGCAGTAATTTACAGAACCCCTGACCTGACATGGGTAAAAAAAAATATTCCCACGAAATAATATTTCCTTCCCATGAAATAATAATTCACGTCATAAGTCATTCATAAACACGATGGCTTGCTGCTTTCACATGTAATATTGTAATATACATTTATCCTTTTGTATTTATATGGCCCTCACCATATGTATTGTTGTGTTATTTGGCTTTGATCGTAGCACTTTACTCTGGTCCCCCCCCCCCTCTGTGTGTGAGCCAGAGGCATTTATCAAACTCAGTGTTTGGAGCTTGTTGTTTCATTCATTTAAATCCTTAAACCTCCCCGATTGTCTCAAAAAAAGAAAGCCTGAAAATGTGTGTGGCCGAATTGCTAAAAGTTAGAAAGTTGAGTTCACGGTCCGTATGTACTCCGCAGCTCTTTCCGCAATGCCTTGGCTCAGTTTCATGAAACACTTGACTAATTGTGAGTGGCTGATATGTGCACAAAGGGCTGAAGGCAGAGTTGCATAAGATTTTATGTTTGATTATAAATGCAGTCTGTCACAGTGTGACGGGGAAAGAAACAGGCTGTGAGGACAAGGCAGTAATAACCAAAGCTGCATTTGCAATGTCAGGATAAAGCCCATCAGATAAGGTCAAAGTTGGCAACAGAAACACCTAGCATAAACAGAAAATGTAAGATTCCTTGATAATTCAAAGTGCAGTTTCATGTAATGATCTGTTTGATAACATTACATCCTGCTGTTTATTATTATTAGTATTAGTTGATTTTTTTTTGCTGATCTTTAGCAAATGTTTTAAGGTGTCAAAGAATAAGTAAGGAAATGGAGAGGTAGAAAGGGGAAAGTTTCCCATGATGCAACAGTCAAAATGCATTCAGTCTAATAAAAATAGTCAGCATACAGTACAAAAATCCTTTAAGCAGCAGAACAAAGTTTGCACAAAGCTAACTTTCTATGTTCAGGCGTTCTCTTTCTTTTAACACTATGCATAAATCAAAATGTTTAAAATATATATAAAGGTTCTTTTCATTCAAATTCATGATTTTTGGTGTTTTATTTAACTCTTTATGTTTAAATATTGTTTTATTACACTGCCAAACAATAAGTTATTTTAAACAATGCATATATTTGCTTTCTATTGGATTAAATTATGTTACTTTAAAATCTTTTGAATCCCTTTTGCTTACACTCTAACGTTCCGTAAAATAAAAAGACTTGATCCATTCACAAAGGCATATTATAGGTTTAGATAGAATATTTGAAACCTGCTCCACAAACATATTTTCCAGCACAGCACAGTGGGCGCTCAATAAAGTTTCTGGGTGAAACTTTCAAATGTCTCTGCTCTTGAAGATGAGGAACGCATCAAAAACCAGAAGTGATGAAGCCACATATCCCAGACAAGTGGAGCAGTGGTTACTGTGTCAGCCTTGCTGAGATTTGTCCAGGTCTCCTTGACACCTTCTGCTCCGGTCGCATGCTGGGCTTGCAGATGTGAACATCCACAACATCTTCGCAAACTTTGCACTCCACGGAGCAGCACCACTTGAACTTGCAGTCACAGCTGGTGACACGTTTGACAGGCATGGTGTCGTAGCCTCGTCCGCAGCACATGACCTCACAGCCGTCCAGGCCTCTGGAGAACTTGTTGCACTCCCTTCCATCTGTGCCCAAGGTGCCTGGGGAGGCAGAAGGAGAGTAGAATGTAGCCTCATGTTTAATTATTCAGTTTGACACTGGTTTATTTCCTTTTTTTGAACTTATTTTCCTGGACTGTGAGGTTCCTAAAAGTGTCAAGCTACGTTCACACCACCCTCGGCAACATAGTCAAGTGACCATTTCCAGTAAAAAATCTACGTAAACGCACGCTTTACCTCTCACATTCACAGGTCGCGACGCAAGTTTCTACGACGCTCAATGTACAAAACGCATGTCCATCGAATGTACCGGTATGTTAAAAGTTAAACCAAGTCGAACTTTGACCAATCAGGGACTCGATTTGGTAGTGACCAATGAATGGAGTCCCTTTTAGTTCATAGAAGTGCAAACCATTTGAAAATGGATTATGGAGGAGAAATGACTAATTGTGATTTGGAATTATACAGCATCCAGTCTTTTATTTATTGGAATAGAGCTGTGAAAGAAAATGTCTGTAGCAAGATTTGCAAGATTTACACCACTTGGACATTTCACATCAAGCCTCTTTCAAGTATAGACATAGGCTACTAAACAGGAGGAAAAGAAGAAAAAGAAAAAGAGACTCCTCCCTGCTTGTCAAGTGTGAACACCATGGGCTAACGCAGGTCACATGCCCGGTGTGAACGTCCCATCAGAGGGTTCAGCACATTATTGATTAGACAGCGGTGATGTACCGTCCTCTCCTTTGGTCAGCCATGGTCATTGTCAGTCTAACCTTTTAAGAGCCTTTATCATGCACAATCAAGTTATTTGAGCTTGTAAGTCTATTAAAATGTTCATTCCTCACCAAAAATAAACAACCCCAAAGGGGTATTTTGATCCATTCATGCATTTCTGAGCATTCTTTAAAAAAAAAAAGCACTTTGAGCCTCAGCCCCTTCCAATCCACAAAAACCAGCAGGTTCTCACTAGCTGATGTAGATAAGTCAAGAACAGCCCCTCCCAGAGGTACCATATTATCATACATACAGTATAGATAATATTTACTCTGAATGGCCCTTTCAGCACTGAAAACTCTAAAGATGAGATACAGAATCCTTGGCTTGAGCTGTGTGTTGAATGGCAATTGGAAAAATACAGCTTAAGTATTTATTTTCCAATTTTATTCTAACAAAACACAGTCTAAAACACCAAAACTCAATTGTGTCAGGTCAGGTGTAAAACTCTGAGCCTCAAGTTAAATACCGAGTGTATTAACTGTGCAACCTCACCTCTGAAGCAAAGAGAAAAGGTTAAGAAGAGACAATTCCCTAAGGCTTGAGGTGGAGTGGTGTTTAGTACTGACCAAAGGAAGGACTGGAAAAATAAGCCTTTAGGCTGCAAATTCCTAAACAATGAAAATTACTGGTGAGCATGCAGGGCCATGAGCTGTCCTGAGGAGTTCTTCTCAAGAAGGAAAGACGGCCTTTCCTTCAAATGAACACACTCTCATTAGCCCTCAGTGGTCGAAGTGCAACTAAGCTGAGAGCAGGGAGGAGCAGAGAAACGAGTGGAGTCAGTACCATCCTCTGTGCTGCACATGCCATCTCTCCTAACCTATTAACAGTGAGACCCTTCACGCTCCGGTGAGGAGCTGGATTGAAGGCTGAGACAGAACAAGGCAAGGCAAAATAAACACCAGGAACCGAGGCAGACGTCAGAGGTCAAACGATTGAACTGGAAGCTTTGGTACTGGAGACACAACCAGTGGTTTTTATGAATTCTTCCAGGTTGATTGTGCCCGTTTCTAATCATTTTGTAACCTACATTTTTAAGTCAGTTTTCGGGCTCTATGTACAAAACACGCATAGCCATTGAATATGCATAAACCAGGTCAAACTTTGACCAATCAGGAGCTCTGATTTGGTAGTGACGTATGGATGGCATCCTTTTTAATTCACAGAAGTTCCAACCGTTTGAAAATTAATCACAGAGGAGAAATCAATCATTGTGGTTTGTGTCCAGCCAGAATTCTATGACATCAAGCCTATCATTTATCGGAATAGAATTGTAAAAGTAAAAGCCTGGAGAAAAATCTGCGCTAGAATCGAGTAGCAACACCCAGTATTATGTGCTATGTGTGCTATGTGCTAAATGATGTTTAGCGTGCATCACATGCCCGATGAATTTGTAGCATAAATGAGTTTTGGGTCAAAAATTCAGTAATTCCATGTTGTTTGGGAAATGAGTACCATTCAAAAAAAACAAAGGAACTAAAACAGCGTAGCAGAAACTTGTTTCTCTGTAAAGCCAAAAAACTAGAGTCCTCAGCTTGTTTTTCAGTCTCTGCTGGAAAACCCAAAAGCATTTATCAAGCCACTCACCTGTCTTTGGGTCCTTAATACAGTAATCAGGGGAGCTCTCAACATAGACTAATTCATTCTTGGTGCTTCCTTTGAAGTCCTTGTCGGCCACCATAAAGCCAGTCCCGTCCTGGTTCATCGTCACCTCGATGGCATTGTTATACTTCTTGTGAAGATAGTCTCCGGTCAGCCTGAAGTCAGACATAGCCAGCCAACAGGTTCTCAGAGAACAGGAACCACTGACCCCGTGACACTTGCACTTCAGCTTCATAAAGCGCTTCACTGCCTAGAGCAGAGGTCAGAGGTGACAGGGTGTTAAGCCTATGATGCTGTCTGAGGTCTGGTGTAGGTGTGATCAGCCCTACTTACACCTTCTTCAGTGTGTTTGGAATTTACTCTGAAACTTATAAATAAAAATCTTCAGATTTACTTTTGTTGCCTTTTTTTTTTTTTTTTTTAACCAACGTTATACATTTGCTTTCCTGAAGCTTCCTTTTTCATCAAGATCAAACACTATCAGCTTTTCTAAATGAAGCTGTAACAACAAGTACAGCACATTCTAGACTAATACTTTGTCAAGGATGTTAATGATATGTTGTTAATTAATTAATATAATATTCGAAATGAAAAGATGTGCATTATAAAGATTTTTAATGCCAGCTTACTGCTCTTAGCATCCAATCCCAGCAGCATTATTTGCACAAACTAAACAGTACAGAATCAGAAAAAAATGTTTAGTTTTGTGTTGGGCGTGGCTGACTGAATGCATGGGAAACATTGAAGGCATTTATGGAGATGAATGGCATATTCTAACTATGTTGGTTGTTAGGCAGAAGCTGTTTAGCTAGCTTCTTAAATTTCACGTTCTAACCGTTGGGGTCTACAAATGAGTCAATCCTTTTATTTTTACATTTTTATGAGAAACCTGATTCAGTCTCACATTCACCGATAAGGCAAAGCAATATGACCACTTTGTAAACATTGGGTTCATCCATCAAAACCTCACTGGTCTGTAGTTGTTAACAACAATTGTGAGGTGGAACTCCCTGAGAATTTTGGAGGCCAAGTCAATACTTTAAACTCACTGGTGTGTCCTCAAACCACACCCTATCCACTTTTGTTTTATGGTGGGGAGCATTTGCATGATAAAAATTGGTCAATGCCCTTGCCAAAATTTAGCTTCTACAAAACGTGTTCATGGTTTGCAAACATTTGCTTGTAATGTCCACATGGGTGGACACAAAATCTTCCAACAAAACAATCTTCACTCTACTTTATTTGGGTTTCCTTCATCACATAGTGTCATTTGGTTCCATGAATTAGTCAAATATGTAAAACGCACAGGGATCTTCACGATCCACACATTGTGAAGCACTCTCTCTTCTGAGTTCTTTCTGCCAGAATCAGCACTGACTATGACCTTCAGGAGTTGGTTTTCATTGGTAGGCGCATACAGGTAGCTTTTTGCTCTGCACATGCATAACAGTGGAGCCGATTATTAAAATAATCATGCATTTTGTGGTGCAAGCACCGAATTTGTCATGGGTGTACCTTAGGGTTCCCCTCTTTCAGAAAAGCACGTCAGCCATGAGAAAAAACTAAGATTTTGAAAATACAGTCGTGAAGAAAATGACATAATTAAATTAGATCATTAAATAATCAGCTCCGTCTTAAAAAAAAATGTCTAATCTTATTTTGAAAAACATTCTAAAAAAAAAAAAAAACAAAAGAAAGTGATTTAATCAAAATCAGCCCAAAACATTACTAATATTCTACTCATAGAAAAAAAGATCTGAACAAAAATTCATCTTTTAATGGAGGTTAAAGTTTGGACCTTCTGCCTCCTATTAGCTATTTTTGCTTCTTTGGTTAAAATCCCATCATTGAGACACTTTTTGTGGCATTTATCAGTCCCTTAAATGTGTCTTAAGTGTCCAAACTTAAACATAAGCAGAAATGACATTCTTTTGAAATTACATTTCATAGAAAGTTTAAAATAGGCTTAAAGAATCCTTATAATGTCAAGTTATATCACTTGCATCACTCAGTGATGTTGGAATTGATATTAAATGTGTTTGTATCCAGATATGTGGGAAACTATACAGGCTTTCATAGGGTGTCCTAATTTTTTCACAGAAATATACATATAATAGTATTCTGTAGGTGCCCCCTCAAGTTTGATGACTGCATAAACAGCCATATTTGGGAGACTGGGGCAAGTAGACAATGAAAAATTTTGTAACTACTGAGTGTATGGCTTCCATCTTTACAATTGGCCGTCATCTTGGATTTTTCTCATGGCTAACAGGCTTGTGGCGCTTATACCACAAAATGTGTCTGAAATATCAACCTAGCCAGCTCCGCTATAAGTGGTCACCTATGACCCTGCCACTGTTTCTCCTCTTTTCATTGCTTAGGTAGCTTTTGATAAACACTGATGGCTTCAAACATGTAACTTGGTTGATTAGCCTCTAAATGTTTTACTTTTCTCCTATTATTTTTTAGTTTCAATGTATCAACTTTAGGGACAAAATCCTCCATCCCTGCCTAATCAACCTCACCCACTAACAAGTCTCCCAATGAGGAGATACAGTAATTAGCATAATAACCCTTATCTATCAGTGGTCATAATGACATGCCTGGTCAGCGTGAAAACATCAGCTTTGCACCAAACATTGTCGGCCTCCATTTTTCAGGTGTTGACAGTTTGAATGGAAAGCCGACACGGCCGGTTTAGGTGAATCTGATTACAAAAACTGGCTACCTCAGGAGGAGATTTTAATCCAATAAATAATGTTCTTTGGGTTTGACTTATTGGTACTTTAAAGGGAATGATACATCACGATTCAAGATATTTAGATTGGCATTGATAGTACAGTACATATAGGAGAAATGGGGTGTAACAGCTCAAATTCAAGTTAAGACTTCCATCTTTCTAAAAGAAATCCCAACCTCAGAATTTTTGTTGTGAATTGGCCCTACTACTATTGTAAGGGTATTAACGGTCCTATATCATGCAAAATTAACTTTTTTGTGCTTTAAAATGTATTATAATGTTAATTCCTCACAGAAGCCAACCCCAAAGCGGTATTTTGCTCCATTCAGGCATCTCTGAGCATTCCTTTCTGACCATACTCTCTGATCACCAGCCCCTCCCATTACCCAAGAATGATCGGGTCCACACGTTCATGGGTATGAACGTGGGGGAACAGTCCCTTCCAGGAAGAGTCTGCGCTGCCAGCACCGCCCACAGGCTAACACACACACACACACATTTTTTTCAACAGAACTAGCGGTGATCAGCAGAAACGCTTTATTTTTGCACATGCATCTTTGCAAAAGTTTGGATATCGTTTGTTTTTCGCAGACGAAATGCAGACTCGCTGCAGAGGTCGGCTCTTGGTTGAAGTCATGAAGCCACAAGAAGTGAAAGCAGGTGATTCAAAGATCAGTTTGTCTACTTCCGTAGTAGGAAAATGAACGCACTAAATTAACTCATACTTCATTAAAAAAAAGCATGATATAGGCCCTTTAATCAATAAAAATGTTAATCCTTTCTCCGATCATCCAGTGTAATTTGGTATCAGGATCTCTGGTGCCAGGTCCTTTCAGACCACTTGAAATTTACTTTGCTGTTTGATAATACACTTGCAGATATTGAGATGTTACACTTTAGAGTTTAAGCGATGGTCCAACATGAGGGATTGACACGGAAATATTGTACATTTACGTCTCCCACGTGAATGTATGAGTTAAAGTAAATGTAGCCTTTTTTAGAGGTATGTAATTCTAGTTCTTACTAACTGAACAGTGTTAAGGTACATGTACACCAGACCCATAGAACAGTTTGCTAAATGATGGAGCTAAAGCTCTAACAATGACATTAATGCTGCTGCTTACCATTCGACCACATCGATTGTTATGCAGGTTCATGAGCGCTCGAGCGTCTTTCACCATCTTTTCTCTTGCATCCACGAAGGCCTTAGCAAATTTTATGCCAAAGTTGATGTTGTCACTGCAGCCGCCCCATTCAAATTCACCATTGTTGTCACTTCCAAGCCCTCTCTTGTGACTGTCGCAGCTGCAGATCTTGAGCTCCCCCTGACTGCAAGCTCTGGTGATAGCATAGACCACTCCAGCCGAGGAGATGGCGTACACAAATGCTGCCTCTTGACTGCCTGTATGAGAAAGAATAGAGGGATTTAAAGTTTCTATTGCCATTTCAACTAAATAGAGGCAACGTGGTTGGTAGTAGAAGGGTTCTCACAACCATGGCTGCTGGGATGGAGTAAAAACAGTTGTCTTTTGTCTGAATTTGTTAAGCTCGAAGCCTTCTTTTTTACACACACTGTTTTCCCTGAGACTTCATCTGCAAATTTCTTGGTACAAAAAAGGGAGAAGACTCCAAAGAAGAGTCAAAACGAAGAAGATTAAGGAAATCAACCCATTTGCAGAATATGACTCAATTCAACTTTGGCTGTAGAAACAACACAACAGACATGACGCAATCCCATAGTTAAACAACAAGAACTGCAATTTCAGCTGTGTCACAAGCAAAGGATGTAAATATGTCATTTTGGACAACACAAAATTCATGATGTGGCTTTTACAAAGTTAACTCTTCAACACCGTAGCTGTCCCTAGTGACGGGAAATAGCACAGGCTCTTTGAAAGACCCACTTCAATGAAAACCATGTTTTGGGTGTTTTTAACATGATCTCTGATGAGGTACTGCCACTCTGCAGAAAATATGTCCAAGTAAACGACAAAGGTATTTTATTTTGTCTATAAACAGGATAATTAAAATGAAAATACCACTAGGAATGCTTTGAAAATAGAACCAGAGATTAATGCAGTGGGACTTGACTGTTTACAGAATTAGTGTAATTCCAAAGGATTCTAAATCTGAGGAAAGCATTTTTACGCCAACAGTTTATGTTAGGGAAGCTTTCTTAGAATCAGATTGTGTAAACACTGTATTAAAAGTAAAGTGTTGTGTATCAGTATAAACCTGCTTTTGTCCGCTCCAGAATCTGTCTGAATTACATCAATTATGTACACAGTCAAAGAGTTATGGTAACCCAAAGAACGTCAACACTGAAGCTAAAGCTTTGGTGTTAAAGGGCTAAAATAAAACTGTCTGGTTGAGGAAGATCACTTCAGTAAGTTTAGTTCTGTTGTGTTTTTGAAACAATTCACTTTCAACTAAAAACAATCTAATTATCACTTTGGTTTCAATGTTGTGATCGCAAAGAATTGAGGGATAGGATCACTCTCTCCTTTCAGAATGGATGGTCCGATTCCTGCTATAAGAGCTAATACAGGAAGCACTGGATCTTGTTTCCTAATTAGCTGATTTTAACCCTTGTGGTATCTTGTGGGGTCAAAATGACCCCACCCTTACATTGAGGTGGTATCCCTACCATAACAAAGGTGGATAAAGGTGGAGAGGATTTCATGTAATCCATGGAAATCAGTGGAGAACACAAATCATTGAAGAAAAAAGGTTCAGCGCACTGTCTAGTGGGGTCCAGATGACCCCACTCCCAATGTTAACGTGCCTTGGCTAGCACAGCGGTTAAAGGACGCCCACTTCTTGGTCATTTTTGTCAGTAAGGATCCTTCCTGTCCAAAGAGGAACATTCAGACCGATCCTGTGTCTTCATTTCAACCAAGATTTGCTCTGACTGTCCCACCCTCCTCCTGCTTTCGCTTCTCACACAATGAGGCAGAACACAGGCGATAAGTCAGGGAGTGAAGCTTTGTCTGGCCGCCAGAATCATCTACCCAAATATTTACATCTCCTTTCACTGTTTATACATCACCATTTTGGATGTCTCATCTGCTACTTGTTTTCAGAGAACATCCACTTTCCCAGTCTTCCTTCATTCCAGAGAAGGTAAAATAACCCTCAGCGCTTTTGTTCTGTTTGTATTCCAGGGTAAAGTTGATTTAATAAGACACCTATTAATTCTCTGCTTATCTGGTCACTGAGAAGACATTTAAGAGGATGATTAACTCAGCTGTCACCAACATAAACAATCACTGGAGTTCACCAAAAATTCCCAGCAGTGTATGTGCTGACTTACTGCGCAGGATCACCCTGCCAAACACAGTGTGGTCCCGGTCCATCGTGCTGCAGTTCCAGCGCTGCTGCCTGAACTGGTGTTGGCACTCTTTGATCCACTCTTTGGCTCCATCGCTGATGGACTGCATCAGATCTGGGTGCTTCTGGCAGAGCTGCCTCTGCTTGTTCACCAAACCCGGAATGTTGTCACAAATCACTCTGGCGCCCAGAGCGCCAATGTACCTGCAGACACAAAACCAGCACACCCAGCGTTAAGAACGAGTTCAAACCATGGTTGTGTGTGTGGTATGTTTTTGTGAAGTGTGTGTAAAAATAATGTAAGTCACTTAACCCTTGTGCTATCCTAGGCACTTTGACATTGGGAGTTGGGTCATCTAGACCCATTAAACAGTGCGCTGAACTTTTTTCTTCAATGATTTGTGATCTTCACTGGTTTCCATGGATTACATGAAATCCTCTCCATCTTTATCCACCTTTGTCATGGTAGGGATAACACGTCAATGGTCATCTTGACCCCATAGAACAGCACAAGGGTTAATTGTCTACAATCTCACAATTTCCTGCGGGGCACAAAGCAGAATCAACCATTTTCCCCCCGCAGACAGCCGATATTCACCCGTAAGGGCTGTTGTAATCAAAACTTTAGTTTAGTCTGAACAGAAAGAGTAAATGTTTGGCTATGATTTATTTGTGAATGGTTCTTGTCAAGCTTTTATTAACCCAAATCTTGGTTCAGTTTAAAGCTAGCAATCTTATTTACTCTCAGGTATTGTACATGATCTTCAGCGGTTTTAGACTTCTTTTGTATTGTGCTGATTTTTTAGCTCGGAGGAGATCCAGGGCTCGTTTTAGAAGTAACGCCAGTATAATGGTGGGTGGAGCATCCAGCCATGCCTGTGGCCTGTATGCATGGTTAAAAGTTGAAAATTGTTTAAACACGTGTAATTTGTGCTAAACTGATATGTCGACATTAGATTTAAGTTCTGATTTCAACATTCTCAGTGACTTCATTTGGAAGGACAAGTTTTACACCAGCTTGAGGTGGGTGAGATGTGCTTTTGTCCAACTGAAATGGCACCGCATGGAATGTTTTCTGAAAATACTTATGTATTGAATTTGGGGGCTGAAAAGTGGCATGGAGGATAGCAACCTGGACCCTGGTTCAAAGTCCAGCTAAATGTTTTTTCAGTTGAGTCTCTCCAATATATTGTTGGGGTTTCTCCAGACACCTCGGCTTCCTCCCAGACTCCAAAGTCAGGGGTTAGTTGACTGGTGACTCCAAATTATCCTGTAATTTTGAGTGTGTTTAGCCCTGTGATGGGCTGGAAAACTGTCCAGAGTGTCTTTACCCTAAAATGAGTGGGATAGGCTCAAGCAACCTCAGCGACCTATAGAGAACAAAGGAGGCGTAGAAGATGGATGGATGCTTTTCTATCATCGTTAAGATTCACGAACAAGTCCAATTCATTCATGAACAAGCACTTTAACACACGAATGAATGGAATTTAATGCAAATTTAAATAAATGCAAACTCCGTGATGGGCTTTTTTTGCACTTGCCATTACGCAAAGGGAGGAGTCGCAGACCTTTTTTTTAAAGCTAAATGCAACAAAAAAAAAGGTTTTACTTGTAGCATTTCAATGCTGCATCAGACGATACAATACCATTAAAAACAATCCTAATAATTACAGTATGGATCAAATTAAAGTTAACTTGGACTATGACAATCAGAAAGGAATTTAATCATTTAGATCATGTTTTTTTTTAACGATTATTTGCTGTCTTTAAATTACTCCCTTGGAGAATTTTTCCTGTAAGCTAAGCTCTATGACAATAAATGGAACTGGACTCAGTTGAATTAAAGTCCCACTTCAATTGTCTTTTGATGTATTGTAAAAGCGTTCCCAGAGATCTTTTTTCAATTTAGGCAAAATGGAAAAATCAGAGTTGGTTTCTGGAACATTGTATCTGCAGAGCAGAAGCAGACCAGTGTAAGCCTGTCCACATCTCCCATCATCCTTTTGCTTACACTCTCTCCAAATAGCTTCATCAACTCAAACAAACATTACCTGTGCAACAAAAATGGTGAGCAATATTGGAGCAATCCTGCAGTACAGTTTTGAGCCAGATGTCAGCTCAGACAAGAGACAAAGACATACTGTACAAGGATCTATTTGTCTGCAAGTGGATGCATCAGAACGGAGCAGAGCAGGGAGCTTGTGCCCACAGATTGGAAATTTCACAACTATCTTTCTTTTAACAGACATTTTTTCGTCTGCTCCTGACTCACAACTATTTGAATACTCGGAAATGTAATCTCAAGCTTAATTTTCTTTTCTATATGTCCTTCACCATAAGAGAAACGCTACAAGAACATGTTACAAACACCCAAAACACATTTTAATTGGAGTTTAAGTCTGTCACCTTTTTAAAGATTCGTGAACCTTTATTGAATTATAACTCCTACAAAATCTATGGAGCCAACTCTAGGACCCCTTTGTCGTTTTTGCATTTTAAGTTCATCTCATGGCTATAGAACTTGGTCAAATTGATAGTTTTTTTTTTTAATTTTATGAAGCATGTTTTTGAACCAAACACATGCTTCATAGGTTCATTGGTTACTCTAAATTATCCCTAGGTGTGAATGTGAAAGTGCATGAGTATGTGATTGTGGCCCTGCAACAAACTGGCGACCTGTCCAGGGTGTCCCCTGCCTTCGCCCACAAGTGACCGGGATAGGCTCCAGCATCTCCGTGACCCCGAAAGGGACAAAACGGGTTTAGAAGATGAATTCATGATTGTTTTCATTATAACACCAAGTTGTAGGCCTATTTCTACCAGAGACATTTTTTTGAAAAATGTTTTTTCTGTTTAGGTCTAAAACACTCAGAAAAGTTGCTACACCTAAGGGGTTGTATCACTTGTGAAGATTGTGGGGGGTTATCTTATGCGGACAGAATGACTCCCTTTATTCTCATTCTAAACTCTTTTGTTCAGATCTCACTCTTGCCCCTTAACACAGCCATGTTTCTGTCTCCTGGCCACAGAAACAGAAACAACCATAACAGACAGTTTCCACTCCTGTTATGGCCGTCTCTGCGTAGTTCGTACCGCGACTATCTGCTTGAGCAGTAAAGCAGAACAGAAGCACTGCTTGTGTTTATGGTGGGTTGTAGGCCTACATACCAGCAGTGACAAAAAGACCCCTGACTGTCGCCAAGAGGACACAGAGGAGTGGATTCTGAGTAGGAAGGCACTCATCTAAATTATCACAGTGGTTAAAAATAGGCCAGGACATCTGAATGTAAAGCTCTTTGTCCATCAAATTGAAACCTACAGTATATTTACTTCTGACATCAACCGTGTGGATGACACGTGCTTTTGTCTGTCATGAAATACTTGGAATGTCTTAGAAGGAAAAAAGAAAGAATAAAAATGTTGTCTGAACTTAATGAAAAGGGAATCAAAAATATGGAAGATTGCTGTTTTTGGTTAAAAGCAACTGGAAAAAAAATGAAGTCTCTCATTCATGCACCAGTGCTTGCACCTGCTGCTCAATCCATTCAAGACTTATAGATGAGGGAATTCCCCAGGACCTCATCAGGAGCTGTGCTGAACATCTCACTTTTTGTGGAGAAAACTAACATAAACACACATTTTTCCACCACAGAGAAGATTAAAGTGACCGTTTAAGTGCATGATAAGGATGTAATTACAATTTTAGTCGCCTTTGATTGGAAGGAAATTAAATATTAAGCATCAGAGTGAAAGAAACAAATTTGAAGTGCTATATTGTCATTTTTTATACATTTGCTGAACTTTTCCTCAATTGCTGCATCCATGTAACTCATCTTGTTCCAAAAGTTAATGTTCTAAACATTTTAATGCTGATAAATAACTAACTCACCACCAAGATGAATCCACTTTCGGCGTGAAAATAAGTAAGAACAGAATGAAGATGCTTTTTGAGTGACCATTTGTGATCCCCATAGCACCGCTGCTGTCTGAAGACTCCCCAGATTTCATCAGTTTACTTGCGTTTTCTCCTCTCGCGTTTTGACAAAAGACTCAAGGTCAGGTATGGACGTCCACGGCGACTTCCCGCCGTCCATCATCATCAGAATCAAACTGAACTTCACCCAGAGGAACGGTTCTCCATCAGTTCTTTTCAGTTCAAATCCACTCCTCTTGAACGACAATCACTGCCGTAGGAGGCTGTCATTTACGCGTCATTTACGCGCTCCCGGTGCGCCGGTGTTCGCTCTTGTTGTTGACAGTCTGGGATCAAACTTGAACTCACTGCCAAAAGAAACCAGAAAAAAGTCCCAGAAAAGATGATCTGGTAAAAGAAATCCAGTGCAAAGTGTGGTGAAAGGAGTTTTCCGCGCGCGGGGACAGATCCTGCTCACCTTTCCTCCCACAGACTGGAATGAAGATGCGTATCGCTCCAGTGCGTCATCTGTCAGCCACCCCTTCCACAAGCTCTTGGAAAAATAACGCAATTTGCTTCTAAATAAAAGCATTTTTAGTCCTGTTGTTTAAGAATATGTCCAAAATAAACTAACCAGAACATATACAGGTAACCCTGCAAGAAGTGTTCCACACATTTTACATCCTGACACTGAGCAAATCTGGCAAACCTGTTTAATGATTAAAATCCAGAAATTTTAAATATTTACTTATTCACCTTTTCCTGTAACATCAGTGTTTACTTTTATGAGGCTTTATGAGGCATACTTGAAGTATGAACACTGTAAGCATCATGCTGCAATGTAGACAGAATTATGGTTTGTAGAGGGTCTGGTTTCAGCCCCTATATATGGGATCTTATGCAAAATAAAATGGAAATAAAACACATGAGGAAAAGAAAAGATGTATGTTTTAAGGTGGCCTATTAAAATGTTTATAGAAATTGGTATTTGAAGATGGCCAGGAAGTATATCCAGGAAGAAGCAGGAAACAATTTGATCCAATGAGATACTGAATTACATAAAATAAAGTAAACTGCAAAAGCAAAACAAAAAAATGAAGAAAAAGTTAGATTTAAATATTTATACACTAAGAAATGTGTCAGTTTTGCATTTTTGTGTGTGTGTAATTATGAAATATTGGCCTAGACCTATGGTCCAAGGCTTTATGAGACATCTTCAACTACAAGAAACCAAAGACTCATTCAGCAGACAGATCAGACATGTTTGCTGTGGAAAATCCAAATGCAGGAGTGCCAAGTAGATTGTCGGAAACTTTAATAATTGAATAAAAAACTGGAAAAAGTTCAAAACCCTTTGAAGAATATCTGCCAAACCTCAACCATGTCATTGAAGAGGTAAACAGAGACCATATTTTAACTTCCTCTTTTGACTGAGGAGATAATGAGGGCAGGAGAAACATCTGTGAGGATGAGCAGATGAAACATGGCTGTGGATGACAGGAGCTTGAAGAAAACTGAACAAGATAATTTAAAAAAAGTAAGGATAAAATCCTTACAGAGTGACTCAGTGGTTGATTCAAAACATTACGTCTATCACCAAACGATTCTAATTAAATTATTTTTAAAAATGCTAAGCGTGAAGAGATCATTTAAAAAAAAACACAGTGAGCCTCTGAAAGACTAACGACATGCCACCTTATAAAAGCAGATTAAAAGGAACAATGAATGATGGGAAGTGAGGACGGGTCCACTCTGCGCCCACAACTCAGAGGGGAATTTCTAAAGAGCATGTCCCAAAGCCACTATGTACATTTTGCGCATATGGCATGAATGAAAATTGGTCATACATACTTGGAAAAAGGTGAGAAACATTGTGGTCTTTGCATGAAATTTTCACAGATGTATCACGAACGAACCACATTAAAAACACTGGGGAAGTACGAGTAAACAACGCAAAGAACGCATAAATCAAAGAAAAAGCCAAAGGGATTTGTGCGTCAATTACATAATTTTAACGTGTAGGTGTAGGTGATATAAAGTCATATATCGGTGGTACATGTGTGAAACGTCTTTTAGACATACGTGGAATAGTTGTGGAAAGCCACCAATTTAGCATTTTGCAGAAATCACACGTGATTGCGTAAGATGTACATAAAAATTGCATAAAATACGTGTAAACTTCATAATTCTCAACCGACCAAAAATTTTTGAACAGCTCAAAACGAAATTTACGCAAAGACCCGTCGACCGAAACACTTGGCGAACAACTGCGTACATCGACGAATGACGAACGCAAGAAACACTTATGAATGACGTATATCACGCTTTTATCTTGAAAGACCAAAATTACATATGTGGAAAACACACAAAATGCGACATGGCCTTGATAAACTCCTGCCACTCTGCATAAACTATGGCCTAGAAAATGACACAGATTTTTTGGATTTGGCCTAAAAACAGCATCATCATAATTAAGAGACCACTAGGAACACTTTAACAAGAGATAAAAAGATGATTGGAGTGGGACTCATTGGACAGACTGCCATTGCCTCTGAAAAAACAAGACTAAACACCTAATAAAGACACTTAAAAGAAACAAGTATTCAATTACACAAGGCCAAACAAGCAGTTTTTGTCAATAATTTAGGCCAAAGATCATTTTAAACACTCTAATGATAGCATACAAGCAGAAAAAAGAATTTGTTTGTAGTATTTTCTTCTCTGGTAATGCCTCATGGACTTTTTTGGAAGTTAATTTGATGTAATCCATAGCTACTAAACATAAAATGAGTGAAATATTGCATTAAAAATCAACAGGAAGGTCTCTGAGTGTGTTGCAGAAAAAGTAGGTTATTACTGTAACTCACTACTTTTGTAAGGAGTTACTTTCAACGCCTCATGTGACTTATGCCATGTTGCTCAGGGAGGGAGAGGAAATATCCTCAGCTCGGTTCCAAGCACTCGAACCTCTCTGGCAATGCCATGTGCATGTTTGCAGTTCAGCTCATTTCATTCCTGGTCCAGAGACAGGTTTGTCTCACTGAGCTACTGTGGAAATATCTGACCCATCTGAAAGCAGGTCTGCAAATGAGTGGAGGAGCCCCCATCAGGGCACACTGTGTGTGTGTGTGTGGGGGGGGGGGAACCCACAAAGGGTTGTTAGTGGATTTGATTTTCAAGCACATTTTTATTGAAACCATTTCATAAGAATGTTCATTTTGAATTCTCGTATAAACAGGTGTGTTCCCTTCTCCTTTCACAGCTGTTTGCCCCTCGTTCCTTCATGTTTGCGTCTGAAGCCGTACCTTGATCTTTGTTACATGTGACCGTGTCCTTCTTTACCCCAGGACAAGCTACGGGTTTTACAATGACAACTCCATAACAAATTGCTTTACAGGGAGCAGGTGCTGGTGGCAACAAGGCCACCGTCCAGCCCTCCCTTTCCTTGTGCCGCTCTTTGGGTCAGCTGCCAGCTGTGGTCTTTCAGAGGTTAGACATGGGGGGCCCGGCTCCTATTCTGAGTCCATCTCATGGTCTGAGCTAATTCGGGACAGATAAAAGAAGATGAAAACAAACAGGAATTGGGCTAACTTGTGCTTATCTGGGTTTTTAGACCTTTGTAGCTCTGATACCGATGAGAACATGGATGTTTGGTTTCTGATCAGGAGGCTGTAAATTTGTTGTTTTAGCTCCTGACAGGGTTAACATCATCCCTCCTTAACCTCAGTTTCATCAACTCATTCACACGTCTGACTATCGGGTACCAACTAGACAGTTATAGAAAACGCACAAGCAGTGTGTGTCTGCAGTTTATAGAAAAAAAGTTCTTGTTTTCACAAGAATGTCTAGTTTTTATCAAGAGGAAAAGTGAATGTCTTCCCAACCAGGAAAAAAAAATCAAGTTCTGTGTGCTTCGTTAATGTTTAATGGGATAATGTACAGACAATCATGACTATGTGACATTTTGATGCTTTTTATTTTATTTTTATTGTTTTGTCCAGCAGCTGAGCAAGCAGATAAGAGCTGAAAACCTCTTGTGTTGGAGAGATTTCACTGTTTGGTGTAAATTTGTATAAACCCCTTTTGTATTTGACAATTTTTTTATTTTATTTTTAAAATCAGGTTTATTTAACCCCTTGATGGCTGAATTTATTTCCCGAAAAACAAAAAACACTCATTTCATTTAGATGCTGAACTGAGGAGCCAAAGTGGTTTGATGCATTAATATGCATCGAGGGATTAACTATTTTCTGTTGTGTTTAAAAATAAAAGGAAATCATTAAACATATTGTGCAAATTTTAAGAAGTGTTTTTTTTTAACAAATTGCGAAAGGGTCACCATTACATTTTATTTTTTTTATCCCACCTCAAATAATAAAAGTGTCCCTGCAGCAGAATCCAACCTATTGTCAATATGAGTCTTTTTTTCTTGGAGAACGAAAAGATGGAGTTTTAGCTGGAGGACCAGGTGTGCCTGCTCTGGATTTGGGATGCAGGCTTGCTGCCCCCGCCTGGAATGTTAATAGGGGGAGTTAAGTAAAAGACAGCTGACCCCTGCAACTAACCTGTTCCCCGACGGCCAGGAGGGGAATTCAGTGTCAGAAAAGCCTCGTCACCTATAGCGCTTATGCTGTCAGAACACATGGTGTGAGAGAGAGTGGAAGAGACACACAAATAAACTGATGTTAACAAGAGGAAATGCAAGTCCATCTAACAAACTGATCATTATCTGATTTATCTCGTCGCCTTAGAGCTTTTAATAGTTTGTGCAACCCACAGGACAAAACAGCAGCAATGGTCTAACAAATGCTGGGAATTTGGCGTTCTACCCACCAACACAAAAATGCTTTTCTTTGAGTGTTTTTGGTTTGATTGATGCTGCAAGACTGCAAAAGGTGAAAACGTTTCCACAGATTTAAGGTCTTGTTAAAGCCTGATTGCTATATACTCTTATTTACTTGAATATTGACCTACTTAGAGGTACTTACATTATATTTCAGTATTATGTAGTTTCCTCTTGTAGTTTCTAAACATCAGGGCAGGGATCTATAATCTTTATCAGTAAAAGATCCGTTTAGGTCAGTTTCTTACTGACCAAAAACCAGCCAGAGCTGCAATATCACAGTTTAGAAGGATACTATATGTTTTTGTGACTATTTAGCCTTTTATTTAACTTATAAATGTTTACAATAATTGACTATTAAAAGTATTGTATTTTTCTATACATGTATTTTTTTCAGACTTTGTAGGCTCTTCTGTTATCAGACTCGGTTGTGGGTTTTTTCCACATACCTGACATGTTTCGATGGACGTCTTCCATCAGTCTGTTTTTTTCTCTTTTTATGTATGTTTAAAACAGCTTTTATTTTTGACAGCAGCTCATTCAGGTTTCTTTCTAAATAAAAAAAATAAATCATTTTGTCTTTGGTATGCCTTCCTCCTTCTTCTCCATTTACTATTGAATATAAACATAAACCTTTACATGTAAATGCAAATATATACTCTAAGAACTTTGCATTAGGGGCTCAGAAAAAAGGCAGCTTAATCCCTGCTACAAATTAATCAAACACTGCCCCCTAGAGGACATCAAAAGCAGCGTAACGTTTCCTATATACTAACAAAAAGCATTACAATATTCAAAATATTTGTAATAAATGACTTTCCATCCTTTGAAATACTAAGACTTTTATCAAAGCAGAAATTAATGAAACAGATGATATTTTATCATCAAACTCCCACTCTGATCATCTTTTGATCTATTTTGAAATCATTCCCTGTGGTCTTTTAATTATAATAATGCTGATTATAGCCACTATTTAAAATAAAAAAAAATAAAAAATAAAAAAACATGTCGTTTTCCAGAACAATTTCTGGAGAGCAGCAGTAGTTCATTACAAATTCACCCACCTCTGAGTTGTGGGCGGGACTGTTGTCGCGGAGTAAGCCTAGCTTTTCCCATCATCCCTCTGTTTACACTCCCTCCCGATAGCCTACAGCTAATCAAACCCAAACGCAACATTACCGGTGCAACAAAAATGATGAGCAGTATTGGAGATATCCAGCCGTACAGTTATGATTCAGTTTCCAGCTCGGACAAGTAAAACAAAGACGTACATGGATCTATTTGTCTACAAGTGGATGCATCAGAATGGAGCAAAGCTGGGGGCTCGTGGTTTGCCGTAGTAGCTTCTATGTCACACCTACAAGCTTTTTCCAACAGCATTTTTTCATCTACTCCTAATTAACAACGAACCCACTAAAGAAATACTCAGAAGTGTTATTTAGAGCTTAATTTCCTTTATATATGTCCTTCATCATGAGAAAAACGCCACAAGATCATGGAAAAAAACACCAAAAACACAATTTGTCTGGATGGTTAAAGAATGAATCTGTGGTTTCACCATTTGTCAAAACACTGAAGGCATGATGTCATGAAACATCCTAAACCACATTCACTGGTTACTTTTCAGGCATGTTGCTCTTATGTAAAACAATAAGAATTATATATTTATATATGTATAATGACACTGCTGGTTATCAAATGTACAAGAACATAGAATGTACGCATAGATTCTGTAGCTCACATTAACCAGAAGATCATTTACATCAGGATTATTTTGTTGAATCAGCTTTTTGTTTAGATCTGTAACTAAATTAGAACTTTTACTAGCTAAAATATGAAATCATGGGAAAGATATTTTATAACACTATAATACGTAGAAGACTAATCCATTTTTACAGTTTGTTTGTCTCTACATATACCTCTGATTATTTATAAGACAATCAAACTGTTTTGATCCATCATATACAAGCTAATCTCAGGAATATTATTCCAAAACATGGAATGAACATGAAGCTACAAGCGGAGCGTTAGCTGATGGGTTTCCCTGATCACAGGAGTGTTAGTTGGAGGAAACCACCATGTCCAGTTCTATCACCCCCTCCTGGGCAGACGTGAGTCCACAGCCGCCTGACAGGGGGCTGGCAGACTTGGGCCCCACTGCAGGAGATAGGGGGGCCTGGACCAGACCGGGCTTCTTAGGGGGGATGGGTGGGGGGGTGCCCCTTTCTACTCTGGAAATGGTGGGTGATGGAAGCCTTTGGGGATTTGCACCGGCAGCCCTTGCGGGGACAGGAGACAGGGGCGCTGCTAGGCTGCGGTAGTCTGTACCAAAGGGGGAATTGTTCGGTGATGCCGGTTTTGTTGTTGCACTCTGTTGGACTGTGGTGAAACGAGACAGAACCTGAGTGACTGTGCTCCTTGCCATCTGCTTCACCGGGCTGACCTCGGGGGAGGAGCTGCTGGTTAGAGGGGAGGTGTCCTTCGGTGGAGGCGGGAGAGCAGGTTGTCCAGCCTGGGATGGCGACTCCGGCTCAGTTGTGCTCTGGAACTTGTGGCGCGCCTGCGTGGAAACGTTGGTTGATCCCAGCCTGGTACGGAGACTGATACGTTCCGGGACCCAAGCTGCCTGGCGAGCGTTTGGCCAGGGCGGGGCAGGCACAGGGGGAGGAAAAAGCAAGCATCGGGGAGGGCATACTAGAGGAAGGAAGTGGAAAACTGTCTGTTCCATTCTGGAGGGACATCTTCTCCGTTGGATTGGTGGAACTATGGTACCCATTGGTCTCCACTGGACACGTGTGACCGCTGACTTGTTGCTGGTCAGCTGGGGCGTCTTCCTTTCTGTCCTTAACCATCATGATCTCCACCACACTGCTTCCTGGACAAACCCTTGAGGCCCATTCACTCTTTTCTGCTTCCACTGACGTCATTTTGTTCCCTCTGATTTCTGTTATCCCATGAGCCTCCTCCAGCTTCTTCAACAGTTCTTTCACCTGGTTGTAGAACACTTACAGCATTAACTCTCTTGTGTAAATTTGATATGAAAATGCGATCAGCGTGACGTTAAGTTTCACACCTGTTGCTGTAGTTGACGACACTGAGCTTCCTCCTTCTTCAAGCGTGAGCGGAGTTGCTCCCGCTCAGTGTCGAACTCCGCCAGCTGCTCCTCCACTCTGGCCTCCATGCGCAGAGCTCTCGCCCGCTCATCCTCCAGCTCCTTTCTCAGGGCCTGACATGCCTCCTTCTCCTACAAGAGAACAGATCTTTGGCACAGCAGCAACAGTCGTGACAAAAGGCCTAACAACAGCAGAAACTGGATGCAAACGTGCAGAAAAACCTCTGAAGGCTTTTAGTCCCTATACTGTATGTGATTCTGACAACACTGTTTGTATTGTTGGTATTCCACTTACCGATATTATTTAGGATGGAGGGGCATATTTTAGTGTTTAGTGTTTTAGTGTTTTACTTCAGGTTTTTTCAATGCTGTCCGAGTGGTTTGATCTGCTCCAAGCAAAAATGGGAAGGAATCAAGATCAGTCTGAACCACAATTCTTACCGTTTAATTAAGACATTATGTTGAAATGGTTGCTATCTGCATGTTTTTAACTGCATTTATGAAAACTAATATATATGCATTTAATCACTATTGTTTATACCTCAATTTAGGACAGGAGATCAGAAGATTTTGAAGGAAAGAAATGATATTTGTCACTTTATACAATGTCACACTCATATGTTTTTCTGTAAACAAAACATAAACATCACAGTTGTTTTGGATAATTCAGAAAACAAATTCTGATTATTTAATCCACAGACTTTCCATCCGCAGCGTTTTTCTATCTACTGTTCCAGTGGATGGATGACAAGATAGTAAATGAAGACACAGCAACACCTAACAGACGCGTTTTAAAAGCTTTGTAAGATTTTGCTGCTTGGAACGGCTCGAAATTCTAATGTGCAAACACAGCTTTTTCATAGTTGAGGAACAAATCTGCTGATGTTCATAAAAACTGATTTTTCCTTTTTATTGCAGTTCTTTTTGTACGACAGGTCAGACCTAGAATAGACAGAAATGATGTGGTAGATGAAGAAAAAGCATCAAATGATAAAATAAAAATGATCTAAAAATACTAGGAGGAACACAAGAGACAGTCTGTCAGTTTCCTTTTGGATTTGTTCTTACTCCTGTGACTCCTGGAGGGCTCCGCCCCTTCACCTGTCTGCTCTAGGGATGGGTATCTTTAGGTTTTAACAGTACTACTACTCTAATTGATACTGCTCATCGATCCGAAGTTATTTAAAGAAGCATAAACAGCAACGTTTTGACATATTGCTGTCATGGTGTAAATATAAAACAAATTACATAAATGTTTGAGTTCATAAGATCATCCCAGAGAAAGTCTCTGCTTCAACTTCCGCAGTGAAAGCTGCGTCTTAATCTGACGCCCGTGTTTCCATCTCTCTGAAGCCAAAGCCCCTCCCCCGCCTCTCTACCTGCTTTTCCTCTCTACCTGTTACGGTCATCATAGCAGCAGGTTGACATGACAGTCGGGGCGCTCCAGCACAGATTTCATTAATTTTATGCGCACGCTGCGTACTGTCTGAACAACAGCCCCGCCCCCCGTGCACACAAATACCCAGACAGACCTCTCCCCTTCAGCGAGAATAGCGAAATTAATATCATCATTAATTAACGGACAATTGACTGACTTGGTGAGTTAAATATGGCAGATAACATTTATAGGTTTGACACCCAAAAAATGCGACTTGTCCAGTACCGATAGCAGAACCGTTGAGGTCAGATCTTAACGATACTACTGTCTTGAAGAATGTGGCCCCGGGGCTCGTTCAATACCGGGGCTCCGTACCCGTCCCTAGCCTGCACTAGTTCATTTGTTGCAATCAGCTTTCACTGTGTCGCACGGGTAGTTTGGCGGAGATTTTTACACCGGATGCCTTTCCTGACACAACCATGTATTTTATCCGGACTGGGGACCGGCACAGGGGGACCCAGACTCTGGCCCTCTTGTGGCTACATAGTTGGGCAGTAGGGCGGAGGGTCTTGCCCAAGAACCCCGGAGGAAGCTCATCAGTCCCCTGGAAAATGAACCCTGCATGCAGCTAACTGAGCCGTCCAGACGCTTACAAATATGATTATAGTGGCAGAAAATAAACAGTGGTGTGACACATCTGTGAATCATTTCATTCTGAGGTAATTGGTTCATAGAGTGATGGAAACAGAACTGAGGTTTCAAATATAAAGCTGCTTCAGTATTTATTATTTACAAAGTAAAAACGCTTTTATCATTTTGGGACTGGAAGGAACTAAAACATTCATCAAAACTAAAAATACGTTGTTTTTTCTGTGCATTGTGTTCTGCGACCTGATTGGCTCTTGACGCTGCTCCGTATCTATTGTACAGAATCCATGCAGGTTGTCAAATTTACACACGTTTTTAAATGCTAGCGGATCGTTTCTTCTATTCTATGACTACGGACTTATTTTGGAAAACCATGACAGTGTACAGCGGGTCGAAGATAAAAAAAAAACAAAAAAGCCATATAAAAGCCAAAACAAGCCATAATCTCACAAAGTTTTGGATTTGAAAAGTGTGAATACCTTGTCATGTTTGTGGCTCAGCTCAGTCAGACGGTGACCCTCCTCCAGAGCCCGGGCACTCGCCCATTTGCACTCTTTAGCCAGAGCACAGGAGAGGTTTCTGTGCTGAGCGCGCTCCTCCTCGAGCTGCTCAGTTGCACGCCATTGTTCTTTCTCCAGCCTACGGACCTGACTCCGTTCAAACTCCAGCTGTAGACACACGCACACACAAACAAACAAAGAGCCACATCAACACCATCGCCTGCTTTTGTCTCACAAATCTTCCTGAAGTTCACAGGCAACAGGATTTACTTGGAAACTATTTCTGAGGAAATCTGGCTACCTGCTGCTGGAGACGCTCCCTGTCTTTTTCCAGGATGTAAGTGACATCATCTCCATCGGCGGCGTCCTCTGCGTGCCTCCGCTTTTCTTCCTCCAAGTCTGCAATAACCTGAATCAAGGGTTTCATTTTCTCACATAAGTTTAGCCTGAGATAGTAGCTTCAACAAATAACGTGTTATGAGCACTGATGCCACATAATTAATACATATTTTTTGTTTTTTTTTATGCTTATAGCAATTACAGTTCTGTGCCAGTGTTTCCACATTTACTTCAGACTCTCTCAAGCTCCAAAACAAAAGCAAAAAAATCTGGACAATCTTGTCGGGAAAAGACTTTCATCATTTAAATCTCATTTAATGGCAAACTTGAAAACACGTCTGCTCTGCTGTTACAAAAATAACAAAAGTTCGCAGAATAAATAACTGCACAGCTGCTCCAACAAAATAAAGATGAGTGTATAACAAAGAGCTGAAAAATAAGTACTAGGGATGCCACTAAACTGAACCGTATGTTCCACCATTGAACTGAAGTGTTGGGAAAGTGACGCATTGCATCCATACTGCATTCCCATAGGTTTACATTGAAAGTGTCATATGCATGTTATGCTATGTTTGATTATTTTTTGTTTCAGCTGTCTTAGTTTAGACCCACTGAAAGGAATTCTTCTTGCTTCTTGCTAATAAGCAAATTAAGAACAAATATTTTTCTCTATTTTTCTTAAATCATATATCGAAACAAAACCCAAAAATGAAAGATTTAACCAAATCGGGAAGAAAATGTACTGTTGCATCCCTAGTAAATGCTGTTGTCGAGAGGACTAGTCGGTTCATTGGTTCAAATCCACTCTCCAGTTGTCTGTTGATGCACTCTTTGGCTCTCCGTCCAAACTCACCCGTCTATGTCTGCTCTCAGCTGCAGCCAGCTGGGCCAACATCTTGTCCTGCATTTTCCTGCAGTGGCTCACCACCATTTTCAGCACCACCAGAGGGTTAGATGTTGGGGAAGAACGGCCCGTGTTCTGTCCTCCCACGATCTCGCTGTCTCTTTGCAAGGCATGAAAGGGGTCGCTGAGGTTGTAGTTGCCGTAGTGCTCCTGGATGAACATGCGTTTGCATTGGGCCTAGAGGCAGGAAAGACAGAATCCCAATTCTTTTAATCCTTAATGGAGACACATGGTGTTTGCTATTAACCATTGACTGTATAACAGGGTATCTGATTGGTGAGTTGAATAACTTGTGCTACAGCAAAAATATCATGAATAAAATAGGATTAACAGGAATATGTTAATAAAAGGTAGCAGAGCAAGAATGGTTATTCTGACAAACGTAATGACTGAAGATCAGCTGTTCATTTCTATGGTCTATGGGGTTTTGGCTTTATGGGACCAGCAGGTACTTCCTGTTTAAAATGTGAGGAGTGGGAGGTTGTTCAGTAAAGTTCTCATTTACCGTCGATGACATTAACACTGTCATTTGATGTTTTGTTGTATCAGTTTTTGATCTATTTCCAGTTCTAATTGAGCCATGTTATCTACCAAAAAATGTATTTGACACCTTAGTTCCATATATTTTTAAAAGCGAACTCTCATAATCATCAGTACGCGCTTTAACGTGACTTTGACCGTCTTAAACCTGAGGCTCTGGAGCCACATGTGGCTCTTTTGGCCCTTCACTGAGGCTCTTTAAAGGAAATGAAAAAGGTTTTAACTTTAAAAAGCAAATGTAAATCAAA
The DNA here is from genome assembly GCA_023969325.1 of Oryzias curvinotus. Lineage (NCBI taxonomy): Eukaryota > Metazoa > Chordata > Actinopteri > Beloniformes > Adrianichthyidae > Oryzias > Oryzias curvinotus. Next base: position 14,490,343 of record CM043710.1, on the reverse strand, counting down.
AAGTAAAAGTAAAGAGAACTAACTCAAACTGTTTTAAATTCTTTCACAAAAAGTTCAAGGACAGTAGATATTACAAGTCAAACTGAAACATTTTGACAGATGTTTGTTTTAGAAAATCAGTTGGCAGTCAAATAGCACAACAAGAATTTTACTTATAGGGCACCAAATTATAAGACGTTTTTTTTATTTGGAATAAAGTCAAAGATTTTAAGTTTGCCTGATCATTAAAAAAAATGACAGTAAAGGTAAACTTTTTAGGTCTAATTTAATTTTGATTGGTCATATTAACATATTTTATACAACTGTGTAAAAGAAAGTCACGTGAACCTTTTTTAAAAGTTATATGCCATTTCATATTTTGAAAAAAAAAAAAAAATCTGTTTCCTATTATGTTTGTTTTACTTATATCAGAAAATAGGCCTTCACAATAAATCACAAATTTATCGTCATCGCAATATCAAACTGTGCAATACACATATTGCAAAAGACGGCGGCAATTGCGATAAACCTTAATGTGCTTTAAGTACTTAACGAATCAAATAAATCCATTTGTGCATCTGACTGATCGGCTGGAGCCCTTTTATGTTAGACGCTCGCCTCCTATGTAGACTAGGGTTGACTCTTATTGAAATTAAACTATTGCAGTGAAATGGAAATTGTGTTTTTAGTTGTTTTGATATTTGTTTATGTATTTCAAGTTATATCATCATCATAATATTGATCATTGATATTGCAAATCGCAAGTTTCCCTCATATTGTGCAGCCCTACCAAAAGAGCAATAACTCATTTATGTTTGTCAAATTAGTAACAATAACGTAAAAAAAATAAAAAATAGTGTCTTATTTTTCTAACAGGTGAAGTAATACTGTGTGGCTGCTTCTGGGATGAGGTCAGTGAGAAATCGACCGGAATGGCTCCTTAACCGTTGAAGGTTGCAGACCCCAGTCTTAAACTCTTTGACTTCTACTTGACATAATCTGTAGTCACTTATCACTAATTATAAGAGGAAATCAAACAGACTTTGTTCTTTCATTCCACCAGAAAGTGCCGGATAAAAGAAGCAGCAACAGATGGTGTATGTCTGCCTATCATAGGCAGGACAGCTGTTCCATGCTGGGCTTTGGCACAGACAGACCTGGTCCGTTTAACTCTCAAAAAAAAAGGAGGGTTACAAACTGTGAGACGTTTCAGGTGTGGCGGATGCCTTCGGACCCGTCGTGAAAAGGGGCTGATGAGTGAGAGAAATGGAGTGGTGCTGTAGCAAAGCTGGTCTTGGTGGGGTTTCAAGAAAGGAGGATCAAGAGATTAGAGAGAACTGGATCATCTCTGGCAGGGCGAGGACAGAGCTCCTGATGACTGATACCAGGTTTGCTGGAGAGGTTTAAAGTGTAATCAAGACAGTAAGCAGAGATCCAGCTCTTTCTTCTGTTACCACAAGACCTCAGTTCATAGTTAAAATACTATTAGTCTCATTGCCGCTTTGTTTTCAGAGGAAGGTTTCCAGTTTGAAATATTTCTGTGCAGCTTCTAAGAACCCAACACATTTATTTACATTAGACAACTAGGACTGTTACACAAAAATGCACAAGAAGGATTGCCAAATGACATAAGGTGCATGTACTGGTATTGTTATTTTAGTGGAGTCTTGTTAAGCCCGAATCCTGTTCCTTTTTTATGATGTTTATTGAGAACAACAGAAAATACATGCACAGAAGAACAGGAACAAGACTCAAAATTTCACACTATTGACTTTAGCCAACATCACAGCAGATTGGTAACAAACTTAGGCATAAAGGGCATTTGACACGCATTCAAGGACGTGCTAATGGGTTCTTGAACGCACATTTAGCCCAAGGTGTTCACACTGGACAAGCAGGGAGGGGCTAGTCTTTCTTTTGGAAGAGACTTGGCGTAAAAAGTCAAAGCGGTATGAATCTCGCGAATCTTGCTTCAGGCTTTTTCTTTCACAGCTCTATTACAATATATGAAAGATTTATTAGTTTCTCCTCCACGATTAATTTTAAAACCGTTGGCACTTCCATGAATTAAAAAGGACACTACTCATACAGCATTATCATAATACAAGTCCCTGATAGGTCAAAGTTTGACCTGGTTCAACTTTCAACACGTGTTTGATGGACATGCGTTTTGTACATAGAGCCCAAAAACTGACCTAAAAACTTAGATTCCTGAAATGCGCGTTTACAAAGACTTGCAAGGTGTGTAAGTAGCTTCAAATGAAACATATAGCTCTGAGCTTCCTGACCAAACCAGTCCAATGAAAATGTCATGAAACCATTAAACAAATGATTAATACAGTTATAATATAAGTGTATTTAATATCAGTTCTAATGTGTCATGTGTTTAAAAACCCTAACCCTTTAAACTATCCTTTAAAAGGGATCTATGCTTACATATTTAAGAAAAAGTGATTCTCATTTAAATTTCATTAAAATATGTTCTAAAAGATGGATTTACTGTTCCTTATGACTTAAAAAATATGGTTATTATTTATGTTGCTATTTTAATTGGTCTGTACTTTGAAATTTGAAATATTAACCAAAGACAACTTTGTTTAGAAACAAAAAAACTGGTGCCAAGTCCGCTGACCAAGTCACTAGTGGAGACCTGTTACACAAGCAAGTCAGTCCCCATTTAGGCGAATGTGAAATGTTTGTACTTTCCAACAACAATAATTTATGTTTCCCAAAACCTTTTCATGGTTAAATAATTATCCATGACAGCTGGAATAGTGGTGAGTATCCCATTTTATTTCACATTATTAAGATTTTTTTTGTCTGGACACCACTGGAAACATAAATTCATATGATGGTGGATTTGCTATATATGCGACACTATTTGATTTTGATTTGATTTGAAATGGTTTATTTCAAGCAATCAAGTAGAAACAATACACAAAAGCAATATAATCTTCAGTTATACATTCATACAGTAACTAGTCAAACTTAGGATAATTAGACATATTAATAAATATTGCTTGAAAGGGAGTGGAAGGAAGCGAACTTATATAATCCCACCCCGTTATACTATAACTATTTTATTACATGATTTATCAATATCCGGTTCTTTGAATTTTGGTTTTAATTATGACGCAGAATAAGCAGTTTTAAGTAGAAAATGAAAAAGCATTTTGAGGTATTGGTTGTTCATTTTAATTTTAAGTCATTTGATGCAGCTACATTTTGAAAATGAAATAGCATTTCTGTTAATCCATTTTAATGATCAAATTAGACATTTCTAAATGAATTTTGCTGCACATTTACCAGAGAACTTTTTGAAAATGAAATGTCAAATACCATTTTCATTTTCAATTTAATTAAGTGACAGAATAAGCAGTGTTGAAGTACAAAATGAAAAAGCATTTTGAAGGATTGCTTTTTCATTTTAATTTTGAGTCAAAAAAATGCAGCTTCATTTTGAAAATGAAAAAACATTTCTGGTTTTTACTTTTATTTTTGCTGCACAAATGCTTCCATAAACCACAGCTTTAGGAATTCTTCTCCGCATTTGACCCTCCCCTGGGGGGCGTGATCTACTGAACCGCGTCGTGAGCAAGTGTTTAAGGCCTTCCAAGACCACCCACTTGATGTTAACATGCTCTCCTTGATATGGAACCCCATAACCATTGCTTATTCCCTTCGGAACGAACCTGGGTTCCTGCATGTAAGCAACCTTACCAACTGGCACCCATCATGGCATGTCCAAAAATTCAGGCTTCCGTTTCCCACCCATTCTATTTCAGAAGGAACATCAATCTAGCGATACGCAGGGCGAAACAAACTGCGCAAACGTTCAATCTCTTTCTTCTTTTACAGCTGAGACGTAATTCTACAAGCTTTCCGTTTCGTCATCTCTTTGGTTCTTTCATTTGAACTTAAATAAATGGACAGTTCCCCAGCACAAAGAGAGGGGGATTTTCTTTGCATCAGTTGGTTACAGTTAAAGAGAATCAAAAGGGAGCGAAGAGGAAGGCTTTCAAAAATACCTTCCTAACTTTGCTTAAGTCTCCGCCCCCAAATGTACTAGAGTTTATGCATAGAATCATGCCATATATGTGGAGCACACGTCTTTTAGGCTACACAGTCTAGCCTCATTATTCATGCTTTTGTCTTTTGGCCACGGTTCCTGGCGTCCTGCGTGCTTTTGCATGGCATGCCATGGCAGCCATGGTTCCAGCTTATCTTCTGCTGACACACGCCTGGAGTCTTTCACATGAGCAATGGTGCCTACAAGACCTTTACAACACAAAGAGAGAGTGACAAATACTTATCCTGCTGCAGAGCTCAACACATTTTAAAGCTGCTCTGTAAAACGGTCTCCCATGCTCATGCATGTAATTAATATTTTTTGCTTGAAAAGACTGAAATCTGCCACGTAGCACAGCCATAGGGAAAAACATGAATGCATTTTTATTGCACTTAATTCCATCAACTGATACATTTTAGATAACTAAACTCAGAGCAGCAGTTTTGCAAAAGGGTGAAGCTTCCTACAGAAACTTCCTTTTGAAAATTTGACTCAGTCGCATCATGCTAATGTCATAGCTATTTAAAGGCTCATTTCCTATTTTGGTTGCTCTAAAGACCCAAAGTAATGTCTATTCCTTTCCCAAAAGTACAAGGGGTTGACTACAGGGCTTTGTGTGCCAAACACAAGTGTTGCCAGAGACCAGCTTCCTTTTTAAAAACCACTGAGTTTGCAGCTGCAGAAGTGAGTCACATGTTAAAAAAATTACAGCAGATGGTCAGCATGCCACCAGTGCTTCTGCAGAATTGAATTTAAGATGTAAAAAACAGCCTTTATTGACCCAATATGACTAACCAAAGCAGCACATCATAGTGTGCAAGTGAAAACCAGCAGACTTTTATCTATATACCAAAAAAAGTACAGATACTATCATTGATGTTGTTACTATGGTGATATGTATTTATGTCAAACCTTTCTCACATGACAGTTAAAGTGTAGTGACACATCTGTTAGCAATCATGACTGTACTCTCAACTACTGAGGCCTTATTTGCAGACTTTTGTGACCAACTCCAAGCCCCAAAACAGGAGGAAACTAACAGGAATTACATAAATATTGGAAATATTTTGTTGCAAATCAAATGACCAATGAGTATATAGATTCTTCCAAGTAAAAGTGAAAATGAACTACAATGTAGAAATAACATACTGTAGTGACATTTAGCGTGTATTTAGACTGGAAAAATCATTTGTTCCCGACCGGGTCTGCTTAATTTGGTCTGGATCAAGTCCTGAACCTTGCGTTTGGTCTGTATTCAGACTGCCATCAAGCAGACTTTCCTGTTCCAGGCTAAAGCATGTAAACAAAACCATTTAACTAAAGATCTCTTCACTCGGTCAGGAATTACGAGGGCGGAGCAAAGCGAATAGAGGCACAAATTATTCAAGTCCTGTGCTTTTAGTTCATTCAAACTTTATATTTCGCACACGTCTGTATCAATGTCAGATTACTGGCAAGAAGACAGCTAAGAAGGTACGCTGATAGGTGTTTATGACATATAGATTGTTGGTAATACAGTGAGAAGCAATTTGTATCACATTAAAAATTGTTTTGATGGGCCTGAATTGTGGTTGTGGTGTTATGGAATTATTTTAAGAGAATTCTGTTAAGGAAACTACATGGTAACTTTTAGGGTAACAAGACTAGAACCAATACGGGTACAGGGGCCGGTTTCTACTACTGGACGCATCAGAATGGAGAGGAGCACGGAGCTTGTGGCCCGTCCAGTGTACATCACAACTACAAGCTTTTTTCAAAGACATTTTTTTGTCTGACCTGATTCACCGCAATTGGAAGAAGGAAAAACTCAAAAACACAGTTTAAAGCTCAACTTTTTTTATACATGTCCTCCATCATTAGGAAAAAATGCCACAAGAACACACTAACAACACCAAAAACATGATTTTCATTAGAGTAGGTCTTTTTGTAGAAATAAATATCAACGGAAGGCTATTTTCCTTATTATTTACTTTGATGTGAAGGACAAACCCCTGATTGCTTACCACAAGTTGCTTAATACTAAAAAATACAATTTTACTTTTTGCAGTAAACATTGCAATACTGCAGGATAGGCCTGCACAATATACGGCAAATTCATCGTTATTGAAATATCCAGCTCTGCAATATGCATATCCAAAAGACGGCAAAAATTGCAATAAATCGTGAACCTTAAATGTGTTAAAACAATCTTATGGCAGCTTGAAGTATTTAACCAAATAAAATAAATCCCTTTATGCATTTGACCAATCGCACACACCCTTTAACGTTGTTGACCAATCAGATGGGGCCCTTTTATATTAGATGTTTGTCACCTATGTCGATGAGGGTCATTTAAAGTATAATTTTTAAACTGTTGCAATGAAATGGAGAATTATGTTTTTGGTTGTTTTGCTATTTGTTTCTATACCGCAAATTATATCGCAATATTAATCTCTAATATCGCCTATCGCGAGTTTTCCTCATATCGTGCAGCCCTACTGTAGGATGAAATGTAACGACCCAAACTGAATTAGAAACTGTTAAAAGTATATATGAAGCAACCATTGTTTCATTTGTTTATATTATTCTAAACAATTATGCTCTTCTAAGTATTCTGAAGCTGGAGACTGAGTCCGTCAGTGGGTTAATGCTTAAGCTGGAATGATGAACGAAGCCCAACCACATTTCCCTCACGCTCTAGTTAAGGCCAATGTTTATTTGTGCACTCCTACTCTGGTGCGCATGGAGTCTTCAGGCGCGCCGTGTGCTGCAACTCTTCTTGCCTTAGATGGCCAGATCACAGGGGAAATGGAGGAATGCGGTCCAGACACAACACATGAGCACTCTCTCTGCTCCAACGGCTGCTGCTCCACTTTAGTCCCTCAATGGAACATTTAATACTAAGGCTGTGAACAGCATCCACAGCTGTAATGACTGTAAAGTTTAAAAGTTTATGGTAATAGTGTAATATGGAGAGTTGTTTAAACCATTCATATGGCTTTCATTCATTTTGCAGAAGTGTTTTTCTAAAGAAAGTTGCTGGTTACTGCTTAACCATAAAACAATCCCCCATAAATGAATAATTAAATATCAACTAAATAGTGGGTAAAAAAAAAACATGAACAGACGGTGGCTCTGAAGACTTAAAAAGGGGAAAAGAGGCTTTTTTTTCTCCATTTTTCTGTTGAGTTATGTTTCCATGTCATTTCAGAATGCACATTTTAGCAGCCTTTAAGCCTTCAGCTCTCAACCTTCAAAAAAATGAATTTAAACCTAGAAACTGTGTTTGTTTAGAAGAAAAATTTAGAAGCATTCTGTGGCCATTCAGAGGAACAAAGCCCTCCCACTTTAAAAGCAGACAGAAAACTATCATAAGCTGTAAAAGAAAATGACTTATTTTGTGTTTACAGAGCAGTGCTGAACTGCACCATACTAGAAAATGCAAGTCACCAGCTGATGTCGCGTGTACCTTTAGGGCTTCAATGACAAGGTCCCGGGCCTCCAGTTCTCCCTCCAGGATGCTGAAAAGCTTCAGCAGCTCTGGCTTGCTCAGATTCTCCATGTTCAGCTGTGACTGTGAGCGACAGAGAAAGATGGAGACAGTTTGTTTTTTTTTTTTTTTTTTAGTATGATTACATGAGAGTGTTTGCAGTTTATAAGAATCTCTGCTTCACATACACCAGATTCCTTGTGGCAACCTCCACCCCCAACCAAACACACAGAGTAAGGGAACCCAAAAAAAGCCATTAATCTTGCTTCATGGGGTTTCCCTTAGCAGCCCAATAACCTCTCAGGTTTGTAATTCAAACAAAGCCCCCCCCCCCCCCCTGTTTCTTTACAAACTTCCACACTCAGACAAACTTGATTTATGAGCTGTCTTCAGGGTGAGTGTTTACCATGACAGGGAGTATTTAAGTAAAGCAGATTTTTATTCCTCCTTTAGGTCAGTGTTTTTCAACCTTTTTTGAGCCACGGCACACTTTAACCTTGACAAAAATCCCGCGGCACACCAGCATCCAAAAAAAACAAAGAAGCAAAAACGCAGTCTGTATTGATCGACAGCCCCCCCCCCCCCCCCCCACAATCTCACGTGCATTTTTGTGATAATTCTGGCAGAAAAAGATGGAAGTTGCAGCTGTTTTTTCTAAAAGATAAAATAAAAGATAAGTTAGAAAATTAAAAATCTGTTTGATGCGTGTTCTTTGTGGTTTCAAGACGTATAACAAGGAAGACTCATTGTACACTCAGACGCTGTTCCTTTAAGCCAATGCATCATGGGAGATGTAGTGTAAAATCGGACGCTACAGGACGCTAAAGGGCAGAAAGATTAGCGTCTCTGAGCTTCATTGTATTGTTCACTTGTTCCACGGTCTGATACCGGATTCTGTGGAAAGCTACACTGCGAAAGACGAGCTATAGCTGCTATTTTTGTTAGAACTGAGCGACTTTATGAGCTAAATCGGGACAAGGAAGTTGAGTCTTTAACCACTTCTGATTGGTCAGACTGATGACATGTGATTAAGCCTTCAAGAATGATTGGTGGAGACAGTTAAAGGGGAGGGGAGGGACTTTTCCGCAAACACCTTTAGTTGTAGCTGAAGCGCGGTATCATTCTTATCAAAATGTCTTTAATAGAATCAAATAAACACAAAGAAATTTTTTTTATGATCTTTTATATTCCTAACTACTCAGTGTTTTATCAGGGCCTGTTTGGATGAAAAAACAGCTGATTTCCTGGAGATGGGAAATGTTTTTAGATCAGTGAATGAGGGCAATTTCCCACGGCACACTTGACCATCTCCCACGGCACACTAGTGTGCCGCGGCACACTGGTTGAAAAACACTGCTTTAGGTAAACAACCTCAAAGTGTTATTTACGTTCTGCTTTGAGGTTCACTAAATTACTTTTCTGGAAAAAACAAAACAAAGTGCTCTGCGCAAATGACAGCTAAGATAAGTATTCTCCTTACGGCCGTGTGGGGAAAAAAGTACGAGATACGATATGTTGACAGGGTACGGAAAAGCCGGCTACCTCCCCAATTCCATGAAAATAAGGAAATTCCTGAATCCCATCGTTTTGTTTTGCTGCAAGTGGTAATAAGCCCCGGTGACAGTTGGTTATTTTGTGTTGGAAACGTTCTGTAGTCCCCTTTGTAGTCTCTGCACTCTAATCTCACAGCTGCTCCGCTTCGGCTGACAGGCCCTGCGGTGAACAACATCCCAAACCTCCAACTAAACCAACCCAGCGAGCACATGCAGGCCTCCCTCTTCAAAGAGAGATCAAAGCTGCTAGTGTGCATCCTATTCAGATGAGAATCATCACAAGGGTCAGATCATCAACATCACGTTGGCTTCACACTAAATAGTAAGCAGGCACTCTACCTTGAACCCCACAGATGCTATTTCCGTGGCTCTAGCAGCTGGAAAGTCTCCCCGCCTGCTGCTCAGCTGCGATTAACACCTGGAGTAACGTTTCCACCACAGCTTTCCACACCATGACGTCTTCAGGAGAGACCCCCGTCCCAGAGGAAGCTCCTGCTTTCTTAATCCCCCGCAGAAAGTCAACAATGATTAACTTTAATTCACTTCTTGCTCCTTTCTTTGCACAGAAGTGAAAAGAAGAACAGCAAGCGTGCATCCTCTCGATGTTCGTACTTCTGCCCTTGAGCGGCTCTCACGGTTTGCGGCTTCACCGCAGGAGCAAAAGAGGCCAATTAAGTTCTAGCATATTCGAAATTCTCTTGATTTTGGGTTTACAGGCTTGCTCGCTAATTTCACAGGCCGCTGTAATTGCTGTGAGAAGTGTGCAGCAAAAGCTGTTCGGGCCTCCCGAAGTTTGCGCTTGTTGTCATAGTTGTTTGGGTTCTCGTCGCTCTAATGATATTCCACCCAACTCTCCAACTGCATTTGGTAATTATACAGCAACACAAACATGGCGATATGATGATGATAGCATGGGAAGCAGAAAGATTCCCACATGCTTGCCAAGCTCAACTTCTGATGACGAAAGCCCCGTCCCCCATAATCCCTTTATCCCTGTTTGCTTTAAGCTTGTGAGGCCATGTGGTTCATCTGCAGCACGTAAACGCCTTAAGTGCACACAAACACTTTTACTAAAGAGGGGGGAAAATTTTATTTTAATGAGCAAGAAATGTTTTGCATGTAAGGGGAATTTAAAGTCCCACTCAAATCATGTTTTGATCTATTTAAAAAGTGTTTTAATTATGATTGCTGTTTTTTGGGAAAATCCAAAAAAACCCAGGTCGTTTTCTAGGACATAGATTCTGCAGTAAAGCAGTAGTTCGTTAGAAATTCACATCCGAGTTGTGAGGAAGACAGTTGGTACACAGTAATGTCGCTCCTGCCTCTTGACATCCATCTTTCTACACGCTCTCCCACAAGCTTACAGCCTTTCACACCAACAACATAATATTACTTTTACAAACAACAATGGCGAGCAATATTGGAGATATCCACATGTACAGTCTTGAATCAGATACCAGCTCAGACGAGAAAAACAAAGACATGCATCGATCTAGTCGTCTGCAAATGCATCAGAATGTAGCAGCGCAGGGAGCTTGTAGTTCTCCTTAGTAGCTTCTTCGTCACAACCACAAGCTTTTTCAACTGCATTTTATCGTCTGCTCCTGATTTACAATTATCAGAATAAAAAATACTTAGAAATGTCATTTTAAGCTTACATTTTTTTTTTGTGATGTCACAAGGTGAAGACCAGCCCCTTTCAGGAAGAGTCTGCCCTGACAGCACCGCCCCCATGCCAACACGCACACCCACTTTCTCCACAGAGATAGCAGAGTTTGGAAAATAAATAAATAAATAAATATAAAAACGCCTTCATTTTATATTCACAATATGCACAACTATTTTTTTTTTTTTTTCAAAAGTTTGGACGATGTTTGTTTTTGTGGTAGAGTCACAGACACTCTGCCGAGGCCGACTATAGGTTGATGTCATAAAATGGGCGGAACCCACAAGGAGAGAAAGGCGGGGCCTCAGAGATTGAGTTGTCTTAGTTCTGGGTAGAAACGGACTGTGAAAAAAAACCTCATATTTCTTTTTTTTTTTTTTATCGTTCTGTAGTGTGCCAAAGGCAATATATTATCATATATTTGGATAGTATAGTTTACTCTGAAAGGCTTAAGAAAAGCATGATATAGACCCTTAAAAAGTTTCACACTATTAATAATCTGAGTATTTGAGAATGTGCTTTTATTTTGATAAGAACTTAGACTCCCAGGTTGGGGACTATAGACCAGGTTATGTACAGGAACCGAACCTCTGCTCAGAGATGGAGGGTCAACAGATGGGAAACCAACGCAGCCTGAGGTCTCCAGGATTTTCTCCCAGGCTGACCTGATTCCGCCTGTCTGGAAACCAAACTGGGTTTAGTAGCCAACCCTTTCTCCAAACAGGTCAGTCTCCTCCTGTCAAACTCACGCAACCTTCAGATGAAAAGAAGGCAGCAGCAGAAAATGAGAAAAAGCTGCTGTTGTTACGCTAATTACTTAGCTAATGAAAGATGGTTTGGTCTATAAAAGGAAAGGTTCTCCCACGAAAATCAACTAAAAGTCAACGGTATGAGCAAAAATGTGTCTAAGAAAACCTGAAAGTTTTTTTTGTTTTTTTTTTAAGGAACGACAGACGGTTTGGCCTCTGAAATTCACTTTTTGGGCTATAGCATTTTCTTTCTTTCTTTTATTAAAAGATTCGGCGCGGTGATTTGTTGTCGACAGGTCCACACAGCCTAAACAAAAATAGAGTTAGCACTGACTCCTTACCTTCATGAGTTGCAGGCTTTTTCAGAGCTCAAGCATGAACTTTTTCTCTCACTTGGTTTGTGTTCTCAAGAGTCCGACGCAGCAGCGGAACACTGGAGGCTAAATCCGCTGACCGACGGCCGAGGCAGCCAATGAGCGAGGAGCACATCCAGATCCTGACCAATGAGAGACGAGTTTAGGAAAGAAAAAGTTTGAGTCAGTGAGATCCCGCCTGTTGAGTTTGGATAGACTTCTTTGTTACTTGAAAGTCTATGGAAGTTATTTTTAGTCATGATTTAAAGTAATATGCAATTCCCAATAGTCAATTCAATTTGCAATTTAATCATCCAATTTGAAAATGCCTTTTTCAATTGATAATTCAATATGCAATTCAGGCTTGGAATAGGAAAATACAATAGCAATTTAGAATTCTATATTAAAATTTTACAATTCATTGTAAAATTAAAAAATTACAATTCAATATGACAATTTAAAAAAATAAAATAATAAATAAATACAAAATCTATTGTATTTTAAATTGTCATGGATTTCTGATGTCCCAATTCAAACGACAATGCATTTTGCAGTTTACATTTCAGTATCAAAAAATAATATTTAAATATATGGTTTGCTTTATTTAATTTTAAAGTAACAAAATCTATTGCAGAAGAAGGTAAATTACAATAGAAAAAATAATCTTGAAACAACTTGCATTGAGCCCTACCCTTTTTCTTTTGGCTATAGTGAAACATAAGTTTAGTAATACAGAGAGAACATTTATTGATATCAGTTTTTTAACGGCTAAAAGGTGTATTGCACAAGCTTGGAAAAATATGAACAGACCTCGCATAAATCAGTGGCTAAAACAAATTTTGTATTGCCTTCCTTTGGAAAGAATAATGTATATTCATAAAAGCAAACACGTCTATTTGAGGAAATTTGGGGACCCTTTATTAATTACATTCAAAAATTAGACCTAACAGATGATTCAACAGATTTTTTTATCTCAACTGCATGGAATTTTGCAACCTCAGCTGAAAAGCTTTTGTTAAGGAGTGCTGTGATGGTATCATAGAAGCAATGTTCATTGTTAAGTTTTGTTTTATGTAATTATTATTTTTATTTGTTTGAGTGCAGATACTTGATTTGAGTGAAATGTCATACAATACAGTTTAGTTTTTTTTTCTTTTTTTTTTAAATTATTTTCTTTCATTTTTGCTTTTTGTCTTTTTATAAAGAAAATGTAAATGGTATTAGTGAAGTTGCTGTGTTGTCATGGCTAATTCTTTAAATAAAAAGTTGTGGGAAAAAAAATCTATTGCATTGTAAAATGCCATACTGTTTTTGAGTCAATGTTCAAATCAGATTGAACAACAGTGTCCCGGTGTAATTAATTTTTATTTACACATCATCGCGCTTCATGTGTGTCAAAATTCAAATTTAAATGCAAACTGTCTGACTCTCAAATCTGATTGGTCTTGTGTAGTGCCTATTTTTTATTTTGTGGATTTTATAAGGGTATCTTGTTTGTGCTAGCTTTATTCCCTTGAGGACAAGGAAACAAGTAAAGTAAAATACCAAGTAGTACATTACTTTTTAAATTAGGGAATGAGTAAAATGTAATTACAATTTCATCCACTAACTAAAGTAAAGTAATCAGTTACTCTTTAAAAGTAATTTACCCATCACTGGCTAAATTACACAACTTATTTATTTAGTTTTTTTGTAAATCGTGCTACACGCTTTTAGATATACGTCTATGTAGAAGAATATGTGTTCATAACAAATGTTTAACAAAGTCATAGCTGCTGCATTGCTTTCTATAAAATAACAAACAATTGACTTTTATTGGTCTAACAATGTAGCAATGAATAGTAAATACATGGTCACACTCACAAAGACAATTAAAATATAGCTACAAAAACAAAGAGGTTTGTTCTGTCACACGGATTTATGAATTTACTTTATATGTGGAAAACTATAGATATTTGAGTGATTTTTTATGTATTTTATTTTATTTTATTTTCCAGGTGTGCACACAATTTGGTACAAGTCCAGATGCTCAAACAAAATTTTAATCTGCGTTTGTGATCAACTTTAACAATCATAAACAATGAGTATATAAAAAGGAGGAAAGAGCAAACAAAGATGAGGAAAGAGAAAAAGAAAAGAAGAAAAGGGGACAAACTTTAAGAATGGTTGCCAAATCTTATCAAATAATGCTGAATTATTTTTCCTATCAATTCTTATTCGCCCTACTTTAACCAATAGTCTGTTTGAGGTTTCTGTGTTCTTATTCGCAAATATTTCTATGTACAAAAGTTGTCCATTAACTATTTCAGAGTTGTTCAGTTGACATCACAGACCAGAAAAAAGATGAAACGATGCTGATGTACTTACTTAAACCAGTGTTAATTTATTAATAACTCTATCAATAAGCATTTTAATTTGAAGGAATTTTTTTGCCTTCATTTTTTTTAGGTGATCACATGAAATAAAAGGGACTTTCAATTGACTCCAATAGGGTTGGGATTATATAAGTTTGCTTCCTTCCACTCCTTTTCAAGCAATATTTATTAATATGTCTAATTATCCTTAGTTTAATTCGTCATTGTATGAATGTATAACTGATGATTGTATTGTTTTTGTGTATTATTCTTATTTAATTGCTTGAAATAAACCATTTCAAATCAAATCAAATCAATAGCCTCCTTTGCAGGAAGTAGTTGTAAAAAATAGAAAAATAAATATAAAAACAGATGATCAGGCTGGATAGATTTCTTGAAAATGCGTGACAACGTCAAAAATGTTAGCTTATGTTCAAATTCATTTTGATTGATCATGAGCTCCAGATGTGACTGAGATCTCATGTAAGGTCCAGCATCAGAATCAATGGTTATTTTCACAAAAAGCTGCAACTTGATCTGTAATACATAAGAGCTACCAGTAGAGTGCAATACTCACACAATACATATATTTCAATGATCAATAGTTATGTCAACCACTATAACAACATCCCTATAACTAAGAAACGTACGCAGTAAAAGGCAAGGACTGGTTCTAAGTGTTGCTATCAAAATGTTTTTTTTTTACCATTTCTGATAAACACTGTAATTTAATATGATTTGAAAGCCCCTATCTATGGCTATGCAGCATCTTTGTTATATAAAATAATTTCATCTATTTTTTTTTTTTACTTAGCTATCTTCAGGGTATAGAGAGAGCAGAAAATGATAATTCCTGAAAGGCTGCTGGTGCTTCCCCAACACTAATAAAGAGTCTCTATTTCAGGATCCTCAATTAAGCTCCTTTGTTCAGCTTGCTAACTGGCTTCTCTGTCCCTCTGAGTGACTATCCCATGTCCTTGTCTCCCTTTTAAAACAATTCATTAAGCTAAGTTTCCCATTTAGTTTGGTTTTGTTAAAAAAAGGCTTGTAAATGTCTCGTTGACTTATTGTAAACCAACACAGGGGCATCTTTGGAAACATGG
This sequence comes from Oryzias curvinotus, assembly GCA_023969325.1. Taxonomy (NCBI): domain Eukaryota; kingdom Metazoa; phylum Chordata; class Actinopteri; order Beloniformes; family Adrianichthyidae; genus Oryzias; species Oryzias curvinotus. The sequence continues at coordinate 14,475,048 of CM043710.1, read as the reverse complement.
CTAAACCATTTGCTGTAAATTTACAAAACCTTTGTATTTAAACAGTGAGAATATGCATTTGGGAATTCCAATTCAACTTTTAAATAAAATGTAAAAACATGTATGATTCATTTCTACTTTTTTACGTACAATAAACTATGCAAAAAGTTGATGTGTACAACCAAATATTCAAATAGATTACTAAACCTTTTTGCAAACTTCATTCTTTTCTGGGTATCTCTGCAAAATAAAAATAAAAAACCTATCAAATATTTATTAAGAGGATCAAACATGAGTGTTTGCGTCTATGTGAGGATGCTGTTTTGTCGTCCTAGATGGAGGTCATGGACATTGCTTTCCTTCTTTTGGATATATATTCTGCCCCATGTTCCGTTTGTCCCAGGTCGACCTCTAGAGGGGGTCTGCTTGGGTGCACACAGAGAGACACCCCAAAGGAGGACCAGCTGAGGGTTATTAAACCTCTGACCGCTGTAATGGACCAAACCATCAGCTGGGGAAAGGGACAGGCAGAGGATAGTATAACTTCATTGTGTGTACTTGCATTACAGGTGTGGTTCTGTTTTTGTCAAGGCCTTCGTATTTGTATTTATTTAGCTTGGATGTATGTTGTCTTTCTCTGAACAACTTTTAGCAGAGATGTTTTCACCTCAATCTTCTGTTTATCCCAATATGTTTAAGCGGGTGGTGTTGATGTCCCTCCCAGTATGGCAAAAAGAGAAGGAAAGAGAGGATCAGTAGGAAAAGTTTGAAATAGTTTGTTTGAGCTCAGCCTGGGTGTTAATGATGGCAAATATAAGTCCTGAAAACCACTGCCCTTCCAGTATTTACTTTACTTCTACTAATTATTTACCGTAACTTTGATTCTCAGAGTTTTATCCTGGCTTGAGGATTTGTTTGTTTTGTATTTCATGTATTTGTTTATTTATTTTTTACATGTTTTTATTATCATTTTTTATTTGTTGTCGTGTGCTTTTCTCTTTAAGTTTTTGAAATTTAGAATTCACATTTTTTCATAAAAACAAAGTATTCAAAACACACAAGCTGCTCCGTCTTTGGCAACGCGTGTTTATGCTACTATTTCCGATGAAAAGTCTGTAAACATGCCCGAATTCCCATTTTGGGCTTCTGCGTTCAAAAATCTTACATTCATGTGTTGCTACGCAATGTTTTAAGTCAATTTTCGGCTTCTACACGCAAAATGCACAGCCGTTGAATGTTAAAAGTTAAACAAGGTCAAATTTGAACTAATCTGAGGCTCGTATTTGATAGTGACACATGGGTAGTATTCTTTTTAATTGCCAACCGTTTGAAAATTGATTATGAAGGAGAAATTTAGATTTGTGGTTTGTGTCTGACTGGAATTATATGATATCTAGTCAGAATAGAGGAGCAGAAGAAAAAGCCTGGAACAAGAAAATTTGCACCGCTTCCACATTTCACATCAAGTCTCTTCCAACTGTAGGTAACAGAGATGCACTAGTAAACAGTAGTAAAAGAAGAAGCCCCTCCCTGCTTGTGCAGTGTGAGCACCATGGGTAAACGCAAAGGCTATTTAGAAATGCACGTCACATGCCCATGTTCCTTGTAAGTTGAGTAAAAAACACAGTCAACTATTGTTAGTTTTTTTTTGTTTGTTTACTAGATGACAACATTGTCAAAACTGTTAGTTACTTTTTTATTATCAGAGTTACAGAATATCTGGTTTAGTTACTAAATGTTGAAATCACAAAAAAAACTAACCAGTGATGTCATGTTACTCATCACAGTTTGAACTCAGTCACTGTCTAACTAAGACAAAGAGGCAATTAATAGTTACATGATCATGTTTGAAGTTTGTTTTAATTTACCGGTACTCTGCTTGAAAAAAACAAATCTGAAGACATGAGGAGAGAAAGAAAAAGAATGGGTCAATATCAACAAAATAAAACGCAAAAAGTTACATGTATACAATAAATGTGTTGAATGGCCACAAAAAAATGAACTAGTTCTGACATAAGTTTTATTTTCCCAAAAGAAAAACTATTGTTTGAATATCAATAATAGTCTTTTTGTATTAAAAAAAAATACCATGTTGAAAAAAAAAAAACATTTATTCAAAGGTAAGTGTGTTAGAATTCTCAGTACAAAAAGTTCTGAAGAAAATGTTCCTTAGAACTACAAAAAACACACTTATATCTGTAGCTCCAGTCTGAGTCATTAATGACTGCATTACAAAACCTAATTTCTGTGATATTATTCCCTATTCATTTCTTATTTCACCCCATCATAGATGTCAGGAACAACACAGAGAGGATGCAACATGAAGGAGCAGACACTATAAGGCAAGGAGTGGTAGGAGAAAGCTGTAACTATCCGTAGAATCAGAGTTATAGCAGGACACAGCAACAAACTTTGACCTAATCTGAGGCAATTTATCAGCATCTGTTGCCTGGCACCCAGTTATATTGGAAGGCGTAAGTAATTCATGTGTTGCTTTGTATTTACCTCCGTTTTGTGTTTTGATTCTAAATATTCATACCTTTCCAGCGTGTGGGTGGATATAGCCTCCCGGTACACCCAACCTAGTCAGTCAGTTGGTAATACAAATGTCTTATTTGATGAACGCAAATGACTGCATTAAGAAATAAAGGTTGGAAAATTGTTTTGCTTTGCCATTAATGTGTAAAGACGCCAATGTATATGTTTTAAATGAATTCTCAATGGTCCGACCTTGAAGCCGTCCTGATTTATAATTTGTATATTTTCAAAGTGCTGTCGTAAAGCGTCAAAGACCCACTTCAATGGAAATATGTGTTTTTGATGTTTTTAACATATTCTTGTTGCATTTTTCTCATGATGGAGGACATTTAGAAAATTAAGCGTACATTTCTGAGAAGTTATTTATTCAAATTGTGGTGAATCAAGAGCAGATGGAAAAAGGCCATTGGAAAAAGCGTGTAGTTGTGGCAAACTACAATTGGCAGGTCACAAGCTCCCTGGTCCTCCCTATTCCAATGCATCCACTATGCCGACTAGATTCATTAACGTCTCAATTTTCCTCATCTGAGCTAGTATCTAGCTCAGAAGGTGGGGTTGTGAGGAGCTTCAAGCTAGCAGGAGAGGGTGTAAGCAAATGAATGATGGGAAATTGGTGCTGGCTTACTCCTCGCCACAACTCTGAGGCAAATTTTTAACCACAGCCACTATGCCGAAACTTTCTTAGAAAACGACACAGAATTTTTGATTTTGGCCTAAAATCCCTTTTACAATAGATAGGTGATAGGAGAAATGCTTTGTAGACCTCTGCAGAAAATAGATGTAAAATTTAATAGTTGCCCCTTTTTGGGGTGTTTTGATCTAAAGCTATTACTGAACCTTTCAATTCTACAAACCCAGTGAAGTGTCCCCTGTTAGTGCTGCTGCTCACACATATCCTGACTGCATGTGTTAGAAGACACACAAAGAGCAACACCAGAAGACCCCAACTGGTTTAATTTATAGTTACGATAAGAAAAAGACAACTGAAATGTCGACAAACTGCAGAGCACTTAAGAGAGAAAAACAAGTCACAGCCTTGAGAGGAGAGAGTAAAGCAGAGACTTGACATGTTATTTATGATTTATTAGCACCCTGAAATATCTGAACAACTTTTAGCAGAGATCTTTTCACTTCAATCTTCTTATTGTGGATGTCAAAAGCTGTTTTTTTTTCTTGCACTACAGTCAGCTTTTGGGTACATTAATCATCCCACCTGAGCAGAGTTCATCGCAGCTCATTGGGTTGATCTTTTTTGTAGATAATGCATGCAGACATTTATCAGCCAACTGGTTGCATTGCTATTTTGTTTTTCCCCTTCTGTCACCAGAACAGACATTTTACAATCGGCCTTTTAAGTATTTTCCTAAGACTCTTCAGCCTCTGCAGAAACTACAGATATTCAATTATAATTTAAGATCTTTATGCATCCTCTTTACCTTTGTCTAACTGCTATAAGTTACAGTAAAAAACACACTTATTTCCCTTTGTATTAGAAATAAGTGGTAGCAAAACGTATTTATGGGGTGGCATTTGTAGGGATGCAGAGTCAAACATTAACAGCAATATTTTCGGCTATTTAGCCAGTTTCAGAAAAAAAAGAGCAGGTTTCATATTACAAATGTATATTATCCTCTTTTAATTCATGTATCTATAAACGTTACATTTACTAACTAAAAATTTAGTTGGCAAGCTAAATATTTAATTTAAACATAAATAACTTTTTTAATAATTATATATTTAGTCTACAAACTAAATGTTTCATTTTTAAATTAATATTACATTTTATAAAATGAAACATTTTGTTTGCAAATTAAGTATTTAGATCTTACCTAAATATGTATTTTCCAAACTAAACAGGTAAGCTTTGTAACTAAATATCTACTGGTATTTGTTAAATAAATATTTAAGTCCAAATGAAATGTTTAGCTTTTTAACTAAATATTTAGTTTGAAGCTAAATGTTTAGTTTGAACCTAAATGTTTAACTCCTAACTAAATATTTAGCTAACATGCAAATTAACTTGCCGATAAGTGGAAATGGACTACCAAAATAAAAGCTGGATTTTGCACTTTCTCTGAACTGAGTCTTGCCAGAGTTGTCGCACATGCATGAACAGTTCCCCATACTAATTTGACCATGTCAATGTAATCATTTAATATTTGACCCAGAATCTTTCTCAAACCTAAAGTGTCTAGTAGCTCTTGAAGATTAACAATAGTTAAGCTATTTTGATAAGAATGACAGTACCGCGATTAAGCTGCAGCTTCTGCAGTATTTTGGAAAAGTCCCGCCCCTTTAACTGTCTCCACCAATCATTCTTGGGGGGCTTAATCACGTGTCATCAGTCTGACCAATCAGAAGTGGTTAAAGTTTTCACTTCCTTGTCCCGATTTAGCTCCCAAAGTCTCTCAGTTCTAACAAAAATACCAGCTAAAGCTCGTCTTTAGCCGTGTAGCTTTCCACAGAATCCGGTATCAGACCGTGGAACAAGTGAACAAAACCATAAAGCTCAGAGAAGCGATCTCCGGCCGTTGTATGCACTACATCTCCCATATTGGGTTAAAGTGACAGCGCACAATGAGATCTGTTGTTAAACGTCTTGAAACCAACAAATGTCAAAGGTGGACTGGAATGTGTGTAATTGTGCTGATCCTTAGTGTTTCTTTTTGGTGTTGAGTGGTTTTGTATGTTGTGTTGTTTTAACTTTTGCATGCGGTTTAATTTTATTGGATCATGGACCTGATTGCACACACCTGGACCTCATTGGGCAGAACTCCTCACCACTGCATAAATGGAACTCTGAACAGTTGCCGGACGTTGAAGCACCTGAGGCAGACGCGCGCAGCGCAGCGCAGCTGAAGCTCGCCGCAAGGAATGAAGCTCCGGGTGAGAGCCAAAGGAAGGCGGACCAGCTGATCGCCAGGTCGACGCCGACATTGAATACGTAGCGGGAGCCGTGTGACGAGACGGGGGCGTCGACCGTGTGGAGGAACGCCGAGGCTGACCGAGAAGTTGCGTGTGGGACCTGAAGGCCTGACAATCGGTGCATAAAGGAAAGTCTGCTCTCCCGACCTGCCTGGATGCGTGTGGCTGATGTTGGTGTAACGCCCTGAAGTTTCCCCTTTTTTTGTGTGTTCGTTGCAGCCGCACGGACGCTGGTCTTTTTCCCCTCCACGGCCGGTTCCAACGGTGGACTTCGGGGGGCGCGGATTTGGGACTGGACTCTTTTAGCTGGGACTTTTAATCAACTTTTTGTCTTTTATTTTTTTACCAAATTTACAGCTGTTGTTAGATTACTATTTATTAAATGTCTTTTTACATTTTTAATTGTTTTTAGTCATTTTTACACAGTATTTTATTGAGCTGATTCAATCCCCAGTGTGACACCTGCAAATTTTTGGCGTTGTCGGCAGGATCGGCTCTACTGTGTAAAAATGACTTCAGAAGCCCATGAGGATTCTAGTCCCATGATGGCACAGTTTACATTTCCATGGTTTATGGGTGCCGCATATGTTCCAAGGTTTGGTGGTGACAGGTCAACATTTGCAGAATGGAGGGTTCAGGTGGAAGCCATGCTGCGCGCACAAGGACTGGGGCCCCAGCAGCAAGCAGACTTTATCATGAGTGCCCTAGAAGGGGAAGCCAAGCGTGAATTACTGCTGGTAGCACCTGATGAGAGGAATACTGGGGAGAATGTGCTCGAGTTACTGAAGTGTGAATTCGCTAAACCTGCTTCTAAAGCCCAGTTAAGAGCTGCATTTTTTAACTGTCATCAAAAATCTGATGAGTCTGTTCACCTTTTCATTTTAAGATTAAGGGAACTGTTCTCTAGATGGCGCCAACATGACCAAGATGTTGCTGGGGACACAGATGACTTGCTTCTGGACCAGTTGTTGGTGGGGCTTCGTCCAGGCGCGGTGAAGCAAGAACTTAATCGACAGATTCGTCGCAACAGAGACACAACTTTTCCAGAAGCCTGTCGAGAGGCCAGAGCATTGGAAAAAGAGCTAGAAGAGGAGGGGGAAGTTGGAACAGTCCAAAGAGTTGCAACTCAGAAACTCGCTTCACAGTCTGACCTGGACCAGCTCAAGGCTGAACTTCGTAATGAGTTGCAGCAAGAACTGAAAGATATGAAGGAACTCCTTTCAGACATAAAAGCTTTAGCTGGTTCTAAAGGATCTGAAGTTGTGCATCCTCCTCCCCGTCTTCCATCAGAAGCAAAGGTTGAGCTGCCAGGAAGCTCAGCCCTCCAGCCACTTCCACCAGGACCTTTCAGAGTCGCCAGCCCCCGAACACTTGGACATCAATGGGATGCGTATGGCAGGCCCATCTGTGGACGTTGTGGGGTGGCTGGTCACATGCAGCGGAGGTGTCCCCAGAGGTCTCGCCGCAATCAGGATTTTTAGAACCCCCTACAGCTGAGGGCCGGGCCGTGGGGGCATCAAAGAGGGACGCAAAGTCGGCTCTAGTCGGTGAGTGCCCAACTGTCACGATTATTCTGAATAACCGTCCTGTTCCTTTTGTGATCGACACAGGATCCCAAGTCACTATGCTCAGCCAAAGTCTATTCAGAAAGTGCCTGGGGGACTGTGAAGCCCAGGTTGAAGAAGCGCCCTGGTTGACTCTGCGTGCTGCAAATGGCTTGGAGATCCCCTATGTGGGTTATGCGCTGCTGGACTGCATGGTTGGTGGTATTCAGGTATCGGGCAAGGGCATTGTGATAGTCGAAGATAAGTGTGTAGGTACTGAAAAAGGAATTCTTGGGATGAATGTTATTGAGGCTGTATGGTCTGCCCTCACACAGGGAAACCATCCTGGTGTACCAGCATTCAAGGCTGTTCTTCAACCACAGGAAGGAAAGGCCTGGACACAAGCCTTTGCAGACTGTCAGTTGGCCTACACTCGCCAGCTGAAACCACTGTTCCATGCTACTGCAAAATTAAAGCGGCAGTTGCCTGTTGTGATCCCTCCACAATCGGAGATGGTGCTTTGGATACAAGTAGCAGAGGGGGACCCTAAGGACACTAGGGTTGTGATGGTAGAAGAACTAACCAATAATGACAATGAGTGGCAAGTGGGGCGTACTCTGACTTTGCTGAGAGGAAACTGTTTGCCATGTAGAGTCTGTAACCCGAATCCATATCCAGTTGAGGTTCCACAGCGCCAGCCAGTTGCCCAAGTAACAGAAATTGACCCGGCAGACATCCAAGGTGAACATGAGCTGAGCCTTCAGTGGGTCGACACAGAAGTGCTGGAGGTGGCAGTAAGGCGCATTGGAGCTTCAGAAGAAACTAGCAGTTCAGAAGCACATCCAGTTCTGGCCTTAAGGGGGGATGGTCTCACAGTTTGTCAACAGGAGCAGATGACCAAACTTCTACAACGTTGGACCAAGGTGTTTTCGCGCCACGAGGAGGATTTTGGCTGCACTGGAGTTGTCAAGCATCAGATTCCTACTGGTTCAGCTCCTCCGAGCAGAGAACGATACCGACCGGTTCCACCAAGCTTGTATGCAGAACTGCGCTCTCTCCTCAAAAACATGTTGGACAAAGGGGTGGTAAGAGAGAGTTCAAGTCCATGGGCAGCTCCTATTGTCTTGGTCAAAAAGAAGAATGGAGACTGGCGTTTCTGTGTTGACTATCGGAAGCTAAACGCTTTAACACATAAGGACGCCTTCCCATTGCCTCGGATTGAAGAGTCACTAACCTGTCTGAAGGCTGCAAAATGGTATTCTACACTTGACCTTGCCAGTGGTTACTGGCAGGTTGAGGTAGACCCGGCAGATAGGGAAAAGACTGCTTTTGCCACGCCTATGGGCTTATATGAGTTTGATCGAATGCCCTTTGGACTTTGTAATGCCCCAGCCACTTTTCAGCGACTAATGCAGCGCTGTCTGGGGGGAATGGTAAATGACTCGTTGCTGATATACCTTGATGACATAATTGTCTTTTCATCTGACTTCCAGAGTCATTTGCAGCATCTGGAAGAGGTATTCCAACAACTTCACATCCATGGGTTGAAGCTACAACCAAGGAAGTGTCTTCTGTTCCAGAAGGAGGTGACGTACCTTGGGCACATCATCAGTGAGCAGGGTGTCTCGACAGACCCGACTAAGACCGCGGTTGTGAGGGACTGGCCTGTCCCCCAAACTGTGAAACAGGTTCGGTCCTTCCTGGGTTTCGCGGGGTATTACCGCAGGTTCATCTCTGGGTTCTGAGGATGCTCCACCACTGAACCCCAATGGACAATCAGCTGACCTGGAGCCCAAACTTCCTCCTCCAACATTGTGGTTGCCAAGACTGATAATGGGATGCAACCCGCAACCAGCTAGAGGCCCTGAAAGATGGCCACCAGCCGCTCCACCTGACCCTCCAGAAGCATTCGAGGGCCTTGAACCTCCGCGTCGGTCTGAAAGGTCAAACTTTGGGAGACCTCCGGTGAGATATGAACCAGAATAATGTTCGGGACGACCATTGTTAAAAGGGGGGGGAAATGTCAAAGGTGGACTGGAATGTGTGTAATTGTGCTGATCCTTAGTGTTTCTTTTTGGTGTTTAGTGGTTTTGTATGTTGTGTTGTTTTAACTTTTGCATGCGGTTTAATTTTATTGGATCATGGACCTGATTGCACACACCTGGACCTCATTGGGCAGAACTCCTCACCACTGCATAAATGGAACTCTGAACAGTTGCCGGACGTTGAAGCACCTGAGGCAGACGCGCGCAGCGCAGCGCAGCTGAAGCTCGCCGCAAGGAATGAAGCTCCGGGTGAGAGCCAAAGGAAGGCGGACCAGCTGATCGCCAGGTCGACGCCGACATTGAAGACGTAGCGGGAGCCGTGTGACGAGACGGGGGCGTCGACCGTGTGGAGGAACGCCGAGGCTGACCGAGAAGTTGCGTGTGGGACCTGAAGGCCTGACAATCGGTGCATAAAGGAAAGTCTGCTCTCCCGACCTGCCTGGATGCGTGTGGCTGATGTTGGTGTAACGCCCTGAAGTTTCCCCTTTTTTTGTGTGTTCGTTGCAGCCGCACGGACGCTGGTCTTTTTCCCCTCCACGGCCGGTTCCAACGGTGGACTTCGGGGGGCGCGGATTTGGGACTGGACTCTTTTAGCTGGGACTTTTAATCAACTTTTTGTCTTTTATTTTTTTACCAAATTTACAGCTGTTGTTAGATTACTATTTATTAAATGTCTTTTTACATTTTTAATTGTTTTTAGTCATTTTTACACAGTATTTTATTGAGCTGATTCAATCCCCAGTGTGACACAAACACACTTCAAACTGTTTTTAAATCTTCTAATGTAACTTTTATTACATCTTTTAGAAAAACAGCTGCAGCTTCCAGCTTTTTCAGCCACAATTGTCCCAAAAATCACGTTAGATTGTGGAGGGGCTGTAGATCAATACAGACTGACTGAGTTTCTCCTTTTCTTTTTTCTTTTTTTTGGGTGCTGGTGTGCCGCGGGATTTTTTTTAAGGTTAAAGTGTGCCGTGGCTCAGAAAAGGTTGAAAAACACTGGTCTTAAGGCTGTGTCACACAGTCACTACGTGCGTTTTGCGTATATTGAATGAACTAAAATTGGTCAAACATGAATAGATTTGCAGAAGTTCTAGTCTTTTTGTAAAATGTTCCCACATGGATCACGAATGAACCACTTTAAAACCATGGAGGGAGTACAAATAAACTACATAAATAAAAAAACAACAGAGAACATGAACCGCACGTCATTATTGCGCTGTTAATATGCAATTCATTTGTGATATGCGCATTAATTACATAATTTTAACTTGACATTTGCTCCATATTTGCGAAATGAAAGTTATACTTCGGTGATTCATTCGGTTCAAAGTCTGTTAGACATACGTGGAATGGTTGTGGAGAGCCACAAGTTTGCGTATGCATTTCACCGAAATCAAACACAACTGCATAAGATTTATGTAATAACTTTGTTTATACCATGGTCTGGGTGAAAACTCGATTTTTATTGGCTGCTGGGTGTACATTAAAAAGTGTTATACCATGGTCCGGTTGAATACTCGATTCTGATTGGCTGCTGGGTATGCATTAAAATCTGATAACCGCACAGTGAAAAAAGAAGTTCCGGTCAGCTAGCTTAAATGTTTTGTATCACTGCGCCGGCTTCTGTAAAACAACCTTTTGCTTCATCATCTGGGCAAAAACAAGCGGTAAGCGATTAACTTTCCCTCTGAATTGATGCTTTATTCAACCCATCGGGACGATCAGCATATATAAATCGCCGAATCTTGACTGCAGCGGTGGTGCTGCGCGACGCCGACTATTTGTTACAAATAGTCTGCTTTTTGTGAGAAATTCGATCCAAATCAGAAAAAAAACTTCCGCTACAGTTCAGGCTTCCACGGCGTGCGTTAAAAAGTGATAATGCACACTTTGTCGGCCATTAACCCTTACATAAACTACGTACAATGCGTGAAAACTGCGTAATTCTCAACTGACCAAAAGTTTTGAACAGCACAACCGAATTCACGCAAAGATCCATCGGGCGAAACCCTTGACGGACATCTGCTCACATCGCCAAATGACAAATACAAGAAACACATGAATTACGTATGTCACGCATATATCATGAGAGACCGACATTTCAAATGCGACATGGCATTTTACGTGTATCACACATTTCATATGTGGAAAATGCCTAAAATGTACCTATTGGCTGTGTGACATGGCCTTAGTGCAGGGGTGTCCAAACGTTTTGCAAAGCAGGTCAGATTTGGTACAGTGAAAATGTGTAAAGGCCAACTACTAGCCAGGTATTATTTGAACTATTTTAATAACATTAAGTGAAAATTAAAAAAAAAAAAAACAACTGAACAAACATTTTGTTGCAATGGCTTACTTTTCAGCTCTTCACGTAGAAAACAAACACATTTAATAAATATGTTTTCCCCAAAATTAATGTCAATTTGACCATTTTCACAACATTTAGTTAGTTTGTCGTAGACAGCATGTCTCTGTTAACAGTCTCTCTTGACATTGAACTTCTTCAAAAAACAGCCACAGTCTTTTGGCATATGAGGCAGTTGTTTTATATTTCACTATAAAAATATACAATTTTCAACTTGTCCTGGAAGCAGTAGCCTTCACTGTCAACTCTTTTTTTAAATTTACAGTTGATATTATGGAAATGAGCAAGAAAGTGTCACAGAAGGGTCACACAACAGTGTTGCCACAGGTTTACAACGGCTTAAAACGTAGGCTAATTCATCTGACCACAATCAAGAAACTGCTAGTTTTTAGGAAATCCCGGAGGCCTCATACTATTGATTTTATGAAAGGAGCTTGTAGGCCGATGGAAATTCGAACGAGGGCCGCCTTTGGTCCACGAGCCAGACTTTGGACATGCATGATCTTAGAGATTCAGGTCAATCTTTTTCATATCCAGTTATATTCATTGTAAAACCTAAAACTGTAACTTGAAATAAAAAATGAGAACATACGTAAGGAATTGTGGTGTAAAGTATTGCTTTTGCAGTGTAATTACATGTTTTTGTGTCTTTTGTCGCAAGTATATATTTTGTTTTAAAAAAAAAATTAAACTGATTGAGGAATTTTGTTCTATTTGATTTCAAACAAAACTGTTAATCATTGTTTAAAGAGGATCCTTGATGTATTCAATATCAGTAAGGACAGGGCATGGAAATGTGCATAATATTTCAAAAATATCTTCCTCATAAGAGTTATCAGAGCTGTAACAACTTAAGAGAGGCCCTTTGTATGTCCCTCTTCTCCTTCACCGCGCATACTGAAGTACATTCCCTGACCCAGATGATATTAATGGAGACAGCAGATAAGATTTAGTGATTTCTTTCATGTGCAGTATGTACAGTAAAGTGTCGTGAAAGCTTTTAAAGTTAATGACAAACTTCCGCAGAAGTGAGTATTGTACAAATGGCTTTCAGTGTTTGTGCAATGTTTGATTGTTTTGAATTTAAAAAAACATCTGCAGGTTGCCTGCGCTCTGATCAACTTTCACTTTTGTTTAGAAAAACTAATGACCTGCAGGAATAAGAGACTTTGCTGCAGAATTGTGTCTTTCTTTAACCATCAGTGAATGTGTGCACACAATTCTGATGGTTGTGAAGTGCTCAGAGAGGTTGTGACTGTGTTCAAGTTTATAATGAGGAGGGCAGGGATTGTCCTAGCATTATATTTAAACAAGCTATGCGGAACTACACTAACCTGACCTTCACGTCCTATCCTTCATCCTCCTCACAACGCACAGTAATTGACAATTGCTAAGCAGAGCCAGTTAATTACAACCAGTGTGGCTGTCAATCTTTCTACTCATGAATGGAGGCATGCAATTTACAGCAACAACTTATTCAAAGCCTTTGAGCAGTTTGATATTGTGGGAATATTAAGTGGAAAAACACACAACTCTTTTAATTCTTTATGTTTATGAACAAGACTTTTGCTTGCATATCAAAAGAACTACTAAGTTATTTGTGTTTGGCACTGTTTTAAAGGTTACCTTAGCAGGCATGCCATCCTATTGCAGTTGCCCAAATAAATGAACAGGAATCAGGAAAAGGAAGTGAGAATTTGTACGTTATTATAGTAGGGTAAGGGGTACAGTTATGTTACCCCAAATTTACACTGGTCTGTCTGTGTTGCGCCTCCATTGCGTTGCATGAGGAGTCCGTCTCACAACTGTCAGTTAATACACATGGACTCTGTAGCATCTCCGGTTCGTCCCCCCTGCCCCCTGGATCCCGGAGAAGTGGTTTGTCTTTAATCACAGTGTTGATCATTCAACACCGTAATGATCATTATTTTTTGTCATAGTACATGAGTACATGTTTTGTGCTATACGTGATGTTGTGTTTTTGAACCTCCACAATTAAACTTTAGTTGTCTGTGGCATTATATGCGGTGTTTATGTGCGTTATCGCATGAGCACGTCACCGTAAATATGAAATTTAGGAAACGTCCGGATTCCTTCACAACTCACTACATGGTGTGCATATGCCATTTTGTAGTGATTTCGGAATCTACAATTCCAAAATCAAGTGCCCGTCATATGCCCCGTTAAAAATGCGTCCGAATTGCTTTCAAAATCCAGGGCAGTACATTGTTCTGCACCGTATAGTTTGTTGCGAAATTGATGTGTACAGGGAATAGAAATAGAACTGCTTAAAGCTTGTGATGCTGTGGGGATGAACGGGTGTGGAACGCAGACATGACAGAGGTGAGGTAAACATTCTGATTGAATGCTGAACATTGTTTTTTTTTTTTTTTGCCTTAGCGGAGACGTGACGCAGCGGAAACACAACGCAACAAAGACGTACCAGTGGAAATCAGCCTTTAGGGTTTATATATGTGCGAGCAATGTAGCAATGCACATATTGGCAAAAGTGCATTTCCATCAGTTTTTGTGCTTGGTCGCACATAAATACATGCAAATAACATTGGCCTCCACAAAATCTGGACAAACCTCCAACCCCTCAATGCCCATTGATGTAAAACCACTTGGCTACAAAATTACCTTAATTTAGCAAATACATAAAAGCAATAATTTAAGTGACTTTTTTCATAGCTGGAAATAAATTTAGGCATCAACAGGTTACACAGCAACTTAAAGAAAACCTGAAGAACAGTCACTTAAATTTGATTATATTAGAAATCATGTTGAGAAACAAATTCATTCTTTACTTTCCACCATCTTTCCCCTTCTTTTGTTAATCCATTTGAATGTAGTTTTAACATTATGCATTTTCTGTTTTTTTATTTGGTAATCGTGTCTCTAATGTTTTGGACCACCTTATCAGAGGTGCTTTAAAATCACATTAAAGCGGCATGTCTGTGAAAGATTACTTTGAAGCATACTTTGTCATAATGATTTAGGAATTCTATTGTTTTTATTCCTACCTTTACCGTTTAAAATACATAGAACATTATAATAAAACACAAGTAGATGGAACATTGTTTTGGGCTAATTTCCTTTAGCCAAAAACAGAATGTACGTGTTCCTTGCGTTGTCCATTGGTACTTATGTGGTTTTGACGTAGTTCATTCGTGATACATCTGTGAAACTTTCACGTAAAGACCACAACTTTTCTCCCTTTTTCCACGTTTATTCATGCATGATCAATTTCATTTGTGCAATATGTGCAAAATGTACGTAGTGGCTGTGTGACATGTCCTTTAGCCACGCTAGAGTATTCACAACACCCAACCAAACATATTAACAGAATACAGATTTAATCAATATAATTAATTCTCTCTGGATTATAAGCCACACTGTAGTTTTTAAGAAAAAAAAATTGGCTTTTGAGTGTGGCTTTTAGCGCAAAAAAATAGGTAAATAAATGCCATCTGGCTTTACAATTGAGTCAAGTCATTCTCCCTGCAATGTGACGGCAGGTTGTGCCTGCTCATGCCTCCAGCTTTCTAAATACGACTCATCAAACAAAGTGGTTCAACTGTACAACCAGAGCAGTTCAAATAGACTGTCTTAAGACTACTCTGTATTGTTTGTTTCTGTGCAGTATTTTTTTTCTGAGCTTCTCCTCCATGGTCCCTTCGAGTTTATCCCGACAAACATCATTTGTCTTTTCTGATAAGTGAATAAGACAAGTTTTGTTGTTGTTACTTTTTAGTTTTTTTCTCAGCACAGTGCAAAAGAAACTCAAGAAATACAAGAGCAAAGGGAGATAATGGAAATGCCAACTGAATGCTAATGCTCAGATAAGGCATTTCTTTCATATCCAGCACATCCTGAGACCACAGAGGAAATTGAACACAACCCAAAAGAAATCTGGCAGAAACAAATTTTAAATACTCAATCATACTTCTTTCCTATGTAATAGAGTTGAAAATGACAGCTCCAGAAAAAGGATAGTAACAAAGAGTATATAAATGAGGTATAATTATAGCCAAAGAAAATTTAGCACATAGGCAAAGTCACATTTAGCAATACTTTGTTATAACTAAAGTGGGAAATATTACAAACATATACAATATTATGCTTTGTTTTGTTTATTTTTTCAAAAACATGTAAAATAATTACCGGTATTTTGACACAGAAACCTTGAAGATCTACACTTTCATCTGGTTACATGGTTACATTTTCCTGTGTGATGGACTTTGCTGCTGGAAGACATATTGGCTGGAACAATGCTCACCTTCGTCAAAGTTACAGGAGAAGCTGCCTCTTGTGTTTGACTTTTAAAATCTATCAGGTTCAGAGCCTGCATGCAGCTTTCAAGATCAAATTAACTTTGTTGCAGAAAATATCATCTAAATGTCATCACAACACATCAAAGCTTGAATCTCTTTGAGTGCACGGCCACTGACCCTCATCTGATTTGGCGCAGTGTTCAGTCTGGTATCCTGGGAGTTCAGCTACTTTGATTCAGCATTTCTTCTTTATTTTGTCTCCATGTTACTCAGTGGTTTCCTAGTTTGAAGCTTCAGGATTTTATATTTCAGGGTCATGTGGGTCAATGTAATGGAAGCTACGAACGGGCTACAATGATTTATTTTTGCCCATTTTCTTGTGAAAATAAACATCTAATGTCACATTGTCACAAGAAAACAAGTTTTTTTTCTTGTGATAACGAGATAGTAGATGTCGTTGTCAGGTTTATTTTCATAAAATTATGATTTAATGTAAAAAGTGTAATTAGGAAATTCTGTTTATTTCAACAACTCTAGATAAAGTTTTGTGCATACGTGTAATGGAAACACAGCTATTCTCACTACAACTTGTCATATATGGACGCATGGGTAGGAACCCCCTCCGGGTCACATATTGACGCTTTGGGTGAGCCCAACTTGCTGTATTTTGATGTGCTGCCTGCTCCGCTTAAATTACTTGGAAAGGTTTAACAATAATGCTGATAATAATAATAGTGATATAGTAAAAAGAAAAGAAAAAAACAAAAAGTATTTTTCCTTTTTCTCATATAGTCTGAAAGCAGCAGTAGATGCATTGCTTTCACTTGAAGTGGCCTATTTTTGTTGGTATATAAAACAGAAGTGAAAGTAAAACTATCTTTATCGTTGAAAATGTAAATCAATCACCAGCATTTCGGGAGCTCTTATTTTCAGCACGTCGGAAAATGACAAATTGGGCTAACCTGAAGTGAGAACGTGTTGGTCATAAACAACGTCCGAATCAGTCATTGTCATTTAAGGAGAAGGTTGACCTGACTGCAGCTGCGCAAAAAATTGAAAAAAAAAGAAAGGTAGATGTTGTAATCATGAGATAACGATAAAAAAAAAAAGCAAGGTAGGCCGTTTGCAAATTTCTGTAGTCGCTGCAGCTCCAACTTATTTTTATTATTTTTGCTACTTTGGAGGGGAGTATGACTGTTCCAAGGGGTGGTGTGTGAACAAGTGCAGCTCATGGCCTGATTACCTGATTGTCTGTAAGTCATGGTGATTGAACCAGGAGCCCATTTAAACACCTGCTACCTATAGTTTCGCCTTCCTTTTCTTCTGCCATTCCCATCACTGACCCAGACTGTGTTTTCTTGTGGGTTTTCTAAAAGAAATACGGATTGACTAGTTTGGGTTTTCTGTGATTAAAGAACAGCATAAGAGCAAGTGGCCAGTTATGTTTAGCTTCATTTCTATGTATTTTTTTTTCTTTTGGTAGATAAGTTTTGGGCTCCTTGGAGGGTTTTTTCTTTGTGCCGATTTCAGTAACAAAATAAGATGTTTTACAACCATTTTTTGGGACATAATTGAATGCTCATGTCTCATTGATGAAATATTCTGAAGTACTTTTACAAAGTAAAGTTATGTGGTTGCAGGTTTGTGATTTTTGATCTTTGGATCGGAATATATAGTTAAAACCAAGTAAGACAGAGCATCTACGTGTAAATGAGAAAGACAGTTAAAGAAAAAAAGTCCACAGTGCTCTCTGAAATGACTTGAAACGTTCAAAAGTAACAATAGATTAAAATGTATTGAAAATTAAACAATCAAAATCAGCCATTACTTTTGAGTTGTTGATTAACAGAATTGTTTAAAAAAACAAACTAATGAAATAGGGCTGGACAAAAATGATGGTACCTCCATAAAAGACTGAGAACTAATTGCCTAGGGGGTCATGATGAACTCAGGTATGTCCTTTAATTGACATCACCGCTGTTTTCAAACCCATAATCAGTCAGTCTGCCTATTTAAAGGGAGACAAATAGTCACGTTGCTGTTTGGTGAAAAGGTGTGTACGACGCTGAACATGGACAACAGAAAGCGAAGGAGGGAATTGTCCCAGGACATTAGAAACAAAATTATAGAAAACATGATAAAGGTAAAGGCTATAAAACCATCTCTAAGCAGCTTGAAGTTCCTGTGACGACAGTTACACATATTATTCAGAAGATTAAGACCCACGGGACAGTAGCCAACCTCCCTGGACGTGGCCGGAAGAGGAAAATTGATGACAAATTGAGGAGACGGATAGTTGGAACTGCATCCAAAGAACCCAGAACAACCTCCAAAGACATTAAAGGTGAACTCCTAGATCAAGGTACATCAGATCGCACCATACCTCGTTGTTTGAGCCAGAGTGGACTTTATGGGAGACAACCAAGGAGGACACCACTGTTGAAAGGAAATCATAAAAATGCCAGACTGGAATTTGCAAAAAGGCATGTTGACAAGCCACAAAGCTTCTGGAAAAATGATAAGACAAAACTGGAGCTTTTTGGTAAGGCACATCAGTTCTATGTTCATAAACTCAAAAATGAAGCATACAATGAAAAGAACACTGTCCCTACTGTGAAACATGGATGAGGCTCAGTTCTGTTTTGGGGCTGCTTTGCTGCATTTGGCACAGGGTGTCTTGAAGTTGTGCAAGGTAAAATGAAATCTCCAGATTATCAAGGCCTTCTGGATAGAATTGTGCTGCCTAGTGTCAGAAAGCTTGGTCCCAGTCGCAGGTCATGGGTCTTCCAACAGGACAACGATCCAAAACACACAGCCAAAAACACCCAAAAATGGCTAAGAGAAAAGCGTTGGACTATTCTGAAGTGGCCTTCTATGAGCCCAGATCTGAATCCCATTGAACATCTGTGGAAGGAGCTGAAACATGCCATTTGGAGAAGACACCCGTCAAAGCTGAGACAACTGGAGCAGTTTGCTCATGAGGACTCAGGCCAAAATACCTGTGGACAGGTATTGTCTCATCATCTCAGGATGATGCATTGTGGATATGGAATATATAACATGCCTTCAGCTATCAATAATGAGACTTTCCCTTCAGTTCTTGCAACAAAATGTGGTACTAGGGGTGGTAAATAACCTCATCATCCTCTCCCTCCCTCTCACTCGTGGTGTAGAATGGATTAAACATAACAGGATAAAATAACTCGGCAAAACACAGTAAAACAGCTAGACGACAAAACACATTTATACAAAAACACACACGTTTTTGTGTGAGAAAACCCCAATCCATGCAGACAGGCAAGGGGAATGATATCCCACAATTCCTTGCGCTGCAAATCTAACAGCGGCATCCAAGTTACTTGAATTAATTTAAATGAAAGTAAAAAAACTATGTCTGACAACTACATGTTATTTTTTGACTGAAGTAAAAAAATGATTCATCTTAACTTAAGCAAATAATTAAGTTAGCTCAATGTAAAAAAGTTTATCTCTACAACATGGATACATGGTCTTATCACCCTCTCACTGTGGAAAAAGTATTATCAGAGCTTCTTTGTCCACTA
Source organism: Oryzias curvinotus (assembly GCA_023969325.1). Taxonomy (NCBI): domain Eukaryota; kingdom Metazoa; phylum Chordata; class Actinopteri; order Beloniformes; family Adrianichthyidae; genus Oryzias; species Oryzias curvinotus. The sequence goes on along the minus strand of CM043710.1, from coordinate 14,455,812 downwards.
AATCATCTTCAAATGGACACGTCATGCTGCTTCACCTCTCTGAAAACAAACTAACCTTCAACTAAACCTGCTCTAGACCAGGTTATGTTCAGAGCATCAGTTGCTATAGTAATTTGAAATACCCTAAAATATACCTCCATTTTTGGAACTGAAAGCTAAGGTTATCCGCTTCCTTGGCCTCAAATTTACCGAGGTAACTCACATAACTTGCTTTTTGGAATACCCCCCTGAGGAACAGCTCATGTTAGATGTTTTTTGTGACAAATGCAGGGAAGCGGATTGAGACGGTTTGAACATGGTCAGTAGAAGAACATTGATTACGTTGGTAAAAGGATGCTGAGGTAGGATCTACCAGGAAGGAGGTCAAGAGCAGAGGTCTGCAACCTGAGGCTCCGGAGCCATGTGTGGCTCTTTGACCCCTCCTTTGTGGCTCTCTGGTTCAAAAATTATTAACATTTTTTTTTTTCATTTTTAAAAGTAACCTGTTTTTCAGACTATATGGCGCACCAAGGGAAACAAAATTGATAGGTCAAACTGTTATTATCAAACTATTACTATTATTAAATTCTTTGTACAAAAGCCAAGCGGAAAAAATGAGCTGCTGCATGACCTCAATGGTTGTTGTTGTTGTTGGCTTTACCCCAGGATGTGCCGTTACTGTCCAACTTTGAGTAGAAATGCTCACCTGAATTGCCTGGACCGTTCTAAACCGGACTGAACCGTACCGCTCAGTGGAAATGAGACTTAAATGTCCCATAAGGTTGAAACAATATAGTAAGGGTCACTTCATTAACTGTGATTTAATTTTCATTTTCTTAGATTCACAAAATGTAGCCTACAACAGTGTTAAATTAAACTGTTTTTTTTTCACTGCTGACATCAAACTACATTCAACTGCATTTGCTGCATCTTTTATTTCGAAAGGAAGTTAAAAGTGATCAACTATTACGTATTTTGATTTTTTGTTATGTTTTATCTATGCACAAATAGCAAAAGTTTATTTTTATTCATCATAATGGTAACATTAACATAACTGCAAATCAATGTGCTTTTTTTTCTAATGGATGAAGTAAGACTTTGTGACTCCTGACGGGTTGTGGTCGTAAATCAACTCGAATGGCTCTTTAAGTGTTGAAGGTTGCAGACCACTGGTCTAGGAGGAGACCAAAGAGTAGGTTTATGGATGTAGAGAAGGAGGACATAATGATAGTTGGTGTGACGGACGAGGACGGAGAGGATATGGAACCCCTGCAAAACACAATGGAAAGGCAAATAAGAATGGATTTGTAAAAAAAATCCATTTCCTTATCCTTCCTTTTTTATTTTGTTAAAAAGCATCATTATTTGTTAAAAAAGCATCATTATTTGAAAAAAGAAAAGGAGAAAGCTCTCAATTAAGGTCATGACTTCTGCTGCTCAGACATGTGTCATGTGGATGTTTTGAGTGTATGGGGGGTTTGTTTCGCATCATTTCGGTGACAAACATCTTCTTGTTTGGTACAGTCTTCTTCTCAAGCCTCTGCTATTCTTGACCTTTAACAGATATTCTTACTTTAGCATTGCAAAAAAAAAAAGATCAGCCTTTTTTTGTGGTTGCCACTCAAAACAATCCATTATCACCCTTTTTTTGACAACTGAATACTCTACCTGTTTGGCTAAGCATGAACGGAAACTGTTGGGGTATTGTTGCTCAATGCCAGCATCTCTTTCCTGTCCTGTTTCTTGCTCAACATCTGACCACTTTATGTGGTTGGGTTTTCCTTCCCTGCCATGTTCTTTTTATGTAGAGCAGACTGAAGTTGGCCATCTCTTAAATATTGTTGTCTCCGATCTTCTCACTGTCAAACCATTAGACACCTTTATCTCAGTTCCTCTGACTAAATAAAAAGCTGAAATCATAGATGATTAGATCATTATAAGGACCACATAGTACTCTTTTTTTTTTCACCTTAACCCTTGTGCTATCCTATGACCCCACACTTACATTGACGTGTTATTCCTACCATGACAAAGGTGGATAAAGGTGGAGAGGATTTCATGCAATCAATGGACACCAGTGAAGATCACAAATCATTGAAGAAAAAAGGTTCAGAGCACTGTCTAGTGGGGTCTATATGACCCAACTCCTAATGTTAAAGCGGCCATTAAAGCACAAGGGATAAGGTGTATATGTCATAGGAAACCCTTATTTTCAACTAACATGAATGCTCATTTCTTTTCTTGACATTCACCCTGTTTGCTTTCCAGGGTCTCTTGCCCCACTTATTTTGATTAAGGGAACACAGGCTCTGACCGATCATACTGTATCCAAGTAATCAGCTGCAAGTAACCAGGAAAGACTGGAAAGGTAGATCTCTGAGGCTGCACTTAGACCACAATGGAGTTCCGCTAACTTTAAACGGCTGGCATTATGTCAAATCCTCCTGGATGTTCGCCCACCGTCTCACACTCGTGTGCTAATGAAGTCATCATTGGAACACTTGCGCTGTCTGCCAACCTCAGGAGACAAATTAGTGGATGTCTTGCCACTGCATAATGCTTTGATGTCTCAGAAAAACTGCTGTACTTTATGATGCAAATAATTATGTGGTAACTGGGTCAACAAAGGAGAGAGCCACTTGGGTTTACATACACATGTTTTCTAGTCTTCCTCATTTAGTAAAGCTATACATTTATATCTGTATTTTTTAAAGAAAAAAAAAACATTAGATCCTGTAAAAACTTGAATTCAGGAGGAACTTTGCATAATTTCCACTGACTGTGGCTGACATTATTGTCAGCCTGGTCTTCTATAATTGAAAATATTCATTAGTCTGTGTAATTTATTACTTTGTCGTGACTCGCCCTCTGAGTCCTTGGACCATTGATTGAACTCATAAGAGTTTTAATTAAATGACTGGACCATGATAACTTTGCAATTTTCTGAGGAGCAAAGACATATAATAAAAAATAAAAGCTGTAACCCCTCTTCAGTCTTTTCATTTGCTGGCCATGAGGGATCACCTTTGATAACAATGCTGTGCTTTTATTTTTTTTTAACACGTAGATACCCTTTTATCATAAACTCACACAATTTGTCATGAAGTATTGGAGAGAAACTGGATTCCTCTGAGAGTAGTCACAGAGAACATTTAGTGAGGAACACCATTTATTTTCCTGCAAGATCTTTTCTTTTAGGGACTAAAAAATGTATATTTATTTAAACTCAATGTGTCTCATTTGGAAGCCACGCATCATAGATACAATTGCTTCCAGTGTTAAAATGTATTAAAATCTTTAAATTTTCACGTGAAATGTTTAAAGAACAGAATTATCTGGACAGATGTACCTTGAGCAGCGACTCTGTAAAAGATCTTAAATGTACTTGGTCCTTCTCTTGACCTAATTTGGATGTTTTCTCTCTGTACTTTGATTTCAGGCAGTATTTTGTGTGTTTACCCAAAGCTTAAGAGTTTCCCAGAGCCAAAATGATTCCTCTCTAAGTGGTGCGCTTTCATGAGCAGCTGCTGTTGTAATGATGTTGGTCCCGCACTGCAGTCACATTGCTCTTGTCTCTGGTTTTGTCTATTTTTTCTGTTGCTCATCAGCAGGTTGAATTCACTCGTGTCCCTCCATATGCCGCGTGTGTTTTTAGGTAATGACGGCCGTGCTTGGATCTTTCGTATGTGAGTCATAAGAGGGCTGCTCAAACACAATCGATGCCTCTGGCTTTCATGTAAACTCATTTGTCTAGACTCTACACACACTATGTTTCTTTGGCTTTACACCAGGACAGACTGACGATCCTTTCTTTCATTTGGATCCTCACTCATCATTTTACATTGTCACAATGCAGGCTGCACTCCACCGTTTTTCGGTGCTCTTTCCTTTTTTATTTCCTGCAGCTTTTCAAGCGTACCCTCTATTCAGACTTTCAGATCTTGTAATTGTTCAAAGAACACAAGTCCTCCACATCCACCTCATTACCTCCATGTTGCTTTTGTTAACCACCACCTTCTTTTGTCTTTCAAGCTACCCACTATCCATATCTATTTCTCTATGTCTGATTGTATCACTTTTGTGTAATTTAAAGTATAAATGATGTGTCTCTTTTTTTGTAAGAACCATGGTGTTCTTTAATGTTTCTCTTCTGCTGTACTTATTTGATTATATCCTTCTCATAATTAATATTCTGGCAAACTCAGTTACTTGAAAGCACATTTACACACTTAAGCGCTCCTTAACAATAATTCATAACGTATAAAACAACCTGTTCGTTGCTCATTCAGTTTTTCCCATCAGGTTCATAACTAGCATTGTGCTGATGCCCTTCTGGGGGGCCTCTGGGCGGCTTGGGGCGCCGCGGGGTGGGGTGGGGCAGCCGGTTCGAGCCCTGGTTCACCGAAAGCCCGAAACAAAACTCACGAGCTAAACGTTCCCCAATAAAAACCATCCTGTAATCATTGAAAAACTTTGATACTTGCAGAGACATAGCATAGAACAATAATTTTCAATTAAAAAATGTGGGCCTTATTAAGCCAAACTATGCTAAAATAGATTAAGTAAAAACTAAAATAATTTAAAAAAAGATAGTGTCTATGGAATCCATAATACAGTCCCTTTGAGTTTTTAAATTGCATATAATTGTGCATTTTCCACGCGCCTTGTATCTCCTGATGCTTTAAAGTCCCACTCTGATGAAAATCGTGTTTTTTTTTTTACATTTTTTGGCATTTTTCTGATGATCGAGGGGATATCTGAAGAAAATGAAGATTAAAATTGCATGTCTGAGTATTTATTTATTCAAATAATTGTGAATATGGAGCAGACAAAAAAATTTTATTTAAAAAAAGCTTGTAGATGTGACCTAGGTCCTACAAGCTCCATGCTCCGCTCCATTCCGATACATCCACCTCTTTGATTAGATCCATGTACGTCTTTGTTTTCCTCATCTTAGCTGGCATCTGGCTCAAAACTGTACAGTTTCAATATTTCTCGTCATTATTTTGCTCTGATAATGTTAGTTTGGGGTTGTAAGGGGGTGTCAGTTAACAGGAGTATAAACAACTGGAAGATGGGAAGTGGGGGCAGGCTTACTCCACACCAACAGTTCCACCCACAACTCAGAGGTGAATTTCTGATGAACTGCTGCTGAACACAGGTTCTTTGATTTTGGCTAAAAACGGCATAAACATCATTTAAAGACCACTTTTCTACTTTTTCCTGGTGGATTCAAACACAGAAAACATGCATCAACAGCCCTTTTGCGATACTGCGTTCACCTAACTTTTTCTGTAGCTTTAAGCTGAATGGGTCTGACTTCTATGCTAATGAGCCAACCTGCTCCTACAAATTGAAAATCCCAGTAGATCAGCAGTTTCTGAAATCCTCAGACCAGCCTGTCTGACACTAAAATCCATGACATTGAAATCCCATTTCTTCTCATTCTGATGCACCGTTCAGAACTGCAGCAGATCGTCCTGACCATGTCTAAATGCCCAAATGCATTGAGTTGGCGCCCTGTGTTTGGCTGATAGTTTGGCCAAATAGCAGTTGGACAGGTTTTTTTCATCAGGCTTCTGAAAAAAGGTGTAGCAGTAACTTTGCAAGACTGTTTTGTATTAGTCTTCAATACAGAGTTAAACAACAGAACATTAAGCATAAAATTACTCTTGCAAATTAGAAAAATGAAGAAAAATTGCTACTTTTTATAATGTGTTATGGTTTTATCCTTTTTTTGCATGTTCCTTTTTTAAATTCCAATCACAGAATATTTAAACTTGATTAATTTAACTAATGCTTGGAACTACTAAACCATATTCTACTAAGTCATTTTTTTCATTTTCCACTCCTTTCTGAAAATTCAATCAAGTAATTTTTTACAAAAGTTGCAAATAAAATAAAACTATGTTGTCTTTTAAGATGTACTTTCATTCAATCCTGACGCCCTTCACATTATTACAGTCCTTTATGTACTTCTGAGAGTTGAGACCTTGCAGATATTGTGTTTTCTCAGAAGAATTTATGCAGCACATGAAGCGTAAAGAAAAGAAAAATGTTATGTTTGTCACGCTCGTGCAACCATGACAAACATATAAGATTGGAAAAACCTATGAAATATTGATCAAATATCTACATTAACAGTTTTATTTTTATTCAAATCCATGACAGTCAGGTTCAAAAGACCTTTAGTGCAGATAAACAGGGGTGGAAACATTTTTTAGGTTCTCTTCTTGTCCTGATCCAAGGTATAGGAAGTTTAATTTTTCTAAATTACTTAGTCAATCTCAGGAGATCTCAGCTTTCTGTAGTCCCTCCTGTCTCTACCTTTAAAACTATATCAGCATCTTTCTTTTCTCATCACCTATAAAATAATTTAAATCAATAAGTCGATTTTAAACAGTATTGGAAGATGGCATTGTGTACATGTGTTCCAATGTTTATATGATGACAGTGTCCTCTTCTACTTCCCACAGTGTTCCTGTCTGTCTGTCCTTCTGTCGGATTGACTGAAGGTCTGTCTGCTGCAGGGCAGCGTGTCGCGCTGCTGACGCACCTGCCAGTCCTTCCATCAATCATCATATGCTAGTGATAAACTGGTGGTCCACACAATTTGCAGCCAGTTTGTGAGCTGCTCTTAGGGGTAGCATGAGTCAAAGTCTCAGTTTATTTTTTTCCAGCTTTGCAGGTCAGCAACTCTGTCCTCTGCACTTACTGCTCACCACAGCGTTGAAGTGGCAATGCATTTTTAAACTGTTGCCGTGCCTACCAGCCATTTTACACATGCTTTCTTTGGAAAATCTAAAAGATGACAAATGAAATGTTATACAAGCTCAAGAGGAAGAGGAAAGAAGAAGCTATTATACCATTGTGCATACATTTTAGCAACACTCCGTATTTGCTTGGGGAGTGCAGTGGCAGTAATTTTAATTTTGGGTGAAGAAGACAGTCCTGCTTTGGGTTATGAGCTGCTCCAAAGTCATAGGTCTTCTTTGTATTTTTGTTTTTGTTTTATGTGCACCAAACATTTACAGCTGATGAAAGGTCTGGATTGCAGTCAGGCCATTTCAGCTCCCAAATCATCCTTTTACAAAGCTATGCCTTTGTAATGGATGCAGCAGCAGCAGCGACTTCACCTTGCCTTTCTGGAAGAGACAAGGTCTTTTCTTTTTTGTCACATTTCAGTACTGATATTTCCTTTTTAATGCATTAGCTCTGCTTTCAGAAAGAACCAACAGAACACCACCACAAAGAGATTTTCTGATGATCATACTTTGTGTTATGATCATAGTTTGCATTCATTTTACATGTATTTTTGTACCGATAGGCTCATGAGGTTGAATCATTACAGTATTTATTTATTTCTTTTGCTCTTGTTTGACTGCTCTCTTAAATTTCAATTGTTTTCACAAATATACTTCTCTGACCACATTGGAGGTAGTTTAGCAGTTCATTGTGTGACTAACACACTTCAGCTTGTGAGCAGGTCAGGGATTAAGTCTATGATGTTCTGGTGTGTGTTAATCACAATGTTTACGTTGTCAAGTTGTTTTTGAATTGCTTTTTATCTGCACAGGCTGATTGCGCTGAGTGTTCACTACATTGTTATTGTAATCATCTATTTTTTTCCTTGTAAATGGATCACAATTATTGCTTTTGAAATAACTAATGGTGCTTATGTTCAGTGCTATTAATGAATTTGTTTAATACTTGGCACAAACCGATTGAATTGGTTGATTTTGGTTAAAAAAATAAAATATTTATCTTCTGAAAGTTAGAGGTTATTGTGCGAGATCGGAGCACAGCAACTGATAACTGTTGAACTAAATGCTGATGTATATTTAGACTTCTCAGTGCATCTTATGTAGAATTTAAAAGTAACTATTTACTTTTTTTTTATTTGCAGTAATTTATATGATTTTGATTGCACATACTTTTTCAACTTTGTTCCACCTACATTTAGTTAAGATCTAATTTGTCTTTGAATATTTCATCAAAGCTCCTTCAGTCACAAATCCATGCCAGGAACTTCTCTTAGATCTTACTGGCACCCAAGAGGTTTGAACACGTCAGAGAAGGGACCTATAAACAGGAACCAGAGCACTGAGGTTTGTTGGCATGTGGCATATTAAGGTGGCGAACGTAAAACAAAGACTTAAGGATACAATGACGGCATGTTTAAAATGTAATTGGAATCATACATTTTTTACTATTTTCCGAGCCTGTTAATTTTTTTAAATCTTACTATGAGTTTTTTTTGTTTTTGTTTTTTTTACTGCGTACAGTCAGTCGCAAGGTTATAATAGTTTCGGATTTTTTATTAGTTTTAGTTTTTATTTAGTTTTGAATTTTTGTTTTTAAATTTATTTAGTTTTAATTAGTTTTTAGAGGCTGCTTTACTAGTTTTTATTAGTTTTTATTTTTTAAAATTGCTTCGTTTTAGTTTAGTTTTTATTAGTTTTAGTGTTAGTTTTAGTTTTTTTTTTTTTGTAAATTAGGACATTTCTCAGGTGTATGATTCGAAATCACCAGAATAAGTATTGTATGATAAAAACTAAATCAAAGATACATTTTGAAACACTTATTATTCAGAGGACACAAGGACAACCATCCTTAAATTAAAATACAACAGCCGATAACAGCATTATGTTATCTGCTCTCGCTTCTTTTTCGGGGGAGGGCGGGCGACAGGCTAGCTTGTCTAGGTACTGTTGATTTGCGTTGTTGTGCGCTTTTTAAATGTACTTTTAGATTCGTAGGGTTTTTCCCTTTGAGGAGCGTTCCACAAATGTTGTCTCCTGCTTCGACTACAAGGCACTTACTTTAGTTTTCGACGCTGTTATATTCAAAAAAGTCCCAAATAGGACTCTCCCGCTTTCTCCCAACTTTTAATGCAGCCATCACGCTCATGTACATGTCTATGACAACGCTAGCCGGCAGTGTATGACAGACATCATGTGACGTCACAGACTACGTGATGCCGTAAGGTTCAGATTAAAGCCCCGTCACACATTAAAGTCCCGCACAGTAATAGAGATGCATTGATTTTGTATCGTCTCCCGTCCCGCAGGAAAAATACACGTACTTGTATTGATATTATTAAAGAGATTCATGTCCCTCCTCCAGCCTCATCTTTTCATGCATTCCTCTTTTGTGTAATTTGCAATTTATTTATTAAATATATTTTCACAAATCCCGTTTGTTTAAAACTGTGCGTGTGTGCGCGCGCAGACAGACTGCCTGAAGCGCACTCTTAGTAAGAGGCGGGGCGGGGCGTTGCACACCCCCATCAACAGGTTAGATGACAGAGGCCATTGGGCGGCTCTACCTGGTGCCTTCACGGAGCTTCAGTACATAAGAATCCAACAGCCGCTCAGCCTAACGAAGTCCGCTAATATATATTCATGAGATATTCATGGCAGCACTGATCCCGCGGGGTTTTTTTTCCGGCCGCCCGCTCCCGCCCGCAGCACAATTCAAATCTCGCGAGATTTGGGTTGGGTCCCGCGGGACCCGGCGGGACCCAATCCCAATGCAGCCCTCTAGTTCAGATACACAGTAAAACTAGCAGGGTGAAGTAAATAGACTTTATTTCAACCCAAAAGACTTATGTATTAACAAAGACGAAAACGAAGTATTTTTTGGGGTTAATATTAGTTAGTTTCAGTTAGTTTTATACACAAAACAAACAGTTTTAGTTAGTTTTCGTTTTTTTAAAAACTCTCGTTTTTATTTTTATTTCAGTTAACGAAAATGTTTTTTCAGTTCTAGTTTTAGTTTTTTCGTTCGTTTTCGTTAACTATAATAACCTTGGTCAGTCGATGTCTTTTTCATTCAAAGCTGTGAAAAGCAGAGCGGTGAGTTACTTAGCGATGGATATTCACAAGGTGTGAATTTGCACATCATGACTTTTTGTTTAACAGAAAGTGCCAGAGTCGTTTTTTCAGCATGAAGAGGCAAACACTCATATTTCCTGGAAAGTGGATGCACAGGTGCATAACAACTCAAGCTCAGATTTATGGATTTAAAGCTGTACACACATGCACAAAAGCACTGCGAACCGTACATAAAGAAAAAATATATTACGACAAACTATTTTCAAAAATCCCCCAAGGGATTTATTTCATTATGATTTCACATATTATGTAATGTACTCAAGCTTATATCTGAACATACAGGGTCCATCAATGGCTCGTCTGTCTGAATTTTGAAGGCACAAAGCTACACTTTCTTTCCCTCTTTCTACCCTCGCCTTCCTCCTTTAACGGTCACTCACAAGGCCATCCATTCAAAGGGCTTCCTCATCCAGCCCCAGTGATCCCCTAAGGTGCCTTGAAATCCACCATACTGTCTAGAATTGACATATGAAATTGAAAGAGCCAGTGAGGCTCACTGCATCTTTCTCACTACAGACGAAATTCTGCAGGGCTTCAGTTGACCTCCTGCTTTACTGAAAGATGATGATGAAATCTATGAAAACGTTTAAACTGATGGAAGCTTTTTTTCTGGTTGAGCTCATCTCGCATGCAGGAAGAAGAAGTGAAGAAAATGTAGTAGAAGTTTAAGGAACAGATGAGCTGTTTTGAACAGACGAAATGTTGATGCAAGAACACTTATGTGACATAAAATCTAATGTGAAAAGGGATAAGACTTCAAACACCGCAAAGGATTTTTATTAAGTGATAAAAAGAAGAATGTAAATGGTTCAAATGAAATGCAATTAAGTCATCCATCCATTTTCCACACCTGCTTCAGTTCTATTGGAGGTAACAGGAATGCTAGAGTTTACCCAGATCCTGAAGATGGGCTACATTCTGGACAGTTTGCCAATATTGCAGCACAAAACAGAGGGAAAGAACCAAACACATCTAAGGGCCAATTTAGAGTCTCCAATTAACCTATGGAAGCATGTTTTTGGTTTTTTGACTGTGGGAGAAAGCCAGAAATCCCCACAAATCCAGAACATGAACGCTTGCAGAGCTGAGATTTAAACCAGGGCCTTCTTGTTGTGAGGCAAGAGTGCTAACCATGACACTGCAGTTCTTATTTGCTGTGTTGACCCCTATAGAGATTTGCCAAAAGGTACACAAAAACATGTTTAATTCTGAAATTGGGGTTGGAACTAATAAAACTAGGTAGCATATTTATTAGCTGGCCTATTAAATTTTCATCTTACTGAAAAGTGTACACATTTCTATAGCAGTAATGTAAAAGATTATTAACAAGAAATGCAAAAAACGATACACTAACTGTATTCAAATCTTTTTCTTTGTTATATTTTACTGAATTCAGAAATTGTTGAATTAAACCTCAAAATATTGACTAGAATAAAACTGTATTATCACGTTTTAGTGTAAAAAAAACGTTCTATGTTTAATGGCATGAAAAGAAAACATTAAATGCCAAAATGTTTTTTTAATATTTGTTACGTTTTTGATTTTTACAGATCAAATATAGTTAGTGGATGGAATTATAAATCTCTCACTTTTTGTGTTTTTTTTTTTCCAAAATAACACTTAAACATCACTGACACACTTCATACTCTAAGTGGTTAATAGGCTTTACCTACAGTAGGAAGCACTTAGCAGATGGCCAATTAGCATGCCGTTGCATATGCATGTTGCAATTTCCAAAAGCTATTTCTTTTAATTACAAATGCCCAAACAGGTGTTTGGCTGAACTGCATTTTATCACAAGCCCCAGATAATATCTGGGGTTTCTGCATGCAGCCACAGTCACATTATCCTTTCATTTCTATGCCCTGATCTTCAGATGAGCCTTTGTTTTTGTTATGCTGTGTGTAAGTCCATGCTTTGAGATTCTGCTCTAACCGCCAAGTCTTTGAAGAGCAAACAATCAGAGGTTATCACCAAAAGCCTTGGAAAAGTCTTAGATGTTTAAAATCAGACTTTTTAAACTTAAATTGAAAGAAATCTGTTTTTTTTTTTCACCAGTGCTCCAAATGCCTCTAATGATGTGTGGCACCTAAAGAAACAATGTTCAGGTGAAAACTATAATTCCAAATGGATGAAAGCAAGAACCATTGTTGTTTATTGCTGATCCTGAGGGCTGAGAACTCAGAAATGAACACAATTTAGTGCAAAATAAACAACGTTCCCCTAATACATTTTTAAGAAAACAAGTGGTGTTGATTCTTCTCTTCCTTTCTACAAGGTTAATGATCTACCTTAGAACACATAATCCTCAGTTTGACTTTGGTTGAAGCAAAAATGAAAACACCCTTAACAAAAACTACAACATCTAGTATGCGGGGTTGCCAACAGTACCGCTCACAGGTCAGAGGTGAATTTCTACTGCTGCTCTGCAGAAACCATGTCCTAGATCAGTGTTTTTCAACCTTTTTTTGAGCCAAGGCACAATTTATCCTTGACAAAAATCCTGTGGCACACCAGCATCCCAAAAATAAAAAAAGGAGAAACTCTATGGTCTGTATTGATGTACAGTCCCCCTACGCAATGTTTTTTCTAAAATAAAAAGTGAAGTTAGTTTTCAGTAATAATTTTTAATTAAACTATTTGACATTTTACCTTGGTAGTTGTTTTATCCTTCAGTTTATTAACATGCAATTTTATGTAACCTCACAAATAAACCAAATATATTCTGTCCAAAATATCCACAAAATAAAAATATATATATATTTCTTTCAATGTTGGTGCAAATGCAACTGTAATTTTTGAACAATTGTATGATCACAATATGTTTAATACATTTTACACAAAAAGGTTAGCATTATATTTATGTTTTCTGTTGCTACACAAAAAGTGAACATGTTGAAGTTTTACTAGTTTTTCTTTTGTCTTAATCAAAGATGAAGTCTTTGAAAACTTAAAAAAAAAATGTTTTATTTCTTTTTAGATTATTACATTGTTTCACTTTAGTTTAATTGTGTCTGTTGGCCACTTCATCTTCATACTGTTTCTTAAATGTTGTTCGTACTTCTTCTTAAATTTAACATAAAAAATAATCCAGACCTTATTAGAAAAGTGTTTCGGTTAGAAAGATGACTTGGACCAAACTCTGGGGAGTTTCACTGTTATTAAAAAACACAAACCTTGAAGGAGAACTAAGCTGTTTACCTCTGATTTTATCAAGAAAATTTAAAAACTGTTTCATGTGTGTTCATTGTGGTTTCAACACATTTAACAAGGAAGACTCATTTCACGCTGAGACGCTGTCACTTTAACCCGATGCATCATGGGAGATGTAGTGCGAAACTGCCGCCGATCGCAGACGCTTTCTGAGCTTCATTCTTTTGTTGACTTGTTCCACAGTTTGACACCAGATCCCGCGGAAAGCTACACCGCTAAAGACGAGCTTTAGCTGGTATTTTTGTTGGAACTGAGATACTTTATAAGCAGAATCGGAGCAAGGAAGTGAAGACTTGAACCACTTCTGATTGGTCAGACTTATGACGAATGATTAAGCCTCCAAGAATGATTGGTGGAGACAGTTAAAGGGGCGGCACTTTTCCGAAAACAGCTGTAGCTACGGCTGAATCGCGGTACCGTCATTCTTATCGAAATGTCTTTGATAGAATCAATTAAACACAAAGAAAAAAGTATTTTACAATTACTTTCATATTCCAAACTACTCAGTGTTTTATCAGGGCAGGTTTGGGTGAACACAGAGCTGATATCCTGGAGATGGTAAATGTTTTTAGATCAGTGAAAATGAGTAATTTCCCATGGCACATCTGACCATCTCTCACGGCACACTGGTTGAAAAACACAGTCCTAGATAACGCAGATTTTTTTTATTTTGGCTAAAAACAGCATAATCGTAATTGAGAGACCACTGAGACTGCTTTTAAAACAGATCAAAAAATGATCGAAGTGGATCTAAAAAATGCTCCTAAAAAACAAAATATTGAAAGCTTGTTGGAAACATTCTAAAATATTTACCCGAATTTGATTATTTTATCTAAGAATTTTCTCATTTTCAGTCCCAGCTGGGGCTTTTTTGCATGTCCTTCCCTTGTTTGTTGCTTTTTTCTGTGTTATCTGGCCTCCCCCTTCATCTTACCATATTAGTTGGTCATTTTAAATTGACCCTGGGAGTAGGCGTTCAGGGTTGTTTTGGCCCATGTGGTGCTGTGATGGACTGGCATACTGTCCACACTAGTTGACACAGCGTCTCAACCAATAACAGTTGGGATAAGCAATAGTCCCCTATGACCCTGAGCAGTTTGAAGCAGGTGTAGAAAATGAAATAGTAAACGCACCAACCTTAGAGCAGCTGTGGAATTTGGATTGTTTCATCAGAAGCAATGTTCCAACTTCACACTAGCAAGCAGCCAGTTTGATGAAAACCTTTAATGACATGAAATATTCAAATCATTATCATAATTATGAAAAAGGTCAGATTGGTACTTCCCTGCCTGGAAGGTGTTCCAACCTGTAAAGTTCTTATAAATAATTGTACAGATTGAGGAAAACAACTGATGGTCAGGTGCTTCCTGTATAACAATCAACTGTCAGTTGACTCTCAACAAGTCTAATAAACCCAAGACGACACTACTGGCTTCAAACAGGCAGGGAGTTTGAAATGTGCATGGCTCATCTGTATGCCGTGCACTGCGTTCAATAAAACAACCCAATGATTCTTATGATTGTGAGGTCTTAGACTAACACACTTTAATCTCCTGTAATCCTCTGCTGCATGCCTTTAACAATCATCTCACCTGTGGCCTTTGTTGTGTTTTCAAACATATGCAGTATATTACCCTATAGGTCAGACATAAAAAATAGAGAGAAAACAGTTATAATCTATTCAATTTTAATGCATAAACTGCCTTTTTTTCAACTGCTTGAAATGTACATATGCTCATGACAATTAGTAACATTCCATAAAGATTTACATCATGTAACTTTGCCATAAAGTTCATTTGGGTGGTTTTAAATGGCTCCCATGATGCACCTGGGGCAGGATAAACATCAAGCAAAGGGTTTAGGTGATGAAAGTATTTCCTACTGATGAGGATGCTATCTCTGGAGCTGGGATGAAGATAATGAATATTGGTGGTGGAGTGGGATGAACACTTTGCTGGGTATGAAGACACTAAACCTTAATGGGTTCACAAATTGAAAAAAAAAAAGAATCCTGAAATGGGTTGTCAGCTGTGAGAATGCCAACAAAGCTGTACCTCCCTGCCATATTGCTTTACTCAATTTACTGCACAGATATTTGCTGATATTGTTTATCTTTTTCAAAGAAAGTTTTTTTATCAGATCTGGCAACATAACCATATAGATAAAATTGCACGGTGGCGCAGTGGTTAGCGCTCTTGCCTCACAGCAAGAAGGCCTCCGGTGCAAGTCCCGGCTGGGGGACATGAAAATCAACATCAATGGGGGACCTTTCTGTATGGAGTTTGCATGTTCTCCCCGTGTATGCGTGGGTTGTCTCCGGGGTCTCCGGCTTCCTCCCACTGTCCAAAAACATGCTTCATAGGTTAATTGGCAATTCTAAATTGTCCATAGGTGTGACTGTGAGAGTGAATGGCTGTGTGATTGTTGAAATTCTTCCCTGCAACAGACTAGCGACCTGTTCAGGGTGTCCCCTGCCTTCGCTCATGAGTGGCCGGGATAGGCTCCGGCAGCCCCGTGACCCCGAAAGGGAAAAAACGGATAAGAAAATGAATGAATGACAATTAAATGTTTATTAATTGAACTTTTGCCAAAAAGAGAAAAACATCCATTTTTGGAGCTTTAAATACATTTATTATAAGGACACTAGAATCAAATAGAACCTCAGTGTGATGATTTGTGGTATTTTGCTTGTTCATCCTTTTACATAAAGGGTTCTCAAAGTTTTGAGAACGCCTTCAAAAGAACTCAAAATTAGAGCGGGGGCCAATTTTGGTGAAAAAGAAAATGGATACAACATAAAAAGTTGTTTTTAATAACTTTAAAGACCAAGTGTCATTTTTACGGTTAAGCAGATCCTCCAGATGTTTTCCCAGTTGCGGTCGAAGGTTGCTGCCCAGATCTTCTACTTGTCTAGTAATTGTATCATTTGACAGACTTATTTCTTCAACCTTTTTCTTTTGCTCTGGACAAACAATGTCAGCTACTTTGATAAACTCCCCGTCACTGAAGGGCTTGCTTTGCTGGGCCATTTCCAAAGCCACAATGTTGCTAGCTTCTGTCACATTTGTGTAAACATCATCTGCTGTGCAGCGTAGCCTTGTTGTTGTTGTTGAAACTCAGTGTTGCGCTCCTTGCCAGTAAATTTGTCATAGTTTTTATGATTTGTAACATAGTGACGATTTATATTGATTTCTTTGAGCATTGCATTTAACTGCTTGCAAATAAGGCACAGGACTTTATCCAGCCCATGAGGTATGACAAAGTAAGCATTTGTTCACTTAGCTTGAAAGCGTCTTTTCTCCTCGACAACACGTTCTTCAAAGCTGCTCTGGCTCTCTTTCCGAATCCCGCTCCGATTCAATATCTACTGCTGTCGTCATGAACTTTCCTTTCACAGAGGCAGTGACATAGAAAATGCTGTCTGCTCTCGTGGTGAAATTAATACACTGTACCGTCGACACCCGAGTGTAATTACCTTTTTTACAGCAGGTGTTGCCAGAAACCACAACACAATATTTTTCCAAGCAATCTACAGTTGGTTACTAACCAATCAGGATTTATTGAGGGCCGCAAAAAATCTTCTCGCGGGCCACCATTGGCCCCATTGGCCGCACTTTGAGAACCCCTACTTTAGATGAATTCATAATATAATTAATCTGTCTGTGTTTGTGTGCAGTCATTTGAAACTGGACAGAAGACACTTTAAAAAGCACTTTAGATTCTGCAACACAATGCCATCTAAAAGCACTTTAGATTGCATAGTCCAATAGCGTGCTTCTGGGTTCTGACTGTATTTTCGGAAGTGAATCTGGGATTGTTTTGCCAGATCCACTGAGAGATTAGAGGAGTGGCCCCTCGGGTATTCTCTGCTTGCCGCCTATCCAAAAATGTGTTCCAGAGCTTGATGTCCCGCGCAACCGCGTGTGGGAGGAGCTTTCAGCTAATGTTTTTAGCCTAATCGCTACATGGAACAATGTCTGTGTGTTTATGTTCTTTACAATGCATGGAACACACAGATGATGTTGAGAGATCAGGTTCATTTATCATGAAGAGTTCCAGAAAAATCTGGTCTACATTCAGGGTTCATGAGATCGTCCAAAGATTCTACCGGTACCAGAAATACACTCATCTGCCAATTCATCAGGTACAGCATACTTTGCTCTGAAAGGATGGACCTCCCTTTTCCTTTAGAACTGCCTAAATCCATGGTGATATAGATTAAACAAGGAACTGGAAACATTCCTCAGAGAGTTTAGTCCATATTGACATGATAGCGTCACACAGCTTAGGAGGGCCACAGACCGAAGGGGCGTCCTCTTCCAGCCAGATTTGGTCTGTGATGTCCACTCCCCTCAATGCTCAGGGAAGCCCTCCGGTCACACGCTCCAGGACCTGAACGCAAAAACATCTGCCAGCACCAGAAGCGACCACGGCTGCCTTAGGCTATCTCGAGGACTGTGGCTACGCTTTCCCGATACTTACAGAGGAGGCAGAGTTCCCCTCTGCACATATTCAGCGTCACTCCTCTCTGTGTTGTATCACTTCTGGCTGGCCTTCCTCCGACGTGCTGGGACTCCTGCGTGGAAACACACAAGTCGCAAAACCAAAGGCACTCTAACATGCAGGCTGCACTCAGCCTCCTTGTGTGTCCCAACCAGTCTGCAACATTACTTTGTCTACTCAAACCACAGGCAGGGTCCCTGCCTTGCCCCTGAGTGTCGTTTGCATGGCAGAACTGGCGGTCTCAGCTGTCCAATCGCTCCCGGTGCATGTGCCTTCCTCACATCAGCTCATCTGAGGAGTAGTCTGGGGGTCCATGTACGTCCCCCGTGCGTGCAGGTCTAGTGGTTCCCAGAGCGTGCACCATGTTCCTAGGGCAAGCAGGTCCAAGCGCTCCTGGGGCATCCGCCCTCTTGGTGGGGTGGGAACCTCAGCTCAGATTGGGAACCTTTTCTCGAGCAGGCACATTCTTTTCCCCGAAGTGTGCAACCCTGCTTCTGGGGCATACACTCTTCAGGTGGGGTAACAGCCCTCCCACTGTGGGGAACCTGCTTCCTGCAGTGCGGCACCTCGTCCCATCAGCTCTTCTCCTCTGTGCTTATATTGTCTCTCTATTAAGAGCAGGTGCATCCAATCCAGAAGTGCATGCAGCATGCAAAGAGTTTGTGAAACACAGCAAACAGAAAACATTCAAAAAACCACTTAATCATGCAATTAGTCTCTGCCCCACCTCCTCACAAATGTTTTAATGATGTTGACACAAAATTCTGACCCTACCATCCAAATGTCGCAGCAGAAACTGAGTCAGTCCATGCAAAATTTCCCAATCTTCTATTTTCCAATTTTGGTGTGTCACAAATTGTTTCAGGGACCCAAAATAGGATAATCTCAGGAGTGCAAGACACCAGATTTAAGGACCCCAGGCACTGGAGACACGCAGCAAATGCACGGTGCTATGAAGGTGAGTGTTAGAGACGTGTTAAAACAGGAGGAAGGCTTACTGGGATGAGGAGACTGGTCCGCAGAGAGGAAATAAGCGCCGAGTGAAGTCCTTAGGACAGAAAATGGAAGGAGGTGTGGTTCCAGACATGGAGGTCCGAAAGGACAAGGATGCTCATAGGAGCGTGGTGAAACTCAGGATCCTGGGGCTCAATCACAATAACTTTTGATTTCACAATCCAAATAATACTCTCCAGAAGGGTCTCTGGGAACAGTTCCAAAATTTTTAGAAATGCAGTGACAAGGCAGAGAAACTGCAGACAATGGCAGCAGCAGCAGCAGCATGAAGCTGAGAGTGGAGGCTGGAACACAGGCTGAGCAGGTTAGTTGGAAGTCAGGCTGAGTGGCGAGCTGAACAGGTAGACAAGCTGGCAGTATAAACAGAGCTGGTGAGTTGACTGAATGCTTGCAGCGCAACAATCCAGCAGAGAGTGAAGGGCAGAGGCAGAGATTTATAGGAGCAGGCACAGGTGTAGGAAATCAGAGACAATTTGCAGCAGCAGGGCAGCTACTGTCATGACAGTGAGCCTGTGTGAATTGTAGACTCAGTTTCCTGTTCTTAGCTAACAGGAGTGGCACCCGATGAGGTCCTCTGCTGCTGCATCCCAGCTGCCTCAAGGCTGGATGTGTAGTGCGTTCAGAGATGCTCTTCTGCAAACCTCAGTTGTAACCAGTTTGAGTTACTGTTGACTTTCTATCAGCTGGAACCAGTCTGGCCATTCTCCTCTGACCTCTGGTATCAACAAAGCATTTCTGCCCACAGAACTGCAGCTCACTGGACATTTTCTCCTTTTCTGACCATTCTCTGTAAACCCTAGTAATGGTTGTGGGTGAAAATCCCAGTAGATCAGTAGTTACTGAAATCCTCAGACTAGCTCGTCTGACACCAACAACAATGCCACGTTTAAAGTCACTTAAATTACATTCATGATTTCCCATTCCCCATTCTGATAATTAGTTTGAACTGCAGCAGATCGTCTTGACCATGTCTAAGTGCCTAAATGCGCTGAGTTGCTGCCGCGTGATATCCTGAAACATGAGAAAGGTGTAAGCTTGTCAAAGATAAGATGGCATCACCATCTGCAGATACACCTGCAAAATTTCTGCTAAAAATAGCAAAAACTGAAAGATCCAGCAGCGCTACACATGCTCTGCTGCCGTGATATACGAACCTAAAACAGAAAAGGAAAACATTATGCATAGTGCATGGCTGTGAGGCTATTTTCTGCCTTTAGGGCAGCCCTATTGACATGTGAGCTGAAGATCACATAAAGTCTGAAATGGTAAACAGATATAGGTTTTATGAACAATAAGGAAAAAAAACTGCAAAGGATGTGCATTTGAGACAAGGCTTATCGTGCCAGCACTTTTTTCCCCCTCTGCCAAAGCATTGTAAATGTTTTTTTATCAGCTCAATGAAAAAAACTGTATGTCCTTCTAAAAGATGAAATTTTAAAAGGCAGCACATATTACTCTTCAATTTAAAAAGATCTTTTTTTGCATACTGTCCACCATTAGAGAAATAGAATTTACTTTTCCCAGGGCTAACATCTTCTCATACCAATTGGTGTTAAAGCTGGATGGTCCTTTCATTTTTTTTTTTACAACAAAACACAACATTCATAAAGAAAAATAAAAAAATAAATCAAACGCCCCTCTCACTCTCTGCGGGTAGTTTCTCACCCAAGCTCAGGTCTTCTAACACAAGTCTAGGAGCTTGAAGGTCATGCGCAGTATCTCAGCTGTACCTAACACTAGTCTTTTATGGACTAAGGTGTTTGAGGTCTTTCCAGGTATCTGTTGTAGCCACTCCTCCTGCTTGGGGGTTACTGCCCTGAGTGCTCCAATTACCACAGGCACCCCTGTCACCTTCACCTTCTATGCTTTCTCCAGTTCTCCTCTGAGTCCCTGGTATTTCTTCAAATTTTCATGTTCCTTTTTCCTGATGTTTCCATCACTTGGTAATACTACATCCACCACAATAGCTTTTTCTCTGTTTTTTATTCAGTACTACAATGTCTGGTTGGTTTGCTGTTACCATCTTGTCAGTTTGAATCTGGAGGTCCCAAAGGATCTTTGCCCTCTCATTTTCTACCACTTTAAGAGGTGTTTCCAGTTTGACTTTGGGGCTTGTTCCTGAGCTGCCAGGATGAGAGCTATAGTGCTGTGACTTATAACTTAGAAAAACCTCTACATCAGGGGTGTTAAACTCATTTTCACAGAGGGCCACATCAGCATAGTGGCTGTCCTCAAAGGGCCAGATGTAACTTATACGTGTAACTAAATGTAATTAAAAATAAACGTAACTACTAGTTAATGTTTAATAACTCCTTATTTATTTAGTATACATTTTTAAAGTGACAATTACAGCTGCATAGAAAACATATGCTTGCTTGTTACTCTAGCTAGCATAAATCCTTTTAAATTTAATTCTGTCAGGTTAGGTTATATGGACAGTGTTTAGGTCCTAATGTATAGTTGCCCAATCCGATATTTCAAGTCCAATTCCCCCAAGATATGAATAAATACACACCAATTTTTATTTCTTATTTTAAGAAATTAAAAACTTTTATGCTCTCGCGGGACACATAAAATGACACATTTGGCCTTGAGTTTGACACATGTGCTCTACGTCTTTCAATACGTATTCTTTACAGGAACAATAGAGTGTGATGAAGAGACACAGAACTGCCACACCTCCATACATGAGTGGGGTCGGGGGGGGGCGGCCGGTCTTCACCCGCCTGGTCCTCTCAGGGCGGCCAGGCTTATGGGTATCATGTCGGCTGCGGTGATGGTCGGGCGTGCGGCACTGGGGGTCGGTCGGCGCTGGGGGGGGGTTACTGCGTGGCGGCGGGGGGTGGGGAGGTAACCAGATGATTGTGAGTATGTGTGCGTGAGTGCATGGGTGGACGGACCTGGGACCCTCTGGGGCTTTCCCTCCCATTCACAGAGAGGGTAGGGCACTTTAAAGGTAAGGGAGGGGGGCTCAGATAATATGGCCGGGGAGGGGAGGGGGGGGGGTTGTAGTGGGTAGGGTTATGGGGGGTGGCTGTGGGTGCGTGGCGATCTCTGGGTTGCTCGGGTCGCGTGCCGTGGCTGGCTTGCGGACACGGGGCACCGGTCGGGTGGTGGGCGGCTCTTGGGTTCTGGGGCCCTGGCTTCATCCTTGGCCCTTGTCTCGGCATCCGGCGCCCAGCGGCCCCCATGGCTGCCGCTTGGTACGGCTAAGCGCTCCTGTCCTGTGGCCTGGGGGCCGGACACCGGGTTCGCTTATGCCTCTGGGCGTTGTGGGGGCCCCTGTAGGAGGGCCTTCTCTGCGCCTAGCTGGTCGGGTGGGCGGTCCCCGCCTCCCCCCCTCCCGGGGTCCGGTGCTGGGGGGGCCCTGGCCTTGGGGGGCCTCTCCTCCCCTTTCCTGGTCTGGCTGCTCTGGCTGGGTAGGATCTGGTTCCCCACAACACAAGGTTCACTTCGGCAGCATGCATGTCTCTCCACCCCCACGTGCACGTGCACACTACCACACTGCTCCCTGTCTGCTTCATCCCTCCTTCTAACCTACAGTGTATTGATGGACAGATATTTTCCACTCATCTTCGTGTCAAAATTTTACCCATGATGGAATATTTGTCTTTCCAGCAGATATGGTATAATTGTTACAGCGGTGTGTGATGAAGAGGCAGCATGACAGGGTGAAGGAAAGTTCCTTTAATTTCACAAAGACGCTTTGTTTACATAGCTGCACTACACTGCTGCAGCCACGCTTTCTCACACGGAAGTAAACTCGAGACCTATGCCGGCGCGCAGACAAGAGGAATGCCACAGCCTGGGAGTCCTGAGCCCCTACCCTCCCCCACCATCAGAGGCAGGCTGGGACAACCCATGGCCAGCCTGCTCTGCACACCTGTGCAACCTGCCCACCAGCCCTTCTTTTAGCTGCAGTCCTTTGTGTGTTTAGGGTTTTACTGGGGGAACGGGGTGGGTGGAGGGAGGAATCTGGTGAGGGAGGGGTCCCATCTGTGTGTGATTGTCCTGTGTTTTCTGTTTTTTAATAATTTTCATTTTTTGTGATTGTTTCTTTACTGAAATGAAAGGCGCTATATAAATAATAAAGTTTGAGTTTTAACCCTATCGAGGCCAGAAACCAACCGCCTGACTGGGTAGGCAGACACAGGCGACCAGGAGAGGCCAGGGGAAGGTGAGCCTGATGACCAGGCTCTAGCTGCTGTAAGCAAAAATGGAAAAATTGGGGTGCCCTTGTGTGGCAAAAAAGGGGCCTTACCTGCTTCTCGGGGTATACGGTCCGCCCTGCTCAGATTTTGTGGACTCCACCACCTCATGGAAAAGAGCCACAGGGTCAGGGGCACAGGAACTCCCGGGACGTCACCAAAGCCCTGGCAGCAGATGCCACCCCGCACCAGTCAGTCTTGGTGATGGGAGACAGGGAACAACGTTACCATCCCCTTCTCCCTGTGTGTGTGTGTTTATGTGTGTACTATACATACATACATACATACATACCATATTAATGGCGAGCAATTAACATCACCCAGTGAGGGCCCTTGGGCAAGACCCTTAACGCTACGGCCTACCAGCATGAATGTGCACAAATGATCCCGCTGTTGGTCAGAGGGACCCTAAGCGCGAACTGGCAGCCACGCCTCTACCATCACCAAGTATGAATAAGGAGTGAATGAATAATGGACACAATGGAAGCGCTTTGAGCGTCTGAAAAAGCGCAGATAAAACCAATCCATTACTATTATACAATTTAATTTGTCGGACCAGGCCAAACAGATTCTTCCATTCTTTAAAAGCGGAATCCGATCGTCCACCACAGAGCCCTGAGTGTATTTGTGTGTGTTGATGTTAAGTCTGTAGTAAACCTCACTGTAATGATTATAACCATCCAGTTACTTGTTGCATGTATGCTGCTTCATGGTTTCACCCCCCCCCCCCTTCTATAATCACCCTAATACCCCCCCCCCCCCCCCAACATCCCCCTCTCTTCGTCCCTACTTTTCCATTCGGTCTAACACAAACGATTTTCAAAAATGGTTAAAATGAATAAAGTTTGGCCTCGTTTACAAAAGGGGTTTATTCAGACATACCTCTGGTCTGTCAGAAGGTTCATAACCCCTGTTGTTAAAGTAAAATATGTCCAACACAAGAGGCCTTCAGGTTTAGTCCGTTTGCTCAGCTGTTGGACAGGACAAGTAAAAAAAATGTTTATAGTGTAATTACTAAGAGGGGGTTGCATTTAAAATTGGAAGTTGCCTCCACAATGATCCCTGTCTAAAGTGAATAAAGCCTGATGGGAGGGGGGAGTGTGTCTATTTCACTCATTTATTTCCTTAATTGATAATCATATTTATTTATTTAGTTAGTTAGTCTTTCCCCTGGATGATATTCGTGTCTTAACATATTTATTTGTTTATCTTTTATTGTATTTTATTTTGGGTTTAGCCCCCCGTCAGTGTTGATGAGAAATGGCAGCACCTCCTGTTGCAAACAGTTAAAGTGACAGGGCTCAAACTGAGGCAGGGAGGAAGGAGGAGGAGGAGGAGGAGGAGTGATGACAGGAGCTGGCACAGACAGCGAGCCGCGCACATTGTACTTTGAGCGAGAGGAAGAGTGCGCGCCGCGGCTCTCCATCGCTTCACTTTCTGCGCGCAAACGGGAGAACAAAGAAGCCATGATGTAGACTTGGTCCTCCAACGCTCACATGTCTCACAGCAGGACAGATCGACCGACGCTTTCGTGCGCAGAGTAGTTAATTGCAGTAGTTTAGCCGCGGTTTGCGGGAGTTTATTGATTGGTCCACCGGGGAAAGAAGTGCTGCTCACCGGCTCTGCTCCACACATGGATCGGAGTTCCTGTCTTTAACCTGTAGACTGCATTATCACCGAGGCTGCTTCGGTTTGGGTTTTTTCTTAATTAATTACCCACTCTTCTTTTGTTTGGTGAGTATGTGTTTATATTATTATCTTTTTTTTTGTGGCAGTTTTTAAAGGAAAAATGTCTGCAAAAGTTTCATTTCTGCGCAACAAAAAGTATCAAATCAGTAATTTATTTGTAATTCATTCCTTCTGTGCATAAAGAAAAGCTGCAAGTTTTAATGAAACACATGCGATAAAGGTGGGCTCATTTAGAAATGCTTATATTTTCTACTCAACTGACATTTTAGAATGCATTATTCATAATTTGTTCTCTAGTAACAAATGAATGAGTTGAACTGTCGTGGTCACATTGCAGCGTGAATAAATGGTGAGGAGCTTCCCTCCTGATTTAGATTCAACAGGTTTGTTTCAGTTCTTGTCTTTTTCTCTCTGCTAAACTGTAATGATGCAGCTCAAGGGATTCTTGTTCGTCTATTAATTTTGCTGATGCAGAGCTGATTAATCGCAATACATTTACTCACTATTTAATTAATGTTCGAAAATAAGCATTCACGATGCAAAAACCGAAGGTGTTATACTGTTTTCATTTGAAAAAAAAAACGCTTTTCTGTTGAATTTGGAGCTGCAGAATGTCAGGAAATGTTATGCAGCAGAAAATTTGAAAAACATCAACAAAGAGGGTTGATCTACTATGGAGTGTGCTTACATTTCTCTCCTCTTTTCAGATGCCACCTTCATCCAGAAACAGTCAAACCTGAAGGTGAGGAATACTATTATCCCACATTCTGTTTTCACAATGGCAACGGGAGTAGCAGCGTGGCTTCCTTTTGCCAGGGCTGCAGCCATTGGCTGGATGCCTGTAGCCAACTGCCCCATGCCCATCGCACCAGGAGACAACAGCAAGAGACAAGATGAGTTGATTATTCTTAATATCAGTGGACGGCGGTTTCAGACGTGGAGGACCACCCTTGACCGTTACCCAGACACCCTGCTGGGCAGCTCTGAGAAGGACTTCTTCTATAACGAGGAGACTAAGGAGTACTTCTTTGACCGGGACCCCGATGCCTTCAGAAGCATCCTTAACTTCTACCGGACTGGGAAGCTGCATTACCCCCGTCATGAATGCATCTCAGCGTACGATGAGGAGCTTACATTCTTTGGCATCATCCCTGAGATTATCGGCGACTGCTGCTATGAAGAGTACAAGGACAGAAAGAGGGAAAACTTGGAGCGGCTGCAGGACGACCAGGAGGAAATCAAGGACATGAAGCTGCCAAACATGAGCTTCAGGGAGACCATGTGGCGCGCCTTTGAGAACCCCCACACCTCCACCATGGCCCTGGTCTTCTACTATGTCACTGGTTTCTTCATTGCCATCTCAGTCATCACTAATGTGGTGGAGACAGTGCCCTGTGGTTCAACTTTCAACCAGAAAGATATGCCTTGTGGTGAGCGCTACACCGTGGCCTTTTTCTGCATAGACACCGCCTGTGTCATGATATTCACCGTGGAGTACCTGCTGCGGCTGTTCGCCGCGCCTAGTCGCTATCGCTTCATGCGCTCTGTGATGAGCATTATCGATGTAGTGGCCATCTTGCCATACTACATCGGCCTGGTGATGACCAACAACGAAGACGTGAGCGGCGCCTTTGTAACTCTGCGTGTGTTCCGGGTGTTTCGGATATTCAAGTTCTCTCGCCACTCACAGGGCCTACGGATCCTTGGCTACACTCTGAAGAGCTGTGCTTCAGAGCTGGGCTTCCTCCTCTTCTCCCTTACTATGGCCATTATCATCTTTGCCACAGTCATGTTCTATGCTGAAAAAGGTTCCAGCTCCACCAAGTTCACCAGCATCCCAGCCTCCTTCTGGTACACCATAGTCACCATGACCACACTGGGGTGAGTGGGATTTCTGTTGCAAATTGTTCATGTAATCACGTTGTATGTGTATCTTTGTTTCTTCTTGATCTAAATGCAAAGTTTAAGACATCAAATGAATTATTTAGTTGTGTTTGTTTAAAGTTTTTCATCCAAATTAATAATTAATGAGAATTGTTTTGACTTTCAAATGAGTGCTGGGACAGCCTTCCCTATACTTCTGTATGCTCCAGCCTGCAAGTGTGAGTAATGGTGACCAGTCTAGCATTTATTTGTCAACACAAGTGTTCATGGCATTTTGATGACTTCACCTAATGCTTCCTATATAATTCAACAGTGGATGAACACATTCCATAAATGTCAGTACTGCTCAGACACTCAATAGGATTTTGTGATCACCTTTGATTTTTCTGATTTCAAGCTGTAGTTGCCTGTAATATATTTTATCTTTACTTTTGCAGCACATTGTTTTTTGTTTTTTTTTGTAAATTCAAAATTTAAAAATTGTTAGATGTAGGGTTGTAAATATTCATCTTAACAATGATTTGATTCATATAACTGGAGAAGGAGCACGCTTAAAATGTCAGGGAAAGAGGAGGAATTCAGGGGGGGCAAACAAATCCAACATTCGTAATCCAAAGGCAAGAAAAGGCAGATCGATACACCAAATGGACAGACTTAATCTTAACCTGAAACAGTAAAAGGGTCAAAAACCAGAAGCAAAAACTAAAATGCAAAAATGTGAGCCAAGGCACAATGAACTGGCAAGGAGTGTGAGGAACTGTCAGTCCTAAATACTGTGGCTCACAGGTGGGATGAATGGCAATGATTAGGCACAGGTGGAGAGTGGGAGAATAGAGAGCATTGGCTGAGCATGCAAGAACAACTCACCACAGACCATGATACTAGTCGTACTGAACAGTGCATGTGAAATGTTTATGATTTGTTGTATTTCTTGCAAGATAATCAAGTGTAAATTAAATATTTTTACAAACAAACAAACAAGTAAACAGGACTTAATGGTAAATACATACACATTTTTGTTTCATAAAGTTCAGCCCACTGTTGTTTTTCCACATCAAAATAATCCAAAGGGAACATTATTAAAACATTCTACCACACTCTATGGTCACATGTCTTTGCAAGATTCAGAGTTTCCACACACTGGACTGGAATGATGACTTGTCATTTTTGCTGACATCATGTGTGTGTTTTCTGCTGTGATGGCACTTGGTCATTTTTACGTCATAGTTAAATAAACCTACCGTACCTTAATCCAAATGCCATTTTTCAACATTTATTTATTTTATTTTGAAACGTTTTTCTAATGGTTTAGGTCAGTTTGATTGACAACTAACAGATATCACATCAGAGGATCATAAATCCATTCATTAATTAAGTTGTAAATCGTTGCACCCTTAGTTAGGTGAGACTACAGAAATGCGCAATGATTGAGTTTGGCTGCTCCTGTGTAGGAATGTATCCTCTGGTGTGAGCTGTCACTTTAAAAATGGTTTGAGAGGAAAGAGTTTAACTGGATTACAAAGCAGGTTCAGTTCCCTGTGTGTCTGAAGGTGAGGTGTCCCATAAGAAATACTCTGTCACCTTTATAATGATTCCTCTGAGCTTTAATGTTTCCCTCAAGCTGCCTGACATTCAGTGGCGTGAATGGCAAGGTGAACTTGAAAGTATTAAAAATGTTTGATTGAGTGCAGCAGTCCACAGTGAATGCAGAAGAGAAAAATCAGCAGGACAGAAAAAAAGAATTATTTGCTCAAGCTGTCTTTGTTGACCATGTTGTAATTATATAAAAAATGTGTAGCGCCTTGAATAATAACTTCGCTCCTGTATGTTACTTACTGGATCGAAGTACTTTTTTTTGTGATAATTGTAAAAACAGATATCATGTATATATATGTGTGTGTATAATTCCCATCCGTGGGTGGTTTGTCACTCAAGCTCGGGTCCTCTACCAGAGGCCTGGGAGCTTGAGGGTCCTGCAGTATCTTAGCTGTTCCTAGCACTGTGCTTTTCTGGACTGAGAGGTCTGAGGTCTTTCCAGGTATCTGTTGCAGCTACTCCTCCATTTTGGGGGTTACTGCCCCGAGTGCACCAATTACCACAGGCACCACTGTCACCTTCACTTTCCAGGCTTTCTCCAGTTCTTCTCTGAGTCCCTGGTATTTCTCCAGTTTCTCATGTTCCTTCTTCCTGATGTTCCCATCGCTTGGCACTGCCACATCCACCACAACGGCTTTCCTCTGTTCTTTATCCACCACTACAATGTCTGGTTGGTTCGCTAGTATTTATATATATATATATATGTATATATATATATATATATATATATATATATATATATATATATATATATATATATATATATATATATATATATATATATATATATATATATTATATATATTATATATATGTGTATATATATATATGTATATGTATTTAGGAACGCTATTCTTTCCTAAGTAAACACTTGACATTTTGATGAATCAAACAAATTGTATTTGTTTTGTAACAATTTAGCTACATAAACTGCATTTAGGAGTATGTTTTGCAGTTACCTCCCTTGCTACAGAAAAATCACAGAAAATACTTGAGAATATTCTAAGTGAACAACAGCGACAGTTCTTTTAGTGCTGTGTATTTCTCCAGCTTACTTCTGTGTGTGTCAAAAGTCGAGAGACACAATCCATTATGAGACGATGTTATTCCATTTTTTTGTCTGTACTGCATTCCACTTAATAATGGATTTTAAATATTTCTGTCCACAATTACGAAGTAATGAAGTAATATTTTATTCGTTGTGACACTTTCACAAACCTGCACTGACTTTTATTTTGGTAGGTAAACCCTCCTACAGAAACCTGGAACCTTATTTCAGAATACGTGTGAAAATACTGTTTCAAGTGTAAAACTAAAAAAAAAAGAGAACCTGTCCTTATTCTTTTGACATATTCTTGACATAATCTATGTTATGATCATGTTAAAGTGATGACATTCAGTCACAGAAACTTTGGTGACTGTTTCATTGAGGTTCATTGCTGTGAAAGTGACAGAGAGCTATTGTAGAAGTGTGATGCTCACCATTCCTCCCAGACAGTCCAATAAATGTAGTGACGTTTAATGCAAAAGCATTTTCTAGTAACTTGTAATAACTCCCTAACATATAATGTGCCTACCTAAGAACCTAAGAAACCTAAGAAACATATTTTATTCATTTGGATGAACTGGTATTTTTTGAGTTATTGTAGTTAAAGTAGGGAGCAGACACGTTAGGTTGGATTATTTGTTAATGTAATCTGTCACATTCTTCTGAGAATCAAATCAGAGGCCAGATATGAATGCATTAAAAGAAAAAAATGTTTTAAATTACATTTTTGTTTTGTTTTAGGGATAGCAAACTGATCTTTTTACTTGTTTGGAATCATTGCTTATTTCACCTTATGTATAAAATATTTGTTTTACCACAGAGAGCATGCCCAATGTGTGGAGATGAATAATAAAAAAAAAATTATGATTAAAAAAATCATGCTTAAAATTAATTAATTCGTTTCTGAATTAGCAAGAAAAATTGTATCATTTAGTTTAGGGGCACAAAGTACAGAACAGCAGATTTTTGTATTGATTTCTCCAAAACTGTACATTGTGCCTTTTCTCTGAATACACATATGGGCAGGAGATGAACTTGAGATGAACTCAAATGAAAGCCCAAAATTAAAAACTATAATTCTATTAGTTATATGAGGCTTGAATCTTTTGACATCAGTATGATGCTTAATTATTCAGACCCATCAAAAGATGTATAATGAGTGATTTTGATGGACATCTTGCTTGAAAGAGTCCTTTTTAGCTTTTCTCATGGTGACATGATTGACTGACGGCACAAAGTACAGTTTTACTTTGTTACACCTGCTCAAATGTTCTTGTTGGCATAAATCCTTTCACACTAGGACAAATGTGTATTGCAAAAGCACAAAATTATTCACCACCTTGGCACCTCCCTTTTTTCCAATAAATACACACATTTAGTTTATTTACATGCCTTTTATACTTGTGTGTACAGGGGTCCCAGGCTTTATCATGGTTCACCTTTCATGGTCTTGCTGTTTCGCAGATTTTTTGTTGTGCAACTCTGCTTGGTTTTGCGTTCTGTTTCCTGATTGGCTGTATACTGTTGTCAGTCTCATCTGTCTCCTGTCTCCAGTATAGAATGCATTCAGCTTTCCAAATTTGCTATGAACACTTATGAATTACGTATATTACGCATGTTTCATGAAAGACCAAAATTTCATAAATAGAAAATGTGCAAAATGTCCAATGTGGCTGTGTGACACAGTCTTGAGACTTCCAAGTTTTAGGTAACTTACAACATTACATAAATAATAATGTAAGGTTTTAGGGCTGCACAATATGAGGAAAACATGCGATATGCGATATTAGAGATTCATATTGGGATAACAATATCATTTGCGGTATATAAACAAATAGCAAAATAACCAAAAGCATCATTCCCATTTCATTGCAACAGTTTAAAAATGATACTCCAAATGACCCTCGTCGACATAGGTGACAAACATCTAATATAAAAGGCCTCCGTCTGATTGGTCAACAACTTGAAGGCCTCCATCCAATTGGTCAACTGCATAAATGGATTTATTTGATTCGTTAAATGCTTCAAGATGCCATAAGTTTATTTTAACACATTTAAGGTTTACGATTGATTATGATTTTCGACGTCTTTTGCGATATTCATATTGCAGAGCTGGATATTGCAATAACGATAAATTTGCAGTATATTATGCAGGTCAATAAAGTTTCTTCATCAAGTTATCCAGTTATTGGATTAGCACATGTAAATAAGCGGATAACTTCCAGCCTTATCCAGCCCATTTCATAGTTTGACATTTGTGAATGTGTAAAGGAAATAGGAGACACAAGTTGCATGAAACCCCAGACTTTACTGAGTACCAACAGACAATAGCAGTAACAGGTTGTTTGCTTTACAGAGATCATAATTTTAATGTTAGCTACGATGTTACAATTGTCTGTATAGTAGCCAAACTGAATCTGAATTAGTAATTATAGCAACTATCAGCAAATTTGGTTCTGGGTATAAATACTTTCATTCATGTTAATCGAGTAGCACATCAGCCATGTCAATGTGTCAGGTCATTTACACACCTCAGTAGCTTCAAGTATTAGACTTAGATCCTGTAGGTTCCATGGTTACAAATCACAGACCAGGAAGCTGTCATCTTTAAAAGAAATTTTTAATATACAATATTAGGTATGTACCAAGTTTACTGCAATAAATTAAATGATAACTACCATATAGTCTAGGGTGTTTCGATCAGATTTTGTGGGGACCTGTGGTGCAGAGGTAGAGCGGTAAACCTCTCGGAAGATTGCAGGTTTTGTTCCTGCCTTGCCTGCCCATATGTCGAAGGTGTCCTTGGGCAAGAGATCACATCAGTGTGTGAATGTGTGTGTTTATTGGTGTTTGTGCCTTTAGAGCTCTTTGGGCCTTCTAAGAAGCTAGTAAAGAACTTTATAAGTATACGTCCTATGCCCTCCTATTAATGTGGGCATGTAAAGCTACTTTTTTGCTGTGTTCACACTGGCTGCATGTGGTGTGTTCAAGAATGTGCTATACATGGCTCATGAACATGCATTCAGGCAATGATGTTCACACTTGACACATGGAAGTGGGCAGGGAGGGGGATTCTTCCTCTTTTGTTTTTTTTTTTACTGTTTACTAGCGCTTGTCCGCCAGCTACAGTGGTATGAAACTTGATGTGAAAAGTCAAAGTGGTGCAAATCCCGCAAATCTTGCTCCAGGCTTTTTGTTTTCACAGCTCTGTTCCTTAAAATGTTCCTCTTGGTGTAATATTAATGCAGCCAGGCACAAAACGCAATTATTAATTTGCTTTTCATTATCATGTTTACAGTCATTGGCACATCCGTGTCTTGAAAAGAATGCTACCCACACGTCATTACCAGATCCAAGTTTCTTATTGGTCACAGTTCAGCGGTGACACTTTTTAGCAGCCAAGACGTTCAACAGGTTGAACTCTCAGCAGGTGATCAACCTGTTCTGTACGTAGAGCCTGCGACCCGACTTAAAATCTTGCGTAGCGATGCATGAACACAAGTGTTCTGAACGCCAGACCTTTTATTGAAAGTGGCTAGTGTGAACGCAGCTTTTCAGACGAGACGCTTTAGGGTAAGTGAAAAGCAGTGCAGGTGAAAAAAACTTTGCAACAATAGGGCTTAAATGCCCCCTCAACAACCCAACAAAAAAACCTCTGACTTAAAGCATTTTTTTTCATTTAACTTTCTTTTTTGACTTATTAATCTAATCTTGCAAATTTCTTCCCTTGGGAGAAACTTACATGCACAATTGTCCAAATATCACATGGACAGTTTTTCATGAAAGTAACTCCAGAGAAAAGAACAGTACACATTAAGACAGTGTCTGTCTGCATATTCTAATAACATTATGATTACACAACTAATATATACAGAGCCCAGGCAGCATTTTGCTGGTTTAAAATATTGTTATACCTCTTGGGTCACTTCTACAGGCACCTGCCCAAATGAGACTGCAGAACAAGATGCTTTTTTTAATGGCATTCATTATAAAGAATAGTCTGCACAGAGACCAGCCTCATGGAAAACACAATGTGTGGATGGTCATGCTTTGTATTGTTTAACCCAGAACAAAACACACTAATGATGTATATGTTTTTTTGTTTTTTATTAAGCTCAAGTATGAGATGCGTTGCTGATAGAATTGCTGAAACAATCCTCTAACATTGCAGCGCCTCTTTCAGGATTGATCAATAGAATCTGTTCCAACGTTATAAAAACACAAATAAAAGAAATCAGCAAAAAGCCATATGTGGATCCACTGAGGAGAATAGCTCTTATTAGTCTTTGCAGAGCATTGGGTTCTGAACAGGCTGCTTGACCTTACCTACACCACACCATCTCTGTGTTTGTGTGTGCGTGTACATTTTTGAGTGTGCAACATTTGTGCCGTCCTTTGTGTTGTGTGTACAAAAGGATAGAAATACCAAGGTGAAAGCATTATGTAAATTGTAAATCAGAACAATGTGTCTGAATACGCGGCCATTATGAGTGACACACAATGGGCAGCGGCATTGAGAGCCTGCAGCTTGGACAATGTTTCCCCCACATTTCATGAAGGACTGCAGTCAGAAGAGTTATCAACAAAAACATGGTAAAAAACTCATACGGTCATGTTTTGAAGTTGAAACGAAATAGGTTATTTAACAGAAAAGCAAAAAGAAATTGCTCATTTAATATTAATCTGATTTATAAACAAAGCCTAAAATGATACAGATATATCATTTTCAGCAATTACTGAGGACATTTGCTGCAAAAAAGGCCAGATCATAAACAAAGTAAATCTGAATTTGTCCAGGAAGGTTTACTATGGGGTATGTATGTTACAGAGGGTCGACCCGTACAGACGCTGCAGGTTATTGGGTTGTATGGTTGTAGAGAGAGGTGGCCGCATCCTAAAGGGAACACAGATGTGTCTTTTAGTTCCCTTCAGGCTTGTGAAGCCACCTTAAGGGATGCCATAAAAATGGAAAGTACCATTCTCCTGGATGTGGTAAGTATATTATGAAGTATTTGTAAGGATAATGTAAGTTACACGCACTTATGAATAGTACTGATGATGCTGTCATATAGTGCCCTTACACCACACTCCAGTCATTAGTGCGGTACTGGCTCCTTACTGGCCGTGCACAAATGCTACATGCACAGACTTGATACGCAAGTGCCCGTTGAATCCAAACAAAACAAACATTTTGCTCAGTGTGTGGCCTCCAGCCCTTAGATTTTGTGCAGGCTACCTGCGTGTCCCGTACAGATCTGCCCGTTTCTTACCAGCTGCTAGCCCGTATTTACCCATAAGGGCATTTGTGACTAAGACATAAAAGTGTTTTTAACCATTAATATCTAATATCCATATCATAAAGATCCACCTTGAACCATACCCATGCATCAAAGATCATCTTTATTTGACAGATATGCAACTAAATATCTTGTGAAAAGCCGGTGTATTTTCCAATCCATTCTGTATCTTCTTCATAATCATCTGAGGAGCGTGAATGTAAATAAAGGAAGAAAAGCCTATAATAAATAAGAAGCTGTCTGCTAAAGAGTTATACTTTTGCCAAAGATTGTTTAAAAAATCTGATGAAAAAAAAAATCTAAAGTGAAGAGAATCTCTATTCTTAATAAAAAAGTATATGTCCTAACTACGTCAGGCAAGAATTGTTCTATAACAAATTAAACTTTTAGTTTGAACATTTCGAAGGTTAAATTATTTAAAGGTGACTCTTTAAAACATATAGAATTGCATTATAGGGAAACCAAACTTTTACACTCGGATTCCTCTCCGTGCCCATTGGAGGTTACTGCTTTTGATCTTGTCTCAGCTTCATGACCCGCCTCGCCACGAACTCTCAGCGTCTGCGTGAGCCCAGACAGCACAGAGCTGCCGTTCTGGATAATGGGCTGGAGCCGAGGGAACGAAGGGAGGAAGAAGGACTGGCTGGCTACAATCAGCCTCTTTCACTGACCAGGAACAGGGGTGTTAAATCAACCTCAGGTGGTTGATAAAAAGATCTGAATTCAATCTCGGTACGGTCTGCTCCCCACGGCTGCCTGCCGACACCGGTGCTGTCGGAGCCAGCTGGATACACAGACGCTGGCATCAGTGGGAAAGGTTCCTATGATGATGAGGAAGTAGAAAGCGTTCTCTCCCTCCATCTCCCTCTCAGTCTTGTTGTCCCCCTTCCTCTCCTCATCTCATGTGAATCTCCTAAGGGAATATCTATTTGGAGAACACTGGCTTTATGTCTGAAAGGAAGTTAGTTTTTACTGTTATATGCTACACAATAAGGACATAGTGGTCATTTCTACCTACATAGAAAAGTGAAGACTCACTTTCACGCCACAGTCTCCCAAGTTTCCAATACCTTCAAAAACATTATTAACCCAATAATGAGAAAAATATTAATGAGGTGTGCATTGAAATCTGACTCCGTGTTATAATTAGAGTGATTCTCCCAGTTGTGGAGTCCCGGACCTGGACAGAGGATCGTTCATATAGCAGAAAGTGAGAAAAAAGGTTTCTTTGCATGTAGGTCATGTTCCCATCTCTGCCTTAATCAGTGGCTATATATAATCTGCTTCTTTCTTCTGAGAGACTTTTAGCTCGCTCCCCTCTGCGTTCTCTGCTCAACATCTCTATTAGACAAAGTGGACTGGGCCCAGGAGCCAAAGGGAGGACAGGAGAAGTCAGACGGGTTGGGCTTTCCGGCTGGCA
Organism: Oryzias curvinotus; assembly: GCA_023969325.1. NCBI lineage: Eukaryota > Metazoa > Chordata > Actinopteri > Beloniformes > Adrianichthyidae > Oryzias > Oryzias curvinotus. The sequence continues at coordinate 14,420,065 of CM043710.1, read as the reverse complement.
ATCGCTCAACAAAGTGTTGATTGGGCTGAATTGGAAAAGGCAAACAAATAACTCACTGTAATGACCGTTTGCTCCAGATTTTATGTTTCATCATCTGCAATGTCACACACATGCACAAACCCACAAAGAGGAACTAATGATTATTGTCATAATCAACGAAGTGAGAGATAAATTAATTAAACAACTGTACCATGAAAGCCCATGCCACGTTGATTCTGTCATCCTGTCATGTCTGCAAATATTTGTTTTCACACATTAGAATGTAGGAAATCCAGGATAAGCAAATGAGTCTCTCCAGGAAATAAATTTAACAGCTCTGGCAATATTTTGGCCTAACATTGCCAAACAAATTTCCCAATTAAATTACTGCGGGATCTGACAGACTTATTTTCAATTTACAAAGGGTGTCAGGGGACCAGCAATGCAACAGTGTGCTTCGGCTAAACTGTAAGTGAAAAATTATTTTCTTTGCCTATAAGGTTTCCTGATATTGGACAGGGAGCAGAGCGTGGGTCCCTTGTCACTATAGGATAAACCTATAGACCTTTAGAAATATTTAGTGTTCATGCTACAAATAGACTCATTTATCCTTCGAGCTACAACAGGTGCAGTGATTAAGATGCCAGTCGGCTGTCATCTTGTAACAAAGAATTGTAATGCTTTTATAAAGTCCCCACACCAAGGACTTTTATTGTTTATATTAGATGTAGGAACCCACTTTTACTATTTCAAATGAGAGTTTCCCGAAGGAATGCAGTTGAGTTTCCACTAACCTTTCTCATGATATTGTGAAATTTATGTTTAGGTATTTAGTGGACTATTTTATCTGAAGTGATTTACGAGAGAGGCGATCAATGAAGCTCCAGGAACCCAGGATAACAGTCTTGCCGTAAATGAATAAAGAAAGACAGAGAAGGACAATCTTGCCGGAAGGGCTTTTATAAGATCATTCTAATGACAGTGTGTGAAAGGGACTGCAGACAGACAACCTTCATATGAGGAAAATTAACTACAACACACAGTCAGTTGAATTTATTGGATATATGCAGATCCAAGACTCACTGTGTTAGACCAGAAAAGTCACCTGAGTTACAGAGAGCCAGCAAAGAAACCCACACAAACGAATTCATCCATCCATTTTCCAAATTCACTCAATGCCTTTCAGGGTCATGGGGTTGCTGGAGCCTCACCCAGCTGGGGAACAGCTTGGATGGGTTGCCAGTCCATCAAAGGGCCCGCACACAAAACCGTTTTCTGGATTCTCTTTAAAGACAGCCATAGTAAAACAGCCAGAAGCATTTTTCTGTAATTAATACAATTTGACCAGTTTGACTGAAACCACAAAACGAAGCAAACAAACAAACAAGTTAACGTGTTTCTCTAGGATCATAGTCATATTTTGAGTTTATAAAAAAGAGATATAGTTTTGCAAACCTGATGTTTGGGTGCAGTCTAAGTCATTTAAAGAATTATCTATTTGTTTATAGTTTTATTATATTTGTTTAAATCTGTTGAAACCTGATTATATAAGAGATATTTAAGTAGCTTTATACAGTTATGACTTTAACTATTTTCTTTAAAAAGTTCCTGGCTGCCGCTGCCGCTGCGGCGGGGGTCTTGGTGTGGGAAAGACTGGGAACTCTTCCTCCTTCTTTTTACATTCCATCATCCACCTTAGAAAAACACAAACACTCACTCAAGCACAGGTGCTTTCTTACCTTAGCACAAATAGTTTGCGTGACTGAATGAAATGTTTCACAGCTGTTAGTCTGAATGCATGCATGTGTGAACATTAGTTGTATTGTGTACATGTTAACACGCTTGTATGTGAACAGTTTTGAAACTAATAGATATGTTGGTAACATTGGAGTGTGTGGACAGCCCCCCCTCCTCTATAATCACCCCCCCCCCCCCCTTCTAAAATCCCTCTCTATTCTTCCCTCCTTTTCTATTCTGTCCGGTCCAACACAAAAATGTTACATAGATGAATAAAGTTTGGTTTATATTACAAAAGGGGTTTATTCAGACATACCCCTGGTATGTCAAGAGATTCATAACCTCCTGTTGTAAAAGTAAAATATGTCCAACACAGGAGCCCTTCAGCTCTCATCTGTTTGCTCAGCTGTTGGACATTACATGGTAAGAAGGAAAAAAATGAACAAAAAAAAACAACAAAAAAACAACATTAGCTTCTAAAATAATACTTATTGAATACTTCCATCTTAATATTCAGGATTGCCAAAACAATCGGCTTCATTTTATTATCGAGCAACCCAAAAGATGGCTGCATCAATCCTAACTCATCCTTATGATAGTTCAGGTTACAGGAAACTTAAAATCTGAACTAGTTTGTAAACAAAGTTAAGAACTAATTACCTCACAGCAGTGTTCCCCAGCCCTTCAGTCGCATCACTGAGCGACACAGACAAACCTTTTTCTTTCATTAATTGGGTTGAATTGAAGAGGATGGTGAGGTGTGCCAGAAGAAATCTTCGGACTAAAGAAGTGTCAGCCTTACCGTTCCTCTGCCTCGGCAGGATAAGCACCCGAATTGCATAAGACCAGAACTTATTTGCATTCAGGTCTCAACCCCCTCCCACAAACCCAGTCGTTCTCAACTAACCTTGAGAAATCTGAACATGGCCATCAGTTCCACATTCTCCCAAACAGATCTTGTTTTTTTCAACTAAGAGGGTATTCCATGATGTTTGATGTGTTAGATGTTACTGAAGAGGGAAACTTGGAAAATCATTGTTGCTAAAAGAGTACAGACACCCAATTCTCCTTGAGCATCAAGCCTTTGTTTGGAATACGTTGAGAGAGACATGTTAAGCCCCTTTTCATCAAATTCAATTCAGATTTGACCCCCGATGCTCCCCCAGGAACCACCCCCCCAAAAAAAATTATGGGTCGAGATAAGTACGAGGTTAAGCATGATGTGAAGGGCTAATTCTTTTTTCAAGCAAATAGCTGAAAAAAGTATGGACCTGTCTACTGTAGAACTGCCCGCTCTTAAAGTAAAAGAATCCCCCATCTACCCTTTCCTCATAAATTCACTTATTAGGGTGATGGGGGGGGGGGGGGGGGGTTCTTGGGTGATGGCTTCCTGGGCCCGGCGGCCCTTGCTCCATGTGGGGAGAGGGATCCCTGTGCTCTCTGGCAAGACGGGGTTTACTTCACATCTGAGCCTGGGGGTGTCTTCCTCCTCGAAAGGGCTAGCTGGCCCCTGCCTTGCTCTCACCTGGACCAACCGTGGACTGGGTGGTTGGTTGTCTGGAGTGGGGGGCGGGTCTCCCTTGGGGGGTCCTGCCCTGTGCCCTTGGTTGGGGTGGGGGGATGCCCAGAACTCCTGGGTAGCGGTGGGTTGCTTGTCTGGGGCTTGGGGTGCTCTCTTGGGGTGGGGCCCCGCGTTGGGCACTACTGGCGTGGCGGGGGGCTGCTCTCCTGGTTGGGCTGGAGCTTGCACTCTCTGTCCCCCGGTGTCTCCCCGGTCGCTGGCTTTGGGGGCCCCTGAGGTGGTCCTGCTGGCCCTGGCCTGGGTGGCGTATGTGATTGCCCGGCAGGCATTTTTCATCTATCTGCTATACCGTACGGGTGTGGGGGGGTGTCCTGGCTGCCGCTACAGCCGCGGTGGGGTCTTGGTGTGGGGATGGCTGGGCGCTCTCCCACCTTCTTTTTACATTTCATCATCCACTTTAGAAGAACATAAAGACTCACTCGAGCACAGGTGCTATCTCACCTTTGCACAAGTAGTTTGAGTGATTAAATGAAATATTGCACATGGGTCGGTCCAAATCCATAAGTATGCGTGTGTGAACATCAGTTATATTGTGTACATGTTGACATGTTTGTATGTTGGCATTTTTGGAGCCCACAGGTATGTTTGTGGCATTTGGGTGTGTGTGTGGACAGGCCCCGCCCCCTTTTGGATTTATATTAACTATAAACCTGACTGTAATGATTATAAACATCCAGCAACTTGTTGCTTTATGCTGCTTCACGATTCTATCCCCCCCCTCTCCTCTTTAATCATTTAAACACCCCCCCCCCCCCCGGTGTTCCTCTCTCTTCTTCCCTTCTTTTCCCTTCCGTCCTGTTCAACAAAAGACTGTCACAGATATGAGTAAGATGAATAAAGTTTAGCCTAAATTACAAAAGGGGTTTATTTAAATATACACCTAGTGTGTCAAAAGTTTCATAACCCCTATTGTAACAGTAAAATATGTCCAACACAATAGGCTTTCAGCTCTCGTCTGTCTGTTCAGCTGTAGGACAGGACAAGTTAAAAAAAAAAAAAAAGAAGAATCCCCATCTGAGTCTTTCCAACATTTGGGCCAAATCCGAATTGCGGTCTTTGATGGTAGATAATATTAGGTGCCAACTTAGATCAAAAATCAGTTATTTACAGGGATTAGTCTCATCCTTAATAGAAAACTCTCATAGACTTGTGCTGAATCGGAAATTTGTATTTATTAGTTGTTCATCCTAGGTCTATAGCAGGAGTGATAGTCCTTATTAATGTTTTCTTTTCCCTGTAATTTTAGTCTGTCCCCATGAATGGTACACTAGAATGACTTTAGCCTTTGTTCAGATTAAGAAAGTTATTCTGCACTCACGTGGTGTTTATGTTTGATTTCTGAGTAGGACCTTTATTTTTACGATCATTTCGATGCCACACAAACGCAACATTTCTCCAAGTATGCTTTTTGAATGATGGACATCACCCCATTACTGTAATTGGCACTAAAATGAGAACAAAAGTCACATCTTTGAAATAAAAACTCTAAAATGTTCTATTTTTAAAACATACATTAATTTTCAACCAAAATGAATGCATGTTTTTGCCCGTATCTCATATTATTTCTTTCTTTTGTGAAGTGTATTACCAAAACACATCATGTATTTGCTTCTGGTCCCACCCCTCTGTCAAATTTTATAACCTTTTATGGCACACAAGTCTAAAATTTTGCCCACCCCTGGTCTATAGAGTCCTTTGATGGCTCCCCTTTGCTTTGTGCCTTTAGATAACACGATTGTTGTGAAGAAAAGTGTAATATCTTGTGTTTATATTTGTATAAAGGAGATCTGGCAACAGCCAGTATGGACTTGGAAAGCATTTAGACAAGTAAATAAAGCGGTAGAGATCCATATTATTTTGTTATTAATTTAGGATCTCTGCATCAAGCCAGCTCAAGCTTCACAGTCTGTAAGTGGGACTGTGCCTTCACACAAATCAACAGAGGTTACAGGCTGTGATGGGTGTCTTTGGCAGCTTGCTTTCAGGTAAATTAATGGAGTATTTTGTTGAACCCCTGAGGTCAAAGACAGCGCAGCCCGTAGGAAATTAGAAATTTTCTCTGCTTTATCAGACAAAGATGCACTTGCAGGCAATCTCCAAAGCCAAAGCTTTTTAATAGAAACCTTTCTCATGATAGCTGCGGAATTTAATTTAGCCTCAACATAGGTTCATTTAACACCTAAACTCATTTTAAAGAAATTAAACCTGCAAAGGTGTTTGGAAACCTTGATGACTCCCATTGCTTTTAAGTGTTTTTCTCCATTTTTCGTATTCAGGGAAATGATTATATTGAATTTTAGTTCTTTAACACAAATACTTTATTATCAAAAACTTTTTATTTACATACTGATCTCTGGTTTAGCATCAGTGCAGAAAAGGATGAAGTTAATAGTACTGAGAAAGCAAAACTAAGTCTCTTAATAGCATGCCTTATGTTGTCTTTTATGTTACAGCTAAATGCATTTTGGCACATAGATTTTCCCTCTGTGCAAGAATGGGATTCATTCTAATTATACTGATTAAGCAATTACCCTGGGGTATTTCAAAGGGGGTTGACTTACAGTGGCCAATTATTTACCACACATACAGTAAAACAGCAAGAAAACTCTCTAACTTTAAGTATTTCTAATAGGAGCTTTTCTGTATGTGCTTTTAATATAGATAATAAAGTCTGCACTCGTCATTTTCTGCTTCTGTAATTTCCAAGTCGGACTGATTCCCCCTTTGATGATTGCCCCTGCCTGGTGGGAATAAAGAGAGGCAGCATGAGGGGGATGAGGTTCGCTCATGGCTGATTCACCTCTGAACTTGTAGTTCAGATCATTTCAAAGCTGTTATGTTTACAGTAAGGCTGCTGTTGCTCAGAATGTTCCTGGCTTGTTGTGTTTGAGCCCACTGATGAGGCCATGAGCCTGAGTGAAATACTAAAGAGGAACAGCAGCATATATGAAGTTTTCTTCTTGTGAAAAGAGCTTCTTACTCTCTGTGAGGAATAATTGAAAAATACTCCAGCTACATGTTTGCTTTTTATGATGTTGCCCTATTGAATAAGTTAGTGTTCACAGAAGAAAAATATCTGCATGCTTGATCATAGTAACATGTTCATTGTGATGAACCAAACTTTTGAGTTGTAATCTGACCTGAAGTGCTCAAGAAACCATTCACATGATGGAACAGGCATAAGCTACGTTTACACCGCCCTCAGCAGAGTTTATTCAAGCAAAGTCTATGTAAAGCAGATGTGTTTCAGGCTTGTTGCATTCAAACTTGTTGCTTTCACATGTATCTACACACATTTTTGAGACTGACTTTGGGCTCTCTCAAAGCGCAGCCATTGAATGCATGTTGAAAGTCAAACCAGGTCAAACTTTGACCAATCAGGGTTGGTCACGTGTTAGTGACAAACGGAGGATGTCCCTTTTAACAGAAATGCCAACCATTTGAAAATTGATCAGGAAAAATGAATAATTGTAGTTTGTGCCCAGATGGAATTTAACGACATCTAAAGAAAAAGCCTGAAACAGGATTTGAGAGATTTGCACCGCTACAACATTTCACACCAAGCCTCTATGGTAGGTGGCAGCAGTAGACAGTAGAAAAAGAAGAAGCCCCTCCCTGCTTGACCAGTGTGAACACTATGGGCTATATTTGCGTTCAAGAATGCATGTTTAGCATGTTCTTGAACACACGCCACATGCCCGGTGTGCCCCTAGCTTTAAGGAGCCAGTTTAGCAGAAAATGCACATTCTTCATTAATGTTTGCTGTGAACCAGTCAGCAGTTGAAGGCATTTGGTTAAAAAAAAAAGGTATAATTATTCATTTTACTTGTCCTACCCAATTTAGGATGTGTTTTTCGGGTTGACTAGTCCCAGCTGTCATCCAGTGAGAGCTGCAGCACACCCTATAAAAAGGAACTGCTGCTCCTTCCGTTATTATAGCTGCTCTGGAATTTTCTTTTGAGCTGAGTTTGGCCATCAGTTGCAGCCTAGACTTTAGAAAAAAAAAACCTGTATGTTATGTTAAATAAGTTTATTCCCCTTCCATTTCCCAGAGATCTGACTACTAAGTATATATTCTCTTCATCATCTGTTCCCATGCGCTTCTCTAGTTCATTTAAAGGTAAAAAAAAAAAAGACAAATCTATATAAATCTATATGACTCTTATCTGCAACCATCTGTTGAATAAATGAGACAAGGGGTTTAAAGGGGTTTAAACTATAGTTTTCCCGACTTTATGAAAGCTCTTTAAAAAAGTCAGTTTATAATGTTTTTTCCCAGATAATTTTTGTTCTTGTTTGTTTGGCCATGTAGCGCTGACCTGTGAATGTTTACAAGAATAAAAGAAAGTCGTACAAGTTGACAGTGTTGTATCAATGTAGAAAAACAAAAAAAACAAGGAAAAGCCAATTTTAAACTCGCGGTAGACAGTCAGGTACAAGGACTTGACTGACAAAGGCTGAAAATGGGAGTCTTTGTGGAAAGAATGTCCTTCAGAAAGCCCACAGAAGAAAAAGCCAAAAATCTTATGAAAAATCTTTGAAAGTCCTTGAAAAATATTATCTCTGAGGCTTCTTGAGGTTTTTGTAGAGAGCTGCATGTGATGTCCACAGCTGCCTTTACTGTATTTGCAGCTGTACTGTGGTGTAATCTCGTATCACAGCAAGAAGGCCCCGGTTAGAATCCAAACCGGGTAAATGTGTATTGCATGATTTGTACCTCTTTAAAAAAAATATGCTACATAGTTTGAATGGTTACTCAGACTTGTCCTTTTGTTGTATGGCTCTTGCTATGGACAGGGTGTACCCATTGACTGTATAAGAGGGTGTGACATCAACCACAGAGGATGACATACTTCTAGCACCAACGAAATGGAGTCAATTCAGTGGCCATTTTTTTGCCAAGTTGCAACCAGAAATTGTCAGCAAGCAGTGATTGGTCTGAGTCAGTCTATTGCTGGCATTTTCACCAATCAGCAGTGAGCTTATTGAAAGGCCACACCTCTACCACTTCAAAGCAGGCTCTGGAGAATCTGTCAATCAAACGTTTTGAATATGAGACCACATACTTTTATTGAGGCATCTGATTGGTCAGTTTGTAACTTAAGTAACTTGCGCTACTGAAAAAATGTTATGAAAAAATTATCAAGACTATCAAGAACATGAGAAAAAAAAGGAGAGCAAGAATGGTTTTTCTGACAAATAGGATGACTGAGTAATAGCTGTTTATTTCTAAATATAATTATATGGGATTTTGGCTTCTTGGAGCCAGCGGGTACTTCCTATTTGGAGCACAATAGGGGAGGGATCATTCAGTCCAGTTCTCAATTATTCAATGGATCTAATCCACCTTCACCCTGAAGCTGGAATTAGCTCTAACAATGACCGTGACTCTGCAAAGTGAGAAGATGGATGTTATCTTGCCAAAAACTCCCTCTCTCTCGCTAACCTCCATCCAACTTCCATCCTACAGGACCCATACCACAGCTGTAATTGTCTGTTCACTCTCCTGCCATCCAAAAAGATCTGCACAAGGAACCGGTGCAGATCTAGCAGGGTGCTAAAAGGCTCTTTACCCGCCTTGACCCTCTTTTTTGGTAAATGCACTGTAAAAAAAATTCCGTAGTTTTTACAGAAAAAAACTGGCAGCTGTGGTTGCCAGAATAAACTTGTAAAAAATACATCGACTATGTAAACAACTTTACAGGCTCACCGTAAATATTACATACTTTATTGTTTTAATTTAAGTAAATAAGCTGTAATTTAAAAATTATTTTCTGATAAAACCTACAGGTAATTTTTTTAAATTTGCTGGTCTATACTGTAATTCTAACAGTCATATTTTATAGAAAATACTGAATTTTAAGGTTATTTTGACCAATATTATGGGTAAAAATTACAGCAATAAACATTTGTTTTACATAAAATAATGTCTTAATTACAACAACCTGATGTTTCACAGTCTGGGATGTGTTGTTGTATTTACAAGATTATGACATTAAATTTATACAGTGTTCTGTAAAGTTGTTTACATTTTTACCGTATTTTCTACATTTTTATTCTGGCAACCACTGCTGCCAATTTGTTTTCGTAAAAATAACAAAATTTTCCTTTTTTTCCATGCAAAATGCAATCACAGTAACATACTCTTGTGTTTAATTCCTTTTTTGAAACCAAGATACTTTTTACAAATAGAGAATATAAAATGTAATTTGGAAATTTGAATTTAGGTGTTTCCTAATCTTACTGATGAATTTAAAGCATTGCTCAACAATCCTGATAAAAAAAATATTTGCACGTTTTACTTTTTTGTTGAGGTCTATTACATTTGGTCATTAGATTTGCTAAGACTTAAAAAGAAACAAAATGTACTGAAAATGTAACCCAGTTTCAAAATATCTGCTAACTGTGAAGCGAAATTCAAAGTGAAGAATCACTCCAATACAAAGACGTCTTTACATACATTTATTTTACTCAACCTTTTCCCTTTAAACACAGCAAATGTTTATCATTTGTAGATAATAAAACATTATTAAAAAATATAGCACCTAAAACAGAAAACTATGTAATCACTTTTTTTTTTGCAAAAGATTAACAAAGAACAAAGAAACCTTAAAACTAAACTGCTTGCAATGTTGCTTACAGTGTTTACACGCCTCTCCATTTAAAATCTGACCGTTGCTGAGGTTAGGACTCTTGGGTTCAAGATGAGACGAGATTTGCCCTTCTTGTCCACTCTGGTCCCTCTCTCTGGGTTGATGGAGAAAAAGCATCTTCAGAAAGAGAGAAAAAAAAGGGTCAAAGTTAGAAAGTAATGTGCAAGTCATTACTAATACACACTCGATGAAAGGGCTCACTTTAGAAAAATATTAAGTTTGCGGTTCCAGTATTCTAGAGCAGGGGTGCTCATTACGTCAATCGTGTTACCCAATAAACCGCGGGACATCAAAACTAAATACTCAAAAAAATACAAATATATTACATTTAAAACATTGCCGTCAGGGAATAATCCTCCTCACCATGATGTCACTTGATTGACATGAACAATGGCCAGTCAAACATCCTCTGATACATGTCTCTGCACATGCGTGTTCAACTACACTGAGTGCCAGATGTGTGATCGACTGGCAAATTGTGGCTGACATGGGAGAGAGCCTCTATTGGCCCAGCTGTGTGACAGGTCCCAGCAGAGGGTCAGTACGACCCGCAGGAGTGTTTATTCATCCTTAATTGGAAGCGAGACAGAGATGCCCCGTTTGATCAAGCCGTCCTGTCATGGCGACTGCTGGGAAGTCCGCAGTTCCCGCCCAAGGGATCCGAGCCCGCTCAGGCAGCAGCGTCGTCCAGAAGCATGTGCTTCTCAAGCCCTGCCCAAGGACCGGGGCCCTGGCTGGGCTGCACGGCGTGTACTCTGTCGCCACCACTTCTCGCCGCCAGCCCCGCCACCCATTACAAAGCCTGAGTGAGCGACAGTGACCCCCCCCCACCTCCTTCCCATACGGTCTGGCTTCTGGGGGACACCTGGTTGATCCTACCAATAGCATATGCTTGTCTCAAAGTTAAAAGTAAAAAAATGAGCACCAGATGCAGAGTTTTTCTTTTCCCCGTCTTAAGAAAGGTGTGAATGTTCAGTGTCAGACTCCTAACCGTAGATGTAGCTGTTAATGCGCTTTATTTAGTCTAGACAGGCCTGGGGTCAGTCACTCAAAAAAGAAAAAAAAACTAGAACAGAACACACACAGAAGCTGAGCGGAGCCGCTGACATGATACGATTCAACAAGTTGTCAAAGGGAAATTGCTGGAAACTTTTTATCATGTTGTTATCTTACATGTTAATCTAAATGTATCCATTCAATTTTAAATCTGATTTTCACGATTAGTATGTGTCTTTAAGCACATAAATGATCATTTTAATTTTATATATATAGATCTTTTGTAGCTTGTAGTGTCAAACGTAACTCGTATGCTGACAAAGTGTGAGTACCCCTGTTCTAGAGCAATCAAAATCTGTAAAATTATAACTTGAAGTTAAAAAGACAAACCTCTGTAAAAACTCCAAAGTTAATGTCAGCTCCGGTGGATAGTGGATGTTGAAGCTCTAGTAGTTTGTGAAGATCATGCATAGCAGAGAGATGAGGGAAGCAATGTTGGCCTGCACAAGGTTTCCATCCAGACATAGCATGAACTTTCTTGCAGAAAGGCAGGAATGCCCTAAAAATGAGGAAGAGTAGAAAAAAAAGGTTAGGTTTATGTAATTTTAAAAACCCAAGGCTTGATTTAATACACCTGTGGCCAGACCAAGTGATTCAGATACCTGATTCTGGATTCTGGGTGGGTTAGCAAATACTTTTAGGTTTGGATACACTGATATAGTGTATCCAAGCATTCCTTTGTTTAAACTGCCTCTCGCTAGCTTACAGCTCCTCACAACCACAAGCTAACATTAGCATAGCAAAAAAAAAAAAGTGTTAACAATATTGGAGCTATCCATTGGTACAGTTTTGAGCTAGATGAAATTTTGTCAGAGCAGGGAGACGTTGGCTCGCCCATCGCAGTTGCCGTGTCACAAACACAAGCTTTTTTAAACTGCTCCACGAAGGAGCAAGAACAAGATTTTCCAATGGAGTGGGTCTTTCAAGACCCCCCTTTTTTGGTGTTTTTAACAGGTTCTTGTAGCCTTTTTCTCATGATGAAGAATATATATAAAATAGTTTAAGATTAAATTTTGGCTTCTGAGTATTTATTTATTCAAATTGTGTTGGATGAGGAGCAGATAAAAACCCGGTGTTTGAAAAAGCGATGGGTGGGTAAAAGTCTTCCACTCAAATTCAGAATTCTCCACTTACAGAAAAAAAGATCCATGTTGGTCTTCATTTTTCTCATCTCAGCTGTCATTTGGATCAAAACTGTATGGCTGCATTGCTCCAATGTTGTTCACCATTTTTTGCTAAACTAATGTTAGTTTTGGCTTATAGTTTAAACAAAGGGTTGAGGGGAAATTAGTGAAAGGCTAACTTTCATGCAAACAGTTTCAGCCTCAACTCAGAAGCAAATTTCTAATGAGCTACAGCTTCTCTGCAGAACATATGTCTTAATAAACCACAAAGCCTTAAGTTATTTTATTAAAAGCAAGAAAAGCCATTTTAATGAGACTTTAATGGAAGGAATTACTTCTCAAGAAAAATACGACCTATGTATTTCTATATACATTTTGTGAGTTTCCCTACTAAAACTGCATATTGGTTTATCTCTATTCACAGATTGATCAAACAGATTGGAGATACAACTAGTGAAAAATATTCACACACGTAATAAGAAGTCATGACTTGACAACTGAGTCACAGATCTGTTTTACCATCATCAATTATTTGCACCTGCCAGTATAAAAAAATTAAAATTGATTACTTACCGCATACTACAACAATTAGGAGTCAAATTCACGTCATCTGTCTTTACTTCTTCTGGAAGGCAGACGTCATCCACATGGCAAAACATTGCATCTTCCTTTTCATCCAAGTCGGGCAGCAGCAGATCACTGCATGAGTGACATCAGAAAGTTAGTAACTGTTTTATTGAACACTACACACATATTTTCCAATCATTGTGAATATTCTATTTTTCCTGGACATAAGCAGTAAATACATCACATTAAATGTGTTTTTAAAACCAGTCACTGGACATGATACAAAGCAACCCTCCCTTATGAGGTCTTTAAAATTACAAGCTCTTTGACAGTATGAAGTTGACACAGGTCAAAAACCCATTTTAAATCTATGCCAACACAAGAGGAATTAGCTTTAGTGTGGGCAAACTGTGAACCTGATAAAAATGGGCCTTAAAAGCAGCATAAGTAGTACATGTTCGCTTACAGTTTGGGCCATGGCGCTTAAAAAACACTATTAGGTTAATTTCTGTGAACATTACAATACAATGCAAATCCCCTTAATGTTGCTTATATTCAACTGCAAAACTGACATGTAATCATATTTACCAACTATAGTCCTTCAGGAAAGGCCCAATAACTGCACCTGAAAAGCCAAAACAAGAGAGAGAAAAAATTAACAATTAATAATATGCAGAACTGTACAAAGACAAAATTGTTTAAGAGAAATTGACATATTTACTGTCAGAACATTCCCCTGTGCTAACTTCCTGAGTTTTCTATAAATTCTTGGTGTGTCCTGGATAACAACCCTTCAATTTGAAGCAGAAAAAATACAATAAATACATCTTAATTTAGTCAGTCAAATAAAAAATGAAAATATGTAGATTTTAGACTTTTCTATAAAATCGCAGTCATTTGACAACTCTCAGAGCCCAATATTTAAAAATATAACTTTTCTCAACACTAATGCATATGAACTTCACCTCTCTACTACAAAAAAAAAAAAAAAAAAAAAAAAAAAAAAACCTCATAAATACTATTACAGAATATCATTACATTTTTTCTCAGCTAAAAAGAAGAACGTGTCATAAATCCCACATATCTGTGGAGTTTTCTACGAAGCTTCTGTTTGTGAGGCTGAAACAAACGTTAGCGCCACATTTACAGCATGACTGCATGTTAAGCTAACATCGACGGTCTGCAGCAGAACAGTACACGGAAACGATCACAAACCTGTTAGCATCGTATCTATTAGCTAAAGTAGCGTCAGTCCACAGCATTAGAAAAACAAACACATCAGATTAACCTCAGCAAAATATCATAATATTAGCGTTTTATAGAGTTTGGAAGGAACAGAAAAACTTACCGCACGCAGATCTCTTCTGGTGTGGCTGTCAATCACGTATGGAAAGTTCCAGCAGGAGGGCGGACTGTGCGCTCTTGTTGGTCCAATCAGCAAGCAGAAGCAGACTAAGCTGCACAGCGATAGGGGCAGATGAGGCGCCTAAAATTTGAAATTAGACACTAACCCCGTTTTCTGGAGGGAATGTTGCAGTGTAATTCCTGAGTTAAGGTAACGACTAATCGATCCCATATGTAAAAAACAAAGGAACTATTGCATTTAAATAAGCAAAAGTGACAAATTAATATTTCACTACAGTAAAAAAAACTGTTTTTGAAAATTACAATTGTTTTTTGTTTGTTTGTTTTTACTCTCTGCATTCATTTCTATGTTTAATGAAAAATGCCAAATGTTATTTAGAGCAAAGATAAAGTAACTATTAATAATTGCCATTTGTAACGACAAATTAATGTTACACTACATTAAATAAACAGTTCTGTTCAATATAGGATTTTTGTTTGCTTGTTTTTATCCTTTTTATTAATTTCCTTTTTTTTTTTTATAAAAATGCCAAATCATGTTATTCAGACAGGCCGTGTTTATTTTAGGTAAACATGTTTAATGAGAACTAGTTAACAGCCACATCTTTATGACTAAAAATTAACTCGAAGTCTGCATTTTTTTGGCCAATTCTGATCCACCCACCCATCTATCCATCAATCTTCTGCTCATCTGGGGACCAGGTTGCAGAGGCAGCAGTCTAAGCAAAGATGCTCAGACTTCCCTCTCCCCAGCCACTTCCTCCAGCTCGTAGAGGGGGACCACACGGCGTTCCCATTCCAATTGAGAGACATAGTCTCTCCATTGCGTTCTGGGTCTTCCCTGGGGCCTTTGCCCATGCCTGGAAAACCTCCATAGGAAGGTGTCTGGAAGGTATCCAGACCAGATGCCTGAGCCACCTCAATTGGCTCCTCTTGATGTGGAGGAGCAGCGACTCTACTCCGAGATCTCTGGGTGACCAAGCTTCTCACCCCATCTCTAAGGAAGTGCCCAGCCACCCTGTGGAGGAAGCTCATTTCAGCTGCTTGTATTCAGAACCTTGTTCTTTTAGTCATGTCCCAGAGCTCATGATCATGTAGATGAGTATAGGAATGAAGATTGACTGTTAATTTAAGAACTTTGTTTTCTGGCTTAGCTCAGTCTTCACCACAACAAATCAGTATACTGACTGCTTATCTGCGGATGCCACTCCATTCTGCCTATAGATCTCACGCTCCGATCCTCCCTTACTCGTGAACAAGACATCAAAATATTTAAACTACTCCACCTGGGGCAGAAGCACTCCACCCATCCAGAGAGGGCAAACTACCTTTCGCCGATCAAGAACCATGGCCCCAGATTTAGCTGTAAAGCGGTCTCAGACTTAGCACCACTATGTCTGAGAACCTCATCCCAGCTGCTTCACTCTCTGCTGCAAACCGCTCCAATGCATCCTGAAGGTCCTGTCTTGATGAACCCAACAGGACAACATCATCTGCAAAGGGCAGAGAAGAAATCCTGTGGTCCCTGAACTAGATCGCCCTCTGGCCCTGGCTACGCCTGAAAATTCTGTCCATAAAGACTATGAACAGAACCAGTGATAAAGGGCAGCCCTTTCTCACCAATAAAGAGCTTTTTGCCCTTTATCTGACCTGTTCCACCGGACAGGTCAGATAAAGGGCAAAAGCTGTGGCCCCGGCTGTTGAGGATGCAAAAGCCCAGGCCACAGCTCGCTTGGACTGCCGGCATCCCTTACTTCTCATCCCTTACTTTTGGTGTCCACCACCGGGTTCGGAGGTTGCCACCACAAGCGGCCCCAGAGTCATTGCGACCACAGCTCCAAACAGCAACAGAGACAGTGGAGGTTGAAAAATTGGTCCACTTGCACAAACTCATGTTCCTTCCCGTCCATAGAGGTGACATTCCATGGCCCTAAAGTCAAGCTCCATGACCGGGGTTTGGGCCACTGAGGAACCCGCATCCAACTGCCACCCAAACTACATTGCCCGGCCCCTTTTGAGCTCTCCTTTTTATCCCTTCTCATGCGGGCACCCCTGAGGTTTCTTCGTTTTTTCCGGAATCCGGTTTTTTAGGAGTTTTTCCTTACCGCGAAGGGGGTCTAAGGGCAGGGATGCCAATATAGCTTAGTCAGTTCGTTAGTTTATTTTACTATTTAAGCCCATCAAGACGACTGTTGTTGTGATTTTGGGCTACACAAATAAAAATTCAATTGAATTGAATTGAATCCTGCAGGTGGATGGGCCACTGGAGAGTAATCCCGCATCGTTTTTTCGGGATGGACTTGATCGGGTCCATGAGAGAAGCCTGTAACCCCAGGCAACAAAGGGGACTTTGGTTTAAAGCAAGTTACAGTCATGAATTTTTAGATTTTATAGCAAATCAGTGCCTATTTATCTTGTTTAAAGTGCAAAAATTACTATTTGTGAAAATCTATGTAGTGCAACAGCCGTCCACCCTGTTTATCTAACAATTTCCTCCTGCTAAAAGCATTTCAGTTCCTTATTAGGGGATCCTAATGAGCTGACTATTCCAGGCACATTTCCTGTAGATTACTCCGCTATCCTCAAAAACAAATAACAAAAACAAAAAAACAAAAAAAAAAGGAACCCTGGCAGGACAAAGGGAAATGGGAAACTTTGTTGGGTTCATCCAAAATCCACCACCAACAAAAAATGCTTTGTTTTGACTGAGCTTTAATAAAATCTAAACACTGACTTAAAACAAAACAAAAAAATTAAAGAAGGGGCTTAGCCTGCCCCAGTAAACTAGGTAATTGGGAATTGGTTTTGCCCAAATGCAGAGGTATAGGTAAATGTTTAGTGTATAAAGACCATGATTAAAAAAATGTATTAACAACTAATCACTAATATACTTATAAAAGTGTGGTCTCACGAAAACAAAAAATACATTAGCAACGAAAAACATTTACACACAGTAATGTTTTTTCTTAACAAAGGACAAATGTATTTTTCACATATTTATGCTGTTGGTGGCATGAGATTATATTGTTTTCCAAATGACAAATCAACTGTGTTTATTTTATGGTGACCCGTATATTTTACAAGGAAATATCTACATATTTAACATGTTTTTATTGTTAAAATAACAAGGATATTTACTTATTTTAAATGCTACATATGCACGTAAAAAATACACAATTTTGTTTTTTTCTCAATTACAGTAAAATTATGTTGGTATTTTACAAAATTGTACTGTAAATTTTACGGACTTTTTTTACAGTGTGGCATATACTTGTATAGCTCTTTACTATACATAGAAGGCCAAAAGCACTTTATAGGTTTGATGGTTGCTACGCGCTGAACACTGGTGCCAAGGTATAACCACCAGGAGCAACGTGGGGTTCAATATATTACCCAAAGATACATCAACACATGAGAGGACAAGCCAGGACTAGAACCTGCAATCTTCCGACCTGAGGTCAACCACTTTTCCTCTGCACCAGAATTACCTAGTAAAACAACTTGTTAGCTCTAAATGTGCATTTGGATCTCATTTTAAAGGACTGCCTAGTCATTTATTTCTTATATTTATTATGTGCACTATCTGAATTGTTATATGCAAACAGCCTAAATGTGTGATTGCTAAGTTCAAGCACACGACTAGTGTTGTTAGATGACATAACATTTGATCAAGAGTGTCAAGATCTAAAATAGTAAGAAGGAATTTAAAAAAATTGTGTTGATGCAGAAATATCCCAAGAATTTCCAAGGGAGAAGCAGAAGAGAAATCAGTTCAATGAAATATAAGGGAAGCAATGAAAAGGAAGTAAGGAAATGCTAAACTGCAAGGAAGATGTTTATAGATGGGCCTGCAAAAGAGGAGAGAAGATGCTATCTGCAGTGGAGTCCAACACAGTATCTCAGGATGTTTGTGTCAGAGCGCAAGAAGAACCCTTGAATGACACGGCGTGCTCTGTAATAAGAAAGAGCAGGTTATTTTTAGATCCTTGGTCCTTATCACACCCCACAGCTGGCGAGAGTCTCCGAGAAAAGGTAAAGAAAGATCGCTAATAACCTTCAATGTTCGGTGGAGGAGGATAAAGACAAGGAAACAAGAGCATAACATTTGCAGTCCGTGCCTCAGAGTAAACCCCAGACTTCTGATTGTGCTTTGAAAAAAACTAAAAAAGGACATGAAAGAAACATTTTCCTTTTATTGTCAACTCTTAGATTAACATTTATGGGAATGTGTTGTATGGTGTTTGTGTCATATGCCTGACGTTATAAATAAAGCCAGCAAGTCTGTTTCATGCTTGAATGCATCTCCAGGAGACGGTCTCATGTTTTTCCATTTTAGCTTTGATTTAAATATACATTTATATGAAGATTCAGCTTATCAGATCCTTAAAAATAAATGTGGAAATGTTTTTTCTTTTTTTTAAATTCAACATAAAACTTGAATGGATTAAAGAGGTTCTGTTTCATTTGTAGAGGAAGATCAGAGAGTTCTGATTAATTGAGAAAAGTAATCAGCATTTATTGTTCTCCCGTGGTAAGTTAGTCGGAAAGACTACAGGGAATTTTTATTTAACTCATTTAGGGAACAATATGTGGTGAATCAGTTGCTATTACTTTTGTAATTATGCACGCATGTGGATTCATCAACACAACATTAACACATTTTCTATTGTGTTTTTTTTCCCAAGTTTTCTTCACCAGTGTTTTGTTTAAAATTACATAAATCCCACTTGGTATTTTAGTGTGTTTTACCGCTGTCAATAAATTAAAGTACATGTTCTTTTAGTTTGATAGTTTTTTTCCACAATGCGTGGCCAAAGATGCTAATCCAGGATGCAATTGGAACTGTGTGTCACATTTTAGTGCTCTTACAGTCTGTGCTGATTGATGCAGTCGTCAAGAGAACTGAAGACATGACTTGGGAGTGCAAGACGTTGATATAATAAAGCAACACCTTCATTTGAGGTGAGATACTGCAGCTAAAAGGAAACACCATAATGGTCTAAAAACTCAGACATGATGGTGACATTTTGTTATTCATAATGGTAAATGGTAAATGGCGTATACTTATATAGCGCTTTCTACCTTCTTTCGAAGGCCCAAAGCACTTTACAGTCACAGTCCCATTCACCCATGCACACACACATTCACACACACATTCACACACTGGCGGCGGCTCCGCTGTCGAACACTGGCGCCAACCTCCCACCAGAGGCAAGGTGGGGTTCAGTGTCTTGCCCAAGGACACTTCGACACAAGGGCGTGCAAGGCGGGAATCGAACCTGCAATCTTACGATCATGAGTCGACCGCCCTACCACTGCACCACAGCCGCCCGTGATTATTTTGAATCTGCAACATAAAATGTATGCACAATAATTAGTTTTGTACATGCAGAAGTAAGGGCATTTTTACAGCAAAAACGTCACATGAAGAAATGAATCAATGTTAGGTATGGATACAGACCAAAGGTTAACTCACGTCAGTTACAGTGACTGTTACAGTTCTTGTCAAAACATATTTGTATTAGGCTTTATTTTAGATTTTGTATGCATTATTCTGCTTTTTTTATTCCTTTGATGTTGTGCAAAACTTTTTTTAAATGAATGGGCAGGTTAAACACACTTTTTAAGTGTATTTTTCATATCATGTGGATACAAAACACAAAGTAGTATAAACCAAAGAATACACCAGTGAGGAAATGTATTTGATATTAATGTAAAATAAAAAAAATATATATTTTTTTCTTTTGACAGCATAGACATGGAAGAAAAAGAATTAAAAAGTAAAGAAGGAACATAACAGATGTATAGGGGGCTTCAAAGCAGAGTGGATGAGAAACCCTATAGAGCTGGCAGTGTCTGTTTGGGTTCTGCAGTGATTTATGAGGCTTAACTAATCAAAGCTGGAGAACAAATATAACTTTTAATACTTTTCAAAATGATATGGTTCATTTGAGGTAGGTTTGTTGCAAGGTCAGAGGAGTGACAGTGAGTCAGAAGTAGCTAAAGGGACTGGCAGGACAAAGTGTGAAAGAGTGAAAGCCAACAATTTCAGACTTTGGGTGAAATTTGTCTCAGTTTTACCTTTTTGTCCTCTTGATGTTTGACTTTTTAAGACTTTTCTTTCTTTACAATTCTAGAGCATAGGTTAAGTTTTGTTAAATATTTTTACTGAGCCACTTGCAGGACATGGATAATTTGCAAAACTGAAGAAATATGTTAGAATTTGTCAGAATTATACATTAAGCTGGCTATCTTGATCCTACAAACAATGTATTTTATCATCCAGACTTTTAAAACTGTATGACTTGTGGATTTTTATACTGCGCAACTTCTATACAGAGCTGGGGGGGATCATTATCCAAAAACAGTTCTTAGAAAAGGAAGGAGGCTAGAAACTGAGGGGATGTACGAACTTCCAGATCAAATAGACAAGAACCACAAAAAAAAGTTTCTGTGTGTGGCACTAACTTTCAAACAGGTTGATAAGTTCAAACAATGTTTAAATTAACATAAAGAAACTCTGATTTGATATGAAGATAAGAGGAGTTAAGGATCAACAGGTGTTTAAATAATTCCAAATGCATGTTTAAACTTGATTTTGGTAACATAATCGAAGCTCTTTTAATGACAAGCAAGGAGTATTACATTCTGTAATGTGCAACTAATGATGACTGAAATGTTTTAACTAGCTATCTATTTTCTTTACTTAATCAGCAATGTGTAGCAATGATTACTGGTTTAATGTGATAATGTGTTCTAATGATGATAATCAATGATTATGACATATCTGTTACACGGTGTGTAACATTTCTGTAATAAGTTTGATAAATCTGTGTGATTTTTTTAATGTATTGACTACAATTAATGCTTGAAATGAAAATAAATCAAATCAGAATAGGACAGAAGTATGCTAGATTCTAACATTTTTACCCTAAAATTATCCACCAAATCCGGTTTACCTGCAAAGTAGAGGATGACACAGGAGTGGATTTTTACTCCTGTCCAGTCCCAATCCCAGCCCAAAGTTTAAAAAATAATCATGTCCCATTCCACTGGAACACCCTTACTTTCAGAGCTAGCTTTAATTACTAACTATCACTGCCGATCCTAGTTCTTTAACTAGTTAGTAGGCTTTTGCTGTCACATCAGCTTCCTTGCCATCCTTTCTTAAATGACAAGACAACTGACATCTTTTAAAGCTAGGATATCACAAAGGAACGTCGGGATACTGGCTCTCGAGGCCTGTTATTGCCCATCCCTGCTTTCTGGGTATCCTGTCTGAGTTTTAATTTTGTTGAGGCTTCATTCTTTTTTTTTCTTTCATGTATGTCAGTGTATCTAAAAGATGGAATGTTTGCCTTTGTTCACATGAGTTTAGTTCCAAAAACAACAATTTAAACAACTGCCCTACTTAAGTAATATGCTTGCAACTATACATATGCTCAATGTTTTCTAACCAGTGCAAAAAAATAATGACAGCTGTTATCCAGATGCTATTTTTCGGATCTTAAAGTTGTGAAAATTTCAATGGTAGAAAGTTTAGATGATATCATGATACGTACACACCAGGTATTTCAAGATTGAGCTAAATGGGCATTCCTGAATGTGCTTTCTGGTCTGTCACTACCCAATACTAGCTCATGTATTTATAGTTGGAAGAGTCTTGTTCCAGGCTTTTTTTTTTTAAACAGCTCTATTAGTATATGTGGAAGCCTTGGTATCACATAATTCTGGGCGGGGACAAACTGCAATTATTTCATGATCAATTTTTCAAAGATTTGGTGCTTTGAAGACGACGCTACTCATACTTCAGTACCAAATCAAAGTCCCTGACTGGTCAAAGTTTGACTTGGTTACTTTCAACGTGCCTTTAATGGCCGTGCATTTTCCTCATAAATGGACTTAAAACACAGTGTTACATGAACGCAGAAGCCCATATGTGCATGTTGACATGGACTTTTCATTGGGAGTGGTCGCATTTTGGAGCCTGGTGTGAAGATAGGATAAGACTGACAACAATGTTTTATTTAGATAAAGGATTTGGGGTTTAGTTATTATTTGTTGCTGTGAAACACAAATAAAAAAGATGGTCTGACTGCCTGACCTGACTTTTTAAAGTCTCCAGCTGTGTCTAATAAATTGTAGCCACTGTCTGTGAAGCAAAAGTGGAGCAATCAGGGACACTGCTTTTGAACATGACACACTGGGAGAGAGCAAAAGTGCACAATAGAGACAAATGGGAAGGGTGATAACTTGTTTCAGCTATCAAAAATAAAACTACAACCCAGGTTCGTATCCCGACTGGGGCAAATATCCAGTTGCAGTCTCACAGAAAGGGCTAGACCCGTGAAACTAAAATCCAATTAACAGCCCATGTACAACAGAGAAGCTCCTGGCATCATAGCATCAGGAACCAATGAACATTCAGGAGACCAGGTTTCATGGCAGAAACTTAAAGATTTTAATGAACAAACTTGTGAATATAAAACCTGTAAAACAATAGAGAAACAAAGAATTTAACAAAGCAGCTAACATGAAAAAGATTACCTGAGCCTGCCGTAACTGACAGGGGAAAAACCTGCTAACAGATAGAACATGCCACAAACCAAGTACAAATGTCTGAGATCAAACAAAGAAAATCAAGGACATACATAGATGCAAAGATGAGCAGGCACATGGATCAATTCATTGAAGTGCCCTGGAAAGGGTTTGGAAGGAACACCAGGGGAGTAAAGCACCAGACTGCTCATAGTGCTTTAAAGACTAAATCTAAGTACACACCACCCTTAGCAACTTGTGTTCAAGCAACTGCTTTCTATGTAAGCACCCTTACACTCGCATCTGCTTTCAAAACACTCACATTCATGCATAACTGCAATTTTTAAAGACCATTTTCAGGCTCTTGTACAAACCGGGCATTCAATGAACGCGTGCTGACAGCTTAACCAGCTGAACTTTCGACTGCTTAAACACCAAACAGGTGAACTCTGACCAATCATAGAGTAAAATATGGAATTGCTATCTAGTTGAAAAGAGATCACATAGCAGAGAAGCATTTACTAGTAAGTTGCTCTGTCTCCCTGAATAGCAAACACAAAGTCCAGGCTATCAGCAGCTACAGCGGGGAAAATAAGTATTGAACACGTCAACATTTCTCTCAAAAACATATTTCTAATTGAGCTATTGACACGAAATTTTCACCAGATGTCGGCATCAACCCAAGTAATGCACACATAGAAAGAAATCCAAAAATTTATGTCCATAAATGAAGTTATGTGTAAGAAAGTGAAATGGCACAGGGAATAAGTATTGAACACATGAAGAAAAGGAGGGGTAAAAAGGTCTGGCAAGCCAAGAAAGCAGCTGAAGTTTGTCAGTATTCAGAAGGTAACCTGTCCCCTATTAGTGCAAAGTAATATCAGCTGGTATAGTCCTGATTGATGCCTTTTAAAAAGGTTTCTCACCTGCAAGGTGTTAGACAAGACGCATTGCATGATGGGTAAAAGCAAAGAGCTGTCCAAAGACCTACGCAACCTTATTGTTAAAAAACACACTGAAGGCATTGGTTACAGGCTCATTTCTAAACTTCTGAAAGTTCTAGTGAGTACCATTGGGGCCATCATCCGGAAGTGGAAAGAACACGGCATTACCATAAACCAGCCACGGCCAGGTGCTCCTCGCAAGATTTCAGACAGAGGAGTCAGAACAATCATCAGAAGGGTTCTCCAACAGCCCAGGACCACTTGTGGAGAACTTCAGAAAGACCTGGAATCAGCAGGTACCGTTGTTTCAAAGAAAACAATAAGTAATGCACTCAACCGCCATGGCCTCCATGCACGCACACCACGCAAGACTCCATTTTTGAAGAAGAAGCATGTTGAAGCTCGTTTGGAGTTTGCGACACAACATTTGGATAAACCCATGACATTCTGGGAGAAGATACTCTGATCAGATGAGACCAAAATTGAACTCTTCGGATGTCATAAGACACAACATGTTTGGAGGAAAAATGGCACCGCACATCACCCCCAAAACACCATCCCAACAGTCAAGTTTGGAGGTGGGAGCATCATGGCGTGGGGCTGTTTTTCAGCATGTGGTACTGGTAGACTTCATATCATTGAAGGAATAATGACTGGAGAAAAGTATCGAGACATTCTTGATCAGAATCTGCTGTCATCTGCCAGGGTGCTGAAGATGAAAAGAGGGTGGATCTTTCAGCAAGACAACGATCCCAAGCACACAGCCAAGGTAACACTCAACTGGTTGAAGAAAAAGAAAATAAAGCTGCTAGAATGGCCCAGTCAATCACCAGACTTGAATCCAATTGAAAATCTATGGAAAGAACTGAAGATCTGGGTTCACAGAAGAGACCCCCGGAACCTTGAAGATTTGAAGGCAGTTTGTGTGGATAAATGGGCCAAAATCACACCTGAGCAATGTATTCGACTGGTTTCGCCATACAGGAGGCGTCTTGAGGCTGTAATCACCAACAAAGGTTTTTGCACTAAGTATTAAATACATTTCAGTAAGCGTGTTCAATACTTATTCCCTGTGCCATTTCACTTTCTTACACATAACTTCATTTATAGACATAAATTTTTGGATTTCTTTCTATGTTCTATGTTTTTTGAGAGAAATGTTGACGTGTTCAATACTTATTTTCCCCGCTGTATGCCTTGTGTGTCTGCTGGCGTAAGAGGCTTCCCAAAAGAGGAAATAGAGGTCACTGACATACAGACAAGGAAGCTCCCTACAGTCCTTGGAGCGTTTCATTCCAAATCCCTGAGGCTGTTCACTAAATTGATGGAGGAAGGTCAAAGGCAAGTAAAAAAAAACACTATCAAAAACGTAGCAACAAAGATCTAGGAATATATAAAGTAGACACCTTTAAGTGATGACATGATTGGTAAAAGCTTCAGACAGCAGAAACTCAAGAGTAAGAGAGGAAAGAGCAGAAATCCTCATGGAAAGAAAAACCCTTCCATATACATACATGTATGTACCACCAACAAATGAAAGCAGTGACTTATATCAGGCAGTTTTCCAGTGGTTAAACAAAACTGAAAGACAGTTCAGACACACTGATCATAGAAGGGCAGAAGCAGGCTCTAAAGCACAGGATTAATAGAGGCCAGGATCTACCACAACAGACCACAAAGGCAAAGATGGTCCTGGGAAAATCCAGCACGTGACAGCAGTGTGTACAATGCTATCTTGAAATGTCTTATTTACTGTGAATACAAAAAGTTCAGTTTACAGAGAAACTACTTGAACTTAACCAAGCAAAAAGATACTTGTCTTTGTAAAAGTAGAAGTTTACTTTTTCAGTATTTCAGTCTGAAAGAATATTTTTTTCTCCAGCTGAATTAAGTTTTACTGTCTTGGGTTTGTTCCATTAAATCCAAAGGTCTCGTTTCATTGTTTGGGGTCACAATGGAACTGGAAGCTATGCCAGCGCTGTGACTAATTCATTTTGCAAAATGCTAATAGATCGTTTGTGGATTCATATTGATTAAACTGCATTTTTTAACTGCATCAGCTCTACTCTTTTGACATCATTTAAATAAGGAGTTTTTGGCATGATCTTGCTGATTAAATAAATAAATAAATAAATAAATAAATAAAACACATTTGTACTTGGGCCCTCTTTTAGAGAGCAGAGTAAACAGAGGACTTGCAACTTTTTTCTTCTTCATTTCTATTCAGACAAACTCAAACCACCCATGAAAAGCTTCAGTCTGTTAGTGACCACATCAAAATGAGTCATTTTCCTAAAAATGAATAAGCTCTGCTGGAGGACAATCACATTGACATCTCAGGGCTGAGGCGACCTCTCTCTTATATGTCCTCACATCATAAGAAACATCTGGAAAATGTTTTCTTCTTAGACTAACAGTAATACTTTGATTCAAATACATTTATCATGTGTTTTTATGTTGGTTAATTTTCTTTCTTAATCTGAAGTAGTTGTGTTATTCTTTCTCCAATGCATTGAAATCCTATCTCTAGGTTAAAATGTTTTCTGAGTTTCTTTTATAGTTTTTCTCAAATGCTAAGACACAAAAGCCAATCCCCTAAACCAAATGACCAGTTGTCTAAACACATTTCCTCAATCTAGCCATCATTTTCCAATATCATAAATGCATTTTACATGAAGACACAATTCACAAAACACAATCCTCCATTCTCATAAATCTTAACGCATTTTTTTGCTAAAACACAAGTTGCAAAAGAACTCCGCTCATAAACTCAAATGTAAGCTCATGTGATGCAAAATGCTTGCCACAGTCAGCAATATTTGAACACAATGAACACACTCATTCATTACACACAACTCAAAATTGAAGACAGTTGTTGCTAATGCTGCGAGCACATATATAAAAGCAAATTCAGAGAGCACAGTTTGATGAAGATTCCAAACAAACACAATGGATGAAGGCAGAGTCAGGGGAAGAGGAGTTTGAGTCAGAGAAGGGAGAAGAGCTGGCCATGGAAGAAGAGGAGGAGGCCAACAAGAGAGAGGAGGAGGTCCAGGAAGGAGAGCAAGACAACCTCGCACTATAATTACGGACGAGATACGACCAACAGTCATTGACCATGGCATGACAATGGCTGAGGAAGGACTAGGAGTCCATCCAAACCTGAGTAGGTTCAGCAAAGTGGCTGTAATATTAATCTAGAGGAGCCAAAAGACATCCTCCTGGAACACCAACAAACCATCTTAGGCCCGCACATCACATTAATGTGATCATTTGTGACAATGTAAGCTTCCACAGAACAAACCAAATCAGAGAGTACGCAGTTCACCATCAACAGTAACCCCTTCTTAAACGTCTGTCTGCCATCCTACTCCCCTTTCCTGAAATCTATAGAAGAGTTCTTCTCATCATGGAGATTGAAGGTTTATGACAGACACCCATACACTAAATGATGCCCCACAGGGATTGCGGTGTGTGTGTGGTGTGAATAAAGTAAATAAAATAACTTCACACCCTGATCATGTGTTTAAGAGTATTGTTGTGTGCAATAGATTCTCTTTTTGCACTGAGTTGTGATACAAGTAGTGTACATGCAGCTTTACTATAGACTTATACTCTTCATATGAAACTCACGCTTCAAAATGCCTAATCCTCTGCAGAGATCTAAGAGCATCCATTACTGGAAAATTTCTAAAAATATGCATTGATAGTTGTGAAACAAAGAACCTTCTCACAAATTGAGCTTTGTGTTTTCAATTGTTTTGCTGTGTGTAATGATGTGTATAGTGTTTACATTTTTGAAAGCTTCGAGCTGCTTTTTTGCTGTGAAAGTTTTGAAGTGAGACGGTGTGGTTGTGTTTGTGTAGCTTTAGAATAAGGTGTTGTGTTTAAACATTGGGGAAAATGGGGGACAAGTTTGTGAAATGTGTTTTAGCATTTAAGAAAAACTGTAATATTTACAATACTAGACTCTACTTTCTGAGGTGTAAATCTAATAGTACTTTTTTATCATGACTGGTCTTATTCTACCATCACCATTGTGGCTTTATCCCTTTATTTTCTGCAACTCATAGGTGAATTTCTAACAAACTATTGCAAGCTCTGTAGAAAGTAGCTCCTAAAAAAATCTTTTTGTTGTTGTTGTTGCTAAAAATGACATAATCATCATTAAAATACCACTAGGAACACTTTTACAATAGATCAATAGTTGATTAATCTGTCATGCTCTAAGGCTATAATCAGATACCTTAACATTAATGTATTGCCAAATGTATAGCTGCATGCAACTTTTTTCTTAATTGCCATTTGAATCATACATTAAAACACATTGCTGGACAGTTAATAATATATATTGATGGGTTAATGTTTTTATACTTTTCTTTCTTCACTTAAGCATATTATATCCACTCACTGCAAATGATAATAATATGAGATATAATATATTTATATTAGGTCAGTGGAAACAATTTACAGAGGAAAAATATGTAATAAGTAATTATACTTGATTATTACAACTAAAAACTGTGTTCCTTTATGTGATTTCATGGTGACAAAATTATATTTTTCTTCCATGGTTTTATACCTTATAGAATTTGTAAAATATTGAGCAGCTTTTGCATTTATTTAGCTGATACTAAATAACAGGTTGCTTATCTGGTAGAGAAACTATTTGTCTCTCAGCTAAAGTCCTGGTGGTTTAAAGATGTGGGACAGAAAGTGCAGAGCAAAAATGTTGCTTTTTGAAATTCTCACGTTTTTGGTGATCTGTGTTTCACTGTACCTCGTATCTCAACAGTTTTCGGATGCAGTTCAGGTTTGTTTTGATGATAAATGAATATGATGAGGTTAAACTCACCTTATTAACTTACACTTGCACTGTTATCATCTCCCTGCATAACACATGTCATTTATAAACTGATTAAGTCTTTAGCTGTTTAAGTCAGCCAAAGCTCACGTGTTTTTTTTTCTAATTCAAATGAAATGCATTTCTGTCCATGTACATCTACCTGAAGGTGATGTGCTTTAGTTTTTTTCACTGCGCTTTAAACACTTTTTCTGTGTTTAATAGAATTTGCAGCGCAGCTTACAGACTAACATATAGATAGATGACCCTGTCAAGGTGAAAAGCTTTAAACATATAAGTTAACAGAGATTAAAAAGAAAAAACAGGCTTTATATCGTAACCACAGTTGATCCCTTGTTAAAATGAAATGCTACACCATTGCAAAAAATCTCCAGCCACAAACGAGCACTGGGGAGAAACTTTAGTTATTATTATCACCAGGCAACAAATTTGGGCTTTGTTCTGATGTGGAGGTTAGCACTGTCGCCTCATAGTGAGAATCCTGGTTTGAATGTAAGCTGGAGTGCACATTTCTCCTGTGCTCATATGGGTTTCCTGCAGGCACGGTGACTTCCTCCTCCAAAGACATGCTTCACAGATCGATTGGTGACTAAATAGTCCTTTAGGAGTGATTGTGAGTGTATCTGTCTGTGTGTGTCCCTGCAATGAACTGGATGTACCCTACCTTTACAGTAGAATAAAAAAGATGAATTAATGGGCATTCAATTAAATTTGGGCAATAACAAGTACACCAGGGGTGAGAAAATGGTATGAAATTCAGACCACATTAGTAATTTCTAATTTTTTTATGCAATAGGTCTCAGAAATACATGTACCAAATGGGAATGGCATTGGAGATAGCACTTCCTATCTCATTTTTTTTGCTGCTAAATTTTCCGTTAGTCTTACAAGAGATCTAATTTGACTGAGGAAAAGGGTGAGAAATAACCCAAAGAAAATGATGCAACCTTTTAAAAGTCTTCCAAATATAATTGAATGGTCAACAGAACATAATCACCAACAGGAAAGACCTGACAAATAAATTGAGTGAGTTGCATATCAAATTTCTTAGTCCCGCAACCATTTCCCAGGAGCCTATAATGAACTGCAGCTTGGCTCTCCTTTGAGAAGCAGAGTAATCATGCACCATGACTGACCAGTTTAAAATTTGAATATCAGAAGCCAAAAATATAATAGAGCAGGTTTGTGCACATAATATGATAGGGATGAACTTCTTTCCTGGCTGCAGATGGCTGGATCCATCACCGGTGTGTGGTATTGCTGGCTTAATGCACTCAGATGGAAACTAACACATTGATATTTTTTCTTGCAACAGAATCTTCTCAATTTTTACTATGAAGCATTATATAGTTTTAAATGTTTATATCATAGTAATTAATGCATTTTTTGTCAAGGTGTATTTCAGAGGCAGTTGGTGGTATTTCATGTTTAAAGTCCCACTCCAAACATCTTTTGATCTATTTTAAAAGCGTTCTCAGTGCTTTATTTATTTAGATTATGCTGGTTTTTAGCCAAACAAAAAAACCTGAGTCATTTCCTAGGACATAGTTTCTGCAGAGCAGCAGTATTTCATTGGAAATTTGTCCCTTATATGTGGACAGAGCTGTTGGCGCAGAGTAAGTCTACCCCACATCCCATCATCCATCTGTTTACAAGCTCTCCCACTAGCTCACAGCCCCACAAACCCCCAAGCTGAAATTCATGGTGCAACAAAAATGGGGAGCAATTTGGTTGCTGTCCAGCTGTACAGTCTCATCCAAATGGATCTATTTGCTTGCAAGTCGATGCTTCAGAATAGAGTGGAGCAGAGTGCTATGATCCCACCGATCAGATAGTAGCTTCTACAGCGCATTTCAAATGATTATGCAAAAAAATTGAGTTTTCCTAATACTCAATGCAAATGACAATAAGCATAATTTTCAAGTCACTAACCATTAGAGTATGTATTGAATATTATTATACCATGGTCCGGGTGAATACTCTATTCTGATTGGCTGCTTGGTGTGGATTAAAAAGTGGTGTACCACACTGAAATACCTCGCCTAAAAAAAGTAGTTCGAAAGTAGTAGCATAAATGTTCTGTATCAGTGCGCAGGCTTCTCTAAAACAAACTTTAGCTTCATCCTCTGGCCGAAAACAACCGGTAAGAGGTGAACTTTCTCCCTGAACTGATGCTTTAATTGACCCATCAGGACGATCAGCATATATATATTGCTTTGTATCGCAGAATCTTGACTGCAGCGGTGGTGCGGCGCGTTGTCATGGTAATAAATAGTTTGCTTTTCATGAAAAAAGCGATCCAAATCAGAAAAAATAAAAAAAACAAGAATTGAGGACTAAAAACTGGTTAATATCTATTTCTTTTGTAAGTGACCTTGGTATGAGCGGGTTAATGGCCTTCGAAGTGTGCATTAGCACTTTTTAATGCACGCTGTGGAAGCCTGAACGCGGAAGATGGTTTAGGCTTACACGGCGTGCGTTAAAAAGGGCTAATGCACACTCCGGTGGCCATTAATCCTTACTTAAACAATCCTAGTGTTCGGCAGCGGAGCCGCCATCAGTGTGTGAATGTGTGTGAAAATTAGTCTTCTTGTATGTATGGGCTGACTGCAGCTGTTTTTGCTTGTGGTTGTTGTTTTAGGGGTGGCAGAATAGAAGGTTCACGTATAACTGCAAGCCTCTGGAGGATCCTACACCTCACCTTGATGTTTGTGGGACTAAAGAGACACCTGCAGCTTCAGATATGTGCTTGCTGCTTTATAATGGTATTTTAGCAGCTGCTCTCTTAACCTGATGCATTTGTTTGGTAGAAACCTTCCCTATTTGCCCTTTATCTGCATGAACCCTCTGAATCAGACACAAATCTCTTAATAGTACGATGATCACAATTGCATTTTGTGAAATATTCAAGGTTTTCATACCTTGTCCAAGGCATTTAACTATTACAGCAGCAGAGAGAACCTTTTTCTTTCCCATATTGTTTGAAAATGTTGGTCTGCTTAATAATGTGGAACGTCTGTTTATTGTTTTTTTCTTCTTTTAATTGAAATCATCTGTCAAACCAATTATCACAGGTGTAGGGGATTGTTGTCAGTGATCCAAAGAGCTCAGAGACACAGTATTTATTTGGGAGGCACTGTACATCTCTGCTTCAAGCTTTTAACTTTAAGTATTTCCATTATTTCCCAAACATATTGCCAGCCTGCTGATATTAAAAATCTGTGATTTCATAAGGCTGCAAAAATATATCCCACAGAAAACTAAAAGAGCATCTAGAATAGAACATAACCAGTGAAATACTGCAGATTTTTTTCCCATCATTTTGTGTTTAACCTCTTAAGACCCAAGCTAATATTTGAGCTAACCCTCTACACACGTAGTCACAGTGCCCCACTTAAGCAGAATTAACTACTGTGGTAGTATAACTGCAAGTTTTGGGTCAATTAATGTTTTTATTTAGAAAATTTCCCAACCCTGGAAATTAGTTTGCTGTTGACTTTGGTTGTGGCATATTAGCATGTATTTGTTTTTAAGTGACTAAAGATTATCAAAATTGGTAACATATATACTTTATGTTATTTCAAAGGCTCTTCTTTCAGCTGTAAAGAGTTTGTAGGCTCAGGACTGGCTGTCACTGCTCTCTTGTGCAGCTGTGCTTGTTTGTGTAGCAGATAAAGTCATTCCACTTGAGTTTACTCTTCACTTCTGAATTACTCTATTATTTATAAAACTTCTCAGTAACTCCTTGGATTTGTTTTCCACAAAGCTGTCACCCAACATCTAATGCTGATTGCCATTATTGATTTTGCTCTGTTGTCGTCCTCAGGAGAGCTTCTCTCTGCATGTTGTATCTGAAGTGTTTTTGTTTCAATTTAAAAAAGGATTTGGATGATGGAACTAAAGCTTACAGAGGGGTAATCATTTTGACTCTTGACAGATGGCTCTCAGCCATTTGCACTGATGGGTATGGTGAGGCTTGGTTGTCTGGAATTTTAAACTTTATTAGTTTTCTACGGGCTCATTTTATTTTTAAAAAAAGATCTTTGCTTTCAGTCATCTTGCAGTTTTTCATAGACTTATGACGCATAGGAACATTATATATAAACAATGTTCAACACACTGAGTTTTTAACAATTTTTAACCATTTATTGCCATTTAATACAGCACAGAAACATTAAATGACACACCTTTTTTTAAACTACCATAATTCTGCGACTCTGCATAATTTCCATAATGCCAACGGATTCTGAATTGGAGAAAAGCAGTTTTGCGCTGACTGCATATAGAAAATTACGCAATATGTTTTGAACGTTTTCTCCACATAAAAAGCAGGTGGTTTATATCAATTGTGTAAAAATCAGTTGGGTTACATTAATTGCGTAAGTGCTTTTTTCTGCGTAGAAATTAGTTAGTTTAAGTCATTTGCGTAAGTCCAGTTCAAATTCAATTCCTCAGGTGCTTTTTTCTGCGTAAGAATTAGTTGGATTTGGTTTACTGCATAAGCGTTTTTCTTCAAGCCAGAATCAGTTGGTTCATGTTAATTGCGTAAGTGCTTTTTTTCGTGTCAGAATTAGTTGGTTTTGTGAAAATCAGTTGAGCAAGGGTTAACGGCCGACGAAGTGTGCCTTAGTACTTTTTAACGCACGCCGTGGAAGTCTGAACCGTCCGACGCGAAGCGAAGTGCGTTAAAAAGTACTGACACACACTTCGAAGGCCATTAACCCGCTTAAACCATGGTCACTTACAAAAGAATTAAATAGTTACCAGTTTTTAGTCCTTAGTTCTTGTTTTTTTCCCGATTTGGATCGCTTTTCTCACGAAAAGTGGACAATATGTTACGTGATGCGCCACGTAACAAATTGTCCGTGTCGCACAGCACTATCGCTGCAGTCAAGATTCGGCAATATGTATATGCTGATCTTTACAATGGGTTGAATAAAGCATCAGTTCAGAGAGATAGTTCGCCTCTTACCGCTTGTTTTTGTCCAAATGATGAATCAAAAGGTTCTTTTAAAGAAGCCGGTGCGGTGATACAAAACATTTAAGCCATTTGACCAGAACTTCTTTTTTCACTGTGCGGTTATCACTGTGGTATATCACTTTTTAATCCACACCCAGCAGCCAATCAGAATCGAGTATTCACCCGGACCATGGTATAATAGTTAATACATTTGTGTTTATTGCACACAGAGTAGATTGTGTTGTCTGACATACTTTGGTTCCTCCTGATTCGAGAATACGATTGCATCTTTGTAAAAACCACCATTATCTGTAACTGAAAAGTGTCTGAAAATCTTTAGTGTATCTTTCAATTATTTTAAATTCTTTAAAGATGTTAAACCCCTTCCTTAGCGAGAACAAGACTGACATCTAGCAAAGTTTTAAAATCAACAATAAAAGCAAGGCTGCCATTTTAACTTTTGTTTTCACAATTCTTTGACTTGACTAAACTCTCTGTAGAGCTTGGAAGTCTTTGTAAAAAAATGCTTTGAATATTTGAAACAGATTTTGCCAACGGCAGTGACACATTACAGTGCTCTGTGTGACTTTTTATAGTCCTCTAGAAGTAAGAATGAATGAGAAGAATGTGAGGACAGTGGAGAGAACAAAGGAAAAACTGCACCAGATGGGATAAAATGACAGAAACAGTGAGGAAAATGTCTGTCAGATGAAAACAATGCATTCAACACAGATCTTGTTAAGCAGAATCAAAGCATCCAGGAGAGAACAATGGAAAGTGCCTTGTGTAAGCTGCAAACCGCAAAAGGTTTAAGATCATACATTTTCCTTTATATACATTTTGTTCACATAAAATGACTAACAAGACATTTTTTAGAGTTATGTCAATATTCCTTATAGTGTGAGGATTATGCACATGGAAATTTAGTGATGTTTCTTAAGTTTTTGTCATGTTCTGTTTTCAAATATTTCTTGTCTCAGTCACACCAGGTTTAGGTTATAAGCATCCACAGCTGCCTTGATTTGAACTGTTCAAATGACAGTAACACACCCCTTGCTTGCAGTTTGGCTGTTAGAAATGAGGAAATTAGTCATTGCGTAGTTTGTGTTATGGGCACTTATATATCACTTGCCTGTAGCATTTGCATTTGGTCATTAAGGGGCCAGTATGCACACCTTGATAACGACTGGACTGCTGCGCCATAGGGGCGCTGTACAAAAGCATTGCCCATAAAGTGATGTACCGGTAACCAGGGCTGAAAGTAAGCCGGTACCAGTACAGGATCTGGGGGAGACACACCGTACTGGCAGGAAGATCAGTTGTGTGTCGGTTCTTTACTGCTTTAAAACATATTCACAAGCACCTGCAGGCTGATGCTGCTAAAACTTTTGAACCAGGCAGCACTTTATCTCATCATTTTAGCATTTCTGTGGATTTTAGTGTCTTGTCATTGCTTTAAAATGTGATCTACGTCCCTCACGTTATCTGCAAATTATGTCGCTTCCCTAAACAACAGTTATGTGTCAGTCGCGAATAAAACGGCAGTTTGGGGTGAAAGACATGAGCCATGTTCTTTAAAAAGAAAAAAAAATGTTATTTTAACATTTCTTTTTCTCTCTCCAAGTCGCACCGGACTGATCAATATGTGTTTGTGCTGAGCACACGCACAGGGGGGGTACAAAGTGTAAAAAATAAAAAATAAACTACATCAAGACATAAACGTAGACACAAGACATTTTTATCTTTATTATTTATTTTGAACGTTTTATCTTTATAAAAACAAACACATATTAGAATGTTTATCTAACACATTTCATTTGTTCTGCATCACTCAATTCCTTCAGTCAAGTAGGCATATTTTATGGAAGTTGGTTTCATTGCAACGTGACAAGAAAAACAATAAATGAGTCCTATAGTTTTTTGAAAACAATTTTAATTGATAGTTCCAGATAAAACCTAATGCAATGGTAGAAGTGAAACATGCAGCAAAAACATTAATTTATATTTGAAAAAGTCATTAAGAAAAGAATAATGCAGAGAAGATTGTTCAGGAGAGTGAGGATCAAGATGTTCAAACTAAAATTAGTAGAGGATCAGAAGAAAATGAGAGAGGAGCATTTAATGCATTTATCAAGTTCTTTAGTGCAACAATCAACTTCAGCAAGTGTGACTCAGACGTTTTCCAGATTCCTTTTATTTCTTGCAAGATATGTAAGTGTTAATTAAATATGTGTACAAACAAACAATGAAAACAAGAATTAATGTCAAATCCAATCACATTTTAGTTCAGGGGCTCCTTGGGGAATCAGCTTCAACTAAGTTGCACAGGCGGTTTGGCAGAGATTTCTATGTCAGAAGCCCTTCCTGACACAACCCTGCTATTGGGAGACCCAGACTTGAACCCCCTTGTGGCAAAACAGTTAAGCAGTAGTGTGAAGGCCCAAGAACCCACACACAATGAATCCCTTGGGAATTGAACCCTGGTTTCCCACCCACCAGTCTTACATGTAGCCAAATGAGCCATCTAGCTGCTGGCAGGAATGAAAGTAAAAAAAAAAAAAAGTACTCAGATGTTGGAAAATATTTAAAAGGTGAAGGCAAAAATTGTCTCTTTGGTAATTTTATGGTATTTTAATTAAAGGTTGACGTCAACAAAATTAAGAAAAATTGAGTTGTAAAATTAACAATATTTAATATATATATTAATATATATTAAGGATCAAATACAGCAATTTAGGTTATGAAGAGAATTAGTTTACCTTCAGTGTGCTGGACCAAACCATGTCTCGCTTAAGAAACAGACACAAAGGGGCCAAGAGGGGTACAAACTTCTTCTTTCTGTTCTTTGCAATGGCTAACTACACTCCTTGGGACGTTCCCCTGTATGGATCAGTTGTCAATGTGTTTGAACCCTGCTGCAAATGCAGAGTCTGATTCTACTGAATCTGATTGGTTTTCTGAAGTATAATGTGAGCTGCAGTGGTGCGTCTGCAGCTGGATGCATAAAAGCTTTAGGGAGGGATCAAAAGTTCACCTTAAGTACAAAATTCAGATAAAAATACATTAACAGTACCATATGGGATTGTAAACCCTAAACTATAAGAACATTTTCAGGCACATTATCATTTATTCAGAAGACTGCAGAATAAAGAACGCCTCTGGTAGAACATAGGATAATTGACCTGCAAGGAAGGTTTTTTTTTAAACCTTCAAGGCTGTTTTAAAGCTTTAGAAGCTGCTGCCTCTTCTTTTATTCGTTTCAGTGATTTCAAACCAGGAAAATGTGGGACAGCTGTACTAAAGAAAGCTAAACTCTCAAAAATTAGCCATTTTCTCAAACAACTATACAGTTTTATTCTAAAATGACACTGGTTACTCAAGTTTTTCAATTGATAAAGCGCAGGATTGAATGAATGAATGAATGAATGAATGAATGAATGAATGAATGAATGAATGGATGAATGAATGAATGAATGAATGGATGAATGGATGGGCGGACGGTCAGATGGGTAGAAGTTGTACTTAAGCACTGTTGCCTTACAGCAAAGAGGTCCTTACAGCTATTGTTAGATGTCAATTTAAACTCACTTTATGTTTCCAAAATTTCCCATAAAAGAATTGAGTCAAGTATAAAACTTCTGAAGAACCTTTTTTTTTCCTGAAAAAGGCTTTTTTTGCTTGAAAAAGCAGCTCAAATCTTTTCATTCAAAGATCATTTTATTCAGTAGATTGAATGAGTGTATAGCTTATAACGAGACTTGTTTTAAAGCAAGGAGCTAAGTGCTCATGCATTATGTTTGATCCTTTGATAGCATGTTCCTACCGTCATCATGTCACATCATGTCTCTAATTAATCTATAGGAGCACAGTAATAGTTATTTGGCAAGGTTATTCACGTTTATTATCTGTTAAAAGTGTATTCCCTCAGATATTTCATTTATCCTTTTGAAGTGACACAAAGTCCCAGTGTGCATGAAAATTATGCAGCTCACTGAGTCTCTGCACTCAGATTGAGTGCAGATTGTGGAGCTGTTTGGCTGTTCTCCTGGTATTTAGGACTTTTCTGTGCACACATGAAAATTTTGCTTGTTGCTTTTCGGGGGGCTCCTTTTTGCCCCTGCACAAAGCACCTGCTCTAGATGCATTTGCTTAAGTAGGGTTTGGGGATGGCCAAGTCACCCAACCTTGTCCAAACAATCAAAAGCCATATCTGCAAGTTGCAGCCTGGCCATCTGAAATTCAAATAAAAGACTCCTGCAAAGGACGAAGATGGGAGCATGGGCTAGAAAAGCATTTTAAATAGTTATTTTGTTTCTTCCTATTTTATAGTTCAAGTGCTCGCTTTTTGCTTTAAAAGAAAAAAAAGCAAAAATACCTCAAATTCTTGTTAAAAATGATTTGGATGCAAATAGCCATCACAACAATAAAAATATTCTGGGAAAATGCATTGTAGGTTGGCTGCCTCAAAGGAAAATTGTTTAAAAAAAACACATTAAAAGACATCTTGATGTGTGCTTGTCTGTGATTTTATATAATTGCTATCTGGTTTAATAGTAGAAGATCTACCATAGAGGTGCTGTATATGTTTGCAAAAATGCAGAAATATCATTGAAGCTAAATCAATAAGATAATCACTACAGGAAGCATTTTACAAAATTAAAGAAAGGCAACCTTTCTTCAAAACACTTAAAAGCTCATTGAGGTTCAAACCAATGGCAGGTGGGGCAAGTAAGTCAGAGAATACCCAGAGAATCGTAAGGAACTTGACAGGTATCAGGCAGTGTTTACTCATATTACTGTAAATGAATACTTGAGAAAGAAATAGATGGTGCTAGAATCAATAAAAGAAAAAGACTGAAGGCCACAAGGCGTCACATCTACATTTATATTTCACCAAATACCTGCAGTTTGTCTGGAGAGAAAAACAGCTGGTTTTTGCTGGTCTCTGGTGAGGAAAACTTTATACAGATTTGAGGTTCAATAAAGTCATGTTTATAATCTGACCCGTAGCAGTTCTTGTGTGGTTTTGTAAAGTACTGTGTTAAACCGTCAGGTTAGAATCAGGTCTGATTGCTAAAGCAAAGCCGTTTTTTTTTTTTACTTCAAGGGTCACCATGGAGACAAACTGGCGTGGTTGAAAAGTCTTGTGTGGCCTTTTTCCCTTGTGACTGTGTCTCCTCAGAAGAAGTGGCGTTGCAATGCATCATTCTCTAGAGCTGTCAGGAATGTGTTTCTCCACTCTCCGCGGCACAATAGATTGGCTGTCATGTTGCTTTCTCTTTTTGGAAAGCGCTGTGGCCATGACAGTTTTAGCTTAGAAACAGAGTCACCACCACTCACACAAGAGCTGCTCGGCTAGTTCTTCATTAGGAGCAGAGAAGGTGTAAATATCTGATGAATATAATGATAATGATTGTATAATGATTGTACTGTTAATACTTTTAAAATCTAGTTTGTATTATAAGTTTTGTCAAAAAGCAGCAAACAGTTTTAAGAATTTTGATAATTTCTCACACACCACAAATCTCACATTCCTTTACCAGCACTGCTCAGCATTGTTACGAGAAAAGAGTTTACTAGTCCTAAATAGTTAAAAAACCTTTCAGAGTAAACATGTATCAATAAAAGGCAACTGGATTGGCCACAAGTCAGTACTTTGTTCATTTTGCTGCTCAAGTCTCCCTTCAATGTCATTCTTGCTCATTCCTTTATTTTACTAGACTTCTAAAGTCACAATTTTTCCTTTTTTTGTCTTCTTTCCTTAAGTAATACAGTTTTGTGCCAAGATCAAACATTCACAACTTACTTTCATTAGTAATAAATTAGCAATAAATTAACCTTTTTGTAGCACTCCACGTTATTGCTTTCAAAAGATTTAGCAGTAAATAGCAATAATAAAAAACCTTTGGACATTTATTCCAAATTTAGTTTGATGGCATCACACTTACATAGTGACAACCTTCTGTTTCTGGCTGCTGAACCTCCCTGATGCTTGTCACTCTTCAGCTGCCTTTGTCATCAAGTCTACGTTGTATGATTTCAAGGGGCCACTTTCAATGAAAAGTATGTGTACAAGGGGACATTCTCTAGTAAACAGTAGAAAAAGAAGAAAAAGCCCCTTCCTGCTAGTTCAGTGTGACCACCATAAGCTAAATATGTGTTCAAGAATGCAAGTTTAGCACATTCTTGAATGTGCGTCGCATGCCCGGTTTGACCGTAGCTTGAGATGAAAGTCTTGCTGCTCCTCTAAGATCTAGACTGATCTCTTCTTTCACTTTAACTACCTCAATGACCTAAGAAGAACTGCTACAGGTCAGCTGAGCACCAAGCTTTGAGCAACTTCATTGAAGAAAAACTTTCAGCCACATGATCCTAACTGTGTCAGTTTGATATGGTCAGAAATAACAACATGTATCTAAAAAACAAATTGTTTTTCCCTCTTTGCTTCAGATTTTATTATCCTAAACTCTTCAGAGACATGAATTTGATTAGTCCACTAGCACTCACTCATACACATCCACACAAACAGTTTTCTTTAACCCATTTATCTATATTTATACATAGCCGTCATATTTTTTAAATAAATATCAAAAACAAAAGTTTTTTTTTTTTTTTTTATCTTGTTAATCACCCGTGGCGTGTGCACTGCAAAAGAAATCTCAGTGTTTGCAGTGTTGAGATTGGTAAATCAGATTACACTTTATATTCACATTTTGGGGGTGAGATTAATAAATTAACATCAAAGACTACAGTTTTTTAATTCCCAAATAGCAAACTATTTGGTTATGAACTTGTTAAAATAAATAACTTAAACAAAAGTTGTTCATTTGACAATTTATCAAATAAATCAAAATAATGCCTGGATGAATGAGGATCTACAAAAAACATATTTATAAGAAGCTTTTATTACCTTTTAATCTATACATACAAAATACATAATATAAATACATACAAAATATATACAAAATATACAAATCATACAATCATACAAAACATAAATGTTTTTTTTTTAGGCTGAACCTCACATTGAGGCTTCTTTTCTTTACACATGTTGCCATCATTGGATGAACCAAAAGAACACATACAAATATCCGCCTTTCACTGTGTTTCTAAGCATGTCTAATTCAGACATAGACCTCTGTCATCACCCTGAGATGGAAAACAGCAGGACACTTTTGTGTTAATGGATTACTGGTTGCTAATGATGATAATGATGTCTTTTTATAACTCCCCTCCAAAATGACCACTGGAGCGTATTGAATCTTTGAGGCTTTCAAGTTAACTCATTGAGCCCATCAGCTGAAACTCTTCACTTATCTTTGTCTGTCAGTCTCATTCGCCCCTGCTCCATCTGCTCCCAATTATACATTAAGTCCCAATTTGCTCCATCAAATAATGCATTACGCCTTAGAAAGAAATAACATAATGAGGCAGCTGTGCCATCAGCTCTTGTGGCAAGCAGATGAAAAGACAAAGCTACTTATCTTCAGACACATTATCGCTGACATGTCGCCTTTCAGGAAACCACAGGAGGACCGTTTCAAACAAGCAAAAGACACAGCCCTAAACTGACACCAGTGTCCCTGTAGTCAGTCGCAGATGAAAGATTACTGCCGTTTTTATTTCCTCCCTGTGCCAATTAGAATGTAGTGGAGTCAGAGAGTCAACATATACTGAATGCAGATGTGTGCTGGTTTTAGCTGATGATGTTCCACTGAGGAAAAAGGTAACTCATTACAAAGTGGGATATTTTGGTGATAAAAAGTCATCCATACGGAGCAGAAGCTATTCATAACAGTGTGTCAATGATGGATATTCAAGCTAACAGGTTCTGCAGGAGAACTAATCACAAAGCAATCAGGAAAGGATTTGTTGATTGATTTCCTCTTAAAAATAATATTTGGTTACTAAGGCATCATTTTAAAAAGGAATCAAACGATCAGACAAAACAAAAAAAAAATGACTACACCACATACTTACATTGCAAAACTTTAATACCTAAAATTGATCATCTTTTAATCAATTTCAAAAGTGGTTGTACTGGTCTTTTTATTATGATTATGCAATTTTTTGCCCCCCTCGCCTCTCTCATTCCAAACAGGAAGTACCTGCTGGCTTCAAGAAGCCAAAGTCCTGTAGACTTCTACAAAGAAATAAACAGGTATTACTCAGTTATTCAACTTCTCAGAATAATCTTTTAATTTATTGCAAGTAATAAATGCCTTTACAGATGTCTCCGTTGGCCCCTACCTCGAACGATTGATTGACAGATTCT
Organism: Oryzias curvinotus; assembly: GCA_023969325.1. Lineage (NCBI taxonomy): Eukaryota > Metazoa > Chordata > Actinopteri > Beloniformes > Adrianichthyidae > Oryzias > Oryzias curvinotus. Next base: position 14,378,421 of record CM043710.1, on the reverse strand, counting down.
CTCAAGCTGCTTTAAAGTCCTGCAATCAGAGTTTTTTTTTTATAAAAACATTTCCAGTGGTATCACAGTAATTATGATTCTGAAGTTTTTAACCAAAATCCCACAACCTAAATAATGTCTTTAAAAGCCATATTTTATGTTTATCCGAAACCTCTATTTCTAAACTTTCCTCTACATGGGCGTGGCCGTTGGTGCTGAGCTGAGTAGCCCCACCCTTGATCCCCCCTTTCTGCAAGCTGCGTCTTGTCACGTGTGAAGAGCTTGGGACAATGTGGGTGGGGGGGGGGGGTCACCAACGACACCGACTGACAGTGTCTATTCTCAAATCTTTAGAAATAAAACAAACCGTGTACAGTGACATATTTTTGGTTCCAAATCGCCACTTTTTGAACAATGTATGGAATGACAAAACTAATGTGTGTACCAGACTCAGCTGTTTAATAAAATTACACACAAAAAAGAACTTTGAAAAGCTCATGAAAATGCTTAGAATTACGTTATAATTTAGGCTACATTGCACCAGCGAGCAGCACTGGCTGTGGCTCAGAACTGATTTCATGCTAGCACATGTTGAATTCACTTGCACGGCAAATGAAATTAAATGCCAGAAAGAAAATGACTAAATCCAGCCTTGGATGCACTTAAAGCACATGCGAGCAATGCAGCAATGCGCCATCAGGATTTCTCCTTCACCTGAGCTTGTTCATACTGCACGGGGCAGAATGCACATGCCCTCCTGGGCTGTTGTGACATCAAACAGCTCTTTAATTCAAACCAAGCGTCTTTGCGACAGTTTGACTGACTGATTTAAAAGGAGAAATACTCAGAAATGCAAAAATCAAACAGTTTTTCATTACAGTTGCTCTCTTTCAGTGCAAAGCAACCCCACCCCTCTTCCCATCCCCATTACAGGGTGCTGGGAGCAAGGAGCTTGTGCTTGCATATTTTCTACATCAAAAATACACTATTTTTCAAACTGCTTTTTTTTTTGGCCAATTGGAGTACAGAAATACTCAAAAATGTCATTTTAAGCTCAATTTTCTATAGATGTCCTTCATTGAAAAATGTCACAAGAACATGTTATAAACACCAAGAATGCAATTTTCATTAGTGAGTCTTTAATCTCAAGGTCCAAGTTGGTAAAAGATTAGTAACCCAAAGAGGATAAATAATTTCTCATATCTTCCGGCAGTACTGATAATTTTTATGTAAAATACCTATGTATGTTCATAACTGTCCTTGCTTCATGTTAGAGTGTTAGCGCATCATGTTTTCCTGTTAAAAATAGCTATTTAGGAATGCTTAATGCCTGCACTATTCACCTCTTGGCACATTCACAGCCAGGTCTTTCACACCATTCCCATCTAGGATGTGAGAGATTCCTCCTGGTAGGAAATTGCTCAGAAATTGCTTTCACCTGGCAGAAGCAGTTAAGTGGCTGCATCTGTTGGGCATAGGCTAGGTTTTAAAACCCTGCTTTTAAGAAAACACTTAATGGTCTCCGTCCTAAACATGTTTGATTTTCAAGTCAAGCAAAATACATTTTAGTATCTATGTGTTCCACCTGCAACAGAAGCTTCCTGAATACTTAAAGGCTGAAGAAACAGTTTTAAATCAGGTTGCAGATGCTTATTGTGGGAATTGTCTTTCATTTTACCATTAATGCTACTGAATAAACAATGAATTTGTCATTTTTAGGTTTTCTGTCCTTTAAATACCCATGAAGCAGCAAAAATTCAAAGTTTCTGGTAATAAACAGGTGGTGATTCAAAAAGTGCATGCATGAATTTATAATGTAATAAAAAAATAAAAAGATCAAGGCATTATTTATTGCTTTCATTGTTCTAATTTTCAAAACTCCAAGTATAATAAAAGAGTTCAAAAGACAGACCATAGACAACGGATGTAGGCAATGAGATTCACACAATACTCATTTTATAAACCCATTTCAAACCAAAGGGGAGCCATTCAAACATCCATAAACATCAATAAAAATTGTCAGTGTTGAATCAAAGGGGTCTATCTTGATTGGCTTGAAAATTGTGTCTTTGGTGTTTTTGAGGCATTTTCTCATGATGTAGGGTATGTATATATATATATATATATATATATATATATATATATATATATATATATATATATATAAATTAAGCATACATTTGCCTTCCTGCATTTCTTTATTTAAACCGTTGTTAATCAGGAGGAGACAAAAAAATGCTGCTTAAAAATGATTGTTTTTGTTACATAGAATTACCTCCCCCGAGCTCTTGGTGAGGGAAAGAAGGGCGGGGTTGCTCCACGCCAACAGTCCTGCCCATAACGCATAGGCAAATTTCTGATGAACTCCTCCCATGATCCAGAAACTATCTCCTGGAAAACAACACAGATTTACGGCATACGTAATCATCATTCAAATACCAGTGGAAACACTTTTATAATAGATCAAAAGATGATTGTAGTGAGTGTTTAAAACAGGGGTGTCCAATTCCAGGCCTCAAGGGCCAGTGTCCTATATGTTTTCCAATCAACCTGCCATTGAAGCTCCTTATTGGCTAAACACACCTGATCCAGATAATCAACAGCAGATGAGGCAGGGTTTCTGGAAAACCAGTAGGTAGGGTAGTAGTAGTAGGGCCTGGATTTGGACAACCCCTGGTTTAAAACATTATAAGAAGTGCCAGATAGGTAGTAAACAAGCCAAACAAACTTGGATTATTTTACATTTTCTGGTAGAGATCCATGAGTGCTCATCTCATAGACCTACAGGGATGACCAACATGACCAATGATGATATCTTTTGATTACAGTAGTCGGAGGCCAAACAATGATTGATTTGCACATTCTGAAGTGCTCTCATACATTCAAACTTAGTTTTCTATTTTGAAAAGATATTTGTCCTTGTGCTTTTCTAAATAGATACATTTACCGTCACTTATAAGTGAGTTTGAAGTAGAGCTGCTAACTTGAGGGGGGTTTGTTGCAAGGTCTGGCTCTGGGTCTGAGTTTCTGTTTATCTACTTAAGGTTTGACTGTGGCACACTCAATGTGTAAATATTGCATGTCACCAAAGAAGGATGTGAAAGCATCCACCTCTCTATACAGTCATTGGCAGGTAATCCATATCTTCTGTCTGTAATAAATAGCTAGGTAAATGTTTACTGAATTGATCTAGTATTCAAATCCAGTATTTTTCCCCCCAAAATTGCTTTTCTTGAATAAATGCATGTTGTGGTTGCAGGTGTTGGCGGCACCACACCAACTCACTTGGCTGATCATTTGTATCAGAATACTTAAAAAAAAGCTTTCAATCTTCACCCAATTGCTTTTTGTTCCATGTTTCTTCAGGTAGTGGAGGCTATCTTTCATTTTCCTCGAAAAAAAAAAAAAAACTCACAAAGCTAGGGGATAGGAAACCGTCTAACTGGAAATTCAGTGAAAACTGAAAGCCTCATTGGCATTAATTAAAGGGCTGCAGCCAAACAGACCATCTGTTACAGGGAGTTTAGCTCTGTGGAGGTGCAATGTACACATGCTATCATGCTGTCAGCACAAGGCTTCGGTCCCTTGGGCCGCAGTCAGAGGCTAAAGCAGATGAGTGCCTGATCACACTGCTCCCTGGCCCTCCTAGGACTTCCATGAGCATTAAGTTCAATTTGGTCTGAGCTTCAATGTGCTTTCAGCCTTGACTGCTTAGACTGTGTGCTGTGACAATTCACACCCGCCACGTGATTGCGCAGTAGTCACATCATACATGAAATTAGGTTTCTAGTGGTGTGTTCACAGTTATGTGCTTGCAGTGACTGTACTCTGCAGTCGCCAAAGGTTTTGAATGTAACTAAAGCTGTAAGATATGAATTTGGACTTGAGGTTGTACTGCAAAAAAAAAGAAATGCTGTTGAATTTGGGGAGAACAAAGCATTTTCAAAACAGTCAAAACACATCTTGTTCTCTGATCAATTCTGAGTCTTTAAAGTGGCGCAGTTGCTCCAATCAGGACTTAAAAAATAAGTTCTGAGCAAAGAAAATACAAAGACACTTGGGACCTCCTAATTAAGTAGTGAAGTATTAAAGAGATTTATGCATATAAAAGATAATTTATTATATTGAATAAAACAAAAGTGTTGTTGCCCAAAACTAAGTTTTTGAGTGCATTTAAATCTTTAAAGTTAAAGTATTAAAAAAAAAAAAGTTCAATATTTTTTCTTAGTCATTCAAAATATAAATTATATAGAATTATTGCACATAGATTGACATATTAATTGGCTTTTATTTCTTTTATTCATGGGATTAAACTTTCTTGGACAGTACATTTGAATGGCTTTACTGCAGGACTTTGTTAAGCCTCTTGTTGCATGTAATTGATGCATTGTTGCATGAAGGTGATCATCCTGTGGCACTGTGTAGGTGTAATGGAAGCTCAGGTTGCTTTAACAGCTGCCTTCAGGTCAACTGCACTGTTGTGTCTGGTGTCTCTTTCTACAACAGCCCATAGATTTACTATCAAATTCAAGTCAGAGGAGTTTTCTGCTCAATCATGCACGGTATCACCAAAGTAACCAAATCAGCTTTTGGTTCCTTTGGAAGGGTGGGTGGGGCTGGAAAATAAAATCACCATGTCCATGCAGCTTATCAGAAGAGGCAGCAGGAAGTGCTCTGGAATTGGGTAGATAGCTTCACTGACTGTGAAATCACAGTGGTCAAACATCCATCCAGACTCTAGGACCTTGGTTTTCAAATATAAAGCACATTTTATTTTCATCAGAAAAAAAGTTTGAATCTTTTTTTATTTTATTTTCTTAGCGAGGCAAAAAGCATCTTATGTTCTCAATGTCATATATAGGAATAGACATAGCCCATGTCTAGTGTCCATCCATGTGCTGTGACTCTGGATGCAACATCTGCAGCCAGATGTGATGCTGATGGACCTGTTTTCCTCCACTTCTGATGCTTCCTCTTGATATTATCATTTTATGAGTTTCGCTTTTTGAAATTATGAACAGTTAAATTTTTATTGTCCATCAAACTTTATTTATATTTTCTTTGTTATCTGTAAATATTTATGTTTTCACAATTTTTGCCAAATTTATTTCTAAATAAAGTTTTATAATTCATGTTTGGGGCACATAACACCAATATATCAATATTAATTTTCACAAGATATATGTTTTTTATCTCCTACAATTTTTTCTAAAAAGTATTTAGTCTTCCTCCAATTGTGCAGGTTCTCCCACTTAAAACGACGAGAGGCCTGTATTTTTTATCATAGGTATACCTCAGCTGAGAGATACAAAATAAGAAAAATAAATGTAGAAAAATCAAATTTTCGGATTTTTAAGAATTTACTAGCAAATTATGGTGGAAAGTAAGTATTTGGTCACCTACAAACAAGCAAGATTTCTGGCTCTCATAGACCTGTAACTCCATCTGTAGGAGGATCCTCTGTAGAGAATACTGACTCTGCTATAGGTAAGCAGCTTGTAAATCATCACAGATGAAAGTATGTGTTGCCCAGCGACAGCCCCAAAACATCGCTGCTGTAGAGGATATCTGCATGGAGGAATGGGCCAAAATAACAGTAAAAACGCTTGAGTGCTGCCATTGCTAACAAAGCACATAAAACAAAGTATTGATTTGAACTATTGTTATTTACCAGATACTTGTTTTAAATTCTTTAAAAATCAGACAATGTGATCTTCTGTTTTTTTTTCTCATTTTGTCCCTCATCGTATACCTATGATGAAAATTACAGACCTCTCTAATCTTTTTAAGTGAGAGAACTTGCATAATTAGTGGCTTGCTAAATACTTTTTTGCCTCACTGTAAGTACTCTATCCTTTCTTTTGTGGGCGTTACGGAATATTCAGACAATCCAAAGTTTTCTGGGAAAATACTGTCTTACCTAAAATCTCAAGGTATTTCTATTTAAAGCTGACATAATAGCTACAATAGAATGGCTATTGTAATGTATGAGAAAAAAAGTCCAAAATCATGAGGAAAAAAAGTCAAAATTTTGTGAGAGTAAACTCGTAGAATTCTAAGTAAAAGAGTCAATATTTTACGATAATATAGTTGTAATTTCATAAGTTATAAATTGAGAATTTACGAGAATAAACTCAATATAACTTTAGGAGACAAAGGGCTAAAATATAAACAACAATAGAAGAACCACTATCGTGTTTCAGTAGAAGAGATGTAGAGTGCATTGTAAGTTACTTTAGCATCAGTTTCAAAAATAAGGAAATCCTGAGTCTTTTAGCGAGTCATCATATACCAAAAGTATTACTAAAAGTATTCACTCCCCTGCTTTGACTCACAAATGAACTGAAGTGCCGTCCCATTTTTAAATCATAGAATTCAATACTCGCTCCAAACTGTTCCCTCAAGGTTGGGAGCATGGAATTGGTATCCTGAAGCATTCAGAGTTCCTTTCACTGGAACTAAGGGGCTAAGCTCAAGTCCTATAAAGCAACCCCACACCATAATTCCTTCTCCACCAATTTACACACTTGGCACAATGCGGCTCAAAAAGTACCATTCTCCTGGCAACCTCCAAACCCAGACTCGTTCATCAGATTGCAAGATGGAAAAGCGTGATTCCTCATTCCAGAGAGCGCTCCTCCACTGCTCTAGAGTCCACTGGCGGCAAGCTTTACACCACTGATCCAGTGCTTTGATGTGTCAGGAATCAGGAATCAGGAAACTTTATTGTCATTTTATCATGATAAAACGAAATTAGGCTCTCTGGTCCCGGACCAGCCGTTTACATTCAGACATAAATAATATATATCAATAATAATGTCAGTGAGATATCAGTCTGTCACGGTGTGGTTCCTGATTATTATTGCACAGAAGTATTTTTTCAAATTGCACAGTATATTATGTTAAGTATATTATGTTAAGTATTGCACAGCCCTGTGATATTGCACTTGGGAAGTAGCTTGTTGTCCATGGGGGGGGGGGGCAGTGATCAGCCGGAGTTCAGCAGTCTGACTGCTTCAGAAAAGAAAATGTTCCTCAGTCTGGTGGTCCTGCTCTTTATGCTCCTCAGCCTCCTGCCTGAGGGGAGCAGGGAGAACAGAGGGTGTGAGGGGTGAGTGGGGTCTTTCAGGATGTGGGAGGCCCGTTTCCTGCATCTGGTCGTGTAGATGTCAGTGGTGGACGGCAGGCTGCAGCCCACAGTCCTCTGTGCAGCTTTGGTCACTCGTTGGAGAGCTTTCCTCTCTGCCGCAGAGCAGCTGCCGTGCCACACTGTGATGCAGGAGGTCATGACGCTCTCCACCACACACCTGTAGAAGGAGGTCAGGACTGGGATCCCCATCCCAGCTCGCTTGAGCCTCCTCAGGAAATAAAGGCGCTGGTGTGCCTTCTTGACCAGGCAGGAGGTGTTAGTGCTCCAGGTGAGGTCGCTGGAGATGTGCACGCCCAGATACTTGAAGCTGGAAACCACTTCCACCGCGTCCCCTCCGATGTGAATGGGGGGAGGGGGGCATCTGTCCTTCCTGAAATCCACGATCATTTCCTTGGTCTTCTTCCCATTGATGCAGAGGTTGTTGTCTCTGCACCAGCTCTCCAGATGTTCCACCTCCTGCCTGTAGTCGGACTCATCGTTGTTGGAGATCCGTCCAACCACAGCTGTGTCATCCGCAAACTTCACGATCAGACAGCTGGGGTGACTCGCTGTGCAGTCGTGCGTCAGCAGGGTGAACAGGAGGGGGCTCAGCACACATCCCTGGGGGGAGCCCGTGCTGAGGGTGATCGGGGAGGAGGAGACGTTGCGGATTTTTACAGACTGCGGTCTGTCTGTCAGGAAGTCCAAGACCCAGTTGCACAGAGTGGGGTTCAGTCCAAGTGTGTGCAGTTTTTGGATGAGGGTCTGCGGGATGATGGTGTTAAAGGCTGATGTGAAGTCCACGAAGAGCAGTCGAACGTACGTGTTCTTGTTCTCCAGGTGGGTGAGGGTTGTGTGGACCACAGAGGAGATGGCGTCCTCTGTGGATCGGTTCGACCTGTATGCATATTGGTGCAGGTCCTTGGTGATATCGATGGATTCTGTGATGCGGGTCATGACCAGTTTTTCGAAACATTTCATGACTATCGGTGTCAGGGCAACCGGCCGATAGTCATTCAGACCTGTCACTGTGGAGGATTTGGGTATCGGAATGATGGTGGCGGTTTTCAGGCAGGTGGGGACCACTGACTGCTTCAGGGAGGTGTTAAAGATGTCTGTCAGCACCTCTGTGAGCTGGTGTGCACAGTCCTTCAGCACCCGTCCAGGGATGTTGTCGGGTCCAGCAGCTTTGTGAGGGTTGATCCTCTGGAGGGTTCTCCTCACCTCAGCGGGCGTCACACTGAAAGGCTAATCGCCAGGTGGGATGGTGAGTCTGGCGCTGGGAGGGGCGGTGTTGGAGTCCTCGAAGCGGGAGTAGAAGAGGTTGAGTGCGTCTGGTAGAGAGGGGTCCTCAGGGCATTGTGCATCTCTGGTGTTGTAATCTGTGATGCACTTAATGCCCTTCCACATACTCCGGGGGTCATTCGACGTAAAGTGTCCCTGAATCCTCTGAGCATATGCGGCCTTGGCCCTCCTCACCCCAGCATGCAGCTCCCTTCTTGCTGCTCTGAGTGCCACCTTGTCACCTGACTGGAACGCAGCATTCCTGTGTTTCAGCAGAGCCCGCACCTCTGCGTTCAGCCAGGGTTTCTGGTTGGGGTAGTCCGTTACAGTCCTGGTGCTGGTGACATCCTCCGTGCACTTACTGATGTACCCGAGGACTCCTGATGCATAGTCCTCCAGGTCCACCTCCCCCCCATGCGAAGCTGCCTCCCTGAAGATCTGCCAGTCTGTGTGCTGGAAACAGTCTTGCAGAGCTGATGCAGCCTCACTAGGCCACACTGTGATGGTCCGCTGTCTTGGTGTCTGTCGTCTGAGGAGAGGGCGGTAAACAGGGGCCAGCATGATAGCTATGTGGTCTGAAAAGCCCAAATGAGGATGGGGGACAGCTCTGTATGCGTCTTTTTTGTTGGTGTAGACACAGTCCAGAATATTATTTCCGCGTGTTGGAAAGTTGATGTGCTGGTGGAACTTGGGCAGAGTGTCTGTCAGGTTTACCTGGTTGAAGTCCCCTGCAATCACGTAAAAAGCCTCCGGGTGCCTGTGCTGGAGCGAGCTGATGTTATTGTGTAGCTCCGTTAGCGCTTCGTTAGCATTAGCATTAGCGTTAGCGCCCGGCGGGATGTAAACAGCCATGATAAACACCGCCGTAAACTCACGAGGCAGATAGTGTGGCCGGCATTTAACAGTCATATGCTCTATCGCCTCGGAGCAGTGGCTGTTCACCACTGTGCAGTTCGTACACCAGCCTTTGTGGATGTAGATACACAGTCCACCCCCGCGGGTTTTCCCCGACTGCTGTTTGCGGTCCGCCCGGAACAGAAGCCGTCCGTCGAGCTGAAAGCCTGGGTCCGGCATGTTGTCTTTCAGCCAGGTCTCCGTTAGACAAATAACTGCAGAGTTCCTCATCTCACTGGAAGCCCCCAGCCTCAGTCGAAGCATGTCCATCTTGTTGTCCAGGGAGCGGACGTTGGCTAGGAACAAAGACGGGATCGGCGGCCTGCCGGCGTTAGCCTTTAGCCTGGCTAGCACTCCGCCTCGTTTGCCCCTCTTACGTGTCCGTGCACACCGCTTCCTCTTGCTCTCTGTTCGGCCAACATCCTTGCGCCACTTCGGTGTCCTCAGGAGATGCAGCCTGCCCAGTAAGGCCTTGAGTCCAGGGCCCGCTGATGTTGTGTTTGAGTCCAAACTGTCCGTAATGGCCGTTATTTCGGTCCGGCTGTATTTTATGCGCTTCTTAGAGTCGAAAGGAGTCCTGTAAACGGTGTTGGTACCGGGAGCATGAGAGGCCGCTGCACTCCTGCGCGCCGCCATCATCATCATTGTGGCTTGGATGCAGCTGCTCAGGCATGGAGACCAGTTCCATTCATCTCTCTGTCTTGTACTTGGGATAATCTGAAGGTCACATGACGTTTTGGAGCTCTGTTGCACTATATGCTTCAACATCTGCTGACCCCTCTCCATCAGTTTACGTGGTCTACCACTTGGTGGCTGAGTTGCTGTTGTTCCCAACGTCTTCCATTTTGTTATGATAGAGCTGACAGTTGACTTTGGAATATTTAGGAGTGAGGAAATTTAACAACTGGATTAGTTGCACAGGTGGCATCCTATAACAGTTCCCCAATGGAATTCACAGAGATTCTGAGAGTGCCCATTCTTTCACAAATGTTTGTAAAAACAGTCTGAAAGCCTGAGGGCTTGACTGTGTACACCTGTGGCCATGCCAGGTGATTAGGACACCTTATTCTGATTCTGAGCGAAAATGTTTGGTAATTGTTAAGTTTAAGTATAAGAGCACCGAACAGAAATTGCCAGAAACTGTGCCTCCTCAGAAGATGATTCTTGACCCACAAGGAGTGAATTTCTGGTGGGTGCGCCATTTACACCATTGGCAACAGTTGCAGAGCTCCAAATGCATTGTGGTTCATGGATTCCTATGATAAACTAAAGCCTTATGGCCTCTCCATATATGTTGACATAATGTAAGTGGAGGCATACACAACCAGCTATATTTTCTAGAAACCATGGCTTTTCCTTGTAAAATTACAACTTTTTTCCCCAAGTTTTACAACTTTATTCTCGTAAAATTACAACTTCTTTCTCATACTTGTGCAACTTTATTCTAGTACATTGATTTTCTTTTTCAGTTATTTGCCCTAATACCTAAATAGCTTAACCTAGATTCTTTTTCACAAAAAAGGAGATTTGGTTCTTTCTCTGTCCCCACGATTTCATTTGGTCTGCTGGTGTTTACAAAAACAGTCTGTTCATCATTTATCATGCTCTCCATCAACTTTAGCTTTGATCGTATGATGCCGTGTTTTGGTGGTTTGCTTCTGCCCAAGTGTCTGAATGGAATATGTGGCATCTATAGTGCTCCTGTTAGATTTTGAGGAATCACACTCTTGACCACTGACGATGAGACTCCACAGTCAGTCGGCTCCAGACAGCAAAACAACTGTGATTTGTAAATTGCAGGGAGCAGCTGCAGGTGGATTGCACTCACGGCATGGGAAAAATTACTGAGGTTGATTGAAATATTATATATCTTGATAGGCCACTTGCCTTGACTATAGCACTCATTGAAAGTTCTTTTCAGCAAAGCTGCACTGATAAATCCTTCAACTATTGTCAGCATAACAAGGTGAGGTACAAATCTCAGGTCACGTCAGTTTTTTTTCATAATGCAATAAATGCTGCAAAGCAAATTTCCCAACTTTTTCACCAGGTTCTCAACTGACCTTAAACTTCCATAAATGCAGTAAATATGCAGTGAGTGTAAAAAACATTATAAAAACTCAAAAGCAGCATGTGAAAAATGCACATTGAAAGGCATTGACGTGCGGTGAGGTTCACGGCTGGTGAGGCAAGGACGTTATCAGTCAGATTTATAAACAAATGAAACTTACAGAGAGGCTTATTCACCATTTGATTAGCAAAATTATTACCTTATATTATTGTTACCTGACAACAAAACGTAATACACATATAGTTTTGGCTCTTTGAAACCCTGAGATGAACTTTCTGTTCATATTTGTAACTGACTTGTATATTTCTGCTTGTGTGTAACATTTCTCACTACAGAGTGACTGCTCCAATTTCACTGGCTTTACTGTAGACAGTAATTGGCTTTCTACGACCATTGTTGATGCCCTCTGGTTAATATATCCATAAGCCGAAAGCATGCGGCAGTCTCCGGCTGCTTTTTTTCTCTCCTGATATCTTCAGACTGAGGTTTTGTTCAATGAATAATGATGTGGTGAAATATATTACTTGGAACTGGTTATTTCAGGTTATTCTTTGTCCGACTGTATATTCCCTTGCCATTGAACCAGCCGAGCCTTTTTTTAAAGTTGGTTTAAATTTTGTTTGCCAGCTATATGGAGCTCTCGCTCAAATTTTTTCCCCCGAAATATATACCCTCTTTAAAGTGACAAAAAATCTTACACCGGATAGCGGTTGCATTTCTTTGTGGCTGCAGTCATGATACAAATCTTAACCTTCTCTGACTACACCGAAAAATGTTTTGGAACATACAAACTGCAGTGAAAACACAATAAATTCCAGGAAGCTAATCTCTCTTGGCTTGCTTCGTGCTGCTAAAGGTTGAGGTCAGTCAAAAAGGGCACAAGGCAAGGCCTCAAAGGCTGAGTGGGATTCGTGGTGGCGGTGGGGGGGTATGTTTTGGTATAGACGACCCTGCTGAGGACCACAGTGGGTGGGGGGAGACTCTGAACAGAACAAGCACATAGTGTTTTCTCTCACCAACCCCAGCTCCAGTGAGATGAAAGCTGGGGAACGATGGAAGAGACTCTGTGTGAGGGGGAGCGTGGAGCTTCAGAAGAATCAATAACTGTGTGTTTCAGATGTTCCATGCCTTTTGTTTTATTTTTGGCCACTGGGCAGAAGCATGCATACACATGTGCAATCTTTCCCTATTTTTCATTCCCCACTGTAATGCGTTGTCTCCCATCGTATCACACCGCTTGTCATTTCTGTCATCCCACTTCCTTTTGCCCCAAGCTGCTCTGGATCTCATTTGATCTAATCTAGTCTTAAACTCACTTTTTATTCTGAATGTTTTCTTCAGATGACTCACATCACCTTACTTGAAAATGAGGACTTATTTGAAAAGAATGGACTTTTTTTCCCTTTTTACATTTTTCAGTATGATATAGAAAAAAATAAATACAATTTCCACCCTACTTTACTTTTCAAAAACTGAATGTTATGTTTGAATGTTAGCCTTTAGTCTAAAAAATCTCTTTAACAAATTGCATAATTCAAAGCTTCTAGTTGTTTTACTTTATCCTCCATCCATCAGCTACAGTTATCTTTTTCTCTTTTCATCACCAGGACTAAAGGATAATCATATACTTTATTCTAAAATTTGGTCAATTTAAGATAAGGGGCAAAAATCTAAACATATTTTATATTATAATGTGCTATCTAAGTACTAAACAAAACACACAGGCATGAATTGCCATATAAGGGCATGGAAGTGCTGAAAGCTGTATCTGTTTTTTGTCAGTGCTGAATGGCTTATTGAACAGAAAGGAAACATCTGTAGGGATGCTGACCCAGCTGTCCTTCACACCAGAAAGTGTGGGTCTCTTAATCTTGCGCTTGTGCGGACAGACACAGAGCCATTGTATGCCAAGACTTGATTTACACGTTATTCTCTTGGATAATAAAAACTGCTTAGTGTGAGAGGGGCGCTCAGGGCAGAGCAGATCAGAAAAGAAGCAGAGCACTTCTTTTCTGCAGTTGCCCTTAGCTCTCCCTTTGCAAAAATTTGAAATTTCAAGAAGACTCTTGTGCTATTTTCTTTTCCCACTGCGCATTAGGTTTTTGGTATCTTTAACCATCCGAACCTCAGAAGGCCTTTCTTGGCCGGAACATACCGCTCAAACCAACTTTAATGTGACTACAGTAAAGTTTGTTGTTAGTAATACGTAATAAAAGAGACTGATATCACTCAAACTAACGTTACTGTGACTACGCTAACTCCCAACCTGGCTACTAACAAAAATAAATAAATACAGTCCGACATTCGCACATTCACAGTGACACGCAACAAACCATTTTAACAGAGCACATTGTGACTCTCAAAATCACTCCAACATTAGTAAGCACTTTAATCCATATAAGGTGCATGGCCATTTTTTGGAAGAAAAATGAAGGCTTTTAAGTGTGCTGCTACTTTGCAGTATTACCAAATTTCAAACAAAAAGAAGAATTTAAACATAAATTGACAATGTCTGATGTATTGTTTTATGATCTTGTTACAGTTTTTACAACTTTTTGGGTTTCTGTGATGTCTTTTAAGACACTTCATGTCTGATCTATGTGTAAAACAGAGTCTTAATCTCTGGTTCTGTGTTCATGACAGTAGTTGGAGTTAGGTGAAAGATTCTGGGGATAAACTGGTTTCTTTAAGGACAATAAATGTAAAGGTTGAATTATAAAAACATAGATATTAAACCAGTTAAGTCAGAATGGTAATATAGAAACATCAATATTATTCTAAGTAAATAAATTCACTTTATTCAAAACATTGTCAGAATCTCCTGAATCCCATCATATTTAATTAAACTTGAATGAATCGTATTAACTTTTTCCTACAAAGTGCCTCAGGGTAGCTCTGATGCAAAGCTTTTCTATTCAAAGAAGCAGAATTTCATTTAATTGTGCCTTAAGAGAAAAATAGCCCCAATCCCAAACAAGATGAAAAAGATAACAATATCTCAGCTCCAAAATAAAGTTAAAAAGTAACCCAACTCCTGCAAATAAAGTTTTTGATGATTTTTTTCTTTTTTGTGTGTGTGTGAAATTAGTCCCCCTATAATCTAAAGTCTAAATATGTTTTATGTATTACAATGTTTTAACAATACAGTGCCTGTCTGCCGTTAACGTGTTGCAGATGATGTTTAAATATACTTCAAAACGGACAAAAAGATTAGGTACACAGTTATTGAGATTGAAATCCCCTTTCGGTGCTAAAAGGCTCACATGTTATCATAGAATGCTTACATTTCTGGGGGCACTTGAAGCAACCTATAGAGAAAATGGAGCGGGGGGGGTTAGACAGATGAGATTGTGAGACAAAGAGACAGAAATACAATATAAAGTAAGACACGGAGTCATGATATATTCTAAAACTCGCCAGAATAACAAAGTGTTTTGTGTCCTTGCGTGTTTGACTCATGGGATAGTCCCATTAAACATGGCTATGAGCAAATAAAAAAGGAAAGGCTTTCATAGAAATCGCCAGTGAAAAATGTTTGGTGGGTTTTTTTGTGGGCAGGGAATCTTGGCATTATTAGCTCTGTGGAAAATGTCAAATATAATTTATATCCTGACTGCAAGGTAGCTTCGGTAAGCTTTTCTCCCTAATATTTGAAACTTATCACACCTGAGCAGATGTTTGCCCGGGGCCTGTGGAGTAAATAGCGTTTGTTTAAGGACCTGCTTCACAGAGTGACAAGTACAAACAGATGGTAATAGTCTTGGAGTGACCTAATCGCTAAACCTATAACTGACATTACAACAAAGATATATATTGTTAGTTATCGTGCCTCAACATTTAAGCAGCTAATGTCGTTCTTACTTCATTAGAAAAGTCAGCTGAAGGACCTCATCTGGCAGCTCTGCAGATTCAGCTGGGTGCTTTCATCTGTGATGTTCAAGGACGTCACAAACTCCACAGTTAGAGCCTTCATGCCTCTTTTCTCTCCCCAAAGCACTTCTTTCACGAAAGTATTTCAGCCTTGAGTGTTTTTTTTCTGTCTCATTTAGAAAAGAAATGTTATCATTTATAGATGTGTGTGTTTCCAAAGTCACCATAGTCGCCTCATCTATTTAAATAAAAGATTTGTCATGAAATATATTGTTAATATAGAGATTGGTAATTTACTTAAGTGTAGCTTCACATCAATCACAATTTAAAGAAAAGTATTAAATTATTCCTTTTTACCCATAGTTAAAGTTGATTTTTTTTTTATTTGGTTGACCATCTTCCAAAAGTTTGCTTAAAAATACAGCCTAAAGTTCACAGGTATCTTATGCTTTTGGAGTGGGAGAAAAGAAAGAATCTATTCCATAAAAATGAAAGATATCCATCACATTACCAAAGAAAAAAAGAGGCCGGACATCTGTAAGCCAGAGCTTTAGCTCACACGGATTAGTTTTATCCAAACCCTGTGGCTGTGCTTTTACAAGGAAATTGAATAGAACCATTATTTGCAAAAATCAATGAAAACAGACCAAAAAAAAGATGTGACAGTAATATGAAAAAAATAAGCAAATAAAGATTTTTAAAAAACTTGTAAAAAGGGGGAAAATACCACACAAACAAGAAATCATCTGGTGGTTGTCGTTAGAGCAAAAAAAGAAAATGTGACTCACAAAACCATTTCTGGTTTTACAGAACTGCAGAATCCCCAGATGTCATTGACCACAGAGAGAAAAAAGCACAATGTGCCACAAATGTGAACCTGCATCTTAGAATTATTGAAAACCAAACTTGAATATCCTTGCAGACTCACTCCAAAGAAAATTATGCTTTTGCTGTTTTTACCATGTTGTTGTCGCATTTTTCTGATGATGGAGTACATATATAAAGAAATTAGGATTAAAACTGCATTTCTGGGTATTTTTTTTATCCAAAAAATCCAGTTGGGATAAAGCCTGTATCTATGTCGCAGCTGCTATATTCAGCAGGCCACAAGCTCCCTGCTCTGCTCTATTCCGATGCGTCCAGTTGTAGAAAAATAGATCCATGTTCATCTGTTTTCCTCATCTGCACTGGTATCTGCCTCAAAACTATGCGACTGGATGGCTCAAATATTGCTCGTCATTTCTGTAGCACTGCTAATGTTAGGTTGGGGTTGAGAGGGACTGTACGCTATCGGGGGAGGGTGCATACAAAGAGATGATGGGAAGTCGAGGCTAGCTTACTTCGCACCAATGGTACCACCCACAAGTCAGAGGTGAATTTCAGATGAACTACTGCCGCTCTGCAGAAACTATGTCCTAGAAAATTAGACAGTTTTTTTTTTTGGGACTAAAAACTGTCATAGCAGCAGCAGAGCAGCTGCTGCTAATTGTCTCATTTCCTCCACCTGTGCCTGCTGCTATAAATCTCTGCCCTTCACTCTCTGCCAGCTCATTGCACTGCATTCTCCAGTCTCTGCTCTCAGCTTTATGCTGCTACGACTATTGTCCACTTTTTCCCTGCCACACCATTTTGCCCCAAGCCTCCTAAGTCCCCACACCTCTGCAATTTTTGGAACTGTTTCCCAGAGACCCTTCTGGAGATTATTTGGATTGAAAATCAAGGATGCCTGTGACTGAGCCCCAGGTTCTTGAGTTCTACCACGCTCCAACAAGCATCTTTCCCTTTTCTGACTTGTCTGGAGCCACACCTCCATTAACTTGCTGTACCGAGGACTTCACTCTGCACCTCTCTCACACTCTTCATCCCAGTAAGCCTGTTTTGCTCTGACTACTCAAGATCATTTCCCATCACTAACCCTCTCCTATCTTCTTAGCATCTGCACATTGGCTGTATTGGACCTTGGCTCCTTCAAGTTAAAAGCTAAAATAAATCTGATTTCTTGCACTCCTGAGTTTGTCCTATTTTGGGTCCTATTCATAATTCGTGAAAAATGCCGTAATCGTACTTAAAAGGCCACTGGGAATCTTTAAATATAAATCAAAATTGATCTATTTTAAAATAGTCAGCAAAATAGAAGTTGTGACATTTTTGCATGGTACCAATTATTGAAGTTAAGTTGAGTCAAAGTAGTTCAAATGTTCACTTCTGTGTGGAAAAAAGCTAAGAACCATTACCGCTTTTACCACTTTTTCTGTCTTTTATAGTTTAATGCCAAGCCTAATGATGCTCATAAAATACTTAAGAAATGAATGGGGGGGGGGGGGGGGTAGAGAGGAACATCACATCACCCTATGCAAAACAAAAAAGCATGAAATGAAAAAAACACATTTTCTGCAGAACTCAAATGTTTTTGCTTTTTGTTTGTACAGTCAACATGCGTCAGTGTTTGAAGGTGTTTGTATTTGTATTTTTATTTTTTTAAAGGATTAAAGTTGTTGATCGACATCTTTGAAATCTAACATCGAGCTCTAGTTAACTTTCCAATGATTGCTAGCTGCAGAATTCTGTCATCAGAAAGACGATTAAAGACTGATGTCATGTTGCCTCCTATAGGCCTAATCAAAGTTATAGTTGTTCATTTGTGGACGTTTTAGTTTTTAAAGAAATATGCTTCCCTGCAACACAGTTATGCATATCGATAAAATATGTATATATAACTATATATATATGTATATATATAATATGGTTGCTACATATATATATATATATATATATATATATATATATATATATATGTTGTAGCAAACCAATTTTTTTTTAAATACAAAAAAAGAGTTGAGGTAAGCCTTGTTTGCCAGAGAAAGTATCCTCAAGGTTATGATGCAATTTTTTAGAAACTACTGGTACTTTGTGTCCATTTGACCTTTGGATAAAAAAAATGATCATTTACATTCACATCTGAAATCACATTTCCCTTTCTTGGCATTTCCACTTTATATTAAAAGACCCCAAAGGCCAAATATGTATTTTTATAGGATCTTATGATTTCACTACATTTGGTTTTATTACACTCCAGGAGAACTGGGCATGTAAACATATTTAGTAGTAATATATTCAGCTTTTGGCAAACTCCATTAATACCTTCCATTCTCTTTGGGTTTGATTGTTTTCTTATTAGTTTTGCTAATGTTGGATAAAGTGAAGTGGAACCATTGTTTGTTGTGTATGTATCCGGTCGGACGAAAATTAAGAAACACAGAATAAACCACGGACGTGAGAGCAACGCATGGTCTGGTTTATGTCCGTCAAATGTTAAGCCAAAGCAGCTAACATAACATGATGTCAGAAGTGAAGGAGTGACAACAAGACAGTCATGAGTGAGCAAGATGCAAACAGGAGGAGCGGGGACGGAGCAGCGGCCGTGCCTCAGCTAGCAGCGCCAGGCAAGTTCGACTTTGCAAAAGTTTCGGAGTGGCCAAGATGGCTGAAGCGGTTCGAGCGATACAGAATAGCTTCTGGACTCGACAAACAGTCGCAAGAGTTCCAGGTGAACAGCTTCATGTACGCAGCCGGCGACGACGCGGAAGACATCCTGAATGTATTGCCCCTCACAGACGCACAGAAAAAGTCATATGATGACGTAACCGCAGCGTTCACGGCGCACTGTGTGAGGAAGAGGAACGTCATTTTTGAAAGAGCGCGCTTCAACCGGAGGAATCAAGAGCCAGGTGAGAGTGCGCAGTCTTTTATTACGGCGGTGCACACGCTGGCGGAGTACTGTGAGTTTGGAGCATTAAGAGAGCAGCTGATACGGGATCGTATAGTTGTGGGAATAAGAGATGCCAAACTTTCAGAGAGTCTGCAGTTAGATGCAGATTTAACGCTGGAGAAAGCCATGACGCGTGTGAGGCAAAGTGAGGAGATAAAGAGACAGCAGCCGGTTCTCAGGGGGGCGGAGCTACCAGGACAGGTGGAGGCTATACAAAAACGAAACTTAAAGTCATTTAAAGCAGCAACAAGCAAAAATGACATGAAAACAGTTGAGTGTAGCAGATGTGGACAGTTAAAAAGACACACAAGGTTTGAATGTCCTGCCCGGGATGCAGAATGCAGGAAATGTCACAAAAAAGGACATTATGCAAAGAAATGCAGATCCACCGGGGGCATCCACAATATAATTGGACAACCACAGCAAAGAAAAAGTGAAGACGATGAAGAAGATTTTGCATTTCTAGGTGAAATGGAGAACAAAGGGGTTGATGAGTGGAGCAACATTGTGCATCTCAACCAGGAAAAGACTTTGTTTAAGTTAGACACGGGTGCCAGTGTCACGGCAATCCCGAGCAGCATTTACTCCCCACAGAAGCATGGGACATTGCAACCACCATGCAAAGTGTTGTATGGTCCAGGCAAGCAGAAACTGGATGTAAGGGGACGTTTCAAAGGGGAGCTGACTTTTGATAAAAGAACAACTATGCAAGATGTGTATGTGGTTAATGGACTATATAAACCATTGCTAGGCCTTCCCGCAATAACTGCTCTAGAGCTCATCAAGCGAGTGAGTGCAGTGCAGACACAACCAGTGGACTTTAAGGCTATGTACCCCACAGTGTTCTCTGGCCTAGGGAAGTTAAAAGAGCCATACAAAATCGAGTTGGAGCCAGGAGCGGTCCCATACGCCTTGTCAACTCCATGTCGAGTGCCGCTACCCTTGCGAGACGCAGTAAAAGAGGAACTGAAGCGGATGGAAAAAGCGGGCGTAATTTCCAGAGTGACACAACCCACACAGTGGTGTGCAGGCTTGGTTGTGGCACCAAAAGCCAAACCAGGGAAAATAAGGTTGTGTGTGGACATGACACACCAGAATAAGTGGGTGCGACGAGAGAGACACATCCTCCCAGCGGTGGACCACACACTAGCTATGCTGTCAGGAGCAAAGGTGTTCACAAAATTGGATGCCACCTCAGGCTTCTGGCAGATCCCGTTGGCGAAAGAAAGCAGACTTTTAACAACGTTCATCACACCTTTTGGCAGATATGCGTTTAACCGCCTGCCTTTTGGGATTTCATCAGCTCCTGAGCATTTCCAGCGCAGGATGTCACAGATGCTGGAGGGATGCGAGGGGGTGGTGTGCCATGCAGATGATGTCGTTGTCGTGGGAGAGGACATGCAGCAGCACGATGAGAGGCTTCACAAAGTTCTGCAGAGATTTGAAGCAGAGGGACTGACACTGAACGACAAGTGTGAGTTCTCTAAAGATAAAATCTCTTTTGTAGGCCACTGTGTTACAGCTGAAGGGGTGTCCCCAGACCCAAACAAAGTCAAGGCTATAATGGAGATGCCTGAACCGCAAGATGTAGAGGGAGTGAGGAGAGTCATGGGCATGGCCAACTACTTGGGAAAGTTTCTTCCTCACCTGGCCTCATTTTCAAAGCCATTAAGAGACCTGCTTTGTGAGAAGAATGAATGGCATTGGGGAAACGCTCAGAGAGAGGCTTTTCAGAAACTAAAGACTGAACTGAGTTCACCACGGGTGCTCGCCTCATACTCAATCGACGCCAAGACATGTGTGGCAGCAGATGCATCTTCATACGGGCTCTGTGCTGTCCTCACTCAGGAACAAAAAGATGGAACCTGGAGGCCAGTAGTGTTCATTTCCAGAGGGTTGACACCTGCAGAAAAACACTACGCTCAAATAGAAAAGGAGGCTCTGGCGGTGACATGGGCTTGTGAAAGACTAGCACCGTACATCCATGGACTAAGAGTCAGGTTGGAGACCGATCATAAGCCTCTTGTACCTTTGCTGAGCACCAAGGCTTTAGATGAGTTGCCACCGAGAGTGTTGAGATTTCGTTTGAGACTTATGAAGTTTATGTTTGACATTGTGCATGTTCCGGGAAAGTTAATAATAGCTTAATAACGGCAGATACACTGTCAAGAGCACCGGTAAACCACGTACTCACACCAGAAGAAGTAAACAATGAAGCAGAGGTCAAAGTCTTTGTGGACTCTGTAGTTCAGAGCATCCCTGCTACAGAACCCAGACTAAGAGAGATTCAACAGAAACAACACTCTGACCCTGTTTGTGCAAAAGTTATCCAGTACTGTAAAACAGAGCTCGTCAGTCTGTGTGGTGGCCAGGTGTGTCGGTGCACATCAGTAAGGTTGTGGAAAATGGTAACACATGTTCACAACATAAAGCAGAACATCGAGAACCACTACTGACCACACCAGTACCGGAGCGACCCTGGCAGCGGGTTGGTACGGATATGTTCTTTTGGAATAAGGACACTTATATTCTGGTGGTGGACTATTTCTCAAGGTACATCGAAGTGGCTAAGCTGAATGTGACATCTGCAGCAACAGTCATAGCTGCCATGAAGGAGACATTCAGTCGCCATGGGATCCCAGAGACAGTGGTGTCGGACAACGGACCGCAGTACGCCAGTGAAAAGTTCAAGGACTTCGCTACGGAGTACGGGTTTGTTCATATCACCAGCAGTCCAAGATACCCGCAGGCGAACGGAGAAGCTGAGAGAGCAGTAGCCACAGTTAAAGGACTGTGGAAAGGAGGAGGTGAGAAGACAAAAGCACTTCTCTCTTACCGGGCTACACCGCTCGAGTGCGGCTACTCCCCTGCACAGCTGCTGATGGGTAGACAGCTGAAGACAACACTGCCACAGCAGCCTGTGACTCTTCTCCGAAGATGGCCAAATATGAAACAATTCAAAACCAAACAGAGACGGTACAAAGAAAACCAGCAACGCCAGTACGATTGGCGTCACCGGGTCCGTCCTCTGACGGTTCTTCAAACAGGTCAAACTGTATGGCTGCCAAGAGAGAAGAAAGAAGGGACAGTGGTACAACATGCAACTACACCTAGGTCGTACATTATTGACACTGATGAAGGTCAGATTAGGCGCAACCGCACACATGTAAGACCTTTAGGGTCTCCTGCACGATCAGAGTTAACTGTTTCTACACAGCAGACTGGAGCGGAAGAAAATGCAGGTCGAGAATCTAGTATACCTAGTAATGACACACAGGACACTGTTAAGCAACCTTATGTAACATCTTCAGGACGAGTGTCCCGTCCGCCCAAGCGGTTAGATCTGTGAGAGTTTTGGGGAAAAAAAAAAGAATGTTGTATGAAAAATTGGTTTGGTTAACAGAAATGTGAGGAAGTTTGTGTTTGATTTATAGGGAAAAAAAAGAAGGATGAAAGTTAAGTTGAATAAGCTAATGTTATTTGATACCCTAGATGGTGGGAATTATTTTATGTTTCAGAATGGCATTGTTAATGTTGATAAAGAAAGAGGGTTCTAACTAAAAAGGGGAGGTGTTGGATAAAGTGAAGTGGAACCATTGTTTGTTGTGTATGTATCCGGTCGGACGAAAATTAAGAAACACAGAATAAAGGCCCGTACACACCGGGACGAATATTCGCCAGGCGTTATTCGCCAGCGTTTTTCGCCACGTCTTTTGTGTTCACACCCAGGCGATTTTCGCTGACGATGAGCCGACTGAACATGCAATTTCATTCCCTGACATTAGATGGCGCTGTACACAAGGTAGTCGCTTGTCACTCAGAAGAAGAGAGCCACTATTTACGCGCTTGTCAGAAGAACATGGTGAGTTTTATCGACTGGTACAAGAGCTGAAAATGTATCATGAGCGTTTTCGGGGATATTTTAGAATGTCTGTCATTATTTCTCTGCGGCAGTGCAGCCGCTACTTGGCGTCTATCTTCTTTGCTGGTATGTGTGCTCAGAAAGGCAGTGTTGTGTTTGAGCGCCCCCAAGTTGTGTTTTACTGTAACTTCAGAAGCTCCAGACACGCGAGCAAAAGCGCCATTCTCATTGGTTGAATGGATTTCGACGCGAGGCGTCAAAAAGAAAAAACGAACCCGAGGCGTTTTTTTTTTTTGACGCTTTGACGCGTGGCGTTTTTTCGCGTCGGTGTGCACACTCTCATTGGTGCCCTTTGTTTAGTCACGAGGCGAATTTCGCCGACGAAAATCGCCGGCGAAATTCGTCCCGGTGTGTACGGGCCTTAAACCACGGACGTGAGAGCAACGCATGGTCTGGTTTATGTCCGTCAAATGTTAAGCCAAAGCAGCTAACATAACAGCTAATATCATGAAAAATAACCATCACAGAACAATGTCCACTGGTGTCTTTTAATAAGACTCAGAGAGTCTCCAGATCTTAATTAGTCTGTCTGTTAAAACAGTTGTTTTTATGACCTATATTTTATGGTTTGTGGGGTAAATTAGATTTGCTAATCAACATTGTTCATGTGCCTTAAGTTCTAACAGCATTACCTAAATACAAAAGATGATGCTAAATTGGAATTTTATCATTAGAGATTTATAGTACCTTTAAGCTGTCGCAATGCAAGAGAGTACCCGTGTCTATAAATGTGTCTAATGCATTTCAGCTTTATTTTTGGATTATTTAACAGTCATACTAAATTTGTCCTGTACAATAAAGTCTATACGCAAATAAAATAAAAAAAGAAATTCTGTTGTGTTTTTTCAGTTTATTGCTTTATTTTTGCATTTCCGTGATCCAGAATATGCAAATTGTGTCTAATTTTGGCAAACAAAATGCCATCCATTCATTTTCTTACCCCGCTGTATCCCTTTAGCGGTCACAGTCTGGTTACTGTTGGTGAAGGTGGGGTGCACCCAGGACAGATCACCAGTCTGTCGCAGGGCCACACAATTACAATTACCAGTGAACCCATGACGCATGTAGGAAGAAGCCAAAGTGCTCAGATCAAGCCCATGCATGCACAGGGAGACCATGCAAACTCCACACAGAAAGATCCCAGAAAAGCCAGAATTCCAACAGGGCCCTGTTGCTGTGAGGAGAGAGCGCTAACCACCGCCCCACCATGCAGCCCCAAACAGAATGCATTGCAAATATTTCATTTTTAGATTTGAATCTATTTTTAAGATTCCTTGAAGTGGGGTGGACTCCTCTGGAGTGATACAACAGTAGATCCTTGGGTCCCTTGAGCCTTTCAGGCAGCCTACTTTCCCACGTAACCTATTTTGGGGACATTTTAAAATGATCCAAAGAAAGCAGTTTCATTCTTTCTCATATTGTAATCTATAATGAAGCACGAAAGTGAGACAGCTGATTGAAGATTACAAAAGAACACACAAAAAGTGGTACTGTACACTTCTGTCTGCCTCAATAGGCAGCTTCTCAAATATGGCATTTACTATGATGTGAAATACAGAATATGTTGTTAGGAAAGCTTTCATTATGGTAATGACGAGCCTCTTCTCAGCATAAATGTCACTTCTGTATCTCTTTAGCACAGTGACTAAGAGAGCTCAGCGCATTGCAAACCAGTAAAATGTCATCCACTTATGTGGAAATTCCAGAAGCTGTGGATTACAACAAACACAACTTCCTGGGGTTTGGGGTTATTGAAGTCAGATGTTTCTCGAACTAAGCTTTATAACTACTCAAACATCTGTAACAGATTCACATTTTTAATGGCTTTACAGACTCATATTTGCGAGTTTAGATTTTTTTCTTTAAACAAATAAAGGTTTATTTTCTAATTTGTTGATGCTGAGTGTTTTTCTGAAGGTTTAGTTTTCTCTCTGTGGTGTTGCAGATTTGACACTTGAAGCAAGCATTTCACATCTTACACCAGTAATGGTTTGCTTTGTTTTTTTATTACCCATCATTTATTTCATCTTTAGTTTCTTTTATCTGTAATTTCCCATTGGAGTTCAACAAGCGTTTTGATGAGAATCTGTTTTATTTTATCTGCTCTTTAACTCTTTTCCAAAGTTTCTCCAGAGGATCCTGTAATGTTCAAAACCCTGCATGTCTGAAATGATAAGCGGTGAGCAGCTGTTTCAAATGTTTTGTACAGATGGATGACTATAATCCAGTAAACCACTCAGATAACATAGTCAGTGGTGATCAGCTGTTTCTGTTTGACCATCTGGGTAGGGAACAGGTCTCATCATCTTTTTATTGGCCCCTAAAGTCTTTTTTTTTACTTTTGGTTCTTCAGGTAATGATGCAGATCAATGGAACAGGTTATTACAATTTTTTTTTATATATTTTGAACTGTTAATCATTAATAAAACATTTTTCCTTCTTCAGGATATAACTGTGGCCTGACTAAAACAAAACAAAACTAGCAGGCAACCAATTTCAAATTAGTTTATTTTACGGCAAAGTTCATATATTTTTTTCTTGAAAATAATCAGAATAAAGGCCCGTACACACCGGGACGAATATTCGCCAGGCGTTATTCGCCAGCGTTTTTCGCCACGTCTTTTGTGTTCACACCCAGGCGATTTTCGCTGACGATGAGCCGACTGAACATGCAATTTCATTCCCTGACATTAGATGGCGCTGTACACAAGGTAGTCGCTTGTCACTCAGAAGAAGAGAGCCACTATTTACGCGCTTGTCAGAAGAACATGGTGAGTTTTATCGACTGGTACAAGAGCGGAAAATGTCTCATGAGCGTTTTCGGGGATATTTTAGAATGTCTGTCATTATTTCTTTGCGGCAGTGTAGCCGCTACTTGGCGTCTTTCTTCTTTGCTGGTATGTGTGCTCAGAAAGGCAGTGTTGTGTTTGAGCGCCCCCAAGTTGTGTTTTACTGTAACTTCAGAAGCTCCAGACACGTGAGCAAAAGCGCCATTCTCATTGGTTGAATGGATTTCGACGCGAGGCGTCAAAAAGAAAAAACGAACCCGAGGCGTTTTTTTTTTTGACGCTTTGACGCGTGGCGTTTTTTCGCGTCGGTGTGCACACTCTCATTGGTGCCCTTTGTTTAGTCACGAGGCGAATTTCGCCGACGAAAATCGCCGGCGAAATTCGTCCCGGTGTGTACGGGCCTTAATGTTTGCTTTCGTTTTTAATCAAGATTAGGGGTGTAATTATTAATCAATGAATTGATTTATCCAACAAAATTGATCTTTCTGGTTCCAGTTGTTAATTGAATCAAATCAAACTACCGGTATACCATTATAATATCATTCCAAACTAAATTAATTGCTGAAAATCAATATTGGAAAATAACATTTGGATCGAGACACAGTAGGTTTATTTTACTCTAACGTAAAAACAACCAAGTGCCGTCACAGCGGACAAGACACATGTGATGACAGCAAAAGATCCATCATTCCAGTGGAAACATTTAAATTTAGCAAAGACATGTGACTCAAAAAGTAAGGCCAAACATGGTTTTCAATTTTTGTTTTTTTAAATAACATGGGAGTACGTGTAAAAATATTGAAGTATTTGAAAACTAAATGTTTATAGTTGTTAGGCTAAAATAATTATTTTTATGATCATTTTCACTGACAACGTTTGATAACACTAAAAGCACCAGAATTTGAAGTTGGAAAAATACCAGAAATAGTTACTGAGGGTCAAAATTAAATGTGTGCTGAACACATCTGTATACTCTATACGTATATATGAATAATTTATACACAAGAAGAATTTTCTATACATGTTAATGATAGAAATATTCTCTGTAGGACAAATATCTTCTTTTGTGTATTTTAAATGCTGTTACCTGCTGTTGGATGAATGGTGAAATATTCCATTCTTGCAATTGTAAATCTGACTCCAGAGGAGTCAGTGCCTCACCAGTCATCAACCTCACCGCACGTCACTAAAATTATTATATGAATCAAGTTATTGTTAAAATGAATTGTTACAACACTAATATAGATAAATGCATTTGAGAGTAGATGTTGACTGCAAATAAAAATGTAGACCAGGCTTTGTGGAAAAAACATTTGAATTGACAGTTGTAAAGAACTTGATAAATGTAGAAAATATACCTCCTTTCTCATTTTCTTCTTCTTCTCTACTAATTTCAGATTTTACATCTTCATCCTCACTTGCAGTCTTCCACCTGAACAATGTTCTCTGCATGATTCTCTTTTCAATGACTTTTTCAAATATAAATTAATGTTTTAGATGCATGTTTCACTTCTACCATTGCATTAGGTTTTATCTTGAACTATCAATCAAAATAGTTTTCAAAAAAACTGTAGGAATCATTTATTGTTTTTCTTGTCACGTTGCAATGAAACCAACTTCCATAAAAAATGCCTGACTGAAGGAACTGAGTGATGCCGAACAACAAATCAAATGTGCATTAATATTTATATATATCTGTACAGTCCCTGACAAAAGTCTTGTCGCTTATCCATTTTGTAGAAACAAAAACGTATAACCTCACTTTTAATGAATCCATTGGTTTTAGAAATGTCTCATATGAAAGCTAAAACCCTCCCAAATGATGTTCAATATAGTAAAATAAAATTGCTTCACTGAAGAAAGATTGATCATTTAATGAACACAGAAAGGTCACATTTTGGCAAGACAAAAGTTTTGTCGCCTAGAAAGAGTAATGTGAAAATTTAACAAATAATTTATTTCAAAAACAAAAATATGTTGCATAACATCAGTGAATTAAGTAGTGCTACTGTGAGATCCATATTTAATATCTTGTATGACTTCCATGAGCTTGAAGGACAGCATCCATGCGGTTTGACAATGATTCATACAATTTATCGATGAAGTCATAAGGAAAAGCAAAGAAAGCAGTCTTCCATGCCTCCCAGAGTTCATCAACATTCTTTGGTTTGGTCTTCCATGCTTCCTCTTTCATTCTACCCCAGACATGCTCAATGATGTTCATGTCTGGTGACTGGGCTGGCCAGTCCTGGAGCACCTTGATCTTCTTCACCTTGAGGAACTTTGATGTAGAGATGGAAGTATGCCATGGAGCACCATCCTGCTGCAGAATTTGACCCCTTTAATGGATGGGAATGTAAGAGGAAGCTAATACTTCTTGATATTTTAGGCTATTGATATTGCCTTCTACCCTGCAAATGTTTCGCACACCCCCATACTGGATGTAACCCCAGACCATGATTTTTCCGCCACCAAACTTAACTGTTTTCTGGGTGAATCTTGGGTCCATGCAGGCTCCAGTTGGTCTCCTGCAATATTTGCGGCGGCTGTGATGTAATCCAACTGAAGACTTATCTGAGAAATCCACCTTCTGCCACTTTTCCAGCGTCCATCCTTTTAGCAGGCTGTGGGCCTTGGCAAATGCCACACGTTTTTTCAATTGCCTTTTGTTTAGAGCTGGTTTCTGGGCACTGATTCGACCATGGAGGCCATTTTGAGACAGAATTCTACAAACTGTTCTGGTTGACACAGGGACTTGAGGTGACCAGGCCTGGTGGAGCTCTGCTACAGTGGAAAAGGGGCTGGCCTTGGATTTTCCAACCAGGAGTTGTCTCGCGTGGTCTGCTGGACCTGGGCTTGTCAAAAACATCTCCAGTCTCTTCAACTCTTCTTCTTATTCTTTGTACTTGACGCTGAGACACATTGAAGGTGTCAGCCACCTGAGCAGTGGATCTGGTCTTCAGCCTCTTGATAATCAACGCTTTGGTCTCAGGGTGAATCTTAGGCATGTTGTCAGAGGTCAAGTTGCAGTTGATGTGAAGGCCTGGTGTGCTGGAGTTCTTTTTATACACACCCACTAATTGATTGATCAGTAATTGATCACAGGTGAGGCTGTAATCTAGGATTGGGTGCATCATATGACAAGGCGACAAAACTTTAGTCTTGCCAAAATGTGACCTTTCTGTGTTCATTAAATGATCAATCTTTCTTCAGTGAAGCAATTTTATTTTACTATATTGAACATCATTTGGGAGGGTTTTAGCTTTCATATGAGACATTTCTAAAACCAATGGATTTATTAAAAGTGAGGTTATACGCTTTTGTTTCTACAAAATGGATAAACGACAAGACTTTTGTCAGGGACTGTATATATGTATACATAAATGTTATTATAGAGATAAAACATTCCAAATAAATAACAAAAACAAAAGCCAACAATATTACAATTCAGCTTTTAACAACTGGTATATAATATGTAAGCCTTTTCCTTTTAAAACTAATTTGAAGCGGTACAATACCAAACAATGCAACTACAACACAATATACAAATTAAAATGTGTAAAATAAACAACAACAACAACAAAAAAGACCTATATTGACAGCAAAGGTCGACATTTAGAAAACCACGTGTTTCAGCTTTGAGGAGCTAATCTGGTTTCTTCTGTCAGTATTGATCTATCCTATGCAGGTTGGTTGTGGAGCCGGTTCTAGATGGATTTATTTTCCTGCAGACTCGACACTATTCCTTTGTAGTATCAATAAAAGTGAAGTGCTTCCAGATTTTGCTTCAATTCCAGTATCCAGTGTAATCTTCTATACTTTACATTTTTGTGTTGTGTTTTGTTTTGGTCTTTTTAACATGGTCTGGCGACATTTTTCTTGTGATGGAGGACATATATAAAGAAAATTAAACTTAAATTTGCATTTCAGAGTATTTTGTTAATTAAATAGTTGAGAATCAGGCACAGGAAATAAACTCTGTTTCAAAAAGATCATATTTGTTATATAAAAAATACCCTGGGTGGGCCACAAGCTCCCTGCTCCACTCCATTCTGATGCAGACAAATACATCCATGTAGGTCTTCATGCCCCTTGTCCAAGGTGGCAAGTAGTTTAAAACTTAGTTTCGCCCATGAATGAAAACAACATCCGAACGTTTGCAAAGCTGCATGTGCATATTGTACATGCGTTGTTGCCTCTCACCATCAGCGTAGCGGAGAAAGTGTGTGTGTGTGTGTGTGTTAGCCTGGGGGCGGTGCTGGCAGTGCAGACTCTTCCTGGAAGGAGCTGGTCCTCACTTATCTACATCACAATGTGGGAACTCACTTGTTTTCATGGACTGGGAAGGCGCTGGTGCTCAGAGCGCAGGTTTTTAGAGGAATACTCAGAAATGGGTGAATGGATTAAAATACCACTTTGGAATTGTGTTTTGTGAGGAATTAACATTACAGTACACTTAAAAGCTAAAAAAAATTATTTGGTATGATATAAGTTCTTTAAGTCCAAGAACAAAATAATGCTACTGCACACAAGAAGTTGTCATGCAGAGAACAACTGAAGTAAGCCTGTCAGCAACACTTGCTTTTATGGTGCTAAAATTATTCCAGTTTACAATCAGAAGCCTGAAAAAGAATATATACTGAACAGAATTTTTTTTTTCATTCTCTCATAAAATATATAATTTATAAACTAATAGTTATAGTTCAGTTCTTTAGCTCAGTCTTTGAAACAATGAGTGGGCTTGTTATCCAGCAGCTCTTTGAAATCCCAAAAGGCTCCTGCACCGTCAGTAGAAACCTTGTTATGTGGAGCTCAGTCACAGAATTAGCAGATTGGCCCATTAGGGAGGGAATGACAGGACAGAAAAGTCCTGCTTATTAACTTACCACCCTTATATTACCTTACTGCTGAATTGACACGAGAGGCAAATTTCAAAGATCATTTGCTAATTGTGATGCATTTAGTCACATCACGGTGGAGGAAAATTAAAGCACAGATGATCAAAAACTTCAGCTGCTTTCCTTGGATACACCTCTGCTGAAGGTTATTAGGTCCAGAAAAGAGAGAAGGAGAACTAAAGCAGACACGAGAAACTAATTGGTCATGGGTCAAATCATTGGCTGCAGTTATGACTTCTCTTGTCTGGCATTAGACTCACCAGATGACACGTCTTCTCAGTTCACGGTGAACAACCATTAGAAACCTTAAAAACCTGGATTTGAAGGTATTTCCTGTCGTCACTGCCCATTATATTCCGGATTTCAAAAAATCACTTGTTTTGTTTATTATAGATCATTTGCAGGCATTGCACATAAGAAAGCCTTTAACAGTTCACTTTAAAATTAATCCGATAACACTGAAAAAAGGAAAGCTGCAGTTTATCTGCATAGGAATATTACAGTGCAAATTGAAACAAAAAAGTTTTCCAATAAATTCAGCAAAATCCATCCATCCATCCATCCATCTTCCTCCGCTTATCCGGGACCGGGTCGCGGGGGCAGCAGACTGAGCAGAGATGCCCAGACTTCCCTCACCCCAGCCACTTCCTCCAGCTCCTCTGGGGGGACCCCGAGACGTTCCCAGGCCAGCCGAGAGACGTAGTCTCTCCAGCGTGTCCTGGGTCTTCCCCGGGGCCTCCGCCCAGTGGGACATGCCCGGAACACCTCTCCAGGGAGGCGTCCAGGAGGCATCCGGACTAGATGCCCGAGCCACCTCAACTGGCTCCTTTCGATGTGGAGGAGAAGCGGTTCTACTCCGAGCTCTCCGCGGGTGACCGAGCTTCTCACCCTATCTCTAAGGGAGCGCCCAGCCACCCTGCGGAGGAAGCTCATTTCAGCCGCTTGTATTCGGGACCTCGTTCTTTCGGTCATGACCCATAGCTCATGACCATAGGTGAGTACTGGAACGTAGATCGACCGGTAAATTGAGAGCTTTGCTTTTCGGCTCAGCTCTCTCTTCACCACGACGGACCGATAGAGCGACCGCATAACTACGGACGCCGCTCCGATCCGCCTGTCCATCTCACGCTCCGATCTTCCCTCACTCGTGAACAAGACCCCAAGGTATTTAAACTCCTCCACCTGGGGCAAGGACACTCCACCCACCGAGAGATGGCAGACTACCTTTCTCCGGTCAAGGACCATGGCCTCAGATTTAGCGGTGCTGACCCTCATCCCAGCCGCTTCACACTCGGCCGCAAACCGCCCCAATGCACGCTGGAGGTCCCGGTTCGATGAAGCCAACAGGACAACATCATCTGCAAAAAGCAGAGAGGAAATTGTGGTCCCCAAACCAGATCCCTTCCGGCCCCTGGCTGCGCCTAGAAATTCTGTCCATAAAAACTATGAACAGAACCGGTGATAAAGGGCAGCCCTGCCGGAGTCCAACGTGGACCGGGAACAGGTCTGACTTACTGCCGGCTATGCGGACCAAGCTCCTACTCCGGTCATACAGAGACCGGACAGCCCTCAGTAAGGCTCCCCGGACCCCATACTCCCAGAGCACCCCCCACAGGATGCCACGGGGGACGCGGTCGAACGCCTTCTCCAAATCCACAAAACACATATGGACTGGATGAGCGAACTCCCACAAACCCTCCAGCACCCCAGATAGGGTGTAGAGCTGGTCCACTGTTCCACGACCAGGACGGAAACCGCACTGTTGTTCCTGAATCCGAGGTTCGACTATCGGACGGACTCTCCTCTCCAGTACCCTGGCATAGACTTTCCCAGGGAGGCTGAGGAGTGTAATTCCCCTATGGTTGGAACACACCCTCCGGTCCCCCTTCTTAAAGAGGGGAACCACCACCCCTGTCTGCCAGTCCAGTGGTACGGTTCCCGACTGCCACGCGATGCTGCAGAGACGTGTCAGCCAAGACACTCCCACAGCATCCAGAGACTTGAGGTGCTCAGGGCGGACTTCATCCACCCCCGGGGCCTTGCCACCGAGGAGCTCGTTGACTACCTCAGTGACTTCAGCCCGGGTAATAGACAGCCCCACCCCAAAGTCCTCATTCTCCGCTTCTTCAAAAGAAGGCGTGTCAGTGGGATTGAGGAGATCCTCGAAGTACTCCTTCCACCGCCCGACAATGTCCCCAGTTGAAGTCAACAGCTCCCCACCTGCACTGAAAACGGTGCCTGTGGAGAACTGCTTTCCCCTCTTGAGTCGTCGGATGGTTTGCCAGAATTTCTTCGAGGCCAACCGATAGTCCTTCTCCATGGCCTCACCGAACTCCTCCCAGGACCGAGTTTTCGCCTCCGCAACAGTCCGGGCCGCAGCTCGCTTGGACTGCCGGTACCTGTCAGCTGCCTCCGGAGTCCCGCAGGCCAGCCAGGCCTGGTAGGACTCCTTCTTCAGCTTGACGGCATCCCTTACTTCCGGTGTCCACCACCGGGTTCGGGGGTTACCGCCGCGACAGGCGCCAGAGACCCTGTGACCACAGCTCCGAGCAGCAGCAGAGACAATGGAGGTGGAAAACATGGTCCACTCGGACTCAATGTCCCCAACCTCCCTCGGTACCTGTTTGAAGTTCTCCCGGATGTGGGAGTTAAAGACTTCCCTAACGGAGGGCTCAGCCAGACGTTCCCAGCAGACCCTCACAGTACGTTTGGGTCTTCCAAGTCTTTCCGGCCTCCTTCCCCGCCAGCGAATCCAACTCACCACCAGGTAGTGATCGGTGGACAGCTCCGCCCCTCTCTTCACCCGAGTGTCCAAGACACAGGGCCGAAGGTCACCTGAAACAACTACAAAGTCGATCATTGACCTCCTGCCTAAGGTGTCCTGATGCCAGGTGTATTGATGGACACCCTTGTGCTCGAACATGGTGTTCGTTATGGACAAACTATGACGAGCACAGAAGTCCAATAACAAAACACCACTCGGGTTCAGATCAGGGGGGGCGTTCCTACCAATCACACCCCTCCAGGTGCCACTGTCATTGCCCACGTGGGCATTGAAGTCCCCCAGGAAGACAATGGAGTCCCCCGTTGGGGCACTTTCCAGTACCCCTTCAAGAGACACCAAGAAGGCCTGGTACTCCAAACTGCTGTTCGGCCCGTAAGCCGAAACCACAGTTAGAGACCTGTCCCCCACCCGGAGGCGGAGGGACATGACCCTCTCGTCCACCGGGGTGAGCTCCAACACTTGGCGGCTGAGCTGGGGGCTCACGAGTAAGCCCACGCCAGCCCGCCGCCTCTCACCTTGGGCAACTCCAGAGTGGTAGAGAGTCCAACCCCTCTCTAAGGACTGAGTTTCAGAGCCCAGGCTATGTGTGGAGGTGAGCCCGACTATATCTAGACGGTATCTCTCAACCTCTCGCACCAGCTCAGGCTCCTTCCCTCCCAGAGAGGTGACATTCCATGTCCCAAAAGCCAGATTCCATGATCGGGGTTTGGGCCGCCGAGGCACCTGCCCCCGACTGCCACCCAAACCACAATGCACCGGCCCCTTTTGAGATCTCCTACGGGTGGTGGGCCCATAGGAGAGTGGTCCCACGTCGCTCCTTCGGGCTGAGCCCGACCGGGGTCCGTGGGAAGAGCCCCGGCCACCAGGCGCTCGCCTGCGAGCCCCGACCCTGGGCCTGGCTCCAGAGCGGGGCCCCGGTGACGCCAATCCGGGCGACGTAATCGGGTCCTTGTTGTTTCTCTTCATCAGGGGTTTCTGAACCGCTCTTTGTCTGGCTCGTCACCCAGGACCTGTCTGCCATGGGAGACCCTACCAGGGGCTTAAGCCCCAGACAGCTTAGCTCCTGGGATCACCCGAGCTCTCAAACTCCCCCACCACGTTAAGGTGGCGGTTCACGGGGGAGAATTCAGCAAAATCATTTAATGTAATTATACTAGCCACAGAAATACAAACATTGGATATATTAGATTATATTTTAATAAATATTAATTCATGAATAATTAACTTTTTATTTGTTGTGCCCTTGCAAGCAATTAGAAAGGTTATCAAGTAGAACACTACTTAAAAAATGAAAGCATATCAAATCATGTAGTAGTTTTCAATTTCATTACAATGGATGAAAAGCATTATACAGCAAAATCTATTGTTCTCAGCAAGCATTGGAATATCTAGGGCAACCAGGGAATAGAAGAGGAATTATGAAAATTTAAAGTGCAGAAAAAATTGTTATATTGACTCTTCCTCCATCTATTCCATATGACAAAAATATATTTTTTAGCTTAGATTTTTTTCTGCGTTAGACATTTTTTGTTCTATTCTTCATATTAGTGGGTTTTTGTGAATCGCTTTGTCTCCATACATGTTTAGGGACAAACAAACTAGTCTTTCATTTCTACTCTTTGGTCTGTTTTTAAATTATATTCCGAATGTCATATTTGTGCAAAACATTTTTTCTGTTTAAAAAAAAAAACACTAGAATTTCTTTTAAGTCTGAATGAGTTTTACTCATTAATTGTGCTGTTTGAAACCCAACAATTCAGCAAGGGTTTCAAATGCTTTGATTCTTCAAATTGTTGCCTTGTGTGGATAAAGAGCACAAGGCTATAAAATGTAATTGCTTTTGTATGAACAATGAGCAAGAAAACAACTTTACAAAAATAAGATAATAGTATTCCTGAAGAATTAGGAAAAAAAAGTATACAGTATAGCATATAAATAAAAGGTATTTTCTTTTATATAACTGATGGATTTTTTTCTCAAACTTTTGTGCATGCCTCTTTACATTTTCTACTTGTTTTAAATGTTTGGGGCCTTTAAAAGCTACACCAAAAAGCAATGTAATTTTTTGGCACATATATTTAGATTGAAAGGTATGAAATGCTGTGGTGAGACCAGCCATGTTGTGTGGCCTGGAGGCAGTAGCACTGAGGAAAAGACAGGCAGCAGAGCTGGAGGTAGCAGAGATGAAGACGCTGAGGTTCTCTTAGGAAGTGACCAGGATGAATGGGATCAGGAATGAGTACCTCAGAGGAACAGCATGTTTTAGAGATAAAGACAGAGAGGCTTGACTGAGATTGTTCGGACACGTCCAGAGGAGAGACAAAAAAGGTGGTAGTAGGATGCAGAGTCTAGAGCAGCCAGACAAGATTTCTAGAGGGAGACCAAATAGGAGGTTTATGGATGCAGTGAACAAAGACATAAAGGTAGGCTGGTGTTAGAGTATAGGAGGCAGAAGACGGGGTTTGATGGAGGAAGCTGATTCACTGTGATAACTTCTGAACTGAATATCCGAAAGGAAAAGAAGCGCATTTATTTAGCCACAAAGGATGCCATAAAGCTTTTTAAACATATCATTTATGTTAAAATTTCCCCTTTTATTGTCTGTCACAGCAAAGAAAACCTGACACCATTTGTGTTGTTCGGCCATCTGCCAATAGCCATTGTTCTTGAATGCTCTGCTGCAAGCACAGCCTCATCTTTGCAGCAGAATCCAATACAAAAGACAAATATGAATTTCTTTTCACATTTGCAGGACATTGTGCTTCATTGCCTCTGGTGATTTTGTGGCAGAAACTGTCAGTGGAGCTCATCTATCAGCGCTGAAGGAACAGAAATGATGATTTAGAGTACGACTCCATCAGGGTGAAGGGGACTGTGGAAAAGCATGTGATGCCACACTGGTGGAAAATGAAGAACATTAGATTCTTATATAGGAAAAGTTTTTGTAGTCGTGTCTTAGGTTCTTTTTGAGGTAAAAGTAATTGTAACAAAGCAAACGTAATTATAAGAAGGAAGAACGCTGCTTGTCCAAAAAGGAGTCATTTGTGTTCTGTACTGATGCACACATTTGTTATGAGCTATTTTGCACAGTTATGTGGAGATTTAAAATGTCAAAGGTTTAAACAACTTCCTTAAACTCCACAATGCGAAGTGTTTTCTCTCCAAAGAAATGATTTGTACAATAAAACTGTTTTCACAACCAATAAACGAATAAAGTTTGATGTTTGCAGTTACCATGATTTATCCTAAAGTCCCTTACATTTGGCTTGTAAGAAATGAAATAAACTTCTGTGCTTCTTTGTGGCTCCAGATGTAGTTTTGTAAAGCTTCATAAATTGTTATAATTCATGCTATGTCCACATGTGATAATTAGGGAGGATGTGTTGGGTAACTTTGTAGGTCTCAAAAACTCTCTGTCTATCCCATCTCTTCAACTTAATGAAGAAAGTTAGCTAAGGTTGGGTTCTATTAATCAATATAAACTTTGGATTTACATAAGTTAACTTTTAAGCTATGTTTATACCACCCTCTGCAACGTGGATCAAGTAGCCACTTCCACTGAGAAGTCTATGGAAACGCACATCTTGGGCTTCAAAACCCTTGAATTTACGCCCATAGCTGCACACTGTTTTCAGGCTCTTCATACAAAATACGCAGCCATTGAATGTGCGTTTGTGTGAAAGATGTGACTTCTTTTTGTTGTTCAGTAGTTAAGTTTTTTTTTTTTTTTTAAAGTAGTCATTTATGCGCACTGAAATTTGATTTAAAAAATATCCTTTTTTTATTTCATCAAGCACATATTTGTGTGGAAAAATACTTTTGATAACTCCTTTGTATTATTTTAAACTATCATAGTCTGGGCAGATTTATTTCCAATACTCAGATTTTTTTGTTCCAGGAAAGGCCCATTGCATACAGCATAGGGGAATATGTTGACTTCTCTTAGAGCATAGTAGAATAAAATACACTTGTTACATTGTGATTAAAAGTGTACAAAAGTTCAAAAAAGAGTAAATGAAAAATGGAAATGTTCAATCAGCAGAGGAGGACTGGAGGTTCAGAGAGGTTTTGCACACACATAAATGGTGTGACAATATAGAAAGCAACTGGCCAGGGAAATGTATGGAAGTAATTTTTGACTTAATAATGGTTACGAAAGATGCAAAGTCAATATTTCTCAGTTTTTTTAAGTTAGTCGTCTCTCATGTATCATCCTTCGGTATGCAGTTGAAGTCTCTTCATTCATGTGTTTAAATAAACTCCCTAAAGTTTAGGTCATTTTCATCATCCCTGTGTGGCAGGTTTGTTTGCCCTTGATGTTAGCTGTACCCCGTCGAGGTATACCAGCCTGTAATTTAAACAAGAACTCACACAGCAAGGTTATGATGGATGGGGCTTTCTTTCTAGTGGCACCAGGTCACACAAACTAATATCCCACATGTCTTATAAGCTTGTGTGCAATAGCAGACATCATATATTTTCTTCTAGTTTCTGTTTTCCCCCCTTTAATCCCTCTGAGCTCTTATTTCATTCCTCCTTCTTTTCTTCTTTTATCACCACGTCTCTTGTTTTCCCTCTACGGAAAACACAAAAGTGGTATTGTGTATGAATATCAATACAGGAGGTTGTGTGCCCCTGCAGTCGCCCAGGACAAATGGTCAACTTTGCCGTTCCTCATGTTCACTTTCAGGAGATTTGGTAGAACAAGTTGATTTAAGAATCCATCAGTTCTTCACTGATGAGGAGAAAGAAGGGGTCATAAATGTGAGAGAGGGGCAGCATGCATGACTGTGGTCTGCAAGGTCTGCGTTTGGTCGGTGAAAACCATTGCGCTTATTGCAGAAAAAAGAATGTGCATTAATGGACAGTTTGTTTGAGTTTAAAGTGATATTTACAGAGTTGTTTCTTCTCGCTTTTGCTTCTCACCCAATCCCGCAATCCTGCTTAACCTCAGCTGTGTTTGTGTGAAATGGAAAAGAACCGAGCAGTCATTAAAGACAAGCCAGTGGAAGCCAAAGAAATGGGAAAATATTCATTTTATTACAAAGCACCCTCTGACTGGAACAATCTTCCTCCATCCATTCACTCTTTAACCCCATTCTTTGCATTTAAAAATGCCTGTTTAGAACATCTTCAACACTCATGTAACAGTTATGATTGAATTTTTATACCTTTTTATTCCCTTCCCCTTAAACTAACTGCTAAGAGGTGTAATAAATGTCTGTGTGTTTGTATGTGTGTGTGTGTTTGTTGTCTTGTATATTTTAAGTTCTTCATTATATTTTTGATATATGTAAAGTTTGCTCACCTGTATCTGTCGGTATTTGCTTGTTTTGTTGTATGTTGAGGATCCCCTTGGAAACGAGATGACACATCTCATTTTTTGCAAAACAGTCCTACACAAACCTAATCATTGTGATTTCATTAACTCATGAAAAACAAACCAATGGTAAAAAGATCCAAAAGACACATTGTTAAATCCCACTCCAATCATCTTTTTTCTTAATTCTCAGTGGTCCCTTATTTATGATTATGCCGTTTTTAGTCAACATTTAATTCAAATTCAAATTAATTTTATTTATAAAGCAGCTTTCAAGTCAAACAGACAGCTCAAGGTGCTTTCCATAAAAAACAAACAACACTACAATAAAACCGATCCCTACATATGTAATAAAATAATTAAATAAGCCCCTCATAATAAAATACACAAAACAAGCACAAATAAAAGAGAAATGAAAAAGCTAAAGAAAAGATAACCCAGAAGGCACTGTCCGCCCTGTCCTCCTGTCGGCCGGGGTGTCAGCATCCCCAGCACCTCCCGCCCCAGAGACCCCCAACCCCCCAGGTCCAGTGCGCCCAACATGGGCACACCAGGCTCAGCAGCCCAGAGGACCCGGAACAAGAGATGTCAGAGGACAAGCATGGCCAAAATCTCTAGGAGCCCGAACACTAACCCCCCAGCCAAGGGTGAGAAAACACTCGTAATCAGTTTAAAATCCTCCCGTTCTTCCAGAAACGTCCTGTGTTTATCTTATACTCTGAATTTCTCCATTCTGACCATGAGGGGAACAGTCTGCACGCACATCAAATCTGTATCGATGTTTTCCGACATTGGCCGTAACCTGCGTAAATGATTGGCGGACACGTATGTGTCGGGAGCAGCATCAAACACACACACACACTGCCAAATTACTTTTATTATTAATTATTATTTATTTTTAATACCCTCTGAAATGAGGCACAGTATATAGAAAATATGATGAGACGCAAAGAGCCTCACGCTCATTGGCCAAGAGCCGCATGCGGCTCGTGAGCCGCGTGTTCGCCACCCCTGCTCTAGAGAGAAAGGGTCTCACTCTGGCGATATTTCTCAGATGGTAAAATGCAGTTTTGGTTATTTGATTCACGTGTTGGTCAAAGCTAAGATCTGCATCTAGAATAACACCGAGGTTCCTTACTGTATCACATATGTTCATAAAGTGGTTTGACAGATAAAATTGGACCTTATCTCTCTCAGCTTCAGAACCGATAACCAAGACTTCACATTTAAAAAAACTGTGTTGTTTTCTAGGACTTAGTTTCTGCAAAGCAGCAGGAGTTCATAAGAAAATTCACCTCTGAGTTGTGGGTGGGACTGTTGGCAGGGAGTAAGGCCGCACTCATTATCCATCATCCCTTAGTTTGCATTCTCTCCTGTAAGTTTACAGCCCCGCACAACCCCAACCTAACACTACTGGTGCAACAAAAATAGCAAGCAAAATTACAGTACATGCCATACAGTTTTGAGCCAGATGGCAGCTCAGACAAGGAAAGCAAAGACATTAATGGATTTATTTGTCTATGAGTGGATGCATCAGAATGCAGCGGAGCAAGGAGCTTATAGTTTGTACTAAATATTTGCAATACAAACTTTTTCAAATGTCATTTTTCTCAGAACTTAGTTTTAATCTTAGTTTTCTTTACATGTGTCCTCCATCATAAGAAAAATGCTACAAGAACATTGTTAAAAACACCAAAAACATTGAAGTAGGTCTTTAAGTCTGAACTGTTGGTTAACTTTTGCCTAGTTTCCACTGAGTGGTACATTAAAGTCAGATCCAGTCCAGTCTGGTATTTTGAGTGTTTCCATGATAAAAGCGACCCATTAAGCTGGAGCAACTCATTTGGGCCCCTGTTGGTTGTAGGTCCATTGAAAAATTGTTTCAATGGCTGGGCTACTGTTGAAACCTGTTGATTGGCTTAAGGTCAGTACGACAAAAGAGAACTCAGTGAAAGTAGCAGTATTACTCTTTGCCGCCCGTAATCTTCTGGTGAACAACTTTAAATGCTTTGTATATACAAGTTTAGATGTGAAGCCAAGCAGATAAAATGAGCTGCTGGATGACCTCCATTTTTGTTGTTAGCTTCACCCCATATACACTGTGACGGTCCAACTTTGACTGGAAACGCTCACCTAAATTGCCTGGACCATTCTAAACTGGACCGGACCAAACCGCTCAGTAGAAATTAGTGGTTTTTGTTTTACCACTAAATTAGGTTCCGTTTTTAAAACCTGTAGCTGCTTGTCAACTTTGACAACGATGGAAACTTGTTCTTGTGCATTTTTTTAATAATCACAAAAACAGGCATATTCCTTGTATTTCTGCCAGTATGACATTTGAAGGAGGATTTATTAACCGTTTACAGTCATTGATCATAAATTGATATATATTTTGTGAATTACTATGTCAAATCCTCTGTATTTGAATGTTTGTCATTTAATTATAGATAGATAGATAGATAGATAGATAGATAGATAGATAGATAGATAGATAGATAGATAGATAGATAGATAGATAGATAGATAGATAGATAGATAGATAGATAGATAGATAGATAGATAGATAGATAGATAGATGTTATTGATATACTGTTTGTTCAATGAAACAGACATTTTTTAGCATGGCAAAAAAACCCTGATTCACTCGTTAAAAGCATTATAAATAATCAATGAGGGCTTTAAAAGCATGAAGAGGAAAATAGGACTTAGTTGAAAAATATGTACACTTCATTATGTGTAGTGACATGGTTACCTTCTGCTTACATAGGTTTTGGTTGTTTCTAGGAGCCTCTTCATTGTGTCATTGTTTGTGATTTTGTTCAATATCCTGTTGATATTGTGGAGTGACATTCTCCAAGCGCTGCACTTGTGTCTTCAAGGAGATTATCCAACCCTGATACAGGGCTCACACCGTGAGAGCCTTTCATATTCAAGGACAGATTATGTAAACAGGATGCCAAGCAGATTGTATGAAAGCCAGTAACGTCATACGACAACTGCAACGGTGATCGAACGGAATAATGACTCAAGAGCAACACAAACATGTTGGCCATGAAAAAAGAGCTATAAAGACATCTCTGATATGTTTTTTTGTTTTGTATTGTCATGAGTGTCCAATTAAAAATAAGGAAACAGTACTTTCAATGTAATGTTTTTATTATTAGGCCTTTATTAGTATAGAGAAAAAAATCTAAAGAGATTTGTGGTAAAAAGTAGGAATTGTGTAAGAGTGGGACAGCTTCATCAACATGGCTTGTTTTTTTTTGACTCATAGCCTCTAAAAAGCTATTTTCAAACGTTAAAATATGTTTAATCTTTACATTAAACACAGAGGTGAGTTTTTTCAGTGGATATTGAAGTTTGAACTTAGAAACATTAAGTACCCTTCCCAGAAGTAAGATAATTAAGACATATTTTCTTAATGTGAAATATTTTTTTCTATTTTGTGAACCATTTGGGAAATCTTTTGATACACCTATGTTTCTTTTCATGCTAGAATCAATCTTTCGTAGAGTCTGCTTGTTCTTATAAGTTTCAAATTTGGTTTTAAAGTGCATTACATTGATTTTAAAAACCACCTTAACCCCAGCATTAAAAAGAGTCTGTTTCCAGGAAGCATCAAAGTAGAGACTATAGAATAACAGTGTACCAGTAGTCTGATTTCTTTTTTAGTTTGCTTTCATAAAGACAACATTGTTATGTCAGTATGCATGCCTGTATGGTGGTTGACCCACAGGGTGCTGTGGGTTATTGGCTTGTCCGGCCCTGTGGAGGGTTGTAGAGAGAAGCACAATAGTGTGTTGCAGCTCCCTTGAGGCTTGTGCGGTCACCTTAAGGGACCTCATGAAAATGGAACATACCATTGTTGTTGTGGTGAAGTATTGTGAAGTATATGTACAGGTGATTATGTCATAGGGTGCCCTAACACCACATTCTTAGCTCCTTACAGACCGCTCTCAAACGCTGCACGCACGGGGCATGCAGGTGATGCATATTGCCTGTCGGACTCCTGTAGGATGCACACACAAACTACATTTTGATTGTCTAACTTGCTCATTTCTAACAGTCAGGCTGCAAGCATGGAGAGCGGCAGGGGCACACAAGAAGCGTGCACTTATCACTTTAACAGCGCTACCAGGCACATTTGGTAACTGAAATAATGACAATTTCATACAATGTGCCTGCGTCTCACCTATTTCACTGTAGCTTACCCTTGTGTGCTGTCTAGGTGTTTGCCATGAGCTGTTACCTGCAGCATGCCCATAGAAAGAGATGTGCACTGTGTATGCACACATATGCACATATGCCCACATGTTTGCCCATTTTATGCATATCCACGTTAGAATAGTTGGTGGGTTTATTTTATTTTTTTTAGAATGATGTGATGTTAAGGGTACATTGGAAATTTAGGGATTAAGCATATCATAAACGTTTGGACACTACTTGCTTATTTTGTAGGGGTGGACTGTAGAAAAATTATCCCAAGAGGTTACTTGTGGCTTCTGAATTGGCCACAAAAGTTTGTGTGGGAGTGCATGGTTGTGTGGCTTAGGGATAGTCTTTGTGATTTGTCCACAGAAAGCTTTAACAGACGTAGGATGAAATGGTAGAAACAGACAGATTGAAACATTTAGCATAATCATTCTTTCATAAAGCAAAACAAGACAGATGTTAAATTTGAAACACATTTCGTCAAAAATAAAGCTCTTCCCGAGAAGCACTGGGCTGTTTTGGTGTTTCCTAAGGAGTTTTAAATATTTTAACCTTTTTCAGTTTCTGGGTTTTGGCTTTTCATGACAGAAAAGTTTGACAGTTCATGCCTCTTTAGGAGTGTTACAGTGTAATTTGGGATTATGAATTCGAGTTGTGTTATTTTGTTACTCCACACATTGAGACAATGACATCCAAGCTTCTCTGACTTATTT
Organism: Oryzias curvinotus; assembly: GCA_023969325.1. Lineage (NCBI taxonomy): Eukaryota > Metazoa > Chordata > Actinopteri > Beloniformes > Adrianichthyidae > Oryzias > Oryzias curvinotus. Next base: position 14,334,786 of record CM043710.1, on the reverse strand, counting down.
GTTTTCAACTCTTCCTTCAATAACCTTGCATCACTCAACTAGACGGACTCCCTTTTGATTTATGGTGCCTCTGTGATGTAGCATGTCTAAGTCTTTTTTATTTAATATCAATCACAGATCAGCCAGGAAATACAACAGAAACAGGGGTTCTTTATAAAGATAGAAAAAAGCAAAATAAAAAAAAAACTAAGAAATTTTCAAAAAACCATAACTTTTTATTCCACCCGGTTTGGTGTGTGTTAAATGGCCATGTGCACGCATTCATTACTTTGTTTTATTTGTACCTGCTACACCCCTCATGCTGTGCTTTTACCTCATTGCTTCATTTACATACTCTCTCAACCTTGCATTGAGCAACTGTTGTTTTTAGTGCAATAGTGCATTTATGCGTAAAGGTTAACAACAAGCATCAAGGCGAGCCTATTAATTAGAAGCCACTATTCTTTTTAGCCTGAAATGTTTTTTCAAAATTTCCACAAATATATTTCTGAACCACTGCACTATTTAAAAGTTTGGAGTTTTATTGTATTATTTTACTTTGGACATCTCCTTAAAAAGAAGTTTCTAACAGGACATATTCACTGGTGTTTTATCGAGAGAGTTTTCTGAGTGGAAGATTTTCTGAATGCATTTTACTTTTCTATAGCAAACCTTTCACTCAGAATGCTGTTTCTGCAGAACAGATCATCTTCATGTCCCTTTTAAAGGAATGCTGATTACAATTCAAAGCACAGCTATGAATCACATGCTTTGAAATCAGCATTTGTAGTGTTTCTTGGTTGTGTCCTAGCAGCATTTTTCGGATTCTTATTCAGAGAATAATCTAGTATAGTATTTATTAAAATGACAAAAAAAGGGGGAAAAAAAGTCTGCAGCATACTTATAGTTGACAGGAATACAACTTAAGTTGTAAATTCTGGTGTCACAGTTTACTTAGACCTCCAATCAGGGCTATTCTGTTTTTCTTTTCTATTTTTAATAAAAACAATCAATTAAAATTCAAGATCTCTTGTCACGACAGTTATTATAAAAGTGGCTTTATATATGTAGGCAGCTGGATAGCTGCATCATTATTCTGTCTGCCCACTAAGTTAATAAAGCCTTCACCTAAAGGCAGGCATGTCCAAAGGCCGGCCCGTGGGCTACAAGCAGCCCACGTTCAAGTTTCCATTGGCCCAAAAATCCATTATATGCAGCCTCCAGCACTTTCTAAGAACTGTGGGTCTGATATCTTGATTGTGATAGGCTAGATACGATACAAGCTGTTATAAACATGTGGCCAAAACCTGTGTACCGGTACTTTATTTGTTTCTGTGATTAAAACCACAATGGTTTGTATTTCTGAATAAGACAACTTTTTTTGTTACTTTAAAACACTTTCAATGTATTTTTCTTTAATAACAAAATGTAAATTTAAGTTACATAAAATGTATTTTAGCTGTAAGCTAAACAAACCAAAAACCAAACGTTGGTTTTTGGTTTGTTTGGGGGGGGGATGCCATAGTTTGTGTTCAGCGATGTTCTGCCCCCACGTTTAATGACACTCCTGAACATCATTCACAACGTTGTATGTTTAAAGTGATGACTTCTTTTAGTGCGTGCTAGCCCATTGTTTCAGTTGTTCCCTTGTCAGATCAGTTGTCTTGTCATTCTTTTGTTTTCCCGTTGTGGTGGTTTCATTCCTTTTGTCCCGATGCCAAAGCAAGACTTTTAATTGAAGGAATTCTTCAGATTCTTCTTTCTTTATAAGTCCGTCTGTGCGGTCACACATTTAAAACATTACGCACGTAAAGGGAAAAAACGTGGCTTAAATGCAGCAAAGCAGTTCAGCCTGAATAAAATGAGGCTCATCAAATGCCAAAGATTAAAATGGCCTCTATTTGTTTATTGATAACATTTTTACAATATTATACCTATTATTTATTTTTGCTTTGCAGCTAAGACAGCTTAGTTCAGCCTGCATGCTGCTTTGATTCCATAACATTATCCGTGTCCCTAACTGAAAAATGCTGTGTACCATATGCAAGGACACCATCCTGCAGCATCAGGAGAGGAGATCCATTCAGATCAATGGACTGACTTTGTAAACACAATACTAAAACGGCTTCAAATGCTGCCCAGCAGGGAGTTTTTTTTCCCCCCGTTTTTCTGAGGATCCAGATATAACTTTGTGCATAGCCTCGGGCAGTAAAAAGTCATTTTCCAGATCAAACTGGTACAGTCAATTACCAGCAATTACTAGGAAACAAGAATAAAGTTAGTCAAAGGAACTGTGGAGGAAAAAAGAGAACTTTTTAGAGAGAAAAGCTTTCATTTACAGAGCTCGTGTTTTTTGACTCTACAGGAAGTTAGCTCTGTGAATGAAGCTGTTGAACCACTTTAAGAGACTTTTGTTAATTATGCAACTATTTTTTTACTAATTATGCTAAACTTCTCCTAAAACGCAGTTTCCTGCAAAGAGTTAACGGACTGCAAAAGGCAACGTTGAGAATCCAGTAGTATGCCCATCGTTTTGCACATGAGGTGTCAAACATAATTACATCAAAGGAGTCAGAGAGAGGCAGCCTGGAGAATGTCCTCTCTCATCAGCTGCCAGAATAGCAGAGCGAAGTGTAAAAATCATTTCTCTGATTGTTTGGCAGCCAAAAGCAAGCCTCAGCAAGAATAACAACAAGCCCCGTGGACGCATCTTCTTTACTTCATGATGTTTCTTTATTTTTTTGGTTTCATCTTCACGCGCTACACACTCGAGCTTTCCTGTCATGTCATTTTGTTGCTCAAAGCCAGAAGCAATGTCTGGTGGAAGAACTGCAGTGTTTATGCATTTTTCCTTTATGGTAAACATGAATAATATCCTAAAGCCGCTGTCTCATTTTACTTTGGGTAGCTGTGAAGCTTGCAAGAGAAATTTGAATTGACAGATGTCATACATTTCCTGTCGTTACTATATTTTCAATCAACGGCCTTAAGCTAAAACAATATCATATTTGATTTATCTGACTCTCACTGTTGTTTCCTTTTTGTGTAGCTGAATTTCCGTGAAATGACTGCCCTGCACAAAAGTACTGAATCTATACTAATGGATGGGGCCATGTCAAAATTGCCTTTCCCTGCCATTTCTCAGCCCCATTTCAAACCACTGGAGTCCTTTTACCTTTTCTGAAACCGACTGAGAATCAACTGACAGCGGAATGTCTCATTCATGAGGCAGCCGGCCATTTTAACCGGATCTGTAATGGTCGCATTTAGTCTCACAGGCTGTCATCTGTAGGCTGCCGTGTGTGCAGTGTTACATTAACAGCATGATAGCTGAAATTCAATCATATTGGGCGCTTAGCTGGAAAAAGGGCACCATTAAGTTACTGGGACAATTATGATGAGCCTCACTGGGGAAAACGTGACGCTCAATGATCTTTGTTTACACACAAGTTTGAATGCACCATCAGCAATGACACAACAGCCTGTCTGCTGAACCATGATCTGCAGCTAAACCGTTCCAGCAACTGTAGCACTGCAATAGTCCTGATTCATCAAAGGTTTGTGCGTCCAAAACGTGTCTAATCGCAAAAGAACACAAAAAGAAGTTGCTTAGGATTTCCTAGCTTAATTGTGTGTTAAATTAGAAAATTTGCATGTTTGCTTTTGTTATGCAAAATGGGCTTTTCTGGCATTTCTCATTTATTGCGGAGGTTACATTCTAAAACTATTGCGCGATAGGTAAAATCTGTGAAATAGGAATACTGATTACAAATACACATGCAATCACATGTTCACCTTTGTATGGTTTGTTACTAAAGGAGTTGAAGGCACATACTTAAAGCTAACAGGAATCATGTTTTGTATTTTCCAACTTCACTTTTTTTTGTACACGGTCAGCTCCTCTTGTCAACCTCCCCTCCTCTCCCTTTCCAAGCTCCCAGCTGCTGCTCACTGGAGCAGCTGACATTAAGAGCCTTGACCACCATCTGTACCACCATCTCTGATACCTCCAGCTAACATAATATTGGCCATCAACAGTGCAGAGACAGGCCAACCAACTGCCAAATGTGCGCAGCAAAAGCCTAAGTGCTCACTTCTGATAGTACATGCCTGGTGTGCAAAAGATTTTAGACTATCTGCAAGGGCAGACCCCCATACACACACACATTGAGATCAAATGTTAGTGGATCCTCCAAGAGGATCTAGTTGCAGACAACAGGGCACCCTGACATCATTAGCCAAAACCGGGAGTCCTGATCCGGAAGTGTCCAGCCACAAGCCCCTCCCAATTTCAGTCAGAAAATACTCTCTTTTTATTTTAACTGGCGAGTCTAAGAGTTGCGTTTCTTCTTAATTCAGCTTTTGTCTCTGTCAAAGCCTGCTTTGCTCTGACCTTGACTCCTTATGCAACGTGAATCAGTTGATCAGCAGAGAAAAGCGGCATTGCACCGGCAAGCAACAATTCAAAGCTTCTTTTCCCTGATGTGCAGATAAAGTGTTACATACCAGTGCAAAGCTGCTTTCCTCTCCAATAGAATATGCTGATTCGGGGTAAGGGTTGAAAAGTTATGATGAAGAAATATAAACACTGGAACACCATTTTTGGAAAGGAATAAAATGATTACCCTTTTTGTCCCGTTTTAAGCTTATGTTGCACACCCAACTGTTTATTCACATGAAAAAGTTTCAATAAAAGGTTCCCCAATTCTAAAAACTTGTAGAATTTCAGTTTCCAGCCAATGATGTCTTTACATTATCTTGTCAGCGACCAGGCCCACCTCGGATCAATTGCAAGTATGTGAATCGTTTTCTTAATAGGAATACCGAAAGGGAAAACAATGTTAACTAAAAAATAACTATATAGGACTATATAGGACTATATAGGAAAATAACTATTATCAATTGTACATAAAAATGCATCTCAAATGCATCTTGGTTCTAACAGCTTGAAAAAATGGAGCAGCTTCATGCCTTCTTATTAATGTTTTCTATTAAGATAAATAAAGATGTAAGTACTTTTGTTTTTTTACTCTTTTGGTTTGAAGGGGGCGGTCAGCATGTGGTACACTGTCTGCCAGTTACAGCGCTTTTGAAGCTTTTGACTGAAAAACGCAAAAATCTGAGGAGTGGTGAGCCACAATACACTCATGTCTGGGGAGAGAGCAATTCTCAGGAGGCATAATGGTCAACAGTGCATTGGTTTCACCTGTCAAAAGCCTCCTTGTGTCGAAAAAGCAGCGGAGAGGAAAGTCAGAGCAACCTAAAAGGCTAAAGAGCCAGAGAGGTAGAAGAATAAAAGGTTTTTAACAAGTGCAAGAGTTTTACAAAAGCCTAGTGGGATAAATCCACTCTCCTTGCTTGATCAGGTTTTTTAAAGTGGTTCTTTAGGGGACTTTACTGGTCAAAAACCTATCTTACAATAAAAGTCTCCCCAAGCTAAAGGTGTATTGTTGCCTTCAATGCTGCCTAATTACACTTTTTTCCTCAGAATCATATTGTGCTTCAGGACCCTTCCTCTCCCATCACTCCATGTCAAACAATCTAACCCTGAAGTGAGTAGGCACTCCAGGAGACAAATACATTGACTTTTCTCACCGCTTACATGCTGATCACAGAAATCTGTTTCTAAATCACTTTGTCCCTCACACAACAGCATGGCTTCAGCCTGTCAGTGACTCAACCAAGGTCTCCTTCCTTGCCTTTCGTCTGCTCCCTACAGGGGTCTCCATGGTGAATCAGTCACCTCTATCTCATCATTTTCTCTGCATCCTCTTTGTTCACACCAACCACTCTCAGGTCAAGATGTGTAAATGAAAAACAAGCAAAAAACTATAAAGAACAGGAGGTAAATAATAACTTTCCAACCTCAACATCTTTTTACCAACATAGACACTGTTTTACCTCTCAACAAGTCCAAACCGCCTCAGTCTGTTTCCCTGCATTTGTACAAAGACATGAACTGTTTCTCTGATGGATTCATTCTTTATTCTATTAATCCTTGTTATTCCCAAAGAAGGGCTGCGCAAGGGGTGGCGCAGTGGTTAGCGCTCTTGCCTCACAGCAACGGGTCAAGTCCTGGCTGGGGGACATGAAAATCAACATCAACGGGGGACCTTTCTGTATGGAGTTTGCATGTTCTCCCCGTGCATGCGTGGGTTTTCTCCGGGGTCTCCGGCTTCCTCCCACTGTCCAAAAACATGCTTCATAGGTTAATTGGCAACTCTAAATTGTCCATAGGTGTGAGTGTGAGAGTGAATGGCTGTGTGATTGTTGAAATTCTTCCCTGCAACAGACTAGCGACCTGTTCAGGGTGTCCCCTGCCTTCGCTCATGAGTGGCCGGGATAGGCTCCGGCAGCCCTGTGACCCCGAAAGGGAAAAAACGGATAAGAAAATGAATGAAAAAAAATATTCCCAAAGAGAACCTCAACATCTTCATCTCTGCTACCTCCAGCTCTGCCTCCTGTTTGTCAGAGTCATTAAACCAACAACACGGCTGCTCTCACCACAGTCTTCCACACATTTTATTCTTCTTCACCTTTTTTTCTAACTATCCATTGCGATGGACTTTGGATGTTATGTAGCTAAAGTCCTCTACCTTTTTTAAATCTAGTCCCTGTAATTTCATCGTTCCATAAATGTCCTTTGCATTTACATACAGATACTCTGCCTTGCTGCCACTGACCTCCGTTCATTTCCTTCCAGCTCTCTAGATGTTCCCTTCACCTCCTACCTGCTCCCACTACAGATCACAGTGTCATCTGTAGTGGGAGCACAGAGATTCCTGTCTAACCTCATCTATCAGTCTGTCCATCACCACAACAATCAAGAAGGAGCTCAAATCGAATCTTTGGTGCAAACCCACTTCCACCTTCAACTCCTCTGTCACACTAAAATCACATCCCACCACTGTCTTCCAGCTCTCATACATGTCATGAACAACTCCAACATTCTCCTCTGTCACTCCAGATTCTCTCATACAAACCACAGCTCCTCTCTCTGTACTGAGTCAGACTTTCTCTGGATCTACAAATACACAATGCGGCTCCTTCTGATCTTCTCTTGACTTCACCAGAAATCTTTTCAAAGCAAATGCTGCATCTACAGTTCTCTATCTTTACTTTTACTCTCCTACTTTTGCTTACCTATATTCACTGCTGGATCAGGGATGTGTGGTCAGGGGAGCCAGGTGAGGTAGTGCCTCACCTGCCATAATCTTCACCTACCATCATAAAAAAAGTGTTGTCTAGTCTGTGCTATAAATGAATAAAAGTAGTGTGTATAATTCTAATAATTTTAATAATTATCATCCCCAAAATTGCTATATTTTGTGCATCACCTGTTTAATTACAGTGCAGGCACCACGGAGCTCTGCCTCACGGCAGATTGCACAATCCCAACATATAAAATATTTACGTTGACCGCCTACACAGAAATGTTGACATCCCAGCGAGAGAAACCGTCAAGCAAATGGATGAGGCAGACAACACCCCTTCTCAAAAAAAAAAACAAAGTGTCCAAAAACAAGTTTTAAAAATTGTTGTGGGATGGCCACACGATTTATGGCTTGGCAGCCATTTTGGGAATGGGAAATTTTCACATTTTTTGCACAGACACATCTATTATTATAACTGAAGTTTCATTGACCTTTGACCTTGAGAAGAGGCTGCTATTTTGAATTTTCCCAAAAATGACTTAGTATCTACAACAAAATTTAACCCCTCCAAGGGATAATAATTTATCAACTCCTAATTCCTTGAGCATCATTGGAGAGCTACTTTGAAAAAAAATGTATATTTGAGAAGTTGTTGGGTTTTTTTATTGCGTTGGAGTTGGGGCGTGGCTTGCCAAAAACGCAATCCATTTTTTGCATGCAGCTCTGATCAGGGTGGCAGGGGCAGAGGGGGAGAACGAGGCAGTGTTTTGCAGCTACTCAGCCAGTGAAGGCTGGTAAAGCGGGGTAACAGGGGGATTACGAGGGCAGGCAGCTCATGCAGGCAATTCAATGCCACTTGCACCCTTAATTATACCATTTTTTAAATCCAGGCATTAACAAGCCAAGCTCATATGGCTGCATTTCAGTAAAGGTCAAATAAAGCTATTCTTATATGACGTTTCATGACTGCCATATATTGAATGAGCGCAGGCGCAATTCTAACTGAGTGTCCCTGCATTTTACAACTGCACGCTTGCAATCCTAACTGAGCGGTGACCCTTCCCGCTGGGTTTGCGTGCAGTATTGAGGGGGCGTTTTTGTTACTTGGGGACAGTAACCTTTCTGGTTGATCTGATTGGCCAAAATTTGCCTGTCAAATCTGGTGAGGCATCTGGGCGGGACTTTCTTTTAGAGGCTTTAATAGAAAAGAAACGGTAGCTGTAACATCGATTAAAACGGTAACAAATGCAGTGATTTTCACATGAGAAAAACTGACAGCACAAAAAAACCTGCTGCACGTTCTTACCTTGGTCTTGGGTCTTTGGTTAAGGTTTTAATCCATGTTACATCTGCTGTTTTTTTTCTAATAAAGCCTCTATCACAAACAGAGGTGGCGAAAAATTTGATACAAAAGCCCAAATTTTTAAACTGTGATAGTCAAAGAGCCACACCACGCACTGACTTGCCGGACACACAAACACACAATTAAAGCCATGTTATTTCCCATAACACACTCCTCTCCTTACAATACAACAGCACTGGATTAAACGGCGCAGTTTCAGTTATGGGTGTTTTTTTCTGTATTAAACATTAACACGTACCGGTAAAACGTAAATGCTGGTGTGTGTTTTTAAAAAGGCAGCAAGCGCAAAACTGAGTTGGATGTGATTTATTTTTTCAGTCATCAAGCAGCATCCAAAAATCCATCAAAGTCCTCGTCTTCTGTATCTGAAATTAACCGCTGGACTAAATTTCTATTAAACACGCCAGGTTCCTTTTCGTCATCGTCAGAGTCCGTCTCGTTGCTATGCGGCTCCAAAGCTCGAAGAACAGTGCAAGCATAAGCAGACGCTACAGCCCAAACTTAAGTTCTGCAGTCCAGAAGTGGGGTGTTACCCGCCCGGCGCTGCCTCCCAGGACAAGGAGCGGAGGATGGAAAGCTTTTCGTTGTAATCTGCTGGAAGTTGCTGCGCTCGAGCCGATTTTCCAACACAGGCAAACTCGCCTTTTTTCCGCGGAAACTCCGCTGCTGCTTCTTCTTGTCTTAACAGAATTTGTTTTCCAGCTTCCAAACTTGCGAACTATGGATTCATTAATCTTGAATTCTCTGGTAGCAGCACAATTCCTATATTCCTCCACATAGCTGATGGCTTGTAGTTTAAACTGTGCTTCATAATCATGTCTCTTTGCATTTCCAGGGTTTCCAAAACGAAGTTGCATCTGCATTATGGACATATCTGCACCTTTGTACTATGGGGGGTGTCTTCTTTCACATCCCCACTTCTCTCTGTACCGTTCTCATGTGTTCTCTCCTAGGTCCTTTCAAGTCACACAACAACACAGTAGGGCCCCATACACTTTGGAGAAAATGTAAGACTTTTAAGTGCTCCTTATGGTCGTGAAAGTACAGTATATAGAAAATATGATAAAAGGCAGAGGGCTGCATGCAGCTCAATAGCCGCCTGTTAGCCACCCCCTGCTCTGAAAAATAAAAGTCCCGCCCAACTGTCTCGCCGGATTTGACATGCAAATTTTGGCCAATCAGATCAACCAGAGAAGTTACTGCCCCCAAGAAACAAAAACGCCCCCTTAACACTGCGTGCAAACCCAGCGAGCGCACAGGATCACCGCTCAGTTAGGATTGCAGGCGTGCAGTTGTAAAATGCAGGGACGCTCAGTTATTGCGCCTGCGCGGTTGTAAGGTTCTCTCACTCAGTTCCTGAACACACTTGCTCAGTTGTCTTTGCGCTCATTCAATATATGGCAGCCATGAAACACCATATTCTTATTAGACATAATTAGGAATGGGAGACTCTACTCATAGCTCAGTGTTCTGACTATATTCACAACAAAGTGTTAGTGTACCTGCAAGACAGGATTTCGTCCAAAGATCTCCTGAAGGACCTAAGACAGTTTCTACTTAAACATGTCTGTTTGAAATAAAGAGAAAAAAGACACTTGCCAGGAAGTAAAACTGGTGCCAAATGAGTTTTAACCAGTTATTTTGCCTCTCCTCTGCATCTCCCCTGATTAGTAAAGTGTCTCACAACTGTGGTTTTAGTGCTGCTTTCAGACAAAGATGCAGTGGAATGAAAGAAGACCTGCTGGGGTAGTTGAGGCTTGCTGATTTGGAATGACAATCAGGAGCCAATAATTAAGTTGCAACTAAAACTGAATTAGAACGTTAATGTAGACTAGAGATTTTGGCTAAAGAAAAAGGAATTTGTCTTTTGGATGTTAGAAAAGTCTGCTTTAATGAAGCATTCAAAGAGGCAGAGAGAAGATCATTGGGTTCTATATTTATCTACATTGATTCCCTTAGTGGACTGACTCTATAGTGATTTCTCTGTGTTCTCATCATGTTGAAACACAATGAGGGTTAGCCTACGTCCTCTGTTTAACACATTTTTTAGAAGGGGGTCTACTTGGATTTGTAAGAGGTAACAGTGGGATGAGGCACCATAGATTTTTACGATGTGCACTTTGTTTTTCCAAATGATTAAATAATGCAGATATTAAAAAGATGAATATAAAAACAGAAAAATGGACTAAAACCTATATGTTCTGAGGCTTATTTGCTGTTTTTAATTCCATTCAATTTAATTGTATTTATATAGTCCAATATTACAACACAGTTGTCTCAACGGGATTCATAATAGTACAAAACTTAAAATCATCTATAATATACAACAGCTGATTGCTAAACTTATCTTTCCTTTGCCTTTTGCCTTTCTTCTGCCTCATCTGTAGGTACGGAGACATGGTACCAAAAACTATCGCTGGAAAGATTTTTGGTTCCATTTGCTCCCTTAGCGGTGTGCTGGTGATCGCTCTGCCCGTTCCGGTCATCGTCTCCAACTTCAGCCGCATCTACCACCAGAACCAGAGAGCGGACAAACGCCGTGCTCAGAAGGTAAAAACATGTCGCCTTCATCTGACACATGGGTTTAAGCAGGACAGTGATCACTGAGGAAGAGTTTTATTTCATCAATTTAGTCTCTTGATTTTTCAGTGGGTCTCACTAGTTTGGTATTTCTTGTCATATTGTTTTGTTCAGCTAAAGCCAAGGATACATGTATTACATTTTCAGAATATAGCTCGTCAGCTTCTAAAATTAATATTTTTTCAAGAGTAAAACTCAAGGAGTTTTAGTAGGTGATAGATTGAAATCCCTCTGAGGAATTGGAATTTGTAGACGGTACTCAATGGGATTTAATGGAGAGTACACCATGGCAAACTCTTCCCGAGGTCAAATGTCAATGAAACTTCAGTTGTGGTTGAAGACTAAATGTAATAGCATATATTTTTGAAATTTTGTGAAGATCTCTCAAATAAACATTTTCTTTTTCCACGTTGTGCTAAAATGTTAAACTTGCCACTTTACCACAGCATTGCTAAGCCACAGGTCCTGTGGCCGTCCCATAATAAATTTAAAACTTCCGTTGGATACCACTGACATTTGTGTTTTGTCTTAATTACTTGATTTAAAATTCTTTAAAGCCCCAAAAGAGATTTTGGCCCCACCATTTTTATTGACGGCTGTCTCCTGCTGTGATGTCATCAAAATGAACTTTCACAAGGTACTAGGTGCATGCAAATTTTGCTGAGCTTTAATTATGCGGAGGGGGGGCGAACTGCTCACATAAAGGCGCAGTGAGAATGAAGAATTGCAAAAACAATTTAGTCCTAGCCATCCAAGACTGCTGTGGGCCAGAATAAAACTGGTTTGATATATTTTTGGCGTTTGTACTACTTTAATCCAAATCTCATCTCCTTTAACTTTTTTTAATCCAAAACGTTTTCACACATCACAAAGGAAATGTATTTCCCTCAAGATAAACAATAGTTTTTAAAGAACTTTAGAACTTGTGGCCTATTTGATTTTTCCTTTCAGACCGCCAGTCTGAGGACCAAATGTTATGCAGCCACTCACCACAGTTCCCCCACGGGCTTGACCTTTCTGCAGGGCCGGATAAGAGTTCTATCAAGTTAAAGAGCCGTTGCTAGTAGCTGATTTGATTTGAGGAAAAAAACTGATTTCACTCCACAGATGAGTGTGGTTTGCTAATGAATGTACTGATTCGTTAAAACATTATGCAAGAGCCTCTCCAACACATCTGTGCAGAATACTGTGGCTTCCCTTGAGTCCAGTTCTGAATAGAACATTTTGTACAGAAAAATCACAAAAGTCAACAACCTCACTCATTCTGTCAAGCGGGAAATTTAAAGTCATTCAGGTGTTACTGAAAAACCAAATTGCCACCTTGTACAGTCACACATCACCATGGGTCAATATTAACTACATCTGCTATATTAGAGAAAAATCCCATCTGGCATATTTTTTTCTGCTTTCTTTTCTCTGACCTGTATTTATCTTGTTAATGTTTTATGTTTATGTTTACCAGGTCACTAGGGTGCAATCAAGTTGTGTTCTTTCTTTTGTTTGTTTTGAGTTTAAAGACCCACACCAATGAAAATTGGGTTTTTGCCGTTTTTAACATATTCTTGTAGCATTGTTCCATGATGGTGGATAAATAAGCTCAACATTGCATAATCATAATTAAAAGGTCACTGGGAATGCTTTTAAAGTAGCTGAAAGATAATCAGAATGGGAACTTTAAAAGCAAAACCAGAAGACGAAAAACTGCAGGCCAGGATTTGTTTAGTTTGGAGTATTTCATCCGTTTCACCTTCCTCCATTATTGTATGTGTCCCGACCTCACCCTCTTCTCTAGATCTCATTTGTCTTCATTTTTCTACAACAGCATGCTGCTGCGGGCTCCCATTACAATTATGTAGTCATGTGGGGGGGGACTCTACAAAATGGTCTTTTCATTAATCTATTGTTGTTCCTCAGTGAGAAAATAGAAAGTAAAGAATCTAAACTTGATTTAATGTTGATTACAGCCTAATGTTTAATGTGTGTGCCTCAGTGCGTTGCCACTTCTTGTTACGAGCACATATGTGACATAATCAGACACAGAAACTGCAGTTTACGTCAATAATTTACAAATAAATTGAAAAGCAAATTTGCAGAGGAAGAAAACTGGTTTCTTTTTTATTCCAGCACCAATCAGCAGCGCAGCAGTAGCCATCAGTGCTCAGGAGTGTTGAGGCAGTAAATGGATTGAGGTCACATCGGTAATGGGACAGCAAAGTCAAGTGGAGCCACACAGCAGCAGGGCAGGTTGTTCAGCATAAAAAAAACCGACAAAATGATTAGAAATGTGAGGATAAGGAAAGGAAATGACATGCAGGAAAGAGGCAGCGATTAAGAGGATGAAGTAAAAATTCACAGGTAGAGCAGGATTGCCTGATTGGGAGATGTCTGATTGTGTGTAAGAAAAAGAAAGAGTCTGTAATGAAGTACTTTCAGGGCTCACTTGTCTCTTTCTGTTGCAGTCCAGCCGTTTGACTGTTGAGCTGTGTGGGTGGTTACGCTGGAGCTTGATTTGTGCAGTCAACCACGACCACCAATGATCTAAAATCCCCAGAATCCATCATTATAGAGCGCCAAAGGGGCTCATATTGAACAGACCAAGGAAATGTATCTAAAAGTAAATTCTCTACCCCTGTCCACCCTTTAGAGAGCGTTTACCAATCTAGATGAAATGGGTGAACTTTCACCCTGATGATCAAAACGGAAGTTCTGCCATTTTCACTGATAAAAATGAATAAAAAACCACTCTAAAGAAAATTGTGTTTTTGGTGTTTTTAATAACACCTAATGATGGAGGGCGTATATAAAGAAAATAAAGATTCAATTTGCATTCCTGAGTATTTCTTAATTCAAATCATTGTTAATCAGGACCAAAAAATAAAATGCTCTTTGAATAGGGCATATTTGTTACGTAGAAAATATTATGGGTGGGCCACAAACTCCCTGCTGTGCTCCATTCTGATGCATCTACTTGCAGACAAATAGATCCATGTACATCTTCATTTTCCTCATCTGAGCTGAAAATTGTACCGCTGGACAGCTCCAATATTGCTCACCAATTTTGTTGCACCAGTAATGTTAGGTTGGGGTTGTAAGGGGCTGTAAGCTATTGGGAGAGCATGTAAACAGATGGTTGAGGGGAAATGGGGGTGGGCTAACTCCCTGCCGACAGTTTCGGCCTCAACTCACAGGTAAATTTCTAATAAACTCCTGCCACTCTGCAGAAACTATGTCCTAGAAAACAACAAAGGTTTTGGGATTTTGGCAAAAAATGGCATTATAATAATTAAAAGCTTTTACCTTAGCTTAACCCTTGTGCTATCCAAGGCACTTTAACATTGTGAGTGGGGTCATCTAGACCCCACTAGACAGTGCACTGAACCTTTTTTCTTCAATGATTTGTGATCTTCACTGGTTCAATGGATTACATGAAATCCTCTCCACCTTTATCCACCTTTGTCATGGTAGGGATAACATGTCAATGTAAGGATCGGGTCATCTGGACCCCATAGGATAGCACAAGGGTTAAAAGATTCTTGGAATCAGAATGGGTCTTTAACTGAAAACATGAGCAAAACTTTCACTGGAAAGCTCAAAATTCCTTATTCCAAATGGATTTAGGGGCAAAAATGAAAAAAGACATTGACCTTTAGCAACAAGTTTGGCAGTGACAACCCACTTTCAGAGCGCCAACTTGAATCCAGAAAAAAGAAATAATCAGACACAAAACAGCTGCAGAACGGTATATCTAAATGTTCTTCCTTGGCCAGCTGGGAGAAAGAAAAAAAGCAGCCCATCACGTTTTGCTTGATCAAAGATCTGACAGCATGATGGATGAAACTCTGTCAGTTGATCAGATTTAACTGCAGAGATGCGCCCACAGCAAAATCCTGTTGCCAGTAGCAACTGCATCTGGCAACCCAGCAGACGATGAAAATGAATAGTTTCATTACCACCATGTAATCAAAGAGCAAACTGTTAATGTGTTCATCCTATTAAAACACAAGCTTGATGCAAACTGGTTTCTGAACTACAGACCTCCTCTGTTTCAGTGACCCGGCTAACTGTTTATTAAAACCACAGATATTGTCTTTTGGATCTTTTCATGTGAACTATGGCTACAGCATCTGTTGATCTACATATTTGGACATCTTAGTGTTTTTAAAAAGCAACTATAAAGGGGTCAAAGGGATGCAGTTTGATGTCAGAAGTCTTAAAAGTCCCAGTCCAATCATCTTTTGATCAATTGAAAAAGTGTTTCCAGTGGTCTTTTTAAATATGATGATGCTGTTTTAGACAAATTTGTTAAAAACTGTTTCTGCAGAGCGGCATGAGTTCATGAGAAACTTGTGTTGTGGGTGGGCTTACATTTTAGCTTTCAGCCCCTCACAACCCCAGCCTAACATCACTGATGCAACGAAAATGGTTTTAGCAGTTTTGGAGCTAATCAGTCGTACAGTTTTGAGCCAGATGCCAACTCGGACGAGGAAAGACTTACATGAACCTTGTCGTCCACAACGGGATGCAGGTACAATTGGAGCGGAGCGGGGAGCTTGTGGCTTGCCATTGAATCTAGCTTTTTCCAACAGATTTGCTGCATCTGCTCCTGATTCACAGCGATGTGAATGAAGAAATACCCAGAAATACAATTTTAAGCCTAATTTTCTTTTTAAATGCCCTCCATCGTGAGAAAAAAAGGCTCAAGAATACGTTAAAAACATTGTTTTTATTGGACTGGGTCTTAACCTGTTCATCTACAAATCTGGGACAGAGTGGCCACAAGAGAACCTGAATAAACCATAAATGTATTTAATTAATTCATACTTTGCAATCATCAAAAGCAGTCAGACTATTTTCCCTTTTCTAGTATGTTTACAAACCATTTTGGGATTTAATTTGACGCATGTTTGAATCAGTTCCTCAGAATGAGTTAGATCTTTGATCAGCTCTTTATAAAAATACGTTTTTCAGACCGTTTGGGCTGAGCAGATCTTCAGAGAAGACAGGACGATCTGCTAAATATTAACTGGCTGCAGATATCTTGCATTTACAGGGGATGGGAGTTAAGTATTCCATCATATTTTTTCTGTGTCAAGGAAGCCCTTTGATCAGCAGGAAAAGCAGGAAGCACACCACACAACGGGGACTTCACTTCCAAGTTTGTTAACTCTTCAATCATGGGCGAACAAACAAAAAAGCAGACCTCCTCTCTAAAAAATAAATAAATAAAAAAAACACTACTGCTTCACATTCCCCACACACACAAACAGCCATTCTTATTGGTTTTGGTGTTTAGCATTTCTCATGCCTTCACAGGTAGAGTCTGACTGACAATTTTTGAAGTAACCAAACTAATTCCATTACTTTTGATTCATGCCTTGCAAGTTGATATTGCTCTGCCTGTCACCCTCAAATGCCTTTCTGGAGGGGGTGTGGGGCAGCGGGACAAGCTTTACCTGACTTTGTGTGTCTACATGCAGTTGAAGTTGCGATGTACGTTTATTCTAATATCCTTTTCATCTTGAGAAATGCCAAATGCAATTTCTCTTTCATTTCCGTTCCACCTTCTTTTTCTCTGTTCTGTTATCACTTCTGCAGTTTGATGGACTTTTATCTCGGGGCCTTACAGAGAAGAAAGTGGATGTGGGCACGACTTAACACAAAGCAAGCCTTTCTCCCTTCCAGTCAGAGCAAAAGCAAACGTAGCCATATAGAGTTTGAAATAAAACGTCCTTTATTCCATGACAGGAAAGCCTGTGGTTTTAAATTCAGCCATTTCTAAAGGAGTGAAAGAACAACAGCAATGACCCCAAAAATTATTAATATTATATCTGGTAAAGACTCAATGTTACATTTAGTCAGGTTAAAGTTGAAAACAGGTAGATTTATATTCATATTTCTATATATAAATAAAATTCTTCAATAACCATTTATTGACCTAGCGGTTAGACTACCAGTACAGCATTATTTAAATAAGAACGATTTATTTTAATAGGGTAAAAACCAATGACTGTATATGAGAAGTTGACAGAGTGAGTGTGGTGTCTCCCATAGAAAATGACTTACTTCTGGCTCCAATCAAACCAAGTCAATTCAGTCGCCATGTTTTCGTGATACAGACATCGCCATGTTGGAGCCAGATGACATCAGTGAGCAGTGATTGGTCTGAGTTAACATTTCTGTGGCAACCACTCTCATTAATCAGGAGTGCTTTGCTAGAAGTCCACACCCCCCTACCACTTAAAAGCGGGATCAGGACAATCTGTCGACCAAATGTTTCAAACGCTAAACGTAGGGGCCAGCAGGAATCTATCCAGTTTATAAATTGAAAAACTTGCAATAAAGAAAAGGTATACTGAAAAAAATAGGATGATCAAGAACATTTTCTGATAAATATTGACTGATTTAATAGCTGTTTATTAGTTCTTATTTGGAACGCAAGGGGGGTGGGGTCACTCAGTCCGGTCAGTGGTTTATAGTGAGAAATTACTTTAGTGAATGGGAAAAACCTTTTTTCATACGCCATCTCCTTCCCTTAAGCTTGCTTGTCACATATCGTCAAACACAATCATAACCTTTATGTCACCGTCAGTGAATCAAAAAAAAAAAAAAATGTTTGACTGAAGAATTTTTTTAAAACAGAGGCCAACACATTTTTTGTGTTAAATTTGAAGGACTACTTTTAAAGCTTCGTAAATGTGCCTTTAGGGACTTTGTGCATTAGTTGTAACAAATACATGCTACTTGCTGAAAAAAAGCGTAGGCTTTGGTAAAAAGCCCTGAATTAAATCAAGGTCAGAATGATCTACTTGAGTCCTTTAAAAGTCATTCAGTCAAATTGAAAAAGGTGGCTATTTTAATGAAGGACATTCATGAAGCCACGAAAGTACTGTGCCAAACACACAAACAATTCCCTCCGCCCTTAAAGTGAATTGCATTCTTTTCAGTTTTTAAGTGCTTTAGAGCTTTGTACCAAAAAAAAGAAAAAAACATTCAGTTTAAATACAGCCTTATAGTTAGTCTCTATGATTCATTAGGATTTATTTAAAAAAAAAAGTTGTATTAATAATACTAATGGACATTTTCTTTTGAGAAATACAATATTAACGCAAAGAAAAGCAGATGTTTAATGATTGTTATTTCCTTGTATTGAACCTGTCAGCAAACAACTGGTTCGTTTAACAGTTTAAATTAAACTAAACTGATTCAAAACTTATACTTTCACATAATTGGGATCTTTGCTGACACTTGATTATTTCTTGAAAGCAAAAGGTGTTTGAATTCATCGATTTCTGCTCCATATTCATTTTAAGTTTAACCAGTTTCCAAAAAACATACAGTTATTTAGCTTGATGTCACATTTCTGAAGTAGTCAGCATATAAATAACAGGAATTTCCTCATCTGCAGTTAGAAATGAAGAAGCTGCTCAGAAGAGCAGTGCAAAGTCTTCCAGATCAAATTTAAGGTTGATTCTCTAAAGACCAGAATTCAGTTCAAACACCTAAGACGAACTCTTTTAAAGTTCCCCTGTCAGTGTGTATCAGGATGACGCAGATGCAGGACAAGATGCCAAGACTGGGGGAAGATCCAGTATTCTTTAATTAACAAAAATGTCTACAAACATAACTGAACTCGAAAAACAACCTTAAGAAGAGCAAGGAGAACTGGCCAAGCAGACTAAACTAAAACAACACTCCTACACAGAGTGAGAAACACTTAAATATGGCTCAAACAAATTAACTTAAAGTGCAGGCAGCTGTGCGCCACTCCATGGAGAGAGCAGAGCCCTCCAGGAGAGCTACAATCAGCCTGCACAGAAAACAAAAGTTAGGTTCTATGAATCCTGGATGATCGCCAGATGATCGTCTCTGGCGTTGCTTCAAGCACCGCCTCTGGCGATCAGGAAAGTTGAAACAGAACACAAGAACAAGGTCAAAGAAAACACAAGTAACAGATTGTGACATTCACTCAGATCATATTTTGATCAATTGGAAAATAATTCCCAGTTAACAAACTTGTTTTGTATTCTATGATGTTTCTGCGGAGCAGCAGTACTTCATTAAAATTTGCCACTGAATTGTGGGCGGGGCTGTTGGTGTGGAGTGAGCCCGCCCCTACTTTCCATCAACCATCTGTTTATACACTGTTTATTCTCCTGCTGTCTTACAGTCCCTTACATCCCCAATCTAACATGCAACAAAGAAGGAACAGAAAAAAGCACAATAAAGATAAACTGACAAAGTTTCATAGAAGCTGGTTTTTAACATCCAGATCGATTTTATATATTTTTATTAACATAACTAACATTGTGTCTTTATCTTTGGTTTCAGCTGATACTTTCAGTACTAGATCAATTTTATTTTTATATCTACCGGTATATTTCTTTCACAGCTGTAGTGATTAACATCTTTAAAACATCTCCATCTTGTCTGGGAAAAAAAGAAAAGTGCAGATTTTCTAGTTTCCGATCAGGGCTGGAGCTAATTCAATGGATCACTTCATCTCTTGGCTGAAACTAGTTTGCAGTGGAATTATCGAATGAATGTTAAAGAATGTGTTTCTTTTTACCGTAGTAGAGAGGATATAGTCAATAGGGGTTGCTCAAGGTCGAGAGGGATGATTTACCCTGGACAACTGGGTACTTCTTGCTAAAACAGTAGTAGTTAGTAAACAGCTGAGAGCTTTCACAATAAAAATGCCTTTTTTATTTTATTTTGTCTTTGGAAAGAAACAAAAAGAAGAAAAACCTCACGAGGAAGCGCAGGAAGTCTTATTTTGGCTTCTGTGTTTGTTTGGTTTTTTTGTTATCTTATAGAATTTTATAGTATTAACCTAATTAGCTTCCAAAACCTCTTTTTCTGCCATTAAAATTGCTCTTTTTCTAAAACCTGCCTTTAACAGGAAAAACTTTACAGCCCAACCCAAACCAACATACTTTCGTTGCTTCAGGCAGTTTTAAAATAAGAATTATATCCTCCAAACTGCTTCCTTCCATTTATGGAGATGTAAAATTGTAAAGTTGCATTAATTATGTGGTATTCAGTAAATGTCTTTGAGTTTTTTTTATGCTTCTTTGTAAACCAAAAAATTAAGAAGGACAACACCACAGATGACAATGAAATCCCTGATACATGTGCTGGGGGGGGTTGATCATATGCATACCTGCAGATTAGTGATTTTAGTTAAGTAGATTAACTAGAACAATGTGTTCTTCAGTAAAAACTGTAAAGAAAGCCACAGTGAAGATGACTGGATATTTGTTGATGAGTCGGGAGATTATCCCTGTTAAATAAATGATTTGTCATCCCCTGTGAAACCCCCATGTCTGATGCAGTGACCTCTTCTTCTTCCCACTACCAGAAAGCCAGGATGGCCCGGATAAGAATAGCCAAGTCCGGAAGCGCCAACGCCTTTCTGCAGAGCAAGCGTAATGGACTGCTCAGTGAACTGCTGGAGCTGACGGTGAGTCTAACCTTTGACCCAACACAATACATCTTAAGGGAAACCCATCACAGAGGTGCTTGTTAAAATGTATATGCAATTATAAAGCAACTGTAACTCAGGTGTGGACATTAATGATGTTTTTCCTGGTTGAAAGTCCTTTTTCTAATTATTTCTGTTGCCTGCAACTCAGTAATTCAGAGGCAGAAGCTTTAGTACAAACACAAGCAGAATGCAACAATTACTGCCACAATTAACCAAAGGAACATTTAAAAGTGATTCAAAGGCTATAAAAGAGCAGCAAAAGTTGGAGCCCTTGTTGTCTTACAGGGACTAAGTGATAGAAAATGAGTTATGCTTATAACCCTCTGTGCTGGTGGTAATCAGCATAATAATCACACCAACAGTTTTTCTGCGGCTTGATTTAATGCTGGTGTAAAACAAGCAAGAACAACGGTTGCTGTGCCTCGTTTGTCCAGTAGCTTTAGGTTATAATTAAATGTTTAATGCGACAAGGAGACTGCAGCAAACTTCAAAACAAAAGTGCCACAGAACTGTGTGACAGTGCAGATGAACAACAAAGACTTCTGAAGATCAGACAGAGCGATGACTCTATAGGACTGAGTTAACTGTCTTCAGGCCAACAATGTATTGTTAATCACTCAGTTTCCTCTCTTGGGTCTCCTTAAAAATATAATATTTTTCTAATTAATTTAAGAAATCTCTACAAAAACCTTGTATGGTGGAGTTACCCTTACCTTTGGTTCAAAGTCAACAGGCTTTGCAGTTGCTGAGGGCGTGGTCTGATTGCTCCATATTATATAAGGTGGTTTGCCCTCCTTGACACATGAGAGAATAAACCTTCACATTAAGAAGACAAGAAGTATCTCTTTGTCATTGCCACAGTATCATCTTAATAGCTTATGTAAACCAGGCATGTCCAAAGTATGGCTGTGGGCCAAAAGAGCCCTGAGTTTAAATTTCCACAGGCTCCTGTCATAAAATCATTTTAATATGCAGCCTTTAGTACATTTCAAAGAACTACGATTTCTTGACTGTGATTAGCTAAATGACACAATAAGTCGTTATAAACCTGTGGCTACTTGACCGTTAGAGCCTCAAGAACCAAATAAGAAGAACAGATTTATTTATTTACTTGGTCAAAACCACAATGGTACTTTGGAAAATGAATTAGATAACTATTTGTGTTATTTTCCTGTTCACATGATTTAATTTGCACCTCAAATTTTCTGTATTTTACAGCAACTATTCTCCACTCTGTTACTTGGTTCCTACAATTGACTTAAAAAAAAGTAACCACTATGAAAAAAAAATATGTTTGGTAATGCATAAGCCAATTGTCCATATCCTTCCTAACCAGTCCATCACTCTAGCTTTCAGTGACATACTCTGCTCCTTGCAGATGGCTACCAAAATCCATCTGAATCTAATCGAGTCCAGTGTGAAAGCTCATGGGTGTCTGGAAGTGGCTGGAATTATCATATAAATGCCATCTGTGAGTGCTGAGCGACCTCCATGTCTGTGATGAGGCTGCCACAAGCCAGGGACATCAAATTACGGTAGTGTCACCGCTGACAGTCAGTCGGTGGCACTGCATGGGTCTGGGGTGGGAGTGAGTGGGCATATATGACAAAATGACTGATTCACTAACAACTTAAAGTTAGATTAGAGATTTACTGCACGTCTGTTTGCATTTAGGCGTTTCATTCTTTTGACAGCCATTTAACTGTTTCATAAATCAAAGGTTTCATGTCATAGAAGAAGATTTATTGATTATATTGTCAAGTTTGATGATAACCCCACATAAGAGGTCATTTCAGCTTTACCCCTTTGAATACTAATGCTATCATTACTATTACTGCTCATTTTTCAGTGACACCACATGTTTTGTTAAGTGGGGTGAAAATAATGGAACCCTGAGTAAATCACTTCAGTAAAACAAATGTGTTTCTGGTCAAAACAGATGTTTACTTGTTTTTTTTTATTTTTTTTTAATCAATCCTGATCTTTTAAAGACGTTTAATGGAGGACTGAATCTTGTGGCGCTCCTTTGTTGAAATCTAGGCAGCCAAGCTTTCGATCATGTTTGACCGGCCTGATAATAAACATTTGCTGCATTATTGATTATGTCAGATCACGTCAGGTCTGTATAATTATTAAAGACTCTTTATTCAAAGCTCAATGGCTGCATGGTTTGCTCTAAAGTTTTCTGT
Source organism: Oryzias curvinotus (assembly GCA_023969325.1). Taxonomy (NCBI): domain Eukaryota; kingdom Metazoa; phylum Chordata; class Actinopteri; order Beloniformes; family Adrianichthyidae; genus Oryzias; species Oryzias curvinotus. Next base: position 14,312,037 of record CM043710.1, on the reverse strand, counting down.
CCTCTACAGACCCTTTCCAAAAAGAGTAGAATATCATAGAAAAGTATATTTATTTAAATTATTGCCTCCACAAAATTAAACTTGGGAGAGTATAGATTTAAGGCCCACTCTTTAATTGCTTTCAAATATTTATTTGTTTTTTACATAAATTGGCGTTCCAGCTCATAAAACCCACAAAAACAGGATTGCAGAAAATTACAAAACTGTGGAAAAATCACCATTTACTTCTCAGTTATTGCATGAAGATACAGACAGAGATTATGATCAAATCAATCAAATAAAGTCATTTCAAATTGATATTGCCATCTTCAATACTTCAGTGGTCTGGGCAGGGACCAGGTCCTGCTGGAAGATGAAATCTGCATCTCCATCCAGACCCTCAGCTAAAGGAATCATGAAGCCCTGTAGAGCATTCTGTAGACTGTTGCAGTGATTTGGGATTGAAGAAAGCAGAGTTTACCATCACCAACGCTGGACATTCCACCCTGAATCATGATGGACTGTGGAGATTTCACACTGGACCTCCATCACTTTGAGCTCTGCTCCTCACCAGTCTTCCTCCAAATCTTTGGACCTTGATTCCCAAATGAAAGACCCACTTTCCTTTCATCAGAAAACATGACTTTGGACCTCAGGCCAACACTCCAGTCTTTCTTCTCCGTGGCCCGGTTGAGACGTTTCCTCCTTTGGTCCAGACTCAGAATTGGCTTGAGCGAAGTTGTAGTCCATCTCTGAATGGGTCTGAATGTGGTGTTTTTTAAGCTGTTCCTCCACCTCATTCCACCATTTCTGGATATTCTTGTCCATTTAATAATCCGCTGAAGCCCACACTCGTCTTTTTAGCTGGTGCATCTTCTCCTGTCACATGTTGCCCAAACATTAGACTTTCCATTGATGTGCTTGGACACAGCTCTCTGTGAACAGTCAGACTCCTTAAGTAGGAACTTTGATGACTTACCCAAACAATAGAGGGAATCGGTTCTTCTGACTAGTTGTCAAGTCTGAAGTTGAACCAAATTGAGAAAATTGAACCTAACTGAACCTGTGAAGGTGCTTTGAGTTGAGTAGATGATTAGTTGGTGAACTTCAGTGTCAAATATTCATGTAATTATAATTTTGAGCAGATTTTTTGTGAGTATTCAAATTTTTAAAACTCCTGTTTTTGTGGGTTTTCTTAGCTGGAACTGAAATTTTTGTAAAAATAAAAAATAAAAAAATTAAACACAAACAAACAAATGTATACCTCAAATAACTTTGGAAAAGTAACTGTAATTGGATGTAAATTAAGAAAAATAATTTATCTGATTATGAGGAGATAAGTAGATCAGTAGCTTATTATTAGTAATGTCATGTAAGTCAGTAATTACCAGTAATGTCAATTATGTTATGTTGGCAGAGAAGATTCTGCAGATTTTTAATAGGTGCACCCCACAAACTCCACTCTTCTACTTGTCACATAAATGCATGTTTCTTACAAAATTAATACATTATATTATATATATATACATTATAAGAAATACAGGTCTTTATTTCTTATGAAATATATTTAAAAGAAAAAAGCAAGCGGTCCAATAATAAAATAATTATAACCAAGGAGCATTCTCACAAAATGAATCTGGTTAATATAGTTCTTCTAGATTATAGGAATAGATATCTATGTTTTATTTTTTCAAGAAAGGTAAATAATATGGAAGGTATGAAAGGTTTGTATTCTTCTTCAGTGTTCCTGTTACAATACTGGAATGGGAAGTCTGGTTCGCATCCGTCCCAAATCCTCTAAAAACAATGTGTGCTGTAGGAAGAAAATTCATTTATTTTCACCTCTCGTGTTGTTTGGCAATTCCGATTACTTTGAGTCAAAGCAATATTTGAGGCTTAGCTTTGAAGACAAATCCTGTTTGAAGAAAACCCAGAAATGGCTCTATAAGTTTCTGTTATTTTCCTCTAAAAATAGTGTTTTTTTTCTCTTTCAGACATCAATAACTGTTTCAAAAACCATCAAATAACACTCAGAGGTTCTATCTTAGATAATGAAATAAGAAAGTTGGCAGTCATTCATCTTCAGAATTTGGAATTTAAGTAATGTGTGCAATTGAGTAAAAGGGGAAGTTATTAGCAACTTTTGCACAGTGGGTAAGAATGACAGAAAAACGGGGGACAATACATTAAAAACCACTTTTATGGGGAGAAACCAGGCTGAGGGATCAGTTCACCAAGTAACTGCAGGGTAAATGCATGAGAAGGCCAGATACTTGCAACCTGTTCCTAACAGACTAAAGTTCAATCGGCCAATACAAACTGAGATAGTCACACTTAAAATGTATGACATGAGGCCGACCAGAAGAACCACTTCGCTGATTTTCCATTACTGATGACAAAGCTGATATTCAGAGTCTTCAGTACATATCAAGCCATCATTTCAGGCTCACTGGGTATGGTGATCTGTGTCCACAGTCACACCCACAAAGTCTGGAATCGTTTGGCTGCTCTTTCCCATCTGTATACGTCTGAAATCCTCTGTGGCTTTTTTTGTTGTTTAGGGTAAAGATGAGGAAGAACAGAAGTCCGTCTCTCTGTTGGAGAGCCAACACCACCACCTACTGCACTGTTTGGAGAAAACCACAGTGAGTGCATGCAACAGTATGCCCCACATTATTGACGTCTTTACTGAAAGTTAATATAACAAAATCCTCATCTCTTAAATGGATCCGTTTTTGATTCTCAAATGTTCCCCATGGCTGAACACGTGGGTCTAAAAAAGAGAAGTCAGGGGAGATGTGCAGCTGTCAAACGTACATCACAGTGACAGCTCTGTTTTCTCCCACGGTGGATCTGTGCGTCAGAGTTACAGCAGAGAAATGATGGCACAAACGCTCTGCTTACAGTTTTTATGTCAAGTTCTCATTTCAGTTTGTAAGAAAAATAGCACACAGCTGCACTGAGTCAAAAGTATTCTTTTTTTTTTTTGTGACAAATAAAATGCCAAACTAGGTGATTCTAAAGGTAGTAGTGGTTATCGGGTACTTCTAAAATTGAATAAGTGTATTTACAGCTGAGATAAACTTGGAACCTGTCCAAGCTGTAGACAATTATTAAATGAGGTAAATTATTGTATTTATAGTAGATTTATTTATATGTTTTATAACAAGTTTCTTCAAATTTTGTTCCTTCATTCAACATCTGACTGACTCAGCTTTAGGTTATAAAAAAGCATTTAAATGGAGGCCTAAAGTAGTCCATATTGCTTTTCTTAACAGATAATTTGATAAATAGAGGTTATCTTTAGTTTGAATATAAGATAAAACAGACACCCTTGCTGTTGCTAAGCTGTTTTTCTGCTACGATGATCTTTTTTTCCAGGCTCACGAGTTTGTGGACGAGCAAATGTATGAGCAAAACTTTTTAGAAACGGCGCTGCAGACTTTTCCATCACACAGCCCCTCCACAGCCAGCCATGACAGTCCCGCAGTGACCTGCTGCAGCCGGAAGGAGAGGCGAAACACTACCCTTCCCAGTGCCGGCCTGCCTCCTCCCCACCCCAGCTCAGCCCACCAGAGCACACTACAGGAGCTGAGCGCCATCCGCATACACTGTGGGGACCCACTGTCGCACAGCACCTGGTAGGACTCAATGATAGGATAATACACCACTTTATAGAATTTGAAAGTAAGTTTTGATAGTAAAAACTAAGAAATTACATTTCCATTTAAATATTACAACTCAGAAATGAGTTTTTACTTCAAACCTGTCTTATAAATAAAGTTTTGTGCAGTAAAAATGGAAGGCAATATTAGTTTAACGTTTAAACTAAAAAAAAATGTTATTAATTTTGTAAAAGAGGCAGAAATGATAAGTCCTCTTCTTTCTGTTTTCTGTCAAAAAACAAGTTTGAGTGTTATTTTGTTTTAGTAATGCTAAAAAATAAATAAAAAGCTATAAAACGACATGAATCGAATTCTTGCAACAGTTTAACAAATTCAATGTAACAATAGCAATGCAAATAAAATAAATTAAATAAAAAAAACAAAGACTCAGCAAATTAAGCTTTACGTTTTTTTAGACATCTTTAAAAAGTTACATTTTAACTTCTGTTAATATTAAGAGTATTTGTTTAGTGTTTTCAATCAGAATCAAATTGTCAAGTAAAGAATTGAAATTAATTGAGGTTAACTTTGGACATAGTTGTAATGCTGTAATGACCACTAGAGGGCAGTGTTGCTCTGTTCGGCCCAATCATACAACTGCACCACACAAAACAGCAGGTTTAGTCATGATCATGGCTCAAATGCAATTTCCACCAAAGACTCTTCAATGTACTAACTAGTTGCCTTATGGGAAATGTTATGAAACTGTTATTTTTTAATCACCCAAATTCTTTGACATAAACAGTATAAATATAAAGCTGTAAAATGACAGTGTTGTTCTACTCAATTGTAAAATCAAAAGCAATAACCTTGAACTGACAGGCAGGAGCTGGTACAGTCAGAGAATTTCATAATTCAAACTCTGAATTATCACAGGTCTGCAGGTGAGTCCATACCTGTGTTCTTTAGATAAGTGGAGTTGAGCGGTTTCAGACCGTTTCCTGCCTTTGGAACAAAGATGGTCTATTAGAAAAGAGTATTTACTCCCCTCTAAAAAAACACGATCAACAAAACCAGCACAGAAGGAAACAATTTAACTTAGTTTTAATCTTTATTCTGGTAAAGTGAAAAAAATGTAAATTACAGAAGAAAAAAAACATCTCAACCTGGTGACAGACATAAAAAATCTACCCAGCAACAGCAGAAAATTTTAATTTAATTGAGTTTACCAATGTAGATCTTTACATATATTTTTTTTACTCAATTAAAGGGTCAATTTCACACTTATGGAAATACAAAAAATATTTTATATATACTATAATATAATATAATATATATATAATATTTTTAAACGTTTTAAAAATGAACAGAGAAGATGCTTGTCTCATGTTTAGAGGCAAAGCGCTCCAAAGCTTTGGACCACAGTTGGAGGTGAACACCAGAGATTGGGAAAAACTGAGTTTATCCACTCTTAAGCAACTTGTTGCAGCCTTCCTCTGCTAAACCTGCTTCATCTGCTTGCTTTCTTGTTCTGTTTTTCTCAAAGTCGCTCAAATCTTAACATGAAACCCGACGACAGCTGCAGAATCAACAGCAAAAGCGGTCGCATCACCACAGCTATCATCAGCCTCCCAACACCTCCAGCTTTACCCTCAGACGGTGACGGTCTCCACGGGGCGCCGAAGCGAAGGCCGCACCCTCCCACAAGTCACGCGGTGGCCCCCAGCATTCAGACCACAGCAAGCTCAGCCGGAATTAACATAGTAAAAGTGTCAGCTCTGTGACTCCCAGCCTCAGGCCATAGGTCAGCTCAGAAGGAGGGAAAAGGTAGAGGTAACATCATCCTAAAGGATCTTCTGTTTCCCTTCCAACTGGGATGTTAAGGGAACTCCCAACTGATGGATGCATCCACATTGAACTTTGGGTTTTTGAACTGAATCAAGCACTAGTCATGAAGTCTATGTACTGTAGAGATGCAGAGAGATTTGCTGCATTTCTAAGAGTTTCTTAAAGAGGTTTAGATGTTTTGCAACAACTCTGGAAACAAACAAAAGAAAAAAAACGCCCCACATGCTGATAATATTCCTCAAAAACTGACTTTAGAGTGAACTTTACATCAAAAAAAGACAATGGACTGCAAATGTTCAGAAAGAAAAAGATGTTGATTGTATTTATTGGAACTTGATTGGTCTTGTGTTTTGTGTCGTCTTAAGTATTTTGAAGTGACACTATGAAACAAAAAAAAAGGAAAATCTTGTTTTTTCAGAATTACCTGGAAAACCAACATTTACCCAAAGCTGCTATCATCATCCATTAAATGTGATCCATACATCAGAGACTGACATGACTGCCGCTGTCTTGAGAAAGACTCAAACCATCCTGGGTTTTAGTTTTAGTTTAGTTAGAAGCAGATTTCTTTCAGAGGGACTTCATGCTAACATAATGCAGCAAATATCAGCTGCATGTTATTTTGAATGCTTGTCCAAAACAGCATTTGAAAGAAAATAATCCCCAAAATTGATTAAATTCTTTATCTCTTATTAGTTTTATCTAAAAATATTTTAACAATATATTAAATTTTATAGAAAATGTTGTCTTATTTTGTTCTTTTTAGGTAAAGCATGTGCTTAACATGTTTAAAATGTAAATTATAGTAGTTCATTTCCATTAGAAATGATTAGAAATAATCAAATAAACAAAGACAATGGTGTACATTAAATAAAAAGGTATTTAATGTTGCACATATTTTTTACAAAATTATACATTTTAACAACTATGGTTGTTCACGAGTTCCAAACATTAAGTATTTTTAAATAGAGTTTGAGTGAGATCAAGTCCAAGTCATAGATTTAAGTGTTTTACCTCTTATATACTAACAATTGAAAATAGGCTTTTGTCTGACTAAACTGCATCGTACCAATAGCTCAAAACATGAAATTGCTAGAAAACCCAAAGATTTTCACTTTGAATTCCACTGAATTGGCATAACATCTACTTCACATGAACTCCCAAAAAATTTGTGCAAACAAATGTCCGTAGTGTTAAAGACCCACTCCAATGGTAATCATGTTTTATTCACTTGAAGACGACTAGATCCTTATCGTCTTCATTTTCCTTGTCCTAGCTGGCATCTGGCTTAAAACTGTACAGCTGGTATAGCTTGGATGTTGCTCGACATTTTTGTTGAACCAGTAATGTTCGGTTTGGGTGTGAGGGGCTGTAACCTAGTGGGAGAGAGTGTAAACAGATGGATGAGTGAAAATAAGGCCAGGCTTACTCCACACAATGAGAAGCGAAATTTCTGTTGAACTACTGCCGCTCTACAGAAACTACATCCTTGTTTTTTTGCATAACAACAGCATAATAACTAAAAGACCACTGCGAACACTTCTAAAATAGATCAAAAGATGATTGGAGTGGGACTTTAACAGATATGCTGCAAAAATGCAACATTACACACTATGGCAAGTTTCTAATTTCTGTCCCCAATCAGTCACTGGGTAGTTTCATAGTTCAACAAACTGTCACACAGTTGGTACCTAAATCAGAAATATAAAAGGTGTTCTCTATTACATGTTTTTTTGGTGTTTTAGAAGCTGCTGGAAGACAAGCTCTCTGTGAACCAAACCAATGGTGCCACTTCTCTATCTGAGGTGAAACAAGTGCTGGGAAAAAGCCAGAGGAGCCAAACACAATGAGCCCTCAAGAAAAGACCAGCAAGTCTGTGTGTGAGTCTGCTGTGGGGACCGTCAGAGGAAACAGCAGCAGTATAACAAGCACAACCTTTTACGCCAATTTCAGTCCACATGTGAAAAAAATAAGATACTTTAAACCAACATTGTTGGTTTGATGCTAACATACACACAACACACTCACACATGCTTACTTCAGATCTAAAAAGATTCACAGACTGAATGGAAAGGTATTGATGGTAGCACATAGTGTGTGTGTCATTATCTCTTTTTTGTGTGTTATCGGTGAAGGCTGAAGAAGTTGAAGACAGTTAACTGCTTATCAAAGAAACATTCTCCATTCTTTTTAATGTGTAAGAGCAGAATAAAAATAATATTTTTTTTGTTTTCACACCTCCATATTTAAAAGCTCACGCCAGCTTTAGGCCATGAGTGTTGGAGTATTGATAGTTCAAAACGGTTTATGTTTATGTTCCTGAACCAAAAGTAAATTCAGATTTTGACACAAAAGTCTGATTAAGTTTAGTGTGTGGGTTAGATTTACATTATTTCAATCTAAATATTCGAGCAACAGACATACATTCAGATGCATTTTAAATCCTAAAAACACAGCAGAACTTTGACTACTATAAATCTACAACAGTCAGCAGAAAAAAATGACTCAACACAACAAAACGTACATATTTAAATCGGATTTAAATATAAAAGCAGCATCTTCAAAGAGCTATGCCCAAAGGAAAGTCTGCGAGTCTAAACGGCTCCTGAACTTAGTTATTTATGATGTGACGTCATGTTTTCTCATTTATCTGATCTAAAAATATATTTTCTCCTTATTGTATGACTCATTCATTATCAGACCTGTTTTATGTCATTGTTTTGTTAAATAAAATTGAATGGTAGAGCTAACGTAAAATCTAAGGTTATTTTAAATTCCCACTTTTCACTTTTATATTCACCAACAGAGCAATTATGTTCTTTTTTTTTTTTTTTGGTGGGGGGATTTTCTGTTCTGCCTTCATTTGCAGTTAAAGTTCAGGTAACAGAGAAGACAAATGTTTGCATTCAGGATTTTTTTGTTTACCAAAACCAAAAAAAAAGAACAGAGAGGTATGGAAATGATTCATCCAGTCTTTTGGGAGTCTTCACTTTCTTTTTTGTGATTGATCTTTTTTCTTTCTGAAGAGGTCACTGTCACCTTCAGATTCACTGCTTTGCCTGAAGTTACAAAACTCTGATCTTTTTTTTGTGACAGCTGATGAAATGACTTTTGACAAAAACGATTGTTTGACAGAAGAACACCACAGAAACATCTACTTTACTGCCTTTCTGGAGAATTTTCAGACGTCGGGTTGTTTGTCATTTGATGCCTGAGATCTGGGACGTGAACGGAAAGCGTCCATCATGAGATTTTCACAGTGATGCTCACAACATGGAACATGCAAGTTTGACTCAAACCGAACCCTTTATGACCAGACTTTTGCTGCACATTGATGCTCAGCTGAACTCTTGTTTGGACTAGTTTGTGACTATCTGCCAGATGTGCTATGGTTGTTTGTGCCAAATGAACCTTGTGTTAATTAGCTGTTTTTATTTGCTTCGTTTGCCCAAATGGAAGCTGTTAAAATGAACGTCATGTATTTTTTAAGTCATGAAGCAACACTGTTTTGGTGTACTGTTGTATTTTGTGTTGGATCTCTGTACTTTGTCATGTTTTAAATCAGAGATGGGGGTATGGCGCCAGCTTATAAATTTGCTTTGCAATCCTTCATGACAACAGCAGAGTTATTGTGCGGCTTTGCAGCGTGTTACAAACCCAATGGATTTTTTTTTTCTGGACAGTGATGCTGCTGCTTAAAATTCTGAGAATGAATCTGTTACATAGTTTAGGATTTCAGCCTCACTGAAATAGAATCTAAATAATTTTTGGAAAATTTTCACAAATATTCTAAAGACATTTGTCCCACTAAAGTGACTAATGTACAATGACAGGATGATAGAATTGATTTCCAAAGCTTTGTGCTTTTTTAAAGTCTTGGAACTGTTGTTTTGTGTTGTTTCCTATCTTTTTACTTTTTAAACTGAGCTTTTTCTGTCTGTTTGCTGAGTATAAAAAGATTCTGTCCGTTTGTTTGTTATTTCAACTATCAAGCGTCAGATTAAAATCTGCCACAACTATCAAGGCTCTTTGCATTTCTGTCTTTCCTAATTTATAAATGAGACAATTGCAGTAGTTAGGTCAGAAAAACAGTAACATTAAGAACAAAGTGAGTTTTTTAAGAAGCTCTTCTATCCTCCACTAGTTTTGGTGTCTCTCGCTCGTCCTTGTCCCGTCTCCAGCTGGTGCAGAAGGCTGCTGCACGTTTGTTACCTGGAACATGGAAGAGAGAGCGTATTACACCAGTTCTGGTTTCTCTACAATGTCTGCCTGTCCATTTTAGAGCTCATTTTAATATTCTATTATTTGTTTTTAAATCTATAAATGGTGTGGCTCCACCCTACCTCTCTGAGCTGCTACAGTTGCATTCCCCTTCCTCACATCAGCTGACCAGCTGCTCCTGGATGTGGCCAAGGACACGGCAGAAACTCAGAGGGAATAGGGCATTTGCCATTACTGACCCCAACTTGTGCAATGCACTGCCTATGCAGGTTAGGCAGGCTCCGTTCATTGAATGATTTGAAATCCAAGTTGAAAACTCACTTTTCTCCCTGGCTTTTAACTCAGTATGAGTTGGTGATTGTATTGATTTTATTACTTTTGTAGGATGTTGTTTATTTTAGATTCTTGTTTTGTTTTATTTTTCATTGTTAAGCACTTAAGTCAGCCTCAGCTGTTGTAAAAGCGCTTTATAAATTGACTTGACTAGTTACCTGTATTAAAGTTGCCTGTTTGAACTGGTAATCTGTATAATAGACACCTGTCCACACCCTTAAATAAAAAGATTACAGCTTCCCAAAGACCAAAGAGCTGTGGAAGGACACCAGGGACAAGATTGTTCCCCTGAACAGGACTGGGATGAACTAGTTTACATCGAGCAAGCAGCTGGGGAACTGGTCAATGCCTAGCAACAGCCCCAAAACATCACAGCTCTGGAGAGGATCTGCATGAGAGAATGGACCAAAATAGCAGCTACTGTGGAAGACCAACTGGAGACCTTTGACCTCCGTCATTGATGTCCAGGGCTACATTACAATGTATTGAGGTGAACCTTTTTGATGTGTTAAACCAGGTGTTTTGCTGTCAGTCACATAAGTATTTTGGAAAGGTATTTTTGCGTCTCAAAACCTATTATTAGTGGGTTTCTGGGTGGCATCATTGCGCAGATGGACTATGACTCTGACTCTGCTTCATGTGGAAGGGATCTGACTCAACACATCTGATCAAAGTAAATCTCTTTGCCTTTGCAACAATTCTCATGTGAAATATGAAAACATATGATGTGAGTTCTTGTTTTTAAACAATAAAAATTAACAACAAATGCCACTAAAAGAGTTTATGTTTACAAAAAACCTGTTGTCTAGTTACATTTTATATGATAAAATATAAAACATGGGCATCTTTTTGTGATACAATCTTATTAATTATGTTTTATGTTATTAACACATAAATCCCATTCATGAATGTTTTTGTTGTTGTTGTTGTTGTTATTACAGATTTTTAAATGTCACACTTCATTTCCAACTGAAATAGTTGCAGATATGGTTTCAGAAAAGAGGAACACAGTAAAGTTTTAAATAACAACAAAAATTGATCAGCAAATCAATGTATTCCTCTAAAACAAAAAATGTGCTGTGTGTAACGTTTTGCTTAAAAAAAAAAAAAACACTGGCTCTGTAGTGAGACATTCAAACCTTTAGGTGGCAGTGCAGCATCTCTGATTTATTAACTGCATACATGTGACCGGTCACAATTATAGACACTAAAACCCAAAACAATGTATTTGTTTTCTACAATCAATGGTACCATCTGTCACTAAGACATGTACAGTGATCCTACAACCATTTTATAGTCCGCTTTATATTTAAATGCAGGGTTGCATTGTTTAAAAATTGTAATATTTTGCATTTTATTGTGTCCGTTTAGTTTATTTGTGCTACAACAGATTTAACTGTAGGTTTTAAATGCTGAAAACAGACCATATAATGAGCCTCCTCTGTTGGTGTAGAAGTATCTGATGTTCTTAGTTCACAGTTTATGCAAGAAATGCATCACAATGTTTTATAACATTTGGATTGTTGCACTGTTTGTGTCTTGTTTTTGCTGAATCTTCAAAAGAAAAATGAGTGAGGACTTCATTGTTTTCACCAAAAGGCATGAAGTGTCAAAGAAAAAAAATGCTTGCTCATGAAATCCTAATGACACTAAAGCATACATTATGAACTCTCAGCATGCTCGTCCAGCTATGCTGAATTTCCCCTTCCGCTCTCACTGATTGGCATCGCATGGCATGGCTGTTGAGTTCAGACGTTGCATTTATTGTCATTCTGTGGCCTGAACATGAATCAACAGCCTGCTTTCTAAAACCAGTCGAGAACTGTTCATTGTTGAATTGTGTGTATTGTGTGACAATCCTAAGCAAGTGTTCAAAGTGTTATTCTGTCTGTGATATGAATGAGCTCACAACAAACTCAGATAACCTGTGACATGCCTCAAAAGCTCAAGTTTAATCTCCTCCATTCAGTTTGATGGCAGCTTGAATGTGTTACAACCAAAACACAGACAGCGGTGTGGCACGGTAACCATGAAAATACAGTCAAAACAAAGTGCAGGTTTGGTTTTAATGCAGGGATTATGGTGTTTTGTCTCCTTTTAATTCGCTTGTCGATTGAACAAAAAAATAACTTAAAATCCAACAAGTCATAGCTGTCGTTGAGTCACATTAGGATTATATAGAAACAAGTCCTCAGAAAGTTGTTGGTGCTGCTTTGTGACCTTTTGTCTCAGTGCTGAGTGATCTGATGAGATCTGTCCTTATTCACAGCGGACGCTGACAGCTGACAGGAAGCAGCTGCAGGTTAGGATCCCAACTGGGATTTTGATTAGATCCACATCTAATTTTTTCACTTGTAAAAATCCACCAAATGGAATCTCAGACAAACTGGCTGAAGTGATTTGCTAAAAAAAAAAAAAACTCATATCCCCCACCTTTACATGGTGGTTAAAAGTCTTGCAACTTTCTAATAACTTCCTGGTAGCGCTTAATTTAGCTATATTTAGCTTATAATTTAGGGGGTATCTCCATTTTTCGGAAATTATCACCTTCAAATTGGTTGAATTTGTTTAAAAAAAAAATATTGTTACGTTTATGAATCACTGAATAAATCAGCAGATTTGCTTTATCTTTATTGGACCTGAGAATGTGGCGCTTTTTTATTCTCCTTCAGTCATAATGACAACTAAATTTAAAAAAAAAAAGTAAAAGGTAAAAAAATAAAAAAGCAATGGAGAATGCTGAAGGATTGTGCTGGAAAAAATACACAAACCACAAAAACTAGTCAAGGTATTTCAAAAAGATTTACTGTGGGGTTTTATTGAAGACATGGAATTTGCTCAATTAAAAATATTCTATCCTTTGTTGCTTTTTTCACTGCTGAGCTTGGAAAGTTTCTCCAAGGATTAGAGTTCAAAGTAAGAATGGATGAAGTGGTTTGGATTTCCTCCTTTATCTGGAGAAGTATCTGCCCCTTCATGCAGCTTTGCTGTAATTCAAGGACTGTGTGCTCAAAGGGTGCGGTGCTGTCCAGCTGTTCAGAGTTACCCGAGTTCATCAACTTTTTTAGATTCTTCTTCTTCTATACCGTTTGTTCCCTCTCGGGGTCACGGGCTTGCCGGAGCCTATCCCGGCCACTTGTGGGCGAAGGCAGGGGAGAACCTGGACAGGTCGCCAGTCTGTCGCAGGGCCACAATCACACACCCACACACACTCACACTCACACCTATGGACAATTTAAGTGACCAATTAACCTATGAAGCATGTTTTTGGACGGTGGGAGGAAGCTGGAGTCACCGGAGAGAACTCACGCACATGCACGGACAGAACATGCAAACTCCACACAGAAAGGTCCCCCACTGATGTTCTGTTCCAGGTCCCCCAGCAGGAACTTGAACCGGGGCCTTCTTCCTGTGAGGCAAGAGCGCTAACCACTTTTTCACAATTTTATAAAACTTTTGAGCCCCTTTCCCACCCCAATTTACCGTCTTACATAAAGGCTGCAGAAAACAGAGGAAACCTATAGGCTATTTGGTAGATTCATGCTCCCAGAAATATTTTTTGCACCACAGCAACATAACAAGCTCAGACGCTCGCCTTTGAAAAAAAAATGTTCTAACACAGATCCAATTAAAACAAACTTTTTTGCAGACTTTTACCGTTTTACATAAATAAATGTAATTCCCAGGATGACACTATCAAGAAAAAAAAAAGTATTCAAATATAAATACAGTGTCTAACCGTGAAGTATTATTTATTGTTATATTTTTTAATTGTGTTTTCATTGGTTTGTCAGGTTCACCAGCAGTACTTATAAAAAAAAAAAAAGCAGGTCAGAGGTCACAAGGCTACTGACCCTCAGCCAAAGATCTCCCTCATCTGAAGAACTCTTCCCAAAACTGATAGGAGCTGACATATATTTACTTTTAGACCACAAGGTCTGATCAGGGGAGGTGCTATAAATAAAACTTAAAGCACAGCCAACAAAAGCAGAACCTCTGACATTCCTTGCGCACTGGGGAAAAAGAGGGAAATTCTGCACATTTCATTAAGGAGGAAGAATAGAGTTTTGCATTAACAGTATGGAAGATGGAATTGTTCCTTCCTTTTTGCCAACATGAGTTCAGATTCAAGTCAGAGGAAAATCAAGCTCTGGAGCAGGTGCTTCCCTCTTCAACACAAACTGGCAGGAAACTGTCCCCGTGGGTTCTTTCATTACCCTCCTGGAAATATCTTACGCTGTCAGAAGAGGAGGCTAAGATTGTATGTTGTTGGTTTCTTCAGCTCCATTAACGGTCTAGACACAATTGTATTTTATTTTGTAATAAATCACTTCAGTTTTCCTCCTCAGGGCTGTTCTGAATATCTACATTCCCTTCAGTCCAGAACCGAATGAAACCCAGGCGGCCACAAGAGGCTCGCTCATTGGAGGAAATTGGATGGACAGCGTAAGCGCTGGTCTCGAATGATAAAGTAGCAACAAAAAAAAGGAGGAGGAGGAGGAGGAAAACAGGAGCATGACGCGCGCGCACCATCAGTGTGCCAACAGCAGCCGCGCGGATGCTGCCACGGAACGGAGCTGATTATTCATCTGTTGAAGTAAACACGTTTTCGTCATCAGGACAAGCACTGCGCGCATTCCTCAGCAGGGTTTGCGCACATCCAACAGTCAATTTCTTTCCAGCTCTGCGTGAAAGCGCACATCCCCGCGCGCCTCTGTCCTGGAGGAAGCCTTAGCCATGTGGTGCTGAAGCGTCTCCTCTGAATTCAGATCACTAGAAAAATATGGAGCAGCATCTCTTCAAACTAGAATCCAGAAACATGGACTCGTGTTTGAGGCGACTAAAGCTGGAACTGGTGAGTCCACGTTGTGCTACCCACTCATTGAAAGCAAACATTAGGGATGCTGTACTTTCATGCAATAACATCATAATATTTCTTTTTCTACCCGCATGTATCTAGCTTTCAGCTAAAAAGAAAAAGAAAAAAGCATGCAAACCTTTAAGAAAATGTGTTTAGTGTTGGTTCTACTCTGTCCGGCATTTGGGACAGATGTTTAAGCTCTCTAAGCTTCACATCTCCTCTGTCAGATGGTCTTGTACGGTTTTTCCATGTTCCTTCCAGATTGATCATTACATTTGTTAAAATATTAGTTTTGCAGGTTTTTATTATTATTAATATTTTTATGTGAACCTATAAATAATGATTAATTGTTCATTCTTTACCTCCTGTTCTCCCATTTTGAGGTGTTGAAATAAATGAAGTGTAACCTGAACGACAGATTTACAAGAGCCTTTTTTCTGGCTCAGGTTCCTCTTGGAATCATTTTCAAAGCAGATTGACCCCCCCACCCCCATCCCTCTGTCCAGCCACAGAAAAACCTTTGCAAGGCTGCGCTTTCGCAGCATAATCTGACTTCATGAATGGCTGCTCCAAATTGGCCACGTGTCTGGAGTGGCTCTCAGAGTTTCGGAGGACTTGATGCCGATGCCAAGAGGACATGCTGTGTTGTGGCTGCCACCTTGGAGTTTAGTAACATTACAGATAAAGTGTCCCGCCATGCAGAGGATCAAACAGGAGAACTGAGAGCAGATGCCATTTAAAAAGCCAAGGCGGTGTCTTTGTGTGTGCATCCTGTGGGGCTCAGTCTGTTCAGAGGCGAAGCAGTGCATGTTCCAATGCTGTCAGTTTTCTTTCTTGTGTGATGATTTTCCTCCTGTACTCACAGGAGATGGGTAGATGCTGTAGCAGACATCCCGGCATTTATCAAGCAAGCTACAGCTGTCATGCAGAGATCAGAGCTTCTGTTTGATGCACTTTAAAGGAGCACTTCTTGTTTCGCTTGTTTTGGTCTAATTTAACACGACACACATCCAACAAACATATTTGAGCTAAAACTGTTTTACGATTTTGGTAATCAGACTGAAAGACATGTATTTTTCTTTGTATTACTTAACGTCCCATTCCAATCAGCTTTTGAGTAATTGTAAAAGCGTTCCCAGTGATTTTTTAATTACGATAGTGCTGTTTTTTTGTCAAAATTGAAACACGTGTCGTTGTTTAGGACATAGTTTCTGCAGAGCAACATCACTTCATTAGAAATTCCCCTCTGAGTTGTGGGTGGAGCCATTAATGCGGAGTAAGCCTGTCTTCATATCCTGTGATCCAGATGTCAGCTTGGTCAAGGAAAACAAAGACGTACACGGATCTATCTGCAAGTGGATGCATCAGCATGGAGTAAAGCAGAAAATTTGTGGCCGGCCAATTGTAGCTTCTATGTCACAACCAAACTGCTTTTTTTTCTCCTGCTCCTGATTCACAACGATTTGAATAAAGAAATACTCTTTAAAGTTTTTTTTTTTTTTTTCATGTACAGCGTCTCTTCTACTATCAGAAAAACGGAACAAGAACATGTTAAAAACACCAAAAACATATTTTTCATTGGATGGGTCTTTAATCTATGAATTGTCAGAGAATGTCTTCATTTAAAACTTCTTTTTCCAGTTTTTTTTTTTGGACATAAAATGAGATGTCTATATAAAAAAATCCATGACTACTGAAAACACAGAAATGTGCTCTGTTGACCCTAAATAAGGTTAAAAAGTTCTAGAAGCACCATCCATAGTGGTTCTGTGTTAGGTCCAAAACAGAAGCCAGGAATCTCATGGCACAGTTTATGTTTAAAAAGAGGCAATTTCAGTTTATTTACTGCAGACTCCAAAATCATGCTAGATCTTGTGCGACCATTTATCTTTTTCTGTCTGGTTTACTTGTCTCTGCAGACGATAACATTTTTCTGTAGCTCATGTACAAAATGAGGACTAAACCTGATGTGGGAGGCCTAGAAAGAGGTCAAATTTTAATAGTAATGGAAAAATATCAAATGTATCAAAATCAAAAGTAATACAAAATGGACATATGGGGAAATTTCAGGTTCGTGCCGATACTTTGCAGCTGGTAGACAGAGGCTCATGCCTCTGTATTAACTGCTGACCACATCCAGCACTGCAGAAATTTGCCGCTGACAGACAAGTTCAGAAGCACGTTCTCCGTCTTTCCTGTGTTTCTCAGGAGTCTGTCAACATGAATTTGCTTCCTGTTGAAACAGCGCTTTATGGAAATCTCGGTACTGTGATGGCAACAATAGAGTATTTTTATAGCATATTGGTGACTCATGATTTTTTTGCAACAGACAAAGAGTCACGCAAAAAGAAAGCTTAAGCTCTTCCTCCCTACTTGAAGCAGAAAATACAATCACAGACGTGCCTTTGACTCACGTCTGGAAGTGGGGCTCACACCTGCGTAACGGCTTCATTTCAGACAGTGAAACCCGCACAGATCTTTTGATAGCAGCAGACTGATCTCACTTCAGCAGAGCTTCTTTATTACTTTCACACCTGAGGGGAATTTCAAACCCAGCTGTCACTAAGGAATTCAACGCCGAAGCCTGTAAACATGAAGTCATGAAATCCCCAGGAAAAACACACAAGAGTCCGACCCTCCAAAGAGTTTCTCATTATTCCTCTATCTTTGAACACTGGAAAAGAAATTACAAAACACAGCAGCGGTTCAACTTTGAGCTCATTTGTTTTAAGCCTCCCTCGCTGCTCCTGTTCTCCAAACAGCCCTTCCTTCCCTTCAGCTAAAATTGGCCCAAGGCTTAATGGCAGCTGCAGGGTTTGTGTGGGTGATCATTGTGTTTGAGATGGAGCTGCAAACCTGCGACAAAGCCTGCTTAAAACCGTGGACCTGCACACATTTTACACTTAGCAAACACAAACGGTGTATGCTGCTTCAGCTCCGACCACACGTTCACCACCAAGAAATATTACTTCAGTTAGTATCATAGTTCTACACTCACAAGAACATTTTCTTGCAAGAAAAGCATTTTGATTTTGAAAAACAGCCAGTGAAAATAGCCAAAAGGATCTGGCTGCAGACATCCACGTTCAGAGGTCTTCAACAACAACCAGAAGTCCCCCCATAATTTCCACTTCTGGCCAGTTATGTCTTGTCTGAATCCAGGTCCCTCTCAAATTGCAGGAATCAACCCACAGCAGTAAAAATCTGCTGCTTGCCCAAAATAGTGTTAAAATGTATGTATATGTATCCAGTATATGCAAGAAATTTAAATTAGAAAGCTAATTTCTTTCATTTCTTTCAAGCTGAATATTTCCTTTGTTTTCAGTTCCTTACAATTAGAGAAATCATAAATAAAACTCTGCTAAAACTAAATCTTATTAAGTAAAAATACTATTTTTCCCTCAAAAAAAATATTTTTTTTGTTTTGCAAGAAAAATAATACGTTTTTCGTTTAAGAAAACTTCTTAGTGACTGCAAATTCTCTCTTAAAATAAGAATTCTTGGTAATACTTCTTAACTCAATCGCAGTTTTTTTTTTTTTTTTTTGCTTGTTTAAAGAAAACGTTTCAGATTTTAGGACTTTTTAACCTATTTTTAGAGGGTCTGTTTTTGCAGTTCATCCCATGCTTTTCCACACAAAGAAAAGGTGCATGGCATGTATGCTGCTAATCTCATCACTTCTCAGCAGTCACCACCACTTCTGTCAAGAAGTGACTCTTCTATTTTACACCGATTCCAACGTGAGAGTGAGCCAAAGAGTCTGACGTCCACAGCCCACACACAAGACGCTGACGTCAACTCCTGTACCATTTACATAGGAGCTTCTGCTTCCAGAGGAGATTTGTGGCCAGAAAGACAACAGATCTGACACTGTCTCCATAGATCTGCCAAAGAAGATGATATGGATGGTAATCGTCTTGTGCCTCCCACAGCAGCAGCCAGCGTCCTTTCTGATTGCGTAAATGAGTTCTTGCAGGAAATGAGTGATTAAACCACCTCCCTGTCTCTGAAAAAGGGCGTCAGGGAGTCTTTGCCGGAGAGCAGGTTCTAGATGCCGGGAACGATTGGGTCTAAATGGCTCGGTTTTAAAGAGGAGGTTGACGTAATTTGTTGTTTATCCTTTGATCTCTCAGTTACTTTCACTGTTAATCGACTGCCCTTTGAGATATTTCTCATTCGATCAGAAAAAAAACTAGCAATCACTCTGGAAACCCAACTTCCCTTTGTGCTAGGTAGGTACTCCTGAAAGATAACAGTGATTATATTTATTTTGAAGGAAGAAGCACCCAAAAGTCACATGTAGCTACTGCCATAGTTTGTGGAAAAAAACATATGTGACATTTGGGACAATGCACTAGCAGGCATGCCTCAATTAACTCTATGTAAAATCAGATAAAACAAAACACTTCTCATCAAAACTTACAAATCTGTGTCAAATTTGGATGTTAATGCAAAGAACAGAGGGACCTTGTGTTGGAAGTTAAAGTCCCGCTCCTATCATCTTTTGATCTATTCTAAAAGGGTTTCCAGTGGTCTTTCAATTATGATTATGCTGTTTAGCCTAAATTAAAAAAAAAAAAAGTGTCATTTTCTAGGACATACCGTAGTTTCAGCAGTAGTTCATCAGGAATTCACCTCTGAGTTGTGGACGGAACGGTTGGTGCAGCATAAGCCCGTCCCACTTCCCGTTATCCATTTGTTTACGTGCCCTCCCAGTAGCTCATTTAAGTTAAATATACCAAAAACACAGTTTTCATCCGAGTCACATTTTGTATGTATCAGAGTCTCTCAACACATGAACAAACCGTTAAATTAGGCCAAAAATCTAAAAAGAAAGATTTAATGAATAGGAAAATCAAAGGAAGAAAAAGAAAATCACAGAATTTGACACACAGCTTTTTTTTGCGAAAGATAAATCTGCCCCGCTACAGAGTGTGACCCCGGGGGCAGTTTGGAGCAAACAGCCGCCACATTAATGTTCCTTACCAAAGAAGCATTCATTGCCTTGTGCACAGTAACTCATTTCTTTTAATGACTGTTTGCCAGATCTGCTGCTCCACTGATTGTGAGTTCATTGCCGTTCACAGCAGTCCAGACACAGAGACCTTCTCTGTGTCCCGGGGACAGAGGCTCCGTTCCTGTCCTTGACCCACACAGCCCCACCATTCATTTTTAATGAGGAATTCAGGTGGAGGGACGTTGGAGGGTACTGTATATGCAGCTACTGGTTGACGCCTTCCAGACAGGAAGACTTTTTGCTTTTGATAACCTTGGATTTTCCTCCTCCCTCCAGCCAAATGACAAACAACAACAGTAAAATCCTATGTTTCCAAGCCAAAAAACAGCAGTCTTTTAGATTTGTGTGTGTTTGCATTTCTCTTAATTATACAGCAGATCAGTAAATTCAACATAAAAGCACACATAAAGAAACCTTCTGCTTCATGGACAGTTTCTGCATGCATGGATGTGTTTGCTCTGTGTTCGCTCAGCTCATTTGTTTTTTTCTTCATCACTGACAGACGTGACATTAAGGCACAGATGTATATTTCAACACACAGCAGAGGAGGAGCATTGATTTATTTATAGAATAGTTTAATCAAATCCCTTCTTGAATGTGTTTGTAAACTAGATGCACCGTAAAATACAATCCAATCAAATTCTTTCTTTTTTAACACCCAGAAGACCTGAACAAGTTTCCATTAAGCCTTAATTTGATTCAGCCTTTGTTCTTAAACTCTGAAGTATTCCATCTTTGATAGGTAATTTGCATGGTTGGCTGGTTCAACTACAGCCAGGAAAAATGGTGGTGAAAGAAGAGGGTAGGGGCTGGAGACAGTGCATTGTCTTTCTTGCACTTTAATATTTCTATTCTTGACCTTTTCATTTAAAATCAAAGATCAAAACAGATCAAATACTTGAACCTTGAGTTAGATGAGAATATTGGGTTGAATTGGTTGAATAAAAAATTCAGTTTTTTCCGTGAAGTATTTCCATTCTGTGCAGTTTTATTTGTAACCAAATTCTCTCATATTTATTAGTTCAGGTCTGAGCTCAGTATTTCTGTGCACACACCTCATGCCACCTGAGTCATGTTTGCTAGGTCTGTGTCCTCTGTGTCTTTGTCCTAATGAGGCCCTCGGATGATTCACCCATCAGACGTCAGGTTTTCTGCCTTTTTCTTTTCCAATCTGGGAATTTCCAGAAGGCATTTGTTTAAAGTCACCTTTTAGGCCTCCTTCATAAATGGAAAAATGCGAGTTGAGAGGCGTGACACATTTGGGCCAAAAGGTTCTGCTTGTAAATGACAGTGCTGGAATGCCTGGAGTTAGTTGGACTAACCATTAAATTCATTAGTCTGTGTTTTCTTCAGTGTAAAAAGATAAATGACTTAGTTTTAATTGGTGATGGGTGGCATCTGTATATAGAGGCAGTGCTGAAGTTGTTATGGGTTTTGCATGTATAAGTATGCACAGTTTCTACAGATTGCATAAGACTTCTTTGATATAATATTTCCAAAATATACAGAAGTGAAGGAGATTTCACCTGCAGCTCAGAGTGGAGTAAAAGTCAGAATGCAGGAAAATACTTGGGGGGGGGTTACAGAAATATAGACACGCTGTCTGACGATGATCTGTAAGAATTCAGCCTCTATTACAGAGGCTTAAACGGTCAAATATTATGTTTTGCCTCAAGTTTTAATTATTTAAAGTTTACGAAGCACATTTGGACCTTCAAGTAACATTCACACTGCCTTCAGCAACACACGTTTAAGCGACCACTTCCACATAAAGTCTATATGAACGTGCGTGTTTTGTGCTTCCACGTTCAAAACTCTCACATTCACGCATCACTATTGTGACAGGGTTCTTCTAAGCAGCGAATAAATAAATCACTCTGAAATGAAATGACCAAGCCAGCAGACTCCAAATTTCAAAATAGGATTTTATTGATCCCAAAACAATAATCAAATAATAAATTCAGCTGATTCTGGAAGGGCCTGTTGCCACCACTGCAACCAACTGCTCTCTCTCAACTGGGAAAAGTTCACTCATTATTAAGGCTTAGCCCCTCCCACAGGCCAATTAACAAAATACTTCTTTAAAACAAGTTATTATTAAACATAACGTTTCTTAAACATAACTCCAAAATTACAGATATAGCAGGGGAAAAAAGTAACAATTGAAATACAGAAATAGGTTTGAAACAAAAGCAATTAGACAAAAAAGGGAACAAAGACAAAAATAAAAATCTGACATGAAGTCACTTCCTGTTTCCTGTGGATATGCATGCTGATGCGTACAATGCTCTGATTTGGCTGTTTGTGGAGAGAACTTAGATGGTGAGTAAGATTCTGTTCTAAACCAAGTTTGCACCCTTAGAATTAAACAAGATTTGAATTGTGAGTGATTAGTTTGTCTGTGTGTGTGTATGTGTTCGGTGAAACTAAACTGCAACTGGGCTGGGAGAAAGGAGACAAAAACAGACTATTTAGGCTGGTGTTTAGGCGCTGTTCTGCAACCTGTGACGCTACTTCGTCACAGCTATGCAAGTCTCTACAACTGATAAGTACAAGACGATGACCCACTGAATGCCTGTTCATAGTTAACCCAGGTGGAAATTTGACCAATCGAGGACTCGGATTTGGCGGTGACGAATGGATGGCAGCCATTTAAATTCACGGAAGTGCCAACCGTTTGAACGTTGATCATGGAGGAGAAATTAATAATTGAGGTCTGTGCCCGGCTGAAATTATATGACACCAAGTCTTTTATACATCGGAATAGAGCTGTGAAAGAAAACGCCTGGGGCAAGATTCACAAGATTTGCACCTCTTCTACATTTTGCACCAAGCCCTTTCCAACTGTAGGTGGAGCAGTAGTAAACAGTAGAACAATAAGAAGAAGAAGAAGCCCCTCCCTGCTTGTTATGTGTGAACATCATTGGCTAAATGTGCGTTCAACAATGCGCGTTTAGTGCCTGGTGTGAACGTAGCATTGGCACAGAAAAGAGGAAAATCATGATTATATTCTTCTTTACAGCTTCTATTCGGACACACACAATTAACAACTAATGAAGTCAACCATATGTGGAAGGCAAAAAGACGAGGGACAACCTGATTGCTTTAATTACCAGTGCCATCACTGCCTAATTTCCAGTGCCAGCAGGGAGCTGTGAGGCTTTTGTTCCCAGCATGTGTGCTGATAGCCTTATCACCTGATCTTCCTGGTTATTCATGCCTTTATGCTCCCACTCAGCCATATGTCAGACAGACAAAGTGTTTAACGCTGTGTAAGTGTCAAGGGAGGTTCATGTGCCAGGATGTTACAGTTGTTCAAAATAATACAAAAGATTGTAATCAGTGGGTTTTATTTTTGTTTTTTGTTTTTTCTTCTCAATATGTTTGTCTGTTTTGTGACTTAACTGCATCAAATTCATATAGTTTCCACACATTTAGGTTATAGAAGCTGGATTGTGGGGGAAAATTGTGTTTTTGTCGCAAACTTTAGCTGCATGTGCGTATTTTCCCACGTAGATGCACACTTTACATCAGTAATCCTCTCTTTAGAGTTGTGTATGGATCCCATGGTTTCAGATGCTGCACTGTCAGTTGTGCGACGCTGTCACTTTTCCCACCCAGGGTCAGCACAGCCCCCCCCCTCCCTGAAGATTACGTATCACAACCTGGTGTTATTGCTCCCACACAAACCTCCCACTTTTGTTCTAACATTGTCATCCATAATTAAATCTATCAACAGTTCTTTGACATCTAAACATATGGCAAGGTACCCCCCCCCTTTTCTCCACCCACCATCCCTGCGCTTCCAACTGACTCTCCCTGCTCCTCTTGCTGCTTTGCTTCTACCCTTTCTCATTGTCAGTCTGTCTCCGCATCAGTGAGCCTCCCCCTACCGCCGTTACCCCCACCCTTGTGTGGGGATTATAATCTAGCAGGCCAGTGCTGATTGGCTGTTAGGTGCAGTGATGACCCCCCATTGGAGGGGGTACATATAGGAGTCAGACGGATTGGTTTGAAAGTGGAAGGCTAGTAGAGTGTAAGTGAACCATAGCAGAGGCGCAGACAGAGACCCCTGAGACTCGAGTTTTCAGAAGGTAAGATTAGGGATTTTGCATTTCACCATAAAATAAGTGCCAGATATAATTTCTGATTCCAAGCTTGTTTTTATATAAATGTTCCAATTTGATTAGGTCTTTTAGGGCGGTAATTTAACCGTTGAGCTTTTTTGGTTTTCATTTCTTAACTGTTACCTGTGTGCTTCCTTTCCTTTTCCCACAGAATTCTTGCTTTTTTCATAAGGATATAATAATTATAGAATAATTATAGACTTACTACCTTTACAATGTACAAATTCTTGATTTCAATGAAAATTGTGTTTTTGGTGTTTTTAATGTTTTTTTTTTAGCATTTTTCTCATAATGGAGGACATGGATTATTTCTTTATCCACATCATTTTGAATCAGCAGTAGCCTGGAAACCTTTTGTTTAAAAAAAAAAAGTTTGAGGATGTGATGTAAAACCTACAACAGCAAGCCACAAGCACCCTGCCCTGCTCCATTCTGATGCATCCACTTGCAGACAAATAGATCCTTTGTTGTCCTCCTCTGAGCTGCTATCTGGCTCTAAACTGTGCAGCTGGACAACA
This sequence comes from Oryzias curvinotus, assembly GCA_023969325.1. Classification (NCBI taxonomy): domain Eukaryota; kingdom Metazoa; phylum Chordata; class Actinopteri; order Beloniformes; family Adrianichthyidae; genus Oryzias; species Oryzias curvinotus. The sequence continues at coordinate 14,287,528 of CM043710.1, read as the reverse complement.
TTGTTCACTATTGTTCTTACTTTAAATGTTATGTTGGTGTTGAGGGGCTGTAAGATAGAGGGAGAGAGCATAAACAAAGGGATGAGGAAAGGCGGGGGAAGGCCTCTGCACCAACTGTCCTGCTCACAATTCAGAGGCAAATTTCTGGCCAACTCCTCCTGCTCTGCAAAAACTATATACTAGAAAACAATGGAGGTTTTTTAATTTTGGCTAAAAACAGCATAATCATATGTAAAAGGCCACTGGTAACGCTTTTATCAAAAGACGATCGGAGTAGAACAAGGGAAAGGCCTACTCCTCCAAGAGGAGACACAAATCAGGAAGCAGCGTTTTGGATTTTCTCTCTCACCTGGAGTCAATTAGTCTGAGCCATTTGACACCGGCTCCTGAATAGAGAAGAACCAAGAGAAAGCGATGGATAAAAGCAGAGCGTGTTGCAGAGGAGTGAAAACACAGAGCTAAAAAAGGAAAATAGAAAATTACAGAAGGGATGAAGAAGTTAGATTTTTTTTTTTTAAACAGCCTGCTATACAGCTGTTACTCGGGTCCTTTCATACGCTGACCATATGGGACACCTGTGTGTTATCCAAAACTAGATCACATGACCTTGGAGTTAACCAAAGTGCACAGCCTGACACCCATAAAAGAACCACATAATGTTTTACCATTTCAGGTAGAAGTCAGTTACTTCTATAAATTACCTTAATGAATTTATACTTATAATGTTCTTAATGGATGTTGGGTGATTAGATTTCTGATTCTACATCATAAAAAGATGGAAGTGAGTAAATCACTTTAATTGGAGGAGATGGATTATGCTGCGGGTCAATGACTTAGTCAGTTTGGGGACTTATTGGACTCTTTCTTTTTTTTTCCTCTACTTGCAGTTGTCGATGAAAGAAGCTGGAGATGGCCTCCATGCACAGATGAATTCGATGATGGGAGCCCTGCAGGAACTCAAGCTCCTTCAGGTCCAAACCGCTCTGGAAAGCCTCGACATTTCAGGACGACCCATTAACAGAGGAATGCCGCATCCAGCTCCTGCAGCTCCTTCTCACACACGAGCTGCAGCTTCAGCAGAGGAACGTAGCTCAAGTTTGAGACAAACCATGATGGATGAGCCCAGCCCATCTCCAATGCTAAGACCAAGGCTGTCTGTGGACAGCCCAACCTCCTTAAGCAGAGATGATGAGATTTCTTCTCAAAGCAGGAGCAGCCTGGAAACCTCGTCTTCTTCAACATCCAGTCTAGAGAGTGAGTCTGAGAGCGATGCAAGCCCAAGAAGTGCAAGAAATTCAAGAAGTGAGAATGACCTGGAGTCAATACCCAGGAGGTGGTCAGGATACACAGCTCCCCAGGTGGACTTCTGTGGACCAGTTGTAGGAAACCCGCCACCAGAACCTTACCTTCATTCAAAGGCTCCTCGTGCAGCGCAGGTGATGGACCTGCCGGGAATCCTCTACAGCCTCTCCAGAGAAGGTCCTTCCTTGGACAGCGACTACTCTCAGGACAGTGCAGATGATGGCAGTGACTGGACGTCTTCTCTCATGAGCCGCAGTCGCAACCGACAGCCCTTGGTGTTAGGTGACAACGTGTTTGCAGACCTCGTAGGCAACTGGTTGGACTTGCCCGAGGTGGAACGAGAGGAAGGAAAAAACAAAGAAGGGAGAAAAAGGAGAGATGAGAGAACATTAGAAGGCAGGGTGGATAGACCAGACACGCCTGCACACCCCCTACGGCTGAGCCGCTCACAAGAGATCTGCAAGAAGTTCTCCCTCACCACCAACATCTTCAAGAAGTTCCTGCGCAGCGTCCGGCCGGACAGGGACAAACTCCTCAAGGAGAGACCGGGCTGGGTGGCTCCCGAGCTTCAAGAGGGGGATATTTTTAAACGACCAAAGAAAGTGGCTCCAAAAAATTCAAAAGGCAGCTTTTATTTGCCTTTCTGGGCAAACGGGCAGCAGGGCAAAGGCAGGCCATGTCCTGAGAGGAGCAGCCACCTTCAACTCTTCCCCCAATTCCAGCAGCAGCCGTTCACAGGGATTTATTTAGACAGGAGACAGCCAGACACTGGCTTGGAGAAAATGCAGCCCTTGTTTGACTATAACACAGCTGTGTGGGTGTAGGAGGGAATCCTCAGCCAGAAGACTGTCACTTATGTCAAACTGACAGGTGCTGGTCAGTTAAGGACGTGAAAAAAAGCAGTGAATGGATGAATGAGTGGAAAATCTCGGGTACAATTACCTTCAAAAAGGAAACGCTGAACTTGGCACTCACCACATGGTCCTCCGGGGACTGAGAAGTTATCTGAACGTGGTTTTGTCCATCGGTCCTAAGTGCTGGACTTTGTTTATCATGTGTGTGAGTGCAGCATGTGGACATTTGTTTCTGTTATTGTTGTTTTTAAATATTTTGAATTGATGCTGCAAGACCTATATTCAAGTTCCTGTATCCATACAGAGAAACAACAGGACTGCTTGGTTGTTTTGGTACCATAAATGGACTGTTTTTGATCCATTTTGATCAAATATCAACATGTGCAACAAGGCATGACAGATTACTCTTACTTCTCTGCATATTTATGTTCTCATGTGTACAACTCACCCAACTGTTGCTAGCAAAACCAAGTGTTAAGTACGTGGGAACAGATTGAGGCTGTTTCAGAGCACACTGCCACCAAAACCTTTGTAATCTTTTTAGAGTTTCCAAAAGTCTCTGAGACACAGGTTTAACTGGACTCGTCTCAATCCATTTGCTCAGGAAATAAAGCGTTAAAGCTGCCATAATGAATCCCTATATGGAGCGATTGTGTAAGTAAATATATGCAATCTATGCTTTCTTTGCTGTCAAAACTTCCTCATTGAAAGAAAAACTAAGCCAATGTTTCTTTTTTTAACTTAACTGCTTGTTTGCTTGTTGTTTTTTTATTTTGTTATTTAACAGAAAAAGGGTTAATTTAATCAGAAAACTTGTTAAATAGATTTTAAATATTGATCGGTCCAGACTCAGCAACAACAACAGAGTGTCCATGAGTATTTTAGTGCTTACTACAATGAGTGAAATGCTGTCCTCGCTGCCATGTGGTCACGGCAAATGGGGAAACAACTGTAAGTCCTCTGAGGTTGTTGCTGTGCAGACAGGGGCAGGGGTCAACATGGAGCTGCTCATCATGGGTACAGACTAACTGACCGCCATCTGGCGTACATTTATTACACAAAGCATGTTTGAAGCAGTAGAAACATTCAAAGAGAGCTTTGAATGCAGGATTAGGAGGATAACACTGGAGACTATGTATATATAGGCAGATTATTACTGAACAAGGTAGTGATACAGCTGAAATGACAGATTTGGGGAAATGGACAGGGATTTGTTAGTTCAGAATTCACTTAACATGTTTGTACAGAGCAAGCATTTGTATATACTTTTCATCAACCAAAAATGAGTAATATAGCATATTCTGGAGATCCCATGGCAAGGTATTCATCAATTTTGTACAAATGAATATGTCAAAATAACAGTCCTTTATTTAGAAAAATAATGCCAGGGCAGTTCTTTCTTTCTTCTTATAATCTGGTTAATTTAACACAAACAGCACAGATGCCAGCTAAAGTCAAAGCCACTTTCTCAGGATAGCAAGCAACACTGCCCACTGCCACCCAGAATGCTTTGTGTCTGAAAGAAGACCACTCTTATGCAAGAACAATCTCTGAACTCATTTTAAAAATGCATTCCATAACATCCTTAATGCTGTTCCGGATGAACAAACTCAGCCAGCAAGGGGTTAGGCCGCGGATCTCTTTTAATGTCTTTGCCAGCTGATGCACATGGTGCCATGTCAGTATTCAGGTCAACACATTCTGCATGTTCAGAGGTTCCACACAAACACACACATATGGAGTGGACACAGTCAAGCCCCAGTTATTTCTGTTTTTTTTCTATTGAATCTGTCACTTAAGTGTAGTTTTCTGCACCATTGTGGATGTTTTTCATTAAGGTTCTGCAAACCTTTAGTAGTTTTTATGACATGTGCACTGTAAAACTGTCGATGACTCTTTGTAAATTAAATCTCTTTACTAAGAAAGAAATATTCTGTCTCCTCAATGAAAATGGTTGTGAGATTGTACTCTGTATTCACTTTGAACACACAACACATGTAAAACAAAAAAGTATGATATATAACCATAAAGAAGACTTCGACAAATATCTGAAGCTATGTACACACTGGGCATTTGAAAACGTGCTAAAAGCAGACTCAAGAAACTTTGTATAGCCCATGGTGTTCAAACTGGACAAGCAGGAAGGGGCTCCTTCTTCCTCCTCTTTTTCTAATGTATACTAGCACATCTGTACAGTTGGGAGAGGCTTGGTGTGAAATGCCAAAGCAGTGCATCTTGCTGCAGGATTTGTTCTTTTACAGCTTTATTTTGATGCATGAAAGACTTGGTGTCATAGAATTCCAACCAGACACACATTTTTCCTCCATGATCAATTTTAAAATGGTTGGCACTGCTATGAATTACAAGGGACATAATCAAACATTACTATTATATCTGAGTCCCTGATTGATCAAAGTTTAACCTTAACTTTCAGCATACATTCAATGGACACCCATTTTGTACATAGAGCTTTTTAGATACAGTTGAAACCACATCTGTCAATCCAGTTTTAATTCCGCTGTGATTTGTAGAAACTAAAATGTATGGCTTCACACATTGTAAAACATTTAATAATTAAAATAAATACACTAACATTTTGTCTTGGAATTAAATATGTATGTTTGAATGGATCAATAACATTAAAACATGCATATTTTAATGGATACGACCATTTTTAAATGTTTCAGAAATAGCAAATCAGTAAAGCATGATTTTGTTTTTTTGTGGACATATTGGTCATACTTATTAAAATGTCTTTTAAAGACCCACACCAAAGAAAATGTTTTTTTTTTCATTCATTCATTTTCTATTCGGTTCGTCCCTTTCGGGGTCACGGGGCTGCCGGAGCCTATCCTGGCCACTTGTGGGTGAAGGCAGGGGATGCCCTGGACAGGTTGCCAGTCTGTTGCAGAATGTCCACAATCACACACCCATTCACTCTCACACTCACACCTATGAACAATTTTAGATTAACCTATAAAGCATATTTTTGGACGGTGGGAGGAAGCCGGAGATCCCGGAGAGAACCCATGTATGCACGGGGAGAACATGCAGAAAGGTCCCCCATTGATGCTCTGTTTTTCATGTCCCCCAGGACTTGAACCAGGGGCCTTCTTGCTGTGAGGCAAGAGCACTAACCACTGCGCCACCGTGCAGCCCCCAAAAATTGTGTTTTTGGTCATTTTAACATGTTCTTGTGGCATTTTTCTAATGATGGAGAACATATATTAAGAAAATTGAGATTAAAATAGCATTTTTGAGTATTTCTTTATTCAAATTGTTGTGAATCAGAAGCAGATGAAAAAATGTAGTTTAAAAAACCTTGTAATTGTTACATAAAATCTACAATCGGTGAGCCACAAGCTCCCTGCTCCGCTCCATTTTGATGCATCCACTTGTAAACAAATAGATCTGTGTACTGTACATCCTCCTTTTCCTCATCCGAGCTCGTATCTCACTCAAAACTGTATGGCTCAGTTATTGCTCGCCATTCTTGTTGCACCGCTGATGTTAGGTTAGGGTTGTGAGGGGCTATAAGCTATCAGTAGAGCATGCAAACAGATGGGTGATGAAAAGGGGGGCTTGCCTGCACCAACAGTCCCATCCACAACTCAGAGGCAAATTTCTAATGAACTGCTGCCGCTTCACAGAAACTATATCCTAGAAAACGATGCAGGTTTTGGGATTTTGACTAAAAACTCCATGATCATAATTAAAAGTCAACAGGGAATGAATTAAAAAAAAGATCAAAAGATGACCAGCGTGGGACTTTTAGATATCAAATTATAAAAGAGGAGCCTCATGGTTTATAATGCAAATAAAACCACAAGCTTAGATAAACTGATCATCTTTTCCAGAATTTTCAATTATTTCCAGGAACATTTAATGACTTTACATAACTCTGCACAAACAGGTCAGTGAGCACTTTTAATATGTAAGAAAATAAGAGAGAAACAGACGCTGGGTTCGTGTGAAATCGGATAAGACTAATCTGTGTGCTTATGTGTGTGTCCATGTGTGTGTGTCTACAACAACAGCTGCAACTGTGGTCCCTTTTCTTGTAGCTCCGTTTCCCGAGGGATACTAGCAGTAGATGCTGCTGAGTGTCTGCCCACGTCCTCCTCCTGCTCCTTCCTCCTCTCCCCGGTCCCAGATCATCAGCAGTGACGCTCTCACAGCCTCACAGCACTGCTCCCTTCTTAAATGTGGGACAAGCAATGCCTAAACGGCGTTGTGACTCAGTCTGCAATGCTTAAAAACACAAGCACAAGAAAACCAAGTCAGGATGAGCCTAACAATACAGAATCCGATCACGACTTCAAATGATGGAATCGAAAAAAAAGGTGTTTTTAATGAGCGGTAGAAGCTAAGTGAAGAATGCAGGGGCATGCACCACACGTTTCTGGGACTTGTGTCGGCTAATTTCCTGCACAGTGCCTGTCTTTCAATGAGCCCTCAGCTGTGCAGCCACTCTGCTCTCCTTAACCCTCAGGAATGCACTCATGTTTCACTTTTTATGATCGTCAGCAACCAGAAGTCCAAGATTGTCCCTGCATGAGGCTTTCTGAAGTTTCCCACAAGTAACGGGAAACCACTTCATACGTGCACTTGCACATGCTAAAGCGGACAAAACCACTAGTCATTTGTAGGAGCACATAAACACCTCCACTTTTGAAATGAGAGACTAGATCTTAGAGCCACAAAAGCACATGCAGTTTTTTTAGAGAATGGGTTAAATCCCAGCTGAATTATTTTGGACTGAACATCTGGCTGCTTTGCAGGGCAACGCTCAGGATTCACATCAGTCGCTTATTTTGACAAAGGGAAACCTGACTAACACAAAATTTGATTACGGTACATGTCTTCTTTGTGTTTTCATGGAGTCACATGATTACTGTGGATTTTGGAGATGATTGTTTAAAAGAGCTTTATGTAATTAGGGTAAAAATGCACTTTTGACTCATTTAAACGCTCAAAAAATGTAATTAAACGTTTACAGCAATGGAATGTGAATTATTAAGAATTAAGAATTCATGCCTAAACCAAAGCATTGCATTTCAAAAATGTATGCCAGCCATACTGTAACAATTATCAGGACTCAAAGTTAAACAGATTTACTTAAAATGAATTTAATAGAAAAGAAGACATCAGACTTATAATATTTAATCAATGTACTATCCTAGGCACTTTAACATTGGGAGTTGGGTCATCTAGACCCACTAGACAGTGCTCTGAGACTGCTTTACAATCGATCAAAAGATGATGGGAGTGGGACTTTAAACACATACCACAACTTTTAAAATTAATTTTGATTAAATCAAACCAATTCAGATTTAGTTATTTTTATCATGAAGGAAAATTAACTTTTTTTAACAATGGTTCAACAAAGTCAGAAATGTGTGTACACAATGTATGTCACATGTAATATTTATGATATATATGTATATACGTATATTTAGATACCAGAGCTCTCTGCAGACCACCCTCTTATGGAGCCATGATTGATGTGTTTCGGTCTTTTGACAGGTGGGACCCGCAGACAGAAATGTCATTAAGCTTTGAAGTGCATGCAGTGTGAGGAATTCAAGTGCCCTCACACTAATGCAGTCTGATGCGGCCCCAGCTCCACCGCAGTCTGGGAGAAGTGCCGTCAGCGTGTTGTTTCAGGGTTCTTAGCTCTCTGACTCCTGCTGTGTCCGGCACATGTCATCTACATGGGGGGGGGATCAGAAACTCTGACAGTTTGATCCTTTCACTGAATTTGCGGCTTACAGTTTTGGATTAACAGAAATCAGGAACTTAAAAAAAAACCCCTCTTGTACAGTTTAAGAAATAAACTCTGATTATTGATTGTATGGAGCAGCAACACGCGTTCTCTTTGTAAGAAGATTATAAATCCTGTTTTCCAGATCAAAGAAATTGTGGGCAGATGCTAACGGGATTTAAAAAAAGAATCAAACATGTGCCAGACGGTCTCACATTAGCAAGCAGAGCAATGAGGCAAAAGGTTGCAATACATTTATGTTTCTTCTATTTCTGTAGAGTCAAGCTCCATGAAACCTTCCGCCTCCCACTCCGACAGAACCACAACATTTCATTAGGTGCCGTTTCCAGTCGCTGCCTCCCAGTGATGATTTACGAGATCATCTCACTGGAGCAGCTTTGGAGCGGAGCGCCTGCAGAGCAGCAGCAGCACACAAGCTTTCTTTCTTCACTTGCATCGCATTGTTCGTCATTATTCAACAGGAGCTGTTTTTTTCTTTTCCCACAGCCCCCCCCCTGCCAATCAGAGGAAAAAACTTCCATCGAATACTCTGGAGCTAGAGGTGGCTCCTGCTGATGGCTGAGTGCCCTCCATTTAAACTCCGGGAACCCCCTTTCTAAAAAGGGTTCATTTTTTTGAAGCCCCGCAATTCTGTGAAATCCCTCAAACGGTTGATAATTGAACCCTGTTGTTTGGTGGTTTTATCTCTGCAGGGTGATGCTCTCTTAATGTTACACACACACTTACCCAAATGCCACCAAGGAGAGGTCAAACACACACATAGGTGAACAAGCTACAATCAACAAGCATTTACGGGGATTTAATGCGTGCGGCCTGATACAGCTCAAACACATGACGTTACATATCATCATGTAAGCCAAACCATAATATTAAATAAAGGTGGAATCACATTAGGATTGGGTTGGGACCAGAAAAAGATTCAGTCATTGCTACTGCAGCTTCAGAGCTCACAATCACTGCTGTTTGCCACAAAGTCCATGTTTAATATATATTAAAAAAAAAAAAAAAAAGTCTTAACCAGTTCATAAAACACACACAGCCTGCAGGGGGTTCGGCTTTCACTAAGTCATAAATTTAAGACCAATGGGGGCTCTTCATCATCGTTAATCCAGATTAAGCACCAAATCTCCAGTTCTGACTCACACCCACAGACAGTTATTTAACGTGGCATGCTGTTACTCAACGTAAGTCATCAGTTGGAGTTTTTACAGCTATGTAGATGTAGATGTCTGTCATGGAACTGCAGTGTGTTCCTTTCATGTGTTCCTGCAAGATGAACTCCACATTCTGACATTTGAGTCTGTAACCCTGAACTTGCCCTGCAGACTGGCCCGGCTGTCTCTGCATGTTTTCCTTCATGTTTTTGCCAGAAGCATTTTTTCTAGAATACAATGTGTGGAGAGGCTCCAGCAGTGCAGCTCCTCCAGTTAATGCATTTATCAGCAGTAGGAGGAGGCTATGTTTTATTTACTTTTTGATCAAAGGTCATTTGATTTTAAAAGGGAATAACAATAAAAAAAAATTAAAAAAATAAGACAAATAAAATAAAAAATAATAAAATAAAATAATAAATAATAAAAGGGAATAATAATTGTAGTAATTGAGTTTATTTTTTAATTAAAAAATGTTGTTAGAACTAATCTATCTAAAAGTAATTTTACTTTGTGCAGCAACATAATTTTAGAACTAGAACCAAACAATCTTCCTGGTATGAAGATGAAATTGCAGCAGACAGTTGATCTTAAAGCCCCAAAAAAGATGTCAGTTTGTGATTTGTTTTTCTTTATTTATTTACTGTAGATTAAGTGATAAATTGTATATCAGATCTTGGGGAAAGTACTACTATGACAGAATCATTTGTTTTAATGAAGCAAACTGTAGAGGCGACTTTCCTGTTGAAGCCTCTTGAGGAGCCGATGGTGTTCAGTTTGTGTGTAAGGCGCTTCAGTCTGTTGTTTTGGATCTTTATTTTTATTCAAAACAGCGGTCAACAGAAATAAACAGCCCAAGCTATGCTCTCCTCCTCCATCCAGAGTGTAAGGGAGCGGGTGCTTATCTAACCTTCACCCAGCTGTCGCTAATTGACAAACCAAAGGTGAAACTTGCAAAACTACAAAGTAAACAAAGAAATGTGCGAAGAAACTTCACTTTTGCTCCTACACAAACCATGTGCCAAGTCTATGTGCTTATCACTGTCTTCTTCCAGTTCAGGATCTCTGCCATGATTTCTACTTCCAAACATCCATCCATCTTCAGGACCTGAACCTCTTTTGGGGTCACAGGGCCGCTGGAGGCTACTGAACAAAGGTGGCATACACCCTGAACAGGTCACCAATCTGTTGCAGGGCCACACAATCCCATGCACATATTGGGACAATCAAGAGTTGCCAGATAACCTATGAAGCATGTCTGTGGACTGTGGGAGGAAGCCAGAGTTCCCAGAGAAAACCCACACGCATGCACAAGGAGAACACACAGAAACGATCCAGCTGGGGTTTGAACCGGAGCCTTTGAGGTGAGAGTGCTAACCACTATGCAGCTCCATTCCCAAACCTATTTTCTTAAATGTTCACATTTTGCATGTAATTTCATTGAGCTGAGTAAAATCCTTATTTTTCTGATGTCCCACATGTTGCCAATGTACATTCTGAGCATATTGCACAGAGGAAAATTGGTCATACGTGAATATACGTACAAAAAGTGAGAAAAGTTGTGGTCTTTACGAGAATATATATGTAATTCATTAGTGATTTGTCAATTACATAATTTTAACGTGATCTGTGTGCCATATACACGGATATATAAGTTATACATCGCAATAAGTCCGTTAGATAACGTGGACATACATGGAACGGTTGTGGAAAATAAACAAGTTTACGTATGCATCTCACAAAAGTCAAGCACAATTGCTTAAGATATACATAATAATTGCGTTAAATACAAATAAACTGCATAATTCTCAACCGACCAAAAAATTTTGAAAAGCTCAAAACCAAGTTCACGTAAAGACCCGTAAACGGACATCTGCACACATCGACAAATGGCAAATGCAAGAAACATTATGAACAATGTATATCGAGTATGTATCACGAAAGACCCAAATTTTATACATGAAAAATATGCAAAATGTACATAGCAGCTGTGTGACACGGCCCTGTAAGACCTACATGACCTTCCTCCTGGCCGCTACCTAGAAACTGGATGTTCCAAAAATGTTCTGCTGATTACACACAGTGGAATGTCTCATCACTGAGAATCCACAGAGACAGATAGGTCTGAAAACGCAGGAACAAAATCACAAAGGTGCAGGAGAAGAGTTATGATGACATTTGTTCCGACAGCAGCAGGACAGCGTTTGTCATTTGAAGTCATGGGTCTAAATGCATTTTCCAGAAGTTCTCCAAAAGAGAGTTTTGTGCCACAGAAATGACTCAGCGCTGTTTCCGACTGACTAGCATCCGAAGCCATTTGCAAGATGTTGGTTCATTCTCTGTGACATCTAGAGGAGATGTGGGATTAATAATTGATGGAAGGGAAAAACACTGACGTTCAAAGTTTTAGGTCTTACCTGTTAAAAAAAGAAAGGCTGGCCTGATTTTAAAAGCACTATAGAACTTACTTTAGGGGTTTCGCTTTTTACGCCCTAATGCTGATTTAGACTGTCACAGATGAAATGGTAGCTTGCTGATAACTCAGAAGACGTTTATTTTCTCTCACTTGACTCTAAAAACCAAACACAGCTTGGGTGCAGACTCTCTGCTCTGCTGCAATGAAGCACAAGCGTGGATGTGTCATCATTTGTTTTCAATAAAGGTTTCAGGTAAAGAGAGCTCAGGTGATGACGACTATGTTAAAAAAATGCAAAGCTTTCCACATAGTTTAATTCGTGATCGAAACAGTCAAGATGTTTATGACTATGTTTATCTTCAAAATGCAAGAAAATGTTCTCACTTTATTCTTAAAGGTTAGCTTTTCAGCCTGTGTTGGACACATTAAACATCTAATATCTTATTTTAAAATTACAATATAAATGAAGATGGATTTCCACAGGAAGCTGAAGGCATGAAAACTAAATATAAGACCGGGAAACTTTTAAAATAGATCAAAAGATAATCAGAGTAGGATTTTAAGGCCGTGTCACACAGCCGCTACATACATTTTGCGTATTTTCCTGGTATGACATTTCGATCTTTCACGATACGTGTGTGAAATACGTATTTCAGAAGTGTGTCTTGATTTTTGCAACATGCATTTGCAAATTTGTGGCTTTTCAAGACCGTTCCACGTATGTCTAACAGACTTTTCACACACCGATGTATAACTTTTATTACGCGTATACGGAGCGGAGCACATATTATGTTAAAATTACGTAATTGACGCAATAATCACACACTGTTTGTGTTCTTTGCGTGGTTTATTTGTACTTTTTTCATGCTTTTAACATGATCCATTGATGATACATCTGTAAAAATTTCACGTAAAGACCACAACTTTTCTCACTTTTTGCACAGATTTTAACGTATGACCAATTTTTATCTGTGCAATATGCGCAAAATGTACATAGTGGTTGAGTGATAATGCTCTTAAACCGCAACAAAAAGCTGCTGACTGGCTTCTGCAAACTGGACCATTTCCTCAGTGGTGAGGCGGAACATTAGAGCTGCCAGGGTCAGTTTGACTGCGAGTACCTAAGTATGGGAGACAGGCAGCACGCAGGTAAAAAGTCAACAGATTTAAGATGTGAACTGATGCACACATGGAGGAAAAAAACAGCTAAAGGTCTTGTAAACACAAAACAGACAGATGAGAAAAAAACAACCAGTCACCATGGCATCTGCCATCTGAAACCAGAGAGCTACGTATACACAGAGAGACCACATAAACAAGAAGCAGCTGTGGTGAGAGGAATAGAAACTAGGTGTTGCATTTAACAGCAATTAACAGACAAACTAAGAATAAAAGCACAACGCAGGACAGGAAAACAGGAACAAATATTTAAATGCTCAAAACTCAAACAAAGCAAAACAGAAAAATAAACATTCGATTTTTTATTTCTGAGACCATAAAATCATGGTCTGATCAATCCTGTCAGCATCAGCACTCACAACATTCTTAAAATTGAAAAAAGCGATCAATGTGTTACTGAGATGATGAAAAAGTGTAACTAAATTAAACTCACTTTGAAAAAGTCTACTGTGATGCCAAAAATGCCAAATCAAAGCTGAAACAGGTTTTGATTTTTTATTTAGGAACTGACAGGAGAAGGATGATGGTGATCGGACCAGACATTCACTGCTGTCCTTGAGGAGAATTAACAAAGTGATCTATTTGAGATCTTTCTTTCACAATGACATATTTTTTAATAGAAAACCCCCCAGAAGTTTGAGTTCACTCATGTTCACACGCATGAAGGAAAAACTTAAATAAATTATGGTTTTGCTTCATGCCCAAGCACACTTAGGACATATGCTGCAAGTGTGCAGACAGCAGAGTAATGAATGACCAAAAGTTGACTGATTCCAGGCTCTGTGATTATCTTCCCCTGCATAGACCCCAAATTAAAGATGTGAAGTCGGTCTTTAACCCCTGTGAGGAAACTCGGCTTGGCTCGGTCCTGCCTAGAGCCAGAGCAGCTGTTCTGCTCCTGCAATTAAAGGGCACCCAGTGGTGAAGCCCAGACTAAGGTTAGAGAAGCACTCAGCTGGACACAGTCCTTAAAATATCCCTGCATGTGACACCACAACACCCACCCCTACCGACTGCTAAGTGGGGATCCATCCTCAGACCGTCTCTAACATGTGGTGTTTATGGTCATCGCAGTCAAACAGTTCAGAGCTGTTTCAAAAGGAGATAAAAACAAAAATGATTTACTCAGTAATGTACTGGCTTTAGAATAATTGTACACCGCACTAACTGAATCTTGAGAACATATAAAGCCGCTTCTTTCAAGAATAAATTGTCTTATTTTCTTTCTGTCTTGCGAGAAAATTAATTTTTCACAAGAAAGTTTTCCAATAGCAAAATAATCTTAGTTTAAGAAACCATGTCTTAGTGGATGGCTTTTTTTTGTTTTTGTTAAAACAAGAATTCTTGGTAAGACCATTTTCTTTCCCGATTTAACATTTAGCCAATTTAAAGAAAATGTGCCAATGGGGTCAGAATGTTTGCCTTATTTCTAAAGGACTTGATATTGCTCTGCATCATTTTTAGTTTTATAGTTCACCTGGAAATATTAGAAGGACAAAATGAAATACAATAAATGAATGAAGCTTTATTTATTTATCCTTTAACAACCCCTTTAGGGCACCAAAGTGCTTCATAATAAAAAAAAAAAAAGACAAAAAAAAGGATAAAATTAGGCAAATTGGGAAAAATAGTTTAAAAAAACACTATGAAAAACATTTGTACCATTGGGTCTCTCATTGTATTGAGGAATTATGTATAGTATTGTTTTTTCATGCATCTGGGTGAAGTGAAATTTTTCAAAGGTACTGTCTTAAAAGGAATTGCCCCTCAGGGACAAATAAAGTTGTTTGAATTGTTTGAATTGAATGAAAAGAATAAAAGAAAAGAAAACGGCGCCGACTACTTTTATCAAAAGCCATTCTAAAAAATTGTTAAAATGGCTAAAAGCAAAAATAATGGAAAAAAACTGAGTTGGTACAAACACAGTTAAGACATTTCAACTCTACTATAACATAATCAAATAGATGCATCCTTAAACTTTCTAATGTTGCTTTTAAAATATATTACAGTTTTAAATTCTTTCTTAGCACCGACTATCATCGGGAAAAAAGACATAGGCTGGAACAAACATCTAAACTTCCTATTATTTCTCCCACAAGATGAATTCATCATGGACAATCCTCGTCATCATCATCTTCCTCCGCTTGAGACCATGGCTGCACTGAGGAGTTCATGCAGTCAGAGACTTCAACACCTTGCTGCAGAAAGGAAGATCTTTTATTCTGTCAGCTATTAGACGCCACATAGCCTCATTGACACCAAACACTAATAAATGTTTTTATTATTTTCTTGAGTGAATTTTCACCGTTATTTGTCATCAATCAGCTGTGTTTAATAGAGCCATGGTAAAAAAGGTAATTTCCCCTTTGTGGGATCCATTAAGTTTTATTCTATTTTATCAACCACTGGTTAACTAAAGATGGTTCATTTTAAAAGACATCTTGATTCAGGTTTAGCTAAACAATTTTAGAACATCCTTTCAAATGTTGAAGGTTGCATTATCTGCTAAATGTTTAATGCACCTTTGTTCTTTCAAATTTTCTAACATGACAAAATGTATTTACAAGCCTGAAAGTTCCAAAAACCTCATGTGGACATGAGGTTGTGCAGATTGTGGGTTTTTTTTATGGATGATTTATGTTGAAAAATGAAGGTTGTGTTCAAAAAGAGCAAAGAGTTCATGTGTTTTGGAGGAGGAAATCAAATGTTTAGGCACAATGTGAAAAACACCTTCTGTTTTTGACCAAATTTACTCTGATTAACCGAATAAGTTTTGTAGCACAGTTCCAGCTGGAATCTCCAAAGTCTCAGAACAGCCATGTAATTTGGTCGAGATGGGTCGCGAACTGTGCATCAAACTGTCTTCCTCGTAGCTTTTCCACTCCTTTCATTCTCCCTTCATCAAAGTACCCCACCACAGCAGCCATGAAACATTCAACGCTTTACTTTTACAACTTACTCAGTGCAAAAGCATTCTTTCCCCTCAGCGCATAAATATGCAAGGCGCCTCTGACGTCACATGAGCAATATGAAGGCAAACCAGGCCAGGATTACGCTGCTGGCTGAAAGCCGTCCTTGTGTAGCCTTACATCACATCACCGCTCGGTGCACAGCGGCACACTAACCCATTAGACTGCAAACTCGGTTGGGTTATTTCTGTGTCATGGCTTCCTTTTCTGTGTCATCTCAGCTGGCGTGCATGCAGATGGAGGAAATTGACTTTTTCTGCTTTGAGAGTAATCACTTTGACTAATATTCTAAAAATTGTTCTGTCAGTATTTTGTACAATAGAAAAAAGACATTACATTTTGTTTTTACATTTTTTTTTATTATTTCTACCATCTGGATTAAACGTATTTAAAGTAAGATTAACATTTTTAGGCAGTGAAGGGAGGGACAGCATGCAGATAGGCTCAACCTCTGGAAAGAAAAGATATTGTTTTGATTTATTTTGAAAAAATAAGAGGAAACCATTTTATTGAACTAAAAGCTTGAATAGTTCTCTGTATTGTGTCAGATGTATATAGTATCAGTGGGATTAAAAATGATCATTTTGCCAAATTCTCAGCCCTTTTTTGATCAAAATACTTAACTATATGCATTTATGATCAAATTTTTTATGGGATTAATTAATTAAAAATGTGAGTCCTAAGCAAATAAATTGAATCTTCCATTTCTTTATCCTTCCCTCCAACATTTAGTTAGTAACACAACACCTAAACACCACCAGTTGAAAGAACAGCCCTACATAACATGCATTAACCCTGTAAGTCCACTACATTAAAGAATTTATGGAAAATTCCCATCTTTTTTTTTTTTTTTGGAAACAAAATGTTTTTTAAACTATATGATAAAATCCATAAAATAATTGTAATATAATTTTCTTAATTAGATATAGCCTACAATAGATACAATCAATTATGATACTTTGGGTGATTTAGTAAGTTGTTTTCTCTCAACAATGTTAGTTTAAGATGCAAAAATATTGACAGGAGTTTTCAGGGGAAAAAAAAGCTCCTTATTTAAACCTAATTTAATCCACACATTTTTAACATGGTGTAACTGTATCATAAAAGATAAATTATCAACAGATTTTGCATTTTTTTACACCAGTAGTCATTCAAATAAATAAACAACAATAGATAAATTCTTTTTACAAAAAAATTGTGAAATGGCAAATGTTCCCGCCAAAAGTGTTCCTGAGATTTTACAGAAGCAGCCATTTAGAAATTAGCAAGAAATGCCTTTCTACTGCCCCTAGTGGAATGACAATGAACTACATAGCAGAACACATGGATCCAGTCATGCACTGTTTTTTAAGGAAAGTTTGGATCATCGTGCGAATGATTATAGACTCAAACATGATCCTGAGCTTTTTCTGCAGGGTTCAGACAAACATTTAAATGCATTTGACCTCATTTGAACTTTACATTCTCTTTGTGAATCACTACAGTCTTTCCTAAAAGCAAACCTTTATTTAAAACTTATTCTAATCCATCAAACTATGATGTTGACAACATAAGATTTTAAACATCTCTTAGGTAGAAATAAATTGTTTTCAGGTCATGCTGATACTCCTGGCAAATATCTCCAAGTAAGGAAATGTCTTCAAACCCACATTTCCAAGCATGACTTTTTTCTTTGGTCAATCAGAGTACAATTCTTACATTTGATGATTCTAATTTATGTTTCTCTACTTTTTACCAGGGCATATTAAAATATTATTACATTTTAGCCTAATCCACTGTAAAATGTCCATGGTTTAACGACCCCTAACGTCAGACACAAAAATCCTCTGAAATGCTCCACAGCGACACAGGAAGTGATGAACCGAAATAACAGAGAAACAAATTAAATCATACAGTGACAAAGAAAATTAAGGTCACTTATGAACAGTTGTGTGATTTGCTCAAAGGCACCAGCTCTTTTCCGTTTTTGGATAAGGTTACTCATTCATTACTGCCACCATTACACTATATTACCCTCACAAACACGCTTTATTTCCCGAAGCTGCAGGCTTTCCCTGCCCTTTCTGAGCAAGAAGATTTGTTTGGAAGTACAAGTAATTGCCCATAGCGAAATTCTATCAGATATGTCAAATAAATAACAAAGCCTACTGCTGTTCCCGTAGTCAATAGTACCATGTGACATCAAACATCATGTCTCAAGCTTTAAAATGCTGAGTTATCTTGAATAATCATAAATGCTTTTATCAGTTCAAATTTGGGTCAAACACATAACATGTATTATTAGAGAGTTGGGACTGGGTGGGGTTTTTTTTTTTTTTTTCAATTTTATGCCTAATACCAACAAATATTGCGACTTATATTCAAATATACTGGCAATTAAACACCCAGTGTTGTCTTAGTTAGCTAGCTTAAGATGAGATGAATAATATGAAGCATAAACAAGAAAATCAGCAGGTTTGCAGCTGCAGCAATTTCATGTTCAACTATAAATGCATTATCGTGATCCATTTTTAATGCTTGGAGGTGAAACTGTGCAGCACTGAGATGCCTAATGAGCTAAAAAATATGCATATGTACTCAGCATAATGAACGCATCTTAATAAAATTGTCTGAAAATCCGTTTTTATTCTGCTGCTGAGACTTTGAAGGATGAAAATATAGACATTTCCAAGTTTCAATCCCTCTGAGATTGAGTTTTTCGCCAGCAGAAGCAGGCGAAAAACTGAAAAAGGCTATCCTCAGTTGGCTTTTCCATGCACAATGAACTTTTTGTGGCTGGATGCCATTATGAATGTGTCGATGCAAACCTGTGTTGTTGAGTTGTGTTCTCCAAAAGTGTGTCTGTTGAGTCAGTATTTCCTTGGGTAGCTCACAGGGTAACAGGCTGTCCTGCTGGTTTTATTTATTAACCAGTTGGTGCTCAGGGCCACAAATAAAAACACGGGGCATCTTGTTCCCGGCGGACAAAGAGACAGTGTCCTCCCAGGACAAAGATGCAAATCTTTACTCCGTTTGTTCCCATTTTGTTTTTGTTGGACTGTGACACCGTTTTGCTTAAGCTCAGAGTTGGTTTCTCTACATGCACGAGACAAAACATTGAAACCACTACAGGCAAAGTTAAACCCTCTTCTTCCTTTTTTATCATCTTAGTTTAGCCCACAAAAATCCTGAGGAGGAGCTGAACGTAAAGGCGGTCCAAGATATGATGCAAGACACCCTTTAGGCTTTGTCTAGTAACAGCAACCCATTAACGTAAATGGAAATGGAAGTTTTTCCAAACTGTTAAACTTTTTAACTTCCTGTTTTGGTTTGACAGCTGTTGTGCATCTTTTGATGGCTGTGGTCTACTCTAATGTCAGAATCTTTATGAGAAACAGAACACAACATTTCATCATCTAGTAAAAAGTTGAAAACCAGGGAGTCCTTCAAAGACCATGAACAACCGAAAGGCTTTACAGGTGTGACGCTCAAAACACTCAAAACCAGAAACACATTAAAACCACCCTTATTGGTGCTATTGATTTATGAATATTGTTAGATCATTGTGTATGGTATTAGTTTATCACTTTTTAATCCCTTTGAATATATGTCATTTCTGCATGTCTGCGGCTGAGGGAAATACACTTCTAATCCTCAAATAAGTGATTCAAAGCCAGTCTGTTTGTCTGGTTGCACAAGGGCGGGGAGACTGTTTTAAAACCTCCGTTAAATCTCTAAATGGATTACTTCACTGTGGCAACATCTGTAATGGACAGCAGCCAAAAGGGAAAAAAAGAAAGAAAGAAAAAAATCAGGGAATACCAAGGGGGGGGGGGGGGGGGGGGGTCGAATATGTATGTAATTTCTTTCTACATTAGATCCTCAACTATTATCTGATAACGAAGTCAGAATCAAATGCATTAAGGGGTGAAAGGGAGCAAAAGTCAGATCATTTTCACACATGAATGTATGAATAACAAGACAAATGTTTTTATCAAGAAGTAAAGAGCTAAAAAATCTGAGAGACTAACAGTTTTCTTGAAAACGCTTTTAGCATACAGTGTTCACACTGGACTGTCGCTACTTCATGATAGCGCATGTACCTGCAGTTTGTAGAGGCTTCGTGCAAAATGTCAATGCGGTGCAAATCTCGTGAGACTTGCACTCCAGGCTTTTTCTTTCACAGCTCTATTCCGAAAAATTTGGGGTATGTCCTAATTCCTTCCCTACTAGGGCAGTTTCCCAACCCTGGTTCTCGGGAAACACTGTCCTGCACTTTTTCAATCCAACCCTGGTCAAACACACCTACCTTTGATGACTGTCGTTGTCGGGCTTTTACAGAGCCTGATGATGAGCTGAATCAGGTGTGCATAAGCAGGGCAACATGGAAAACATGCAGGACAGAGTGCCCTGAGGACCAGGGTTGGGAAACACTGATATAGGGCACTATATAATGCGTTCACCATTTTGTAGTGCTGTCCAAATCTACAATTCCAAAATCAAGTGCCCTAGATATTTCCCAAAAGTCTCTGTGAAAAATCAGTGTGCACTGATATTCACTAGATTGGTGAATATAGACATTTAAAAAATGTATTTAAAAGGTATTTTTTTAATAAACCATCCATGTTTTCATCTTCAGAACAAAGTGGACTCATAAATAGTCATCACAAAATGCTCATATCAATTCGATTTTCACTTTGTGAAATTGATGACGTCACATTTGCCGTTTAAAAAAATAAAAGTGGTTAGCATGGTGTCCAAATTCATTTTAAAAACCAGAGCACTAGCTTGTCCAGCACTACATAGTTTTAGAGATTAGAGGGGGAATTTGGACACAGCCTACATTTCATATAATTCCAGCGGGCACGAACTGCTATTATTGATTTCTCCTCCATAATCAGTTTTCTAACAGTTGTCACTTCCGTGAACTAAAACAGATGCCACCCATATGTCCCTACCAAATCTGAGTCCCTGATTGGTCAAAGTTCCACTGGTTTAACTTTCAACACGGGTCCCATGGCCGGCCCGTTTAATACGTAGAGCCCGAAAGCAGACTTAAAAACTAGTGTTGTGACGCCAGACCATGGGAGTTTAGAACACAGAAGGCCAAAACATGTACATACATGTGTTTGCACAGACTTTTCATTGGAAATGGTCACTTGAATGCGCGTTGACAATGTCAGTATGAACATAATATAAAAAAAATTTCAAAGACAAATGTTACCACTTCACTCTCAGTTCCTTCTCTCTAAGCCGGATTGAGAATCTGCTCATATGTATCTGTTTCCACGGAGGATTAGTCATTACTGCAGTCAGGCGTAGCATTGCCGATTTTGCTGCTTATTAACAAAAATCAACAATTTGATGTTGTCTTTGTCTGTTTTTTTGGCTCTTGTGCGTTCTGGAGTTCACCTGCAGAAAACGTATCTTTGCTTTTGTTTGACACCCTCATACAGCACAGTTCTTCTACAACCCCTGTTTTATTTTCTGCTCTATTTTTGGCTGTGCGGTTGATGGACTGTCTTTGGAGCTTGCATTGGTCTGCAGCGACAGTGTAGAAATTGCAGGAAAATCTAGCATGTACGTCTGCTCCCATCCCCCCATCTGGCTTCTCTGCCTAGGCTGTCTCATTTAAATGGGTTCTGTCTGTTTCCTCGCAGTTTAAGCTGAACTGTCGCGCAGTTAATGAGCGCCTGACAGACGCATTGCTTCTCAGCCGTTGCTGCGCTCACACCAAACATGTTTGGGTAGCATTTGTAATTTTCTCCTTAAAGAAAATTAATATTTTCTTTATGCTTTTTAATATTTGCTGAAACTACACAGACTGATTGCAGCTGTAGACATTTTATTTAATTAAAAGTAGCATCTATAAAAATGTGACAATTAATCTTATGGGGGTCAAAAAATTATTTAACAGAAAGTACACAAATTCTTGTCTAAGCTTTGGCTCACCAACACACGTGCGCGTCAAATAAAACATTTATTTAGCCCAAAGTCAGACACAAAGTCTCCTTTCACTAACATGAGGAGCAAAGCCTCCTCTGTGACAGAAAAGCACAGCAGTGCCTGTGAGTCTTAATGTAGCAGGAACTCAGGCCACAGACTCAGAGCTCATATAGGCTCAGATGAAGAGACTACATGTTTTTACTTCCGTTTCTTTACGTCTCTAACCTGTTTCATGTC
This sequence comes from Oryzias curvinotus, assembly GCA_023969325.1. Lineage (NCBI taxonomy): Eukaryota > Metazoa > Chordata > Actinopteri > Beloniformes > Adrianichthyidae > Oryzias > Oryzias curvinotus. Next base: position 14,265,710 of record CM043710.1, on the reverse strand, counting down.
CACATCAGTAAGAAAATGTGCCAAAAGCCAAATAAATCCAGACAGAATCCTTTCACAGGAAACAGGGTGGGGCAATTTGCTATAATCATTTTCGGGAAGATTGTTACATAAACATTATAATTTACTGGAATTAAGTAGCCTTAGCATGAATGAATCATCTGCAGTTTCACATTATGATAAAAACTGAAATGATGACAATGATATATGTTTTGTTGTAAATTATTAACGAAATAATAGACATTTCACGTTGATGGCAACAATACTGGCAGAAAAGCAAAAACGTTGATCAATTTGCAAAAATATCTGTTCTGTAAAGCAAAACTTTTTTTTCAATTCAATTCTGATAGAACTGAGCATAAAAGATCAATCAAGAAAGCCTCTGTATTAGCAATGGCTGATGACTCTTCACTTGTTAAAAAGAAATCATAAATCAATTAAAAAAAAAAACATTTTTTGTGATAGTCTTTAAAAGATTTAAATGTTTATATTACCAGTAAAGTGAATCAAACCACCTGTAAATGTTCTTTATGGTTCAACTTTGCTGTAGTTGGTGTTTTAGAATTGCTGTTGGCCTGCCTCGTTTGGCGTGTTGGCTGGTTGCTGTGGGTGGTTGTCAGCTCACATCCCATTTTTCTCACTGACATCTTAACTTGGCACAAGCCATGAAAATAATGGATTTCCTGGCAAAGTTGTGCAACTGACACACTCTGTCTAAAAGAGGTATTATTCAAATTTAGCTGAAGTTTACCGTTGAATCAAAGTATTCATAGATATGTCAATTATTTAGTGACATGCAAAGCAAAATTACTTTTCTCTACTGAAGCCAGCAAAAACCTTTCAAACTAAACACAGAACAATAGTGAAGCACACAAGATGCTTTGAAATTGGTTTTTTTTTATGTTTGTTAACAGAATATGGTATGGTTTTCATATCAATGTAAAGATTTTAGCTGTAGGACCATGATAACTCTGATCGCTGTCACATAGACAGCCTTTCAGATTGTTGCCATCTAATTTTATCAGTACTGTTTCTGTTGTAGATGATTTGTCCAACAGTAGAACTGCCTGCTGGGGTTGCAACAACCAGAATTTAGAAGCAAGTCTGAGGTAAACAAATAAAGTAAAGATGTTCTTTGCGGTACTCTAGTCTTGCTAACACAGCTCTACCAAAAATCTGATAGAATGTTATTTCATTGATTAACCTATAAACCTATAGTTGTATTTTTTTTTATTTCTTTGCATCAAAAATGAAACACCCAATAAAAGACAATGAAAAATGATGATTTCAGATCTAATTAATTTACTTTTGCAATTTGCAATGTCACAAAAGTCAAAAGATGAATAAATGAACAGTAAAGGTTTGAAGAAGAAAACTTGTTTGCACAAAGCCGTCATAAGAATGATTCTGGCATTGTACAGATATTCAAATAGAACATTATGTGTCAGTGTCTGCTGGGTTCTGAAAGCTTGTTTCCTCTATAGTATCATTCAGGCCTGATTGGATCACATTCTGGGAATCTCAAAATTCACAACTATTCATTGTCAAAGCTACCACTCAAGCATTCAACCAAAGATTATCACTACTTTTAGCATGCATTGCTGCTTTAATGGTGCCTTTGAGAAGGAAAAAAATGGTGTCAATAAACTATTAATGTAATGAAAGTCTGTATATTTAGAAGCAGAGCTTTTGGTTTGCAAAGAGGCGTTAACTTAATGTATGTATGTGTAAAGGGGGGTAAGTTATTTTTCTCTGGAAACTCACAATAATGACTTTGTTTTGCTATTTTTCACAAAAATCTATGTTCCCATTCATATTCACTGAACTCAAAAGAGATGATTCTTGCCAGTTTTGAATGCATAAATAAACAAAGAGCCATAAAATGATATGGTTTAGAGATGTCTCTAAACCAAGATCTACATCAAAACTATTTTATTTAGCAGCTGAAATGTTAAAACTTGAGATCAGAAGAAAAATGCATTTCAGGGTGGAAAAAGAGATGCGGGTTTGTTACGTTTGTTAAACATTTGTTTCTGATCCTGTGTTATCATAATTATCATAACATATTTGTTCAAAAATCTTTACTGTTTCAAACACAGTATTAAAAGTCATTGATTTTCTTCTCAGGTTTGTATTCATTCGTTTTGTCACTGCTGGACTTTCCTCGAAAGTTTGTTTTGGGAGTTTTTTGTGGATATGTAGATTACATTTTGTCTGAATCTGCATTGTTACATAATCTGAAAACTGTTAACTAAAGAAGTTCAGCTGCAGCTCATTCGTGGTGCGTGATGCTAAATGGAGAAAAACCCCATTCTTATCTTTAGTTTCTTCAGAAGATAAATCTGAACCAAGCAAAAGGAAACATCTAACAACATTTAAGGCGTATGAAGAAAACTCAGATTACAAAGAGATCTGAGTTTTTCTTTGTTCAAATTGTTGTAAACTAGGAGCAGATGAAAAAAATAACCTGTAGCTATGATGAAGAAGCTACAATGGGCGGGCCAACAGCTACCTGCTCTGCTCCATTCTGATGCATTCCCACCCCACAACTTGTGAATTTCTATTGAAGTCCTGCCGCTCTGCAGAAACTGCCTTAGAAAACTACAGCTGCTGTTTTTTTTATTTTGGCTAAAAGCAGCATAATCGTGATTAAAAGACCACTGGGAACACTTTTAAAAAAAGATCAAAAGATGAACGGAGTGGAACTTTAAAGGTATTATTCATTTATGATAAAATAAAATAAAAATAAAACTTAATGTCATTGTTGTATTATCATTTTATTAGGATTTCAGCCCTGCATATTACACAGAAGCCATTGTTTATTGAAGGGGCACATGCTTTTATTTTGCAGGGCACTGACAGCCAACTATAAAAACCTGCAAGACCGCAAAACTCATTTTGCACGAGCTATGAATTTCATTAAACAGCAGCCCAGGAGAACAGGAAAATCCGATGGTCTGCCTGTGCAGTGGAGGAGCCTGCCTTCTGTTGAGCTGCATGTGAACTCAGAGCAGCTCAGGGAAGCCCCAACAATCCCAGGAATGGTTTTCAATACAGCCACAAACCCGCAAGTCAGCAAAAACTGGTAGAAATGAGAGGGCCGCCTTTTCCAGCGGAAGTTTCAATTCACTGAGACCTGAAACCCACTCATCCCATCCCCCCCACCATTGTTTTTTCCGTTGTCCTTTCATTTTTCTTCATGGCGTTGGCTCTTAACACAACTGAAGGCAGGTGATGATGTGAATCTGTTCCTCTTCCATGCAAAGTGGGATAAAAAGGTTTTCATAAGCAGAGAGGAGCAATAATCTACACAACACGAGTGCTCGTAATGTGTTTTTGTTCATAAAGAAAATGCTCTCAGTTTCCTAAAGTGCAAAGCCATGAGATAATATGAACTCCCCTATGTACTAAATGAGGGTTTAAATCGATAGAATGCTCTGCAGTTTTCAGACCAAGGTGAATTACGGCATAAAGTCATTGAAATTGAGACACCAGCAGTTGTGGTTTGCAGCTGTAATATGAGACTTCACTGTCTCTAACATGTTCACAGGGGGTTAAAAAATCAGTTTTTAATGGATATGAGGAGGCAGTGATTTTTAAAATTCTTCCACAATTATGTTCCTCAAATGTGCTAAACTAAAACAGAGAGACCATCACAAGAAATGAATAATGCCTTGTTACATGAGCTTTCATATTGTTAAATTATGTTTCTGAATTGAAGTGTCAGTGATGTGTCTGCAGTTTCCATCTAGCCCCAAAGAGATGAATGCAGATCAGCTCGCATTCACACTTTGCTTATTGCACAGGGGAGCTGGAGACCAGTGGGGAGAGTGAGGTAATGACACCGAGGAGATAAGAGGAGAGCCTCTTCCAATGAGCACACTGTCAGATGATGAAGAAAGGCCGATAAGCCTGGCTCCTGAACTGAAAAACATCAGCATTAAATGTTCTGTAAATGTGATAATGGTTAGAATTTCAAAATAAAAGTCTAATATGTTAAGGGTGGGGCTGACAGCAGAGATTTAAGAAGATTTGATAGGAGCCTGGCATAGTAAGCAATGCATTATAGGGAAGGTAACATTAGATTATAATTTTACAACTGTATTTTGTGAACAAAATTGTATTTTTCATACAGAAAATCAGCAACAACAAAATATACAAAAATATTTAAAATAGCAAAAATAACTTTTTATCAAATTCAATTCAAACTATACTCTTAAGTATAAGCCATTCTAAAGCTACGTTCAAGCGACCACATCCAATGAAAAGTCTGTGTAAACGCGCGTAAATAAGTTCCATGTTCGGGACATTCTTTTCCACGCGTCGCTACTTAAGTTTCTACATACGTATCCGGCTATTGAACCCACGTTGAAAGTAAAACCAGGTTGAACCATGTCAAACTTTGACCAATCAGGGACTCGGATTTGGTGGTACGGTATGGATGAAGTCCCTCTTTAATTCATGGAAGTGCCAAGCGTAAGGAGAAATTAATAGTTGCTGTTTATATGAACAGCAGTTGTTAATTTGCTGTTCATATAAAGATATCAGAATAGAACTATGAAAGAAAAAACTTGGAGCAAAATTCTCAAAATTTGCACCGCTTTGACATTTTGCACCAAGCCCCTTCCAACTATAGATGGTGGACATGCGCTAGGAAACAGTAGAAAAAGAACAAGAAGCCCCAACACCAAGAATGTGTGTTTAGCACGTTCTTGAACATGCATCAATGCCTGCCTGCCTGGTGTGAATGGAGCAGAAGTGGCCGCTTGAATGTGTATTGCAGAGGGCGGTGCGAGGCTTAAATGAACTGAGCCAAGAGTACTTTTTAAAGAAGCTTTAGTGGGCTGTTAAAAATGTACCTCATATGTGACTCACGGCTAACTTAAGTGACTAACAACCCCAGATCATCCCTCCACTCCCTTTGTGCTTGACATCAAGCACAAGGTCTTCTGTGCTGAGCTGCTGTACTTGTTCTTTATCCAAAGAGAACCAAAATGTACAGCTGTCTTTTGTTATTTGTTTATCTAGTTGTGTTTGTCTGCTGAAGCTTTCGTTCCATACATTAAGGCCAACGATGTCACTGTGGTTCAAAAATGGCCATATCAGACTTAAATGACTTGGACGACCCATGGAACGAAGACTCGTAAAAAAAAAATCAACCTGGCAGTACATAAACAGGCCTATCGCGACCATCAAAAAGTCTATTGCAGAGTCCTAACAATAGCCAGGTCGAAGTTCTATTCCCATAAGATCAATAGTAACACTAGAAATTCAAAACAGCTGTTTTTCACCATACACTCTCTGCTTTAGCCCCCCACGCTTACCCATAGTGATGCTAGTGTCAGCAGCTGCAATAGATTCATGGATTTTTTTTTTTTTTTCCTGCCCACTATTCCCACCTTATCTGCAAATCCGACCAACAGCTCCAAGGACCCCTTCTGAGTTAACACTCACTACACAGAAAGAGGTTGAGGCCATCTTGAGCGTTATGAAATCCTCAACCTGCTCACTTGACCCCCTCCCAACGGCCCTGATCAAAGACAACATTTCAAGTATCAGTCCAATTATCACAACTATAATCAACCAACCATTACAAACTGGTCCTGTTCCCCTTCCTCTCAAAACTTCCATTATTAGACCACACTTAAAAAAAACCTCCACCGGATCCCGATAACTTGGCAAACTACAGACCCATTTCCAACCTACTGTTCCTGTCCAAGGTTCTTGAAAAAGTTGTCGCCACTCAACTCCACCATCATCTCTCAATGCACAGTTTATATGAAAGATTTCAGTCTGGTTTCCGTTCAGCTCACAGTACAGTCCATCTACATATCTCAACTCGGACAAATCATCTGCAAACACATTTCATGCCACTGTTACGCCGATAACACACAGTTACATGTAAAAATGGACTCCAGTCCCACCCTAACTTCTTCTGTCCTCCAGGCATGTCTTGAGGAGATAGATGTGTGGATGGCTGAAAACTCTCTCCAATTCAACAGCAACAAGACTGAAGCCATATTAATCGGTACACCTCACCAGATCAAAACATCCTCCATCAAAAGCATTCTGGTTTCCGGTCACAACATTCCGCTCTCTTCACCTGTGATAAATCTTGGTGTCAAAATGGACTCTAATCTAACATTTGATCATCACATACGTCACCTCTCCAAAGTGTCTTTTTTTTCCATCTTAAAAATATTGCAAAGCTCCGCCCCTCACTCACCCAGTCTGATGCAGAAAAACTGATCCATGCCTTTATCTCCTTGCTCTCCTTGTTGGGATTCCTAGCAGGAGCCTGGAAAAGCTTCAGTACATCCAAAACTGCGCTGCTAGGGTCCTGACAAGGAGACGCAAATTTGACCACATCACTCCTGTTCTTCAGTCAGTTTACTGGTTACCCATTTGTTTCAGAATTCACTACAAACTCTGTCTCCTCACCTACCACCTCACCTGCCATGGAACTGCCCCTGCCTACCTTAGTGGGCTCCTTTCCCCGAACGCCACTTCACGACTCTTCAGCTCAAATTTTACTCATTGCCTTCACCAACCAAGGACCAAGCTAACCAGACCAGGCTAATAATGGCAGATGGAGCCTTTCAGGCTGCTGCCCCTCGACTCTGGAACAACCTCCCAGAATCCCTCAGAGCCCCACAAAGCTTTGACACCTTTAAAAAAGGCTTAAAGACGGTCCTTTGTTAAAAAGTATGCTTTTTAATACTTTTGTTGTTGTTGTGGTTGTGGTTATTTTTGTTTTTCTTCGCTCTTTTTTCTGAAATATTGTTATTCCTGTTTTACAGTATAGCGCTTTGAGATTTTTTTCTTAAAATGTAAAGCGCATTCTAAATTAAATTGATTATTATTATTATTATTATTATTATTATTATTATTATTATTATTATTATATAAGGCAAGTTTTTGAAACTTTAGAGATCTTTCATAGAAGTTCCCTGTTTAAATGACTGCATCTTCTCTAATCCCAGAATTCTTGTTCTGTTCATAAATGCTTCAAAAAATTCAGATTAAAATGTAAAAATGAGAAATTATTTTAAGATAAAAATTGTCATGATCTGTTGGTGGAGGACCCAAAATGCAGGAGACCGGGACTGGCGACAGGAAATAAAACATTTAATTAACAAACTGAAACATGACAAAACTATGGGGAGAAATAAACTGGTGACACAGAGCAGAGGACCTGACAAGGATGAACAGAAACCAAAACGCTTAAATAGGCTGAGGGTTATTAACTGAACTGAAGACAGCTGTGGATCATGAACCTTAAAGTGGAGTGACTGACAAATAGAAAACCAAAAATATGACCAAGAACAAAACCAAACCACTGAATCCTTACAAAAATACCAACCAAACACAAATTTGTTTTATCTGGTACAGACAGAATCATCTGTACTTTATGGAACTATATTTTTATGTGCCTTAATGCTTTAAAACACACATTAATCAATAACTGTTGTTGCTTGTTTGTGTTTTTCTTTTTCTAAGTAAGATTTTGCTCCAAATCTGTATTTTCCATTCTGACTGGTTGAATAATGACAACATGGATTGGCCAGATGTTACCGATGACAGCCTTTTGTCGACAGTCAGAGGCTCAATCTCCAGTCAAACACATTACTGCTGATACGAAAGAGAGCAATGGAGCTGGAGCCAGTGAACACAGGAAGGTCCCTAGAGACTGTCTGCCACTCTAGTTCCTTAAACACTTTACCATTGATTTTCCTCTGTTCCTGTGTCATCACAGACTCTTCCAGACACGAACCTGCAAGCAACTGCAGCGCAGCAGATAAAACAAAAGAGAAAAGGTTTGAAGCAATAAATTAATTCCACAATGACTTTCCAAAATGTATTTAAGACATTATCAGCATATACATGGCAGATTTGGATTTTTTAGTTAATTTGGCTCGACAGCTATGAAGCTCAGATCAAGAAGATCCAGTCTCCAACTAAACAAACTGCAAAACGACATGTCCATGAAGTTCCACTCCGATCTTCTTTTGATTTATTGTAAAAGTGTTCCCCTTGGACTTTTAATTCTGATTATCCCATTTAAATCAATAAAAAAAAAAAACCTGTGTCGACACGGTTTCTGTAGAGCCGCACGAGTTCATATGAAATTCACCTCTGAGTTGTGGGTGTGACAGAGTAAGTCCGCCTTCATTTACCATCATCCCTTTGTTTACACTCTCTCCAGCTAGTTTAAAACACCTCACACCACCAACATAACATTAGTGGTGCGACAAAAATGGCGAGCAATATTGGCGCTATCCAGACGTACAGTTCTCAGCCAAATGCCAGCTTGGACGAGGAAAACACAGACGTACACGGATCTATATGTCTGCAAGTGGAACCCGATTTAATGTGGATGGGGAGATTGCAGACCGCTGACTGTAGCACCTATGTCACAGCTGCAAACTGCACTTTTTTGTCTGCTCCTGATTCACAATGATTTGATTAAAGGAACACTCAGAAATGTCATTTTAAGAGCTTAATTGTCTTTATAAGCAACAAGAAGGCCCCCGGTTCAAGTTCTGGCAAGGGGACCTGAAACAGAACACCAGTGGGGAACATTTCTGTGTGGAGTTTGCATGTTCTCCCCGTGCACGCGTGGGTTTTCTCCAGGGACTAGGTAGGTTATGTAGGTTCATTTGTCACTCTAATTGTCCCTGGGTGTGAATGTGAGTGTGCATGGGTGTTCGACTGTTGCCCCTGCGACAGAATGGTAACCTGTCCAGGGTCTCCCCTACATTTGCTCGCAAGTGGTCGGGATAGGCCCCGGCAGCCCCGTGACCCCGAAAGGGAAAAACGGATGAGAAAATGAATAAAGAATAAATGAATGTGTCCTCCATCATGAGAAAAGTGCAACAACAACATGTTAAAAACACAGTTTTCATCGGAGTGGGTATTTAACACAGTAAGTTTAGACGAAAATTTAGATCCTTTTCAGTACATGGAACAACCTCAGCTTACTGCAGGAAAATAGACAACCTAGCAACCAGGTGTACAGAAGGATCGCATGTGGAAACAATTTGTGCCATGTGCTCCAGATAACATTCAACTGTTTCTTCCTGTTTTGGTCTCAATTCAAATACAACCATATTACATGCCAACACTAAATCCAGGTTTTTAAAGCAGTTTAGCCCCCTCCTATGAACATAAATACATCAAAATCAAGGCGACCCCCCCTCCCCCAGAGACCATTAATGGATTTTTTTTTCCCATCTCAGATGCCCTCATTAGAAATGTAGGATTTTGGCTTATAACAAAGGTTGGGTTGCTAATATGTTGTCCAAAGCACTACATTTTTTATCCACTTTATATTTATGTTTGCTGAAGGAAAGGTTTTTCTGAAAGGACAGGGAGAAGAGCACTCAAGCAGTTCTGAAAATTAAACAACGTAAATACCAAATTAACATGAACATGTTTCTTGTAGCATTCTTTACTCAATTATTAGTCACTAAAGCTTCACGTTTTTTGTTTTTTTCTAGTTGCACAAAATACTAATAAAACAATACGTCCTTCCAGCTAAGGCCAGAAATAAGGTCCTGCTTTGAAAAAAAAAAAACACGTTTTTACGTATTCTTTGACATTGGAGGTAAATTTCCAGTCTTTTTTTCTTTTTTTTGGCAAGTCATAGTCATTTGCATTTGGGAGCTCACTGAGTACAGAACACGGTATCCCAAAACAGGTATTAGCATGCAGTCACACAACTTACCTTTGCATGTGATTTAACTAAATCTCACGTCACCACACTTCATAAAACGTTACACTTTTATTTAGACTTTTGCCTTCAACAAATACAGATTTCCAGCCTACATTAATAGTCGACCACTAACAGTTAGAAATGATCTTATGTCAATTGCATATTTATTAAGTGAACTTTTGGTATCAATATTAGCGCAATAAATAAATAAAAATATCATAATAATAAAGGCAATGAGGTCACCTGTGTGCGGTAAATACAGGTGCAGTTTGCTGTTTCTTGTGCATGCAAGAATTCCTGCAGGAGAAAACACTGATTTACAGCTAAGGCTCGCAAGAACAAAACGACTTGATTTTGTACCTGAAAATATGACTGGAGGAAAAAAATGAAGACACAGCAGTATTTTCTCAATCATGAAATAAATTAATTTTAGACAGGAAGTGGCACAGGATGTACTTGCACTCCAAACTGTCAATGATCCCCTGAGAGAGAAGCTCATGTTCGCTTGTTCTCCAGAAAATGCATTAGCCACGACCGACATGCCGGATACTTCTGTCTGTTACACACACACACACACGCATACACACACATACACACGCCAATCTGTTAATTAATCTGTGGAGAGAAAGTCACACACACATGCATGACTTAATGCTGAATTAGCTGTTAGGTTCTGCATGCTGTCACTTACCAACAACTGGACAACACAAGCACTAAAAAACAAAATGAATATAAATCATATATGCAATGAAGACTGCAATGAAGTGTCGGAGCTAGAATCTTTTATATAGGTGGGGGGGGGGGTCTGGAGTTATAGGCAGAAGACTTAGGAAGGGGGACAAATGAGAGTGGGAGTCCATTACATTTACATGTTTCAAACTGTTTATTATTGTTATTAATTGTAAAACAACTGTGCTACTACTAATGTAAAGGAGTAGCAACAAATAAAAAAAGATGTAATTCTTGAAAGATTTTATTAAAAATATTGCTGTTATTTTTGTAATACTAAAAGAAGCTCAAATTGTTGATTTCTTCATCTTTGTCAGGAATGATACTAATCTTGGCTCAAAGCTTTTCCCCACAGCTCCACCCCTGCTGCAATGTAAGAAAAAAAGGAATCAGTTCTTTCACCAATATTACCTTTTCAGGAGGCGTCAAACCTACAGTTCCATCTAACAAGGATGAGGACTTGTGGCTTGAAGTTTGGGACTTGTGAACAATTTTCATTAGTGTTTTGCATTTTTTTTTTTAAATTCACCATCACCTTGAAGACTGGATTTAGACTTGTGAGCATCTCTGTCATGTAACGTACCGTCATCCAGAAAACAGAACTGCTTTGCACATAGTGCATTCATTCAGACCTGCCTGGTGCCACCAAACCATCATCCAATGGGACCAAGTACAAAAGTCAGGAGTTAAAACTGGTTTACAGTCACTCTACTTGTGGACTCTAAAGAGACGGGAGTTTCATCACGGTTGCAAAGGAGGTGATGGTGGTCAAACACAGGAAGTGGTGAGCGATACACCATTAATATTTCATGACCCACCTTGGGCGTTAGTGGACTTGCAGCTTCCTCTGCTTGAAACTCCACAGTGATGAAAGAAAGCTTAGGTGATGCTGACGTCCTATGTTCTCATGGAATTCTTTCAATCTACTTTTAAATTTGACTGTAGTTTAATGACAGCCTTCACCCCCCCCGACTATTTCCTTGCAGTTTAGGCATTAAATATATGAAGTTTTTCAACATATGAAGTATTTGAACCCATTTTAAAAATGTCCTCAGTCCAAGCAGGAACTTTTCAGCTGTGGTACAAAAACTTGGGCACAGTAAATTTCTAATTTCTTTTTAAAAACAATGAAATTACTATAAGAAAATATTTAAAATGACAATTTTAAAGGTTTTTCATCCCAAAAGAACAAGAATACTGCATAGAACATTGGAAGTGAAGGAGACTTTCAACCTCCATTTTTGCAGGGACAAATGAACACAGGGCGAGTTCTTACACTGACAATTGTAGTAATGAAACACCTTTGTTTCAGACACAATTGGGCTTTTTACTGTTTAAATGCCAACAAAATAATGCTCATCTGAGTTCAAAGCAAAGCTGCTAACCCTTAAAGCAACATTTCATCTCATTTCTCTCAAATAAGTCAAATCCACTTGAATAACATTTTTAATTCACAAAAATACATCGACCAGTATAATGAAAATGTACTAAAATGTACTTTAATAATCCATAAAAGCTGGAACATCATTGACAGAAAAACACATGAAGCATTATTAGAGTTGGTTTAGTATAATATATTTCAGCTTCAAGAGACATAGAAATCATTCCTTGTTTTCCCCCCATATTTCTTCTATAAAAGACCCATTTTTCTGAAGCATTATGCAAAAAAATGGCATTAGAATATATTATGGGAGCTATGAAATCCCAGTGACCGAGTATAAAATTAAGTCACGTCAGAGAGAGAGAGATTTGCAGAGAGAAGTCCATGAACAACAGGGCGAACAAAGAAAAATATATAATATTTAAAAATGATACATATAGACCTTTTTTCTATCATCACTGACATGACAGACATGGAGAATAGGTGTATGGCTATTTAAAAAAAAATGGTCACTTTTCCACTTGAAAACATCTACACATTAACTGATGCATTTAGTTTCATGCTTGTTTTAGAATATTTATAATCATACAACTAAAGTCAACTTCCATGTCTTTCAAATACAATATTGATATTAAAAAAAGATGAAAAATACTGAATCTGAGTTCTATGTTTGACTTCATTCTTAATCGCCATTATTTTCTTTAAGCGTAATTGCTGGGAGAAAAAAAACAACAGAAAAACAAAAGAAATGGTTAAATAAAATAGGGGGTTGCTCTTTCCCATGTGGGCAGCTCATGGACACTAAACTTTCAAAGACTTTGCTGCGTTTTAACATGGTTATCCGGTGGTGGAGCAGAAGTATCGACTGTCCGTTTTCACACTGCTGTGGAGACACAGAGGAATGTCTTCAGAGGCAGAAGACCAGAGTCGTCCCTCTCTCTTACTGTCTTTCTTTCTCTGTACTCTCTTGTGGGGTCATCCTCGGCTTTGAAAGGAGCAGTTCAGTCAGCTGATTCACCATTTTAGGCGGATGGAGGGAGGGGGGCGGGGCTGTTGGAATGCTGGCACGTTCCATTCAGGGCAACAGTTCTTCATTACAGCATTTCTGCAAGACAGCATTTAACATTTACCACACACACTAAAAAGCATGGAGACTGGTTCCCTCTAGAGGACATGGAGCTGCATTACACCTATTTTCCCAACTAAATCCACTCGGATGAAAATTTTACTCTGAGGAGATGCAGCCAAGTTAACCAGCATGGACGTGTCTATGTTAACCGAGTTAAAGTGTCGTTAAGTGGTGCTGTATCCTCGTACACTGGAGAATAAACTGCCGTCAAACAAAGCAGAAGAAAAGAAACAAGTCCATTGCAGGAGGATGCAGTCCTGATCATTCATCTGCTACTCTTTCATTTCCTTTGTTGTGTCAAAGTGCAACTTCAAATTATCCTTCCTTAAAGACATTTTATGATTGGAAACACTAAATAAGGTCATGTTAACATTGTTTTCTTTACCTTTACATCCCATTAGGCAGTCAGTTTAAAGCCCCTGCTCTGTTAGAAAGTGCACAAAAGTGCCTATGCAAATAATGACTGTTGTTTAGCACATTTAACAGAGTCCCACTAAAACTAAAAATGGACTTTGAAAGTACAAGAACACTCAAGTTTGAATAAAATCTTGCTAATTCAAGCCTCTTGCAGCTGCGTCCATAAAAGCAGAGTGGCTGGGTTAAAAGTGGAATTACTCCTGCATGTAAATGACTCAGCCTGGTTTGTGTGCTCTGTGAATGCAGGCGATGTGGCGGGCGTCGCCCCACACAGAGCTCCATTCAGAGGAGTCAATTGACCACGTCATTTGTAAATGAATGTGTGTGCCAAACAGCAGATACAGGATGTGCACATGCTGTATTTTATTGCTGTTTATGATGCTGTTTTAATGTAATATGCAAAAAAAATCATGTTTTTGTCAAATCTCATCTATTGAAACAGGTTTGACATCATAAAAACTCACCTGTCCTGGACTCTGTTAAGAGGGGCAGTCCCATGTTTATCCATTTCTATCTCGAGTGTTCAAAAGGACATTTTACAAGTGAGGAAGTAATGAAGCTGCTCACTCCTATAAAAACATGTGTACCGATGCACATGCAGACCAACTCTGACAACTACTGTTCACACTACACAGGCTTTGGGACCCCCCTTTTCCAGGGGATACAGGGGCATTTCCAGGTTAGCTGGAAGACATCTTTGAAGCCTGTCCTGCGTTTGCTTTAGGGGCTCCTCATATATTCGACATACTGGTAACGCCTCATTAGGAGGCATCTGAGTAACATTCTGAGCAGATTTCAGACTCACCTCCACTGGATCCTCTCCAGAAAACACACAAACCGGATTTATTGCTTATTTACTTGTGGATTCTAAGTGAATCCATAGTCCTTTAAACAAAGGCAAAACAGAGGAAGATCCCATCTTTCTAATGTTCCATAGATCAGTCCTCTGAGTAAGAATGTAAACAAACTGGGGGAAAAACTGCTTCAAACTGTTTTTTTTTTTATTTTGGTAAAACAATCTCAGCGTTTTCTCCTGCAGCTGACATTCATCTACACATTATGAGCATGACAAAGGCAACGAAGCGCTGATTAAAAAGGTCTGAATCTAATGATTTATGTTTGATCAACTGGATGTTATCAGTCCTTTTAGTTGTGCATTCTCCAACTCTGTCCACGTCTCTGCTATGGCAACCTCAAAGTTTTGCTCTGTCAACATTGGCCTAAATATGTAAACAGACTGGAAGTGTGCTTGGAGAGGAGGGGGGAAAAACGAAAAGTAAAAAAAAAAATGACAAACCTGGTGGTTCGGCAATACTTAATCCAAACAATAAACAGCAGAAGTGACTAAAAACATTCTCTTGGTGCTGCATTTTATTTATGAACCTTTAAGACTTGCATTTGTGCCATTCACATGTTGCATTTAAAAACCATGCCTTACTGCAAACACAAAGGTGTTGTAGTAAAAGAAGGCAGGCGGATTTCCTATTTAAAGCCCCTCATGACAATTTTTCTGAGAAAAACGTTCCCAATTATGTTTTTATTATGATTATGAAGTTTGTAACCAAAAACCCCACAACATAAATGTCTTAAAAAGCCATATTTCATGTCTATCTGAAGCCTCTGTTTCTAAAATCTCCTCTACATGGGCGTGGTCGTTGGTGCTGAGCTGAGTAGCCCCGCCTTTGATCCCCCTGCTTAGAATTACATTATAATTTAGGCTCCATTGCACTGGTTGTGGGTCAGAACTGATTTGATGCTAGTTTTACTCCCAATTTCCTCTGGACCCAGAGGAAAGGTTAAGTTGACATTTGTTCTCTTTCAAAAAGAAAATGCCACACGTACATGTCAAAAACTCAAAAATCGTGATTTTTATGGGAGGGGGACTTAAATGCAAAGCTGGTAGACATCTGAGCAGCTAATAAAGGTTTAGCAGAAGCGCTTCATGCTTGGAATCAGTCAGTACACTAAAGTGGAAATATGACTGTGCTTTAAAGATGTGAGTGATGATAACGTGTTGCAGAACTGTTGGCAGGCTGGAGAGCCATTCGTTCCCTAGAAGGAATCAATTACAAGGGAAGAACACCATCACCATGCGTGGTTCAAGGCTGCAACAGCTTCAGGGGAACCAATCATTCCTGAATTCCTCCTATTTTCACAGGCCACTGATCTCTGAAGCTAAATGCAGTCATGTGTTTTTGCAGATCTCTAATGAAATAACAGCTGATGGAAGAGGAAAGCCATTCATGACAAAATGGTAACGTTCACTTTTTCATTTAAAAATGAAGCAAATATAACTTTGACCTGGTTCTAATACTAAGAAACAGAAAAAAATAAATATCTGGTATTGCAGGAGTTTTCAAACTTTCACATGCAGATAAAATATCTGATTCCAGCATTTCTGAGTTTAGAAAGCAGGATTGTTCCAAACATGCACAAATTTCATGAAATAAAAATGGCTTAATAGTAAAAGCTAAAGCCCAAGAAATAATGAGCAAATATACGCAAAGTATATGGGCATTTTAACGATAAATATTAAAATATTAACTGTGGAAGGATACATTAGGTTTAAATATAGGAATATTACTAGATTTGGAAGATTAAAAAACAAAACAAAATGATTATAAATCAATACAATATTTTTCCCAATGACTTTTCCATTTTTTCTGAAACACGAATACGAGAAACTTAAAACAAAATTGTGAAAAATATCTTTTTTTCTTTTAAGTTACAACAACATTGTGAAAAGCTGTATTTGATAGTAAATTAGGTCATAAAGGATTGATTTCTGTTTAGAAATATTTGTTAATCAAAGGGAGCGTGCCTGGTTTCACATTTGCTGATCCGTTCTCCTTTAGCATGTCTACGAACTGATTTAGGGAAGTCATGAAATGAAAAAAACTCCCACTAGAGAATATTTATAGCTCTTCTGAGTTCTGAGAAATTGCAAGGATGACTGTTTAAAATAAAAAGGCTAAAAAAAAAAAAGGCTATACTGGCCTCTGTGCACATTTTAAGAATGTGTTAAACATGTCATAAAAAAAGAAAATGTACTGGCAGACACGATATAGAAGTGCAATCGTCTATTGAATTCCCGCATTCCTGAAAGTATGAATCTGTAGTACAGATGTGTAGATCGGATAAATCAGGTTCAGATAAGATCATCGACTGTAAGTTACACTGCCTTAAAACTTCTGCTGTTCCCTTTTAATCTCTACAGGGGGAGCTCTTCTGAGTGTTATTGATAAACCGTTACAATCTAAGCACACTAAAGCCCGCACTCACCTGGCTCAGACCTGCTGCAGGGGCTGGAGGGGGGTATTTAAAGCAGGACACAGTTGGATTTCTTTTTTGCCTTCTTTTTTTCCACGGGCGTTTTCCTATTTATCTGCCTTACCAGGTCATAGAAGATCTAGAGCGTCAAACACACAAGGACACGTTCAATCATTCCAATTCATCTAGAAAGTATTCTAACAATTCCTACATTTACTTTGACTTATAAAAATGTAGACAAAAACATTACTTCAGTAATAACAGGGATATAAAACCAAAATATTTGAAGGGCTCTAGTGGGAGGTAAAGAAAGGGAATCTGTCATCTAAGGACTTTAATAGAAGATTAAAAAAAAGGTGACGGCAACAACTCTTCTCAATGATTTGGGCCTCCAGGTTCCTGCTTCTAAGTGGACTCACATCAAGGACGTTGATCTTTGACTTAGCAGATGACTCTAAAAAGGCACAGTTGTTCCACTGCCTGGCCAGGTTCTGGCCCTGCTCCTTCCCCACCACTCGCTCATCTTCTAAGTCACACTTGTTCCCTACCAGGATCATCGGCACCTGCAACAAAAAAACAGTAGAAAACAGGCAAGAATGTATGTTCATTTTTATTTTTTTTACTTTGTTAGCCTAAAAACTAGTTTCAGCAAACAGAGAGTGTTTCAAAGACATTACATCATCTTCACTGAAGGTTTTTTGGATTGCATTAATCTAACATAGGTAAACCCAAGTCTTTCATCGGACTGTTATGACATTATGGGTTTTTCATAGTTACTCTGTTCTGCATGTGTTAGTCCAGGCTCTCATCCAACATATGCTAAGCAGAAAAACAGCCCAAACATCCATCTGTGACTGCAGTTTGAGGCAAAAGACCACATGTTATGGCTCGACTTAAATCCTGAAAGTAGTTCACCATTTAATGATAAAACTTTACTAGTCGATAACTGACTAAACACCCACAACAACGTCATCCATGTTAATCTTCATTTAACCCTGACTAGTGCAGAAAAAAGCCCCGCTACAACCTGGATGGGAGCAGACTTTGCTAAAGCTTCTTTAGCACTTAGAGAAAATAGAACTGGCAGGTCTGTGTCACAAGGGAGACCCATTTTACCAGAGGGTCAAAGGTTTCCCTTTTTCAGCTGTCTTACACTTTAAAGTCATAAAAAATATTCTAACGAAGAAAAAACAAAATAAATAAAAAACAATTATAATGTATTCCAGGTGTGCATGAGGATCAATGA
The DNA here is from genome assembly GCA_023969325.1 of Oryzias curvinotus. NCBI lineage: Eukaryota > Metazoa > Chordata > Actinopteri > Beloniformes > Adrianichthyidae > Oryzias > Oryzias curvinotus. Next base: position 14,247,826 of record CM043710.1, on the reverse strand, counting down.
GGGATTCAAAAATGAAAAAAAAAATAATAATAAAGAAATCCATATACGCTTTAACCCTAAATCAACTTATTAAGTCACAAAAATGGGAGTGGCATACCCAGCTGTGCAAAAGACAGAACACAAACTTTTCCTATTTTGTTTTATTTAGGCATTCTTAAATGTCAGACAGAAAGCTGAATACATGAAGTGATGAAGAGGCCTTCATAATATTTGACAGTGAAACTGTTGCACAGAATCTTTCAAGTCTTGTCTTTTTATCAAAGCTAACAAGTCACTGTTCAAACTTTTCCCCTTAGAATAGGAGGGATTCTGTCAATGTGACATTCAATCACATACATTCCACACAAATGGAAAAGCTTTTTTTTTTTTTTACAGCTTTCAGCCATCCAAAAGACATACATAGCTACATGCAACTGCAAACTGAACAAGTTTAGACTGATCTGCCACATGCTTACTCCAGGACAGCAAAGGGGCTTTTCTTGTCCATCTTATCAACTCCAATGGTGTGACAAAAGGCAAACAGACGGATAGAGAAGGCTTCAAAAATGTAAAATTACCAGCTGACTAATCAAAAATGACCAGAAACTGCTGAGAAAACTTTGCTTTTGGTTTTTCTTTAATAGAGACGTTTCTAAAAAAAAAAAAAAAAAAAAAAAAAAAAAAAAAGCTGACACGAGTGCTGATCTGGGGTTACTGGATCTCTTTAAACAGACAGCACTTCTCCTTTTGTTTGTTAACACTTTTACAGTAAGAAGCAGGACAAATACAAAGGAGGAGCAGGACGGAAACCTCTAGTCCAGTTTAGGGCTTCCCTATTACAATCTGCAAACACAGAGCAGAGGGTTGTCGGGATGCGTCTCATCCTGTCTGCCGTTTCCTGACTAACTATCTTGGGAGAATGCTGGCCCGAAGGAAGTCATGGCGGCCCCGCCCAGCCGGGATAACATTGCTTTCCTTCCTGAATGTTCTCCAACATTTCAGCTGTATTCCACGCTTCAGCTGCTCAGTGGAATTAGATGATGGGGTGTGATTGTGCAGTGTGTGACATTTTTGTGTGTTTAATAGTTTAGTTTACTTGGGAAATGTGAGGAGGGGGTAAAAAGAAGCGAGGCATCAATGTTTGTCACAGTTCACAAGACGATTCCATTTTTGCCACTGGCCTCCAACAAACAAACAATTACCTAATGGAAACTTTTACAGCACAACAGCCATCAATAAAATATCAGCCAGGAGAAATCTATTTGTGGTTGGCCTCCAGTAGAAAAGACATGAATCTACGCTTGGAAAGTCGTGTCTTTATTACCTTCTTCTCTTCCAGAAGTTATATCTAGGATCATCTTGTTGATTAAAAAACAACTTTGTTATGCGATTACTTACTTTGAGACAAAAAAAAAAAGCATAGCATACACTTCTAGAGTAGTTTTCTCTCTGCATTGCTGTATTTGAGAATCGTGACAGGAAACAGACCTGTATACAGTGAGCCTACAGAGGTGCCTGCTTGATGTTTGATATCCAAACAATCCTTCACTGAACTGCTGAGCAACACTTCTGTATGGGCAGCTAGCAAAGCAATGGAGTGCACTGCAAGCATGAGCACTCAGCCAAGCCGGGACAAGAAACAAGGGTGGAAAGACAGGAATGCAGAGATGGGGGGAAAAATACGGTTTGTCAGCAGGACATAAGGAAGCATTACCGTTATTAAAAAAATCCCCATTTTCATTTGATTGAATTAAAATGTCATTTACATTTAGGAGGAGGTCCCACAAAAAGATGCTGAAGATGTTTGCAGAAAATGCTCAACACCAAAGTATAGAATAAGTAACGAGCCATTTTGTGCGAGTGACTCACAAACACAGAGATAATGCAATGATGGACACAGGCAGAAATAGCAAAGTCATAGGATCTCTTACATAAGAACTATGGAAGGAAGTAAAGGAAGAAGGATTTTAAATGCTGATTATTATTATTATTTTTACTCCCATTGCCATCCGTTAGGAGACACATATGGTGTGGACAAATAAAAAAAATAAAACCTGAATGATCTGTTTTAACTTTGCAATGATCTAGAGACTAAATCCAAATAAGCAACGGGTCTTTACAGATGATTAAAAGAAAATATGCTTAGAAATTCCTCTGGTAGAGCATTCCTGCTAAGACGAAAACAAATGTCCCAGCTGTTTTGGGTGTATTCCCAATTTACGTCTGAGTGGAAGGCTGACAGAGCAGCCGCAACAGCCAGACAAGCAAAACTGTTGAAAATAAAGTATTTTTAATAATAACAGAAAAAACCATGTTTGGGTAGAAAAGGTAAATGAAATGCTTTCTTGCATGCCATGGATCCTCCAGCCCATATGTTAGCTTGAGGCCAATGTTGGTTTGTTAACCACAAAGACTGTAATGAAGCACGCACCACAGCTTTACAATCTAGGGTGCTTTTGATGAGCTGAAGCTTTCCTTGCACATCATCCCTGACAGTCCAATCACCCAAACAGACTGCCAGACCACAGTGAGGCCACAACGAAGACCATAAAAACTGGGCAAGAGCTGGAGAGGCCATTAAAAAATAAACAAACAAAGATGAGAACTAGCAAAGATGCCGTACAAGAGGAGCCAGGAGGAAAGAAAGAGTGGAGCAAAACTCAAGAGAAAAGTTTTACTGACGGCGAAAAGGGAAGAGGAAAACCGAGTTAGGAAAGGAAAGGGTAGGGGTTACAGTAACATTCAATCCCTTCAAAGATCGCCAAAAAAGGGCATCTTAGATCCTGCTGACGCATGTTCTGCTCCTCCAAAAAGGAGGAAGAAAGTTAGATGATACTGAAACAAACACTAATTTGGAAAATATAGAGATGACAGCTGGTTTTCCAAAAATAATATTGCCATAGTTCTTCTTTATTTGAAATTAGGAGCTGACTGAGATGTCACAAGTCAACTGGAGGATATTTTCAAAAGGGACCATCAGGGTTTGTACTTTGTTAAACGATCAACAAAAAAAGCAAACCAAAAATGAGAAGCATCTTATTTAGAGCTGATGCTTAAGAGGAGTACATTTGTTTTCATTGTTGGAAAACTCAAAAGTTTATTTACAACTACTGCCTCACTCTTCAGCGTTATGCTGGGTTCAGACTGAATGCGGCTTTTGCATCAAATTGACGTTCTGCTTGGTCATGCAGAAAATTTGCTCTCATGGCGTGTAAAACGTGTGTTTATGACCCACGCAGAAATTCACTTTAGGTCAATATGCATGTGGAAGGAGCTACTGCTATACGTTTTGAAGTGCCTCATTGCTACATTAGGAAAGACATGGATGATGTTGAAAGAGTAGCTTGGATTTATTTGTTTTGGACAGCTTTGCAAACGTACCAGCAAGCACATCCCTAAGCCTGGGTCCATGAGATCATTCAACGAGGGGCTCAGTACGTACGAGCTGCATCTGAATGAGTGACACTCACAGCTGTACTTCTCTAAGCCCAGTTTGAAGATTTGTTTATGGAAGGAAAAAAAAGTAAAAGAAAAACCTTTTTATTCTCGTCTTGAATAAAAATAAAAATAGGAAAAACCATGATGAAGTTTGGTAGGAGTACAAATAGCAGCGATGAGAGTCTCCACCATGTCGGTTTCTGACTCCACCAGCTGATCACAACAACACGTCACTGCCCAGTTTTTTTAAAGCAGAGTTCTTGATTGACATAAATATTACCAAATGTTCAGGTTAAAATTGTTAAAGTGCTGGAATTCCACTGCAGGACCTCTCACTAAGTTTACATTGGCTTAACATTGAAACCAGCCACTCCCATTCAGTGTAAATTAGGCATAAGATAATGAGAAAACCAGCTGGTATACAAAGTAAATGTGTAATTAATGTATCCGGATAATGTAAACAACACTACACTACCACAATTTCAAATATTTCAAATACCTGCTAATTATGACAAAGTCAGCAGGATACTGAAGGTTATTTTGAGCTGATTGGGAGGGGTTATAAAAGTATGGCAAGTATCTCCATGAAGAGTACACTCACATCCTCTGTGTCCTTTACTCGAAGAATCTGTTCTCTAAGGTCTTGAAGGTCGTTGAAGGTGGACTGTGCTGTGATGGAGTATACGAGGGCAAAGCCTTGGCCATTTTTCATGTACAAGTCTCTCATCGCTGTGAACTGTTCCTACATTTGAAAAAGAAAACAAAGAGGAAGAATTAACTCTGACAATTTCCTTAATGTGTGTAAACTCTGGTTGTGTTGGTATCTTGAAACTTGAGATTTGACACATTTTGTTTGAGACTTAAGAGATCAAACAAAAATCTATTCTATATCCTCCAAATATTATGTAGTTCAAATAAAAAGGCTCATCTTGCATGAGTTCAGCAGGATGAGGGTAAACAGCAACACTTGGATAATGTTTAAATTCACTTTTTTAGGAGATTATAAGATTTGAGAAAGTTTATTTTCTCTGAAATTTTCTGACCTCTGACCCATGGCAGTGTTTGATAAATGCATTCAGGAGTATGTGAAGAAGAGCGAATATTTACAGAGATGTCAATGAGGTCAGGTTTACTTACTGTGCCGGCTGTATCAAGAATTTCAAGCATACATTGCTGCCCGTCTACCTCCACTTGCTGAAAAGAGGAAAACAAATAAACATGAAAATAAGGCAACAATTTAAACTGTTCACTGTTCAAATAAAAGTCAGAAAACTCCAAAAGTCAGTAAAGAATTAAATGAGTGGCATAAACCAGACTAATATCAAAATTAACGCATCGACAGACAGCTTAATTACATTTACGCCCCATGAGGACACACTCACCTTTCTGTACGAGTCTTCTATTGTAGGGTCATATTTTTCCACAAAGATTCCCTGCACAAACTGAACTGTCTGCAAGAGAAGGCACAGACAAAATCTACCATCAAACAAACATCCAGGTCCCATGTCTGCTGGTACAAAAAACAATTTAAGGATTTCTTTAACAAGTCGGGACCTGGAATCAGGAAGCTTGTCTATATATATGGCTGACATTCCTTAAAAAAAGGGGAACAAATTGGTAAGAATAGCAGCGTTTTAGTGTCTGACACGACTATAAGTTAATATGAAAGATCATGTATAAACAGTCCTTTCTTAAAAGCACAGTCCTCTGAGGTAAACGTACACATAGGTGTTTTAAGTTCATCTGACAGCACCTTAATCCTACTAGCTCAGGGGATAAGCTACACTCTGACACCTGGTAAGTAATTAAAGTAGGGCATCTCTAAGTTTTAGACACATGTCATCTTTAAAGACCTGGTTTCAATAACAGCTAGACAATTAATATTCCTGTCCTTTGTCCCATGATAACTACTGGACAATCTGAATGTTTTCTTAAGCTGCCTCACTGTATGTTGTTAAGGATACATAAACAAAGATTGCACTGCTAAAAAATGGATTATGAATGTTTTACTCAAAAGTAGAAAGAGACAAAAGAAGTATATCAATACAAGTTTTTTTTAAAAGGGTAAAGTAGTTGTTTGGATAAAGGAGTTTAAAATTTGCTAATAGAGCTTTTCCCCTTCGCATTCTGTTTCCAGGTATTTGTATTTGTATATGGTAGTTTATTCAGTTTGAGCGCTGTTTTCTGAACACCATTCAGCAAGTTCCCAAAACTATAAATGTTGTGTTGGTTATCCTTCTGGTTATTGTTATGAAATTAAAACTTAGCTCATGTAGCGATCATTATTTTTTACCAGAGTTTTTACCATGAGTTTCCAAGCATGAAGTTTCAGCAGAACCTCTTGGTGGATATAGATGCATGCATACATTTACTTGCAGGAGTAGTTTCTAACATGTCCACGTTATTTTAAACACATACATCACATAAATGTAAAAATCATAAAAACAACACAATCATATAAACATGTTAACTGGATAACTATAGCAGGCTGGAAGGGTGATCACGAGGGCATACTCACCAGAGCAGACTTGCCCACACCACCAGAGCCTAACACAACAAGCTTGTATTCACGCATGGTGGGATTGCTTCACTGGACAGCCCAACAATCTGTATGAAAAACAAGGGCGAAATAAAGAAAAATATGAAGAAGAAAAAAAAGGGTAAGCTGTTTTAATCAGGAGAATTTGTTGTTGCTGCTCAAAACAGAAAGGGAATGTCTTGAAGATTTACTGCTAAAAAAAAAAAGGGGGGGGGGGGGGGTCGCACTCATTTTTAGACGTAATGAACAAGAGGAGCACAACAATGGAGGGAACACCCATAAGAGGAGCTGCTGCTGGGCGGAGGAGGTGAAGAGTATGTGACCCTTCTCTAACACAAACCAGCTGTTGTGAATGCGAGTGAAAAAGGATGTGATGGGAGAACTATAAAAGAATTTGGCAAATATTCCTTTAAATGACATAATCATCTGGTGTTCTCACTTTGAAACACACCCTGCTGTCAGAATTCTTAGTCATTGAGTTTTGGTGTTTAGAATAGACCAAGATGGTGTTTGCCTCTTTGTTAATGAAAGGAAAACACATGAAGGAAGTGAAAACTCTAGCAGAATTGGGAAATCACTGGATTACCCCTTTTGAGACATTTAGAGACTTAAAACTTATGGGAACTTCACAGTGAAAAGACGTATTAGAACTAGTCAAATAGATCCCTTCAAACTAAACTACACAAGAAACATGGAGCTAAAGGCTTATTCACAACTGCCCGTATGACTAAATACTGTGGGCAAAAACTGGGCAAACCACCCTGTGGAGGTGTAGGCACCCAGGTGGCCCACACAAAATGGCAAAGTCATAAGAGCGCTTGGTGAGCTTGTAGAGCCAAAATGTTCATGCAGATTGTTTTCAACAGGCACGCTGTGAGCAACGGGTCACAGTGAACACTTTTACAATGTGAAAGGGTAAGTAAAGTTAAGTAGGTGAGACACAGGCATGGCATACAAATTTGTAATTTTTTGTCCTACAGGCACCTGCGTATCACCTGAACATGCACATTCACGCAGTCCGTAAGGGGCCAGTACTTGCGCCTTACTAACAACAGAATGTGGCACAAGGGCACTGTGCGGCAGTATTACTAGTACGTCACAAGTGCAAACAACTCATTAGTCTTACAAAAACGTCACGATGCACTAACCACATGACGCTCCTTTTACCCTTGTGCTATCTTATGGGGTCCAGATGACCCCATTGACGTGTTATCCCTACCATGACATAGGTGGATAAAGGTGAAGAGGATTTCATGTAATCCATGAACTCCAGTGAAGATCTAAGTAATTGAAGAAAAAAGGTTCAGCGCACTGTCTTGTGGGGTCTACATGACCCAACTTCCAATGTTAAAGTGCCTTGGAAAGCACAAGGGTTATGGTGACCATACAAGCCTAAAGGGGACTGCTAGACACCTGCATTCTTCTTAACAACCCTAGAACCTGCAGCACATGTACAGGTCAACCCCTCATACAGGTGCATGTGACTAAGGCATTAATGGTGCTGACAAAAAGGAATGAACTTGTCAAATGTTTTATACTGCCAACATTGACACTTTTTCCAGTTTAAAGCATTAAATCAAAGTAGCAGCAAGAAACATTTAAACAACATGTGTGATGTTGCACTATGAGTGAGCCACAAAGGCAAACCATTCTACATGTATCCTGTCAGGGGTACAAGTTTTAACTATTTATATACTGTTGAAATTTGAAGACCATGAGCTAAAGTTATAACAACTCACAGTCCAGCAACGGGTATAGACTACTGCTTTGATTAATGGATTAAAAAGAACAAATCATTTTCATAGAGGCTGTATTAATAGATTAACAAGCATTTTAACTTGAAATCAGTTCCCAAGTCTGACCATATTGCCTCTACCGATAAATCAACCCTTTTTGGAAGCTATTAAAAATGAATTATCAGCTATTTAGAGACAAAGATAATTCCCTTCAAGGCTGCATTTTTTTTATGGTATACTCCATTGGTCTCCTCAGGAGGATGTTCAAAAGACCTACAACCAAAAATACTCATCATGAAAGACATGAAGCCTAAACTGCAAAATATCACTAATCTTAAATAAAAGTTTAAACAAATTTAAATGCATAGAAAAGAAGAACAAGACTGGATGAATGTTGTGCTAAGACACATCAAGTTCAGCATCAAGACTGTGCACTGTCACGTGTCAACTATGCAAAGTCCCTTTCATTTTTCTAAGATAAAACTGATTTATCAGTTTATCAGTTTGCAGAAACCTCAACTATATAACCAAAAGAGGAACTGATAGAAGTGGATCTAGTCGTATATAAGCGCATCCATCAGAATGGAGCAGAGAGCAGGGAGCTTCTGGCCCGCCGATTGTAGCGCCGTCACTGCTACAGGCTTTTTCCAAGTCCAATTTTTCGTCTGCTCCTGATTTACAACAATACCAATAAAGAAACACTCAACAATGCAATTTTAAGCTTAAATTTCTTTATATATGTCCTCCATCATGAGAAAAATGCCACAAGAACATGTTAAAACACACACACAAAAAAACACAATTTTCATTGGACTGGGTCTTTAAGACGTTACCCTCTGGTAACAAACTTCCATGCTGGGTGAATGAGTATTCATCCAGCAGAATTGTATGGCCACTGTGCTGAACTTTTTTTCATCTGCCTGTCAAGAGACTCGCATCACACAAAAACATGCACAAAGCCATTTAAGGACATCAGACTTCACAGCCAAACCACTCTCTCACTTCACTGCACTCAACTAAACACTGTCATTTCAAACAAAACAAACACACTGCTACCATTCCACAGCTGGCGTAGTAACACTAGCAAATAAGGAGTGAGGGAAGGCCATGTGACACAGAAAACGTGCTCCCACATGACACCAATGCATCACTCAATGGCTGAAGCCAAAAGTATGTCTCCATCTAAGGTTGGATATTGGATAAGGTGGACCTAGTGGCAAGAACATGCAGCACATTTCTATGTCAAAAATAAAGTAAAACATTTATTAAAGAAAAAAGAGGCTTTTCCACTCTAGTCCAAACTTCAGGATATGTCATTTCCTGCTGCCCTGAAAGTAATGACAGCAACTGACTCAGCAGCAAGGGATAACTGACAGCGGCCCTCCAAATCAACCAACACGTGGTGCAGATGATGGAAATGCACACATCCGCCTGTTAAAGGAGCTACAATGATACCAGCTCTTGTATGTATGTAGACCCAGATTACAAGGGCTGCAGTTCACCCTTTTTCAAACAATCAGGCTACAAATGTCTTAAAGACTTAAAGAGATGAGGATAGTACTGGTGGTCACCAACAACCAATTCTTCAAACAGAAAAAGAAAAGAATATATAGTTTAACAAACTCAAGACGTAACAGAGCAATAGATACACTAATAAACTTTACATTTGTTTTCTTTTTTTTACATTTTACATTTAATCTCTGTATAAAACTTGTTATTTTGCCATAACTAACACATTTCCCATATTCTGTTGCACAAAGGTATAGGTAAAAAGCCTTTGAGTTGGATTAATTACTGAACTTAACCATCTGTAATTTACTATAATTACTGCCATAGCGCACTTGTAAACTTCCCCAGGAAATTAGGACTTTACAAGCCTGTAAAATACAGCATTACCAACACAACTTAGCAGACAGCTTCAATTTATTTTGAAATTATTGCTTTTTTAAAGCTATTTCTAGTAGTCCTGAGAGAAAAGCTGAGATTTACTGTATTACAACATATTGGTTTAAAAAGATCAGATAGTACGTTCACCTTTTACCCAAGCACTACAACCTCTTTTTAAATTCCAGGTAATGTGCCATCTCGCTTAGTCAATGTAAAACTGCAGCTACAGACTAAAAAAGCTTCGCTGTGAGTAACATATGACAAAGACTTGCAACTGACAAACACTTTGTCAGCCAAAGTGTCTGTCATTTGGGCTTTGACCTGTAACCACATCCTCTTTCCAAAGCACAAGAAGACTTCACGCTGATAGGATGGAAAAGGAGTCACTAATAACTAAAATAGCCCCCTCCAGACTGTCCCTGTTCTGATCCTAACAGCAGACTGGGTTGCTTTGAAGAGAAGGGGAATGTCGATGGGGGATGGGGTGTTAAAAACCTATATTTCATCTTCAGAACGTGAAGTGTAAAGACACTGAGCAGGTGATTATAGCAATGTGCCACATCAGCTTAAAGACGGTGGGAAATGACCAGCTTTTAGATGAATTTTTAGTAAACTTGACCCCATTTGTGCTAACTATTTAATAAGGAAAATCAAACTAAGTCTTAAGAGAAGACGAGAGAAAGTTATTTGTGCCTTTTTGGTTATTTTGCTGTGATTCTACTTAATTTGCTTAAGGCAGAAGCATATGCTTATCACTCCAGGTCATGTTAAGTCCCGGCAATCTGTGACCCAGTAGTACTCAGGCGGCAGCCAAATCAAAGTCGATGTGTAATCGTTCTAACATTTTTAAAACGTGATTCAAATTCAGAGTAGCTCTTAATCCTATTTATAGTTAAACCCTTAGAATAACACAGTCCGTAATCCAGACATTTGAGTACATCTGCTCACAAACAATCCTGACCAAACCCGGCATCCACTCTAAATACCGTTATGAAGCTAGTTAGCAAATACCGCTAACTAGCTAGCTTAACTGCCAGCTACGGGCGAGCGACACTTCTCGTACCGTTAGCTGCGGCTCGTTAGCTGCCGTGCTAACTAGCCGACACATTCCTCTCCTCGACGCCTCACCAAAACATAGCCAGCGCGTCAGAAACATATTACAACCTAGCTCTTTTCATATTCACCTCGTCAAGCAAACACCAAAGGCTTTAAATCACGTCGACGTGTGAAATTTCACGGGGAACCCTCACCCTGTAGCTAACGTTACCTGCCCTTCCGCCTGGCCTTGACTAAAACGGGAGTGCACACTCCGCTTTTTTTTTTTTTTACTTTGAGGGCAATTCTTCTCATTTACCAGATAAACGAAGCGCGCGGCGTGGTCCCTGCTGCGCGCGCTCACCCCCGCTCACACGTCCGCGCGGCGCCCGCCTCACAAACGACTGTTTTGAGCACCTTTAGCATGCAGTAAAGTTTGGCGGTGCACTCACCGTCTGTGGCTCGCTGTCTCTCGCTGCTCCGCAAGTGTCACTTGGTTCGTTCGCCTCCGGCAGCGTCTGTACGCAGAGGACGTCACTGACTGTTTCTCATTTTTCTTAAAAGGGCATGACACGCGGGACACATCATTTGCATGGCAGAGAGGGCTGCGCCGAAAAGACGCGGGCCACCATTCGAATAACCGTCCACCACACCAGTGACAAGCAGGACATTTTTATTAGTATTTTAATTTAGAAATTCTCTGAGCCCAAAGTAAACAACTTTTTAAATAACACATGGGCCACCCCTTTTATTTGTCAGTTTTTACTGTTAATGTTATTGGATGTACATTTTTTAAATCCAAATGTAAGTGTAATAAATAAAATAAATGCCTGAATCACAATATAACAGGTTGTATTTATATACCAGTTTCTCATGTGGGGTTGGTTCATTCCTCTATAATATTTGTGTAATTTTTTAATGAAATATTACAATTTTACAGTCAATCCTACTTTTTAATGGGTTAGAGCCATGAAAATGTATTAACTGTTGCACTATTAAATGGGATTGTATAGGTAAAAACAAAGCCTACATGAACTCATGAAGCACCTTAATATATATAAATGTTTTTAATCACATTTTATTAGAGGTGTAACGATTCATTTGAACGATTCGATTGTATATCTTTCAAGATAATTAAGTGTAAATTAACTGTTTACAAACAAACAAGTCAAACATTTTAACGTCTTTGCTAAGTGTTTCCACACATTCGACTGGAACGATGGCTCCATCATTTTTTGTTGCCATCAATTTTATTTTAAAACGATTTTATAATGGTTTAAGTTGATTTTATGAACACCTTGCTTCAGTTCGAGCTGTTGGATTCTAGGAACATGAATAGAATAATCACTTAAAATGATTTAATTTCTCCCCTATATTTTATATATCTGGGCTTTGAAATCTGATGACACATTTACATTTCTCCCACTATATTTTGATTTAAGTCCCCAACAGACAAACCTCACAATGGCAAACAGTTGCTTTAAGCAAAAACCCAACAGCTGATACTGCCACAGAAGTTGCGTGGTCCTACACTGCAGAATCGATGGCTTTAATGGTGTGTGATACTAACACTGGAGAATGTGGGCGGAAAGCCACCCTTGGTGTTCTCCAAATCTTAAAGAGAAAGCTACAAGATATTGTGGAGGCTTTAAAACCCAAGTCCCTCTAGTGGAGAAGCACATTACAGAATGAGACTGTAAAATAAAACCCCTTCCCCTTCCTAACTATTTTATTACATAACCCTAACAGAACAGTCATGCCACATTCATTAATCTCCAGACACACTTTACATCGTATTTTTTTATTTACCATAGAACAATCTGTTACACAGATTTTAAACAATATGCATCAATCCCTTGCTTGAGTTTTACCTTTTATTGTTACCTGCCTGAATCTGCCGCTGTCATTAGCTCCAACCCCCCCACCATCTGTATGTTAACTGTAAAAATCCCAGCTTCATATAATATGATTTAACTCTATAAATAAATAAATCATTTTAAAACAAACTAGCGCTCTAGGAATGGCAATGTATCGGACAGACGTCTGCTTCTTTAACTCCAAAAAAATCAAATAAAAGGCCAGGCAAGTGTTAACGGCCAGCACAAGCGTGACTCGAGACCAGAAAACGAGGACTATAAGTGGTAAGGAGCAGAACGCTTTTACTTTATATACACATAGTAATTCATCACTTATAACTCACAGATTTTTCCCAGATTGAATACTCAGACCGTTGCTTAGGTTTGGACTATGAGTGCAGAGTTTGAACCTCATACGCCCACAAACATCTCAAAACCCTCAAGTCAGTCATGTCTGTCCTGAGCCGGTGTGGGGTGTCACCGATGCACACGACAAGGCTGAGAATGGCAAAAGGCAGATGCGCACGTTTCTTGAAGGGGGAAAATGAAGATGAATTCCATCCACCACGTCTCTGATGAAGTCAGTCGGTAAACTTGTTTCTCGAGTCCAATGTGATCGGTAATCTGCACCTCCACTCCTTCACAATAACATCAGCAAGGAATTCCAAAAGGCCTAGTGGATCATGGGATGTGGTGTCCTTTCACTGGTATTGTCTGTAGTCTCCAAAGGGAGGGGAAGGCATTGGGGCGGGGCCGGGTTCCTCCGCAAACTGGGGTCCTGAAGATGATAGACAGTCAAACACTTAAAAACGGATCTTAAATTATAATAAGATGAGGACCTTGTGAGATTATTTTACTTGTAGTAAATCATAGAAAATATTTTTTTAATAAATTATCATTTAAAGCAGGACCTAAATGTTTATTTTGACACTAGATTAAAATAATCTACTTTCTTTTATTATTAAAGTTGAAAACCCAACCCCCAAAATCAATAAAAAAAAGATTCATACAATAAACACCATAACCAGATGGGGGTTTTTTTCTTCAGTTTTTCTATTTTGTTCTTTAATGTGAACATGAGAATAAAACAAAATGGTTTGATGGAAAAATGTAAAGATGGTAATTTTGTTTTTTTAAAATAAAATACGCGGTTTTTTTTATTTTTTTTTATTTGGCTCCACTAAAAAAGAGTGACCCATTCTATCTGAGATGTATCATTTGCAGTCCATATCTTTATGTGATTGGCACCTGACTGTTTTTGCAGGACGCAGCAGGTAACGGTGTGACTAATGCTCTTGGAGTAAACAAGCATGTCAGAGATTAAGATGCTGCAGCTTTTTTTTTTTTTTCTTCACATCACCCTTAACCTACAGCCGTTCCATTTTATGACTCACTATTCTATCCAAAAAACAAAACAAAAAAAACAACCAAACATTGCTCGTATGTGTTTGTTTGAGGCTGTTTCATCCACCATAAAGTTGGTCAAACGGATTTAAAGATTCAGTTTGCAGAAAAGAGGACAGCTTCTTGCTAAAGCCAGTCATGGCGACTTTAATAACGGTGTGTCTGCATCAGAAACATCACTCACCAGTTGGGATTTGGGAAGAGGCAAACCTTGTCAGCAAGATTCCAGCGCCCTCTATCAATGCCAGCAGAATACCACCCATAGCAGCAGAGCCAACCATTGCTACAGGCCCATCTACAGAGAAACACACACACACACGTCACAAAAATATACAGAAATGGGAAAGTTATGGGAATGCTAAATGTAATCCAGCTCTGAACGCTCAAACACTTGACTTATTCTGAAATTATTCCTAGCGTTATACTTTCCAAATAAAGCCACAGACTGCACTTGTGTAGCATCAGCTAACTGAAAAGCACACAACAAAATCAAGGAGGTTAAGAAAAACTGTTTACTAGGAGCTGTACAGATCTTCTGGATAAAAAAAAAGTCTTAATTACCTCAGGTTTCTAAAAACTGTAAGAAGTCCCTGAAGGTCACATAGTTGTAACTTTGTAACAGAATTAGATAAGATCTGTCCTCACAGAACCCAAAAGTGGAGCTCTGATCGGACAAAAGCCTTTGTAAACAGCAGTGCACAGACATCTCACAATTTAAACAATCTTAAAAAAAAGCCGCTGAGAGAGGCCAAAAAAGGAAATTCGAGAAGAAACGCAAACTGGGATGTAACTTTTACAGAGCGTATAAAATAGACGGTCTCAGTCTTGCATTACGTGATGACAGATGGGCCACATATGCTTCTAGAAAATATTTACTAAAGTTTAATAGTTTCTTAGATGTAATGACAGTTTTTTAAAATACGTTTCTGTGTGGATTTAGCCACAGTCTAAATACAGCACAGAGGACCTCCACCAGTACGTTCCTGTTCATGTGCAAACATGGAATTTCACCAAAGTAAAAACATTCTGGTGATAGCATTCAATGATTTGAATTTGTGCAAATGTTAAATAGTTACTGGAATTCTGCATCACTACATGAGCTCCGAGTTAGATCAAGGCGAAATTTCACCTGGGGGAAATATGTACTCACTTCTTGCAGCGAGAATAGCACCAGTCATGGCACCACTTGTTATTGAATTCCAGGGGTCTTCTTTCCCTCTTACTTTTACTAAACCACAGTCAATCATGGAAAAGAGGCCCCCCCACACCGCAAAGCTACCTGCAACACACACCCACAAGTAATTACCAACTAGTAATCATCAGTCATCTTTTGTGACAGTATAGCAGAAAATGTTATAAACCTGTTTATGGACATAACCTAGCAGAAAAGACTCAAACTACCAAAAATGTAAACACGCTAATGGTTAACAAGCAATGTAAACCAAGGAAGATTTGACATTTTGGTAAAGTTGACATGGTATTGTTGTTTACATGGTAAACAACCTGCTACCAGAACAGAAGAATAACTCCATTAAAGTCCCACTCCCATCATTTTTGGATATCTTGTAAAAGTATTCCCAGTGGATTTTATTATTATAATAATGCAGATTGGAGAAAAACAAATAAAATAAAAAAAGAACATGTAATCTTCTAGCACATAATTTTTGCAGAAAAGCAGGAGTTCATTAGAAATCCACCTCCCAGTTGTGATCATAACTGCTGGCAGAGTAAGTCCGCCCCCACATCCCATCATCCATCCATTTATAGGCTTTCCTGCTATCTTACAGTCCCTCACAACCCCAACCTAAAATTACAGGTGCTACAAAAATGGCGACCAATATTGGAGTTTTCCAGCCGTACAGTTTTGAGCCACATGCCTTTAACCACACAAACAAGCTTTTCCAACTGCATTTTTGTGTCTGCCTCCTGATTCACAAAGACTACGATAAAGAAATACTTAAAAATATAATGTAGAGCCTAATTTTCTTTATGTCTTCCATCTTGGAGAAAGAAGAAAAAAAAAACACACCACAAGAATGTGTTAGACACACAAAAAACACAATTTTCATCAGAGAGGGTGTTTAATGCCTCGGTTCCACTGAGCGGTACGGTCCAGTTCAGACCAGTCTGGTATTTTGAGCATTTCCATTAAAAAATGGATCCGTTAAGCCAGGCCAAACCGGACTGTTTTTGAACCCCGTTGGTTGCAGATCTGTAGAAAATGGAATGAACTGGTTGGGGCAGAGCTACTATCCTCACAAGATCAAACCAAAATGGCAAACTAGCAACTACGTTTTTGGCTTTAATCACAGCCAAAACGAACCGAAAGCCAAGCAGCTGGATGACCTGCATTGTTGTTGTCGATAGCTTAGATTTTGCTCCGTTGGCACTACGCAGGAGGCGAGACAATCACCTGACCGAACCGGACCGGACCGCTCAGTGGAAACGAGGCATAAGTGTCAGCACACGTGGATTTTTTTTTTTCTTACCTCCCAGTTGCGGGGCTCTGGTCTTAATGGCAGTCATACTACCCCTCATCCTGTGGCTCATTCCCTACAAAAACAGACCAGCACAAACAGATTTAAAAAGTGTGAAGAGTAGATAAACACTCGCTGGAAAATATTTAAAGCTTCCTCGAGCGAGTCATTGAACAAGAAGGCCAAGGCTTTCAAAAACACTAGCTCTGCCACTACAGGTGAAAGACAATCACAGCCAACCCATGTGACAGTTCAAATGTCCAAACTGAACTTACCGAGGGTGCGTTTCTGAAGCCCTTTACCGCCTGGAATATCCCTCCTCCAATAGCTCCCATGGTGAATGCTCCACCACAGTCATCCACAATCCTCCAGGGGCTAAAAAATAAAAAATGCAGACAAAGCTTAACCTCATGCTGTACTCATGGCGTGCCAGACGACGGACTGTAGAACCTAATACATTCATGAGTATTTTTAAAATAAACAGCAGGTATCTGTTGGTTAATGAGTTCCAAATATATGGAGAAAAAAATGAATGACTGCATCAAACTTGAGAGAAAAACAAGTCCACAGCTGACATAAATAATTTTGACTTTTTATTGTCATAAGCATTCAGAAGTCTTAACTGGTTAAGAACTAAATGCAACAACTTAACACTTTAATCGATTTAAATCTGTCTGTGTGTTTGGGTTGGGGAGTAAGCTCACCTAAGATTTGACGACGACTAATTCTAGGAACTTTAGACATTGTTTCATGCATGGACCAAATACCTCAACATCCAGGTCTTACCACTGAGACCACTGAGACCTTTAGAATGTGCTACAGGACAGGAGACTTCATTACACTCATGCCTATTATCCAAAATGAAACATATTGCAGACCATTCAGAAATAACGTGCTACATGTAGTTGAGAGGACAGTGCAACTGTATGTTAAATCAAAGCTCAAGACTGTCCAAATAGATACATTTTGTGGAAATAGAGCAAAATTGCATCAGGTTCCTTAGTAGTGCATATTGTCACATACTAGTTAAGTTGGACATATGAGATTTGAAACAAAGGTGTCTGAGGTGGGAAAGACAACAACTGGTCATGGATCAGCTAAATACGACAATTACACTTACAGTCACAAATGGCAGTAAGGCCTGATATAAGTAATAAGATGGGTTTTTACACAGTCCGCCTATATAGTTAACACAATTTTACGTAGATATGTTTTTTTTTTCTTTTCTTAAGTTGATAGGATGTCGAAACTAGTGTTTGGGAAATCTAAAAACCGATCACTCAGGTTGGTTCGGGTTGACAGCAGAGTTACGACACGGGTATCAAATAACAAGTTATACAATTTTCTCTATTACAAAAACAACAATGGTGGTGTTGGCTTTTAGAACTGGATACAATTCGTGTTCTATTTAGTGCAAAGTCAACTACTGTTGTCAGTAAGGTCAGTAGGGTTGGTTACATGTGGACGAGATAGCCGACAAGGTCACAAACGTGATTTCACCATGCCGGTATGTCGTTAGCATCAAGCTACCCATAGATTTCAACGGAGAAATTAGCATTTCGGCTAACACCGCTAACTAGCATGCAAGGTTAAGGAATGATCAAGTCATTACAACTGGGGAACAGAATAGGTACTCAAAGTTAAGGAACAAACATGGCTTGTTTCACCAGACAATTAAGGTGATTTAAAAAATAAATAAATAAAAACTCACCACGGCTCTCTCGCATATTCCTCCATTTTGTTCTTTCACCGTGTTCCCCTGAACGTCCTGACGTAACGTCTTCTTCTTGACGTCACATTACGTAAACCAATGGTTGAAAGTAATGACTACCGCCATCTATCGAGCACACGTGTGATTACAGTTTTCTGTGTAGATTTTCTTATGCTTTTTTGGTCATTTATTATTCCAGGGAAATAGAAGATAAAAATAAACAACTTACAGAATCTCCAGTTAACCTGTTACTCGTGGACAAACAAATGCCTCACTATTTTTAAGTAAATACTTCTTAATATAAAATAATCGTAATAATTGCTCACATAATTTATTTATTATGGCTGATCTATTAGCCAACCCCCTGTGTGGTTGATATGGTTTGTGACTGCTATAAATGAATAATTTGACAGGACACGATGCTAACATTTATAAATATGACTGCACACAGAGTTTGAATGACTGTAGAAATTAGTCACAACATCAGAAACATCACAGGTTGGATTTAAAACATGAAGAAGAAGAAGAAAAAACACTTTGCTGGAGGGAGGAGGATCATTTCTGGCAACACTCACCAACCCCAACCCTATACATCAAGTGTCCGGGTAATGAGGTTACTCTGTGAGAGCTCATGTTCTGAAATGTCAACTACTTAAACGCTTTGGAATTGTTTGCCAAAAATAAATAAATACATAAATAAATGAATAAATTTAAAAAAAATGAGCAACCTCAGAGCAACCAAAAGCTAAACTAAAATAATACACACAAGATCACACTGAAAAGTATTTGATTCTTTCAAAGATTAAAACCTTTTCAGACATTCAAGATATTTGACCAGGTTTTAAGTTGTTTTAACTTATTTTTGCTCTACACATTCTCAGAAAGAGCTAGGATCCAGAAATAAAGAAATAAGCATTAAAATTAGTCTAAATCTGTTTGCTCCATACTTTCGACAGAGAAAAAACTTGATTTAAGACTCAGAAAATCTCTAATTACAGTGTCATTTTTTGGCTCAATTTTGAAGATGTTATTTTAAAGTTCAATAAAGGTTAGACTGGCATTCAGTGTCATTGTTTTGGAAACATTTGATTTGCGTTCAAAGAATAAGAGCTACATTTTATGAGGATTTATTTTATTCTAAAATGAGTCATTTCTACTTCTTAATTGTTGTCACTGTAATCAAAATGAACCAGAATTAGGTTTATAAAAACTCAAAAATTTAAATCCATTTGCTTAGACCTAGCAAAAAATACTTATTATCGGACTGTATGAAATTGCATTTTAAGCTATTCTCTCGAAGTATGCTTATTTTTCTCTTTTTGAATGCTTGTGTGGAACAGCTTGTTTCTAGATTTTGATATCTTATAAGTATAAATGACTTGCTGGAGACAATTTTACTAATTTTTAGTGATTTTCTTCTCAAGAATAGTGCACTTTCTGTCTTTTTAGGCTACGTCTTTTTGCAGTGCATGAAACTGAATCACCGAAAAGCATCATCTGGGTTCTTTTTGCTCATTTAAATGATATTTTCACAAAACAGCTTCATTTCTTTTTTCCTCTATTTTCCTCCTGGTGATCGGGGAGCTGCAGCCGTGCAGAGAGACAGCTGGCATGAAGCCCATTATTAGAAATAGGAAAGGAATGACTTGCAGAGTGAGCTTTCATTGAGAAATGACCAAATATGGGCATTTCATGGATGTAAGGACTGAGTTTGGAGACACAACCTGGCCTGCAGCCAGTGCAGCTCCCCTCTCCTCTGTTTCAGGATGACGGCTACTTCGCATGTAGACACCAACCATTTCCAAACCACTTGTGATTTGTTGTCAGCAACAGAAAGAATGCTGCTGTGGATTCATAGAGGTCGGCCATTTGTAAAAAGTGACTGCATAACGTTCTTAATGCAGAAAGGAGGATGATGCATACTTTTAAAATCGAATCTTCTTTTCAAAAAACAGAAATAACTAACTGTAGTCATCTGGTTAAAAAAACTCAAAAATGCTTCACAAGAATGTAAGAGATTCAAGCTTCCAGCTCAATATTGTCTAAGCTGGTCTCAGGACCGGCTGGGATGCTTGAAGAAACAGAACTCCTCAATATCCAGACAGGACAGGGCAGGGTGGTATTTTGTACAAAAGATGAAGCCGTTTTTGACATGAAAACGAGCCGAATGAACGCGAACACAGGCCTTCATGCTCCTTGCAGTCACGTCAGACTCTTTTATTTTGGACAATCTGATAAACACAGGTGTGATAAGGCAGGTGTACAACCCTTCGAGTCCCTCTTTTAATGACACAGCACTATAATGAGGAGAATGGTCTTCAAATGTCCCACCCAACTTAAGACACAAAGCGGAATTAGCATCGAGATAAAAACATCAAACACTCAAGCTGAAACAGCTCTGAATCAAATATCATATCAGACACTAAAGGGCAGTAGTTTGCTGTTTAAAACGGCTTTCTGTCGTCCGTTCAGGCTGTTTGAAAGCAGTCAAAGGGATAGTTGAATTTTTTTTATAAACACTTTTCTTTTTCTTTCTGAAATTCTGACAATTGCATTGCAGAGTCAAAATAAAATGCTTCTTCACCAATAAATAAGAAATGATCAAATTAACATTATTAAAGCTAATGATTTGAACTGAAGCTTGTCACACAGTCAGGTGATTAAAGTCAATCGGTTCTATGATCAGCTTAGAATCTTTTAGTGCAAAAAAGAAAAAGCATCAGAAATGACACAGACAGCCGAACCTCGTGTTCTCTGCGACGGGTCACGCAGGACCCCCCCCCCCCCCCCCATTCTCCCAGGAGTCCTTTTTGGTCCAGTTTTTGAGGGGAGAACTCAGAAGGAGGGCGGGTCATCCGACCATCTCCTGCTCGTCCTGTCCGTCTCATTGTTCAGCTCTCCAGCCAGCTGCAGGAATGTGGAGTTTATCGACTTAAAAAAAAAAAAAAACTTCAGAGTGAGATGTCTGTTCTCCTTCAGAGTTATTGCAGCCACTTTGGCACTGGCACCTGCAGAGAAAATCACACATGGAGGGTTTGAAAAAGCAGCTTCAGCTTTCTGGAAATCAAAATTCTCCTGCCTCTGCTTACCTTCTTTAGATGCTTGATGTTGCTTCCTCGGATGGAGGCCAGCAGTTGGTCCCTTGAGCTCCTGCCTGAATGGCCTCCGTCCATCATGGGAGGTGGAGGAGGTGGGGGCCCACCCCCAGGAGGAGGTGGAGGAGGTGGTGGAGCCGGACCCCCGGCTCCTTTTCTTGGAGTTAACTTTGGTGAAGGCATGGGAGACTGGATGGGAGATGGTTTGGGAGAGGACTTCGGGGAGCTCCTCAGAGATCCTCCACCCCCGATCTTGGGCACTTCCAGCGCCCCCTTCTTCTCGCCGTTGCCCTGAGCCTGCTTCTGCTCCTGCAGGCGCCTCTGCCTCTGTCGGTCCATGTTGCGACTCAGGATGTTGGTCATGGTCATCCTGGGTCCCTGTAACTCAAAGTGGTAGCCCAGCTTGAGCAGAGTGGTGTTTTCTTTGAGGATCTTGACCATCTCCATTTCCGTCTTCCCCCCGCAGATGTGGCGCTGGTTCTGAAAGCGGAGCTCGGTCAGCGTGGAGTTGTGCTGCAGTGACTGGATGAGAGAGAGGATGCCTTTGCCAGTGAGATGGTTGGAGTCCAGGTTGATGCTGGTGATGGTCTTGTTGCGGCGCAGCATGCCAGCGATGGCGTACGCCACGTGGTCGTCTGCACGGCAGTTGGCGAGCGCAAAGATCTTGACGTGGGTGTTGTCGTGCAGAGCCTCCGTGAACTCCATGAGCGTTTTGGCCTTGATGACCTCAGAGTTGTTGACGTTGAGCTCGGTCAGGGAGGGGTCGTTGCTTCGAACCTGCTGCATCAGTTCATCGAACATGCTGGAGTCTTCGTCCTCTTCCTCCTCCTGCTTCATCTTTGGGCTGTTCTTTATCACACACTCACCAAGTGTCTCCTTCTCCTCAGCTTTTCCACCCCTGCCTCCTCCGCCGTCTGCTTTCCTCCTCATGCTGGTCTTTGGAGCTTCCTCTTCTCCATCATCTCTATGGTTACTCATAAATTCCCCATCCACACAATTCGGTTTCCCCTGCAGCTCGTCCTTCACAGATGGTTGGCGCTGGAGTTGGTTTCTGACTTCTGCATCATTTTCTTCTGCTTTTGGATTCTTCTCGTGCGGTTTGCTCTCCTGGGTCTCCCTTTCCGGTGGCTTGCTCTGCTTCTCAACCATTTTGGAGACTAGCCCCTGAGTTCTGATGCTCTCGGATCGTCTCTCTTTCTCCCTTCCAGCGTCCTTCTCGCTTTTCTCTCGAAGCTTGGAGATAATGTCCTTGGTTTTGCTGTCATCTCTTTTCCTGAGGTCATCCCTCCTGTCCTTTTCTTTGCCATCTTCCTTTTTCTCCTGCAACTTGGAGACCATGTCCTTGGTTTTGCTGCCTGTGCTCTCCCTGTTTTCTGTCCTGCTCCTTAACCTGCTGTCTTCATATTTCCCTTTTTCCTTTTCCACGTCCTCTTTCACAGAGCTCTCTCTGCTCTCCCTTCTCCTGCTTCGACTCGAGCTCACGCCAAGCTCCTCTTTGAAAGCGTCTGCACCTTTTCTGTTGTTGTTTTCTGTTTCGTTGGCGACGGCGGGCTGTCTCCTCACTCCTGCTTTGGTGTCTCCGTTCTCCTCCTGGCTGAGGCCCATTTTCCTCAGGTATTCCTGCTTCCGGCTCTCTCTTCTTAGGTCACTCTGCAGGAAGACAAAGTGGGAATTGTCACAGATGAAATGACCTTCATTAAAGCAGGATTGTTTACTTGAAAACCCCTCATCTCAAGGAAGTTTGTGTTTATCCCAGCAGTTGACAAATGTGCATTTCTTCCCTGTAAGGATTCACGGCATCAGGCTTTGAGTGGCCTGAGTGTTTGCAGACAGCAAAAGGACCAGCGATGCAGTCTTGAAAGCGCAGGAAAAGATTTGCGGCGAGTAGCTTTCTAAGTGTTTGATTTGTGCTTCTCCATCTGTTTGGGAGTGCAAGGCCGTGGCCCCAGCAGATGTATCCTTAAAAGGCAGCCGGCGTGGGAGCGATCAGCCGAGGAATTCCATTAGGCCAGGATTAAGACGACTGCTGCTCCATCCTCTGGAGTGCGTCTCTTTGAACTCACAAACTCAGTCTGAGCTGAGGGCATCTCATAGCTTTTGAGTAGATTCAAATGATCGCAGCCTGTCTTAGAATTGAAATGACCCTGTGAGTTTCTGATCAACTGTTTTTGTGTGGAGCATCCAGGAGAAAGGGATGGAAGTAAAACACCTCAGTGGGGAAAGTACACATTTAGTAACTCTGGAGGATTGCTGTGCCTTAATGTGATGCAATGTGGGAGCAGGAGGGCGTGGATGCAAACATGCATACTTTCAGAGCGATGAGGTCTTGTTCACCCACAGAAGTAGCTCGAATGGAAAGTCGGCTCTAAGCACCAGTTTTTCACTCACCTCAGACGACTTCTCCCTCTGACTGAGCTTCCCTCCGCCATCCCTGACGTCGCCGCTCGGATGCGGCTGTGCAGCCTGGCAGTCACCTTGAATGGGGATCTTCCCATCCTCCACGTTGACGTCTGGTACATTCTTCAAGTCCTTATTCAGCTCCAAAATTTCCTCAGGGGAGAGGGTGGACAGCAGATTGTCCAGGTCCGGGTCCTCGCTGACTTGACGGCCGGTTTGGGTCAGGCCCTTCACTTTTCGCCTGGACATGAGTAAGCTGGACGTGAAATTGAATCCAGAATCTGAAGGACTTTCTGGTGAAATGGATTAAGGCTTCAGATACGCAGAGGCTGAGCCGTCCTGCAGTGTCCCATCAACGCAAAGGCATCAGAGGTATCAATCCCGGAGCAAAAGGCTTTGAACTCCCAGATTTGAAGTGAGGGGTACCAGTGACGAACTGGAAGAGGCTGGTTTCATCAAAGAGCGCTGTGAGGCTGGGACATTCTTCGAAATCCTGTTAAAGTGCATGTCCATATTTAGTTCAGGGTCCGTGCTCCTTTCATGGTAATGGGAAGGGCTGAAGTTTATAAAGCAGACATCCCATTACCTAATTCATGTTTACAGAAGAGACTGCTCATAATTTATTTTATGGATCTTTTAAAAAATGTTCCCTATTCTCCTAAAAAAAATTCTTTTGTGAACCATTTTAGCTTTTTTTTTTTGGACAAAAAACCTAAAGAAACTCTTTAAAAAAGTAGTTAAAATGAGTTGGAAAACTCCTTTAGGTGGAAACAGAAAATCTATAAAAGAATAATTTCTACTGCAACATCTATTCAGGGTGGAGGAACAAAACCAGCATTAAAAGGTAAAACCAAAACATTTCCAATGCTTTGTAAGATTTAAAATGGAAAATACAAGTCACCAACATTTTAAAAACAAATAGTAATTTTTTAATGAAAAAATTGATTAACAACCAAAAAATGGATGAAAGTAAACAAAAACAACAAAAAATTTGTTTAAAGTTGTGACTATTTTTTTTTTTAGAAACTGTTACAGACTGCTTTGAAAACTTGTTTTACTCTGGCGAAAAGTTTTTTATTTTATTTTTTTTAGATTAGGCTCTAAAATCATTTCTAGTTTTTATACTTTTTCTACTCTAAAAAGCTGAGTACGTTTAAAATATGCAAATATGGAGGAATAAATATTTCATGACTGCAGCGGCTGCATTTATTATCATTTGCATCAATTTTCTACTTAAAAACAAAATCTGTGCTGTTGAGAATGTTGCTTCCAAATTTAGCAGTTTACCAAACAATCCTAATAAAATGCTAACTTTTAATTAATCTATTAAGATAATGCGATTTGCGTTGTCTCACATACGTTTTTCTGAGGATCAGACTTTAAATAAATGGATTCTAAAGAATGAAGTCCAGTTTTCACATTGCCATCCATCACCTACGGTGGCCGAGGGGTGCAAGACATGTTTACATTTAAGATACAACAGCAAATCCCAGTACAAATGAACAAAAACTGAAACACAACAGTAAACGTGTCTAGCACCTCTTAACCACCGTAATAACCTGCTTTAGCTTTTTAAATACCAACTTCCTCCTTTTATAAAGATTTTGTTGTTGAACGTTTTCCATTTATCTCTTTTACTGACACCAACAGACCAAAAGCATTGACATTAAAATGTTTTCATTCCACACATAACACCGAGTTCATTCATTTGATGTATATTAAAACCACTTATGTAACTGAAACAAATCAGTTGTTTAAGAATAGCATTATATTAACAGATTATTGAAAGATAAAAATGATTAAACTACAAAGAAAAGATATCCTGCTCAGCTCTTTAGTTTAATATTACATTAAACATTTAAAATTAGAAAAATATCAAAACTAATCTGGTAATATTTAGATTCTAATATCTAATAATATTACATTTCGAATCATATTTAATATCTAGGATTTTTTTAACAGCAAATTTCAAATATATACTATTTTAATTAAAATATATACTATTTAAATGTTTTTTTAAATATATTTTTCCTGTCTGTATTTTCTGTGGCCAGAAACGGCTCCATCGCTCTAACAGGCTCTTCACAGCGACATCTAGTGGTCAAAGTTATAGTTACAGCCTGTTCCAACCTAAAGGCGGAGATCTGCAAAGCCTCACATAAAAAACACATTTTTCATTTTTTTGTGGCCATTCATCATAAAACGCAGCTTTTGAATTATGCTAGTAAATTAGTGATAGCTGTGCTTTATTTGGTGTATATGACAATTTATTTATTTATTTTTTACTTTTGATATCAGCACAGAAGTTCCTTTTAAAATAAAATTCACCTCGCGTCAATAAGATCCTCCTTCTGCAGCAGATTTACTTGAGATTTAAAATGCAAGAAAGTCCAGTCAAACATGTTTTTTATTCTTCATTAAACTTTGATGTGCCTTCATCCATTTTTCCCCTTTAACTGTGGAATATAAATATGACAATGTTGGCTCAGTCTTTTTTTAACCTATACATTTATGTTAATGCAATCATATACTGTCAGTCTTTGCCTCTAAACAGCAACTTAACAGCAGCAGTAGATAATAATAATATGAGCTTTAATCTTATTCTAATAATCCACTGACAATAAATTCAACTTTTTACTGTCTTATTGTTCATTTATCTGACATGTTAAAAATCTACACACAAATCTTAATGACCTAAAACGAATAAACCTAAACTACAAAGTCATTTTTCACATCTGTAGCAGTTTTTCTCAAAACCAAAGAGCCATGATAAAGGGCCCCAAATTGCATGTTTACTTGCTAGAAACAAAAAAATAAATAAATAAATGAAGAGCACACAGAAGTTGTATTTTACATCCAAAAATTAGACTTTATGTTAATACAAATATTCCACCCCCTTCGCCCACCATATATTAAAATGTCATATCATCCATATGACAACAGACACATGCAGACAAACGTTCCTCTAGATTTCCCTAAACCTTCTATAAAAGGTGGTTTAAGCAAACGTCGGTGAGCAAATCTACATCATGATGTGTTATTCTTGTGCATACATGTCTAAACAGTCCTCCTTTGACCCAATAAGAACGTCACGTTTCATCAAACTCATGCAAGGCTTTGCTGCAACACAAGCTGGAGCGGCAGGTTTCTCAGCCAGCACTCTCCCCCGATCACATGGATCATTGAAACCTGACAAAACCTACGATTACGGGTCAGAACGTTTGGAAACCAAAGCCTTTTACTAGGTTTTAGGCTAAAAGAAGGAAATCCATGTAGGTGCTTTTTTTTAGGAACTCAAAGAGGATGGGCTAAATGATGGTAATGGAGAGAAACATACTACTTTCTTTTTCAAATGCTCTGCTTCACTATTGCAGGACGGGGGGGGGGGGGGGGGGGGGGGGGGGGGGGGTGTTCTAAACAGCAAAGAAAAGTGTCAAAGTGTTTGCATAGGGAGCTGGATTTAGCTTTCCATGACTTTGTTGGAGTAAAGACTGCAGACCTGTACAAAGACCAAAACTGTCTATTTTAATGAGACAATTTCATTTGACAGATAAATGAAGGATTAAGACACATTTATAGTCAATTATTTCCCATGATAGAGGTTCTAGTGGCTTCTTTTCAGATTTCTAAAACTGTGAAAGAACAATTGAAGGGAATCAAAGTTCCTGGAGTTAAAATAGGAAACTTCTGCACTAAAATCTTACCCATCTGCTTCATTTAAATATCATTGTGGGGTACATGTTACCATTCAACTGTTGTGCATTAAATGATTTGTAAACACCTATGTTTGTATTGCATTTGTATCTAAAACTAATTCCATCTCAGCGATTCTTCAACCAAACACTCAGACAAGCAGTCAGTGAAGTGGAAAAGCGACGGGAATGGATTTCTGAGAAACAATCCTGGGAAGAGTCCAACTGTGCTGATTTTAGGATTTGTAGCTTAGTCAAGACGGTGAGAAATCCTTCACTGTAAGAATAAATAAATACTCAGTAGGAGGACGTCAAAACATGTTACAGAACAAGACAGTTTTTAAAAACAACTTGTTACAGCATCATCAACGGAAGAAAGGATTTACAAAAAATTCAAAAAGTTAATCTCTTTTTTTCTTAAATAGTTATTGTAAGAAGAGACGTTTTCTTTTCATTCTTCAGAAAGTCCAACAACTCCTCCTTTGACCTCGGTGAGCGACGAGAGACGAGCCTAAAGCGGCACACGGCCAACACGAAAGCTGGATTCTAGTGTTGAGACTCAGAGAAAGCAGAAGACAACAGGCTGGAAGAGGCTGAAGGTGAGAAGGAAGCCAGCACGAGTTCAGTGAGTGAAGCCGTCTGTCATTAGAGCTTTTCACCTGAACAACTTCAAAATACTGGGGAAAAAAATCTAAACAGACTTTAATTTGGCCCGAAAATGTGAACCAACATAACCATAAATGGTCATATAAAGTAAATTTGTTAGAAGGGGAGGTGACAAAAACACTTTGGGTGTTTTTGTCACCCATCAGTGTTGGGTTTGTTTTTTAAGGGTAACAGAAATTGTTTCTTCTACCTTTAAACCCCTTCCTAATTACTATTTAACTGTTGCTTCTGTCTATTCCATTTAGATTTGAATTATGACCTTTATTGTTCTGCGTTTTTTTCTTTTGCTTTATTCAGATCTTTAAGTTTTCTAGAGTTGTGCGCTTTTATTTTGAAACATTGTGGTTATACAAAGCCTCAAAAACAATCATGCAGTTATTTAGATCAAGAGATTCAGTTGAATTTGAATTCTTGGTGCTCTACTCTCTACATACTGAAACCAAGCGGAGTAATCATTTATTCTGGAAGGGGAAATGCTTTCAGTTTGGTCGTATTATATTGATTCCTCCATAAATTGTATAGAATCAGTGGCTTCATAGCTCAGAAAAATGTCTCAACTTAATGGGTTGGCCATAGAAAACCATGTAAATATGGATCTGAAATGACCTGGAATGTCGCCACTAGTTCTAAAAAATTCTTTGAAATTAAATAGGAGTCCAGAAGAAATGCTCTTTACTTCAAATAAATATATATATATATATATATATATTGACCGGTTGTCTTTTTACATGGCAGCCTGTCACTGAGATGAGCGAGTCAAAAGTATTATGATCAAGATGCAAATCCTCCTTAAAAGATGATGTCGCGCCTGCTGAAAACACGTCAGAGCGGCAGGAGAGAGTCTGGTCTACAGCGATCACGAGGGAAAGTCGGACAAAACATCCAGAAAACGAAACAAAACAACAGAACAAACCTTAAAGTGCTTTCTGTTCTCCTCTGCAGGAAAACGTTTGCTAGTCGAGCTGTAGCTTTTATTAGAGTGTTAGACTGTGCGTGAAGGAGCCCGGCTGCCGTTGGAATTTTTTTTTTCATTTTTTGGAACAGTCTTTTGCTTCAGACAAGCCGTTACTCCGACGCTGTCCGACTCTGGAGGAGCCCATCAGTGGCCGGGATACTGAGGTGGAGAGTAAGGGGGTGGAGCTGGGGGAAGAAAACAGCAAGGCAGAAGAAGGGTCAACATAGTAAAAACATGTGCAGCAACTCCCAAATCAAAGTTTCTTATTTCTAATTTATAATCAGCAACGACGTTTAGCAGATTGGATCAGTCAGATTCAATGTCAAATCAAACAGATAAAGAGCCACTCCCATGGAAACGGTGTTTCTAGCATCTTCTTGTGCCATTTTTCAGACGATAATATCAAGAGAACATTTAGCTTCAAATTGTATTTCTGAACATTTCTTTATTCAAATCACAGTGAATCAGGTGCAGCTGAAAGAAAAGCCATTTGAAAAAGCTTGTAGGTGTGACGAAGGCGCTACAATCAGCAGAGGCTCCAAGCTCTCCGCTCCATTCTGATGCATCCGCTTAGACCAATGCTTCTCAAATAGTGGGGCGCGCCCTGATGCCAGGGGTAGTGGCGGTTTTAGGCACAGGCAATACGGGCAATTGTCCGGTGCGCAAATTTAACGTGGGGGCGGCGAATGACAGCGGCTCCGTGCTTGGAAAAAAATCTGCGCCTCTATTTGGTTCCTGTTGTCTGTTACAGCCTGAAACAGTGAATGCCCGAGAACGAAGGGGGAGGGGTAGTGTGGGCTCTGGTTGCCAGGTGACACGGGGCACGCAGAGGAGCGCTGCCTGTTGCCCGACACCAGGATCATGGTGCCTTTAGGTTCCTCAGCTCATGCTAATGATGTCATTTATTTATTAACTATTGTAGACATTTTGATGATGTGTCTTTATTTCCTATAAATGTATTCTTTGAGATCATAAATAAACAATCCATCATTTAGAAAAATAATCAGAACAATGTTTTTTATCTATTTCTTCAGACTAAAAATGTTAAATCTATTGGTGCTGCTGTGTTCATGTTTCAGATCAATTTACATGTAATATTATTTATTGATTGAATTATTTTTCTCAGCATCAAATGGTTCAGTTGGTCAAAATGTTTCTAGTTTAAATAAGGAATGACAGATTTTTTTATTTCAGGCACTTTGAGCTTCTTTTCTGTTTTAGACTAGAACAGGGTTTCTGTGGCAAAATAAAGTTAATGTGATCTGAAATTTGAAAGTGGATTCATTTCGTTTTTTTCTTTTGTTAATGTTAAAAGAGAAAATTTTAGGTATACTTACACAATTTTTATAGATATTTATATAATAGATTGTCACTTTGCGAGTGTGTGGGGGTGGGGGGGGCACGAAACATTTTCTTTTTTCCAAGGGGGGGCCTGGCAAAAAATAACTGAGAAGCACTGGCTTAGACAGATAGATCCATGTTCGTCTCTGCTTTGCTCCTCTGAGCTGAACGTCTGAATGAAAACTGTACGTCTGGATCGCTCCAGTATTGATCACCATTGTTGCTGCAACAGTAATGTTTGGTTGGGGGTGTGAGGGGCTGGAAGCTAGTGTAAACAGATGGGTGATGGGAAGGGGGGGCGAGCTTGATCAATGTCAACAGTCCTGCCCACAACTCAGAGGTGAATTTCTAATAAACTCCTGCTGCTCTGAAGAAACCATTAGCTAAAAAATGACAGATTTTTTTTTTACATTTTGGCTAAAATCTGCAAAATTATAACTAAAAGACCACTGGGAACGCTTTGAAAATAGATCAGAGGTGATCGGAGTGGGACTTTAATCCTGCAGGACAATCCCATTTTCATAGTCAACACTTCCTGGAACTTTTAAAGTAATATGATTAAAGTAGGAGTGAACAAAGCCACTAAACTCAGCTTCATCCGTCACAGGAATCACAGTCCGCGCAGATTTCATCGCTACTCTACGAACACTAGTTGCTCAAAGTTCTGCTGCTTTTACCCTGACTGTAGGTGGGGTCCAGCGGTTGGGTGGGGTATAGCCCTGGCTGCATCACAGGGTACTGTGGGGGCATTCCTGGATACTGGGGTGCCATGGGATAACCCATGTGTGGATACTCCGACGGTCCCAGCGGCTTTCCATAAGCGTCATACATGTGCTCCACGGGATAGCTGGCCATGGGGATCTGCTGTGCTGCTGCTGCTGGCCAAAAAAAGTGACCATCAGAATACAGAATCCTCCTCTAATAGTAACTACTACTACCCCCCCCCCCCCCCCCCCCCCCCCCCGCAGGAGCTGAAGTCTTACCATCATAGGGCGTCCTGCCCCTCTGCTGCCTCCTCTGGTAGAGATAACAGCAGGAACACATGAAGCAGCAGACCATCGCCGCAATGACGGCCACGAAGAGGAGGACGGAGGAGGCAATGCCGGCCAACGTGGTGGGGCTGAGCAGTCACAACGAGAAGAGTTACACAAATCTGTACTTCACACTTTGAAAAAGTGGCTGAAAACTGCCTCAGTGTTATGACAGATGAACCCATGTGGGTGTGCAGACATCCTTTCTGTTTGTTAGTCAATATGTGAGAACATTTGGTTTTAAATCATATATTACATGAAATTTTTCCACCTTTATCCACCTTTGTCATGGTAGGGAGAACATGTCAAAGTAAGGGTGGGGTCATCCAAGATAGCACAAGGGTTAGGAGAATTCAACTGTCTCGTATTTACCGTAGTATTTTCACAGCATCTCTAAGTATGAATGATCATGACGATCTGATGTTAAATGAAAAAAAACAAAAAAAACAACTAGGTCTGCACTATTAATCGCAAATTTATCGTTGTGATTTCAAGATGTGCAATATCCATATCGCAAAATTCAGCAAAAATCGCAAATAATGGTAAACCTTAAATGAGCTAAAAAAAAATCTAAAGGCAATTTGAACTATTGAATGAATTGAATAAATCCCTTTATGCATTTGACCAATCAGATGGAGCCCTTCACGTTGTTGACCAATCAGGATGGAGCTTTATGTTAGAAGAGGGTCATTTGGAGAATAATTCAAGGTATTTTGACTCTTACTTAAATTAAACTTTTGCAGTGAAATGGAAATGTTTGTCGTTTTTCTTATTTGTTCATTTATTGTAAGTTATATGGTCATCAAAGTATCAATCGCTAATATCGCGAGTTTTCCTCATATCTTGCAGCCCTAAAAAACAACGGTGCTGCAGCGTCTGCTCCTACCTGAACTGAAAGAGCATGCAGCGTTTCTGCTCCCTCTCTGTGATCATTTTTAAGGGGTCCAGGCAGCAGTAGCGCCGCTGACAGTTGCCACAGCAGAAGGTGATGAGAGGGCAGTCGAAGCCGTTGTGCCAGGTGCCGTTTTTGTCCACGTACCACAGACAATCCTCGTTCCCGCCCACTGCAGAACAAGAGCAAAACTGTCTCCACAACGGCCACGAGAAAATGTGGAAGGTGTTCAGGACAAGTCAAAAAGAGCCATTCTGGAACTAAATCCTTTTTGCTCGTGTGAGATTTGAACTTTAGACGTTAACCTTTAAGACAAGAGCAGACACTAGTAACAAAATGAGACGCCTGCATGGAGAACTTGATGGACCATCACGGTCCCTCTGAAAACAAGACAAAGACCAATATATTTGATATACAATAAAATTGGATAACATATTGATCTATTTTTCAACCGTCAAATCAAAACTAACATATATATTTGAAACGAAAACCCCCTTTTACATAACTGGGTATATTAAAGTCCTACTCGGATCATCTTTTGATCTATTCTAACAGCATTCCTAGGTCTTTTGATGACGGTTCTGCTGTTTTTAGCTTCAATTAAAAACATGCCATTTTCTAGGACATCGTTTCTGAATTTTTAAGAAATGTGCCCCCCCCCCCCCGAGTTGTCGGTTCTGTTGGCGTGGATCAAGCCCATCCCCTCTTCCCATCATACATATGCTAACGTGATTCCCTGCTAGCTTACAGCCCCTCACAATCCCAACCCAACATTACCGCTGCAACAAAAATGTTGAGCAATATCAGAGCAATCCAGCCGCACAGTTTAGAGTCAGATTCCAGCTCAGACGAGGGAAACAAAGACGTTCATGGATCCATTTGTCTACAAGTGGATGCATCAGAATGGAGCAAAACGGAGAGCTTGTGGCTTGGCGTAGTAGCTTCTATGTCACACATACGCTTTTCATCTGCTCACGATTTACCACGATTTAAATTAAGAAATACTCTGAAATGCAATTTTAAGCTTAATTTTGTTTATCCTCCACCATAAGAAAAAGGTTACAAGAACATGTTAAAAACACCAAAAACAGCATTTTCATCGGAGTGGGTCTTTAATTAAACAAAGATCAAACTTTAGAATACAATTGTGATTTTTTTTTGCATTGAAAACTCACCAACACTAAATTTTGCCGAAAAAAATTACTTAAAATGATGATCGATTTGAGGATTTGATGAATCAAATTAATAGATATGCTCCAGGTTTGGTTCAATCGCTATCCATATCCCTGATAATCGACTAAAAATGTATTCCATAAAGTAGCTTTCCTATCATCGTTACAATTAAAAAACATGTTTAGCTGCATATTTTCAACTCAAACATTTAACTGTCTGGTCCTGGTGGGAAAAACAGTTCAGATACTGTCGTTTCTGGAGGGAAAAACATACAGAAAGCCTTTCATTAGGTTCAAAAGACCACACACAAACACACACACACACACACACACGACTGTTTTCTGCAACCCACACATTATGGTGACATTTAATTACAACATGGGCTCAACAGTCTGAGCTCAGCCTGTCTAACCAAACCTGGAACTGATAAATACTAAAAATTATGATTTTAAAAAAAAATCATTCCTGAAAAGGATTTATGCTCATATCAATCATTGTGCAGAAACAATCGACATAGA
This sequence comes from Oryzias curvinotus, assembly GCA_023969325.1. NCBI lineage: Eukaryota > Metazoa > Chordata > Actinopteri > Beloniformes > Adrianichthyidae > Oryzias > Oryzias curvinotus. The sequence goes on along the minus strand of CM043710.1, from coordinate 14,214,004 downwards.
ACTTGCTAGAAAATAATGTTTTCTTGAACTCGCATGACTTAAGCTTACACACAGAAATGTTGAGCCTATATTAGATGACCATAAGCACCAACATTCACCACAGGGTTGTTTAATGTATCTAAAGTTTAAAGAGAAACTAAGATGTCAAACTTGTTATTCAGAGCAAAGAGAGAAAAATATGAACATTTCTTAAAATTTGTTTTTATTACAAAAGCTTAGCATATACATTTTATATGCTATATTTTTTTTTGGAAAAAAACAACAACAAACAAGACAGTTTCACAGATTGTCAACTCCAGCATAATTTTAAATAAATAAGGTAATTCATATAAAATAACATATGATAATATCCTTAAAAAATAAAATGCTATAGTTTTTGAAGAAAATCATATAATATTCGGATATGTATGTAGTCATTAGCGAATGTACCGTTAATCACAAATAGACGTTAATGGCCGGTCTAAAATGAACAACTATAGCAGAATATGGATAAACCGAGGCTAAACCCGTGCCTATTATTTCACAAAGCAAGCTAAGCCAAGCTAACGGCGGAGAAGCCCCACCGTCTAAATGTTAACAGTAGCGGCGGCGCGGCCTGGATCTATTCTAGAGGAGCTATAATCTTACTTACCCGGCGTTGCGCAGAGGACGATAGGCGAACAGCGCCAAAGTCAGCCAAATAATGGGCATGTTTCCTCCTGAAAAAGCGACTTCCATCCTAAATCTGAAAGAGTCGTGTTCTGTTCCACTTAACTGTTGAAATGAGAGCGCTTTTTGCACGAAACCGCGCAACAGTCGAGGCTAACACTCGTCCCCGCGCATCCTCTGTTTGGTTGGTGAAACGAGAGAGGTGGGGCGCGCGAGCTGCCAGAGCTCGTGCGCTACTGAACCCCCTCCCTTCGCTGAAATGACACATTCGCGACGGTGCTGCCTTCAGGTACCGCTTTAAATGTACGGAAAATCAACTGTATTAATTTAAAGAAAAAAGTCAAACCACATAGACATCGTAAAATGAACTTATTTAATGTCTTTGACGACGATGGTGCCAAGTGTCTCAGAATAGGCTTAACTGGAGTCAAAATACTGATAAAGTTTGCGTTTACATCTACAGCTGAAATAAGTTTTATTCTCCATGCAGTCGTAACAAACAAATGAGTGGTTAAAAACAACAAAATGTTTGTGAAGCATTTGTGTATTATTAACACATCTTACTCTTCTGCCCTCACAGACAAGTTCTGCCCAATCGAGTGTGGTTTCGGGTTAACCCTAACTTTCACGTTAAATGTGTACAACTCAAAAAATGAAAAAGTAAAAATCCTCAACAAAACTTCAAATGAATACTGTATTTTCTATCAAATATTAATGTCAAATAAAAAAGGTTCAAACGCACAGAGCCGTCCAATAATCTCTTAACCGATGAGTTTAGAGATTTTTGTAGAAGCCCGGTTAGGGGAGAAAGCTGACTGCCAGTTCTATACATTTAGCAACTAAAAATAAAGTTTTAGGACCACATACATACCCCAATATCCTACAATACTGAGCTACGTCAAGACATAAAACAGATTACAGTGAAATTCAAGCATTAAAAGGATCCGAGTCTCTGACTAAGCATTAAACTCAATTACTTGTCATTTTTTCCTGTAAGTCGTGTAAATGTCTTGTGTGCTTCGTATTCAGTGGGAATCCAGTCAAATAAGTGATGATCACTACTTTGATTGAAAATAGCAGAGTTTGTGTATATTTTCATTTATTAAAGATGCTGTATTTTGACTTTGTGGACACAAGAAAAAAAAAACAATCTAGAAATCCATCTGTTTTCCTTTTGGGACCTTTATTTAGAAAATGGTTGATTCCAAATAATAGCGGGGTATAGGAACATGGTAAAGCTATGAATTACCATGGTAACTGTGCACATTCCTACCCACTTCACGGACGACCGCTGGTTTGTCGAGCATTTCTTGTCAGAACCAGTGTTGTCTCTTTGATATAAGGCCGCAGATGATTCTTTTGCTCTCAAACTGTTCATCTCGTTTGCTGGCATTCAAGATTAAAGTCTCTTGGTTCAGATTTTGATGTTCCGTTTCGCATAGTTTGTACAGAAACACACAAAAGACAAGCAAAATACAAACAAGACACGATAAAACCGTCCCTTTTCATCTTAGTAGTTCCCCTGCCTTCTTCTGGTGAGGTTTTTTATCCTTTCATCCAGTTTGAATCGGCTCTGAAACGGAGACCTCTGATCGTCTTCAGGTGCCGTCTGTAAAAACAGCCTTTCTCCCTGTGGAACCTCCCGTCTGGCAAACTAAATAACAAGGAATTCATGAGTAAGTGTTTTTTCCCCCCACTGTTTTTCCCCTGTCAGCGCTCTTCTTCTGTCTTTTTGTCATTTTGTAGATCCATCAAGAGCATAAAGTGATGGTAGTGGAGGAACATTTTATGATGCAGGATGAAGGTTGAGTTGGGAGCGGCGGGCGGCGGGCTAGAGGCCTATAGACTGCAGGGTCTGTCTCTCTGCGTGGTTGAGGTGGCTTGAGAACATGCTGTAACATGGCTGCTGGGCAAACTGTGTCAGGAAGTCTGTCAGGTAAGCCTGAGAGGGACAAAGAGAGGCCAAAGTCAAAATGAGGTTAGAATTCAGAAGCTGGAAATGAAAAATGAAGAGATGCAGTCAATGAGACAAAACTACCAGCTCCAGCAGCTCTTTTAGAATCCACCAAGTTACCGAATAATCTCTCTGATGGTTTTTTGTTTTGTTCGGAGCATAAACTAATCCATTAATGTGTTCTATACCATTTCAAAAAATCTCAGATAAACTAAAACCAGGCAAATATACTATGAGACATTGACTGATCAAATCAAAAGTTCAGGGCATTTACCTGTAGATCAACCTGATATATGGGGTCTTTTAACGCATCTGGGTCATCTTCCTCATCGTCTTCATAATAGTCATCATCTGTGCAATAAAAAATAAACAAGATAATAAAGAGTGTTCTTACATACAGGGGAAGATAAGCTATCTTCACACCGCCCTCTGTAAAGCACCTTCAAGAGGCCACCTTCAAAGAAAAGTCTAAATGTAAAGTGTAAATGCATTTTGATCTTCCGTGTTCAAAACTCTTGTATTTATGCATAGGGCTGGGCGATATGGCCTAAAAATGAAATCTCAGATTTTATTTTTTTTAATTCGATTTCCGATTTTTTCCCGATTTTTTTTTCTTCCCCCCGCCCTACTTAAGGAAAGCAATAAGTACAAACGGCAGACAACTTTTTTTGCTGCAGTTTTTTTGCTTTTATTTAATCAAACGCAAGACAAATGTAACCGCCATTTCTGGGATGATTTATAAATAAATGAACACACTCTTGGAATAAAGTTAAGTATAAGATTTTTCTTCTTCTCACTCCCTTTTTTTCCTTTTTTTTCTTGTCTTGTGTTACATAATTTTTGTCTTATTTTGTTATTCTACACTTGTTTTCACTTGTCCAAAATAAAAAGGTTACTTACTTACTTAAAATCCCGGCTGTGTTTTAAGATTTTAAACGAATTAATAATTTAACAAAACCCTCCATGGAGAAGATGATGAAGCTGCAGCTGCGCGGTCACTAGCGCTATGGAAGAAAAATGCACCATGACACAAAAACTCGATTTAGTTATTTTTTAAATCGCCTGGAACAAAAAATTCGAATTTATTCAATCGATTTATCGCCCAGGCCTATTTATGCATACCTTTTCATTCACAAAAGTGCCAACTGTTTTAAAATCAATTATAGAGGACAATGTGATAATCGCGGTTTGAATCCAGGCAGGATTCTATGACATCAAGTCTTTCAGCTGTGAAAGAAAGATGTGCATTTAGCACCAAGCCTCTTCCGGCTGGTGGCGGACACGTGCTGGTAGACAGTAAAAAAAGAAAAAGAAGCCCCTCCCTGGCTGTCCAGTGTGACCACTATGGGCCTCAAGAATGCACTTTTAGCGTGTTCTTGAATGTGCATCACATGCCTGGTGTGTCTGTAGCTTTAGACTCTATGGCGGAGTGACTGTACCATATCTGTTAGATGCAATAAGATCAGACAGCAGCTGACCAGCCAGTCCTTCATCCTCGTCATCATCCTCACCCTCTTCGTCGTCTTGTTCTTCCCACATACCACTGGAATCTGAAATAAACAGTTAGCAGCTTATTCAATTATCAGTCATTTCTGATAGAAAAAGTCAAATCCTTGGGTCAGGGCAGCCAAAGTCCAAACTTTTCTTCCTAACCTTGACTCCAGTCTGTTGCATTGAACCGGCTGGCGTTTGCCTCCACCACAGTTGACAGCTCATTGATGATCAGTTTAAAGATCTTTACAAGCAAAGGAATGTTGGTCCAGCGCTCTGGGTCTATTCAAAACAAACACTTGGTGAGGACAGTAAAAACACACAAGAGTTTGAAACCCTAAATTCCTTGTAAATGTAGACGTTCAAATGCTGCAAACACAATCTAAAGTTGAGACTAGGGATGTCGCCCTCAGCTTTTTTTCGGCCCCGATCTGATCATTTGATGATGATTGAGTAGCGATGCGATACTTTTGCAACACATTCCAAAAAGTTAAACATTTGATAAACTGATCCAGGTTGTGCCCCTTTTATCATTTCACATGATCGGGGCTGATTTCCGACCACATGGTCAGATTGGCACATCCCCAGTGGTGACTAGTATTAAAGTTCTCCTATGTCAGCAGAGCTAAGCTCAACATTGTGGATTCATGTGAACAGTTAAGTACAGCCTCAAAAAGAAATAATTTCATCCATGATTACAATATAGCCTGATAAAAAGACCACATTTTCCTCCAATATGCCTTTACATGCACCCGATGGATATCAGATGGAGAAGCGGGAATCATCCCTCCAGGGAAAGTGTCTGCTCTGCTCTCAGCTCCAGTTGCGACTCTACTCTACTGCGCAATGCGCCAGTTGACGTGTGGTTTGGATGCAGCTGCTCAGCCACAGAAAATCATTTCATGAAGCTTTCTTCACGCTGTTCTTCAGCAGCTCTGAATGGCCATAAAATGCTTTGATCAACAACGTTAGCCTTCCTTGTTAGCCTACTCTAGCACTTTGCACCTCAGGATCCACTGACCCCACTCTGTCAGTGTGTGAGACTAACCGCTTCATGGCAGAGTGGCTGATGGTTCCAACAGCATCCACAATGTTATCACACAGTTAGCTGTGGAATACTTGGAAGACTCTTGACAATTCTCAGCTGGATTTGTGGTCTCATTCAGGTAACTTTTTCAGATCAGAAGTTCTCTAGATCAGTGGTCCCCAACCCCTGGGCCGCGGCCCGGTACCAGTCCGTGGGTCATTTGGCACCGGGCCGCACAGAAAGCATAAATAACTTACATTACTTCAGTTTTATCTATTTTGGAATCTGAAAGATGTTTTATTTTGAAAAATTGTCCGATTCTCTGTTACATCTGTCTGTGTCACTTTTGACGCAGGCCAAGGCGCTCGTCTCGGTCACGTGATAGGATACCGCTAAAATAAAACCCAGGAGCGAGCAAAATGAGTCAAAAACAAACGTCTTCAGAAAGAGATACATTTAATAGACAGTACTTCTTTTTTGCACCATGAGTGTGGGAAGGGGAGAGGATGATGAGACCTGTGCGATGTGATGCCTTGTCACGTCTCTATTCCTCCTTCATCCTAGCGTTGCTATGATAATCATCGGCCACATCATAAATACCGATCCGTGAGAACTTTTTTTGGTCGTACCGGTCCGTGGTTGGGGACCACTCCTCTAGATCAACCTTTAGAGTCCAGTGGCTCATGGGATACCATGTCCTGGATGACTGACAAATGACAGATAAATCCTGAACTAAATTACTTAAATGGGTGAGTACATACTTCTGTAAACGTAGTGCATGTGGTTCAGTTATAGGGATGGGTATCGTTAAGGTTTTAACGGTACTACTACTCTTATCGATACTTTTTGAGGACGAAAAATAAATAAATAAATAAATAACAAATTAAGAACATAAAGTGTTTTATTTCCTCATTTTGCAACAACACTGTTTTTTTTTAACAAAACATTTTATTTTATACATGAGAATGTTCCAGACAGGATATTTACTTAATTATTTAATCTAATTATTTTTATTTTTTATGAGAGTGATGATTCCTTTTATCTTTTGTCCATTTTCCATAACTTGAATAGACTTTTCTGTCTGTCAAACACCAGAGTTAAGATGAATGAGATGATGGAAACAAATTCACTTTGATGCAGACTCCTTTCTATTTATTTATTTTTCTTTAAATACAGTAAACCCAATAAATTATATGAATTTTACGGATGACAACTATCATTAGTTATTAATTATTATTAAGTATTAGGAAGCAGCTGATAGTTTGTCGCGGGACTAGAATCATAAGCGGTGAATTTAAGCCCCGCCTCTCTACCTGTTTGTTGTTCGTTTGCTCCGCGTGCAAACACCCACCACACCCCCCACCCCCGCTGTCGCTGCCCCAGCGTGTTCTACACAAACAGCGCAACATACGGTCATCGTACAGCAGCAAGGTGACAGGATGGTAGGGGCTCCTTGACGCAAACTTAATTAATTTTACGCAGAAACGGGTGTTCTTAGTCTAGGGCGCTCACGTGTCCCGTATGAGATCGCGACTGACTGTGTGTGCGCTGCCTTGACTTGTGTGTGTGCGCGCGCGGCGCGTGCTGTCTGAACAACAGCCCCGCCCCCCGTGCACACAAATAGACAGACAGAGCTCTCCGCTTCAACGAGAATACCGAAATTATTATCATCATTAATAAACGGGAAATTGACTGACTTGGTGAGTTAAATATGGCAGATAACGTTTTTGGGACACAAAATAAAGAAAAAGTAACTTCTCCAGTACCGATAGCAGAACCGTTCAGGTCAGAACTTAACGATACTGCGGTCTTGAAGAATGTGGCCCCGGGGCTGGTTCAGTACCGGGGCACGGTACCCAACCCTATTCAGTTAGGAATGGTTCTAATCTATGGTCAGATTCTGCACTTTCCTTTTGAAAGTCTAAATTACATTTAGTATGATTTGGAAAACTCAGCATCTTACTCTTGGCAGATTTGGAGCGCGTGCGGATGCCGTCATCAGGGTTGTAGATCTCTTCTCCCTTCACCACCATGTCTTGGAGCCGCTTGTCATCAGTATTAAGGCCGTGTTGCAGCAGCTTGCACAGAGCTACACAGCTGGGAGGGATTAGAAAAAGCAGACATCAACATTTGGAGGCGCCTCTGTCCTTTAAACCGCTCATGGTTCTGTCTGAACGACAAATATTTCTGGTGGTTGGTAACACGAGGAGAAGGGAGGACAAAGTGGAAAGAAAAATGGGCTGACCTGACTTTGCCCTCATACTGTCCGTAGAAAAGATGCTGCCGGCTCATCCACTCCGTCATGACAAACTCCAGGGCAGGTTTTCCTGTAGGCCCCGGCAGACTGCATAAAAACTCTAGCAGAGGTTCCAGCTGAGAGTGAACCAGATGGGCAAAGACCATGATTAGAGACTGCAGAGAGGGATGAGAAAGAAGATCCAGGGAGGCAATTTAGACGGAGGAGAAAACTAACATTTTGACTGCAGCCCACCTGCTTCAATCTGTACCTGCATGACGGTCGGAGTCTCAGCTTGTTGCATTTTACTCAGGACGGCTCTGAGGATCTGATCCAGCTGGTCCCCCAGCTCTGTCCCAGCCTGTGAGATGAGCGTAGACACCAACCGTCCTACGAAGGCAGCCGTGAACTCGGAGGCGCGGGGGTCCAGCAGCTGGTTGATCACCTGCATGACGTACCAGAGGCCGCTGTTTCCCTGCTCGTCCCTCCACTGGGCTATCTGCTCCAGGCTAACAGACACGTACGCCCGCAGGCACTCTCCTCCATTCTGGAAGAAACAAGATGCTCTACTTCAAAGGATTTTCAATATCAATCCAAGAAAGTATCACATCAACCCTCAGTAGTCTCTGAACTTGCCGGTGAGTTTGCCGATCCCATCGCCTGTTTACAATGACGTAGGAATGACACCAACAACCCCCCCTTTAGTAAGGTTTTCCTTTAAGATCTAACATGAAGGCTTTAAAAATGTTTTTAGCTTTAAAGATTTGGTTTAAAACAAACATAACAAGACATAATTGTAATTCTTCTTAGAATAAATCCTTGGAAAAAGGTTATTGGAGCTTCTTATTTTAAAGACATTCTTCACATAGTTTTGTCTTTGCTTTGTTTTTGGACTTTTACATTTATTTTCTTTGTCTCTACATGTTTGATCTTTGTTATAAAACATAAAAACAGTTTAAACTCAATTTTTGCAGTTAAAAAAAAAACATTTAGTAATCAGAATTGATGATTTTGTACAGTTTTAGGTTGATTGTGGAATAATTGTGTTATATATGATTCTAGGACATAGTTTCTGTAGAGCGGCAGGACATCATTCAAAATTCACCTTGAAGTTGTGGACTGTTAGTGTAGAAGTAAGCCTCCACTCATTACCCATGACCCCTTCCTTTTACAATCTCTCCTGCTAGTTTACGGTCTTTCTCAACCCCAACCTAACATTACCGGTGCAACAACATTGGTGCACAATATTGGAGCTATCCAGCTGTACAGTTTAGATCAGATGCCAGCTCATATGAGGAAAACAAAGATGGATCTATTTGTCTGCAAGTGAATGCATCAGAATGGAGCGGAGCAGAGAGGTTGCGGAGTGTAGTTTGTACGTCACAATTACAAACCTTTTCAAACAGCTTTTTTTTTTCTCTGCTCCTGATTCACAAAAAACATTAAAAAAAAAACAGGGTTTTCATTGGAGTGGGTCTAAAGTGCATCTCACCTGCATTATTGTGTTGTCGTCTGTGCGTAAAGTGCACTGCGCTACCACAGGAAAGGCCTGACACACCAACATCTCAGACAGCGGCGGTTTCGTGTTTCGAACCACTGTGGTCAAAATATCTATGGAGGTCTGGAAAGAAGAGCGCAAACAGAGACGAATGAGTTCTGAGGGATTTTATTCTGAAAATCAGACACCCCATGTCGATTAAAAAAAACAAATGGATGGATTTATGGACAAAATGTGGCCCTTGGGGGCTCCCTTTCATTCAACAATGTTATTTGCTTAAAATGATGGAGAGATGGTTTGAAACTGTCTGTGGAACTAAAGCTAATACTGCATAACATAAATAAATGCTTCTTTCTCAGGATCTGACAAACAATGTGGATCAAGGGAAGGCTTTGTGACACTTGAAACTGGTTTCTTACAGCGCACAGTCCAGTGGGGATCTTGTCAGGAGGAGCCTGCATGATGCTGACCAGGGTTGGTATGAGCCGCATCTGCATGGGGCCCTGGCAGCCTTCAATCTGCGCCAGCTCTTTAAAAATGTCCTGAGCTGAAGAAGCCACCACGGGGTCTGGGGAGGAGAGAGAGAACACCATCAGAGAAAGCGCAGATCAAGAATGAGGCACTCAAATGTCAGAAAGGTCAACAAACCATTATTATATTTAAGGAAGATAGCGATGGTGAGGGGGCAGATCTTGTTCTCGGCGCTGGTGGTGAAGGCTGGGTCCACAGTGCAGACGATGCACAGAGTCTCCATGACCAGTGTGAGCACCTCTGAGCTGAACTGGGCGGCCAGCTGGACCAGACCCTCCAGGATGCTGGGCAGGAAGGGCTGAAGTATGTGTGTGCTTTCTGACAGCTTCAGCTGGTCACAGTATCTGAGGGGGGGAGACAGGTCATCGTAGCTATTGGAGAGATCAAATCAAGACCATCCTTTCTACAATAAAGCTCTTACTGTAAGGCTAAAATGCCATTTCTATTCTACTTGGGTGGTACAGTCTAAAGAAGTAAAAATAATGAATGCATTAAAAAAAAAAAAAAAAACACATGAGCAGCCTACCCCCATATGGCGCGGACTGCGGAGATGCGGACGGATGGAGGCTGACTGTCGTGAAGCCCGCTGACGGTGGCCTGGAGGAACTGCTGGATGAGCTCAGGAGTCATGGCGGCCGTGAAGCGGCTGGCGGCCCACAGAGCTCGGCCGAGGAGGAATGGAGAAGCAGCTGCAAACAGGAAAAAGAACAACACCTGTGTATTTTAGCACATTTCATGAATGAGCTCAGACAAAAAAAAGTCACGCTTTAAAATATATAAAATATATAAAATATAAATATATAAAATATATAAATATATAAAATAAATATATATATTTGAGTAAATTAACCTCAAGAACAACAACAATTTAACATTTGATAAATGTTTAATATTTCAGTTGTTGTTTAAACTTAACTGAGAAAAACAGCCTTTTACAGTTTTCTTCTCAATCTAAACAGGGGTGGCCCCGGGGGCCATATGTGGCCCCTTAAATTATTTCATCTGGCCCGCCAAACTAGAATAAATTATATTGATAATCCTTAATAATATTTCATTTTCCCTGTAGTTGTGGTGTCTACTCATAGATGCACTATGAACACACCGACCTTTTATCAGGTCCAGAAAATATTCGGGTGTTGGAAAATTGGTTGCTTTTCTGACGTCCACGTGTTTTTAAGTCTGACATTCATTTTCTCCATAATTCCAACAGCACACCAGTGGAAAATTTCTTTAAATTTGCGTTGTTTTTTTCTTCCAGAGAAACATCAACCCATCGGTGTAAATGTTACTGAAATGAGAACGATAGCCACAGTTCTGAAATAAAAGCTCCAAAATGTTCTGTTTGAAAATATACATATTATTTTTCAATCAAAATTAAAGCATGTTTTTGTTATTTCTTCCTCTTATGAGGTGGATTACAAAAACCCTCCATGCGTCAGCCCCCGGGTCAGCCTTATATTCAAATTTTAGAACCTTTGAGTCAAATAGTTTGGCCACCCGTGATCTCACCACAGCAAAGTCCAGCTCATTACTGCAGAGTACAGTATAGATGGCATTTGGGAACAGAACCCACATTTGGTCATAAATGTTTTTTCAACCTTTAGTTATTGTCTAACCATGAATGAGGCCTACCACTGTTGTGGTGAAAATAACCTGTGAGATCACTGAAATCTGCTCGTCCACGGCTAACCGCTAATGTAGCAGCCGTGGGTCACAATCTAAGGACACAAACGTCCGTGCAGATTTGTGCAACAACGTGCCAGAAGAATCCAGAGAATTCAAACTTACATGGCAAGTTCAGATCAGACAAGATGACACCAGCCAGAAATCCGTGCATGTCAAACTGGACGCGGCCGTTCTTCACATTCTCCGTTATGATGGTCTTGACAGAGCCCAGAGCCAACATGCACGCTTCGTGAATCTTCCACCTAGTATTGTGACAAACGTGGATATACGAGACATTTATCAACATCTTCTTTGAGTCAAAACCGGAGGTCCGAGTTTGTCCTCACCAGTGCTCATTGCCAGTGTTTTTGGCCTGCTCTGCCTCCTGCAGGTGTCTGGTTGCAGCTGCAGCGAGGGCTGCTGCACTCTCATTCTGAAACTCTGCAGCCACAGTCTGCAGTTGAAATGGTTAGCACCATTACACAGAAAGTCTAGTTTTTTTTTTTTTAACAAAACCAAAGTACTTTCTAATGTCAAACAGAAGAACTCACCAGCAGCAGGTCCTGAGCGGAGATCCTGACAGAATAAGAAAGGCTGTCATCATCTTCATCTTCTACAAACTGCTGAGGATTGGCCGTCCACACTTTGATCTAAAGACGGAGCAAAACCAGCAAAATGAACCACTTTTGACACGTTTGACGGATTCCTTAAACCGGATCCAGAGGTTGCTCACCTGGTCTTCTGTGATCTGCATGTATAAGATGATGTAGTATATGAGTTCAGGCAGCGCTTTCTTCACCGTGCTTTTGAACTTTTTTTTCTCCAGTAGTGTGTGGACAAAGTCGAAGATGCTGAAGACCAGATTCTCAAAACCCAAAACCTCACCTGGAGAAAGCAAGCATCCAAGACGGCTGTGGCCACACACACTTTGGTTCCCAAACGTTTCATTGAAGATTCTGCTCACCATCTGAGTCAATGGGGTCATCCACTTCCTCTGTGTAGTTGACTTCTGTTCTAACATAGGTGAGCAACCGGTTAAGGAAAATCTATTTTTAGTTGTAACTTTCTTTTTAAGTTTAAAGACCCACTCCAATAAAAAGGTGTTTTTGGCATTCTTAATATGCTTTTGTAGCATTTTTCTCATGATGGGGGACATATATAAAGAAAATTAGGATTAAAGCCATATTTGTGAGTTTGTCTTTATTCAAATCTTGGCAAAATGGGAGCAGACAAAAAAAAAAAAAAAGGCTTTTGCAGGTGCTACAATCGGATCTATGTACGTCCTCATTTCCCTCATCTGAGCTGAGATCTGGTTCAGAACTGTTCGGCTGGATGGCCACAATATTTCTCGTCATTTTTGTTGCAGCGGTAATGTTAGGTTGGGGTTGTGAGGATCTGTTAGCTAGCGGGAGAGCGTGTAAACAGTGATGATGAAAAATCATCACGAGCCGACAGTACCGCCCGCAATTCAGAGGCGAACTTCTAATGAACTCCTACTGCTATCCTGGAACTATGTCATAGAAAACAACAGGTTTCTTAGAGTTTGGCTAAAAACAGCAACATTCAGAACACGAACAAACAGGTTAAAAAACAGTTTCTTATCCCACAACCATCACCACACTCAACAAACATAATACACTCAAGAAGGGCTGCTGAAACAGACTGGTAAGAAGACAACTAGAATATAAATAGACTCATTTGTGCAATAAGTGGAATAACAGGAGAGTAGTATTTTCTATTTTACTTTTCTTTCTGTGTTTCTGTTTTAAAACTTGCTCTCAATGGTACTATAACACTGTGTTCTTTTGTTTACCGTTTCTGAACATGTGACTGTAAGGACACTACATTTCATTGTGCATGTCACAATGACAATAAAGCCTATTCTAGGGCGACAGTGGCTCAGGTGGCTGAGCGGGTCGTCCAATGATCGAAGGGTCGGCGGTTTGATCCCCGCTCTCACCAGCCAAATTTTGTTGTGTCCTTGGGCAAGACACCTCACCCTCCTTGCCTCCACCAGTGTAATATACCCTCATTATTAACATTTAACTGCAATGTTGTGGTTCTCTTGCCTCCAGAATTCGTTTTTTTTCCCTCCACTGGTGTGTGGATGTGCATAAATGATCCCGGTGATGGTCAGAGGGGCCGTAGGCGCGAAATGGCAGCCACGCCTCTGTCAGTCTGCCCCAGGGCAGCTGTGGCTACATCAGTAGCTTACCATCACCATCTCCATTATTATTATTATTATTATTATTATTATTATTATATTCTACTCTCGTAATTAAAAGACCACGAGGAAAACTTTTACAATATATCAAAATCTAATGGAATTGGGAATTTAAGTTGATCAAAGAAGTTTCACCAATAACGTAATAATTGTGCAGCTTTTTTGGTTAACACTGCGCAAAAATGTATAATAACATTTAAAAAAAGAAAAGTACTGAAGAAGTACTGTCCCCCAATCTTATAGATACTGGAATGAAGGCTCAGAGACTGATATTACTGGTTAAACTACAATATAAGAACAGTGACTGCAAAAGCAGCCCTCAAGTGAGTCAATTAGCAATCCATACATTGTTAGGATATAAAGCTGCACTTTCAGTCAGTGTATCCCACACGATGGGCAATATCTGCTGCATGGAGAACACCATGGGTTTGGGGAAGTTCTTCACCAATGCTGTAACTGCCTGTAGAACCAAACAGGAAAGTCATTTGGTCACATTTCGCCATGGTAACCCCCATTTGTCTAGATTAGTGTACAGTACAGACCAAAAGTTTGGACACACCTTCTCATTCAAATGAATGGGATGTTGTGTCCAAACTTTTGGTCTGTACTGTAAATTGTTTAAAAAGTTCACATTTATCCTCAAACGTTTTTGTTTTTTCTTGTTTTGTTCATAGAACTTCTCACCTTAAGAACCTCCATCTTAAGGCCACTGTCAGAAGAGGGTCCATCAGGCATCCGCAGAGCCTGCACAAACGCTTCTGTAAACTGCTGCACCACTGGGAAGATCAGTGCTTTGGCTGCCCCCTGAACACAGATTACACAGTTATCCATTCCAACAACCAACTTGGAAAGCATCTCTATGACTGTCTTATCTCTGTATTTTTTATTTAAATAGCTCTACTACCTAGCTCCTAAGAACAGATTTCATCTTTCAGGTGGAAACAGCTCATTCTGCGTTTACCTCACCTTTTCAAGCTCTTCAATAGCACAGATGAGGTTGGCACATATGGTGAAAATCTCCACTGCTCTGGCGCGAGTCCGAATACTGTAAACCTGCAAAGCATCAGGACATGAAGGATTTCAATGGCAGGAAGGAGAAAAGAAAGCCGTGTTTGGATACAAAAAAAAATATATATATAATAAATATTTTCAGCTGTGTTTCAAGCAACAGGAAAATGGTACATTTAAATGTTGGAGAATTCTCTAAAAATTGTATTACAGTGTTCCCTCATTTACCGTGAGGGGTTAAAAAAAAAAAATAAAAACGCAACGCCTATATCTATATTTGTAGATGCTTTAAGGGTGTGAAACCCCTCACTACACACTTTGTAAACTTTTCTCAGACAGAGTGCATTCTGTACAGGAGAAACAGCAGGGAGGAGGTGGACTGAAAATGGTCTACAGCCAATCAGGACACAGAACACAGTTCAAAGTGACAACAACAAAAAAGAATTGGAAAATTGCACAGAAAAAAAAAAATCTGTGAAACAGCAAGACTGGAAAAGGTGAAGCGTGATATGGTGACGGAACACTGTAATGCAAAAAAGGTTCATGTATTGTGCTATAGTTCTGCTGTAAACTAGCAGAAGTGTAGGTTGTGGCGCACCTCTGCCATGGTAAAGATCTTGTACATCTCAGGTAAGATGACCGGAGCCACAAGAGGCATCTGTGTATCGGTCACCTCTCGAGTAAACTCTGCACAAGAACACAACAAAGACACGGTTTCCACCTCTGTGGATAAACTCTGAAAAACCCTCAAAATGCAAAAACATCCATGCAGCGTTTAAATTTCATCCACGTTTGTGAAAAGAAGAAACAATAAGTGGATGTATTAAAGGGCCTATACCACACAAAATCAAAAAGAAAAAGAAAACCGTCAGCTTTAAGAGCCCTTTGCAGTCCAGTTTGTTGTAAGTTTCATAGCTTACATCATCTTCTGACAAACCTGTGAGGACCCTCATGGCACCATGTACTGCACTGACATCTCCGCTGATCAGCATCTCCATCAGCAGGGTGAAGAGCTGAGGCCACGCCTCGGGCCAGTCCCAGTGGGCGATGGCTGAAACGGCGTATGCCACGCTAGAGCGCACTTTGCTAATGGACTCCCGCAAACCACTCGGCAGCAGCCCCCTGATGGCAGCTTTAGCCTGCGGGGACACAAGAACAGCTGACTTCAGATCCATCAAGATCCAGTTCAAAGGTCTGAACAATCATCCAAATGAACAGAAATGTTTTTGCCCCCATAAGCTACGGTACATCAGGAGATACTGCAATGTATGAGAAGTACTATCGTCTCATGCAGACTAGCTCTATGCCCAAATAGGCAAACACAACAAGTGTCCCTTCTTACTGAATCCACTCAGAAGCAGATCATGGTTCTCTCAACCAGTTTCCTCTTTTAAGAGTTAGTGCTATGCATTCATGAGGAAAAACCTGTGACCAGGTGTAAGAATTGTCTCTTCCAGGACAAAAAACTTTCAAAAGAGACCAGATAGACCAACAGAAAAGATAAGAGTTTGAATTGTTTAGACTTTCCTACTAACTGAATGATGATGGAAGAAGGAGGTTCATGATCAGGGATATCCTGATCAGGTTTTTGGCCCCAATCAGATTCCGAGTCATTTGATTTTGCCGTTACCAGGTCCTGATTCAATACTTTTGTAACACACACAAAAAAAATCAATGAACAAATGTAAAATAGAGACTTTTCATTTTATTTTATCATTCAAGACTTAAAAAGTTCACATCTGTGAAGTAGCTTGAACAATCAAGTAAAAATAGTACAACGATGTTACTTTTTGTGGCATATCCCTCCATATGCCACAACCAATCCCCTTTCATCGATTTGCACAGGTGGTTAGGTTTTTAAGCCGGATGCCCTTCCTGACACAACCCTGTATTTTACCCGGGCTGGAGACCGGCATCCAGACTTGGGGGCCCCCTTATGGCTACATAGTTAAGCAGGGTTAAGAAGGGTCTGGTCCAAGGACCCACACTGGAAGCTCATCACGACCCTGGTAAACAAACCCCGGTTTCCCATGCACCAGTCCTACACCCAGCCAACCTAAAACCCTCTTAACCCACCGAAAAATAGTGCAACTATCAAGTAGAAAATAGTTACTATTAACTAGTAAAATTAGCGATAAATAGTCTTGCGAGAAGGTTTGGTGACTGTAGCGTTATGGTCTTTTGTGATTAATTATGATCAATATTTACGTGAAAAATTAAAAATGAAACAAGGAGATTTTGTCCTAAAATCTTTTCCGCAGTAGGACAATAATTCAATAATTATTCACGGGAGACAGTTTGGTGAATGTGGCTGCAGGATCTTCAGAACAATTGAACATTTTTGATCAGATGTGATTCATATCTCCAGATCTCCTAAAAATGAAAAAAAAAACAAAAAAAAAACAAAAAATGACTTTCATCCAAAATTATTGTTGTAGCATGAATATGATGATGAGTTTTCAAGACTAGCTCATATCAGTGTAACCGTTTAACAGTTTCTTTTGTTTTTGACAGATTATGTTTTTTGATCATCTTTTCCTTTATAAAATAAATATCCGGTCATCCATTGATCAAGTACTCGGGATACAACATTAAACTCCGATCAAGTCTAAAACTATGTGATCGGGCCCGATTTCGGATCAGGACATCCCTATAGACTAGTGTAAGACAGTTCACTGGATGAAAATCACCGAAATAGGCCAACAGAGGAGGACGTTTTTAGACTTTCCTACAAACTGTTTGCCCATGATTTCCATCCAGCCAATTTTGAGTGTTCTTCATGGACATGGAAGTTTTTAAAAACAATGTGTTCGATTTTGAATTTGGGATAAATGTACAATAACTTTCAAGTCTGCTTTCACAATCTGAACACTCAGTGTGGAAAGTTCTGACGTACATTCAAGTACAAAAGGAATTTCAGAAGCATCTACACATTGTGTTTAGCTTTGAGGACTGTCAGTATTACAATTTCATACAAATAAAAAGGTTCGAAAGCAGCTGAAGTCGGTATGGACGGCTTACCTGGTCTGTAGTTTCTGGAGGCCTGAACTTCTCTGACTGGGAACACCAGTGAGTCTCAACATACTGTTTCAGGATGACGGAGGCCAACTGCAAGCAGATGAACATGTGACAGGGGTAATCAGAGCCACATGGTTTTGTATCCAGGACTGGAGAACCTGCTTCGTTTCCCAGAAATGTACTTTCTGCTCACCTGGCGGATGGCGAGCGCTCCCTGAGGATCCACTGTCAGCTCTGCCAGATGGACGCCAAACTCTAAAGTATGACAACAGCACAGAAAATCAACATCTTAAAGGGCCTACATCACGCAAAAATCGACTTTTTGAGCTGTTAAGTGCATTATAATGGTAATTCCTCACAAAAAACAACCCAAAGAGGTATTTTGATCCATTCACGCATTTCTGGGACTTCCTCTAAAAACCTCTCTGAGCATCAGCGCCTTCCAATCCATGAAAACAAGTGAGATAGATAAGTGAAGAACAGCCCCTGCCAGGAAGAGTCTGCGCTGCCTGCACCGCCCCCAGGTTAACACAAACACACCTTCTTCACTGGGCTAGCTGTGTTTGGCAAAAACACTTTCCTTTTGTATGCACAATATGCACATCCATCTATGCAAAAGTTCGGACCATGTTTGTTTTTGTGGTAGAAACACAGACACGCTGCCGAGGCCGACTATAGGTTGATGTCATAAAATGGGCGGAACCCACAAGGAGTGAAAGGCGGGGCCTGAGAGATTGAGAATGAGTCGTCTTAGTTCTGAGTAAGAAAATACCCTAGGAACATTAATATTTGATTAAAAATGGTTCTTTAGGTAATATATGATTGTATATATGGAAATATTTTACTCTGAAAAGCTTAAGAAAAGCAGAATAAAGGCACTTTAAAGCACACTGCGATAAAAATTGAGGTTTTGGTGTTCTTGTGACATTTTTTTTTGTAATAGAGGACGTATATTAAGAAAGTTGATCTCAAATTGCATTTATTAATTTTTCTATGTTCATATCGTAAATGAAGACTATGGAGTGAGTTTTTGTGCCATTTCTACAAGAGCAACATTCACTGTTTAAAAATGTTGTGAGCTCAAAAAACTGTTTTGCACTTGAAACAGAGAAAAGCACTTCAAACTCAAACATACATGCAAACAAAACAATTCGACTCCTGAAAATGAAACAAAACAAGTTTTGCACAAGAGAAATGATCTCTCTTCTACACTCCAAACAGAGCAGGGCACAAATGCTGCCACAAAAGCCAACTACTGTACATGCATTTTTGAGTTTCACGAGCATTTTTCTGTTTCAAGAGCAAAAGAATTTTTTCAGCACACAAGATTTTTTAAGTTTGACCCACAAAACAGTGAGTGCTGCGCTTGGCCTCATGGCACAAACATCCCTCCTTAGCACGCCACAATCAGAGATAACATTAAAATATTTTGGCTAACAGCTCTCAATGAACCGGCTGCAAGGCAAGCGGACTCATGTCAGTGGAGACCAGCAAGCAGGCACAATGTGAGACGGATAACTCTGGATCAGCAGCAACCTCAGTTCTGCCCCTCCAACTGGGTTTTACCAAAAGTGCCATCAGGCATCCGAAGACAATGTTAGTGCTGACAGTTCTGCAGAGCAGCTGCCTTAGAGAGGGGCCTGTGGACAGGGCGGCCGGGACAATAAAAGTCAGAGGCGGGGGCCTGAGCTCCAGTCACTGTATTCATTAACTACAGTTGAACTACGACAGAGGATCAGGGAACCAATAAAAGAAGGAAAATAAAGATGTGAGAATAAAGTATAAGAAAAAAGTCAAATATTGACAAGAATAAAGTTGGAATTTCTCCCAAATATAAGTGACTTTGTCTTCTAAAGAGGCCCAGTTTCCTGCTCATTTGCTTCAGTGTCCTTAAACTAATATTGATTTTTATTTTTTGTTGTTTATATTTTTCTCAGTAAACAGTCTTGCCTCATAAATGTATTAGCTTAATCTAGAAAATTTGAACTTCTGAAGTAGCTACTTTGGTAAAAAAAAAAAAAAAAAAAAAAAAAAAAGAACTTTTCTTTTGTAATTTTACAAATTTATTTTTATAAAATTTCTACTTTATTGTTTTAATTTTACAATTATTTTTATAAATTGTTGATTTTTTTCTTTTTACTATTCTCATAATTTTATGACTTCATTCTCGTATATTGTTTACTTTATTCTCATAAATGTGTTTATTCATTTAAATACTCTGTCGTACTATTCTACCAGAAAGTTACGGTGGCCGAGAACCGCCATTGCAGCAACAACAAAAAAAAAGGAGCAAATATAAAAAAACTACTAGCAAAAAAGGAAAATTACATGCAAATAAAAAAGCATCAACTAAAAAAAGGTGCAAAAATAAAAAACTACTAGCAAAAAAGAAAAATGAAATGCAAATTTAAAAAAAAGCAGCAACTAAAAAAAGGAGCAAAAATAAAAAACTACTGGCAAAAAAGAAAAAAAAAGTGATTTAAAAAAGCGATGCAAAAATAAATAAATCCAAACATAAAAAAAGCAATGCATCTAGAAAAACGGCTGCAATTTCTTTTTTACAACTTTATTGTACCAAACAGAAGTATAATACAAAACACAATTTCACAAAGTATACCTCAGATTTGCCAGGGGAGCATATTACGTAAGGGTTAATGGCCGACAAAGTGTGCATTTATTACTTTTTAACGCACGCCGTGGAAGCCTCGCGTCGGACGGTTGCTTCTGCAAAGTAGGTGCGTAGGTGCTGCTGTTGGAGCGGCACCGCAAGGGATTGTGGGATACCATTCCCTTTGCCTGTCTGGACGGATTTGGGTTAAAGTGTGGCTTTTTGACCTAATGTGTTTAGTTGTTTTACTGTGTTTTGCCGGTTTTTGCCAAGTTATTTTGTCCTACTTTGCTTAAGTCTCTGAACCACGAATGAGAAAGAAAGGAGAGGATGATGAGTTTATATAGCACCCCTACAGGTGGTGAGAGTAATGACAATCTTGGAAAAGTCCTATATGTATCTATTCATGATGTACATATTGATTTGTTCTTTTTATTGTTATAAAAATGAGTGTATCTGCCAGCTCAAACTTAGACATAGGAGAGTTCAAGAATTATAATTAATTAAGATGGAGAAAATATTAATTGAATTGGAGTAATATGATATTTAGTTAAATAAACGTACATTTGAGTTGTATAAACAATTATTCAGTTTTATAGGCGTAAGAAATTAGGTTAAATAAATTGAATTAAATTACTTGTTACTAATTGAAGTAATTCATTTAAGTTGGCAAAATGTGATAAGTTATATACCGTATTTTCCGGACTATAAGTCGCACTTTTTTTCATAGTTTGGCAAGGGGTGCGACTTATACTCCGGAGCGACTTATATTTGAAATAAATTACATTGTTAAATAATTTCACATGTTCGTTATTTTCAAGAGGGCGCTCCAGGCTCGGAGTTGTACTTAGTGGTACTTTCATACTGTCAAGTGTGTTTGTTGCCTGCGTGCTCCCACACTTAAATACAATTTATTTTAATTTAAGTAGTATTTTACTAATGATTATCTTTTTTCAGGTTAACAAATATGTATCATTTCAATGCAAACATTTGTATAACAGTTTAGAACATTTACCGGTAATTTTTTTTTTCTTTTAACCCAATACAACGTGACATATTAAAAAAAGGAGTCCAGCATTGAGCTTACCAGTAGCCCTTTAAAGTCCAAGTCCCACTCACGCAGTGGTTTTATGTTAATAAAGCAGGCACGTACTCAGTTTGTTGTGCATCATGTAGCTATTTAGCCTGTTCTCTAACCCCCTGTTATTTTAAGTTGCCTTTCAAGGTGAGATGTATGTTCTTGGTCTCAGATTTTTTAAATACATTTCCTGTCTAAGTGCGACTTATAGTCCAGTGCGACTTATCTGTGTTTTTTTCTACTTTATAATGCATTTTTGGGCTGGTGCGACTTATACTCCGGTGCGACTTATAGTCCGAAAAATACGGTATATATGCGCCACAAGGAAAATGGAAATAAGATCAGAAACTCGTGCATTTACTTTGTTCTTATACTCCAAGCAGAAACTCTTTCTTTTTTGCTGATGCAGCCGTATTAGTCTTTTGATGGACGTATAATCTTTATACGCCGTCATTAAAATCTCAGACTCCGTCTCACTGAAGTGTTGCGCTCTCTTTTTTTCTCCACGCGTTTCCATGGTGACTCCAGAAATCAGCGATCCATTGAGTCCAGTGTAATTACGCTAACTCATATCCGGTCTTTTGGAACCGACATACCCCGAGTAAGCAAGTTCAGGCGGATTTCAGCCAGAGTTTAGGGTTAAAGTCAGGGTAGTTTAAACATGCTTCCTGGAATACCCCCCTGGGCTGATGCTGCCTGGCAGACTTAGAGCTGCCTGACCACTTTCGTCGTGGCATTCTTTATGTAAAATTCATGTAATATGCTCCCCTGGCATATCTGAAGTTTACTTTGTGAAATTGTGCTTTGTATTGTACTTCTGTTTTGTACAATAAAGCTGAAAAAAAATTGCAGCTGTTTTTCTAGATGCATTGCTTTTTTATGTTTGCATTTATTTATTTTTGCATCGCTTTTTTAAAATCGCTTTTTTTTTGCCAGTAGTTTTTTATTTTTGCTCCTATTTTTAGTTGCTGCTTTTTTAATTTGCATTTCATTTATCTTTTTATGCTAGTAGTTTTTTATTTTTGCTCCTTTTTTTAGTTGCTGCTTTTTTAATTTGCATTTCATTTATCTTTTTATGCTAGTAGTTTTTTATTTTTGCTCCTTTTTTTAGTTGCTGCTTTTTAAATTTGCATTTCATTTTTCTTTTTATGCTAGTAGTTTTTTATTTTTGCTCCTTTTTTTGTTGTTGCTGCAGTGACCCGGTTCTCGGCCACCGTAGGAAAGTGTTCCCAAGAATAACAGTCACATCTTTCTGCTACAGCAAACTCATCACTTCTACTTAATGTGTTCAGGTACTTACTTATCGATGCTAAGTGTCTCTTAAAATCGAAAAAATTGAATTAAATCTGTTCTGATCTTCTCAAAGTTTAAAAACTGAAGCACAGAAGGCATTCAGGTCACCCCCCCCCCCCCTCCTCCCCCCTGCAGTGCTGCTGATGATGCAGGAAGCTGCCAGCCCGTTAGGCGGGATCTTCTGGAGGAGCCCGGGGTGACGAGGAGCGGGAAAGATGTCAGCGTAACCATGGCGACCACAAAATTAATCATGGAGTACTTTCGTGACAGAATTTTCAGCCTACTTTAAATGTAAAAAAAAAATACATAAATATAGTCATTAAGGTCGAGACATTTATGCATTCCGATGCACTGTATCGGTCGTTATGTGTGTCGACATGAGTGAGTTTCTCTCTTTTTAGAGAACTCTACTACAGCAGGTTTTAGGACACGTTAAAAAGTAAACAGCTGCAGCGCTAGGTTCCACGCATTTCCCATCCATCCATGTGCTGAACAATTGACCACGTCCCTGACGCGGTCAACGACCATTTCCTCAAAGTTCGAGCAAAGAAAATGAGCTTAAAAAACTGGAGTGACGGTGTTTTAACGACAATTAAGCTAACGCAATAGTCACGAACTTGTGAAAATGTGGCCTAACGTTAGCTAAACTGACACGGGGGAAGTTCCCCTGCTAACACTTTAGCTTTTAGCTCTACCAGTTTCTTACCCCCAGATGACAGCAGTTGCCCGTCGGTTGCTAATCTGTGCGGAGGCGCGTGCCATTAGCCGACACCGCGAGACTGGTAATGATCGGACACCGCCGGCCACTCACCTTCCGTCACTTCCAACACTTTGATCTGCTCCTCCGCTGCGGTGCGCACTTCTTGAACCGGTGACAGGATGGCTGTCAGCGTCTCCATCAGAGCCTCCTTTAGCCCTTGCTGGACAGGACCGGCACCCGAACCGGAACGAGCGTTCTCCGCCGCACTCATTCCTTTCTATGTTGTAGAATCAGTCCACCTGTAGAGGAGCAGAGATCTACAGCCTCACGGAGGTGCAGCGCGCCAATGCATAGAAAAACGGGGGCGGGGTTTAGGGACAGGAAGCGCGTTCAGTTCACTCCTCCGGCCTGGTTCGAGCCATGTGGGTATTTGGTTGTTGTTTTCTAACTCTTGCTCCCCCTAGTGGAGCGGAGTACATTATTACAACTCGTCTTTAAAATATGACAGTGAGTAATCTTCATAGATTCTTTAGCAGAACAATCAGATGACTGGGAAACATTTTTTTTTTTTTACTGTTCTTACATGTTTACATACCCAGAATTCTTATAAAAGAAGAAGTAAAATGCTTTAATCCACAGCAGATTTTTTCAAATTTATGTGTAGGCCTATGTAGTTACTTCAGGTTCAAACTTTCTGGATTTATTTTTAACCACTTGATCATTCTCATGGTTTTAAAGCTGCCTTGCATAGCATATAGGTCTGCAATTTTTTTCATACATATTTGTAAATGTAAATGACAAGATTAACAGGTTTCCATGTAGAAAGAAGCTCATTATTGTAAGGAAATCTAAAATCCAGATTAAAAAAATTATACATCAGATTATTACGGATTACTTGAAAAATTAGGTTAATTAGGAACTAAAATAATGATAATATTTTTGCTGTGTATATAAGGCAAGCTCAATATAGCTTTTCAGGAACAATAAAGTCTTTAAGTTTTAATGCAATCATCCTATAGTATCACATTCCAGCATAAGAATGAGCATCAGTATATAAAGTCGCAATGCAATAAAAAAAAAAAGAACAAAAAAAAAGGCTAATTCATTACTCAATCCTACAGTTTCAACAGTAAAACATTTTGTTTTAATATTATTTTAAAAAACGACTTTTGTCTGTTTTTAATCTGAGCAGTAACATTACTCATTTTGCCCCAATTCTATCATTTATGCAGTGAATTTAGAGCTAGCAACCTCTAAGTGCACTGTTAACTTCTATTATTTCTAACCTTTAATGCACTTGACACATTAAACTGTGCAGAACCTGAAGATTATCCACTTGTCAAATAATATTTTACAAAAAAAAACAGTGTGTGTTGTGGAGGAATTAGAACTTACTATTGCTGAGAGAAGAATTACAAACATACTATTGCTTGGATAATGCAACTATGTAGTTAGTCGGATATAAATCCCACTGTTTCTGTATTAACCATAGAATTTTTTAGGACAATAGCTGAGTGCATTGTCCTATACCAACAAGAGAAATAAAACATTTTCAAGCAAAAAAGGAGGGCTGCAGAAAGAAACATTTAGATCAACATTCTGCACAGGGCAAAAGTTGTTTCCTAAAACACAAATCTGTTGAAAAAGGCACCGCATATGTCCTTGGTAAAACCTCAAAGACAAAAGCTGTAATTGACAGGTGTCAAAACAGACCTGATGATAATTTATTTGTTTAGCTTAAACAGTTTTGAACATGGTCAGCTGGAAAATCAAGGTGTGATGATTAAAATGCAATTTTAGTTTGTTTCTGTGTTTTTTTCGTTTAAAAAAAAAAAGTGCATAATTTGCTCTGGGATTTTTTCTCTCCCAGGAACTGAATACTTATGATAATTAATGTAAAATTGATCTAAATGATAATATTTTTAGTTTTGTATTGTATTTGTAGTTTTATATTGTAGCATATGTAATGTCTCTAGCAGTGCTGATGCAGACAGTCCAACTGGTCTGCGAAGAAACACTAACACAATAATTTTCTCTTGGTAAACAAAATAATTTGGTTTATGTAAAAAAAAAAAACTATGTTTTGCAACTGGATATTTGGGTCTGATAAAAGCTCAAATAATAAAGATAATACCTTAACACCCACCACTTTGCACCCCGAACTGCCACCTTTAAAAACGTTTGAGGCAGGAAACAGACGAAACCTGATTGCAATTATTTGCATAACCTAAAAATGTGTGTTTTTATATTTGACTTCACAGTATCAAGGTGGCATTTTTAAAAGAATATGATATAAACCAGGGGAGAGTCAAAGCAAAAGGAGTTATTCAAAGAACTAACAACTGTTTGAAAACTGGTAACCAAGCAACAGACAAAATCCCCTGCCCGACCCGACCCGACCGACCTGACCCGACCCGACCCGACCCGACGTTCCTCTGGTCTTGTGGTTGAGGGTTTGACCGTCCTCCGTCCAGCGCAGTGAATCATAACTCGCATATTAGCTCCTTTTTTTTTTTCTTTCTTTTTTTACAAGTACAGTCATGATCAAGGCACAAGGATCTTCTACAAGTTTTTTTTTCAGTAAAGTTGTACAAAATAATACATTTTACAGTCTGTACAAGAATAATAGTCCAGCAGTAAAATAAAGAGACATACTCAAAGCCAGGGAAGGAGGTTGTGAGTGGGAGCAGTGTGAGACAAAGACACAAGGTAAGGAAAGACAGGACCCATGTGATGAGGGCTGGAGTATCTGTGTTGGTGTGTTTCTCCTCAAAACGCTGCATTCAGTCAGTTTGTCTTTGACTTCATGCTTCCCCTTTTTGCTAAGCTTTTATTTATTGTGTTAAATAAAAAAAAACGTACACTTATTTTCCATATGTCGGCTTGCAGACAGACAGCTGGGAGGAGGGCGGGGATGAGTATATTTAGTTATTTGTAAGCATGAGTGTGTTAAAGTGGAGTTTAAATGGTGCACAAAGGCAGATCACACAGTGTACATCGACAAACAACATGAGATAAAAACTAACAAAAACGTAAAAGTTGAACTGCATCATAACAGGAATATATAATTTATATATGTGTATATATATATGTATGTATATATATAAATCTATATATATATATACACATATGTTTATATATATATAGATATAGATAGATTACATTTTTTTGCACTGCATGTAGTTCACTGGTGAGCATGAATCAATGCATTTGTTTGATATTTTCCTTTTTTGTTTTTAAATGTTGGTAGTTATCTGCAGTTAAGCCTTGACTGGTTTTCCTTAAGAGCCATGCGACTTAACGCAGGCGCGCGAATGTCCACAGGCGGCCCTTAGTGAACTAGTCTCTTTGTTTGTAACCAGGCACAACAGCCCTCTTTGTTGAGGTGTACCACCCTGCATGTCCGTTGTTCGTGCCTTTTCTTAAGGAAAATGAAAAGAAAAAAAAGACATCTCTCTCTCAGAAAATATTGTACTGTCCCTCTGAAAACTGTTATAGTGGGGAAGTGGTTTCAAAATGATGGGGTTTCCTACTGCTTTAGTAAAAGATATGCAGAGGTCCGGCAGTCCTATTCCACAGTATTTTTGCGAGTGTATATTTGCTGTTCTGAGAGAGGGATAACAGGGCAGATCCTCCACACTGACAGATTCCAGTCGAAACCCTTTTCACTGGGTCAGTGTCAGTCCAAACAGACTGTTGTTGATGCTCAAACTGTAAAAGACAGAAAAGCAAGTTTCCTCTTTACTCTTTGTTCGAAGTTGTGTTGCAGGGAAAGCTGTGTTTGTGTTTGAGAGGATAGCGGCTGGTCTCTTGCTTCCTCGTGTTTCGGTGACACTGGTAGAACTGGAGGGTGAAGTGGGTAAACCAGTCACGGTAGAGGGTTTCTGCTTGATGGGTGGGTACATCAGCAGGACACATCACAAGAGCTCGTACTGCCGTAGGTGCATTCTTTGTATGATGTCCCGACAGTCATTGAAGACACGCCGGATGTTTTCCGTGTCGACTGCGCAGGTGAAATGAGGGTAACAGTAGTGTCTTCCATCCCCACTGGCTGTGCTGATCCTCTGAAAAAGATAAAACCCGGTCAAGATTTGTCTACACAACACTGCTTTTTTAACGAGCCCAAACTGTAATTTTGTGATATCTGTGAAGATTATTAGTAGTTTTTTTTTAACATTCAGTTTATTTACAAAAGGACATGTATCCTTGTCTACTTTTGTTTACTGCATTTTGCAGTATTGCTATCAAACACTAGATGATAGTCTAGGATCTTTTGCTTAAGATAAAACTGATATATGGAGCCCCCCAACTGCCAGTGGTTAAAAAAAAAGATAAACCCTGTGCATGGATGACTAAACCGTGCATGATCGGCACCTTCTAGGTAAGTGAAATTGATTCATTGTAGACTTAATGCAGTGCCAAGTCTTTATCACTTTATATCCCTTGTGCTATCCTAGGCACGTTAAGTTGGGAGTTGGTTCATCGGGGCCCCACTAGACAGTGCGCTGAACCTTTTTTTTCCCAATGATTCTTGATCTTCACTGGTCTCCATGGATTACATAAAATCCTCTTCACCTTTATCCACCTTTGTCATGGTAGGGATAACACGTCAATGTAAGGGTGGGGTCATCTGGACCCCATAAGATAGCACAAGGGTCATCTTGAAATGTGACGATATAGGTGCCTGTCATGTATGAATCCAAACTCCCATAGGAAGTCTCAGAGCAATGTGTGTGCATGCACGATTACGCAACAGTATGAGCACAATTGATTGATCTGTGGGCACGGTTTAGCAATCTGCGTGCACGGTTTATCATATTTTCTTTTATAGCACAGGCACGTGGGGGGGTCTGCAGATTTAGCAATAAGCTTTTTTTCTTATTATTATAAAATGTTGTCAAAAAATACAATAACATATTATCATAATTTTTATTACTTGCTAGCCCAACATGGAGCACAAGAATAGTGGTTTACATATTTACCGTAGGACAAGTTCTGGATAAATATTTCTTCTAAATATAACTTCTTTATCTTTTTGAATGGCTTTTGCTTAATTGACATTTATTTCTTAAACAGTGCACACCAAAGAGAAGTGGCAATAGGAATATTTTAGGTTAATAAGCTCAAATAAAGAGGGGGGGGGGGGGTAAAAACAGCTAGCCATAGATGTAGCATGCTAATGTTAGCATTTGTAGGCAACGTCTAACATTTACAAGCAGGCTTATTTTAACTTATATACTGTACAGTTCAGTTCAGTATATGACTATTGGGCTCTATAATGACTTTCAAACACAACCAACAATAAAGACAAAAGGCAACGCAGAGACATTTAGCATTGTTTTTTTTAAACTCATTTTTAATTTAGTTGACTATTTTCTTTAATTTCTATTTTCCAAAAGAAACAGTTATTGTGTTAACCAATCAACAATCCTCATTTGCCCACTAAGCTATTTGAAAAATATTACAAACCAAGCATAAAAAGGATTCAAATTTGATATCAAATGAGCTAAAAAAAAATGCATTTTGACTTTAAGGCTGATCATTTTTGAACAAAAGAAGATTTTCTTTAATTGGAGGATGTAGAAGAGTTTAGTGGTTATTTTTTACTAATGCTGGGAGTTAGTTTCACTTGTCTGGGGTCAGTGAGCAAAAGAGATACAAAATAACAAATTAAAAAGCATTAAAATAAGTAACAGTAAAAACATAAAGATAGAGCCAAAGAAAGTCAGAAAAGAGAAAAATAAAATTCAAAATCTTTTGTTAGTACAAAGCTTTTAGGTTAATAATCTAAAGTAGAACTTTCGGAGACAAGTGGAGGAAGAGCAAAACTACCCGTTGGAAAAGTTTGGGTTTTTATGAAATCAAAAATGAAAATAGGAACCTGATCAAATCCAAGCAGGTAAGAGAAGCTTTACCTGCTGGGATTTGATCTTTGTACACACCAGAAACTCATCCCGTATGAAGTACTTGGCCCTGGTAACTCGCGGGTCCTCTCCATGTTCTGGTATTGCTGTTAGACACAAACAAAACAAAAATTAACCTTCTGCTGACAAACAATCATTGAAGTCATTGAAACAAAGTTTTTTTTTTTCTTTTCTTAATCCATCAATCCATCTTCCCCGCTTCCCCCCGCTTCCCCCAGGTGTTTCCCAGGGCAGCCAAGAGACGTAGTGTCCTGGTTCTTCCCCGGGGCCTCCGCCCAGTGTGACATGCCCGGAACACCTCCCCAGGGAGGCGTCCAGGAGGCATTCAGGACTAGATCCCAAGCCCCCTCAACTGGCTTCTCTCGATTTTTTTAAATACATAATGAAAATAACAATATAATAACACTGTATAATAAACTATGCATGTATATGAACAACAGATTTGGCATAGGTTTTGTGAATCTATAAAAGAATAATAAAAGTGTATTCATGAGTAAATGTTTTCTTTTCTTTAAGTGATGTCTGCAATTAGTAATATTTGGATTTTGGGGAAAAAACAACTCAACAGAAATAAATAGTTACATGGTAGAAAAAAAAAATGTAAAAAAAAAGCAAAGCAGAAACATAGGATTGTTTTTGTAGTTTATAACATAGATTGTAATCTGATCCTGAAATGAACATCTTACTTTGGAAAAGTTTCTGGAGTGGAGTTGGTCTTACCATCATCAGGTGTGATGTATCGTGCAAACTCTGGAAAATACTCCTCAATTTTGGACTTCCCCGCCAACACCTTCTCTGCTAGTAAGTCTTGTTTGTTCAGGAAAAGGATTACAGAAATGGTCCGTAGCCACCTACAGACAGAAATCAATGAGCTCAAGTGTCTTTAACCGCGGATCTACATCTTAAAACAAGCATCAGATGAAAAACTTCACACAGATTTGAACAAACAAATCTGTTGAATACCCCATGGATATAAATTTCACTAATTCCTAAATTCATTTCTAGGACAATTATGAGATGGTAGTATGTTTGGCTTGCAGAAACAGGATTCATTGTTCTGAAATCCTTTTTAAAAAAGTCACGCTTATTCAGTATTCTTACCATTGCAGCTAAAGTTGGTTCAAAGTAAAGCTATGTTCCTTTTCAACACTGCTTTAGCTTGCTAAGTGAGTTTGTTGTGTATTTTTCCGGGTTATGTTTAGCTGTAAACTTGATATCCTGATGGTAAAAAGGAACAAACTTTCATTTTGATCAAGAATTTTAAGATTTGCATGACTCTGACTTGTAGGATTATGATAATGAGAATTTCTGCACTTTTTAGGCCAATAATTCTTCAAAATACATTTTGATTTTCACTTGGTAAAAAATAGTTTTAAAATAGTAACTAATAACACTATTAGACACAAAAAAGGCAGTATGACCTGAAAATGTGAATCTTAAATGTTTTTTAATACCAATTCTATGCTTCAGTTTCTTTATAAAGAGCAGAGCAGAGAAACTTGGAATTAAGGACATTTCTATTTAATCAGCTTTCCCCACACTTTGAATATTTAAGTTTGTGTGTCAACAGCACACAAGTTGTCTTAATTTATAGTCTTTAGAAGGAGTTTTTCCTTACCAAGAAGGAGGGTTTAAGGGCAGGGATGCGCAGTTTAGTTTAGTTTAGTTTAGTTTAGCCATACCTATTGAATTCTATGACTGATTTCATTTTCTTAAAATTACCACTATATTAACCCCTTTGAGATCACTATTGGTGTAATATTGGGTATATAAATAAAATAGAATTAAAAAAAAATTCTTTGAAAATAAAAAAATAAAAAATTGGGCTTTGATAAGCATGTACTTCAGCCCAGTCCCTTCTGCTTAATGTTAATTATCATTTAAAAGTAGTAAAATGTACCATCTGAAGAACATAACAAACTTCAAAACTTCAACAACAACAAAAGCTAAAATAATACTGACCTGTTGTTCCAAATGTTCTTGAAAAGATTGAGGGCTTCCTGTAGTCTGTTTGTCTGATTGTCTTCTCTGATCACCATGTTGTAGCTGCTACTCGCAACCACAAAGATGATCGCCGTCACATCTGTAGCACCAAGAAAAGGCAGGAAAAAAAGAAAAAAAAAAAGGATCAGCACAGCAAACAAACCACAAGCTCCTGTTCACATGCTTTCAGTGACAAAAGTAAAGCAACATCCAACCGTTAAAACACTGGATCCATTTTCGACGTTCGTCTCTCTGACCTCCAACATCAAACATACTGCAGAAACACGCAAAGGCAGAAAGGTTTTAAGAGGAATGGCAACATGTCTGAGGAGCCAAACAGCATTTCATGATAATGGAGAAATAATCAATATTTTCTGACAAGAAAACTTCCAACAAAGTTCCTACTTACTGGAAATTAACTTTGTCTATTTGAAATTTCGTCTCGAAGATCCCAGATGTCAGTACTCTGCATCTCAAGAGGTCCTGACGTAGAGAAGGAAAGAAAGAGCAAAACTGTGAGACAATGTGATGAAGCTATGACTCTAAGTGATCATTTCAGTTTATCATTCCAACATGGCTCCTTAACTATCTGAACTATGTCATTTTTCTGATGTTGTGGTTTAATAAATGTCCCTTTTTTTCTTATGTGGCTCAGGTCCATCAGCGAGGTCAGATGCGAACATGTGTGGACACGTTCAGGTACCACAGGCTTCCTGTGTGTATAAAGTGTGAGAGAACTTATCCATCTCATGACACGAGTGACAAGTGGACTAAAACAAAAGGCTGTCTTTGCAGGAAGGTTTAGGGAAGCAGATGTTCCCACATTTGGGAGGATGTTGTTGAAGAGTCTCTTCTGGCCCAGCATGGGGCTCAGCATGGACTACAGGTTTTCAATCAAGGCCGACTGGATCCTCTCTCCTACTTTGACTTTAGGAGCGTTTTGAAGTTAGTGTAGACTGTAAAAACGTCCAGGACGGTGTGCTAACTCTTTCCATGCTGACAAATACAAAAAAGGAGCTCATTTTGAGCACAGATGTACTTCTTGCAGATGATAGGACATTACTGCTGCTGCCTCCATCACAAAGAGCCGGTCACAGGCCGTGTTCTGTCACTGAATGATTGTGGTCCAGAACCAATGACACCATTCTAGATGGGTTTGCTTAGAACTGTGGAAGATGACATTTCTCATGCTTGTTCTTTAGTCGCAATAGTAAAGGTTCATCACTAGTTGCTGCTTTTGGCACTAATCTCAATAAGAATATACAGTAGCACATTCACTTCCATCAGAATATCACAGTTAATGCCCTCTATGCTCTCATAATTATAATAAAATAACAAAAAGGTGCAACTTAATATTGACCAAACTTGGCAAATCTCCATTATTGACGACAACTTTTTACAGACTCCCTGCAAAAAAAAAAATGATGAAGGGAAAACTTTCTTTGAATAAATTTTAATTCAAGCAAAAGTTTTGATCCGATTTTTTGTAATGGTTTACCTAAAGGATACACGTCCACTTTGATTGCAGTAAAGTTTTCTGAGAGAGCTACCTAAACCCAGTTAACCCGTCTCATAAGCATGTGTCCCATCATACATTTAGTTTTCCTCGTATGGATCGACTGAAAGAAACATCAGGGTTAAAATAGCATTTGTTGAGTGTTTGTTGAGTGCCTCACCTGATCCGTGGGCGTGTAGTCGTTTTGTCTGACCACATCAATTCTGTCTAAAAAGCTGCAAACAGAACACACAGTCAGATCACAGCAGCCATTACTGAACAGTTTCCCTTTTCTTTTTTTAAGTTTGCAATAAACAAATATAACTTCTATCAAACATTTGGAATGATTACCTCTAGATGTTAGTTAAGCAGCAAACACTGCATTTAGCATAGAATGGATGTAAAAACGGGGGACAGGGCACCTTGAATGGCCACAAGAGGGAGCGTGTTTTAATTCTATGTGAGATCAGAGGCAGCCAGTCTGAGTCATCAGCAGCCGTTTGCTCTGTCAGACCAGAGAAGCCTCGTCAATGGAGCCGCTGTAGTAGTACTTGCACAGGAGGAAAGTGTGTTGGTCTTTGTGTGCATGTACCTCTGTGTGTGCGTGTGTGCGTGTGTGTGTGGGTGGGGGGCTCCAATGCATTCAAATCTGTGCACACCCAGTGCATATTAATGGTTCTGCTGAATCCAGGGATGGAGTTCTCCAGAAAGGATGAGGGTTTGAGAGTCACCTGCTGAGTCCGTTTGAACTACCATCAACTTGTTTCTACTTGTATGCGTTCAACATCCCTCCTTTAGCACGGGAACCCAATGACCCTTTTTCAAGGTAACAAAATGTACTTAAAACAGAATAAAAAACAGGAAAACGTGTCGGGATCTTGTCTTCCAGCATTTACCTAAATGTCAACAACTTTAAAAAAGGGCCAACAGAGTCAAATTTCATAGAAAGAATTAATAATACGATAATCAAACTATAAACTGACATTGAGTTTAGGCGGAAAACTAGAAAAAGCAGCAGGACGGTCCAGAAAAATGACTTAATTCAGAAACACCTAATGCTCTTTTTTTCTCTATTTAACCATGTTATGAGGAAACTTCACAGCATCCATTTTCTGTTACAAAAAGTTTAATTTTTGAACCGATTTTGATGGGAACGATTGATTAAATGTGCGTGCCTTGTATTTAAAGTTTTCAGGCCTCAACACTCTACAAAGTACTGTACATGCCAATAGAAATAAGAGCTAGATTTGACAGAAAATGTGTCTGCTGAGGGACTTGAATCAAGAAGTAAAGAAAGGCAACAAAGACCGATGTGTTCATTTCCCATTCCTGCTGCATCAGAGTCCTGTGGTTGCTGTCGACGGCTGACTGTTTGCCCTCCATTCTTACAACAGGAATGACAGGATGCCTGTTTGAAGCTGCCTCTTGAGAACAGGTATGTAGCCGCCCCCTCCCTCTTCTGAGATAACTAGGAATGTGGCAAGCAGGGGTGAAATGTGACAAGAGGACTGAAGGTAACACACTGAAAAGAGCAGGTGAGGGGTTCGGGATTGCCGAGGTCGACAGCACGCAGGTCTGACAGTAGAAGACTGCAAGCACGAGGCGGAAAAATAAGGAAAACAGAAAGCAAATTGCTCTGCATCCATGCAAACGGAGACAGATACTCATATTAAACACACATGGAGGCTATTAAGCAGCAAACCGGTAAGGTACCATTAGCTCTCTGCAGGGTTCAAGTGGCTCAGCTGTTCCCACGCCATAGAGCCTTTGCTGTGCCAGCACACCCACAGCACTCCGAGGAGAGCCAAACCACCTCACTTCCACTGCGCACACCCAGCCAGCCTCTAACTTTGTCCTCCCTCAACATTCCCTGCGCAAAGCTCCCAAAAACATAAATAATCTGCATGTGACAGGCGCCGAAAACCCATGCAGCCATGTTCAGCGCTCACACGCTGAACATGGCTGCCACCGAAGGCCAAACGCCGGTCTGAGGCGCTGACACACCCAGCGCAAACACACGGCATCATTTTTAGCAGTTCTCCCTATTAATAGGAGAAGGGCCAATTATAACCGTCAAACAGAATAATAGTAGCTGCCCCAGTAACAGAGAGGTCTGCGGGGTTGCGTGGAGCCGAGTTTAACCTGCCAGGGTTATTCTGGGCCAGCAGACGGCCTGACTTTAACGGAGAAAAACACACAAGACAAAAAAAAAGAAGATTATATACAAAAAGATAAAGGGCTACATGTTCTCCATGGTTTTTGCTGATTTGTAGGTAGGGAGGAGAATCACAGAAAACACTAAAAATAAATCTAGTATTTAAAAATGGCTATAAATGTTCCAGTTTTCCTAGTTTAGGTCTTCTACTATTATTAGACCCTAATCAGAGGGGGTTTATCTTTAAGACCTGAAGTATTTCAAATTGAAACAATAAAAGTACTTTTTATCATCAATAAATTCTTGCCAATTCTGACAAATAATTCCCTGTCAAAGTTGCTTATTAGGATCAAAATCTTTACAAAAATGCTTTAACAGCTTTATTTTATGTTAACAATGACCTAATATAAATGAAAAAATAAGATGGAAGAATATTTACATAGAATAGAAAGGAGAAACTTTTTCTTAAGACTTCCTTCTACTTAGACATTGAAATTTGATTAACAAAAATGTAAAAGATTATAAATAAAGTAATGCAATGCAAAAACTCTTTGTAAATGTGTAATAAATATTTATTTCTGTAAACTAAGATCCCAAAAGTGCAAATATTTCAAAAGAAGTAACAGTGTTCCGTCTGAATAAACCTATAACAGCCCTGTAATACAATCATCGTGTTAAAGTTGTTATAGTATTAGGACAAAGGATTACTCAGATTATGGGCTTGTGTGGATCTTCTGCTCAACATGGGATTAAGCGACTTTGAGTAAATGTTTTGACTTTTCTAGTTTGCACTTAAAACAATTCCAAATACCTTTTTTTTTTAACTTGTTTAACCACTAAGACCATGAAAATTATTATTTAAATAAACATTTTTCCATAGGTTACATTTCATTGCCTTAATTTCAAATATTGAAAGAAATAAACAGTTAGGATTTATCACCTGCATTCATTTTAGACTCTTTTTTTTTCCCCCCGTAAGCATGCCTTTTGACTTTTAAACGGCTCTCGGGATTTGTGATTCCACGGAGCGCCTACACAAAACATCTGGAAAGTTTTGCTCTGCATCCAAGCAGTTCTTGTATTCGGCTGTATGACACACAGGCGGGCGGACGCGCACAAACAGATCAGGCGGCAAAGTATCTAAAAAGTGCAGCTCTTTGCCTCTGCAGAGGACCGCTTTGATTAAAAATCACAACATTACACTTTAAAAGAAAACAGAGGAGCTTAAATGAACTTTTGATGCTATTTTCAATGTCCTTAAATTACTTTTTAACATTTTGCCTTTAAGTTATTTTATAATAGTTATTTACTATTTTTAAGAGATAAAAATACTTTAACAAAAACATGTTTTATTTACTTGACGTTTTGCAATTAGATATTGTAATGTAGTAGACTAAAAAAGTGTCCTAAACATGAAGGTTCTTAAAATTTTGTAATGCTAAAAACTGCTTAATTGATATTGTTTGTAGTAAAAGTAAAAAAAAAAATACTTGCTATAGTTTTAAAATGTTCAAAATAGTAAAATACATAGATATTTTTAGAATGGAAATATTTTAGAGTGTGTTACAAGCCGTAACAGTCTCAGAAATTGAGCCAAACAACAACAAAAAAATAAATAAAATGGTTCTAAGCCACCCTACATAAAAAAAAGAAAATAAATAAAAGCTAAAATAGTCAGAGAAGGGTCCTGGAGCCTGAGGATGGACAGCGTCTTGAACGGTCTGCAGAGGGGGGCTGATCATGGAGTTCTGCAGCTTCTTTGTTCGTTGACGCTTCGGCCTGTGAGCCGACACAGCCGAAAGCTTTAGCAGCCGATCCCTCTTTGCACACACACACACACACACACACACACACAGAGGGGGGGGGGGGGAGAAAAGAGAGAGAAGGCTATGTCTGACATTACAGCGCTGCTCCAAAAATAGCTCCCTGGCGCCCTGGCCTCCAGTTTGGTTGTCATGGTGACAGAACCACAGGCGCTATAAATAGACAATCGGCTCCAAATCTTGTGCTACTGGAGAGAGGCCAGAAAGAGGGAGAGACGGAGTGAGAGGGAAAAAAGAAAGAATGACAAGAAAGGCAGGAGAGAAAGAGCAATAGGAAAGGAGTTGAAACATGCAAAGCAACAAAGAGACACTTAGAAAGCCATGCAGGGAATGGAGTGGGTTAGAAAAAAGCCACTGAGAAGAGAAAAAAGGCAACAACAAAAAAAAAAGAGACAAAAGAGAACAATTGACATATTCTAGGTTTTGAGAAAGAAAGGACAAACAGCAGAAGGAGAAAGAAAAGCATGAAAAATGACAAGAAAAAGAACAGAAGTAAAATGCGAGATGGATGAAAGAATAAAGCAATATAAATAAAGCTATATTTTACAAAAAATGAAGAGGATACATGCAAAACTTCAGATGTTTACAAACTGAAATGCTCAAATTAAAGAAAAACTACTACTGAAGGACAAAGTGCTACAAAATTATTTACGTTTTAAGGAAACAAAAAAATAAAAAAAAATGACATAACACTAACAAATATGATAAATAGATTTTTGAAAAAGATAGAAAAACATGATGTTTCCAATAAGACCAGAGGAAATCTATAAGTGGGAAAAGAAAATACTAACATACATACCTACATACATACATAAAATACAGGTTATTTACTGAAAATGAGCAGATTCAAATGGTCCTCATGAACCTGGAGTTTCCTAAAGCAATTGCCACAGAGCTGACAAACTCAAATTTAATAAGATCAAAGCAACTTTGCGGTTTGCCCGTCCCTTCTTCTCGCCTCAACATCAGTTCCTCGTTCCCTCCCAGCTCACAATGAGTCAGAGTCCCAGCCATTTTCTGCCCTCGCCTGAACACCACCGAGCAGACGCAGGTAAAATGAGGGGTGCCCAGCCTCAAAAACAAAAACCAGCAGAGACCAAACAGCCCTTTGGCTAAAATCACAACTGGGAAACATGAGCTCAGTCATAAAGTTTACTTGTTACATTTCCCTCCTCACTTTCTCAAATAATTAAACTTTTTCCTAAGCTTCCAGGTAAAAGTGAACCCATATTTATCCAGATTAATCCAACATTGCTAAAAACGCAACAACTCCCAGTACATTAAAAACACACACTGAAAAATAAAAGTCTGTTTCGGTTTACTTAAAATATATTCTCCTTTTTTAAATTAATATATTGTCACTAATAAAAAGGTGTATTATTATTAATAACAATTGTATTTTTTGTGTGTTTTGAGCTTTTTTTATTTTTATTTATTTAAAGTGAGTAAAAATCTTTGACAAAAAAATAATAATCTAAAAAAAAATCTAGTACTTATCTTAAAAAAAACACCTAAATACCAGTGCAAATACATTGTTTAAAGTCCATTAAAGTATTTTAGCTTTATGTTAACTTCTGGCAAAGTGAACGTTATCTTAAAATGCTGTAATTTAAACTGTAATAGATTATGACAAGCTATAATTCATTACAGTTTTTGGAAGCTGAACAATGTTCTTCTAAAATATATTTTTTTCAATTAAAATATTTATTTTAACACAATTTTCTTTTTTAAATTATGCTGACTAAAGAGTGACAGAAAAAGCACACACGCCTTCTAATAGGTAACCATCATAATATTGATTTCAAGCATTTCTTTATTGAACAAAACACAATTTTCAATAATTTTACATTTAAAGTCAAATAAAACTATTTTTGTTTGTCGAAAGAAGCATAGAAACAGTCGTATTGGTCAACTTTTCACATACATTTATGCTACAGTGCTTGGGAATCAAACCTTAAATCTGTAAGATGTTGGCGAATGTCATTAATGTAAAATCAGATGGTAAATGTCTGACCAAATGTATCACACATGCAAATATTTTAATACAAGTTGAAAATAGTTAACTAAGGAAAAGAGTTGCTTATTTATGGAGGACAACCCTTAAAAAATTGTTTTTCTGATTTGTTTTTAATTTTGAGGGGGTTTTTTGTGCCGCCCACAGAAAAGGCAACTAAAGTTAAACCATCCAAAGACAGAAACCATTCCTGCTAACCTCATCTGTATAAATCAACAGGAAGTGTGTCTAAACAACAACAACAGCACCACAAAGGAAGAGGACTGAGCAAAAAAAATAACAAATATATCCAGGGAAGCTTGTGCGCCTTCCTCTGCATTTCACACAGACAACAGAGCATCATCGCCCAGTCAACTTCTTCTTCCTCTTTTTTGGATGTTTTTAATCACGCCATGAACACAATGATGTAATTTAAGCATTAAAAATAACGAGTGGCTGAGAGAGCGGTGCCCCCACCCACCCTCCACCCTTGTGACGATCCAGGGTTGACATTTTAATTTAATGCCAACAACCTTTATCAATAATGCTGAAGTTGTCTCCCTCCTCTAACATACTCGCTCATTCTTTCTCCTTCTGCAGCCTGCCGGGTTTATAAATAGCTCTCTTCTCTCTTTTTCTCTGCTTCTACGTTTACATAAGCACACTGAGGGGGGAGGGGAGCACTTCCGGTCTGGCCACCCAGCCCAGCATCTGATCCATAACACCGGGACTGCTGGTGTTGGTGGAGGAGAAGCGAGTTCTCAAAAAGTCGGGGGAATCATCTGCCTCCATTTCAGTCGTTTCTGGAATTCGATCTGTTGAGACACCTCTACTGTACAAAGTATCCCTCAACACAACATCGGTGACAGCTGCTAGCTATGACAGGTGTGAAAGTCAAAGTGAATCTGGGTTTACGTCGGAAATGTGATGCATCCCATCCCTCTTCAACTTTCATTCCTCCTACATTGAAGAGCTCAGATTTTATTCCTCCAAACTTTTATTTGGCACCAGGTGAATCTGAGAAAGCCAGAGGGATCCTAAATCCATGACATCCCAGCTGATTTCAAACCTGGAAACTAGGGCTGCACGAAGTAAAGCAACTCGCGATGTGCAATATTGGTAATCAATAGTGTGATGACGGTATGACCTGCAGTACATGAACAAATAGCAAAACACAAAGCAGCTACTTATTTTAACGATTCGATAGGATATTGTTTGGTTTTGAACTATTCGATTCACTGACCTAACATCTTTAGCCAAAAATTCAACCAGTGTGACTCAGACATAAATACCTGGCTACTGGAAAGTCCAGCTGAAGTTTTCCAGATTCCTTGTATTTCCTCAAGATAATCAAGAGTAAACTAAATATGTGGGCGAACAAACAAGTAAATATGAATTAATGGCTAATCTGTTCACATTTTAGCTTCTTAAACTTCAACCCATTGTTGTTTTTCCACATCAAAATAATCCAAAGGGAGCATTATTAGAACGTTCTACCACACTGTATGGTCACATGAGTTTGCTAAATCCAAAGTGTTTCTGCACATTGGACTGAAATGATGACTTAATGCTGACATCACATGTGTGTTGTCCGCTATGATGGCGATTGGTTGTTGTTACATAATAGTAAAACAAACCTACCGTGCCTCAATCCAGATGGTATTTTCCAAAATTCCAAAACCAAAATGTAATCGCTTCATTTCAATTTGAAATAATTTTATAATATATAGGTCGATTTGATTAACAATTTGACAGATCTATCTGGTTGGATAGTAGGAATACAAAGCAATTAATCGATTTGTTGATACACACCTACAACTAAGACATCATTTCCATTTCACTGCAACAGTTTACCTTCCATCCATCCATCCATCCATCCATCCATCCATCCATCCATCCATCCATCCATCCATCCATCCATCCATTTTCTTAACCCGCTGCATCCCTCTTAGGGTCACGAGGTTTCCAGCGCATAACCTGGCTACCGTTCGACGAAGCACACGCCCGTACACATGTTGGACCAATAAATTTACCTATGGAAGCATGTTTTTGGATTGTGGGTGGAAGTCCAGTGTGCCCAGAGAAAACCCACGCATGCTCAGGGGGGGGGGACATAGAAAGATCCCATCTGAGACTTGAAGCAAGGCCTTACCACCTTACATTTACCACTGCGCCACCGTGCAGCCCTGCGGCAGTTTTATTCAACTGAAATTTAACATAACTTAAATTATACTCCAAACGTCTGCATATGCATCCAGTATGAAAGGGCTCCATTCGATTGGTCACCGACATGAAGGGGTTCATCTGATTGGTCAAATCAGTAAAGGGCTCCATTTGATTTGTTAAACACTTCAAGTTGCTATAGGATTGTTTTAGCATGTGTTTAACAGTTAAGATAACTATTTCTCACAATTTACGTCTTCTGCGATATGTGTATTGCACAGGATGACATCCTGATGACAATACATTATCGATTTCCTTTGCAGGCCTACTGGCAACACATTGAGATTCACAGAAGAGCCACGACATCAGTGGACAATGTTTAGAAATAGACAATGCTTAGAATCCATAAAGAGCACCGACGGAGAGGACGGATGGTTTGAAA
Organism: Oryzias curvinotus; assembly: GCA_023969325.1. Classification (NCBI taxonomy): domain Eukaryota; kingdom Metazoa; phylum Chordata; class Actinopteri; order Beloniformes; family Adrianichthyidae; genus Oryzias; species Oryzias curvinotus. Next base: position 14,173,047 of record CM043710.1, on the reverse strand, counting down.
AGGGGCGTCACACTTGCCCTCTCACACACTAGCCACACATCCACCACCTCTGGGTCACACCAAAACCAAACCAACCATCATGACTGGATCCTTCTATCACAGAGTAATATCCACCATTTCGTTTCATATACCTACACGCGTGAATCAAGACAGCCTTGATTTATGGTAATATTTCTATTGTTGCATTAAATCAAATGATTTTAGACGTAGTGCACACATTACTATCATAGGTATGTATTGTGTAGATGTGTCTATTGCTTGTTATCTGCATGTGCTCTTCAGGAAGCGATGGTGCAGCTGCCTCTAAATGCAGATACCAGATCGTTAGGCCATACCATGTACCAGTCTGATGTGATGCGGAGCTGTCCTGGTTTGTTTTGGGAGTATATTGTGCTGTAGTTTTGATCAAACCTCATACAGTATAAACCTTGAATGAATGAATCAGAGTATTCACAGATTTGTTTTTTTAGAGAAGCTTTTAAAGTCCAGTTGCCCTAAGAACAGAATCATGAGATAATTTGACCTGAGTGACAGAGAAACTTTCACAAACATTCAGGAATCAACAAGTTTCTGCTGGTGTCCATAGTTGGTTTATATGACTATGAGTAAAAGTCTGAAACTGAGAAAGGACGAGAAAGAATGTTCTTACTGTAACATTACGCTTACATGTAAAATTCTCAGAACACACACGTTGACCTTTATAAACGTAAGTGCTCACTTCAGTTTAGCGTTCAAATATGTGCAGTGGGGAAAAACGTATTTCACAGCCAACCATTATACAAGTTGTCCCACAAGTGAACAGTCTGTAATGTTCATTGAGACAGAAGGATAAAAAAGTATTTAGCTCCTACAATCAAATAAGAATCGTGTCGTTCACAGACCTGTTGGTTCTTTTTAAAGAAGCTCCTCTATCTTTCACTTGTAACCTGTATTAATGTCTTTGAACTGGTTATCCGTATAAAAGACACCTGTCCACACCCTTAAACAATCAGACCTCTCCACCATGACCAAGACCAGAGAGATGCCTGAAGCTTCACATTACCCTCTGCAACGCACGTTCAAGAAACCACTTCCAATGGAAAGTCTATGTACATGTCATAAATCCACGTATTAGGCATCTGCATCCAAACTTCTCGCATTCACGCGGAGCTACGCACATTTTAAGCCCTTTTTCAGGCTCTACGCACAAAATGCACAGCCACTGAGTGTGCATTGCAGGTTAAACCAGGTCGAACTATGAACAATCAGAGACTCTGATTTAGTAGTGATGTATGGAGGACGTCCTTTTTGATTCATGGAAGTACCAGTCGTTTGAAAATTGATCATGGAGGAAAAATGACTAACTGTGGTTTGTGGCCAGCTGGAATTCTATGACAACAAGTCTTTCATATCGGCATAGAGAATGAAGAAAAAGAAAAAAAAAATCCGGAACAAGAATCGCGACATTTTGCACCAAGTCTCTTCCAACTGCAGGAAGCAAACATGCACTTGTAAATAGTAGAAACAGAAGAAGAAGCCCCTCCCTGCTTGTCCAGTGTGAATACCATGGGCTAAAAGCGTGTTCAAGAATGAACACACGCCACATGCCCGGTGTGAACGTGGCTTAACCCTTGTGCTATCTTGGATGACCCCACCCTTACTTTGACATGTTCTCCCTACCATGACAAAGGTGGATAAAGGTGGAAAAATTTCATGTTATTCATTGAACCAGTGAAGATCACAAAAAATTGAAAAAAAAAAAAAGGTTCAGAGCTCTGTCTAGTGAATCTAGATGACCCAACTCCCAACGGTAAAGTGCCTAGGATAGCACAAGGGTTAATGGAAACCAGGGACAAGATTGTTCACCTGAGAAAGTCTCCAGACCTCAATTTAAAATCCAAAACATAACAGTTCTTGTGTAGATCAGCATGGAAGAATGGACCAAAATAGCAGCTACAGTGTGGGCAAACCTGCCGAAGGCCTACAGGAAACACTTGACCTCTGTCATTGACGATCAGGGTTACACGGCAAAATATTGACATGAACATTTGCTTTGACCAAATACCCATTTTCTTCACCATTTAAAAACATAATTCTTTAAAAATCAAATAATGTGATTTCCTGGATTTCCTAAAATGAACATTACAGAGCTTTCTCATCTTTGTGGGACAACTTGCAGGATGTGTGATTGCCAAATACTTTATTGCTCCATTATAAATATTACAGACTTAACCGAGAAGTTTAGTAATTTCAGCAAACCCAACAATCCTTCTAAAAAAAGTTCCTAGAAGAACCACCAAACTTATCCACCAGTCCAAAATAATTTATCACAGTTGTCTTTTCTGGATCAGAAACTTTCCTTCCAGTCAGAACTTTTCTAGAACCGCCAGATGAGCTGAGTTGAGTATTAGGGGATGACGTGGTATAATATTACCACCAATATCACTACAGAAACACTAGAACTTTTAAGTTGAACCTTTTGACAGATCGTTATCATCACAAACGGCCATAAGTACACATAACTAAAGACTTGCAGAGAATTAAGCAGTAAAAGGCCACTGAAGACTATTTAGCCTTAAAAAAATAATTATTTCAAAGCTTGATCAAATGTTTTCTTTTTAAAGAGTGCAGGAAAGCTAACTGAATACATCTGCAAAGAATACAGAAACTGCTTCAAAACCCATTGACACTGGTGGGATAACTCCTATAGTTCACAGAATGAGAAGAATCAAGCAGAGGTTCAGCAAAATGCTTCTGCTTTCCAAAGTGGTTGAAAAATGTTATTCAATTAAATGAAATGATCTCTCATCTGCTCTTCATGTGGGGTGTGTCATATGGTAACTTCATCACTTTCATAACCATGGCTACAAGATGTAATATCTGCATTTTGGCTGTTTAAATGAGGCACTTGCTTCAGATTTCCTTTCTGACGGCTCCTAAATTTGAGGTCAGCTTGGAATAAATTTCCAAAATCCCCTCTTGTCAAATGTAAAGCTTTTAACAGTGTAGCCCTGTTTTACCTTACTGATCTTACAGTTCCCATGGATCTGAGGGACCACTTTAAGTCAACATTTAAGGCATTTTTTTATAAACCTTTTGCATTGAAATCAGCGATTCTTTATGGTATTGTTCACTCATTTGATCAAATTGATGTCTTAAGCCTTTATTTTTTTAATACGTTTCTTTTTTTGGTATCTGGACATGTATTTTTAAAGCTCTAATTAGGTGTATCTTTGAAATTCTGTTAATTCCCCCCCTTCTTCAACACACAATGGCCACAAACATTCTTAAACATACTGATAAACAAAATTCAAAGTTTAAAAAAAAGCATTGCACACATGTTTACATCACTGCAACCCGTTTGCATTTTTAGCATTTTTGTTGTCCTTCACAATGAAAAAAGTTGCTGCTTATGAAACTTGATGAAACGGGATCACATTTGTTGATGTTGAAACCCTGGTATAGAACACATAAAGAGTCATAAAAAAAACATCAAATTCAGACTTACTACTGCGCACAGTCAATGAGTTGATATTCATTGGACCTTTCCCAGCATGCCCGCACGCCCTCGTCCTGCCAGAGGATTTTTGCGTGATCATAAAATTCCTGGAAAGACAAGAGATGTGCCTGGATTAAAAAAACAAAAAACAAAACAAAAATAATGAAATAACAAGAAATGACTGTTAGGTTTTCAGCTCGGCCCCAAAACCTGTGAAGTCTGATGGGAAACCACAATCTGAAGGAAAGGCAGGAGCCCTGAACGGACATGTTGCTTTATTCCCCAAGAAGACGACATGAACTCCAGAGGAAGAAGAAGTGAATAATATATTTATGTTTTTTGTTCAATCAAACCCATTGATTGGACAGAAAGGTTCAGGCCTGAGAATCTCTGGCTTTCAGCGATACTCCAGAGCTCAGTTTAGAGTTTAGGGCCGGTTCAGAGAGGAGCAGCAGATGAGGAGGCGCTGGCAGGAAACACAACAGTTCATTGAGTTCATGAAGAAACGGAGAGCTTTGTGCCGAAGAAGGCTCAGCCTTCCTATCTTTTCAATCTTCTGTTGGTCAGTCAAGCAAAAAGCAAGAAACAAACCGTCACAGAAGTCATCTTTATACCCTCAGAACGACTTTCTGCAGCCAAGACGCTTGACTTTGCAAAAGCTGTCTAGCAAATGACTTATTATGAACAAAGTTTGATTGACTGAATAAACTCAATTGGAAACTTCATGTGATTTTTTTTTTCGGTTGTTGTTGTTTTTTATAAGTTAATGGAAAACTGGAGTAAAACAAGTATCATCCACATAAATATGAATTTGGATCAAGCAGGGAAAAAGGTTAAAAACTGAGATCATACGACATAAACTTAAATGTCAATAAAAGTGAAGAAATGTTTTGTATAAAAAATATGCCAGACATTTCTCATGTAAAAAGTAGTCAGATATGCTTTTGGGGCTTTTCATACAAATATATAATAAAAAGATTGGTTTGGTTGTGTGTTATAATGATTAAAGAGAGACGCATTTATGACATCAAGTCAAAACATCACAGCCAAGTCATCGAAAACAAGAAACAGCAAAAATCTACATATTTTGGTTTAATTTATATTGTATTTTTTATTTTTATTAAGGTTATTCTGGGTTCACTGACCATTAAAGGGAAAATAAACATAAGCACAAGTATTTTACGAATTCATAACAGCAAGAAATATGCTAAAATCACATAGTAACTGCATACTTTTATAACATCAGCTAACCTTGTTTTATAAATTATTTTTGATGGGTCTTGAATTACATAAAACATGTAGTGGTCAATCCATGTACCAAAAAACAGTACAAATGTTTTGTATCACCTAAAAAGCTAATATAGTATTTTAAAAATAGTTTACTTGAAAAGATAAATAAAACTACGTTGCGGTATCAGTCAGATCTATATTTACATTTTTACCTGAATGGCAAATACTAGAAACCTTTATTGTTTTAGACAACAAAAATAACGAAGCCTCTAGTTTTTACGTCAAAAATGCTAGGTTAGCTTCATTTTTTGTTTTATTTTATTATATTTTAATAATATATTTTTAAACTGACCAAAAAACCAAAATCAATCTTTGTAAAGTTCTGTAAAGTTAAAAGATTTCAACAGAATGGTTTATAAATAGGGTTTTGGATCCAAAAGGTTATGTAAGAAGTGTAAAAAATTATAAAATTACCTGAAAGGTTTTTACCTAAAAATGTGGTTCTTATCTGTCCTAAAAGTCAGCAGTTAGTTGAAAGTATTAACATATATTACATGTAACACCCTAATTAATATTTATCAATGATAAAACTAAAAGACCATAATATAGGATGTTTGTTCTGGGTAATGGAAAATAAAATCCTGAGAATTTTGCTGCACAGAAAATCCAATCATAGATTTGATTTAACTTGACACCAGATTTCCTGGCCTGTGTTTCCTGCAGGTTGTACAAATTGCAAATCTAAATTCAAATAATGGTACACTTTGAGTGAAAATGGAATAACACGTCTAAATTGACGACATAAAATATTCCTAAGACTTGTGAGAGCAAACAAGGCTTCAGCTGAATCCTCCTCTGATTACTAATTCCATGTACGAAGAGAAATCACAAAATTCAACAGATTTTCAGCGCAGGGTTTTTTTTTTCTCTGTTCCTCCTCTGCTGCGAGCAGTGCCAACCAGTCCTACTGGTTTCCAGTCAGCCCAGAGGCAAGGTGAAGCGGGAAGGAAGGTGCAGAAGAACTTGTGGGAACTTTTTTCTTTTGAAAAATTATTATTTCTTGTGTCCTCGAGTCTTGCACAATCTTTAGCAAGAGCGTTGGAATCCACCTCACAGCATTTACCATGACGTAGCAGTGGCATCACCATGAGACTTTTTTGTTTTGCTTACACACAAACGTCATCTCTGGAGGCTCAGCTGGAAATGTCAAAATCTAGATGTGAGAAACAATCGGGTCAACATGATGGAAAAAGGAAACTCTCACCTAACGACAGCCCAGTTAATCATTGCCTTAATGACTTTACTCAAAAAGAATCTGCAGTTTGATTTAAGTAGGTATTTCATGATTTTAAAGTTATTTTAGTTTATGATTTGCAGATTTGCATCCAAAACTTTTTGGACTTCCTGTGAGTTTTAAAGGTATTTTAAGAAACGAATTTTGTTAAATTACAAACAAGAGCATTCTGACCATTTATATACATTTTAGATGGATATATTCCTTTTTATTAATGACTTAACATCCATCAGCAAATTTGTTGAAAATATGAACATAAAAAAAAAACGTTGTTTTTATTTAGAATAATTGATCTTTTCTTTTCCTTGTAAAAAATTTTGAGTAAATGAAAAAAATAGTAATTGGGTCAAAAAGCAGCCAAAATACGGTTTTCAAAAAAGTCTTTACATCAATCTGTAGATCTAAATTCGGAAGAAGAATTTCAAAAAACCTTTTTTTGAACTTTTCTGACGTGCAGGTTAAAAGCATCTGCCTTCTACATGAAGTCCTTTAAATCCGCCTTTACTTGGCTTCATTTTTTAGTATTTTAGATGCGTAGATTATCTTTATTTTATGTTTTATTGCTTCTAAGTAGGTCATCTTTGTTTAGATCATTTTTATAGAATAAAATGGTTGAAGCTGAGGGTTGACCCTCCAACTGTGTTCTCTGTGCAAGTGTGAAAGTTCTTACTAAACCTGAACAACACACATTTATTATCATTTTACCTTTTTTTTTTCCTTGGTCAGGTTTAGAGGTTTCTTTGTGATTTGCATTTTCTAACATTGTCCTCTTACCTTCACTATAAGCATAAATTATTTCTTAATCTGAACGTCTGAACCGCATATCCTCCTTTCCTGAATGTCAAACTATTCTTCAATATTCTCAAAAGGAAAACTGAAAGGCAAGAAATGACTTCCAAATAAAAGTAACAAGTATTTGTTGTATAGTTTAGAGGGAATCGTACACAACAATCCTCTAAAATTGTGTTTTTCTTTATCTAAAGCAACAACTTTAAAAAAGCAGCCTTGTTGGATGTTGTCAGAGTTTAGGTTGCATTTCTTCTGCCTCCAAACCTATTGTGGAAACACAGAGTTTAGACCGGGACACGTCTTTTAACTCATACATTAGTCAAGTTTGCACAGCCTTCTGGTCGGATCCTCCTGTCTGATGTGAAGAAGTGAATCCCGGCGTTTATCTACTACCTTAGGATTGAACGACCAGAACTTTTTCAAAACATTTTCTGAAGCCAGAGTTCTCATGAGAATTTAAGCAAGAAGACTTGTTTCTCCTATTTAAATTTGCTGTCTTGAATGGTAATTTAAGAATTTGAAATTCATCTAAGGCTACTTTTAACTGGTCGAGTATTTACAACAGTAGTGAGCAAAGCAGCATGTTTCGCACTTACATGAGTGGTCCCCAAACCCAAGATTGGTACCGGTCCGTGTGATAGTTGGTACTGACCTACATTTTTTCTGTTTAATTTATAATGTGATTCTGAAAGTTTTATTTTGGAAAACTACTGAATTCTCCCCTGCATCCTATTCAACCTTGACGCATGTCAAGTCGCTCGGTCACATGTTAAAATTACAAACGCTACTTTCTCAGAGCGTTTGCACCGACCCCTAAATAGAGCAAATAGAGCAAAACTAGCAAAGTTTACAAAAAAAAAAATTGGAAAGTTTCTTTTAGCAGAGTCAGAGAAAAGAACAGAAGAAGAGTCTTTGACTTCAAAATAAAAGAAAGCTATATTTAACAAATAAAAACCTTTACTCCAAATATGAGTTTCGCATAAAAACAATGCGAAATATTGAGCAACTGGCTGTCTAACGTTACAAGGATACCGCTAATAAAGTTGCTCAAACAGTGGATTTACGTTTATTATAAAAAATACCACTTTAAGTGACCTTTTCTTTTTTTGTATTTATCTGTCGCACCTTTAAAGTCGGACGAGCCTGAAATTGGCATCTGATTTTTTAGTTTCCATTCTGACACTTATGGGTTAAAAAAATCAGTTACATTTTTTTGGGTTCTTCACTTTCTTTTTAAATATATTCATGTTCAAGTTTCTTCCTTTTAAAGCAGATGTTCCAGTGTTTTAGGGTTTGTCTTGTCCGAATGCAACCACATTCGGTTCATCTCTGAACCAGTGTTGTTTTTTTTTAAATGAACAATAAGCTCTGCCGGCATCTGCACAGATGATTCCTCCACAATATTAAGCCCGTGTCCTGCTCACATAATTCTGACTTGGGTCTTTTGGAGTGACCACCAGGATGAAAGGCACCACTTAAGTTACGACCACGCCAGACCGATGACGCAAGGTTAAGACATACAAAACTTGTACTTTCAAACACACTTTAGGCCCATTGTGTTCATACTGGATGAGCAGGGAGGGGCTTCTTCTTTCTTTTTTCTACTGTTTACTTGCCCATATTCACTACCTACAGATGGAAGAATCTTGGTGCAAAATGTTGAAACGGTGCAAATCTTATGAACCTTGCTTTTTCGTCCGTACAGACGGCCTTAAAAAAGTGTGTAGCCTCACATGCAGGAGCAAGAGTCTTGAACGTGGAAGCCTGAAACACGCATTTGAGCATGTTTGCATAGACTTTGAATTAAAAGTGATGGCTTATACCCACTGTTCAGGTGTGAACGTAGCTTAACCCTTCCTTTGAAACCTGAACAGCGGATATAAAAACCAGAATGAGAATGGATTATCTGTATAAAATACTGAATCAAATTATTCACCCTATCTATTTGCTTTCATAACTACTTTGAAATACTGATTTCTGGGTAATGGAATTTCAGTAGAAAAACTCAGGACTATGTGGTGCAGAGGTGGGGCCTGAGGCAGCGGCCCCACAGGTCACCAGCAGGTGCCTGCAGCTCAGGGGAATGCCTCCATGTTTCTGTGAGACTGATCCCTCAGGACATATTTAGGTTTATTACAGATAATCAGTGCTAATAGGCTGTGTAGTCCTCTCAGGTACGACTCATTCAATTGTCAGGATCCCAAGCGGAAGACCACCTGCTAATTGCCAAAGCTCTGAGCTCCAAGAGGCCCTCCGTAACCGCTGACAGCAGCCTCCTACCCATTTTTATCCGTTTGACAATGACTGCTAAAAAACTGAAAATAATCAAAAAGCTTTCTTTTTTTTCTTAGCGTTAAGGTAAAAAAAAAAAAATTAGACAACAAGAAAAAAGTACAATTGATGCAAGTCAAAACAGTATTAAAATTTGGATTTGCCAGTAAATATGTTGTAAAAAAGAAGTAGCGCTGGATCAAAACTGTCATCAATATCATCTTAACCTGACAGGTTAATTTTCAAGTATGTTAAATTTGGAATGGGTTTCTTCTCTTTTTTTTTTGGTCAAAATAAGAATTAATGTTTGAATTTCATGTTTCAGTAATCCAGTACATCCCAAACAAAGAGTTAATAAAAAAAGAAGTTTAAATCTTCATGCCTCAAAGCACATCTCCATAGTTTTGTAAAAAAAAATAAAATCAAAAATGAAAAGAAATAAAAAGTGCAGCTACTTCTTGGACACAACACATCAGCTGTTCAGAAATGTTAAAGTACTGCAGCAGTCACACAGTAATCTCTCAATGAAATAAAAGTATCACAAAGTAATGTTTATTTCCTTGCTCACAGTAATCCTGATCAACTGTTTATCTGATAGAGAACCTTTATGCAATATTTAAGAGTCTATCCTAAAATATAAAGAGATTTTATATTGTTTTAAAATATCTTAACCTTATAAAAGTCAATATCTAATATCTAATATAAGACAAACGATATTTACCAATTGTTTTCATTTAACAAGATTTTTTTTAAATTAATAAAAAAATGTTTATTTGAAAGAATTAATTGAAAATGTCAAAATGATTTTAAAAAAAAGTAAAGAATTGTTGTGGGGTTTTTTTTGTTTTTTTTACTGGTAACACCAGGTTTTTTTTTTGTCTTTTTTTATAAAACAGTTTTTTTTTTTGACAAATGAGTCCTATATGCCCTAATAACCCCCTGCTCTCACATGATTGCTTCAGCTGATAGAAGGTTTCCGGTAAAAATGTCCACACATGTCGGAGGATTTGGAAAGACTTACTGAAGGAAAGTCAAAATCCTTTTGGCTTGCTTGGTTGAGGACGTAGTCGATCCGGAAGCGGTTTGCAGGACAGGCTAGCTGGCATGGAGGTGTGAGTGTAGTCATGGCGGCTACAATCGTCTGTATGGAGAAAGCAAAGAAAAAAAAACAACAACACTACATTTAATAGTTATATAACTTCCTGACCAAACAACATGAACCCTGAATCCCACCCACCATCATGAGAACACATAGTGTATAAAAAACAAACACTGGATCAATTAAACTACAGAGACGAATTTCTTACCTCTATCGCTTCTTTTATGTTATTTTTAATATCATGAATTTTCTGTTTTTTCTCCCTGAGGGAAGCAAAAAGAGAAAAAAAGAACAGTTCAGTTATTTCTATGTAAGACAGCAATAAATTAGCATCATCGACGACAGAAGTTAACATGTTTTTACAGGAATAAATTCCTTTCCTTAGATGGTGCTGCAAATTAAATAGTGAAAAAAGCTTTTTTTTTTTTTTGTTGGCTTAAAATTGAACTTGTGCATTACAGCTGCAATAAAACAGTTCACATAGAAGGTTGAAATTATTTTAAAAAAATAATAGAAGTAAGGAATTGTTGTTGGTTTTTGTATTTTTAACTGTTGTCAGCAGGTTTTAAGGGGAATCTATGTAAAATAAAAGTACCTTTTGTGAGCATATAAGTACCTAATGTGGGTATTGTGGTTGATAAACATACATCTTTTTTTCTTACTTAATGAAAGCAAAACTTCAGAATTTTGTGTACCTTCTAGCTTCAAATGAAAACAGGAGAGTTTGGTTTCATTTTCAAAATGACACTGGAACTTCAAGTTTTACTAAACGCAATGACACCCTGCTTCTTTTGACCTCACATTGTGATCAACATTTCTGCATCCGCACAAAACTCTCCAGCTTTTTCTGCAAATTCCATCAAAAATTCAGACTAAAAGAACAAAGTTTAGTTATTGGAAACTGGGTTTAATTCTGCCATTTGCAAATATATTTCTATTCTCTACTGGTCTGCTGTTAGGCTGCTGAAACTCCAGTCAATCGTTTGTGTTTTAGCTAAATATCAACAACAAAAATGGTCTAAGGGTTAAAATCACAGATTAACTTCACGCATTCATCAAAATGAACCAGCAGAGTAATTGCTTTGTTCATGAAATACCAAGCAGCAGTGGATGCAGTTTATTTTTCTTAACCCCAATGTTAAGATTTGGTTAGTTTTGCTATTTTTAGAGAGAAAGCTTGTGTGTAAAATTCCAAAAGTAAACCGGAACTTGGAAAAGTCATGGGTAATCACTGCTGACGGAAAAAAAAAAACAAATGGCTGCACTCGAATGTCTCATGAAATCAATCCACAACAGAACTGATGTGTAAGATTGCATTTATTTCCAAATGAGCAATCCAAAGAATTCTAAACGGCTGTGCAGCTACGACAAGCGACACTAATCAGAGTAACTGAGAAAATAAAATCTTTTACCTTATTTCCTTGTCACTGCGGCAACATAACATACTCTAGTAGGAAGAGTGCAGTAACTAAAACATTAATGGAATGCTGAATCCATCATGCCGAGTGCCTAACATACAAACCTGCGGGGGTAGTGTCATGATCTGGGGTTGCTTCAGTTCTAAATTTACTACTCTTGTACCCAACTAAAGTAGGTCATATGACTACCTAAACCTATAAAGCATCCTTTTATCTATTGATGCCTTTAAATTTATTTGACAGATAGGAGGGGGCATCAACAGATTTTGCTTTTTCTCAAAAAGGCCGTGGAATAATCCAAGATGAAAAAAGACCCGGACTCAGAAAAGAGTTTTGAATGTTGGATTGACTTTCAGAATTGGTGTTTTTTTCTCTACGGTCAATAAATGAATTATAGGGGGAAAAAATGCATAACGTAAGCATCTTTCTTAGTTCCTTCACTACCAAGTTACAATTCATAAATCAATTGATTATACACAAGTAATATTAATGTTACAGAGGTTGGGAAATAGTAGGGGAAAAAAACAAATTTCTTTGATTTAAAGTCCCACTCTGATCATCTTGTCATCTATTTTCAAAGCGTTCACAGTGGTCTTTTATTATGATGAATCCGTTTTCATAAAAAAAACCTGTCGTTTTCTAGGACATAGTTTCCGCACAGCGGCAGTGGTTCTTAGGAAATTCACCTCTAAGTTGTGGACAGGACTGTTGTTATGGAGTAAGCCTCCCCTCACTTCCCATCATCCCTCTGTTAAGACTCTCTTCCGCTAGTTTACACCCCGTCACAACCCCCCAACCAAACATTATGGTTGCAACAAGAATAGCGAGCAATATCGGAGCTATCCAGCCATAACTTTTTGAGCCAAAACCCAGCTGGGACAAGACGTACACGGATCTAGTCGTATACAAGTGGATGCATCAGAATGGAAATACTCAAAAATGCTATTTTAATCTTAATTTGATTTATTTATGCCCTCCATCACCAGAAAAATGCTCCAAGAACATGCTAAAAAAACACCACTTTCATCAAAGTGGGTCTTTAAGTCAGAACTGATCATTATTTATAGTTTATGAGATCATGAAGCCTTTCACTCCCATCATTGGTCATTATAGCTCAAAATAGATATTTATTTTGTAAATTAGTGTAGACTCTCAACAGATTAAATGAAGTCACAGTTCCATTGTGATCCAGTTTTAAATTAAGGTTGCCAAAAGTAGAAAAACGGTCAGGCGTCCGTGTTTTTGTCCAGTGAAGAGAGACTCCCTTTAGTTCACTCATGCTGGTGTCTCCTAATCTCTCACATCTGGAACTCCACAAACAAAAATAACAACCAGTGTCCTCTTTTCCAGCAGAGTCATCCTGCACTGCTCAAGCATCTCTGCCTCCTTACCACGTCACTCAGCAGCAGCAGCAGCACCTTCCTTTTGACTGGCACTGCCCCGCATCCCCATCGGAAGCCCGCAGGATCCCAAAGGGTAAAACGAACCCTGGAACTAAATTCATCTGGGAGTCACAGCTGACTGCAGGTTTGTCATCGCACCGGGGCGTCTGGACGCCACCCAAAAATAAGCGCATGACGCTGTGCCGACCCCAAAAACCCATTCTAGGAAACGGATGATCCAGAATAGAAAAATGTGACTTTGGTTTCCATTGCATCATCTTGGGATCCAGTTTTAGGAGAATTTATAAGAAAGGGTGGTTGTTTTGACCCCCAGGGGGGGTATTTATTTTAATGAAAATCTGACAGAGATAAAACCTTTGAACATTTTGAAAAGGAACTTTTTTTTTTTACCGTTCCAAAGTTAAACGTCTTCCTAAAATAAACTTGTGTTTAATAGCCGTAAAGGACAATTTGATTGCATTGGCTGAAAGTCCCACATTCTGGAGACACAAAAAAAACAATTTGGGAGTTTTTAAAGTATTGTGTTCCCCAAAAGAGTCCAGTTAGTTTCATTTCATCTGTTACATTTTTTGTTACCTATTCAGCAAACAGTGGTCAAAATGAAAGACATTTTTGAATTTAAATAAAAATCACATCCTTTCGAAAGCAGAGAAGCAGAAAAAGCTGATAGGACGCTGATTTATGAAATAAAGGTTTTTATGCAATAAAGTTTTGAATCATTGCTTCATGTGGCCGAATTCCACAAAGTGAAACAAGTGGAAAAAGTGAAATAGTTTAAAAAAAAAGTTATTTTTAAACTTGTTTTATTTTAGAACAACACTTCAAAACCTAAATGATTAGAATAAACTAAGATAAAGTGAATGAAAATATTTAATTTTCACATTAAAAGCACTGAAACAAAAATAGTTTTTGTCCACAAACGACTCATTTCTCCAGAGATTTGTAAACTATTTAAAATTCTGACTAGTCTTGATAGATTCATTGATATTGGAAGCACAGTTTTGTCTTAAAATGCTGTTTTTAAAGAGCCATGGTTTTCTGTCCTCAGGGAGGACCTGCCCGTCTGCAGCGCTGGAACAGTTTCCATCCCTGGTGGATGGACGGTGCTGTGAGGACATGTTTCATGTGTGCAGACCCAAACCAACGAGACAGGAGCGACACTTACTCTGCGTTGAATCCGTTCACGTGCAATATTCGCATCTGTTTGACTATCGTACTTTTCCCAGACTCGCCGGCCCCTAAAACCAAAAAAAAAAGGTGGAGAAAGGAGCGGTCATTCAAACATCTCGAGTCCAAAGCTGCATCAAAAGATAACCACGATATCCAGGATGGATCACTAAATAATGTCCAAGACCTTTAGGATTTTTTCCTTTTAATTGCATGAAATAATGTATAAATGGGTAAAAAAAAAAAAAAGAAAACGAATCCTGAAAATCAAATCAATATTTACTCAGAAATTCAATATTTGTTAAAAATTTCAAACAATCACAATTTGCCTTTGAAATAAATCTAATTTTCCGGCACAAAAAAAGCTTTTAGTTATATTTTACAGTTGTTTAGTTTTAAACAAAAAAAACCTGCTTTAAATAACAAAAAAAAAAACATTTTTATGGATGGATCAGTGATCCTTAGTTCTAAATTGTGTCAAAGTTTTAGGTTGAACTCCAATGTTTTTTCTTATGTCCTCTAACAAACAAGTTAACTTTTTAACTTAATAGCAGCAACTGTTTTCTTTTTTTTTACACACATTTCACAAAGTCTTAAATGTGTGTGGCAGCCCTCAGAAAATCGGCTCCAAACCAGCTAGAATGAGTAAAATATAAAGTCAAAATTCCTAATAGTGTCCAAATAAAAGCTCATTTATACTATATTAGGATTCAGCATTTTGTGTACTAGTCTAAAAACTGTTAAGATAAGAAAGTATAATCTACTATGAAATATTAAAAAAGAAATTCAAATGTTTCTGTCTTGAAAAGTAGTTTTCATTGCATCCGAGCAGGCTATGAATAGCATCCCATCATCCCCAAACACTAACTGGCCAGACAACGCGCCTGCTATTTAGAGCCAGAGAGCAAGTGCTGAAATCTCGGATCCCTTTCGGGTTACAGTGACCCCGACGAGCTTTCAGGAGAAGCCAGTAATCCCTAATGGTAATCCTAATTTGAGATTTAGAGGGTCAGGAGTTGAATGGCTTCGTGAAGCAGCGTTGGGGTGGATTGTTGCGTATGAAAAGGCGAGCGTCTGACACCTGGGTCAAGGCGAAGGCATGCGGGATCCAGTCTGCGCCCACCACCATAAACGAGTGGCCTCTCAGCCTCTGCATGGTGGCGTCTGCCTCCCTGACTGTTCGGTTCATTATAAGAAGTGGGCAATTCACAAACTTGATTTCATCATTAGTGTAATACATTCAATACAGCATAAAAATCCTTTCAGCTAAATAAAATTAAAAAAAAAAAGTTTAAACAATGTACTTAAATCAGTGGTCAACTTAAAAAGGTGTGTTTATCCTGTTAAATTGTATGTTGGACATAAAAAACCCTAGACTATAAAAAGAAATCAAATTCTCACCACTCAACTTAAGTTGTTAGTTAACTTAATTTCATTAGAAGTTGACCTAATATAAAATGATGAATGGAAAGCGTTGCGTTAATTATTATTATTATTATTTTTTGTTTAGCTGATGCATTATTTTTTAGAGTGCACATGTTCTGCAATCAGGCTTTCGGATTGCCCCCCTCCCACCCTCCTAAAAGACCTGAGTCAAGACACTGAGGTGGGGGGGGCGTGGTGACCTCCATCACTTGTCACAAGAAATCCCACAATCACCCACCTAACAGTAGTAGCCGGTGAGTTGCCCGGTAGATCTGTTTGTCTTTTTGGAGCTGCTTCTCAATCTTCTTGTTGGCCTCCCTCTGTGCCTTCTCCTCATTACGTTGGTCTTCAGTCTTACTGTTGCCCAGACAGCCCATCTTCCCAAAAACCCAGTGGTAGGTTAGAGGGGGACGCAGGGAGGGAGGAAAAGAGGGGGTGGAGGTGTTGATGATGAGAAGAAAAAAAATAAAAAATAAATCAATCAATAAAGCTTAAATTCCTGCACTGGCCCGGCAGAAGAACACCTGGCTCAAAATGGGTGACATTTATGCTGCCAGATGTGAGCGATGCCAGGTAGTAGACGGGGGCCTCCACCAGGCTTTTTGCCGGTCTCTTCTTGGAGGTGGGTGGAGGTATTTGCTGGTGATTGATTTGTTTTAAATCAGCACTGGATCAGGACCAGAGCCTCTAGAAAAAGGCTCGATTCCGATGGTTTTCACTGTAAATCCGCAATGAAGTCATCAACTTCATGAGACTGGAGGGGAAACTGTCCAGCTCCTCGTTGCACATCAATGAACGTCAACGGTCCGATTCCCTTCCAAAAAAAAAAAAAAAAAAAAAAAAAAAAAGAAGAAAGAAAGAAAAGAAAAACGTCGCATTCAATATACTATTCCCTCTCCCCCCCCCCTCCCGGTGATTTTATTCTTCAGAAAGGACTCCTCTGGGGCCCATCTTTCAATCCATTTCCACGCACAGCCAACCTTGTATTTTTCCTAGTCTTTTATTAGTCCTTTTTTTTATTATTATAAAAGGCGTCGGATTTGTTTGTGATCAGCCCCAGCACATTGAAGAAAAATGAAATATTTCCTCCTAAAATGACGGCATGTGAATCATCGGGTTTCTGTCTCGATCTTCATAATCCTTCACATATTTTTGTTCCTCTTCTTTTGATCGTTAGATGACAGCAATCTTCTCAGATTTTTTGCTGTTTTGTCAAAAGATGCTGGTGCTTGCTTTTTCGGGAGGGGGGTTGGTGGTGGTGAGGGTAACCAAATCCCCCCCCAAAAAAAACAAAACAAAAAAAAAGAGGCCCCTTGCTGCTTTTCCGTCCTTTTTTCCTCTCCGTATCGTTAATTTGCGTTTCTCCTCACATCGGAAGGCTTCTCTCTCCAGGCGGGCAGAGCCAGAGGCGGCTCTCTCTCTGCAGCTGGATGTCCTTGACAATAACGTGATATCCAGGTGATCCTGCTGGAAATCCTCCGTTATTTCCCCGTTTGGCGCAGGTACGGTCCGCTGTCAAGTTCCTCGGCTTTTTGTATTCCCTTTGAATCTGGATGGCAGATTAGGGTTACATGTGCATGATGATACACATGAACATACCGCGGTGCTTTTCAATCACTCATCCAGCGGCGAGACAGTCATTCTCGGGGCCGATGGGCCACGGCACTTCCGACGAGCTATTCGGGGCAGTCAGATTCGTCCCTTTGCGGTGTTTCTCTGAATTATTTTCACCCTTTATTTTTTCTCTCTAAGACTTCTACATTGAGATAGATAGGGTTGAAGAGGTGGGGTGGGGCAAACGGCTCTCACGGAACCCTGGGAACCAAGAACTTTGGTCAAGTTTTCCTGAGGAACCAACTTTGATTCCGGTTGCAACTTTCAAAATAAAGCGAAACGGCATAAACACGCGCCTCATTTTGTGACTCGTTACGGGTTCTTTCTTTCTTTCTTTCTTTCTTTCTTTCTTTCTTTCTTTCTTTCTTTCTTTCTTTCTTTCTTTTTTATTACTTAGATACAGTTAGACACTGTGGAAATATTTACTGATAAAATAATATGAAAAAAGAAACAAACATTTTAAATTATTGACAATTCAAGAAAAAATGCATAGATAGATATAGAATAACCCAGACCCCACAATGGGTAAATTGCTTTATTACCATAGGCTAAAAAAAACGATAATAAAAATAAAATATTATAGTCATTAGTAACTATAGAGATAGATAGTAAAGCAGGGACCTGCAACCTTTAGCACTAAAAGGGCCATTTGGTCCAGTTTCTTACTGACCAA
This sequence comes from Oryzias curvinotus, assembly GCA_023969325.1. Lineage (NCBI taxonomy): Eukaryota > Metazoa > Chordata > Actinopteri > Beloniformes > Adrianichthyidae > Oryzias > Oryzias curvinotus. The sequence goes on along the minus strand of CM043710.1, from coordinate 14,155,186 downwards.
AACCCAACGAGAGCCACAAAATCCCACTTTACTGGGGGGGAAAAAACACTTTTTTTGTGGTCATGAAGCCTTTATTTATAAAATGTTACTTTTAAATATCAATATCGTGTGAGAAATGAAGTAATCCGAGAGAGAAACGGTATGATGCGAGAGTTGGCTTATAGAGCAGAGCAAAAGGCACTGGGATGGTTTGGACATGTTGAAAGAATGGAAAGGGAGCGATTGGTGAAAAAGATATACAAATCTGATGTGAGTGGAGTGAGAATGAGAGGAAGACCGCGAATGGGATGGACAGAGGGTGTAAAAAGAGCGCTAAATGCAAGAGAGATGACTGTGGTGCAGGGGAGAGAGGCTGCTCAGGACAGGGATAGATGGAGAGAGTTTGTGTATGAATGAATGGATGGATGGGTGTGGTAGAGGTCTGGTCTTGGTATGAAGCAGCAAGGGGAGACCAGCCTTGGCTGAGGCCCTGCTGTGGAGGTGCCCACACTGGGCTGTGCAGCTGACCCTGGTGCAGTGTGGTGGGGCTTAGACCAGGCCTTAGACCAGTCACACACACACGTGCGCGCAAACAAGCACACAATGAAGGAGGAGGGTTTGGGGAAGAGAAGGAGGGAGTAAAGAATGTGTGCCCTGTCTAGGCTACCCCACTTTGGTGGGACACAGCCTGGGTATATAGATATAGACTTTTAAATATGTACAAGAACTGAATTATGATAGTGTATATATATTTCTATATATATTGCATTTTTAATCTTGTTTTTTTTATAACAAAGCACATTCAAGTTCATGTCAAAATAAAATAGATTCTGTGTCAAATATTTAACTAACCTTTTCTTTATTAAAGCCTTAGCATTTTTCTTTTTACAGCCACAATAGAGGGATAAAACGTATTTCTGGAACCTAAGGTTGCAAACCCCTTTAAAGTCATTAAATAAAAGAAGAAAAGGTTGAATTTCAATAGTTTGAATAGAAAAGAATAGAAGTGTTATTGTTCTCACAACTGGGAAATTACAGGATTATACAGAAATCATTCACTCAAAATATGGGCCTTTCTTGACCCACCAAATTAAACTTTGATTAAGCAAAAGCATTTACAGAAAAGCAAAATTAAGAAAAAGGAAGATAAAAATGTTAGAATGATTGTTTTTGATCCTTTTTATAAATTTCCCTTGAAGTTTCCATGGCATACTTCATAGATCATTGGTTACCAGAAGCACTTTTATATAATGCTGATTTTTTTTTCCTCCAACATTTTCAGTTGAATTTTTTTCACTGTGAAATTCAGTCCTGAAACTTTCAACGATACCTTGTATTCTAGTTATAAACCTCAAAAACATGTTTCAAAAGTAGACATTATCAAATCTGGGCTGCACAGTTGCGCAGTGGTATGAACACTTACTTGCCTTACAGCTATATCCTTTCTGTGGTGTTTGGGTTTTCTCTGGGTACTTTGGCTTCCTTCCACAATCCAAAAACATGCTTCATAGGTTAATTGATTCCTCTACATTGTTCTTAGGTGTGAATGTATGGCCCTGTGACAGGCTGGTGACCTGCTCAGGCTGTTCCCCACCTTCACCCAACAGCAGCCACAACAGACTCTGGTGACCCTATGACCCTAAAAAAGCCTTCAGTGGGTTAAGAAAAATGGATGGATGGACGATCTAACCACAATCTGTATATTTTCCTATGGGCTTTTTTTCCCCTTTTTTTGTCAACATCATATTGACAGATATCCCTAGTCAAAGTATCCATATTCAACTATGACTGACAACAATCACCACAACACATACATCTATATTAGCAGCGGATTAAAAATTGATTGACCAAGTCAAATCCATTCATTTTCCTTTAAAGCAACTCTTTTATATTTTTTAATAGTTAAAAAAGGTTAGGTTTTCTGTTCATCCTTAGAACTAATAATTTTGTCAATAAATACGAATCATGTTTAATTTAAATAACTAGTTGTAGGAAAACCGAGCAAACTGACTTTGAAATGAAAAGTAGATCAATGTTTGTGGATAAAACTTGTGAATATAAAACAAATCAGTGTGGGAAATTGGAATTTCTCAGTGCTAAACTGATCTCAGTCACTGTCTTTTATCGCTGCATTTGTTGTACTTTATGCAAATGTTCTGTCATCTTCTGGCTTTAAAGATGCCTGTCAAATCAAACGGGGATTTTTCACACAAAATAAGGCAACACATTACCAGAGCACATTTTTATAAAGTCAGAAACAAGGAATGGGATTTTGAAAAGAGGGGGGTCAAGACTTTTAATCTGAAGTGACGATAGCTGTCTCCTCTCTTCCGCTTTGCAGCCACTTGAACATGCCAATGAAGCCGGCTGTGATCACATGACTGCCCGGAGCGTCATGAAACTGAGCAACAGAAGGGAAGAGGCGCCCCCTTTTTAGCAAAGTGATTATCAGCATTCTCACCTTAAAAGTTTCGTTCAGAGACCTAAAGCCTGCAGAAATTCCAGCACAGCTCATGTGACCAGTGTCAAATTTTTTGAGATGTGTGTGCAACAGTTTCCCAAAGAAAGTGAAGAAGGAGCATGCACTTCCATAAAGCAAGTTAAGGCATTTGGAAATATTTACAACACATATGGAAACAGAAGGAAGTTCTGTCTTAACAACTGATCTTCTGGTTTTCTTTTAATGTGTAGAACTATTAATGAGCAGAGGTCAGAGATTCCTTCACAAAATATTTAATCCCATTAAATCCCAACACTAAATTATATGTTTGCATTCATACAAACACTACTTCAGACGGTACTGTGCAAAAATAAAACTTAGTTATAATCTTGTCCAAATGCAGTGTTGACTTCTCTGGGCCAAGTCGCATCTGGATTGACCGCATCAAATGGGTTTTGTGGTCCAAAACCTTTTTTAAATGAGGAAATGGAGGTCATATGTTCCAGATCAAAGACATAAAAAATAAAACGTCCAAAATACAGACATGCATGGGGTATGAAGTAAATTACAAACTATATCCTGTGCACACAGAAGAAAATAGGTAACCCATCCATTTGCCTGTCTGCAGTACTGACCTGCTCACAGCTAAAAGTGTGTCAGGAACTTTGAGAGGTGAAACAGCAGCAGCACAAAAAATAAAATAAATAAATAACTAATTAAAACTATTACTGGCTTAAAATCCTCAAACTTTTTCAGCATAATATTTATTTATTTGTTTCTTTCTTTCTAACTTGTCCTGTCCAACAGATGAGAGCTGAAGCCATCTTTGTGTCGGACATATTTTACTTTTACAACAGGGGGGTTATGAATCTTTGGACACACTGGGTGTATATTTTAATAAACCCCTTTTGTGAATTAGACTAAACTTTATTCATATTGATTGAATAGTTGGACTGGACAAAAAAGAAAAGGAGTGAAGAAGAGAGAGGGATGTTAGAGAGGGGAGGGGGGTAGGAGGGTGATTATTTATGTTCAATAGTAAAATGACCATATATATATATATATATATATATATATATATATATATATATATATATATATATATATATATATATATATATATATATATATATAAGCGCTCATCCTGGCAGCTCAGGAACAAGCCCTGAGCACCAGAGCGATAGAGGCTCAGATCTACCACACCAGACAAGACCCAAGGTGTAGGCTGTGCAAAGAGGCGCCTGAAACAATCCAGCACATAACTGCAGGATGTAAGATGCTGGCAGGTAAAGCATACATGGAGCGGCACAATCAAGTGGCTGGAATAATATACAGGAACATGTGTGCAGAATATGAACTGGAAACCCCAAGGTCAAAATGGGAAACACCTCCGAAGGTGGTAGAGAATGAGAGGGCAAAGATCCTGTGGGACTTCCAGATCCAGACTGATAGGATGGTAATGGCGAACCAACCAGACATTGTAGTGGTGGATAAAGAACAGAGGAAAGCCGTTGTGGTGGATGTGGCAGTGCCAAGTGATGGGAAAATCAGGAAGAAGGAACATGAGAAACTGGAGAAATACCAGGGACTCAGAGAAGAACTGGAGAAAGCCTGGAAAGTGAAGGTGACGGTGGTGCCTGTGGTAATTGGAGCACTCAGGGCAGTAACCCCCAAGCTTGAGGAGTGGCTACAACAGATACCTGGAAAGACCTCAGACCTCTCAGTCCAGAAAAGTGCAGTGCTAGGAACAGCTAAGATACTGCGCAGGACCTTCAAGCTCCCAGGCCTCTGGTAGAGGACCTGAGCTTGGAGGAGAAACCACCCGCGGAGGGTGAGAGGGGCGTTTTATATGTATATATATATATATATATATATATTTATATATTTTAAGCATGAACCAAATGGCTCTTTTAGCGCTAAAGGTTGACAAGCCCTGATCTAAAGTCTAAATCTCAAAATCAAACTCAGAAAGGTTGTTGTTAAATGTAAAAAATCCCACAGTTTGTCAATTAAGGCAAAGACTCTCAATAACAGTTGATCCTTCCTGTATTTAACAAGATATTTTGCATTCAATGTGCAAGCACGTTATACCAAACTCCAATAATGCATCAAAAGGGAAGTGAAAGAGGTTTAGAGCAAAACACAACACGTTGCTTAATGTCATGACGTCGTAGACGTAGCAGACCCAGATGCTGAAACCCGGAAGTAACTCGCTACAAGGAACTGTTTGACAATGGTTTATTTTACTTGAGTAAAATAAAGTTATTTGAATGTGATAGTCAGTTCCTTCGTGAAGTGATCCAGAAATCCATAGAGCTGGTATAGCTGAGGACAGCGGAGCCAGAGAGAGGAGACGCGAGGACGCGTCGGACCTTGGAACCAGAGGGAGCGAGGCGTGGGCGCTGAGGACAGCGGGACCAGTTTGAGGCGAGGCGTGGACGCCGAGGACGGCGTAATCTGCATGAAGCGAGGAACCAGCGTGACCAATGGATGAAACCTGAAGGTGAGTACAAGACACAGTAAGTAACATGAACTTGGTAACCAGAGCAAAGACTAAAAGGCCAGGCATAACCACCGGAGTGAGTATAACGGACTGGCGCTGGATACTGGTGAGAAGCTCCCTTAAGAAGGCTGGCAGGGTGATGAGGAGATGAAGATCAGCTGGTTCCAATCAGTAGAGCAGGAGAGCTGTGTGGGGGGGAGGTGAACTGACAGGCACCGTGACAGTACCCCCCCCTCAACGACCGCCTCCAGGCGGTCCAGGACGGCGATCCGGGTGAGCCCTGAAGAAATCGTCCAGCAGGGAACGGTCCAGAATCATGGAGCGGGAGATCCAAGAGCGCTCCTCCGGACCGTAACCCACCCAGTCCACCAGGTACTGGTGACCGCGGCCCCGGCGGCGAACGTCCAGAACCCGACTGACAGTAAAGGCAGGGGCGCCGTCGATGAGCCGGGCGGGCGGTGGGGAAGCGGACGGCGGGCACAAGGGGCTTTCCTGGAAGGGCTTGATTTGGGAAACATGGAAGGAGGGATGGATCTTTAATGCAGCCGGGAGCCGTAGCCTAACACAGGTCGGATTGATGACCCTCTCAATGATGTAAGGGCCTATGAAACGGGGTGCCAGCTTACGAGAGGTGACCTGGAGGGGAACATTCTTGGAAGACAACCAAACCTTTTGCCCGGGTTGGTAGTCCGGCCCCGCTCTCCTGCGTCGGTTGGCCATCCGGCAGTTACCCTCCCGGGTGCGAAGAAGAGCGGCTTTGGTCTGGCGCCAAATGCGTTGGATGCGTTGGAGGTGATGTTGTACCGAGGGGACAGCCAGATCTATTTCATGAGAGGGGAACAGAGGAGGTGAATAACCGAGCGAAGCCTCAAAAGGTGACATACCGGTTGCAGAGGAGGGATGATTATTATGAGCGTACTCGATCCAAACGAGAAATTTAGACCAGCTGGAGGGATTTTGAGCGGCCAAACAACGGAGGGCGGCTTCCAGCTCCTGGTTGGCACGTTCGGCTTGGCCGTTCGACTGGGGGTGATAACCCGAGGTGAGACTGACGGTTGCACCCAGGGCAGAGCAAAAGGACCTCCAGACCTGGGATACAAACTGCGGACCCCTGTCGGAGACGACGTCTTTAGGTATCCCGTGATGTCGGAAGACTTGGTGGACCAGGATGTCGGCCAATTCAGTGGCCGTGGGGAGCTTGGCCAGCGGGATGAATTGAGCTGCCTTGGAGAAGCGGTCAACAATAGTCAAAATGACGGTGTTACCTTCGGATGGGGGTAACCCAGTAACAAAGTCCATGGATACGTGTGACCAGGGGCGTTCAGCAATGGGCAGAGGATGGAGGAGTCCGGCTGGAGGTGAATTGGAGGACTTGGACCTAGCACAGATAGCACAGGCGGCAACAAAATCCCGGATGTCCTGTTCCATATTGGGCCAGAAAAACCTGCGTTTGATGAGATTCAAAGTTCTATGGGCGCCCCCATGGCATGATATGCGGGAAGTGTGCCCCCACACCAGGACTTCAGAGCGGAGAGAGGTGGGCACATAGAGTGCGTTGGCTGGAGGAGGAGGATGATCCGGCTCCTCATCTTGGGCTTGCAAGACCCGCGTCTCGACATCCCAAGTGAGGTTACCAATTATACATGAGGGAGGAATTATGTGAGTGACCTCCTTCTGGTCATGGGGACTATAAAGGCGGGAAAGGGCGTCGGGCTTAACGTTTCTGCTACCGGGTCTGTATGTGATAGTAAAAGTAAACCGATCAAAAAAGAGACACCAACGGGCCTGACGAGAGTTGAGACGCTTGGCGGAACGGAGATACGCAAGATTTTTATGGTCTGTCCATACTACAAAGGGTTGATCAGCTCCCTCAAGCCAGTGGCGCCACTCCTCTAAAGCGAGTTTGATTGCAAGAAGCTCGCGGTTGCCTACGTCATAATTCTGTTCCGCAGTGGACAGTTTGCGGGAGAAGTAGGCGCATGGCTTGAGCTTCCCCGAAAACTCCTCGCGCTGAGATAAAACAGCTCCGACCCCTGTGTCGGAAGCGTCGACCTCAACAATGAATTGGCGTTGTGGGTCTGGTTGTATGAGGATGGGAGCGGAGATGAACATACGCTTCAGTTTGTCGAACGCGGCTTGAGCCTCAGGACCCCAATGAAAGGGCTTGTTGATGGACGTAAGCTGAGTGAGAGGGGCGGCGAGAGTACTGTAATTGCGAATGAATCGCCGGTAAAAATTAGCGAACCCTAAAAAACGCTGAAGCTGTTTGCGTGAGTTGGGAGGTTCCCAGTTAGACACAGCGGAAACCTTGGCTGGGTCGGGGCGGATGTTGCCAGCCTCTATAATAAAACCAAGGAAGGAGACAGAGGATACATGAAACTCGCACTTCTCGGCTTTAACAAAAAGTTGGTTTTCGAGAAGGCGTTCGAGGACCTGACGAACGTGGAGAATGTGGATCTCTTGATTAGGAGAGTAAATGAGGATGTCGTCCAAGTAAACAAAAACAAACCTATTGAGGAAATCTCGGAGGACGTCATTAACCAAATTTTGAAAAACTGCAGGGGCATTGGTGAGCCCAAAAGGCATCACCAGATATTCAAAATGCCCTAAAGGGGTGTTAAAGGCAGTCTTCCATTCGTCCCCCTCTCGCATACGAACGAGATGGTACGCGTTGCGGAGATCTAATTTCGAAAATACGCGTGCCTCTTGAACGGAGTCTAAAGCAGAATTGATGAGTGGCAGAGCGTATTTGTTCTTAACCGTGATCTGGTTAAGTTCTCTATAGTCGATACAGGGACGTAGGGTCTTATCTTTCTTCTGAACGAAGAAAAAACCAGCAGCAACGGGAGAAGAGGAGGGGCGAATGTGACCTGACGCGAGGGACTCATGAATGTATTTTTCCATAGAGGTCCTTTCAGGACCGGACAAATTAAATAAACGTCCTTTGGGGAGAGCAGCGCCTTTAAGTAACTCAATTGAGCAATCATAAGGCCTGTGGGGAGGCAAGGCAGCAGCCCTATTTTTGCTGAAAACATTCCTGAGATCATGATAACAGGGGGGTACCCTGGAAAGGTCAATCTCTTCAGGAACAGGATCCAGATCGGGTGAAAGCGATGGAATGGCGGAGCGAAGACAGTTAGCTAGGCAGTGAGTGCTCCAGTTGGTTATGTGGTGATTAGCCCAATCAAACTGGGGATTGTGATTGCGAAGCCAAGGAAAACCTAGGATGACAGGGAACTGAAGAGTTTGTGTAACGTAAAATTGAATGATTTCGTGGTGGTTACCGGAAGTGATCAGTTGCAGAGGCTTGGTACGATGAGTGATGCGGGTGAGGAGTAGCATTAGCCAGCTGCTGATTGGTTAGCTCAACCAGAGCTTGGGAAATGCTGTTCAGCCGGCAAAGCAGATCTTCTTGAACGGTGGTGACGCGAGAGATGGTACTATACAGGAGTTCTAAAAATAGTCCGTGTTGATTTACAGCAAAGCGGAGTTCTTCCGGGTCAGCTGGGTCTGGATAATGGCCAGTCCGTTCTGTCATGACGTCGTAGACGTAGCAGACCCAGATGCTGAAACCCGGAAGTAACTCGCTACAAGGAACTGTTTGACAATGGTTTATTTTACTTGAGTAAAATAAAGTTATTTGAATGTGATAGTCAGTTCCTTCGTGAAGTGATCCAGAAATCCATAGAGCTGGTATAGCTGAGGACAGCGGAGCCAGAGAGAGGAGACGCGAGGACGCGTCGGACCTTGGAACCAGAGGGAGCGAGGCGTGGGCGCTGAGGACAGCGGGACCAGTTTGAGGCGAGGCGTGGACGCCGAGGACGGCGTAATCTGCATGAAGCGAGGAACCAGCGTGACCAATGGATGAAACCTGAAGGTGAGTACAAGACACAGTAAGTAACATGAACTTGGTAACCAGAGCAAAGACTAAAAGGCCAGGCATAACCACCGGAGTGAGTATAACGGACTGGCGCTGGATACTGGTGAGAAGCTCCCTTAAGAAGGCTGGCAGGGTGATGAGGAGATGAAGATCAGCTGGTTCCAATCAGTAGAGCAGGAGAGCTGTGTGGGGGGGAGGTGAACTGACAGGCACCGTGACACTTAATCCCTTATGAACCCGATGTCAGCAAAAATAAAGTTACACGAGTTGCTAATTAGAAGTAACCTTTTTTGCTGTCTTGAATTTAACTACCACTTCAGGAAAACTATATTTATTTCCAATATTCTGCATTAGAAAATTCTGCTTCATGATGTTCTGGCTATCAGAGAAAATATTGCACAGTCAAATCATCTGACATAAAGAATGCTCCTTTGTCTTCATCTCTCTCCTTTTTCAGAGTCAGATGTAGCAATGTCTCCTCTTCAGAAGGAAGCCTTAGTCACTAAGACTCATCGTTCACTCGTCAAACACACTGCGTGCAACCTGAAAATATTACAGTTGAGTGGTCATTTCCTCATCCCGCATGTGGAATTTGACCAAACCAGGTTTGTGTTTTCTATTTTCAGTTGTGTTGTGTGTGATTTACTTGCTGAAAGAGTGTGATTACATAGAAAGAGTTGTGCATCACGCAAAAGGTTGTGTGGCCAATGGACAGGGCTTTTTAAACACTGAAAAGTAAGCAAGTAATTGCTGGTAAATCTCTGCTTTGCAGTTGTGTTTCAGAATGCTTCAAGATAATACATTTTTCATTTTTTACATTTCTCAAAACAGGACAAAGAACTTGTTGGACTTCACAAACATGGGAATGACTTATTTCTCATCCTAGCTGGATCCAACCGTTTTTCTTGTCAAGTTTTGAATATTGTCAGACAATCGTCTCCTTCGTCAGCCTCAAACATGCTTATAAACAAACTCGGTCATCAAATTTAGATCTAAACCTAACAACGCACCTCCCACCCAAATATTTGTAATTTTTCTAATTGTTATGAGAATAATTATTTAAACTATAAAAAAAAAAGCATCTACATTTTTTTTTATTAAATTGTGTTTCTTTATCTTTTTTTTTTAAGAAAAAGGATAATATATTTTTATAATTTGCAAAATAAGACCTTTCTTACAAAGACAATACTTCTGGATAATATTGTGGGAGTTCAGAAACCATTAGAAATGACGTCTTCCAAAAATTAATAATACAAGAACAACAACAAAGAACATCAGGAAAATTTGACTAAAAGTCTAATCCTCGGCCAGATTAAATTTTTGTCAAAAATTTAACTAATGTCAGGATGAAATAACACTTATTTGGAATCACCCATCCCTGCCTAAATGTATTTACAGTTATATTAAAAAAAAAACACACTATTTAGTGTTTTTTCCTGTCAAGGTGATATTAAGTAAATGAGGTCCCTGATTAGGCTGCATACAATGTAAAGAGGTAAGGAGTGTCTGACAATTGACAAACCCACATTTTTGTTTTTTTTAATAATCAAGACAGTTATTTAAATATAGGTATATAAAGGCAGTAATTGGTCAATCTTAAAAAAGATACCAAACCTTTTAAGAACTGAAATGAACTGGATTTAATACAAAAAGTACAGCATGTCAAATAACTATTTTTACTTTTTTTTCTTTAACCTTTTTGTAAAAGTTGAAATGACAATAATTTAAACATTAGTCTTGTTGCAAATTCCAGATAATTCATTGAAATAAATCTATATAAGATGCAATCAAAACACATTCATGTTTATATTAATAAATATGTCATACCTGCAACGGTACTCTAGATGGGAGCAGTCTAATTATTTGTGCATTGTATGCCAGGGACTTTGTAGTGTGACCAATCATGACGTATTGAACATTTTTGTGTGGGACTCTTCCTCCACCTCACACTCATAAGGTGAGGGAGCATTGTCTTTTTACAGTGGAAAGGCAATGCTTAAAGTGGTTTTGCTATTCACAGAGACGCTGAACCTGCTGTTATCTGCCACTGGCAACTTCCATTTGTCTGCACTGACCTTCCTTCCTGTTTCTGTTCATTTTCTCCACTCAGTTTTTTTTTGTTGTTCATTTTGTTTTTTTCCAGAACCTGTTTGGTGAATTTTTAGGGCGGTGCATTACAGACACAAACCAGCATACAAAACAAGAGATAAATGAAGGTTGCGTTTGTGTTTGACCCTTTTTTCTTTCCTGTCAACAAGAATGCAAAAGTGTGGGTTATTCTTTTTTTAAACTTATCTTTAACCTCTTTGTGCTGAGTGTGTGTTTTCTTAAAAAATAAATAACTAAATAAATAATAATTTTTGAATGTACTTAGATAATATGTCCTCTCCAAATCAGCTAATGTACTGTTCTTCATAAATGCTTCCTGGAATGCATGACAGTACACTCCCTGGAACTGGTATAACATCATTTAGTGGAAAACCAAAAGGTATGTGGATCTTTTCTGTCCTGAGGACATTCCCCTTGTGTCTTCTGAATCATCTCACCCAGTATATTGGGTTGTTGGATGGTCCACCTCAGCAGCCTCTGAATCCTCAATACAGATGTTGCTCTTGTGCAAACATCTTTTGAAAAATGTCCAGTTAAGATAAGTGCAACAATCATTGCATCTTTTTTGCAATTTCCAGACAGTTGGTTTCCTCTGTTTTAGCAATAAGAACATAACTTTTAATTGAGTCCAGTGTGTTCCATACATTGGGGTAACTCCTATGTATCTTTAGTGACATCACTTCTAGACCCCTATAAAAGGCGGAGGAAGGCACAGGAGGCTATCTCAGACCTCCAGCTGTTGTGCGGACTGCAGTCTGATCACAATGCGTGAAATAGTACATGTGCAAATTGGACAATGTGGCAACCAGATCGGCTCAAAGGTAATTTAAAAAAAAAATATATAAATACATATATATAGTTTTTCATTAGACTTTTAATACGCCTATTTCTGACAATTGATTTTAATTCTATTCATTTTGTATAACCTGCATAAAAATAGTTGTGTTGTACTGTAATGGTTTGCACGTAAACGATAGATTTGTCCAAAAAATAGATCAGATATATCCGTGAGTTTACTGCACTTTTTTGGGCTTTTTTTTAAATTATGGTGCGCCTTTAGATTTTTCTGGTTTGCTGTGTCACTAACTGTGAGCAACACAGGGTGTTCCCTGTCAAGCACTTAGGGAAAAGATAAGAACCAAAGTGAAACTGTCATGGGCCGATCATTTTTATCATGGCTAACACAAAACAAGAAGGGGAAGCAATAGACCTTCAGCAAAAAATGGAACTTTCCAAAAAACTGAGACAGTAACAAGCTTAAATTGTCATCTTCAGCTTAATGTTTTTTCATCCAATATGCAATTCTTCATCTCAACAGTGTCAGATAATGATAGTCACTTGCCTCTAAGTTCAAGTTGAGACATGATTGCACTGGAATCTTTTAAATTATGGATTAGATGATAAAGGGATAAGAACATTTGTGAAGTCACAAAACAATCTGTGCTTAAAAAAAAAAGCTAGGAATGTTTGCATCTTAGGAGGTCTTGAATGGGATAGAGTTAGAGAGCTCTCATGCATTTTTTGTAATTTTTTCAACACACATTTTGAACATCCTTCTGAACATTTTCCTGTAATTATTTCCCTTTTTCTAGTTTTGGGAGGTGATCAGTGAAGAACATGGGATCAATGCAACAGGCATCTATGAAGGAGACAGCACCCTGCAGCTGGAAAGGATCAATGTTTACTTCAATGAGGCTTTTGGTATTAGAGAAGTTCATGTACTTTTCAGACATGTTAACATGTTCTATCAATTTTTGTTATTTTCAAATATTTTATTCCATCTTTATTACAACTTTAGACAGTAAATGTGCAGAAAGTTGAATTTGTACTAAACATCCTTTCAATTCTAGGTGGTAAATATGTGCCCAGGGCTCTTTTGGTGGATTTGGAGCCCGGTACCATGGACAGCATTCGAGGAAGCCGGATCGGAGCCCTTTTCAGACCTGACAACTTTATCCATGGTGAGAAACAACAAAGAACAAGTCAAACACATGAACAAATACTTCAAAAATGTACACAATGTGCACTTTCGTTATTGATGAACAAATATTTATAATCAAATACATAAAGAAACTGCAAAGTGGAATGAATTTGAAAAGAGAATGAAAGATTGATCAAGATCTTTGATTATTATTATTTTCAAACCAAATTTTCCACTCTCCTTTGTCCATCAACTAGCTTTTTTTTGGGAGGGGACAACATGGGCTTTGGACAAACAGAAGCAATAAAAAACCCAAACTTTAACCAGATTTAAAACAGATTTACCAAAAGCAACGTAGGAATATCTAATTTTAACATATGCATTAACCCTCATGGCCATCACAGAAAAAAAGTCCAGTCAACATTTTTTAAATCCACCAAAAACTACAATTTTTCATTTGTTCTTATGCAGTGGTAAGTTGTGTAAGTATCTTCTAAGACAGAAATCTTTTTAAAATTGTGTAGAAAAAAACAAAAACTGAAGATGCTTTAACCAAAACTAAAGAAATTAAAACACAAGCAAAACAAAAAATAACAGAATTATACATATACTGTATTCTATATTTCTTCTTCAGGTGTTCAGAGTTGCCATACAGTTTGTGGCTGACATAAACTTCTTTACCTTGGTTTTACAGGGAACTCGGGTGCTGGAAACAATTGGGCCAAGGGCCATTACACAGAGGGAGCAGAGCTGGTGGAGCAAGTTGTTGACAGGGTGAGGCACGAGAGTGAAGGCTGCGATTGCCTGCAGGGCTTCCAGCTAGTTCACTCCCTAGGGGGTGGGACCGGCTCTGGCATGGGGACCCTAATTATCAACAAGATCAAAGAGGAGTTTCCTGACCGCATTATGAACACCTTTAGCATCATGCCGTCCCCTAAAGTCTCAGATACCGTAGTGGAACCCTACAACGCCACACTTTCAGTACACCAACTTCTAGAGAACACAGACGAGACTTTCTGCATCGACAATGAGGCCCTTTATGACATCTGTTTCCGCACATTAAAACTAACCACGCCAACTTACGGGGACCTCAACCACTTAGTCTGCATGACCATGAGTGGGGTCACAACCTCTCTGAGGTTCCCCGGACAACTCAACGCTGACCTGAGGAAGCTGGCTGTCAACATGGTGCCCTTCCCTCGTCTCCACTTCTTCATGCCAGGCTTTGCCCCTCTGACAGCCCGTGGCAGCCAACAGTACAGAGCCCTCACTGTGCCTGAGCTCACGCAGCAGATGTTTGACGCCCGCAACATGATGACGGCCTGCGATCCAAGGCGAGGCCGCTACCTTACAGTTGCCGGTATCTTCCGCGGTAGGATGTCAACCAAGGAGGTAGACGAACAAATGCTTGCAATCCAGCAGAAAAACAGCACCTATTTTGTGGACTGGATACCCCATAATGTCAAAGTTGCAGTCTGTGACATCCCGCCAAAAGGCCTTAGAATGGCATCTACGTTCATTGGCAACAACACTGCCATTCAGGAGATCTTCCGCCGGGTGGGTGAGCAGTTCTCCCTGATGTTCAGGCGCAAGGCCTTTCTCCACTGGTATACAGGGGAGGGTATGGATGAAATGGAGTTCACAGAAGCGGAAAACAACCTCAACGACCTGGTGTCAGAGTACCAGCAGTACCAAGAGGCCACTGCTGATCTTGACTGGGAGCCAGAAGATGAAGAAGATGAAGAAGCACCCTCAACTGCAGTCACAAGACAGGTTCAGTCTCGAACAGAGGTTAAACTGGAAACAGTGGTAGAAGCAACCCAAGAAACTGTAGATTAGGATAAAACACAGGATGTGCACCCGTATACATGTCAATTAGCCACGGTTGGTAATCTGTTTGATAAGCTGCGTTCACACCAAATACGATTGTGTGTCCGGGGCGTCCATTCCAGTGTTAAGTCAATGTACAGACATGATCAGAGGTCCTGAGGCACAATTTAAGTGTTTGCCAGCAGTACTTTTTGGGTGGCCTGGCACATCATGAGTTCAAGTATCTGAACTTTTTAAAAAAAGATGCGTCATGTCAACTGATCATGGACTCCGCTTTGGCCCGTGACGTGTTGATGGTGTGATCAGCGGGTGAATCTGATCATTCTCCCTCCTGAACTTGATATTTTTCTTGAAAAGGTCCTCTACTTTTTTTCTTTTTTACATTTTTTTCCCCTTTGGACTAATGCGGGACAGCAAGTCGTCAAACTGTTTGTCAAACGTTTGGTGTGAACGCAGCATTACACTCTTCTGGAATGTAAGTAAAATTTGTGCTACACGGCTTTCATTTGCTAAAGTATGAAAACATTTGCTCTCCCTGGCACCTAAATTTGTTTTAGCTTTGTCCTCACAAAGTGTGACATTGTATCAAAGCACCACCATCCATTTTCTGAACCCCCTTACTCGCTTTCGGGATCAGAGTGTTGCTGGAGCCTATCCCAGTCACTGTTGGGCAAAGACTGGGTACAACCTGGATGGTTCACCAGTTCAGACACAGGGCCACATAATCACAATCACATTCACACCTAGGCACTATTTAGAAACAACTGACCAACAATGCATATTTTTGGACTGTGTTAAGAAAGGCTTGGTGCCTGGAGAAAACACACATACGGAGAACATGCACAACTCCTCACAGAAAGGTCAGAGCTGGTTCCAACGCACCTACAGATGCTTCACATTAATGCAAAGTTTTTTCCATCCAGTACGCCTTCAGTTTGCATCATGTGCATTATTTACATCTAAACTTCCTGGCAGCAGTATCTTTATCCAACTGTGTTAGATGGGCTGTGATACTTGAAACATTTGTGCGTGCAAAGGACATGAATGAGATCAAAGTTGTCAGCGGAATCCGTGTCCACTGTGCTTTGAGAACATGTAACAAGTGAGACCTTCTTTAGGTCATTGTATTGGCTTGTTGTGTCCATAAACATTTTACACAGAGGCGGATCTTACCTAAACAAGATGACGTAAAAGGAAAAAATGTTCTTAGACAATTGATAAATATTTATAGTCAGTCCCTGCTAATGCTATGAAAGCTTAAATATAATCAGTAGCATCTCAAAATGGAAAAAGATCTGATTCTGCTTTTAATAAATTTGCCACTATCCTTTAGTTTAGTTTTTAACTCTTTAATGTCCAGATGTATTTTTTTATTTGTGTGCTCATCACCACAATGTCAAGAGCAGGTGTATTTTATTAGACTATTTAAATAACTTTGGCAACACGTCTATTGCACTTATACGACAGGAACCTTTTTGTATATTTGTTGTTGTTTTTTCCCCCACATCTTTGTAGTCGCATTTATTCTGCTCCTAACTGCAGTTCTATTAGCATTCAAAACAATATCAAACACATGCTGCAACCATATTTCTTTTCCAGGTTTATAGGAAATAAACAACCTAAATAAATAAATAAAAAAAACATGTGTTTTTTGTCCCAAGCTTTGACATTTAAACCTTTTTTTTGTCTTGTAGGGTTTTATTTAATATAGCACAACATGCTGGATTGTATAATACAAATGTAAATTATTCATTAGCCTTTTTTTTTGCCTGGTTTTATTGTCTTAGAAAAGTCTGTTTTATTCCTGTCAGAAAATACTAGAAGCAACACATTTTGAGATTTTTTGTTTTGTTTAAATTGTATTTTAAGTTAAGCTCTAGATGCTCAAAGTTGCCTTTTAAGTTTTTGTTTTCTATTTTGCAATGCTTTACAAAATAATTGCGATGTGTACATTTTTTAGTACTTTGTACAACTTTAACAGCTGAAGTAGTATTAAATAAAGGTTTACAAAACATCATGAGCTGCATCCAGTTTCATCAGTGAAGTTGAAAGACTCAAAGAGCCTGTTTTTTGACATGCTAACTGTGAAACAGCTGAAGGCTGTCACACAGTTTCCTCCCTTTCGTGTAAGTCTGGAGCTTTAAGATTACGACGTGACCAAAGTGCGCTGTCTTTGAGATAAGCACACATGATGTGGAGATGCCCCAATACACTGTCATAAAGTTGAGCAAACTCTCTGGGTTAAAAGAAGGTCTAGAAACCATGTCTGGATTTCGGTTACAGTGACAGAGTACATATTACCTCATGAAGGGCCACTTCAGGAACAGGTCACAAGGTGACACACAAGACTAGCAAGGGCAAGCATTTTTACCCAAAAGCAAATGAATTCATTTTTGCTCAGTCTTTACTTTGATACAATTGTAAGATTTTATTTAATCTAAACTATCAAAATTTGAAATGTTCACACAATGTAAATAATGTAGACGATGTGAAGTTTCTTGATTTTTGACACAATAGATCCTCAAGGAATGAGATAAAAACACATTAAAAGAAAGACGTTGGTCATTTACAACCTTAGTAATTTGTCATTTAACAGTATGTTTAACTCCTCCTCACCACAAGAAATGATATAGCTTCTGGCTGCAGCCTATGTCAAATGGTTTTTAAGAAAGTGCGATGTTTAGTGTGGACAACAAAGAAGAATATATTTTTAAAAAAATTATTTAAAAAAATGTAGCATTCCCTTAGCAAAATATTGTATATGTTTATTTTATTAAGTATGCTTGAGTATAAGTATGGGGGGTATACTAGACAGTGCAGGAAGTACAGGCTACTACCAAATAAATTGTATAGACTACTTTTTGGTAAGGGGAACTATCTAGTTTATGATTTAAAAATAATTCAGGGTCATAGAGCAAGAACGAAACGCGTTCAAATTATATAATTTCAACAGCAGTTTATTGTTATAATAGATGGGAAGGTTTGATCTAAAACATTAGAGGTTAGACCAAAGTGAAGCTAAAGGCTCCGCTGTCGGTGCTGTATTTGGTTAGAGTGAAGGATTTGACTTGAGACTTGATCCTGCTGCACCAGCCAGGGACATTCTGTAACTGTCACTGAACTGAACGAGAAAGGGTAACTTCATCCTATCGAGTCTACGAGGTGTCCTTACATTACCCAAACAGTTTAAAGCTAAACATTATTACGTTATGCTAATAATAATTAGTCCAATAAATCAGAGATTTGAGTAGTTTAAAGCGTTTGCGGCTGCGGGGTGGTGTCACGTGGTCTGTGTCAGACAGGCGGAAGTGCGTAACAGGCTCATGTGACCCCCTTCAAGTACGGAGGCGAGGTTAATGCGGCTGTATAAACGTGTTACCGTGGTTCAGATATCCGTGACCGGCTTTTACAGTTCCCTCGCCTCTGTTCTCGCCTGGACCGGTCACCGACTTAAATTATGAAGGTTTGGACCTCCGAACACGTATTTAAGTGAGTAAGTTTAAACTTGGGATTTTATTTGGGTTGGTCTGGGTCGGGCTTAAGTCCTACCATCGATCAGGCTTTACATTTATCCAGGACAGCTGATTGTAAGCTCTGATCTCAACGCCGCAAGGCGACCTTGTGCTTCATCAACCTCGTAGCCAAATTCCTTTTAACGACAGTTACAGACAGTTTCCCTCTTTTTCTATTTTTCTTTCTCGTTTTTTATTTTTGATTTTTACAGTAAGAATCTAAATAACTACAATTAAAAAAAAAGAATAAATACAATTGAGACTACCATTTGCTGAATTTTCTAATATTCGCTTGTTGTACATTATGCAATTTGCCGGTGGAGTCCAGCCCCTGCACGCGACCTTTCCTCCACATTCCGTCGTCACTCCGTCACTACACAGCGTGCTCACGCGTTACCATGGCAACTGTGCAGAACTGGGTCTTGCGCGCCTTTGGCTTGGGAACCTATAATAGTAATTTTTTATCACTATGTTATTGGAAAAACTATCATTTGTTGCCTTAGTTTAAAAGAACAGCTTTATTTATTAAAAAAAGGGTTAAAATTATATATATAATTTTCTATATATTTTATATATAATTTTCTGACAGCAACTGCTACACGTGAAGTTATTGATTTTTATGGAAATTTTGATACTTTTTAATGACACAAAAAACAAGGCCATCTGTTCATTCATCCACAAACAAAACAAAATGTTCTCACATTCCTATTCTGTTCTCTTTAGCGAATGCAGTCTCTGTGCTTTTAGAGTTCCACACATTCCAGTAGATGAGTCAGAGTGGATCTGTCTGCCCAAGGACATCCAATCATGTGCAGTCATGAGACCACAGATCAAACAACTAATCTGCAACTATAGCCACCATAGAATAATATTACAACAAACAGAAACTCTATTGTTTAATACAATTGTCTTGGTAATTTTTTGCACATTATGATTTTCATCACATTATTTAAAAAGGTTCTTTTTTGTTTGCCACCCTTGCAGCCATCCTTGGGAAACGGTGACCAAGGCTGCAATGCAGAAGTATCCCAACCCCATGAACCCAAGTGTGATTGGAGTGGATGTTCTAGACAGACGCGTGGACCACCGGGGTCGCCTCCACAGTAAAAGACTTCTCAGCACAGAGTGGGGTCTTCCATCCATAGTGAAATCTGTAAGTGTCCAAACCTTTTGGGTCTTTATGAACTGTATGTGTCCAGCTCTGGTTTGTGGTTATTTTTCTGAAAAAGAAAAAAAAAATAGGCAGATGAAATATTTTCCAAGTCAGACATCAACGCAATGGAAAAATCCACATATAGCCTGCAATACACCACAGCTTTCCATTGAGGACAAACCCGTCCTTTGCATGTGAGGCTGTTTCTGTCTGCAGCCGGGGACGAGTTCAGGGCAGTGTGCCATGGCTCGTGCTCCACAGGACATATCGTGCCAGTCCACGGTGTCAGATGTAATCCATGACGCTGTGTGATGTAACTTTCCATCTGGGTGTCAGGTCACTTACAACCAAAGGCCCAAGGCCATTGAAATTATGCAACATGTCCTTTCATGCTGCATTGATGAACCCTGATAATGCTGCAGAAAATTGCAATCCTTGCAATTTCCTTTTATAAATGTGTATAGTATTCAAATACTTTTCTTTTAGATATGAAGAAGAGGATGCCTACAAAACTTCATGACAGCTCCTTTTTCAGAGAGACTGTTTCAGAGAATGATGCTCTGAGGCTGGTTTTGGTATAAACCTGATGAGTCACAAAAGCGTGGCATGAAACTCTGTCAGGAGCAGCGCCTAAAACAAAAATGTGCAGGTCAAACTGGAAAAACAAAGCGTTATACTTTCTGCACACTCTGAGGATCATATAATGCCTAAAAATGTCCTGTAAAAATGTCTCTTCTGCTAATGGTGAAACCTCTCTTGATCTGCTAACAGCTCATCGGAAGTTCAAGGACATACACCTACATTCAGGAAAACTCTGTGGTGGACCCCAAAGAGAAAACCTTTGAACTTCAATCTGCAAATGTGAGTAAAGACGGTCTTTTTAGAGGAAAGGTAGTGCAAATACTTGCTGCGTGGTTATTTTTATCACACAGATTTTAGACATTTTTAAATGTTTACTAAAGGTTTTATTCGGATGAAAATGACTGATGTGTTTTATTCTGGGTTTGTCGATCCTGAACAGTTAAAAAAAAAAAAGCAGCTTTTAGTGAGTTTGGGTGATTTCACATCCAAATTTAAGGTGAATCCGTTAAAAAGCTGTAATCAAGGTGAAGTCTTGCTTGTCCAACTGTTAGTAGCTCAAGGTTTGCTGATTTAGTTTGGACATTGCTGCTTAAGACTGGTGTGGTTGTCCTCATTTTAGGGCTTGATATTTCACCTGATTTATATGCACTGTAGTCCTGCACGCTAACTAATTATCTGAAATATTTTTGGTTTTAGATAACGTTCACAAACATGGTGTCTGTGGATGAGCGGTTAACCTACAAACCACATCCAGAAGATCCAGAGAAGTATGTTTTTTTTGTTTTTGTTTTGTTATATACGGTTTTACTTGTAAAATTGTCAGGTTGCTAACGTTTGATTTCTTTCCAAACCCTGCTCTGCATAGAACAATACTGACTCAAGAAGCCATCATTTCTGTGCAAGGGGTTAGCCTTAGCAGTTACCTGGAAGGAGTTATGGCCAGTACCATCTCTAGTAATGCTGGAAAGGTAAGCCTCTCTTTCAAACTCTTTATCATTAGTTTAGTCCAACTATAATTTTTTACCTAAGTAGCAAGTTGGAATTTTATAATGATGCTAGAAATCACATAAATGATCAATTCACTTTTGTTGCATACAATTTGAATAGACTTTAATGGGACGCATGATCTTTACAACAAAATAATTTTGTAAAACTGGACTGAGAGTGTGGCAGAAACATTTTTTTAAAAGGTCAAAGGGAAATACAGAGTTTTGTTCTCTCCATGCAGCAGTCACCATATGAATCAAAACAGAGTTCTGCACATAGTCTGTCTTTTCCTCTGCTTTATCTTATCATTTAATCGTCTTCTATCATCAATGAACTCTTTATTATTTTTTTTCTCATCTAGGGCCGTGAAGCCATGGAGTGGGTGATCAGGCGACTTAATGCAGAGATCGAGGAGCTGGCAGCCACAGCGCGTGGGACCTTACGGGCCCCGATGGCTGCAGCAGTCACAGAGAAATGACACACACTTCCTGTTTTGTTTTTGTTAGTGCAGTCTAAGTTGCACTGCTTATCTATACAATGAGTCCTTCATTGGGCTGCTCTGGTGCTCCTGGTTTTCTGTATTACTTAAGCGGCACACTTTGCCATCTATTCGATCTATTCAGTGAGATGGCAGTGATTTTAGGATCAAGTGGATGTGACGCGCTCAGAGAAAAATGGAAACACCACCTGTCTTTGTGTGCTCAGAGTTTGACTTTAAAGGCACCAGATATGGAAGAAAAGTGCCAAAGCTGAGATGGTTGTACTTTCAGATCTCGTGCTGTTAAAAAAAAAACAACAAACAAACTGTTCCTTAACACAGCCAACTGCACTCACACTAACTTAGGATGGTAGATATATAAATATAAGCAGTTCAAAGTAAACGGGTGGCGAACTCTACTCCATCTAAGCGATCCAAACTTTCAGGGCCAGTTTGATTTCTTTATTAGAACTATTTCTGTAATGTTTCTCTGCGGGACCTCAGCAATACCAACACTTTCTCTTTATTATTATTTTTTTTAGGCAAAGCCTGAATGTATGTACTGTTGTATAAAGACTTATTGTATTATTTAAGTTAAATGAAGGGATCAACGTTCTCGCCATATTTATATTTTTATAGTAAGACCTTGTCAGATTCCGCCTTTCTGTCAATGTAAATGTGTCGTCTGTCAACTTTAAGTTAAATGCAGAAATTGAACGTTTAAAGTCCAGTCGGTGGTCTTTCAGTTTAAAGGTCGCTGCAGGTGCCGCACAATGAAGCCGCTGTAACTGGAAGAACTGTTCTATGGTATTTTAGACGGCCTTCTTTCATACAATATTTCTAAAACTATAAAGAATGTATTTATTTAGAAAACTGTTTATTTCTTTCTAGTCTTTACATCAAAAAGAATGTACAACTAATGGAATTTTACCTGTGAACAGGAAAAAAACTGAGTATAAGAATAAAATTAAAATATTTTAACTTAAAAGCTGTTTCTTTTTTTTCCTCAATGTTTTATTTTCCTTTTGTGGATTTTGCTTTAAACGTTTTCATAATAAAATATAACTGAGAAAACAAATATTTGGGGCTAAAAAATTTCAACCAGTTATTAAAAGACGTTTGCTATTATGGAAAGGAGACTAATTTTTGAATTTTTTTTGAAAAGTCAAATTATATTCGTTCATCTGAAGGCCTCAAGAATGGCGAAGATGTAGTTACTCATTATAAACACAAGAGGGCACAAGTGTCTTTAAAAACAAAATAAAAAAAACTATTTAGTTAACCCATGCGTGAGCATTATCCTAATCAATTTTATGTGAGTAAGCAGAGAAAACCTTTAGACGGGTGTTAAATTATAACCCTTTTTTTCTGGCGCAGAATGAGCTTGACCAACAATTTACTTTGGTCTGTTAAACTTCTCCACTCGTGTTTTCTTCTTTCTAAATTGCTATTACCGTTTTTGAGTTAGTTTTGATTTGGGGCCTGTTTCAGAAAGGAGGTTAAGTGTAAACTCTGAGTATGTTAACCCTGAAATTAGGGAAACACTGGGTTTTCCGTTTCAGAATGGGAGGTTTGTTAAACCAGAGAAAGCAGAGTAAGTCAAACCCATTTCTGAAAGAGAGGTAACTTATACTCGGAGTCAGTGTCCATGGTTACTTATGCTGTGAACCTAACCTGGTCGGGAGCAGGTTTTATTCTCTAAACTCAAGGTTTCTGCCGGTCCCCTCCCCTTTTTAAAGACGAAGCGGTATTTTTCGCTCTAACCTTCATTGCCCACATTTCCGTCACACAGAGACAAGCTAAGTGACAAGAATGTTTTGTCCTTTTTGGAGGACCCAATAGACGAGGAGGCTGCGTTAATTCGTAGAGAATTACCACAACAACAACAAAATAAATACATAAAAAATAATGAATAAATTCAAGTCACAATGTATTTGGTCTTCCTTATTTCCTACAAATTGAAAAGCAACAGTAAGAATTCAATATTCATCCAAAACCTTTATAGAATTCACCAATCACAATACACACCATACCTGTAGCTTGTGTTCTAGGATCTCAATTTCCAGATCTGACTTAAGGATCTGTCGATCTAAGTAGGACATCTCTTTACCAGTTTTCTCAATTTGTTTAACAAGATGAAGTCTATATAACTCCTTAACTGGTAACTGAAAATACGGTAGTGTGGGCTTAAATCCTGTTCATTCAACATGAATTCCATAGAATAACATTTACTGTCCGTCACTGAACTGTGTTCATCCATGCAGAGGAGTTTGATGGACCTTCTACCTCCTGCTCCTCCTCCTCCTCATCCTCCGGCGGTTGTTCCTCCATACTCTGGAGGGGGGGGGGCGACACAAGAATAGGTTAGTCGACACAATAATGTGAACGTGATTGTGAAGATTGTTTGACATGTACAAACATAAGATTACCTCTATAGGTCTGTCGGTATAAGCAGACAGTGTGTCATCCTCTATATCCTGAGAAGATGAGCATTTGGTTGAGCACACTTTATAATACTACTTGTGCTAATTTCTGGTGTGTTATGTAGGCTACTTACAACTGCCTGGGGTTCAGTTGTGACGGGGGGGTCTAAAAGGAAGATATTGCCATCAGAATCTGTTGAGACCAATGCAAAACCCAATGCAATGTTAAAATATTATATATATATATATAGATTTATCCAAGTACTGGTGCTTCTGAGTGGCTTGAGGCTGGCATTTTGCACATTTGAAGTGAAAATATATATAAAGTGTGTGTGGGTGGGGGGAGGCCTCTTACATTTTATGAAGGCACTTGTGTCCTGGGGAGTGACTGGCTCTGATGAACTCCCTGCAGGAATTCCCTCAGCCACTGGCCTTCCACTGTTCAGACTCAGGGCCATCTCCTCAGCATTTGTCAGAGGTGGTGGTGCAGGGCCTCCCCCTGTTTTGCGAGTCTCTGCCTTCTTTCTGTTGGCTGAGGACAAATCAAATGACAGTGAATAATGAAAACAACATTAGATATGTATTGCTATGTCGATGTTTCATATGTCGAATATTGTCAACAAAGACTACATCCATGACATGCTCAAATTTTACCTGATTGAATTATGTTTTATACTTAATTTTTAGCTGCTGCCATGTTCTTTTAATTCCTGCAGGATTGCATCTACATGAAAATGAAATCAAGGACATTGAATTAGATTAATGTAACAATTACTTTTTGGAAACACAATTTGCTAGTACTGCTTACTTTCTTAATCCCATATAAACCTATACCACTTGATCAATACAAGGGTATACATAAGTTCACTTTTAAAAACACAATTGAATGTATTAATATTAAACTGACCAACGTTTGCAAGAGGGGAAGGTTAACAAAAAAGTCCTCTAAACCGACGTTAAATGCATTTTCCCCCAGATTGGTTCTGTACACACTATGCAGCATTTCATGCAATTACACCAGGAATAACACTTCAAAAGTACACCGAAATATCGCCATTTTTTAATTTCACACCTTACGCTATTTAAAAAGTTATTACAGCCAATATTTTACAATGATTTAAATGCAAACTTACGCATTAACTCGAGCAGCTATGTTTTCCCACGCTAACTGTCTCTGTTTTGCAGATGCAGCGGTGTTGCTTTTCTTCTGGAATATGTGCTCCTATTCACTGTAACTCTGCAGCAGCACGTCAAGTTCAACTGGCGAAAAATATGCAGACCTCGTTTTTCCACGGTTGCCATGGTGACTCGTATGCGCTCAATTGATAATGGCTTCTTATAGTCGCGGTGCGCACGCTCAACTCCGAACCAGTCCACTCAGACTGAGTTGTTTAACCTAACTCCGATCAGCTGCTCTGAAACAGAGAACTCAGAGTTTTTAATCTCTCGGTAGATCAACTCAGAGTTCAAGTTTAACCTCAGAGTTGGTTGAACCTCCTTTCTGAAACAGGCCCTTGGGCTGTTTTACGTTTATTTGTTTGTTTGCTTTCGTAAATAGTCTAAACTGACCGGACTGAACCTGCGCTCTGCCATCTAGTGTTTTGGAGGACTCCAATAACCGTGACGTTCCTGTTGCCCATTCGAGACACTGCATTAGCCAATAGGGGACCGAGACAGGGCATTCTGTCAGCCAATCAGACCCGCTGATTTTTTTAAAAGGTTAAAACAGGGACGTTTGAAATTTCTAGTCAGCGTTTCAGGAAAAGAATCGTGTGGTCACAGACATCTCTGTAGTTTCAACTTTTTTTATGTTTTTGAACTAGTTGTGCCGCATTTATTTCTTTGCTTTTAGGCCAAACAAGTTGTCCTGGTCGTAACGTTTCACTGGACTTTGCGTTCATATTTAGACAAAGGCATTATCTTTCGTTAGCTACTAGCTTTCATAGCAGCTGAGCTAGCCGACGTGGGAATGTTTTTTTTCTTCTTAAATGTATTTGACTGATTAATTCTGGATATTTTAACGTGCCGTGGTTGCTGTATATCATTGTGCAGTAATACATTTCAGTAAGTTATGTCAAACGTTGCGTTAAAAATTGTTTGTACGATAGTTGCTAAGCTAACAGAAGCACTTGTTCGTTAACGTTAGCTAATCTCTGGAGAACATCAGCTCTTTTATGACCTGTGCAGTGACTTTAAGTATTTACTTTTATGATTTTTGTTTCTACCTTTACGTGCATAGTTGGTTCACTAAGATTATATTTGATAATTATGCCTGGGAACTACAGCTAGCATTTCCTTAATGTTCTTCTTGTTTTCATCTGATATGCTATTCGAATATAGCTAAATCTAAACTTTTTTTTCTTCAGGAAATGGATCCTTCTCCCTCACTTAAGGTGACAAAGAGTGTGAAACTGCAAAAGCCTGAAATAAAGGTGAAGACTTATTTATTTATTTTTATGTTTAAATGCCTAACTTTTTGTTTTTGCCCTTAGCTGCATTTTTATATCTATAGTATAGTAATAGGGATGTACCAATTGTCAATTTAATTCGTGAGTCGATTTATATCTATAATCCAACCAGATCCATCTGTCTGAGGCAAGCTGCTAATCGAATTTTTAATCAAATCAACTTTTACCATTATAGAATCATGGAAAATTTAATTGATTGATTTAGATTAAATATTGGAAAATACCATTTGGATTGAGAAGTATAAACAACCAAGTGACATCACAGCGGGCAATGCACGTGATCAAGCCATCATCACAAAATGATCAAGCCATCATTACAGTGGAAACACTTTGAATTTAGCAAATACATTATACAGTGTGATAGAACGCTTTAATACTGGTCCGTATATATTATTTTTATGTGTATCTCTGAGTCACACTGGTTGAATTTTTGGCTAAAGATGTCCTGGATCCATTGTAGGTCAGTGAATCAGATCAAATCATTCAAATTAAACAAGAATTAACTGAATCTATAACCACAAATTATCATATGGATCAAATCGTTAAAATGAATCATTACACCCCTAATAGTAAATATAGGTTAGAAAGTAATACTAATGTAGCAACATGTCAAGCTGCTTTAACTTGAATTAAATGTTAAATTTTCTATTTGCTGGTCTCTTAATTGCAGTCCCACAGTGATGGACCACGACGAATTCCTGTGTCTCAACAGCATCAAACGGTTCCCAAGGCAATAGTCACACCCACCTCGCATCAGCGAGTTCTCGGCGTGTCAAATGGACCTCAGCGTATCCAGCGACCTGTTAGTCATCAGAAACCGGTATCTCAAGTCGCTTTCACCAACAAGTCCTCACATTCTGGCGATCAGAATGTGAATCCAGCTGCTCTGAATGCACATCATGCTCCACCATCTAAACCTACGTCCCTGCAAAGCCAACCAAAGGCTCAGGTTCTCGGTGCAAATCCAGATTTGGCCAAGCCACTGTCGGAATCTTTAAAAGCAGACAAGCAACAGAGTAGGTTATGCCACTGAAATAAACACATTTCTCACGTTTAAAAATAAAACAAAAGTTATTTATGTATATTATATTTTATCAGGTAAGCTCTCAAGAAATGAGCAAGGCTCTACATCCAAGTATGTCAAGTACAGATTATTTTTTATCATACATGTATAAGCCTGAAAATGTTCTCTGGAATGCTGTAACCAGACTGTTGTTCTCATACAGGAAGCGATGGAGCCTAGAAGACTTTGACATTGGTCGTCCTTTAGGAAAGGGAAAGTTCGGCAACGTCTACCTCGCCCGAGAGCGACAGACCAAGTTCATCTTGGCTCTGAAGGTTCTTTTCAAGAAGCAACTGGAGAGAGCTGGGGTGGAGCATCAGTTGAGACGAGAGGTGGAAATCCAGTCTCATCTCAGGTATTTCTGGCTAACACGATCTCATCCCAAACTAGTTTTTTTTTTTTTTCTTGTAGAAAACAAAACTCAATATGGACAGATCTGATTTTGGTGTTGATCCCATCTAGTGTTTATACCGTGCAATCACTGACTGACAAACTCCATTACAGCAAACAGATTTACAGTCAAAACTGCAAAAAGAACATTACCCTCATTTACATAACTGTTCATACAGAAAGCTTATACAGTGTGGGGGTGATGCAAAATCCATTACTACTCATTCAGGAGATTGCAACTTTGAGAGAGAACTTTTTAAAATGGGTTATGATGGCATTACTATGGAAACTTATTACATAAAAAAAAATGGGGGATCTTCATTCCAAGTCTTTTCTGTACTTATCGTTCTACAAAAGCAAAGAACTCCAAATAGGCTGGGCCCCAACCTCATCTGCTCATGAAAATGATAGGATGAGCTGCAATTAGAAGTAGAAAAGCCAAAATGTGTCAAGTCTCATAGACATGATCTGTTTTGTTCTTCCTACTTATTCACAAACAGTACAGAGCAAAACGTTGGGCAAGTATCAAATATTGACCAGTATGAACTGTTTGTTGCTTTTGTTTTGAGTCAATCTCAATGACAATAATAATAATAATAGGCATAAAGCCCGTGGGTGACCTGCTGGAGGCTCCCGTTGTGGGTGTGGTCGACTTCACCATAATTCTTCTGATTTCTTGCAATAAGTTTTGTTTCAGAATTTGCTCTTCATGTTTTTCTGAACTATCGGTACAACAGTTGTAGTCCTAAAAGCGAGGAGATAAGGACGCGTCTACAACTGATATTAGGTGACGTGGTTTTTAACCATATTGTGTTCTTGTGATGTTTTTGAGATTATTGAGTGTGAGTTGGTGAGAAGTTGTTGTTTTTCGGGGGCATTTTCGTGTACTTTGACGCTCCCTGCCTGCCTCCAGCTTCTCATCAAAGCAAAGTCCGGCTGTAACTCGTTTTCTGCATCACCACAGACGAAAAGAAACAATTCATACTACTGTAGTCAATATTTCATACTATAAACGTTTTCTTCTGTAATGTTTGTGGATAAAGTAAGTAGGAAGAAGAAAACAGACCGGCGATATCGTGACAAGCGCATAAAGAAAACTGATCATGTCTTGTTTGACATGGACACTGTGTGGCTTTTCAACTTTGAATTGCAGCTCATCTTATAGTTTTCATGAGCAGATGTTAGAGGTTAGTTTGTGATTCTTGGAACAAAAATTACAAACATTTTTTTAATATATTTTTAATTGAATGTGATTTGCTTCCATACATTCCTGCAGTTTCCTCCACACCAACACAAACAGCCGTTGATACGACGGCTGCTATTTAACAGCAAGGCAGGAGAACTTGGATGTAAATCTTGGTTTGAGTTGGCAGCACCGACTGCAATAGTTACTGAAATGTGTTTATTTTTAGTTTTGAAAATTCTGTGAGAAGTTATGGAAAAGCATTGAAAACAAAAAAAAGTGGACAAACCCTGAATATCAGAGCTATCCAGCTGTAAGCAGGATGCCAGCTCAGAGGAGGAAAAGGAAGACGCGTATGTATCCACTTGACGATGCATCAGAATGGAGTGAAACAAGCAGACGGGTAAAAACCTATTTCAGTTGCTGCGTCACAACAGTGTTTTTTTTGCTGCACCTGACAAGAAATTCTCAGAAATTCAGTTTTATTCCTAACTTCCTACATTTTTGTCCCCCACCATGAGTGAAATCTACAAGAACATGTTAAAAACATGATTTTTTTTTTAATTTTTTTATATTGGAGTGAGTCTTTAAATCAACCCTGCAGAGTAGTAAATGTCACATTGAGATTATTGTTGCTGTGAATAAACATGTTTAAGACGCAGATAATTTCTTTCAATGCTGATCTATGAACTCAAACATGGAACTTTTCTAAAAATGATTCATTTCTACACTTGGGTCAAAGGATTTATTTCCAGAAAAAATACCAAAAAACCACCCGATTCACTTTTTTTCTGTCTTATAAACTTCAAGCTCCCCCCCCTTAGTTTCTCTGAGGAATTTAGAAGATTTCATGTGAATTTATGTCTGCAGAAATATTTGATAGATTTAGTTCTGAATCTGTTTTTTTTATGTATTTATTTTAATTCCGTGTTCTGCAGGCACCCTAACATTCTGCGTCTGTACGGCTACTTCCACGATGCGTCTCGCGTTTACCTCATTCTTGAGTTTGCACCCAAAGGAGAGCTGTACGGCGAGCTGCAGCGCTGTGGGAGTTTCCCCGAGGACAGAAGCGCCACAGTGAGTGTGACCACTGAGGAGCCGTCTTCAAATCATAGCAGCATTACAGATTTAGGAAACTCATGGAATATTGTTTAGTACGTTTATGACATAGTTTAAACAGAAGCAGTAATTGCTGTTGCATTTTATCCCCATTGGATGTAAATGCATATATTTATGTCTTGCTTTAGTTATTTTTATGTATTTTAATTTGCAGCCAACTCGATTCACACTTTATATTGTGTTTTGTTTGCCTTTGAAGTACATCATGGAACTGGCGGATGCCCTCCACTACTGCCACACAAAGAAGGTGATCCACAGAGACATCAAGCCTGAAAACTTGTTATTGGGAGCCAACGGGGAGCTCAAGATAGCTGATTTTGGCTGGTCTGTTCACACGCCTTCATCAAGGTACCAGCATACGGCATTTGAATGTAGTATTTATGCATGCTTGTACTTTATAGTCAAATCTGTTTTTTGTTTGTGTTTTCGTGACCTCTTTAGGAGGTCCACTCTGTGTGGAACCCTCGACTACTTACCTCCAGAGATGATTGAGGGGAAAACTCACGATGAAAAGGTGGACTTGTGGAGCCTGGGGGTCCTTTGCTATGAATTCCTGGTTGGAAAACCCCCTTTTGAAGCGAAAACTCACGATGAAACGTACCGGCGTATTTCAAGGGTACGACTACCAGCTACAGTCACAAGTTCAAAAGCTTCCGTGTGGCATTTTGGATGCCTGATCTTTTTACAGGCAAAGCTACGCCAGCAGCAATTCAGCTTCTCTGTTTATTACCAATAAAGCTTTGTGTTCGTGCCCTTCTAGGTGGAGTACACTTACCCTGCACATGCTGCTATCAGTGATGGCGCTAAAGACTTGGTTGCCAGGCTGCTCAAGCACAATCCCATGCACAGGCTGCCCATTCAGGGGGTCCTGTCTCACCCCTGGCTGCGCCAACACTCCACCCGAAAGCCCACCCCCCTTAATGATGAAGAGCCGAGTCAGTGATGCTCCTGAAATGGGATTCTGAATGATCCCAAAACAGCACATTGTCAGTGTTTTCCTTCCAGGTGCTTGTTTTTCTCAACTCTTCAGAACAACCACTTTATTTTTTTTTTCTGCAAACATGTGAAGCCTCTGGTTATTTTAACTTTTTACTATTCTGTTTCCTTTCTTTCAAGTGGCATTCAATTGCCTGTAAATATTTTTCCGTTTCTTCTAAATAATGAAAGTTTTATGAAACCTTTTTGTGTTTAAATGGAAAAATAAATGTTTATGCTGCATCTTTGAATTACACATCAGTTCTGTTTGTGTTGCTCCTATTTCAGTCTGCTGTCTGAGTGATGAGCCGCGTAAACCCGAACTGATGAACCAGGAAACAAGTCCTAGTCAAATAAAATGCTTTCTAACCTATTAAAATGTTGCACTGCAAATGCATTGTCAGTCTAAAAGACGGTTTAAACTTTCATGTTTAATTCAGAGCAGTGACTTTGCTTTCTGAATAATGAAGGTTTATGAGGAAGACTAAAGCGGTTGAATTAAACTTACTTCAATTGTGGCTTTTATGGTTTAAAACATCTCTTGGCTCTTGACACCCAACTTAATTTGTTTTATTGTTTAGCTTATATTTACCTGTTTTGATCAAATTTTATTTTAACTTTTTGCAGAACTTCGTTAGGGTTTTTTTTTAACACAAGTAAAGCAGAAATGGTTTTCAGGGAGGGCAACAGCAGCACAATATTAAGTGAAGACTATAATGATGTTATTGTGCATACTGAGGGGAATATTTGAGTTTAAAGAAATGTAGCAAAAAAAATGAAATGTTTGTCAAATACAGTTTACATTTACAAGGAGGTGAACGAACAGTTTTTAGCCAGTTTGTCCTTTACTGGTGGATTTTTTTATTTTTTTTTTACTTTTTTTTTTTTTGTCCAACAATAATGAGCTTTTGTGCTGCAAACTTCAACCCATTGTGTCTCCTGAATGCAGGCATGGGTTAATGTGTTGGTCACTCCAGTGACACTTAACTCAATTTTTTTTCATAATTGTCACATGTTTTGTTGTGATATTCTGATCCAGATATTCTTCCCTATTCAGACACCAGCAGAACTTTCAGGATGAATGAAAAGTGAAGGAATCTGCTGGTGTGTCTGATTCGCTGCAGTTTTATTCAGTTATCTGGTTGGGGTTTAAACTCTACCTCAGTTTTGGAGCATTGGAGCTCTAAGACACCTGACCAACCAGAACTACTTCTGTAGGACTTTTAGCAAAGTGTAAATTGTAAAATCCACAATACCCATTGAAATTCTTGCATGTTGCTCATTTAATCCAGGCCATTATTTTTTAATTTTGCTTAACCTTTGTGCTATCCTATAACCCCACCCTTACATTGACGTGTTCCCTCTACCATGACAAAGGTGGAGAGGATTTCATGTAATCCATGGACAGCAGTGAAGATCAAAAATCATTGAAGAAAAAAGGTTCAGTTCACTGTCTAGTGGGGTTCAGATGACCCAACTCCCAATGTTAAAGTGCCTAGGATAGCACAAGGGTTACGGAGACAGAACAGGTGAGGACTGAGGTGTTTTTTCAGCCAGGCCTCCTCCCCTCCTGGAAGATGTGACTTATCACCAATGGAATGTAAACACTGTGTGCATACGATTATGGTACATGTTTGAGGAAACAGTAGAAGACCTGCTGTGATGCTGCTGTATGATGTCTCCTAACCTCTGCCTTTGAAATTATTTATTTATTCATAAACTGCTTTGTCCATCAACCAACTCAGGGAGAGAGTCTTGGGGCACGTGGTTAAAAACTCAAAAGTTATTATTGTATTTAAACATCTATAATCCATCCATTCTAACCTGTTTTGTCCCTTTCGGGGTCATGGGGCTCCCTGCTGGAGCCTATCCCAGCCACTCGTGGGCGAAGGCTGGGGACATCCTGGACAGGTCGCCAGTTTGTCGCAGAGCTATAAATCACACATCCATGCACACTCACATTCACACCTAAAGACACTTCAGAGTGACCCATGAACCTATATGAAGCATGTTTTTGGAGGCAAACTCCACTCAGGTCGGTGTTCTGTTTCAGGTCCCCCAGCCGGGACTTGAACCAGGGGCCTTCTTGCTGTAAGTGAGGCAAGAGCGCTAACCACTGTACAGCATCAATAATCCAGTATACCAAAAATAATCTGGAATTACCTCTTTATTTTGGTCAATACCAAATAGTGTACCAGAAAAAGAGGTAATGCCAGATTCATTTTTTTGTCCTTCACCAAGAGAATTTGGCTGGAACATACTGACACATATACTCACACCCAACTCTTCTGCTAGACTTTCACATTTTATTCCAAATGTGGGACTATTTTAGGGGAAATTATCTGGCTATTCATAGATTATATCAAATGAATTGTCAGGAAGCCTACAAAGCCTACAAAGAAATAAGGTGGTATAATTGACTCAATTCAAATATCCTTAAATTTTGTGCTGTCTGTTTCACGCCTGATAAACTGCTGCTCTAACATTAGGTATGTTGTGTCTCTGTTTTTGCAGCTGTTGGGATTACAATTACACAGATATGTGTGGAATTCCATTAATATTGTTGGGATCATTTTGAGACTGGAGTCAGTATAAAAAGATCACAATATAATGTAACATATATTTTTTATTTTAAATTAGAAACAATTTTAAAAAGTAAGAGACTTTACTGTCATAAAGGTTGGTCAGATTGAACATATTTCTCTTAACATGCAGTTAGATAACTCTGCCACTAGGTGGCTCCCAACAGTCACATTTAGCGAAAAACGCAAGGATTGTGACGATCCGGGCACCAAAACCTTCTTTGTGCTTCAAAACTGTCTGTCAATATTAATTAGAATTATGGGCTGAAAAAAAAACTAACTACAAAAAGAAATGTTCTCTTTGTTGTTTATAAATCTTTTTAATTAGGTGGAGGCTTCTCCCAACACTCCTGAACTATGAATTATAGTTTTGCTCACAAATTTGCAGTATGATGTTTGACTGATTGCGCAGCAGCTGGAGTCAATCCCAGGAGAAGGCCGCTGGGAATGAATCCAGATGTTGGCCGCGTGCGCAGGAAGAGGGGAACAAATCAACAGTGGATGAACAGGTCTGGCCAGAAGGCCTGATGCCTGCATGCCCACAGCAGAAAATCTGCCCATAGAAAAAACAAACTGTTCTCTCCAACAAAAGCACATTTCTCTTTTTCCTGCTTTTTGAATTTGGCCTCCAGTTCTACTGAAAAAGAAACGCGACTGTATTTTTTTCTGTCTTTTATTATAGAGGGGGAGGAAAATACACCATCTTTCCGTTGGTTTTTTTCTCTTTT
Source organism: Oryzias curvinotus (assembly GCA_023969325.1). NCBI lineage: Eukaryota > Metazoa > Chordata > Actinopteri > Beloniformes > Adrianichthyidae > Oryzias > Oryzias curvinotus. The sequence continues at coordinate 14,120,881 of CM043710.1, read as the reverse complement.
TTTGCGTTTTACATAAAACCACACACATTTTTTACAATATAATTTCACTTAATTCTTTATTCTTTAATATTAATTTCACGATATATAATAACGAGTTTGAGATATACATTCCATCTTTTTGAAACCACAAGAACACACTACACTTACGGTTTTGACATTTCCACAGAACCCATTGGATTGCACAGAATGAAAAATGTCTGAATGCGCAATTTTTCCACTTAAGTAATCTTACCTTTTTTTCCTATTCAGACACCGAATTTTCTAGAAGAGTCTCTCATGTTGGTTGAAAAGCTGTTCACGTGGTTCTGAATGCATCCTGGTAAATTGGGAGTATAATAGTTCATATTTTGGTCCATATCTGGACAGAATTTGGACTATGTGGAGAAGTGGGGGTTATAGCTAAAAAAATAACATAATAAATAAATAAATAAATAAATAAATAAATAAAAGGCCTATATGAAAGCTTTCATACATCTGAACTAAAATTGGCGTTGTGTTTTATTGTTTCTACTTAATTCTGCTTGAGATATCATACATTCAATGCATAGTTTGTATAGCTGCTATGTTCTGGTATTCTTCCACTTCATTAAAACATACCCAAATGTCTCACTTCTAACAAATCTTTGATTTTTTTTTTTTTTGGGGAGGGGGGTGATTTTAACGCACACAAATTTCACTGCTTTGTATCCCATTGATTTACATCGTTTTCTTTTGTTGGTTTGTGGTTTTAACACTATTTTTTCCCGTAATCTGCCCTCAACACAAGCATATCTGATCATCATTAAATCATAGTGTGTCCAACCATCACAAACTCATGAAGTCTCTGGTGGGGAGGCACCACAAAGAGCCACGAAAAGGCAAACTGCCCTTTTTGCAATTTCTTCTACATTGTAAACGGTCACTCCACTGGAAAAAAAAAACGTTTTTTTTCTTTTAACTCGCATATTTTTTTTACAACATGTTTTGTCTGTATGGTGCTCTGTTGATGTTTGAAATTCCATCAGTGCCGCCACGTTTGAGTGTGAATTTATACGATAGTGCATGAGTGCAAACGCGAGCTCCGTGCGCGCTTTTACGCATGAGTTAAGCGGGGTAAGGGGGGGGGGCAGCGTTTGCCGCGTACCTGTCTTTGAATGTTTTCACTAAATGGTGATTAGCACTTAACACCTAGTTCCGTCGATGACTTGCATCTATTCTTCTATGTTGTATTTGAAAGCCTCTATGAGCCCCTCGACTGAATGGATGAAGCCAGATATGCTGCATATACCGCCTATTACAAAGATGGACACGTCGAAGAAAACCTGGTGCCATAGCAGCTTTCTCCATAAAAGCTTGAGGTGGAAGATACTGGGAAGCAGAAAGCAGAGGCCTGCGCCGGTCAGACTGCCTGTGAGGCCCATCAGAAGGGCGAAATGCGGCACGTAGATGGCCATGAGCAAGGTGAACACAACAAGACTACATCGGAGGGTCAGTCCCCACGATTTTAGGCGTCCATCGCCTCCGTAGCAGTCTGGAAAGAACGCACGTCCCCCATCCTGAAAAAATGTTTTCTCTAATACCTCAACGGCAGCGAAAAATGGCAGCGGATAGGAGAGCAAAGCTTTGGCCACAAGGAAAATGTTGACGACGGCTCGGATGCCCGGGGGCAGGTTGTCTGTGATCACCTCCTTGGTCTCGTCGGCCCAGGTCAAGTAGGCCACTAAGGCGAAGAGGCCCTTGAGGATGCAGGCAGCGATGTGAGTCCATTTCATCATGCAGTGGAACTCGCTGGGTTTCTGCATGTTCCCCTCCAGAGACGGCAGGAAGATCTGCGAGGTGTAGCTGAACACGATAATCCCAATGGAGATGGGGAACTTCTTGACGTCGATATAAAACTTGACCTTGTCCCAGGCCCAGTCCCTCGCCCTCGAGAGGCAGTAGGCCACCACCAGCACGTTAATGACAAAGTGGGCCAGCGTGCACAGCAGGCTGAACTTGGAGACGGCTTTCAGGTTCTTGAGGAAGGCGCACGGGAGGAGAGCGACGGTGGCGATGATGGCCCACGATTTCTGCGAGATCGGCATGTTTGGGAAGCTGTTGTACATGAGATTACCGCTGACCACCACGTACAGGATGCACGTCATCACCAGCTCGATGATTTGGGCTACATTCACGATATGGCCACCTAAAGTCGGGAATCTGGGCGCGCAGCAGGCGTTGGCAATGTCCACATAAGAGTCCCTCACACGGACGAGCTGCCCGTCTTCGTCCTCCTCATACAGGCAGGCGATGAGGATTTTCCCGGTGTAACAACACACAACGGCGGCAAAAATAATGAGAAACAGTCCGAGGTATCCTCCGTGCAAGATGGCGTAGGGCAACCCCAGGACAAACATGCCCTAAAAGGAGAAAAAGAAGGAGCAAACATTTTGTTCGAGTCAGGTTTTTTTTTACATGAATACTACAAATGTTTCTTTTTGTATTATTGTATCTGTATTTGAGCATCCACTTGGTGTGGAGTTGCTCGGCGCTCCTTTTCCACCAATGTCACTCCCATTTTTTCATGTTGTGGGTTTTCCACTTGGCTTTGAGCGCATCCACGCGTCTCTGACATCATCACGGCTCAGAGGAGACACGCTTTGACGTCATAGCGGCCGCCGTGACCGCAGCTCCGCTCAGACATAAAAACGAGCTGCGTGGAGAGATCTTTGTCGCATTCAGACGCAGCTTCACAGCAGGAAACAGCTTTGAAAAATGACTCAATTCTCAGGCGCATGATCACCACCACCACAAAAAAGAGCTTCACAAGAGTTTTATGAAATATATTTTTACAAACTTAGGTGCTACAAAGGGGTACAATTTAGCTCCAAAAACATATTTTTTTAAATTTTGGTTTAATCTAATGTAGAGAAATCGTCGATGCGAGGCGGTGGGAGAAAGGCGCAAAGAGCACCAGACTCCCTTTTTTGGTAACTGAAAAAATGCAGTTTTTATGTTGATTCATATTAAATTAATTAGTTTAAAAATCTTTAAAACTACAGGCAGATGATAAGGATTTGTATTTTTTTAATTAACGAAGCACTTTCATGCATGGAGCACAACTGTCACAGTTGCTGTGGCTCACCAGCCAATTAGAACCGAGCGTTTTTCCAGTGCCTCTTTACCTGGATTGCGTTCGTGACGTTCCAGCCCGCCTCCCATGCGGTGATTTTTGGTTTGACTTCGGTCAGCTCGTTAGGCGATCCTCCGTCCTTTGAGGCAGAGTTTGGAGGACCGGTGCCATCCCTCTGATAGTGGCTGTCCCCCTCCAGTGCGTCCCCGTCTCCGCTCCCTTCTCCTCCAACCTCATCCGATGTCAAAATGTCCATCTGCATGCCTTGTCGGTGGTCGTAGTCCAGGTCATCGCAGGCAGCGAAGCCCAGAGCCTCCTCGTCGGTGGCGGCCTGAAAGCCCATCCTGGCGAACATGCCGCTCACCTTTGCCTGGGATTTGTTGGACACAGCATTGGCCGCATTCGTCAGTTTATTAGAGAGCTTGCCTCTGATTAACGTCGCCATTTCGGTCTTGTGTCGATTCTTTACGGTCTTCTGGTCGATGAATTGATCCAGTCAGTAAAAAACGAGGACACTTGGAACACAGCTCCTTGTTCTGTGCGTGAAAAGAAGCCACCAAAACGAGCACAATTGTTGGTTCAAGACACAGACGGTTTTCAGTTGCTATCTCCACTTTTTGTTGGGCGTGCGTCCGCTGCTCTGGCTTCTCCTCAGGTTCATGTCACCTTCAGACGTCGATGCTCCCGTTTCGCATCCTGACTCTGCGCTCTGATGCTCGAGGAGAAGTGCTTCCGTTCAGACTCCGAAGCGACGCAGCGGTGTGCGCAGAAGCTTTACGCACGGCGAAAAGGCGGGCAGCGGGTTCCTATAGGGCCGCGCACCTTTTTTCTATTCTTTTCTTCGTTTTTCCTCTAAAGTGGGTGATATCTAGCAGCGTTTCCCTGAAGTTCCTTGTCGGTGTTCAGATGCTTCACTAATGCCAATGCGGTACCGTGGCGCACGGCGGGGAGGGAGGTGTGGAAGCAGGGAGGGGACAAGTGTCCTCATCAGCCTGCCAATACAAAGCATGTCTCCAGCCCTGCCAGGGCCCCATCAGAAAAAAAGAAAAACCGAGAGAGATTTGCTGCATTTCTAGGGGAGGTGCTTGAAGTACCCCAACTACCCTTTCCCAACCCATGATCTATAATGCCTCATCCTGGTGTCCAATGGCATTCCGGGGGCCTCGATTCTTGCATAACTTTACTCATATAAAAGAGGGCTGATGTTTGACCAAACCACACGCGCTTTGGACCAGATTATAAGACACCAGAGCAAAAGGATCTGTTGATTAAAAATGTAATGAAACCATTATCCATTTCAGGAAAGAGGACGTGGAGTATCTGAGAAATTTCCGCTGTAAGGACGTGGATCAGGTTTTAGGGCGCGCGTCGGGTTTGTTTCTCAAGAACCATAACATATTTTTGTGCATTCTACTGTGGGTAAATTGTGGTAAGAAGTTCCACTCGAGAAATTACGGCGTGGTATTTCATTTTGGGTGAATTAGAATTTTGATCTTCATGTGCTGCATCGGCTGTAGCCTTCACGCGGCGCTCAGTCATTGACTAACTCATTCATGGCTGTGACTGTGGGCCATTCCTGGACACGATGTGACATTCTGACCCATAAAACGGTTTTCATTGAAGCAAACATGAATTGTTTTTTATGTTGATTAGAAGTATAATTTGACAAAGCTGAAACTTTGACAAAGATTATGTTTTACCGCACGGACACATATTTCTACCTATATTTGCACTATTTGCGCATGCAAAGAAACGTGGAATTTATGCGTTTTCAGGTCATTAATTTTTTTTCCGAATTTGTCTTGACGCATTCAGCCACACACTGATATTGCAGTCTGTTAATGATGCAGACGACAGAATAAAAAGCAAAGAGCCACACTGATGCAACCCGCTTGTTTGCATGCCTTGTCAGTAGTACTTTGTGTCTGCCGTGCTCTATGTTTCCTCAGGCTACAGTATCACGGTTCCTCACTACAGAACTGCTGCCACGTCGGTTTAAAGCGCGTAACAGCCGGGATTCCCATCAGCAACCTGCACCGTTTTTGTGCATTAAAGTTTCGCAATTTTATTGAAATTGAAATAAACAAATTGGCACATCGGACGCTTTCTTTGATGATAAGACATCTCAGCAAGCCTCAAACCCAGCAAAACGTGTTATTTATTTATAAAAATATGTTCACATTAAAATAGAAGTATTTTTTACCGATCGCAAACGTTAATGAAAGGGACGCGGAAATCTGATCCAAATTCTGTTGAAATAAACTTTCGATTATATTTACTTCGTATCTTTGGATCGATTGCAATTTGTTCACTGAAAATAATATGCATCGAAATGATTCCACTCGCGTACTCAGTACGCCGAGAATGCAGGCCGAACACTGTCGGGCCTGTTCCTCTCAAGTAAAACCATAAGACCCCAAATGCTTTTGTGCTTTGTTTGTGCGTGAGTCCGTGTTCCCCGTCATTTTATTTGCCTATGCGCTCGATGTTGGGAATGAAAAGGGTTGCTCTCTGTGCTCTGAATGAAAGAGTTAATAGCAGAGCCTGTTATCAGCGGGCTGCAGACCTGCTCTGATCTGCGCTCTGCGCTGTCTGATGGAGTGAGCCGCAAGATGAAAAGAGCAGCCCTGACACTGCAGCCAGCAGGTTAAAGCAGCCTCAGGCCTTCCCAGCACCCCATACAACAACTGAAATAATAATAATAATAATAATAATAATAATAATAATAATAATAATAATAATAATAATAATAATAATAATAATAATAATAATAATCAGTCGTGTTTTGCCATAGTTTAAATTTGCACATTTTTTAGATTACAAAAACTAGAAAGAAAAGTAAGTAAGTATTTGATAGATAAATAGATAGATAGATAGATAGATAGATAGATAGATAGATAGATAGATAGATAGATAGATAGATAGATAGATAGATAGATAGATAGATAGATAGATAGATAGATAGATAGATAGATAGATAGATAGATAGATAGATAGACAGATTTCCATCCACAATTCTTTTTCTCCATGGATAGAACTGGAATTAAATGAGAAAGTATGCAATGAGGAGGAAGTGCTTCATATAGTGCGTATTTTTTCGAGCGCGCCTGCAAACAATGACTTGTGAGAGCAGCTTATCACCTCCAATCAGACTGTCGCCCCCCAGGAGGATCTTCTTCTCTGTCCACTCTGATATGAACAATTAGAGCTCCTTATCTGTGTCAAATGCGTTTGAACCACATGTCCACTTTTACTGATGGTCAAAAACTACCCCCCCCCCACTCATAACCCCCCACCCCACCCCAGCATTTACCTCCCCTCCTCCCCTTTTTTGAATTACACACATGGGTGAGCTGGCACAAGGTTCTCCGCCTCGATGTAACTGCAGGCCACCCCCACCTTGCACTGCATACACCGACATCAGCACTCCCACCACCAATCCACTATAACAAACGAATACATGAGTGCTAAAATTCGTGTTGCATGGAACTGTTATGACAATTACAGTGTAAAAGGCTGATTTTGTTGGAAAAATGCAATATTCTAGCAGCGCTGTATGTGGAAGTCTGTGCAGCTCAGAGAGAAGAGCGCCCTTACACCAAACATTTCTCAGCTCGACCCAGATAATAGCGCATCTGAGCCACGGAAGCTGAGTGCAAAATTAAACGCTCAATGCTGGCGGCCGATGTATGGTTGGGATTTTTTAAAAGCACTCTTCCCTCAGCACATTCTGCCATTTAACCCCACGATGCTCCTGCCACCGCGTCTATTCGTCAGCCCAGTGAGGCAGAAAATACCATCAACACCCATCAACTGAGAGAGGACAGGAAAAAGGCTCTCCGCGCTCCCCGGGGACTTCAGGAGGGAAATTAGCCCACATCAGACTAATCAGAGGACCTCAGAGCCCATTAACATTTGCATCACAATCAGGCACTACATGGCCTACCTTACGTTTAGACTGCGTGTTATTGATACAAATATGTTATCTCTAGAAGGCAAGACAGGAGGAAAAGTGGATTTCAGCACTATGGACAGAGATTGGCTGCCTTTGCGCAGCGATCTGTACCGAAACTGCCGCGGAATCAAGTCTGGGGTGGTTTGTGTGAATTCATCAAACATCAGGTTACATATTCTTGATCTGAGCATTTCAAATGCCTTTTTGCAAAATAACGAAAGAGTTTGTGAGACAAACATTGTAATTTCCTCCTCTCGGTGCGCTCCAGCCGCCGCCCACTTCCACAGACGTTCAGGTGGCCCACAGCGGTAAATCAAAGAGCCTTTTCATTACTCCTAATGCGTCTGTTTAATGGTTTATTATGGGCTCCCAAGAGACTTTCTCATAGAGAAGGGTTGGAATAAGTCCTGCATGGTGGCTGCGGTATAATGTCCACTAATCTATCCATCCATAGTAGTCTGTGGTGAATTTTTTTCCCTCACTGCTTCTCTTGTTTTGGATTTGAAACGCTCCCCAGACGCAGTTTGCTGTTAACTCACAGTGACTCCGCGCTCTCCATCAACCCTTGACGCCCCCCCCCCCCATCCACTCCGCCGTCCGGGATCACTCTCCTGCTGCGACACATTAACATTGTAATTGCCTTTTTTTAGCACAATAAACGGAGCCAGTCCGCCGGGACACGCGCACGGCCCGAGGCTGCCACAGAGCTGTGGCATCGATTTTTCAGAACCTTGTGGTTGTAGAAGTGCAGGCCTGACCTGGACTTGGATGTTCTTCTTGCTGAGGCTGCTGGGATCAGCTGAACATGTGAGGATAGCCTGAAGGCATGTCAGTGCAATTTGAGAAGAACAAAGACAAACTGTTTTAAATGACTAATGCTTAGAAAACAGAAAGTTAGTGCAAATGGCAAAGTCTTCTTTGTTGATCAAGACTTTGTGACCATCTTTAGCTGTCCCAGTGAATGACAGCTGTCCCATGGAAGTGACCATGATGTTGTTAGTACTTAAACATGTTTATCTGGGTGTAAAGTTGCTGTAGTGCTACAGTGTGTGTGGCCTTGGAATGTCAAAGTCAATAAAGGAGCAGACCTCAGTGGGCCCTTAGCTGACAGATCACAGTTTTGTTCTCATTAAAATTTCATGTCATGGATGCAGCATGGCACTTAAAGAAACTTTCTGGCTTGAATGAGATACAAAGAATTGCAGACCCATGAGCGACGATCAAAGGGGACGAACCTGGAGGCGCAGCATCAAATTATCAGTCCTTACTGTGCCTTATCTTGATGCACATCTATTAATTAAGCCACTTAATTGATTGTATAGAAAGAAAGAAAGGCCAGATTTAGTGGCACATCAATCATGGACATAAGAGGGGTGGAGTTTTTAGGATTTTTTGCAAGTTTTAATAGTTTAATGTAAACTACAGAGAGATCTTTGTTTTGTACCATGACTAATCAGATTTTCTTAATATAAAGAGCTGGATTCACCTGTTAGAGTTGAACATGTTCATGTAAATTCACAGCGGTTCTCTTCCAATCATTGACTTTATGAAAACAGGACTGAGTGACCCCTCCCCCCTTGCATTCCAAACAGGAAGTACCTGCTGGCTAAGAAACCAAAATCCCATAGACTTCCATCGAGAAATAAACCGCTATGACTCAGTCATTCTTTGTCACAGTAACCATTCTTGCTCTGCTACCTTTTTAAAAATGATCCCACTAATAGTATTTTTTTAAGATTTTTTTTTCTTTGTTGCAAGTTATTCAAGATATAATCTGACCAATCAGAAACCTCAATTAAAGTGTATGGTTTCACGTCACAAAATTGATTGACAGATTCTCCCAAGGCGTAGGTGTGAGACCTTCCAACAAGCTCACAGCTGATTGGCAAGAGTGGTGGCCATAGCAACCTGACCTAATTTTGGAATTAAAAACAACCCCATTTTGTTGGAGCCAGAAGTAAGTCAATTTCTATGGGTGACATCACACTTGGTCAGTCAAGATCTCAGATACAGTCAATGCTTCCCATTGAAAGACTTCCATGCATGTTACTCATTGTGGACTCTTCACATTGAGAACTGATGGGTTTTGATCAGAGAATAAAACATTACAATCCTGAACACACACAAAAAAATAACAAGAACTTGAACAATATCAAATTTTCTTATATTTCAAATCCTCATCCATGCAAAACAAGATCACATTACTGGGGCAGTGTGGGGTTGAGTAACCAAGCCATTGTATACGCCGGGGGATGAAGCTTCCACCTTTATCTTCTACAACCACACGCAGTTGTGTAAGTTAACAAAAACTCAGAATGTAACTTCACCTCTGATGAGCCTGATTGTGGAAGATCATTAAGAACTCACAACTTTGAGGTGGGATGGATCCCCTCAGAATGACCAGCACAGCCTCTGTATAACTGCTGCTTATGCATTTGCCTCTTATAATGCTAGCCTCTGCTTTTAGGCCAGTTGATGATCTGTTCATGAAGCAGCTGAAACTCATCTTCCTCAACCTCATGGCAGCATTGGAGATTACTTACATTTTTTAAAAACCTTTTAGAAACAACAATTTTCCAAAACACCATATTAATTTCGTTTGCTATACAGTAAAACGTGCCTTTATATTTCTAAATATTAGTGCTTCTTAGAAGATGTTTAAAGGCAAAATCAAACAAATGTAGCTGAGAGACACAGAGTCCCTTTTCAAATGAACTGCTTGTGTATTCAAACGCATGGCTGTGTTTTTATTAGTGCGACCCCTCCATTTCCTCTCCTCATCCAGTTTAGAGGATTAATTGAAATGCACATCTTGTTGGCAACTGACTACATTCACAACCTGCTGAAAGCTTTTTGTTCCGTCCCTCTGATGTCGCCGGGTCTTCAAACAGCTCTGATTTAATTGAAAGTCGCTGCATTCATGGAGAGAGATTGGAGCTTAATAAAAAAAAGGCAAACCACTGGCCATGTTGGATACAGGTTTGTGAATATAAAGCCATGCATGCTTAAAAATAAAAGGGGGTTTTCCCTTTGCGCCCGCCCATCCCCCCCAGTTGAACCGAGCAGCCACTCTGGGCTGTCATTAACTGCTATTGTCAGCGGCACAATCAAGAGCTGGAGGAGAAAAATACTCCAGCACTTATCATGAGCTCACAGCACCTACATGTACACACACACACACACACACACACACACACACGTGTACAGTGACACTCGCACAGCACACACCAGGAGAAGAGTTGTTACTATTGATCTGTGGGCAGATGTGTGAGACACCGCACAAACACAGATGCCTTGCAACAAAAGGTGTTTTTGTCTTTGGAGAGCTGTAATTGTGCGGCATCGCCCGTCCAGCGGCTCGTTCTGCGTGATGTGAAGCGGTCAATACAACAGCAAATGACAGAAAGACCAGCACTCCTGTATGGCTTCACCTGCTCATGGCCTCTCATGGATCTGAATAATAGCATCGTTATTCAAAACTTCAGGAATTAGCAACAAGGTTAATTTTCTATTTTAATCTGTGTCAAGCATTTTGTCTTCTAAATACTTATTTAGGAATGAACCAACTAAAAGTTACAGTAACATGTAAATAAACCCTACAGATTCATTGGATAACATGTTTCAGATTAGTCATATTTAGCCGCATAACAAAAAAAAGACTTTTTCTTTGAAATTGTTATGTCTTTTAAATCCTTTGATGAAGTCCACGAAAAATCTCAGTGTCGCTGTTTTAAAGGGCCTGTATCATGCTATTCTTCAGCCTTTTATAGTAAACAATATCCATATATATGATAATGCATTACCTTTGTCGCACTAAAGAACAGTTTTTAAAATGAAAAATTAGTTATGTTCCTGAGTTCTTTTCCAACCCTGTAAGACGACTCGATCTCTGAGGCACCGCCTTTCGCTCCTTGTGGGTGCCGCCCATTTCATGACATCATCCATGAGTCGGCCTTGGCAGCATCTGTGTTTTGCCCACAAAAACAAACAACATTCAAACTCTTGCAAAGACGGATGTGCATATTGTGTATCTAAAAGGATAGTGATTGTGCCGATCACCACTAGAAAGTGTGTGTGTGTGTGTTAGCCTGGGTGGGGGTGCTGGCAGCACAGACTCTTCCTGGAAGGGGCTGTTCTTCACTTTGTGATGTCACAATGTGAGAACCCGCTTGTTGTGATCAGATAAGCATCAGTATAGTAAGTGACAAGAATTGTACTGCTGTACAAACTGTAGCTGCAAAAAACAGTGTTTTCTGATAAACACGCAATTGTTCCCTGTGTAAGAAAGTTCTTGCTGTATGGTGACTTTTATGGAAATATATTAACCTCAGAATAGGTTAGAATGGAATTTTGCAGTTGCTAAATCAAAACTCAGTAAAAATACTTTAATTGATCCTTGGAGGCACTTAAGAAGTAAGTCTATCCCATTAGTTTCTGCCTCACTGATGCCACAGCGAGGTAGAGTCCCCGAGGACAGCTACGGTAACACATCTCATACAAAGCTATCAATAAACTCAACACCTGCCTGCAGGCCTCTCCCGACATGTCGGCAATCCACTTTCAATTGCTTTCCAAAGTCACTCTTGTACAAGCACAACAAGGAGCACATGCATTACTGCAGAGGGCACGCTGGACATGTAAAGAAAACAAACACGGTTCTGAAGGCTGCAGCATTATTTTTAGGTGGATTTCACAGATAATGGTGATTTACCCCAGGGGAAAAACTACACGTGCAAAGAAAGAGGTTGAACTTACCGATTCTTTTGTCCCCTGTGCTCACAACAACTGCTACTGGAGATATGCAAAGCAGGACGTCTGCAACACAGGGCCTATTTTTCTTCTGATCTGCTATCTTTGAGAGCTGATAGAGACACAAATCAGCTTCTGTCAGCAGCTGTCTGACCACAGCTCCTGGTTATAGTCTCCCAAGCTCTTTTGAGTTAAGTGTGTCTGGTCATCATTTGGCCAAAAACACTAAAAAAATCTATGCAAAGGTGAGACAATCCCTCCAAAAAAACTATAAACTATATATTTTTTTCTAATTTTATTAATAGAAGCAAACCAGTTGGATAATTTGAAAATTTTCACAATTTTTGCATTCCTGTGATAATTCTTTCAGACATTTTTGCAGCGGTAGACAGCCAGCTATTAGATCACAACTCTTCCTCATTCAATCTAAAGTGTAGCATATCAGAACTCCACAGTAATCTGAAATGCTTCTCGCCCTGCGCTGGGGGAGATAACATCTCCATTGTGCCCTCTGCTTGGTTGAGATAAACAGTAAACAATATTAAATATCTTCATATCTGCACCTTGCTCTTCGTCTCCGTGCTTACATCCACCCTCACTGCTGCCTTATTGCATTTCAGTCCTGCAGGTCTTTTGTGTTTTTTTTTTCGGAGCACAGTAGAATAGACTCTTCAGTCAAAGTGTGGCATCCAAAACTGTTCTTTGGATCCGAATAAGAATTGCTAAATACTTCTGACCGGTGAAAACTAACTATATCCTACCATTTAACTCATCATGTTTTGTGCAGGAGAGTTTTAGATTTTTCGGCAATTTAAGAATCAGAAAAGACTTGAATTGAAATTTAACAAATGGGTTTGAAAATGATAATCTCTTGATGCTGATTTCACTTATGTGTGGCCAGATTTAAAAAAAGATACAAAAAAAAAAAAAACAAGCAAGACACCTCATCAGAACAGCAGAATTTGTATAGGCAAGATTTTCTAGCTTGAACTTGCAAGTCATTCATTTTCCTGTCAGTGCTGTTAGTGTGGTTGTTGGAGCGTGAGCTTCAGAAAGGTCTCGAATGTGACTAGCATTTGCAGAGAAACATGCTTCTTTTCCTAGACGTTGTTTGTCCAATTTACCAAAAAAGCCATGCAAATAACTAAGAGTAATTTCCTTCAACCCTTTCACACTTCAATTTCTTCCTGTGTTAGTGCATAAGTAAGTCTTAGGCTTTTTAGGGTTAAATGATGAGTTCACTGTTTTTGCTAACCATATATTGGAGCTGTATGTGTAACTGAAGGAACATCTCCTTAATGTCCACATTTTCTAACAGTATTCTGAATTATCTTGTTCTCCTCTTCTTCTCATCCACTTTTTTTAAAAAGTCCTTCCCAACTGTGTCCTCTCTCTGTCTTGTGACTCGACCCCCAACAAAGCACCTCACAGCAGATAATCACAGCTGAAAGAAAGCAAAAAAAAACCTCAGTTTTCATCTGCAACTACAGCTGGTTCAAAATGTAAATCACTGCCCAACATTTGACAAGCAGTTCATCTGTAATTTTCCTGATGCAGCTGAGAATTTCTGAGGATTCAAGACGTGGATTAAAATGAATTTACTCCTTTTGAATTTGGCCAACAGCAGATTTAAAGACCCACTGCAATGACAATGGTGTTTTTTCAACATGTTCCTGTAACATTTTTTCATAATGGAGGATATATGTACAAAAAATTAAGCTCAAAATTGCATTTCTTTGTGATTCTTCATTCAAATCTTTTTATTTTTTTGCTTGTCCTGTCCAACAGCTGAGCACACAGATAGGAGCTGAAGGCCCCCTTGTATTAGACATATTTTACTGTTACGACAGGGGGTTGTGGATCTTTTGACACACAGGGTGTGTATTTGTATAAACACCTTTTGTAATTTAGGCTAAACTTTGTTTATATTGATTACATTTGTATCCTTTTATTTGTTGGTCTGGACGGAAAAAAGAAAAGCAAAAAAGGGAGGGATGTTGGAGACAACGGTTAAGGACACAGAAGAAAGGGAGAAAAAGGGGAATTGAGGAAATCTGGAGGATGATTACAGAGCTGGTGGGGGGGGTGGGGGGGGGGGTACAATCATTCAGCAACAAGATACTAGAGGATTTACATCATTACTGTCTGGTGTAAATGTTAGTTAAAAGGGGCGGGGGTTGTCCACACACATTATCAAGTGTTACAAACATACCTGTTGGCTCCAGAAATCTTCACGTACAATCATCTCAACATGTACTCAACACAACTACAGTTCACACACACATGTGCACACAAACCAACACGTGTAAAGCCTTTCATTCTGTCACACATAGTATTTGTGCAAAGGTGAGCTGGCACCTGTGCTCAGGAGGGCGTTTATCTTCTGCTGGGGTGGATGATTGAATGCAAAAAGAGGGAGAGTGCCCGGCGTGTCCCCACATGAAGCGGTAGCGGTAGCCAGGGTCTTTATTCAAATCATTATAAATCAGTAGACAATGAAAAAAAAGCTCTTAAAATAAACTAGTATTTGTGACGTAGAAGCTACAATGGGCAGGTCACAAGCCCTGCTCCCCTCCATTCTGATGCATCCACTTGTAGACAAACAGATCCATGTAGGTCTCTATTTTCCTCGTCTGAGCTAGTATTTGGATCAAAACTGTACGGCTGGATAGCTCCAATAAGGCTCACCATTTCTGTTGTAATATTAGATCGACGGTGTGAGGAGCTGTGAGCTAGCTGAAAAGCATGTATACAAAGGGATGTTGGGAAATGGGGGCAAGGCTTACTCCGCTCCAAGCGTATTCCCCTCAACTCAGAGGTGAATTTCTGGTGAATTCCTGCCACTCTGCAGAAACTGTTTTAGAAAACGACACAACCACTAATGAACCGCGATAATCTCACGGTTCATGTTCTACGCTAATTTACGCATTCTTTGCGTGGTTTATTCGTATTTCTTCTGTGGTTTTAATGCGTGATACATCTGTAAAAATTTCACACAAAGACCACAACATTTCTCACTTTTTCCAAGTATATTCACGTATGACCAAATTTCATCTGTGCAACATGCGCAAAATGTACGTAGAAGCTGTGTGACACCTTTACCAGCTGTCTTTCTGTTGTGAGGACGCTTTGAATTTTTCTTGACTGGCAACAAGTTTGAGCCAGTTCCAGCCCAAAAACACCTTAACCACAAGCAGGTGAGAAACAGACAAAAGGTGTCTGTGTACAGAAACAAACTACAAAGTGCTGTATGGGTAGGATATAAAATTATTTAAGTGTTTGTTTTTTAATAGTGAAGAAGTTATGTATCATACTTGTTAAGTATCATTTTAATTTTCCTTTATTGTGTAAAAGTACTTGTGTTTCGGGATAAACATAAAGAAATGTGAACTTTCAGATTCATAGTAACAACATAAAACCAGAACAAAAACTTTAAATCCGTACACTTGTATAACGTTTTTCTACCTTCCTCAAAGGCCCAAAGTGCTGGACAGTCACAGTCCTATTTACACATTCACACACTGATGGCGATGTCGCTGCCGAACACTGGCATCAACCTTCCACCAGAGGCAAGGTGGGGTTTAGTGTCTTGCCCACGCAAACTTCGACATATGGGCGGGGAAGGCGGGAATCGAACCTGCAATCTTCAGATCAGCAGCCCCCCTTTAATAAATTGATAGGAACAAAAAGATGCTTTAGTTTAGTCAACATATTCCCCCCTTTATGCAAGACTAACAAAGATGTTTCATTTATTTTAAGGAGTTTTGTGCTCACACACTCATGAGTTTTAATGAATCTGTCACCTGCATTACTGTTCCCCATAAAGAAAGCATAACAACAGAAACAAATTTAAATAGTTCACCATTCAGTTGTGGTGAGACTTAAATTAAACTCAAAAATATGCGTTGAGCCCTCAAGGACAACTGTATTGTAGCTCTATGTGATGCATACTGAAGCATTGAACTTCATGGTCTGAGCAACTGCTTTCTCAAAGTTGCTGGCCTAAGTTAAAAAAACAGACTCAATCTTTAGAACCATGAAGCTCAGTATCCCCCAGAGACAATTTTAGCTACAACGACAAATGATTGATGATTTTTTTCACTATATTTTAGCTCCCACCATCCAAAAACATGCTTCATAGGTTAATTGGTATCTCTAAATTCTCCCTAGGTGTGACTGTGAGTGTGCATGGGTGTGGGATTGTGTCCCTGTGACAGACTGGCGACCTGTCCAGGATGTCCTCTGCCTTTGCCCACAAGTGGTCGGGATCTGGCAGCCCAGTGACCCCGAAAGGGACAAAACAGGTTTAGAAGATGAACAAATTTCAGATGGTCAAAATTAAAAATAATTTAGAAAGTGGGGTTTGAATTTAAACACTCGAGACGTTTGTCACTTCTCGTTCAAAAGCAACGTGTGTTCAAATCCCATCACTGATGAACAGATTTAAAAAAAAAAAAAAGGGAAAAGCAGTAGATGACTCACTGATGTGAGGAGATTACACAACTGCTGGGATTTTCTTCTGCTTCTGACTGGGAGGGATGGTTGAAATCAAGCTAACAGGAAGCCACTGAGTCCCATGATGCACCTGCATCACTCAGCAGGAGAGCAGGAGGAGGGAATGAGCACTGCTTGAAGCGTGCAGCGCAGTCATGCATGCACATCAGCATTTCTCTCACCTCAGTAGTCACAATCTCTCTGTTTTCTGCTCAGCTATGTACATATGACTTTAAAACAACTTTATCCCACTTAAATTTGGGGCATGTTTTTTTTCTTTTTCCTTCTTTCCTCACAATTTAGTACAGTAAAATGCCTTTTTTTTTGTGCAAGTTCACAAAATCCAGTGAAGCAGTTTTAATTCTGACCTTATCCTGGGATGTTTAGAACAAGTTGGACTCTGGGAGTTTTTTTTTTTTTAATTAGTTATAAATGAGAGCTCAGAGGGTGAATATACACAATTTTAATCTAATTTCAGAGGTTAAATCAAAACAATTTGAAAGAGAAAAACAGCAAATAATTAGTTTGTTTGGCGATCTTTTGTCTGGTTTCTGTACAGCACTTTGGAAACTGCCTGTTTGAGAAATGTGCTATATAAATAAAGTGGATTGGATTGAAATAAATCAACTAACAGAAAAGTTGAGAATGATATATATTTAAATAACCAACCATAGTAGATGTAAAATCATCTGTTCTGGAGCCGACTTTAGCCTCAGGAGGCAGCATGGCTCTCCGCTCCGACACTGCGAAGGAGTGTCTGGGGACGTGGGCATGGGGTCACAGGGAGCGCCACATCAGGGCATCAAGCTCCAGCCGAGTGGGAATTTGTGTTGATTTTCATGCTTGACTAAGTCTGTTTTGCCAGCTGCCACTTATGCTCAAACATTTATTCTGTGTGAGTGATTGTAAGTGTGTGTCCTATTTTGTCCTGCATAATATGACATCCATTTGAAAATAGATCCGGTGATTTACTGTGTGAGCCTCCTCAAACACCAAACTTTGCTTTCTTTTAGTATTAAAACAGCAAAAGTCAACACAAAAACAACAGTTACAGAAATATCTTTTTCCCAGAACTTCAAAGCGAGTCCACTGAGAACGTTTTTATCTTCCCCGTGGAACATAATGCAGCTTGGGGTCTAATTCATATTATTACTGAAATTGCCTGAAATTTGTTGCCATGGTTATTTTTTTTCCTCCTTCTTTTTAAAGCTTTGTGTTTCCTCAGCAGCTGATGATTAGAGCCGACAGTGGCTAGAAGGAGATTGGTTGTGGTGAGACTGAATGGGTGCGCACGTCTGTGTGTGTGTGTGTGTGTTTGTGTGTGTGAATGGGAGGACAGATAGGCTGCAAGGCAGTGACCTGGTAATAGTGAATGTATCCACAGGCCATATTCCAAGATAGTTGCCATGGTCACAAAAATTGGAAAGGAGAGCGCTGAGAAGAGGTGACTATAGTTGTGTGTGTGTGTGTGTGTGTGTGTGTTGGGGAGAATACCGTTGTCTCATGTCTGCAGATGGCCAGGGACAAAGAAAGAATGAGAGAACTGAGACTGAGTTTGAGAGAAAGAGTTTTAAGGAAACACTGCACACTAGCCGCAGGAAGCGGTATGACAGATGCTGCTCCTGAACAGCGAATACCTTTTGTACACAAAGACACACGAAAGATACACAAAAAAAAACTCAAATTGGGGTCTTTATACAGTATCAAATACATGGTCTGACAAGACAAAAGAGGTAAATCAGAATGTATTTACACCTGTCTGAAAAGGCATCTCTTGGCTTGAAGCATTTGGCATGGCCAAGTGAACAAAAAAGTCGTTTTTTGTTGTATTGGTGCAGTTTTTTCTCTCTATTATCATGTTATGTTCATACAACTTTTTCGTTGTGAAAAAAATAAAGTATGCTGCAAGGCTTTCTCAGGCTCTTTGTCTGTGCTCAGTCACAGTCAGACTGCAGCTGAATGAATCTCTTTCACAACAGAGCAGCAGCATCATCCTCTGACACACTAAGACCATTGGGGGGAGTGTGTGTGTGGGGGGGTGCCCTACAGACTGCCTCACACCCACACAGCCACACAGGCTTGGGCTTGACTCACTAACCTCCAGCGTCCTGCTGTCATCTCCACTATTGTCCACTCACGTCTCCTCGTGGTCTCCTGGAGGGAGAGCTGCAGCGCGTTTTTACAACACACACGCTGTCATCTGCACAGACTGCCAAGACAATAATCTGGCTGTGAAGGCTGTCGAATTTTTGTGCACGAGCACAGTTGTGCAGCAAGGAGGTATTGGAGAGCTGAGGGCAAACCTGAAGGGGACGCCACTGCAGGTTTCTGTTCTACAACCTTCCATCACGTTTGATGTCTTTTGTTATTTTTTGGGGCCTTGTCCTTATTTGCCTCTGAAATCAAACATTAAAAAAAACACAACACGAGTCAGACTGCACACATTATTTAGAGTGTGGGTGTTCGAGATGATTTGCACAACACATGCTTATGTGCATCACTTAGAGGGTGCAGAAGTCATGAGTCATGTTGAGGAAGGGAAGCACAGCCCTCCTGCCTCCCTCCCTCCCTCAGCCTTTGAAATGAATGCAGCAACAACATCGGGCCTCAGGCTAAAAGCTCTTCCCTTTGTCATGGTGTTGTAGCGATAAGGCTTGTGTGTGTGAGCATCAGCATGTGTGCAGAGGCGAGCGCATGCAAACGACTTTTCTTCTCTGAAATGCGAAGGCATCGGTTTGCGTCGACATATAGTCAGAATTGTACAGCGTGAGATGCGCTGTCAGTCTGAGGTGTCACTGTTTGTCTGTGTGTGTGACCCCGAGTACAATGCAACTGTCATCGCGTGTGTGTTTGTGTGTTTCCTACTACACAAACTGCTGTACATCAGTTCCAAGGAGGCAGAATTCAGAAGTTATTCTCCAATTCATTTATACCAAAATCAAACGGCTGCTATTGCTTTTTTTTTTTCGATTACATTTTTTATTAAAATCCTTTTTGCATTGTTCTCACTTTGGAAAAAATCTGTTTTTTCACACATCTGAAACTTATTTTTGTAGAACTTGGGAATATTCAAACTCCAGATAACTATTTTTGAGCAGAAAAAAAAAGCCCCGAACAATTTTGGACAAAACTGCTAGATGAAATAAATAATTTTTTAGAGGCTGTATGGCAAGACCAAGCATGGTACCTCACCAAACGTAATGACCCGCTAAATCCAAAATGTGAAAAATATTTTTAAAAAAAAGGCCAGACAAACAGATGCAAAAAATAACTACATTTACAGATGCAGCCCCAACAGGTCGTAAGCCCGTGCCTTTTTGCCTGGGTATGTAGTGTCAGGAAGGGCAAATCAAATTGAGCAAAGGGGAAGATGGATAGATGACCAGATAAAATGATAGCATTGTTTTCCAGGCATTTCAGGGGCTCGGAGGGAGAGAACACCCCACACTCTCAGCACACCCAGACTCGCCCCTCTGATATTCTATCTGCACTCTGCTGCTCCGGCCCTGTTGTCTGGTGCCCTGCGTGACTTCCAGAAGTTTAAGTCAAATCGATCATTCCAGACATATTCAAAGGGAACTCAAACATCAAGACTGAAAATTAGATTTTCCAGACCCATCAGAAAGTTTATGTCAGCAGAAAAGCGAAGGGATGAGTTTTTAGATGAATGTTCCTGATATTTTCCGAAAAAAGGAACTATTTTATCCATCCTTATTTTCCACCCCATTGCACCTTAAATATGATTTCGAGTGGATACATTACAAACGTGTGAAATTGGGACGTTTGAGAGGATGAAATGATCCTGTGGCCTGAGTATATTACTCAGTTTTATCTCCACCGGAAGCAGCCTCCTTTTAGCATATTTGCACTGAAGGACATTAACAGATTAAAAACAGGCCTTTCTGTGCAATCATTTTATCTTTAATTATGTGTTTTATTGATGATGCTTTTATATGGAAATGTGGATATATTAAAACCACATCCATATTTCAGGTTTATTTAAAGCTTCTCTGGTTTTAATTTGGCACTTTTTTCCTTCAAAAGAAAAAAAAAATCCTGACCAAAGTGTTTATTTGAATATCTTTGATGTTCCTTTCAGCCTGTCTCCCTGACACAGATTCACAATCAGCTCCCTGCCTGCCTGTCGGCTGTCTGCAGGAAAGATAGCACTCTCTTCATTACGCGCTTCATTAATTTAAATGCTAATTGATTCTGCAAGGGCCTTTCAGACCGAGGGCCAAGCCTTGTCTTGCCCATTGGTTGTGTGCGTGTGGTTGTGTGTGTGTGTGTATGAGAGCACCTGCTGGACCCCGGAGAGGCGTCCTGACGGAAAAGCCTCTCCTGCCTGTCTGTCTGCTTCAAGTGTGGCACTGATAGGCTCTGAGAGCTGCAAGCCTGGGAGACAAGTAGCACAACAAAAACACCAACAAGCAGGCTCAAACGAGAGCTGAAGTCCTCATAAGAATAAAATCAAAGCATGTAACATGTGAACACAGGCAGTTTGGGTACCGTGTGTGACAAATAAAGGGATGAAAGCCAGGATGCAAAGGCAGTTAAATGATCTGCGTTTTGTTGCTAGGAGACATTGGGGCTGGATGCTGAAGATAAACGCTGAGATCCACCCCTGGCAGGGAGTAGAGGGTGGGTGAGAGCCTGGGTGGAGGGCTGAGTGCACGAAGGGATGAGTTGATATATGGAGGCAGAGGAGAGTCACATGACCAAGATAAGCTCCCCACATTATTTCCTTTAAGTGATTCTGTGTTTTGTTAAGAGCTGTTGCTTTTTTTTTTAAAAATGTCTCAGAGATCTTATCCAGACGTGTGCAAGAACTTCTAAACACAAAAAGTTTCCAGACATCACTGTTAAATTCTGAGATAAAACAAACGAGCAAAAACTAAACTGGTGACTTTCTATCCATCTGTTAATAGAAGAATTCATGTGGGGCTCTTGACCTTTGTTCAGCTGATCACAAAGGTCGTTCCTTCAAAATAAAAGTGCTTGCTTCTTTTTCTTTTTTTGTGATCAATGTACCAATCTTCTTCTTGGTAAAAATTCACTTTCTTGTGTAAATCAGCAACCAAAAAAAGAAAGAATTTCTTAAAATGCCTTTAGCTTTGCACAGGGAACCAAACAATCCACAATGTGTAATGTTTTAAACAATTCTGTCCAGGAATCTGGTTTTGCTGGAATTTGTTTCTATCTATATTTTCTATGTATATGTATACATGAAGTCCCAGGGAGTGACAATGCAACAGAATAGCTTCCTAATAAATGACTTGTGTACTGTCAAGTAAGTTTGCAACTTCCCAACCCTGCAGTGCAGCTTTTGCTTCTTAATATTCTGTAAAAACGTCTGACCTAAATTCAACCCTTACAAACCTTGATCAGATTTCCTGGGCTGGTTTGTAATCCCTCCACAGCACCACTTTGATTTTAACTTTTCTCTGCAAAGACATGAATGTTAACTACAAATTCAGACATTTAGAGAAGTTGCATGTCCTCACCTTTCAAATTTGAAGCTAGCAACAAGTTTGCTTCTTGTTGAAGATATGCAACTAGATTCCAAAGTTTGTTTACTTCAGTACTTCAGTACTCTGAAAAAATACTTCATAACTCTTATTGATGAAGTTTTCTAATCTTTTAACAGGTTTGAAAAACTAATTTATTTAGCTGCATTGAATCTGTTTTAGTGTTTTCCTTCGATTGTTTGCAGTTGTTAAATTATGCACTTATTTGTTCATTTGTTCAGACTAATAAAGATTAGATAGAAAAACAGTGGTAGGATTTACTTAAAAATGTTGAAACATTAAACATTCTCAACAGATATAGATTTCCTTTAAAATGTGTGTTTTTCAGATTTTCTAAAAATATGTTTGATTTTACATGAGCAAAATGTGGAATGATTTCCACATTTACAAACTTTTATGGACTGATAAGTCAAAGAACCTCTTGTATGTATTTCTGACTAAAATTATTAATAAAAGTCAGATGTGGCTGTTTGACCTCTAAATTATTTTAACTTCAGTTTTCGAGTAAATCATTTGACAAAATATGATGTCCAGACTTGAAGCCTCCATACTTACAAAATTATACTGTAATGCAATGTAAATTGAGAAAAAAAATGTATGACTTTTAGCCTACTTGTACAAACTTGAGCAACCGTGGTAGGCATGAAGCTCACAGCCACGATTTTTCATCCCTCACTTCGACAGAATCTGAAGCAGTACTTCCCTCTTCCCCAAAGCATCTCCTCAGTGGTGTCACCTCTTCAGCAGGTGCAAGAAGCAAAACCACGTCTGGCAGCACACAAGCACAGGAAAGAGCTTCAGCTCCTTCTGCCATCCCCCATCAATGTGGTCAGCCCAGCACACACAAAAAACAATGGGACCAAGAGAGCTTCCTCCATTAAATGTGAGGGAAGTGGTGTGCAATAAGTGCACATCGTGATTAGTTGTTAATGGGATGCAGTGGTCTGATTGGAGGAGAGAGCTGGAGGTCAGGCGTTCTGCCAGCAGTTCATACAAGGCTGCTGATTGCTATTCATCCACTGATTACAGTAATTTAGATCTGCAGCAGGCCCAAAGAGTATGCGTCTGGCAGGATGGTTGCTGCTCTGACTTTTTTCCTCTGTTTTTTTCTTTTTTTTTTGTAGAAATGAATGAATCCGTCTAAAAATAAACCCATCATCCAGTAGATCCACAAAAGAACATTCAATTTTTTGTGAAATGAAATACTGATGGAGATCATAACAGAAAATATGTTAATTTTGTGGCTGTTTTGAATAAAAGTGGTCATTTTGATGCCTAAATGAAATCCATCAAATATTCACTTTAATTTACAGATAATAATGCATCATCTTTAATTTACAAATCATATATGATAATCTTATCAAAGCTCTTTTTGTGGGGGAAAAAAAACTAAAGTAAAAATTAAGATACAAAGGTTTTCTTCTGTTTTCTCTCGCTGGATTCTGCTCGGACATGCAGAGACCTTGAATAATCGAAGTTGATGAGGCAGTTAGTGGCAAATGTTTTTTTTTTCCAGGAGGATTGGCTATGATTAAACTAGATCCTGAGCAGCTCTGGCTTCCCCACCTGAACACATTACAATGTTATTCTCTCTATTGATTACAGCGGCATAATGAACCAAAGTCCCCCCCCCCCCACACACACACATTTTCTGCTTCGTCTGATGCACACAGGAGGGAACACATGCACCTGCACTGATGATAAATGATACTTAAAAAGAATCCTGATTCTGGTCTAATCTTTCTTTATCATTTTGAGAAATAATAAGAAAAAGGCAACATTAGTCAATTTTAGTGACTCAAAAAGAATGAACCTTTTTTAAAAGTTTCTACAGAAGAATGTTTCATAAATGAATGAAAACAACGTGTGTAAAGGGCATAACTAGACATTCTGATGCCTGCAGACTGACACCTGAAATCACCATTAAGAGGTCTACACTTTTTCATCAACGCAAGACAAAAAGTCAATTCTGCAGTTCATAATCCTGAATACTTTAATTAACACGGCTTTAGAGAGGAGTCTTCTCCCTCACAGTCACATATTTACAGAAACAAGGTGATGTGTGGCGTCTGTACTGTGAACTGCTGATGTGGCTCCATGTTGTGTGTTTAGAAAACTCGTACCCGTGTTCTGTCCCTCTGGCTGTTTGGGCTCACACCGTTTGCCCTCTGGGAAGCTGCTGCGAAGGTGACCTACTTCTCCTGACTGTCAGCAGAAGGTGGCCTCATCAGCTCGTTTTGTGCCGAGGCACTGAACTGTGCCTAGGACCCGGGACGGCCCAATTGGACATGTGTAATGAAGCTCATCACACACATGCACAGAAGCGTGCACACACACACACACATTCACTGCCTTCAGATCTGAGGCTGCAGAATTTATTACTCTCAGCTGTATCAGAGAAATGCGATTCCTCTGTGTGTTTGTGGTGCATCGTGCTGCCATTATGGTCCATTATGAGGAGGTGATAAAGATGGAGCAGAGGGCGTTGATGGATGTTGGTGTGGAAGCTGCTCACATTACTTCATCGAGTGGAGCGAGCAAGATGCTTCCCACAAAATGGCTGCGGTGCAGCAACATGGCTCCAACGGTGAGGAGGGAACAATTTACATCGACGCAAAATGTTAAAAACTCAAATCTGCTGCTCATGTTTATTATCAGAAAAGCTTCTTGAAGCGATGAGGTGACAGCAAAGAAGCCTGCAATGATTTCTTCTTTCAGCCAAAAGTATGTAATTAAGAAATATTTACAGAAAAATTGATCCAAATAACAGAAATTCATAAAAAAAAACATGTATGCATTAAAACTTACACACACAGTTCCAGACTGGCCAACTGAGTAAACATACTGTTACACTGACTGCAGCAACTTCACATTCTACCTTACACAACACAAACTACACAAGCATCAATGGCATTACATTCATATAAATATTATTCATAGTCCTGGTATGCCCCATGAGTCACATGAGCACTGTGGCTCCTATTCATGTGCTCCAACACTGAACTGAAGACCAGCTTCACTGTGTGTCGCTAAAAACTCCCTTTAGAGGTGTGATAACTCCTTGAGGTTGTGACACCAAATCCCTTGGTGTTGGTAGATAAAAAAAGGTCTTTTTATTTGCTTTGAGCACCGTTCTGTGAAGGTCAAGCGACCTCAAACAGCAGAGATCGCAGTGTTCCTTGCATTAAGAGATATCAGTTCATCAGGTCTCATTTCCTCTTTGAATGGCAGGAATCAAGCGAAGAGCGGGCGGACGAAGGCCCTGGCTCTTTGTTTACTTCATCTTCAAAGCTGCACTCTGGACACACAGGAGCAGGAAGGAGAGGGTGATTGAAGAGGTTGACTCACTGATTGATCAGGAAAACGGCATGTTTACAGGGAGTAAAGCCATCCTGACTTCTTCCTGTTCTCTCTTTTTTTAATGCAACTTGCTTTGCTTTTTCTTTAATCAGTTGTATTTTAAACCACCTCTTGCTTTTCAGTTATATGCAAAATGTACAAAGAATGAAAAATGTATAAAGAATGAATACTACTGTTATTTTCGCCCCCATCTGGATTAAACCTGTTTGAGGACACATGTATACTGATGTGAAGCTGGCATGAGGACGGGGGGAGGTGACTGAAGCTCGGCATAGCCAGAGGTGCTCTGCATCCCCATCTGTTTTCTCGCACTTGGACATGATTGCTTTGGTGAAAACATGTGGAGAAAAACGGTCCAGCGAGGCTGTCCATCTCATTTCCTTTTTTTCTTTTTTTCCTTCAGCAGGTTCTCTGTAGGTAGCAATGAGTCACATAGGCAGTTTATAGCTTGCAGTTATGCGGCTCTGCAATAATGCAGGAGGCCAATGATGATCCCAGGAATGACCAGGAGAGGCTGAAAAGTAAAAATAGAGGGGAACAGAAGGTGCAGTGTGTGGCGACTGCAAACAGTTTGGATGGGTCTGCTCCAGGCAAACTCCTTTTGTGTCCATTTCTGCTCCATCCATCTGGCTCCTTCTAGCTTGTTGCTCAGAGGATAAACAAGACAGGATTTTCCTCATCGCTCTTTCAGTCTTCACGGCCCTTTGCCTCCATTGGGTTTCATCTTTATGACCCATTCCCCTCCAGGGTTATTATTGTACAGATCCTGTAGGTGTGTGTCTGGATCTAGACAGTGCTCACCTGCAGGAAAAACGCAAGAGAATTCCTATAATTTTATCTCAATGAATATATTTGCCCTGTTGTCTGAAAAAAGGTCTAAAACCCTCTGACAAAAAAAAACAAAAATATAATGTAGAAACTTTAACAGCAGGAAGTTTCTTTTTTAATTCTCAGAATAACCTACTTTATTTGCTAAAAAGAGTCTATGACATTATAACAAGTGAAAACTTTCTGTTCCATGGAAGTACTCATGTGAGTGCACCGACATGTGTGTAATAAGCATTTGTCTGCTCTGATAACTGCAGATGCACCGTTTGCGTCTCTTTGGCTTTTGCACACTTCATTACGTAACACCTTCCTAGCCTCATCAGCTCAGTGAGCAGGAAGACATGCAAATGTCAGCGGTGCAGCAGAGAAAAAAACTCACCGATGTTTCCTCCCACTTCGTACAGCGCGCAATCTGGGTAAACCACCGAGCCATTTCTGTGGGCGGACAACAGCGTGTTTTATTCCCAATGCTTGTCTTAAAGTGGACTGAATAGATACTTGTTTTATGTTGAAATTATGACAATCTGTTTTAGTGCTGCATACAGACAGACCTTTGATAGGTTTGAATTAAATGTTCATTTCTTTAAAAACATGACTTATTAGAAATGCAGTCATACTTTCGCGTTTTGCCTTTTCCATTTTCAGGGCTGAGGAGGAACTGCCGCTGAAACTGGGTGAGGAGATCTGAGGCTCGTGAGTTCATGTTGAGCTGGAACTCCATGGTTCCGCTCACCAGATCACCGTTCTGGATCTTCACTGTTCGGCAGGCCTAGAGGACACAGAACAAACAGAGAATATTCATGACAGCACTGATCATGATGGCTAATGCATCAAACTTGACGCTTCCTATGGACTTCTAGAGGCCTGTTTGGAGAGTTACACTCACCTCAGAGTTGCTTTTCTCTGGTTTTTCTCTGTTGTCTGTGTGAATCTTCCTGAGCAGGTTCTTGAAGCGCCGATCGTAGAACTGGTAACGCCTGTTACTGTTCTCATTCAGCTTACGCACCTGGCTCACAAGGAAATTTGGGATCTAAAGAGACAGACATCATGAAAGAAAACTAATGAGAAGACACAAAAAAACAAACAAACAATGTAATTACAAGAATTCCTGCTTGGTTTACGTGCAGTGTTTGGGGCTTTATTCTTACCGTCCAGAGCAGGTCTTGGTAGCGGATGAGCAGCCTCATAACATCAGCTGCCTTCTCTGCCTGTCCTTTCTCTGCTCCTTCAGTCAGCCTGCTGGGGACGGCCTTATGGAGGAACAGGTTGGGAGCCATGATGGTCGCCACGGCCCACAGGTTCATCCTGTTCTTTTTCTCTCTGGAAACCACCTTACTGAGGAACTCGAGCAGGGCCTAAAGGACCAGCAGATGGAGATATATGAAGCTGAAGATCTGCCAGCTGTTTCAAAGCAGATGTGGAGCTCCATCACAAAGCATGCACAGACTCCCGCCTTCACCTGCAAAATGTTCAGATGCTTTTCAAACAAAAACAGACACCAGTTATATAAAAAAAAAAAACTAACAAAAGAGAACTGAAGCAAAGTGTTTTGGAGGCTGAATCACGAGCAACACCACTGCTGATGAGTGAATCGACATGTGTTTCAGCTGCTTCCACTGAAGTCAAAGTAATTAGTTCTGTTGAGTTTTGCGCTTCTGTTTGCAGTGAGTGGAGCTGATGGCACACAAAGCCAGTCATGATTATATAACAGAGGTTTACAAGTGGACAAATCTGACTATTATTAAATAGAGCTTTTGTTTAGTGGGACACATTTTTGACAAACACAAGGCTTTAAAAACTTTTACAGCACAGAAATGCGCCGAGTCAGGTAAAACGATGAAGTGATTTACATGTTCGTGCTAAAATTCTATCCATTAAATCTATTAAAGGAGAGCAAAGTGTGAACAAAATATATATGAAAATGTTTGGCCCTGCTGTGCTTTTGGAGGAAAACATTTTGATTACATTTACAGACTTACCTTATTCTCAGAAAAAAGGTACGCGTTTGTAAATAAACTGTAATCCAGACCAAGTTCTGTCTTAAAGAAGAGTACAAACTTAATTTTGAATTTTCTCAAAAGATGTTGATAGTTGGTATCAAAGTGCTGATATGTTAGTACCTCAAATCCGTGGATAGCGATTTTTGTACTTAACTCTTTTGTGTAGATAATATTAAGACCTTTATTTTCAGAGCCCAAACACTTATAATTCCTAAATTCCTTTTTTATTCCATCAATAGTCACCACATAAATAAATGTAGGCTTTTTAAACAGATATTTGAATTAAAAGTAAGAACTGATGACTTTTGCTCAAGCTTCATGAGGCGTGTCTACCATGAAGTGTGTTGTCCTTACCTTTAGCGTGTTCCTGTTGGGTTCTGGCAGCAGCAGAATAAGCAGGTTTAACATGTGAAGCTTCTGCTTCAGCTCTGTGATTTCTAGGAGAAAACAAGGAGAGACACGATGAACACTCTCTCACACACACACACACAGACACACAGTGTGTTCATTTCCTCTGCTTTTGACTAAGAGTAATGTGACATCCGAAGATGAATGGCATTGCAAATGGTGGCTATTAGCTTTGTTAGCTTATGTCTCTGTGGTCACCCATCATTTATCACCCCTGCTGATCCTCCTCACAAACTGCTCATCAGTCAGCTGATTCTAATATCCTTTTTAATAAAAAACTAATTTAAAAGCATCTCATCTTTCCTACTTGTTTTTTGTGGCAGCGCTTCTACTGATATCAGCTTGTTCATCTTGACTTTTAAGCCAAAGTAGAAAAGATAAATGTCATAAAATTGCTGTTGTCAGGTAAAAAGAATCATACGTGATATAGGTTATTTGGACTATGCCAGGAAATAGGGGCAGCACACTTTTTGTAGAGATGAAAGAAAAGAGTTTGCATTTTTGTGTTTATACTGAAATATGACAGACATGACCTTATACAGAAAAAGGACAAAATAAAGAAATAACTTTGACTCTGACATCTTCTGCATCCTGACACACAGCATGACTGTTTACGCTGCCAGTATAAAATGATGCGTCTCGTCTACTGACCTCTTACAGCGCTGAAGGAGTTCAGATACTCGGCGGTGAGCAGAGGAGCTGGCAGCTCTCGGATAAACTTTTTCAGAAGTGCGGCAGCATCGTTTGGACTAACTTCATCCCAGCTGATGTGCCCAGAGTAAAAATTGGCTTCCAAGTTCTGTTGGAGCAGCTGCAGAGAGAATTAAAAAAGGTTTTATAACACTGTCACTTCTAAATGTAATAACTGATTTAGAAACTAATTATCCTGCAGAAAAAATAGATCTGCGTTGATTTTAAGTAGGGAGTTTACACTGTGATGTTTCCATGTCTAAGAAGAAAATTACTAGAATAAATTTGATCTAAGCCAGACTTTATACTTTACAAACAATCAATCATAACCAACTACATCAATTCACAATATTTAACCCTTGTGCTATCCCAGGCACTTTAACATTGGGAGTTGGGTCATCTAGACCCACTGACTAGACAGTGCGCGGAACCTTTTTTCTTCAATGATTTGTGATCTTCACTGGTGTCCATGGATTACATGAAATCCTCTCCACCTTTATCCACCTTTGTCATGGTAGGGAGAACATGCCAATGGTCATCTTGAACCCATAGAATAGCACAAGGGTTAAGATTATTGAGCTTGTTCTTTAGAACAGAAAAAACCCACTTGTTCTTGTTTATACTATTAAAAGACTGGTAAATTGAGCCAACCTGAACCCCTTGGCTCATTTACAGTGGTTTGGAAAGTGTTCGGCCCCCTTGAAATTTTTTAATCTTTAATCTTTTTAATAATTTAAAACGATTACTTTTAAAGACTACATACTAAAACGAAGTTCACTTATTTTGGTGTTAACCTGAACAGCAAACAGTGTATTTTCCTATTTCCCTTCAAGTGTTTCTTATCAATTCTAATTTTAGTTTACCACAGCAAAGTTTCCGTGCTTTGATATTTAATAACAGTAACCACATCAGGATGAGGCCTTTCTTGCAGGAGCAAGAAAACCATTATTGACTTTGTCACATTTGATTGCTGTTCTAAATGTCACATGTATTTAAACAAATAAAGTTTAATTGATTTCCTTCTGTTGTGTGAGTATTTCTGACATTTCATACAGTCAATACATTTGTTCCCTTTAACATGCAGAAACCTATTTCTTTTTTTTTCCCCTTGAGACAAAAAGAGAAAATATTGTGTAAAAATGATTTAGCAGACATGCTGAGTGTCCAGATACTTTACCTTAATTCTTGACTGAGATCCTGGAACCCGCAGGATCCCTTCTGAATCAACTCCTCTCTTCTCAAGAAATGACAACAACTATAAAGAGAGACATGAGTGAACACAGCAATGAGAAGAAATGGACTTCTTGCGCCCTCTGCTGGTTAGACTTGGTAAATGCTGAGGCTAACAGGGTGTGGTGGGAGCACTGCACATGCCAAGAAAACTAAGACTATTTTAATCTCCTTCATCTAAATACTGAAACCATGAGAGCAAACATGTGTTTGATGCCATGACTAACTCTATACGTTAAGCAAAACATGGCACTGATAATTGTCAAGCTGAAATAAATGTCAAATGTTGGAGAGGGTGTGTGCAAACAACAATCATCATTTAGGTAACAATACGTAACGATGTGTGCATAAAGGAATGTCTTAATGGATACATACCACCTGCAGGAAGAATGGAATTGTGGTGTTTGGTTTCAATTTCTGATCATTCTCCAGCAGCGCAGCCAACGGCACCCCGAAAAGTGAGTTATCTAAAGGAACAAATAAAAGTGCACACAAATTCAACTTTAGAAAAACAATAACAATCAACAGTTTTTTGTGTCTGGTCCTAGTTTTCAGTCAAAAAGCTACTATGTTAAATGTGGGATTAATGGGTGGAACATTTACTGTTTTTCCCCACAGATAATCTATACATAAAGGTTATTATTCTTCTTCTTCTTACATAAAAATGACTGAATTTTCATATTTTTTTTATTACTTTAGACCAAAACTGCAGTTGAACCAAAGAGTTCTGAGGTCTCTGACAGTTGAAAACCCTTGAGGCCATTTAAAGACATTTTGTGAACAACAGTGAGCCTCAGTTTTCCCAGTTAAGATGAAGATTAAACTAAACGCAATTCTTTCCAGAGGAAAAAGAATCAACAAAAACCTTTTTGCTGTCTAAAAGTCACGTTTTACGTTTTTTCCCCCAAAGGTAGTTATTGCAGTTTTACATACCAGGGTTTTTTCTCTTTGCTGTTTTGTGCCTTTTCACCTCCAGCTCCAAAAGGTCACACAGTGCTGTCAAATCAATGAGCGCCAACTGACGCACCTTCTTCATGTCAACAGGAGAGAGATCTTGAATACGAGTCACACCTAGACGGCACTTAGGGCAAATCACCATCTGAAGATGCAAAATGGTTGAAAAGTCAATGATTGAGAAAAAAGTTAGGGCAAAGGTCAAAAACTATAAATGTAGATGAACATAAAACATATAAAATACTAAATTAGGGAGGAGAAATTAGTAAATGTAAGAAGACACACACTTGTAAAAAAAACAAATGATTCAGTTCACTTCAATTTTTTTAATGGCTCATCAAGAAAAGGTTAATACATCTAAACCACTAACACAAATGCTTCCTCCTTTCAGTGGAAATCTATTTAGCCTAAAATAGAAAAATAAGTCTGAAGGCTTTTTGTCACAAAAGCTCTCTTTGTTATAGCCTAATCCTCACAATCCTTGTGAAACCAGAAGCAGTGCTGAATGTAAATGTCACTTGTTGTTAAATGGTTTACAAGAGAATTTTAATCTTGCGGTTTTACTGGTTTGACACAAGCAGTGACTTAAACGGCAAGATTTCAACAGAACGCTAATGCACTGTTGAAAAAAGTAACCGACTGTCAAAGATTCTGCAAGCTGTCCCAATTAAAAGATGAGGGAGCTCTGTTTTGTTTGTCAAAAATACACTTCAACTGTGAGAAACAGAATGAAGAAAATGAAAAATTAAAATCAAGACAATCACATTGTATGATTTTCATAGAATGCATTTGGTCAATAATAAAAGTTCAGCTCAATACTGTGTCATGTAAATGTTGGCAACAGACGTCAAACACTTTCTGTAGATCTTCACCAGGCTTGCACTGTAGCTGCTATTTTGGTCCATTCTTTCATGCAGATCTTCTCCAGAGCTTTAATGCTTTGTGGCTGTCAGAAGGCTACCAGAACTTACAACTCCATCCACAAATTCTCATTTGGAGAATTTGTTTTCTGTAGCCACTCCTTTGTTACCCAGGTGATGTGTTTGAAATCATTGTCACGGTGGAAGATCCAGCCATGTTTCATCATCAATGCTCTCACTTTTGGAAGGAGATTTTTGTCCAAAATCTCTCCACACATAGTACCCTAATAGTTTCCTTTGAACAGATCAGTCGTCCTATCCCTTTTGCAGAAAAGCAGCCCAAAAGCATGATGGTTCCACCTCCATGCTTCACAGTGGCTATGGTGTTCTCCGGATGCAATTCAGCATTCTTTCCCCTTTAGATCAATCCTGACATGTGTTCACAGGATGACCTTTGGAGCACTGCAGGATTCGAATCCATTATAATGTAGTGTGTTACTGATGGTAACCTTATTGCTTATTATTGTGGATCGGGTCATCCCAGTCTTGTTCAGGTCTACAGTCTTGACCCTGCTGTCCTTTGACAGCTCTTTGGTTTTGGTCATGGTGGAGAGGTTGCAGTCTGACTGTGTCAGGGTGTGGACATGTGTCTTTATACAGATAACCAGTTCAAGCAGATGGTAATTGTTTGAATAGGGTTAGGGTTGAAATAGCATGAATATATGGGTAGTGAGTGGAGGAGAAGAAACATCTTAAAGAGGAAGTAACAGGTCTGTGAGGGACAGATTCTACACCTTAAGTATACAGTGTGATTTCCTAGATTCTTAATTAATTTTAGATTTTGTTTCTTATGAACTTTGCAGACTTCTCTGGTCATCTTAACAGGGAAAGGTTAAGATATCTGTGACAGTCAATTTGTTTTTTTTTCCTCCTACTGAAGTTATTTTTGCTCATATCATAAAATACTTCAAATTTTCAACTGTATCATAGTTTGTAAAACATAGTTATCTATCCTTACTTAAATGAGAAACCAGATAGGTCAGATAGCAGGAGTCTGGGTGCTTACAGGAAGCGTGCCATCGTCTTTCCTGCGTTGGCTGTTCTGGCTGTTATTCTGTGGCAGTTTGGCTTGCTTTAGAAAGATGACGGCCTGTTCACAGTAAGCCACGTCTGTGATTAAGAATTCTTCTTTGGGAGCACTGCGATGATGTTCTGGTGTCACTGCAGAAGACACAAAAACACCGGTCGATCAGATCACTGATGTAAGATCACTGCAAACATTTCATGACAGAAAAGCATCTGAACGCAAGCAGACGTGTTGGACCAAGACAAAGAAAGGGTCAGACTTGAAAAAAAGGAAATCTTCAACCAGCTCCTTTGGTCTGTGTTACACAAACAGGAACTGTACAAGGTAGGTAAAAAGAGATAGGTCTAAATTGATAGACCAGTGAGTGGGATGTGATTCAGCCTGTACTCATTAAAAGATCAGAAATGTTCAAACTCTACCTGCTCTATAAACACAACTCACAAAAACAGTTTAGTCTTGAAATATTTATTGTTTTTTGAGGTTCTGATTCAAATATAATCCTGAAGTTCACGTGATAAAACTAATTGAGCCGTGTATCTATTTTCTATCTTTATGTTTGTAGAATAGCAGAGTATGACTGGATTATATATGCAAAAATATAAAAGAAATAACTTAATACGGATGGAATTATATAAACCTTGCTTCTTCCCACTCATTTTCAAGCAATAAAGCAAACTCTACTTTACTTTAGTTAACAATCACTATATTTAATGAATTTAACTGACCCAAGTCTTTTATTATTTTATAATTACATTTCTTACATTTTCGTTAATTTCTCTTTGCTTTTTCATCAATGCATTTCTTTATTTCTGAAATGAGTTTGATTTATCTGTGTGATTTTTTGTTGAGGTTGTCAACAATTAATGTTTGAAATCAATCAATCAAACCAGTTCAAATGAATTACAAGTCACAGTTCTTACCTGACATTGCTGTTTTCGTAACTGAAGCCATTATTCCTTTTTCCAGCTCTTCAGTATTTTTAGACTCGGGCAGAAGGTTCTGGTGAAAAAAAAGTCACTCATTTTAAATGTTATATTTTTCTGTAAATAAAGTTTTTCTTTTTTCATTTCCTCCAAGGACAGCAGACTGAAACAACACGGAAGGCATTTGATAAAGCACTGATAAGAATCACAGCTGCTTTGTTTCCCCTTGAAGGCTGTCACAGACCAAGCATGACCTTTACATATGATTTGCCTTCAAATCATCACAACACACTGGGTCAGCAGAGAGTCCTGCACAAGTCAATTGGGAAAAGGTATTTTGTTTACATGGCAAGTCATTCTGAGCATGTCACACAAAAGCTCTCCGGTGCTGTAAACCAAACATGAGCATTTATGGAATGCATGGATAACAGGTTATGGGAGTATTTAGCAACAAATCAGTTATGTGCACTTGAGTAACCCTGCATAACGTAGCAGATGTAACATGTTTATGCTCATCTCCTGAACTAAAGATAGAGGAAAGCACCTATGGTGGTAAAGAGCCCAAACCTTTCTGACCAAATGGAAAATAACCTAAAAGATCAGGAATCATGTTGAAATTCCTAACCTGAGCTATAGGAGTCCTGAAGATCTCACGAACGTCCCGGGGTGGCGGTTTGTCCTTTTTACGGAGGGTGTAGGAATCCAGCCGACGCTTCACAGCCTCAGCCTGTGTCCTGGTCAAAGTGGACAGCAGCACCACGTTATCTACATCCTCACTGTCGTCCTGGATGTGGGTCGATACTCCAGCATCAGCCAGCCACTGCTCCTCTTGTTCTCCCTCTGAGACAAAAAAAAACACGCACAACAAGAGCAGAGATTTAAAAACATGATGAGCAAACAATGGTGTAATAATTTAGAAATATTCTCAATCAATGCCTCATAAAGAAACGGCTAAATTATACGTGAGTTCGCCACGGCAGTTTTGTTTTCAAAATAAACGGCTACAAAGATTAGCAGCAACCATTGATTCCAAAAGTTCTGGGGCTCAAAATCATTTTACAGACTTGTGAAGATTTGACTGGTGACTTGTCTTTAATTTGAGCTCAAACCAATAAATACATGACTAAACACAGTAATTAATAAATATCTTAGTATTCTATTTTTAAAAAAAGTACTTCATCAAAATTATGGGGTCTGATTATAGGAAACAATACGTAATACGTTTCAGAAAAGTTTAGAAAAGTCAACAGTTTAAGACTAAAATAAGCCAAAAGAAATGAATAAAACAAAAAAAATCTTCCAGTAAAAATTTATAGTAAGCACTTATGAGTGACCATTTGGCTCCCGACCAAAAAACGCTCCCATCACATAGTGGCTGAAGGCGTTGTCATGGTAATGGACTCTACTTTGCCGCATGAGAGAAACCTG
Organism: Oryzias curvinotus; assembly: GCA_023969325.1. Taxonomy (NCBI): domain Eukaryota; kingdom Metazoa; phylum Chordata; class Actinopteri; order Beloniformes; family Adrianichthyidae; genus Oryzias; species Oryzias curvinotus. The sequence continues at coordinate 14,085,296 of CM043710.1, read as the reverse complement.
ATATGTTACCATGGCAAATGCATCTTTTCATGGAGAGCTGTGGAAAATCTAAGCAGCAGCTGCATAAAGAGGTTCTTATTACTCCCACGCATAAACTTTAATTTCTGTCCATTCTGAATCAGAAAGCATCAGAATAGCAGTGTTTACCCTCTGACTGTCTAGAGTCTCTCCTGGTGCAGTCGAGGTCTGTGTCGCCACTCCCCTGTCGGATGGTCTCGACTTCACTCCAGAAAGAGTCCAGACACAGTTTGTCGAGATGCTGCTCCTGGTCCTGGGAGGGCTGTATGCTCTGTGCTTGCTCAGAAGCCGTTTGGTCCTGCGGGCAGGCCCAGGGCTCCACGCTCATCTCGGTGGGGCTGGGATCTCTGGTGCAGACATACGCACACGTAAAGAAATCGCACATGCAAACAAATGAGCAGAGACAAAGACTGAGACGGAGCAGGAGGAATGACAAAGACAGGCGGCGAGAGGACGATGAATCTGCCGGAGCAGCTTGAAGATACAGAGAGACAAAAGGAGAGGCGTAGTTAGATGGCGAGAGTGGAGACAAAGGGGGGTCTCTATTGTTCCTGTGATGTGTGGCCTGGAAGAAAAGTACCTGACAGATCCACTAGATGTCACTGTAACCATATGAAATTTGATTTTTTTAGGGGCCACACCCCTATTTAGACTAAAAGATCTGCAATTCTTGCACTTTCTGTCTGAAATAATCTCAAATGCATAACTGAGGTGGTTAGCAAAAATAAATAAGAACAAAAATTGTGCTTGTGAATTCATTATTAAACTCAGCAATGAAAAAGGGTGCCTGATTTTCTGGTTTTCAGGGCTTCACAGCAGAGCTCTCAGTTCTCTGCTAACAATGGGACACACTGAGCCAGCCCAGCAGACATGCTTGCACACTGAAGCTGCTATGTGACCCTGATCACAGTTACAGGAGATGGTCTGCTGACTCTGATGTATGATTCAGTTACACTGTTCATACCACTGAAACTAGAAATGTACCAAGAAGTAACTCCTACATTTGTCAGAGAATGTCAGATAGCATCTTGTGCCATTGTGACTGATGACAAACCACAAAGCAATGACTGTTGTCAGTAACAGAGCGTGAAATTTCTGCCATTCTTAATGTGTGAATGACGGGAGCTTTTTTTAGCGGTTCCTCATTCATGTTCATGTCTAAGTAGACTGAAGCAGTTGGTTCGACCAGTTTGAAGATGGGGTGGGGGGTGGGGGTATTACTCTGCGGTTCAGGGTTTCAGTGGGATTCAGTTTGGAAACAGATTTGTATCTTGTCAATTCAAGAAATAGAGAACATGGGAACCGGGAAAATATGGCGTTTGTTGAGAAATACAAAAAGCAAAATTAGTTTTCTACCAGAAATACTAAGAAACTGAACACATGTGACAAGAAGAGCATGAATGTGAGGATAGTGTTTATCTTATAGGTAAACTTTTTAAATTGCACGTCTAGTTAACCCAAATCTTGCATTGTCACAGATCTTTACAAAATCTAAACAATTGAAATCAATCTTAATTGTTACATATTATGAATAAAATGAAATTCTTGCTTAACTGGCAGCCAGCATTTCATAGATGATTAGAAACTGTTGACTGAATCGTAAAATCCTTTAGAACTATAAACTGCTTCAAAAAGTATCAGTCAACAGCAAACGAGTTTAAAATTTTTTACTACTCTCAAAGCCAGCAAGCTAACATTCCAGCAAACAAAACAGCTGGTTATGTTTAAATACCTGCTTATGATACTACTATAAAGTAACTCAAAAAATAACAGCTTCCACAAAAGCACACTAATGGCTAACTTATCAATTCCACTGGCATCATCAATGATCCCGAGTCATTTTCATTGTACACACTAACTTTCTTTTGCATCTGGCTAATTTGTGAGATACACTGGCAGCTCTCATGGCACAAAGATGATGAACAGATCCCATTTTGTGTCCTCCCTAAAGAAGAGAATAAAAGTGCACCACTGTCCAAGCAAGGCAACAAAGGCAGTGAGACACAGCTTTTTGGAGTTTCTTGTTCATAAACCTCAAGGTTGGAAAATTTGATCTTAACCAAGAATGCAAAAGCATACAGGAACAGTTTGAGAAACAGATAACATTCTTGTCACTGAACCTGGCAAGTTTATAATGTTTGGCATTTTTGCTTATTTTTAAAACCATTGTCATTACAACTACACATTCCTGATGTCTGGGTATGTAAGCTCCACTGACCTGCCATCACAATTTTCTGCATTTATAGTGCATACATAAACCCTTTCCAAAAATATTCAATAATCTCAGCTCACATTAAACGAATGATTCTAGTAATATAACTGTACAAAAGGAAACTAATAATGTATTAAATTAAACAGAAAAAAGTATCTCATCAAAAACTTAACAGAATCTAAAATATTTAACATAAACTTAGCATCACAAACCATAGACTTCAGTGCACGTAAAACTGGAGATTCTCCACTCACTTTTAGGTCACCACACAGAACAGCATTAATGCTCCACAAGGGTTCAAATTTTCAAAAAACAAGCCAGGCTCTGACCAAAAAAACAAACAAACATGGATTTAGTTTGGCTGACCAGCCTCCACCCCTGTTTAAACCTACCTCCATTGTTTTTTGTGGTGCAATGATTTCCCGCGCTTGCCCCGTAATGGGCTACGGTTGGGACTGAGCCTAAAAAGAGTAAAATTGTTGCCTAGTAACTTCTTGGTGGACCCCAGTCTGCCTATCACCACCTCCTCTCTGGCTCCCATATCCAGTCTGCTGTGTGAATCCAACAGACGTGACTGCACACCATGTGAGCCAGGTGAAAATCTCTGGCTTGTTCCTTGAGCTCTGAAAGTCTTCTGTGTGGCTTCGGGCTGAGTGACGTCCTTTTGAGCCAAGTGCGGCTGAAACTGGAATCCAGGAGTGAGTGACAGCCCTTTCATACCTGTCCCTCCCTCCCTCTACTCTGACATGACACACCTATGTCTGATGGCCATCAGCTCCCTCTCTGATTACACAGCATTCTGTTACATTCCACTTTGAAATCACCCATTAAACATCTTAAAGCCCAACAAAGATGATCCTTTTTTTTAGCCCAATAGACACAAATGACAGAGCTTCCTAAGTTTAAAACCCCTTCACGATCATACTTCAGACACTTCTTTAGTACTGACTAGAAAGCTTTTTGTGAATGCAGTCATTACGGGTTCTTTGTTGGAACAATGCTTTACATTAATGCTTGTGTTTGGACGAAAACCAATCAAACACACCAAAGAATAAACATGTTCTATATAAATAAAAGTGGTTTATAATTAAACGTAGAAAAAATTCTCTTCACCGAAAAAGGCTAACACCAAAGAAATGAGGAGTTGAACACAAAAACACCTGACGAAGAGAAAAGGGCATTTGTTGCTAAATGGATGACCTCATGGCAGGAGCCCTTGTTAAACCACATGCCTGAAGTGTGGCTGCACACCTGACAAATGCCTCTCACGAGGATAAGTCTAGGTGTTAGGTGCTTGTAAGTGAAAGTTTCTCAAGTGTCACAAGTGTAACAGGTCTTTCAACTTTGAGCAGCCCAGCGACCCCAGAATATTTCATCAAATCACTGGTTGATGAATCCTTTTTCTCAGGGCTTTTTCATGAGGCAAATATGAACTCCCAGAAGGTGAAACATTCACAGCCTTTTATGGCAAACAGACACAAGACAAGCATAACAAACGTGTCCGTCATCTTTCATTTAACTGACTGAAATTCTTCTTTGTCTGTGCAGACTTGAATTTTTCTAAGAAAGACTCTGAGGAATGATGGAAGTTTACTTTTATGACGGAAATTTTAAGAAAAACTGGTAGCGCAACTTTTAATTCCTACTTAGATCATCTTTTGATCTTTTGGGAAAAAAAAGCGTTCCTATGTGGTCTTTTAGTTATGATTATGCTGTCTTTTAGGAAAACTGTTGCTGCTCATCAGAAATTTGCCTCCGACTGTTGACGCTGAGTAAGCTTGCATTCATTTCCCATCATCCCTTTGTTTACACTCTCTCCCACTAGCTTATAGCCCCTTATACACCTAACGTAACACTACTAGTGCAACAAAAATGGCGAGCAATAATGGAGCCGCACAGTTTTGAGCCAGATGTCAGCTCAGACGAGGAAAACAAAGACATACATGGATCTATTTGTGTGTAAGTGGATGGATCAGAATGGAGAGGAGCAGGGAGCTTGTGGCCTGCCAATTGTAGTTTGTATGTAATAACTACAAGCTTTTTTAAACGGCATGTTTTCATCTGATTCACAACAGTTTGAAAAAAGAAATAATCCGAAATGCTACTTTAAGCTTAATTTTCTTTATATATGTCCTCCATCATGAGAAAAATGCTACAAGAACACGTTAAACACACCAAAAACAAGATTTTCAGTGGAGGCATTATAGTGAGTCTTTAAAACCTTCACAGTTTGTCTCAGGGAAAATAGGAATTTGGATATGGAATACGGAAAGTCCGAGCACAACTGAAATGATATAAAATGTGCTTATTCAGAACATCTTTAATTTCAAGTCTTTTTGCCTTTTCTTTTTAAAAGCTGCTGCTTCTTGTTAACAAGATTTGAACCTGAGCTATAAAGCAAAGTTTCCAGGCTAAATATAAAAAAGTGGTACTAAAAATGTCAGGGTGGGATTGTTAACAGTTGAATGGACAAAGAATCAACAGGAAGCTGCGCACTCTGGGTGAAGAATGCACCCTTGTGAAGTCGTCTACGTCAGCAACTGTTGGAAGGTAACCCCAACAAACAGCTCCGATCAAGGACGGAAACCTTAAAAGGCAGCTCCTACTGAAAGAAACGGTTTAATCCTCATGACTCAATTCCACAAAAAGCTTCTTAGTTGCAGAGAATGCAACAGTTAGCTCTTTGGGAAAGTGTTTCTCTTTCCCCCTCTAGTTACAAATAAAAACGTAAAATAAAACAATACTGTAAAACTTGATCCTATGGCTTTTTAAACTTTCTTCTGACCTTGATCTTGGAAAAGATTCATGTCCAAAACAGTCGTCCCACAGTAACAGACTAATAACAGCAACAGTTATGAGTTCTAAGCCCCAAAGAAACCAAGGCTGAAGCTAGAGGAAAAACCTAATCCTACCTGGCTTTGGCCCGTCCGAAAGCCTTGCCGGAGAGCAGCAGCAGCAGAGCCGCTGAGCCCCTTCTTCCCCATGGCATCCTGCAGCTGCCCCCCCCCCCCCCAAAACTGCTGAGAGCTGTAGGAAACAGCAGCTGCCTGCCACTGGCAAGCTGCTTCCTTGTAATCTCCTCAGTGCGCAACCACATCAGAGCAAGGACAGTCTGCTTGTGTTGGCTGGCACGTCACTACATTGCATCCTGGGGCAGGAAAAGAGGTCTGCGCGGGGGGCTGGGTCGCTGGGACAGACAGGGAAAATATGATATGAATGGTTGGTATGGACTGGGCTGGGACTATGGGTGGAGTGGATGGAGCAGAGGAGATAGCAGCTGCAAGTTAGACTGACTTTTTGACTTAACTATTATATTATGTGCTTTTACTCTTTTACCCCCTTTTTGACAGGATGCATCTTAATTTTGGTCTCAATTCTTGGTACTTTAGAGTGTGGATTAATTTTTAAGAAAAGTGCAAGATGTTTAAAATGATTGCAGCAACAATGCTTGGACATTCGTTTACTGATTTAATGCAAATATGTGTAACCCTGCTCCTCTAAACTGACTAAAACTTTTCCCAGCAGTATCTTTCAAACCCTTTTTACCTTTTTACTATGAAGTGATATGTATGCCGCCACATTGCAAACAAAACTTTCTAAGTAGCATAAAAATCGCTTCATATTTTACTTTATTTACAGAGAGGATAAATGTGAGGAACTATCAGAGACAAATAGGTCATTTGTCTAATATTTTCTTCAAATAAAAAGTGTTGTTTTGGTCAGAAAGGAAAAAAAAAGATAAACTAAAAAGCCAGCAATAGGACAAGTGTAAGATTGTCTACTGTACATTGTGTTAAAAGCAGAAAAGACAAGTCTAGAATATATGCTGCTGCTACTACAAAGCTGTTTCAGTTCAAACCTTTTTGAAATTCCAAAAATCTAATATTTCATTATACTGTATGTTTAGACCCTTTCCAAAAAATAAAAATATCATGTAAATGTGTATTTATTTCTGTAGTCCCATTAAAAAATAAGCTTTCATAGAAGTTATATTCAGGGCCCAATGTTTAATTTATTTAAATTATTTGTTTGTTTGTTTGAACATAGATTGCAGTTCCAGCTCATAAAACCCACAAAAACAGGAATTCAAAAAAATGTAATATTGTGGAGAAATCTGTCCAAATGTTTTAAAATGAGTTTCATCAACTAATCATACACTAAACTCAAAGACCTGCACAGGTTCCCCACAGGTCATTTAAATGGTACAATTTGGTTTAGTTGTTTAGTTCAGTTTGGCTCAATATGGGGAAGACTTAAGACCTCACAACTAGCCATAAGACCATCATTATTCCCTCCATTGTTTGTGTAAGTCATCAAAGTTCCTACATAAGGAGGCTGACTGTTCACAGAGAGCTGTGTCCAGCAGATCAATGGAAAGTCTAATGTTTGGGCAAAATGTGACAGGAGAAGATGCACCAGCTAAAAAGACGAGTGTGGGCTTCAGCGGATTATTATTGGACAAGAATATCCAGAAATGGTGGAATGAGGTGGAGGAACAGCTTAAAAAACACCACATTCAGACCCATTGAGAGATGGACTACAACTGTCGGGTTCTTCGCTCAAGCCAATTCTGAGTCTGGACCAACGGAGGAAACGTCTCAACCGGGCCACGGAGAAGAAAGACTGGAGTGTTGGCCTGAGGTCCAAAGTCCTGTTTTCTGATGAAAGGAAAGTGGGTCTTTCATTTGGGAATCAAGGTCCAAAGATTTGGAGGAAGACTGGTGAGGAGCAGAGCTCAAAGTGATGGAGGTCCAGTGTGAAATCTCCACAGTCCATCATGATTCAGGGTGGAATGTCCAGCGTTGGTGATGGTAAACTCTGCTTTCTTCAATCCCAAATCACTGCAACAGTCTACAGAATGTTCTACAGGGCTTCATGATTCCTTCAGCTGAGGGTCTGGATGGAGATGCAGATTTCATCTTCCAGCAGGACCTGGTCCCTGCCCAGACCACTGAAGTATTGAAGATGGCAATATCAATTTGAAATGACTTTATTTGATTGATTTGATCATAATCTCTGTCTGTATCTTCATGCAATAACCGAGAAGTAAATGGTGATTTTTCCACAGTTTTGTAATTTTCTGCAATCCTGTTTTTGTGGGTTTTATGAGCTGGAACGCCAATTTATGTAAAAAACAAATAAATATTTGAAATCAATTAAAGAGTGGGCCTTAAATCTATACTCTCCCAAGTTTAATTTTGTAGAGGAAATTTTGTAAATAGATACACTTTTAAATGGTATATTTTTTTGGAAATTGTCTGTAAACACAAAAGCTGTGCATATGATGTGAATTAACAGACTGTATAGGTATGAATTTGATATTTTGTTGTATTTATTGATAGAATTGTATATACCTCACACAGAAAAGTCTTAGTGAAGGACATCTGGTGGGACAGATGTAGCCTTTGCTTTAAGATGCATGCAGCTGTCTCTACACTTTGGAACTCTTCCAAGCATTTCTAAAGCTCAAACAGATTAACACAGATTAAATACACCACAGGGATGCTCCCTTGGGTATTGTTTTACTTTGCAGATCTTTGTCTTTTAATGGTTTTACTCAGTACATGTGTTTACTACTCTTTAGTAGAAAGTGTTAAAAGATATTTAATTCTACTTTTTTTTTTACATGATCCATTTGAATCTTTATATAATGCTATGACTACCAGTTTTTACAGCACTATTCTACAGGAATATTCTTACATTGATGTATCTGTAAAGCGGTGGGAAATGGGAATTTAGTTCAACAAAATCCCACAACCTTTTCTCAGTGTTTCTAAGTACTTTACTTTGTCTTGGATGTTTTTAATTGTCCCTGGCAAGGCAAGTCTTCTCTCGCTTTATCTGAAAATCCTCCTTAGCTCACAGATTGGTATGGAGGAAAAGGTGTGTAGAACGTGAGGGCACATCCTCCCCTGACCTTGCAGATGGCATGTGACAGGCAGCTCAGCCTTGTGGCCCTGCTCATCCATCTCTTGGCAAGCGGAGAATTCAGACTTATGGAGTGTTAAGGAAGGGAGAAGACAACAGGAAAGTGTAGAAAGATAGCAGAGGGGAGGATAACAAGAGAAAATGTCAGAGAGGACGATGAGGAGACTACAGGCAAAAGGAAAACATGTTCAAAGAGAAGAGGTTCACTTCTGAAAAACTAAAGTAATCTTTTTTAAAAACAAACCCTGTTCCAAAAGACGTTTCCTGCTACATTTTACATGGAGGTTTGGCACAAATGCAGGATTTTATGAGATAAAAATACTGGGGAAAATATTTATACTGACGTTATAAAGCAACTTTGACTTAACATAAGTAGTTACCCTCCGCTAAGACGAATAATGTGTTGTTACAGTCATTTTGATTGGTTTTAGAAAGCTGACACTCAATGACAGAGCTGACCATATAATCTGGTAGTGAGAAGGGAAGGAGGAGGCCTACAGTTCCAAACAGGAGACTCCAGTTAAACCTGCTTTCTTCTTTCGTATTTCTTCACTTTGATTTCTTTTACTCTAAAACTGTGGCCTAAACTTTGATACACACTGAAAGCGCTCAGAGCAATGACAAAAAAACGAACAATAAAACCAACGTCCCAGCTTCCTGCTGGATGGTTTGTTCCATCCGTGCCATCTTAAGGTCACTCACATCCGGTGGTTTTTGAGGGACATAACATCTTTGTTTTATCTACTCATACTAAGCTCATCAATGATTGGATACTATGTTTTCAGTGTTGTTTGCATGCATTTATTTTATTGGTGCATGTCTCTTAGATTTTCTTTTTTGCAAATACTTCTAAACTGACTACAGGCAGTAAAAACCATCCACAGATTTATTTTTTCTTAACATATTATTAGAAACGACTCATTCTGCACTGAAAAAAAGGCCTCTTTACATCCATAATTTTGCTGAGTAATTTGATAATTGTTAATTTTTCACACGAGCAGGGGAAACTAAAACAACCCTGCTTTATTAAATCTCGTGTAGCTGTTACATGCTTCAAAAGTGCTTTGGTTTCCCTAAAAGTAAAGTATTTATTTAGTAAGCATAAATTCTTTCATCAACAAGCTACATTTTTTGGTTTTTAAAAGTTCTCAACCACTCTGGAAATAAGCATGGAACCAGAAAAAAAATCATTTTTATGTTATTTGTTTTAACTTTTGAGCTATCAAGCAACTGCAATATATATAAAGCATTTTGGCCTGTTGGAGTTTAGTGTTCTATGTCTTTCTACCCAGAGAAGCTCTTGCTTTGGCTCCTGTGACAGCCATTCCAGATGGCATCATTAACAAGTTAACTCTGACAATGTAGTAGTGAAAACAGGGATATTCGTATTCACACCAACTCCACTGCACCGTGATATACGAGTGTACTGCACATGCATCCAGTAAAGCAGGCAGACAATGAGAAAGCGATGGACCGTTCTGGCCAGATGAGTTTTCTTGGTTGGATTTTTTTTCTTTTTTAATCGAAAACCCCAAAAAGCTGTGACAACAGCAACAATGATTATGTGGTGAACATTCAAGCCATGGTGACGTTGATTTGATTTACTGAACACAACTAATGAGTCATGCACGTGAAGGTTCAGTGTGTCCATACACGGATTTACAACTTAGCTGCTGGAAGACTAATCTTTCATCACTTCCTCAGAGAACTGCGTGTCTCTTCTTGTTTTTTTTTTTATGACCGTAAAGTTTGGCGTCCGTGTTCATCAGGGAAGTGTTGCTGAACTAGTTCTGGAAGCAGAAATGGGGAGTGAATTAGTAGCTAACATTTTTTTATATGTGGTCATGACAGAAGCTTTAAAAAAATTAAAGCAAAAAACAAAAAAAAAACCTGCATCTCTTGGTAAGTGGTATGCCGACATAAAAGATAAACAAGCAACTTTTTTAGAGGAACAAAACAGCTTCATGGCATCAGCACCCAAACATGTAAAAAATGTGAGACAACCAGGGATGCATTTTTTTCATGCTCAGTCATTCAACTCTTTATCATCACTGAGTGAAAGACTTGTTTTATTGAAAGCATTTCAGCAGGTAACAAGTGTGCATGTCACTGTTGAGATCACAAGTGTAAAGGCAAACCATTGGAACCCATCTCTGGCTTTTAGACACATTTATATTTCACTAACTCGTGAAAGAACAAAGTTTCAAAGTAAAAGACTGTAAATTGTTTACTATTATTCATTCATTATTTAATGTATTTGGCTTCTTTGCTTTTAAACAAGCTCCCCTCATAGACGCTGAACGTCTGAGCAGAGATGACACTATCAGCAGTGACAACCAGAAAACCTTCTCCTCTCGTGCCATATGGAGCTAAAGTGGATTAGAACAGCTGTAAGCTTTGCTCCGACTTTTCCCCCTTAGATGCTCAACAACACATTCTGGCTGTGTGTTTATACCAAGCAGACAAAACCTTCACTAGACACAGCAGTGTCTCAACAAAAAGTCTTTCACGCGTGACAAAAACTATCAATTGGTCAAAAATGCAGCAAAAATAATCCTGGCAAAGTGTTATACTATGACTGATGCATCTTATCAGTGAGGAGCTGACTGCCAAGCATGTTTGTAACCACCAGTCTTATCTAGACTGGGCAAGAAATAACATACTTTTTAGACAATGTGTGCATGTTTTCAATACCAAAGCAACAGCAATTGTTTATTTAATTGAATTAAAGGTATTTAGGAATGACTGGCTAAGCACTAAATTACAGATAATAGGTTTTCAAAGGGATTTTGGGAAGCTACCCTTGGCAAACGTAGCCTAATCGAGTGTACTACACGTATATAGAATCTATACTAAATGTGAGGTACTACTTGATGTTTAGTGTTTATATACCATCTCTATATTGTAAGCTTAAAATGACACAGTTAAAAAAAATTAAAAAATAAAATTAGTCTTATTATTTTTTAGAGATTACTTTCAAAGTTCAGGGCTTCCTAAAAATGTTATAAATCTCAATAAATAAATAAATAAATAAAAATAAACACTGCAGTTGTTAGTTGTATTCCCTCTGGCTGAACGTATAACACAGAAGAGAAAAACTTGGTGTCTTTGCTTTATGGTCAGTTTACTCTGAAAAAGTTTTCCGTTAGTATAGAAGACCAAGTACACATACATGGTCTATATAGTAAATTTGCTATACTTATACTGAAGTACCTCGTTATAGACTTCAAGTGTACTGCCTTATGCTAAGGGCATGCATCTTTATATGTATTGTTATTTTTTTAGTTTTTACAAAACATAGCTAAATGCTTCATTAAATTAATTTGTTTATTTAAAGCGTTTTGGTAGCCTATATTCACAACTGCCATTAAGTGAATTCAGGTGTGCACCAGACAAAAAGAACCCGCCCATAGCAACAGCTTCAGAGACCTTAGCAACCACAAACGCGCGTGAATGAACACATGAGATAATTAATCAAATAAAGCCACGGACTAAATAAAATTCACTGCTAGTAAACACTGGCGTGTGCAATACGTCACGTGACTTTTGAATCGACAAAAGCTAACTCACCTGTTTAGCTAAACAATAAGAAAAAGGGGGTAACTAACCTGAAAAAACTCCGTCGGAGCTCAAGACGTGCGGTGAGTCGTCGGACAGCAAGATGAATTCCTCTTCCATGTGGTTTAACAGCAGAGAGGAGTTCAGCGCCGAGCAGCGAAAGCAGACAGACAGATGGAGGAGAGGAGAGGAGTAGAGAGAGGCTGCTGCAAGTTCTCCCCTCCAGGACCACGTTATCCTTCTCACCTTGCGGCTGACGTCATCGCGCTTGGCTCCACAGCACTGCCATCTGACCGATGATGTTCCTGCGCTCAGATTTTGAGCAGACAAGCAGCTAAGAGATCTGGGGTTTATCCTGGCTCAGTTTGATGGATTTAATCCTGAAATTCCTTGCAAAACAAAAACACGAACGGGGGACGTTTGGACAGGCGGGGCTCCAGCCAAACTGAAGTGGTAAACATCTGTGCCAGTTTGGTCAGGGGTCTGCAACCTTCAACCCCTAAATTGCCATTTGGGTCAATTTCTCTGTCGGAGCCACAAAGTCTCAATTTAACCTCTTAGAAAAACGAGAGATGATTAGGATTTGTTACTGCAACTATGACAAATGTAAACAGTTTTTGGGGATAAAAACAAAGAAATAAAATGTTATTTTTCCCTTCAAAATATGAAATAGTTTTATAATTTTGGACAGAGGTTCACTTGACTTCATTTCAAAATAAGACAGCCTGTGTCACAATTGTTTTATTATTGTTATCATCATATTAGTATATCTTTTTTACAGTGAAGAACTCTTATTATCAGTAATATTGTCAGTATTAAGACCATTACTTGTGTCGTATCACAGTAAAGTGTTTAGAAATACTTTGAACATGTATTGACTCTAGGTGATTGTGAAAGATGAGGAACAGCAAAAAAAAGATTAATAAAGTAATTGTTTTTGGTTTTATTTTGATAACGTCTTCTCTCTTTTACAACATGACAAACATAGCCTGCGTGATAAAAAGAGCAAATTGCAAAACACAGTTAAAAAGAATGAAAATAAAATTAGTCTAATTATTTTTTTTAAAGAGTACTTTCAAAATTCAGGGCTTCTTAAACGTGTTAAAATCACTAATAATTAAACATTCACAAGGCCTCTGCTTTTTGTTTTAGTATTAATTTTTGATCACGTGTGGGTTTTTTTTAAAATAAACACTGTATAAACAGCTGATAGACAAGATGCTCAGACCTATCTGGTCATCCCAGCACATCACCCAGGCAACAAAGCTCAGAATTTTCAACACAAACGTAAAATCTGTGCTGTTATACGCATGCGAAAAATGGCGCACGACCAAATCCGCAATCCATAGACTCCAAACCTTCGTCAATAGATGTCTCAGGACCATCACTAGAATCAGATGGCAAAACAGAGTCACGAACGAATGCCTTTGGAAGTTAACCAAACAGGAGCCAGTGGAGAATCAAATCAAAAGGAGAAAGTGGGGATGGCTCGGACACACTCTCCGAAAACCACAAAACAGTATCACTCGCCAAGCGCTAAAGTGGAACCCACAAGGCAAAAGAGATCCAGGACGGCCCAAAACAACATGGCAGAGAACAACGGCGGCGGAAGCCAAATCTCTTGGATTATCATGGGGCCAGTTAGAAACCGCAGCCCAGGACAGGAGAGGCTGGAGAGACCTAGTAGACGCCCTATGCCCCGACAGGGGTGAAGAGGAAGAGGTATAGACAGCTGTTAGTTGTAATCTTTCTGGCTTACCATATTACACAGAAGAGAAAAAGTTGGTGTCATTGCTTTATAGGTCAAACAAAATCCTACTTGATGGTTTGCTCCCGATAAGCCTGAACATTTTACATGTAAATGAATACATTTGCATATTATTTCTTGATAACTGTACAATTGTAGCAGATCTCCACCTTCAAATGGCTTTCTTTCTGAATGTAACTAATCTCAGAGATAACGTTTGTGCACGCAGCTGCTTGTATTATGCCATTTTAGCCAAATCTGAATCATAGAGATGTAAAAAATTGGAGGAACTCTCAGCTCAAGGTCTGCTGTTGGAGTATTTCAGGGTCATTCATTCTGTATTGAAGGCCACAATATGTATCGTATGATGTTAAAAAATGTGCTGAACCTTGTGCCAGTTTGCTACCTTCTAAGTTGAGAACGCATTCAAGCAATTTATGAATGATGTGAGCCACACAACTTTCAGAGCTAAATCTGATTAACATTGGAAACCGTCTGTGAACAGAAACAGTCACAGGGAAAGAAAAAATCAATGGCTATATTTAGCAGTCTTAGGTTTACTGCAGCTCTACTTTGCTGCAGACACTTTAAAAATGTGGAGAAAATGTAGCAGCTTATTTTAGAATAAATATTAGAACACCTGCTGAATCTTCATTGCTACCCTTGAATTAATGCGCATGACCCATGAAATGATCCATATTCACAGTCACTGTTGTTGGCAGTTACAATAAACACTCAATCAGCCCTATTGTGTTTGAATTAAATTCAAATCACCATTGCTCTGCCTTTGATCTCATGCCACGACTGAAGAAAAAAATAGCATCTCTCATATATTCCTTAACACGCAGCTGCAATACACGATTTACAAGAGAGGTTTCATTACCAAAAATGGTGAACAACAGTGATTCATCACCTCCAGCATTTTTTATTTTTGTCTGTAGCAGCTTTTTGATGGACAGAGATTCCTCCTGGGCAGATGAGTTCCATTCAACATCCTGTTTTGGTCATCACAGATCTTTAACTTCTATATATAGAGATATATTATAGATATAGCAAGGTGCACTCATTTGGAGATGTGTGAAAGCACAGATGTGTATTCAAGACAAAAGAAAAAGACAGCAGTCAAGATCACAAAGGTCTAGAAAAGCATCCCACGCACTTCCTGCTATTGTTGTAACTCAGGGACCAACATGAGGCTTGGCTCGCATATGCCCCCCACCCCCTCCTCCAGCTGTGGTGTATTTCCATTGATGCCAAGAATAAACCTACACTTGGTTGAAATCTAAAAGGTGATACTAAATAATATAAAACCATTAAAGGCCACTTCAATGAAAATCTTGGTTTTGGTTGTTTTTAACATGTTCTTATGGCATTTTTCTCATAATAAGACAAGTGTAAAAATAAATGTCATTTCATTTGTTTATTTGTTCCTTTCATGAAAATTGATGTTCAAATGTTTACATGTTTCTCTTACATATTGAACATTTTCATGATTGGAAGGGAGCAGAATTGAAGAACACAATTCTTATAATTATCTGCTCCCTTTTAAACATTACATTTACATTTCTCACACCATCACCTGTGCTCAGATTTCACAATGTACAGTTCCATACACAGTAAATACATTCCATTCATTTAATACATACATTCCAAAAATTCCATTCAACAGTCAAGTTTGTACAAACTAATTTGTTTAGCTTTATACATCCGTTTAAATTGAATAATATTTTGACAACTTTTTAACTGATTCTCCTGGGAATTCCACATTTTTACCCCTGCTATAGACAAACACTTTGCTTTAATGTTGTTCGAGCAATCTGTTGTTTGAAATCAAATTTTCTCCTATGATTTTCATCTCCTGTGGTAAAAATAAAAAGCTTTTGTAGGTCTTCAGGTAAATCTCTGTTTCTGGCTTTAAACATAACTAATAAGGTCTGCAATTCAATTACATTTTTAAGTTTTAATAAACCTGACTTAATGAAAAGTTCATTTGTGTGATCTCTAAAATTAGCTTTGTGAATAATTCGAATAGCTCTCTTCTGTAATAGAATTAAGGGCGTTATATTAGTTTTAGTTAGTTAAATAAAATTAAAATGACATTTTTGAGTATTTGTATTTATTTATATTGTTGTGAATCAGGAGCAGACAAAAATGCCAAACGCTTTTAGGTGTGACACAGAAGCTATGGCAGGCCACAAGCTTCCTGTTCCCCTCCATTTTGATTCATCCACTTGTAGACAACTATGTCTTCATCTTCCTTGTCTGTGCGGCATCTGGCTCAACACGATACGACTGGATAGCTCCAATATTGGTCACCATTTTTGTTGCACTTGTAATGTGAGGTTGGGGTTTTGAAGGGCTGTAAGCTAGCAGGAGAGAGTGTGTAAACAAAGGGAGGACTGGAAGTAGGAGTGGGCTTACTCTGTGTCAATGGTCCCGCCCACTACTCAAAGGCAAATTTCTTGATGAACTCCTGCCGCTCTGCAAAAACTAGCTGTGTTTCCATTACACATATGTGCAAAATGTTATCAAAATTCTAATTTTGCAATTACACTGATTCTATTCAGTCATTAGTTTTAATTAACACAAGCCAACTCGGGCAATAAGTCATTCAAAAACATGGATTTTAACAATACTTTGATTTACAGCAGTCCATTCAAATATCTGTGTGTGTTTAACTCATCACAATATATTGAAGACACGGACGATAGTTTAGCGATCGGATTTATTTATTTTGAAAAGCTCTACAGAAGCATCTGCAATCACGTCTCAATGTCTGGGTCCATGAGATCATTCAACGACTCACCCGGTATGTTCAACCGCTACTTCAGTGTCTCTGTGACCTGCATTAGCTCAAAAGGGGGAAAATAAAAACAAGAATCAAACTAGAGGATCTTTCTATTATTGTATCAGTGAAAATAAGAAAAATATCCTAAAATTTAGGAGGCATGAACTGGCTGTCTCCCCATCCTGCAATAGCAAGCAAATGTCCTCTGCCAAATTCGGCGCAGCGAGCACGATCGCTCCAGACCCATTAGCTCAGTAACAGTCCCCAGCAACCCTGCGGCCCCGGTGTGTGACGAAAATGGATGCAAACTGTCCCTCTGTGCATAGTTGTTGGTCATGTGACTCACTTAATTCAAAAAAAGTGCTTCCAGTGCAGTTTTGCGAAATATATCAATCTCAATAAGGCTCAATAACCACCTCTTCCAAGCGCCAAAACGTTTTTTTTTTTCGATAAATGTTTGTTTTTTCCCCGAAATTGACATGTTTCCATTAAGTGAATTTATAATCGCTAATCCAATTTGTGCAATTTCATAGGTAATGGATTTGCGTCTATAAAACGACAGTTTTTGGATTTTGGCTAAAAATGACATAATCATAATTAAAAGATCACTGTAAACCCTTATATACTAGATCAAAAAATGATCGGAGTGGAACTTGAGTAAACAGGAAATTTGTAGAATGACAGTTGAGTTGTTTTGTTTACCATCGATTCTCATTTCTGTTTCTGACTGACAATAACGCTCGTTGAGTCAAGAAATACTATTGTCTGATCACAAT
This sequence comes from Oryzias curvinotus, assembly GCA_023969325.1. NCBI lineage: Eukaryota > Metazoa > Chordata > Actinopteri > Beloniformes > Adrianichthyidae > Oryzias > Oryzias curvinotus. Next base: position 14,068,269 of record CM043710.1, on the reverse strand, counting down.
CCTGTTAGTCTATTGTTTCATTACACTTATAACAGCAGCACATCCAGTTCATTACTGCTTGCATGTGAATAGCAGTTCATTACATTGAATGTATTCATTGTACATTTGTTGACTCTACCGATCCTGTTAGGCACTATTTGCCTTGCTGTGAAATTGTCAGTGCTCAAGATTTTCATGAGCTTGCAGTGACGTCTGCATTAAGCTGGATTTCTACATTCCTTAAGGCCTTCAGCTTTACTGAAGTCAGTCCTGGAAAAGTGCCAGACATTTGCTGTCTTGTTCACAACAGCACGTGAACCTGCCCTTCTTACTCGGTCATTTATGGACTCACTTCTCAGCTGCACTCTCTTGTATAAAACAGCGAGTTGCAGATCACAGAATGTTCAGATTTTTTGTTTATATATGTAGTAGGATCTTTTAGTGAGTCACAAGGAAACGGTCACTGCCTTATTTGAGACTTGTATACAGCTCTGCACTGCACTGCAAAAACAGGCCCTTTAAAATAAGTCAAAAAATGGTCTTACCCCATTGGTAGATTTTCTTTAAGCAAAAATAAATAAATCTGCCAATGGGTAAATGGTCTTACAAATAGTTCTTATTTTAGAGACCCACTCCAATAAAAAATGTGTTTTTGGTATTTTTAACATGTTCAGGATTCACTATTTTTCTAATGATGGAGGACATGTATAAAGAAAATTAGGATTAAAACGGTGTTGCTGAGTGTTTCTTCATTCAAATTGTGGTGAATCAGGAGCTGAAGAAAAATGTCATTTGACTAAGCATGTAGTTACGTAGAAATTACAATCAGTGGGCCACAAGGTTCCTGCTCCACTCCATTCTGATGCTTCCATTTGCTTTCCTTTGCTTATACTTTGAACTTTTTCTCGCTATTCTTCTCTCAAAAGTGACATTTTCTTCAGAGTGAGTTAATTGCATAAATTTGTAGACAATAGAAACCATTCAAACTGAACTAAACCATCTGCTATATTTAACTTTCACTTACTCCAGCCTGCACCGGGATTAACCTTGATTTGAACTGTGCAACAAAGACGCAATAGTGGGCAATGAGCTCAGCAGCACAAGCTGTGTTACTGTTTTTAATGGTGATTACAAGCCTTGAAAGACGTAAGAAAAAAAAAGAGAAACAGGGCAATTTTTTTTTTTTTTTTTTTAATTTTAAGTAAAGTATTTTACGGGACAGAATAATTAAGTACCATAAACATCACAGTAAAACAGACAATCAGTAATTCACACCTGTATTTATGTACATTTAATACAGGTACTATCATCAATTATTTTACCATTTGTTACTGATTTGATACTGGATTACACATTAAAAAATGTGCTTTTGAAACATAAAAATGTGGATTAACATGATGCATCTCAAATGACTGAGTTTCCCATTCAAATGTCAGAGAAAAAGGCTAGACTTGTTAGGTTATTATAAAAATGGAAAAAGATTAATTTTTCTCATACTCTTGTGACAGAGACATTTTAAAAATGGGTAATAACTAATACCATCAGTATAACATTTATTGTATTTATTTCCATTTAAATTCCATTGAGTATTCAAAAAGAACATACGATCACATTAGTGGCACAATAACTACCAACTACAAGGAGATGCAGCGCCCCCACGTGTCTCAGTATTGCTACAAACATTTCCCTGTATCCACACTCGAGTAATTTCTGCAGTCAGAAGTTGCAGTCATTACTAAACACAGATCTATCATGGAGCAGGCGATGACATTAATTTCTAAGACTTTGAAAACATGGATACGGATGGGCATCTTTTTCTAGCATCATTTCAAGCTCTCTCCTTCCTTGTAGGATATTGATAAATCATGTAATAAAATGGTTATAGTATAACGGGGTGGGATTATATGAATTCGCTTCCTTCCACTCCCTTTCAAGCAATATTTATTAATATGTCTAATTAGCCTTAGTTTGATTAGTTACTGTATGAATGTATAACTGATGATTGTATTGCTTTTGTGTATTATTTCTATTTAATTGCTTGAAATAAACCATTTCAAATCAAATCAAATCAAATTATGTGTTTCTCAGTTCCTGTCACTAGAGGGAGCCCTTCACTTTTTTTACACTCTGAAGAGCACCACTCCATCCATTTTTACAAACCTGTTCAATCCCTTTTGGGGTCACAGAGTTGGGGGACTCTATCCCAGCCACTGTCTATCCCAGCCACTGTCAGACAAAGGTGGAGTACTTCCTGAATAGGTTGCCTGTCCATTGCAGAGACACACAAACAACTCACATTCACACATAAGGAGCACTTTTTAAGAATCAACAAATACCCAAAGCATGTTTTCGGATTGTGGAAGGAAGCTGGAGTGCTCAGAGAAAACCCAGGCATATACGGGGAGAATATGCAAACTCCACACAGAAAGGTCCAAATGGGAGTGATTCCAGATTCCGTGCTCCTGTACTTGGCTGTGGACCTCGTCTCTGCTCCTGCTCCTACACTTGGCTGTGGACCCTACCTCTGGCTCGTCTCGCACCCCCAGCCGTCCCCCAACTCATCTGGATGAAGCCCTTCTGCTGGACTATTTAAACATGTAGTTGTAGAGTTAGATAAGCTAATTCTGTCTAAGAGTTCTGGTACATCGCCGTACCAGATCCCTCCCCCAGGAGGGGGAGGCTGCATCTCTTGGCTGCATTTCTTGGCTGCATCTCTGATCAGTCTTCTCCTTGTTTGAGCTGAAAGTTCAGACGCACGGCTGGGTCTCTGTAGATTTGCCGTGGTCTGATACTCTTCCATTTCAATATTTTAGCTTGCACAGTGCTTCTTGGGATGTTTAAATCTTTTTGTATCCAAATCTCACTTTAAACTTCTCCACAACAGTGTCTTGGACCTGCCTGGTGTGTTCCTTGTTCTTCATGATGCTCTCTGCACTTTAAACGGGCCTCTGAGAATATCATAGAGCAGGTGCATTTATCTGGAGACTTGATTACATACAGGTGGATTCTATTTATCATTATTGGTCATTTAGGTCAACATTGGATCATTCAGACATCCTCACTGAACATCTGGAGTTTGCTGCTGTTACGGCTGTGGCCGTATTTGGTTTTATTTGGTTTTGTTTGGTTCTGTTTGCTCTGTGTTTTGTGTATTACTTCTGTATCAGAGTGGGACTTGTGTTTTTTGTGGATCTTTGTTTGTATGTCTGTGACTATTTTCAGGTGTGCTGGCAAGGGTGTGGCCTCCATTTGGACAAGCTGGTGGAGGCAGCCTTTAAAACCACCACTTGGACCTCCAGCCGGTGAGAAGGGAGCCTTGCTGCAACAGTCTCCACTGCAGCTTGGCCCTCTTCTCCGTTTTGTTTTGTATTTCACCACTTGTTTAGTTTGTGTTGCACTTTGTTTTGTACTTCGTAGTTCTTTGTAGTCGTTCGTAGTTTTTCTCTGTGCCCACTTTGATTGGTCTTTTGGTTTGTAGTTATTTGTAAGTGAAGCTGTAGGGGTGAACTGCCGTTTTCTTTAGTACATGTTTTCTCCTGTTTTTGTTAGTCTAGGGAGGTTAGTGTTTTGTCATTGATTTCCCTTTTCTTTCGTTTGCAGGTAAGATTACATGTTTCAGTTAGTTGGGGTTTTGTTTGTTATTTTGGCCTGGGTTCACCCCGAAGCCTTTTTGCTTCACTTTTAGTTCTTGTTGGTTGTTTATTAATTTGTAAATAAATTTGGTTGCTTTATGGAGACATTTGTTTGGTGTGTTTTTTTTTTTTTTTTTTTTTTTTTTTTTTTTTTTTTTTTTTAAATTCAGTATCCAAAACTTTACTTTTTTATGTTATGCCTCCAGTCACCCCTAGACACAGAAGGGGGCGTAACGGCTGCACTGAAAGTAAAGGGGCTGAATCATTTTGCATGCCTAATATTTCAGTTTTTTATTTGTTAGAAAGTTTGAAATATCCAATAAATTTCATTCCACCTCATGATTGTGTCCCACTTGTCGATTCTTCACAAAAAATTACAGTTTTATATCTTAAAGTTTGAAGCCTTAAATGTGGCAAAAGATTAAAAAATTTCAAGGGGGCCGAACACTTTCCCAAACCACTGTAAATGAGCCAAGGGGTTCAGGTTGGCTACATTTACCAGTCTTTTAATAGTATAAACAAGAATAAGTGGGCTTTTTCTGTTCTAAAGAACAAGCTCAATCTTAACCCTTGTGCTATTCTATGGGTTCAAGATGACCATTGACATGTTACCATGACAAAGGTGGAGAGGAGTTCATGTAATCCATGGACACCAGTGAAGATCACAAAATCATTGAAGAAAAAGGTTCAGCGCACTGTCTAGTGGGGTCTAGATGACCCAACTCCCAATGTTAAAGTGCCTGGGATAGCACAAGGGTTAAACAAATTCTGGTCAAATAAACATCAGATGTGTATTAACGCTTTAATGAACATTTGCGTTATTGTACTCACACTAAATATATCAGTGTGCTGTAAACCACAGGATCTCCACAGCCAGTGAAGTCTGTCTTCATCTCTTTTACTTGCCTTTCCCTAGCTTAACTGTGTCAAATTGCATAGTTTGCATAAAACATGTTTAAATAACATCCCATCATGAGTCCTTAAACTTTATTATAAAATCAAAAAGGGGTTTGCCTTGTCTGTGATAAATACTTAAACAGAAAACAATGTGTTTGTTTGTTTTATACACACACACACACACACGCACACACAGTGGAGTAAAAAACTCTTTGACGGTGCAAGTTTGCACAAGTTGTTAAAATAGTTGTTAAAATAAAATTATAAGAGACATCTGTAATGTAATCATAGAGACACTTCTATAAGAATCAGAATGTGAATTAAAAGAATCTAGGAAATCAAGTTGTATGATTTTTTTTTTAAGAATGTATTTGTATAATGGTGCAGAAAATAAATTAGGAGACTAAAAAATGTTCACCTCAATACCTTATAATGTAACCCAGGTTGGTAATGACAGAGGTCAAAGGGTTTCCTATAGGTCTTCATCAGGTTTACACTGACTGGAGCTACTATTTTGGTCAGTTCTCCCTTGCAGAGCTTCACAAGAGCTGGGATGTTTCAGAGGTGCGGCCCTAACTCGCCCAACTCCTTTCCACAGATTTCTGTTGGATTAAGGTCTGGAGCGTTGTTTGACCACTTCAGGAGCTTTTTACTTAGACACTCCTTTGTTTTCTGGGCAATGTGTTTGGGATCATTTTCATTCTAGGAGATCCAGCCATGTTTTATCCTCAAAGCTCTCACTGATGGAAAGAGGTTTTTGACAAAAATCACATCATACATGGCCCCAGACATCATTTTCCTTATGCGGATCAGTCATCTGGTCCTGTTTGGAGAAAAGCAGCTCCAAAGCATGTTGTTTCCACTCCCATGCTTCACAGTGGGTTTGGTGCTCTTGGGATGCAGCTAAGCATTCTTCTCCCTCCAAAAACATTGAGAGGTTTTATACCAAACAGTTCCATTTGGGTCTCACTTGAGCACATGAGGTTTTTCCAATCCATCTCTGGGTCATCCAAATGGTTTCTGACAAACTTTAGACAGGTCTGGACTTGTGCTGGTTGGAGCTCTGCATGGTTTGAGGTCCATGATAATGTCGCGGTTCCAGCTTTCTTCAGGTCATTGACCAGTTCCCAAGTTGCTTGCTTATTGTCGATTGGGTCATCCCAGTCTTGTTTAGTAAACAACCTTGTCTCACCTGTCCACACCCTTAAACAGTCAGACTACAACCTCTCCAACATGACTGTTTAAGGGTGTGGGCAGGTGTCTTTTATACAGATAACCAGTTCAACCAGGTAACAATGATACAGGTAACAAGTGGAGGTTAGAAAAGCCTCATAAAGAATCGTTAACATAATTGTAGTCTGTGAGGGACACAATTATTGCTGTTTGTAGGAGTTAAATTGGAGTTAAATACTTCTTTTCTTCTCTTTTTTACATTCCGTCTCTCAGAGTTGAAGTGTATCTATGGTTAACCTAACAGACCTTTTTTATCTGTCTCATCTTTTTAAGTGGGACAACTTGCAGAACTTGTGACTATCAAAGATTTCTTTGGCCCATTTTAAACAAATGGAATGTTTGCACCTGTCTGGCAGTCACCTATTCCTTCTTCCTGCATACATTCTGCAGCAGTGAACCCATTTTCCAGGTTTTTACGTTTCATCAGTCACAGCAGTACCTCTCCTCTTTCACACTGAAAACATAAAACCAATGATGGAAAGCTTCTGATTCAAAAACTCATTTTCCAGCCTTGTGGTTAATGATCAGATTAATCATCTTAGCGCGCATGAGCAGCAGCGTCTTAAAGCTATCTTCATCAACCTTCAGTACTATATCAACATTTTTAGTGATCTTGCTCTTGTTTGGAGAATTCAGTTGAAAGATTGATAATGCTGCTGTGTTCAATGAACAAAGAAGTGGAGTAAGAAAAAATGAAATCTGAATGCAGAAATACCAAAAAACAACAAAGAAAGGCTCTACCAATCTAGAAATCAGTCTAATGTATTTGCTTTGCTCCATGGATCTGTGCGGGAAATTTGTCTTTTCTTGGTTTAAAACCTATTTGAACCTGAAGCCATTTTTGTATGGTTTCAGGTTGCCAATTACAAAATATGGTAAAAATGAAAAACTCCTATTTTTTATGATTAATCGCTGTTTTTGTATGTCTTGTTTCCGCACAACACTGGCTAAATAACAAGATCCTAATACATTTTGGGAGAAGTAGGACGAATTAAATTTATGAAATATTTAAGCAATCCATTCTTCTTCTATTCACACTTTCTCCTGTACAGTCAGGAGGCCTATCCCAGATGCTTCAGGGTGAGGTCGGGGTACACCCCGGACAGTCTGCCAATACGAAGCCTGATTGTGAACCGGGGGAAAAGTTGGAGTTCCTAGAAGAACCCAAGCATGCACAGAGAGGACATGCAAGAAGAACGCTGGAATTTGAACTAGGCTCTTCTCACTGAGAAGCGACAGTGCTAACCACACCACCAGGGATATTAAAATGTATCCTGCATCTTAAACCTAACTTGTTATCTTTATTAAGCTCCCTTCGTACCTAATGTACCTAATGAAACATGAGGGGAATCATTTCCAGTAGTCCCTCACAAGGCAACTTTCAGCATTTTGCTTCTCCTCCCCAGGCAACACAAAATGACTAAATTATTAAAAAGTGACACAGAAAAAACAAAGGAAACAGCAACTCTTTCAGCCTCACATCATGAAAATTTCAGTTGACTAATACAACTACAGAAACACATAAAAAACATGTTGATAATGTAAGATTGTGCTGAAGACAATTTGTCAATGTGTTATGTGTACCTACAGGGCTTTTTTTTGCATTAAATATAATTATCACATACCAACAAAACTGCTTGAGTAAGCCGTGGATGTTATGGCTGCAGCATTTAATTCTCCCTGTCTCTGTGCGTTTAATGTTATTTGATAATGCTTCACTCAGTACACAAGGGAGATTTTAAGGCTCAGTGCTTACTCTGAAACCTGAGTTAATAGCGCAAAGACTGCTGTGATAGCTGATGGAAGCATGTAGGCCCAAATAACCTGATTAAACATTCTGAATAGTGTTTTTGGATAAACGATCTGTTGACTGTTTGCTTATAAAAAGCTTTATTTTTGTTTGTGTAGGAAGTGGAGATGTTTCACTAAGTCCTCTTATAGGAGTGGCTGAACGCAAGAAATTTTTTGTCAAATTAAACTTTATCTATACAGCACTTTTCCTGTTAGAGAACACATAAAAGTTCCTTAAAACAAACAAACAAAAAAAATAGTAGTAAAATAGAAATCATAATAAAAAAAACATAATTACAGATTCTACAAAAACAATTAGTCCATAAAATCCAATTACAGTTCCACTCTGATTATCTTTTCATCTATTTTAAGTGTTCTCAACATGCCATTTTTCACCAAAATCAAAAAACCTTTGTCGTTTGTTGTATATGGATCTGTTTGTTGCAAGTGGATGCATCAGAATGAAGGAGGGAAGAGAGCTTGTGGTGGGCCGATTCTATGCCAGAGCTGCAAGCGTTTTACAGCTGCATTTTTTCCATCTGCTTCTAATTCACCACAATTTCAATGAAGAAATACTCAGAAATGTAGGGGTGTAACGATTCATTTTAACAGCGATTTGATTTGATATATTTGGTTGCTGATTCAATTTACTTTCAATTTTGGTAATTTGGAACAATTGAATTCAATCTGATTCACTGACCTAAAATTGATCCAGGACATCTTTAGCCAAAACTTTAACCAGTGGGACTCTGATAAATACCTGAGTACTGAACGGTGCAGGTGAAGTTTTCCAGATTTCTTTTATTTCTTGCAAGATAATCAAGTTTCAATTAAATGTGTGTACAAACAAACAAGTAAACAAGAATTAATGTCAGATACATTCACATTTTAGTTTCTTAGAGTTAAGCCTACTGTTGTATTTTCCACATCAAAATGATCGAAGGGGAACATTATAAGAACATTGTACCACACTGTATACATGATTTTGCTAAATTCAAAGTGTTTCCACACATTACACTGGAATGATGACTTGATTATTTTTTGCTGACAACACACGTGTGTTGTCCGCTGCTATGCACTTGATCGCTTTCACATTATAGTAAAATAAACCTACCATGACTCAATCCAAATAACATTTTCCGATATCAATTAAATCATCAATTTATGTCATTTTGAGATGATTTTTTTTAATAGTATGGGTCGATTTGGTTCGATTCAACCCCAGATCGATCTGCTTGAATCGTGGGAATAGAAAACGATCAATCGTTTCACCCCTACAGAAATGCAATTTTAAGCGTAATTTATTTTATTTATGTTCTTCATCATGCCAAAAATTCCACAATTGCGTGTTAAAAGCCCAGGAAACACAAATTTGATCAGAGTGGGACACAAATGAAAATTGTGTTTTCATCAGATATTGTGTTTTTAACTGAATTTGATCAAATGATCTGTTGGCTGTTTGTTTAATAAATCTTTATTTTTCTTTGTGTTTGAAGCTGTTGGTATTTTTTTTCACTAACCCCACTGATAACAATAGTTAAATGGAGGAAATTGGTCGGACTATTAGCAAAACATTAAAGTATACAAGACCCATTTCCTGCTGTCAGCTAAGTGACACCCTCTTCAAATACACCCTTTTGGCTCCTCCCAGCTGTGGATTAGCTTTACCTCTGTAACAGTCAAGAGAAAACAAAAAGAAAAAAAAACTAATCAGCACAGTTCCAGTGAAAACAGTTCAACATAATTAGATCAAGCCTTTCAAGTGGGCCCCCATGGTCGTCCGGGACCCCCCTCAGTGCACCCCTGCCGTGTTCTGTGGCTACGCCCACGGTGGAAGCTCCTCCTCCTCCTCTCAGCCCCGCCCTCGAGGACCGAGTAGGAGCGAGGAGAGAGAGACTGCAGAGCCACACACATACAGAAACGCACGCGCGCCCAGGAGCGCACACACCAGTTGTTTCTTTACTAACGGGACAAGTTTCTACCTCCCGGAAACCTCCTTCCTCCTCTGCTCTTTTCCCGCCTCCGCGTGAACACCTCGACCTGGACCGAGGTGAGCGCTGAAATGTTGGGCTTGTTGCTAGTTTTGGGGAGGAGAGCCCCGCGCCGGTTGTAACCAGGAGCGGGGAGGAAAAGCGGCAGAGAGGCTGGAGGAGAGGCACGTCCGGCTCCCGCTGAAGCAGTTTCAAGCTAGCAGACTTTATCGCTTCTTCTGGCGGGTCACCGAACGGCTAAGCGACCCGTCGTTAACCCGGAGGAGGCTTACTTTACCGCGGCGGCTGTGCGAGTTGAGTCGCGCCGTTGGAGATCAGCAGAGCGGATCTACATCTTCTCCTTGATGTCGCCTCAGCGCCAGTGTCGAGCTGCACATTGTTTCACCTAAAACCTCCACAGCGTCTCTGTGAGTTTGACTGCATCTTCTGCTTAGAGATCCGGAGATTTATGACTTTATATGGCAGCTCAGGGCTCGCCAAAAGCTGAATTGTTGTCCTCCAACTTTTAAGTTAGAACTACAGAAATCAACAGAACCCTTTCTTTTGTATGATGGAGTTTAAAAAGGTGAACGAAACACCCTCTTTATTAGCAGTAATTAGAGGTTAAGTGGTACTTTACACTCTAAAATAAATGCGTGGATTCAGTCAAGTAAAAAAAAAAAAAAAAAAAGAAAAAAGCCAATTATATTTAGAAGTCTATAGATGACAATTGAATTGTCCCACACATTAAGCAGGTGTCATTCAAGAGCACAAATAACGGAATCTATATCAAACATTTGATTTAAGAGAGGGATTTCTGTTAAAAACAACAACAACAACAACAACAACAACAACATTGGAAATGTAATTTCCTGTTTTTAAAAACATCAAATCTGCCATGAAAGACAAATCTGCTAAAAATGATAAGCTGGTCTTATGTGATTAACTGACATCATTGTGGGCGTGGTGGACTGTGAGGATCTAAATACTCTAGTAGAACAAAAATGAAGTAAAATTGGTGTCTACTTATTTGGCAGAATATTTTGTTTCTATTTGTTGATCAATAGATGGATTATTTTACAACCAACATTACGAATGGCTCAATAAATGTTTTTGCTTCAGTTTCTTAAAGCAAAATATACTGGCATCAATTATTCAGATAGAAATGCAGTCAGTAAAAACTAATCATTAGGCTTTTTTCTTTAACAAGGCAACAGGTGTTTAGGACTTACTCCAATGAAAATCGTGTTTTTTGATGTTGCTAACATGTTCTGTTTCTTTATTCTTTATGTTGTGTATCAGAAGCAGATTAATGCAGTTTAAATAAGACTGTGTCTATGTCCCTAAGCTCTAACTACTAAAAAAACGTTATGGTGCGAAACTATCTGGTTTCAGCTGGATTGCTCCAATATTGGTTGGCATATTTGTTGCACTGGCAATGTTAGGTTGGGAGTGTGAAGCGATGTAAGCTAGCGGGAGAGCATGTAAACAAATAGATGTTGGGAAATAAACCTCACCCACAAACTCTGAGGTGAATATCTAGAATGCGTTTGAAATGGATCAAAAGATGATATTTAGTGTTCAAAAACAATAATGATGTAAAAACATTTAGATGCATTATCAAAAATAAAATGTTCTTTAAAAAAAAAAAGACTTTCCTCCAACAAATGTGCAGATTGGTTTTAACTTTGTAGAAAAAGGTCACTACACCATGTCAAGTGGCATGCCTGCTTTTTGCCAGCCTTTCAGCTGTATGACATGTACCTAATGGATTTTCCCGCTTTTTAATGACTTACACAGTGCATAGTTGTCCATCTACTAAACCGACAGGCAGATGTCAGTTGATGAGAATGTACCTCATTGTCTGAGAACGTGTAGATACCTGAAAAAAGCCTACAGGCTTGTCACAAATATGAAAGTATTCATTTAGGAGCCCTCTGTTCTGTCACGATATGACAAACATGGGTCCAGGGAGTGTTTAAAAGAATAAAAAATAGAGCTCTTTGTGTAAATAAAATAAAGATTCAGTCACCTGAATTTATCCCAGGAATGCTGTGGACTGAGTCAGCTCCCTGTGAAATGATGAGTGGAGGTACAGTGTAGAATGTAGAACATGTTTACTTTCGGGAGAGTTGACGGTGAAAGCCTCAGCACAAAGAAAAAAAACAGTCCAAAAGAGAAAGGAAGTGTCCGATTTTGAAAATCAAGAATTTGTTTCTTCACGGTTACTCTGATTTCATGGATTAAATGTGACTCGTACTAAATGTTGTCTTCTTTAGCCACTTGACTGTGGGGAAATCTCATTTGCTTGGTAATATTTTTCTGTTTTCATTAGCTTTTTTGGATTTCCCAATAAAAAACATGCGAAAGAAAAGTATTTATAAAAAAAAGGAAAAACATTTCTGTTTTTCTCTACTTAAACCAAAGTCATCCGCTCCCTTCGTGCCTCCCTACTTTTAATCCTAATGATTGAGTGAGGTTAGGGCATTGTAGAATATTCATTTTTAAAGCAACTTTATAGGAAATGTAAAGACCTGCGGCTTATCGTTTACAGGAAAACTGAAAATGACACTTTGCTCCAGCAATGACGCATTGTTACCAGACAGCAGTTCAGTTTTAAAAATCAGGAAACTGTTTTTGATGCACACCACAACACCAAATATTACTGTTTTATTTATATTCAGGGAACTGCAAGTGGCAGTTCCTCTGGTACTTAAAGCAAGAAGTCATTATCTTTTTTCTTTTTGTTGCCAAGTCAAAAACCGGTTTATCTGAGTTTATGATCTCTGCTGTTGTCCTCCACCCTCCCATCTTCCTGATTAAGCACATGGATGCCTTGGGTATTGACCATCACGTACTGAAACGCAAATTCCCTTTGGGGCTGACTGAGAGACCACATTTTATGTTTCAAATAGAACCAATAGTAAACCAGCGAGTTCAAACAAATATACAGTCACTGCGCTTTTGTTAATATTGTTTTATTGTCTTTTTTTTTTATTTGAGTCCCAAAAATTTATCCTTGGATCTCCTGCTGTGTTAGAAGTCTCTCATGAGCCAAGCCAGAAACCAGCTTGCTGTGCATCGAACACAGATTATACTAGATCAGCATTCTGATTATAGTAAGCAACCGGGCGCTGCCTGCTAATCTGTAATCTTGTGGCTGACAGGAGCAAATCTTCGGTTGGCTATCAACAGTGCTGATAGGCCCTCATGATCCAAAAGTTAGCCATACCTGATTGATATTTGAAGAATCCAAAGAGAAAATCTTTCATGTTTCTTGAAGTTTAATTGTTGCTAGGACTGTATGAACTCATTAAAATGAATTGGTCTGTCTTGCAGCTCATTGCATTTTCAGCAAACTTTATCATAAATGATTAGTATTGGCATTCTCTTAATTGTTTTTCATTGCAGTAAATAATGAGGCGACCTGTGGACATGCTGCAGGATCCTACCTGTTGCACGATGCCAATATATCTAAAATCCCCTGAGCACATTAAAACAGCTTTATTGTAGAATAGTGCTTTAGTCTCTTTAGCATTATGCTGTTCCATTCAATCTGTTCTTTGTGTGCAGATTTGTCTGCAAAGCTCCAAATGGGCAAAGCTGTCTTTCCATGAAAGGTGTTCTGATGAAATTTGGAGTGTGTCCTGGTTCTGGATGTGTTGTTGTACTGACGCGCATTTTTATAGCTTTCACTACAGTCAGTTAGGCCGTCTGCTTAAACATAAAATGAGGTCAGTCAAGTTTTTCCCCTCCTAATCGTGGACAGAGTTCTGAACATGAAGTCGAACATAACACTGATCAAATGCCTTTGCTGCATTCGAAGACCTAACAAAAGTACATGTTACGGAGGCAAAAGGTAGGAAAGCAGCAATGCTTCATCACTGATACTCTCATAGGAGGACTGTTAGTCTCTTTACAATAAAATAACTCATGTAAGGAGTCTAAAGGGGCCCTAAATGTGCCTTTAGTGACTGGCAAAGGGCCAACAGACAGAAAGTCTGCAGTTCTTCCTGATCTCCTCTGTTTACTCCCCACGACTTCTTCTGTATTTTGTAATATTGCTGATTTTGCTGCAGCTGTGAACTGTAGTCTGCATTAGCACATTGAAAATAAAGCTATTTGATTTGAGCCTTTGGCTTTTCTTCTTGCTGACATTGTTGTTGTCATATAGGTTAAAGGTTTATTAAAATTTTGAACACCCATGTTAGTGTTCCTTTTGACTCACAGTGTTGTACAGTAGCATCTTTTTTTATGCTGTGGTGGTGCATTTTTTACTTGTTGCATGTTTATGTATCAGGCATCCCTTTCAGACATGGAGCCAACAGTTAGTACAGGAAGTCAGTGAACAGGAAATGATCTCATAGAATTTGTGGCCTGCACTTTTTTTTAGATGTCTAGATTCTAAAGTTGCCCCCCCCAGCAGCTAAGAAAACCTTTTGTCAGTAAAAAAAATGAAAAATGTGTGCATCTTTCATTCATGTGCCTCTGAATATTTCAGATATATATAATTGCAAAGGTAAAGTGATGAAGTTTGCAGATGAAGCCTCTGAAAAAGTCCTGCTCCTATTCTGCTTTTGAGCAAAACTCCCCTCATCTACTTTCTACTTGAGGATCACAGCTGTTTAACTTCAAAGGAAGAACTCATTCATTGTTAAAAGTCTTGTTGGACAAATCTCTGTGTGAGAACTAAAGATGTATTTATCCTTTTTATTTATTTTTATTATGGCCCCTTTAAAGTCAGGTTTGCTCAGTCTGGAGGATAAACCTGATACCCATTTGTCTAAATTTGGCCGCACAATCTGGTGCATGGCTGTGCCTGGTTGTGCTAGGACTGCAGTTGCAGGATGTGTGTACTTATGCATGCATGTGTGTATATGTGTATGTGTGTGCACAAGCATCATGTGGTCTGCACTCTATAGTAGCTCTTTTTCTATAATCCACGTGTATTGAAAGTGGAAGAATCGATTCAAGTGGCTGTTTTTGGCTTGCTTTTTTATTTTCTCACTTTTTTTTTTAGCTGTTTCTCCTTTTCTCTGATCTCTTGAAACATGTTGATGTCTTTAATTATTTGAGTGATCCCATGTTTATCTAAAAGCATGCTTTCTAGTAAACTTCTGAAAAGATCAAATGTTTTTAGCGTGTCAGTGTCTCATTAGTGAGGAAACGGTGTTATGTGTGCTTTCTGGTCCAAAACAGCTGCATTAATTTTGCATAAGCACATTAACCAAAGAAAACAGCCATGTGGCTGCTCTTTTGCAAAAACCCTAAACAGTTTCAGTTTTTGAAATGATATTCCTGCCACCACATTCAGAATAAAAGTCCCAGTTTTTAGATCAAAATTTTCTAAATTAGCAAGCAAAATTTTCAGTTTTAAAAATAGTAAGAAGCAGAAAGAAGTTGACTTATTTATCCCTCAATGGGGAAATGGTTCTCCGCATTTGACCCATCCCCTGGGTGAACTGCAGACGATCCGCGCTCGGGAGACGACAGCTGGCTGGGGAGAGTGGGGATCAAACCGCCAACCCTTCGATTATTGGACGACCTGCTCTACCACGTGCGTGCTAAATGCACGTTTTGAAAATCATTTTCTTTGATTTCAAAATAAATTTCTGCATTTGCGAAAATGATGTTGTCTGAAGTCTTGCTCTATCTCTATCAACTCTGATTTTAGCTGATGCTTGTGCCACCAAACAGCCAATCACAGACAAGAGGTTCCATGCGGATTGGTCTAGATTCTATCCAATCAAGTTTCTTTGCGCTCGCATTCCCGTCCCTGGAGCAGACACCAGACCTTTTATTGGTTCTGTTCGACCAGGATTCTGCATTCTTCAACCATTCTGGCCTGTTTATCTCTGAGCTAAACGCAAAAGCAGCAGCAAAAGCCAAAATACAATACAGCTCTGTATTTAGTAAGGGTTACTTGCCAATGAAGTTTGCATTATCACTTTTTAAAGCACGCCGTGGAAGCCTGAACTGTCCAACGCGAAGCGGAGGTGCTAATGCTTCGAAGTGATAATACACACTTCGAAAGCCAATAACCCGCGTATACCATGGTCACTTACAAAAGAAATAAATATTAACCAGTGTTTAGTCCTTAATTTGGATTTGGATCACTTTTTTCACAAAAAGTGGACTATTTGTTACGTGGTGCGGCGCCTTGACATGGTAACGTGACAAGGCGCCGCACCATCGCTGCAGTCAACGTTCGGTGATATAAAGCGATATATATATGCTGATCGTCCTGATGGGTTGAATAAAGCATCATTTCAGAGAGAAAGTTCACCTCTTACCACTTGTTTTTGTCCAAATGATGAAGCTAAAGGTTGTTTTAAAGAGCCGGCACTCTGATATAGAAGATATAAGATATGTGACCGGAACTTGTTTTCGGGGCGTGCGGTTATCGCTGTGTGTAATCACTTTTTAATGCACACCCAGCAGCCAATTTGAATCAAGTATTCACCCGGACCATGGTATAAAAAGTAATAATGCACACTTTGAAGGCCATTAACTAGGCCTGGGCGATAAATCGATTGAATGAATTATTTCGAATTTTTATGTTACGGGTGATTTAAAAAATAACTAAATCGAGTTTTGTGTAATGGCGCATTTTTGGCTCCCCAGAGTAGGGTTGTGCCGATGGACGATATCATCGTCCATCGTGATGGGTGACTGACATCCCGATGGAGAGACCACCATCGTGATGCCACGCCCCCGCCACGTTGTGAGTGGACCCCATAAGCCGCGGTTACATGTACAAAATATCTTGATGGGATCAATGGTCGGATTAGAATCCAACCGTGTACATGGGCCCAGAAAAATGTTTTCAGAATATAAAAACGTTCACTAAGGTCACACTTTCCGTCGGAATAAATCATTCGCACATGCGCAGTAGGATTTGAAAACCGGAAGGATATAAATTCCGCCGAGCGGCTTTTTTTTTTTCAAACTTTATTGAATGTAACAATTCAATACAAAACTACGTTAAACAGCGCAGAGCGGCTATATTCATTGACATGTCAGCTCGGTAATACGAGACGATCTTCTAAACGTGCTTTTAATAATGTTACGGTTATTATGAAACACCTGTTCGCTCATCATTTGAATTTTAATCCGTGTGGTCAGTGCTTTTTCTGAACAAAGGCAGGATTAGCAGTATGCTAACACAGGCTAACAACATTAGCTTTGGGTGGCTTTGGTGCTGGCTGCACGTTAAACATGTAAGAATTACATCCACCTTTATTAAATCGGGAGACGACTGGAAACACAAATCCACGTCATTGTTTGAATGTTTTCTAAGGACTGAGCGACATTTCTGCTTTGAAGCTCAAACCGCTGTGTGTGCTGACGATCCTAGCTGTGCTCAGACACATCACTTTTAGACCCGGTTCTGAGTTCGGTAGCTCGTACCCCTAGAGCTGCGGGACGGATCGCAGTCTTAAATCTCCCACACATACCACTCACGTACCCCCCCCCCCCCCCCCTTCCCATCAAACACAAAGCTGTAAGTCCGCACTCCGCCGGTCCACTTCGCTAGTTAAGTGCGGGAGCGGACCACTTCTTTTCTATTTTGTTTGTTACTTTTTTTGTTGAAGTCACTTCCCTCAGTTTATACTGGATCATCGCGGATTAGTTAGTAGTTGGGAAATAAAATGAAAAAAGCAAAATAACGAATAGCAGTTATATAAGAATGAAAAATGTAAAAAATACCCCCCCCCCCCCCGACGATGTCATCGTCCATCCCGATGGTTGACAGCAAACATCGTCAACGGCCAATTTAGGGGACATCGCCCAACCCTACCCCAGAGCTTCCGTAGCGCTAGTTTCACACGGCAGTATGGCACGTGACAAACAACAACATCATAGGAAACATGAAACTGCAAGTGACAGCATGGCTCACGGTGAGAGTGGGAAGTTTGTTCCCAAGAAAGGAATAAAATCCTCTGTTGTGTGGAACTGGTGTGGGTTTGCTGCCACAGACGTGGAGGAAAAGACCCCATGCTGCAACATTTGCCTAAATCCCATCGCAGTAAAGGCTATCACGCGCGCTCGCGTGGCACGTGCTCAGTCCTGTTACACGGGAGGGGTGGGGGGGTGGTGGTGACAGCGCAACTGCAGCTTCATCATCTTCTCCGTGCGTGGAGAAGACAGGGTTTTATTAATATTTTTAAAACTTTAAAACCACCACACGAAAACCAAGTGAAAACAAGTGTAGAATAACAAAAAAAGACAAAAACAAGACCAAAATTATATAACACAAGACAAAATTATATAAACAACACAAGTCCAAAAGGGAGTGAGAAGAAGAAAAATCTTATACTTAACTTTGATTCCAAGAGTGTGTTTATTTATTTATAAATCATCCCAGAAATGGGGGTTACGTTTGTCTTTGATTAAATAAAAGCAAAATTTGTTTTAAATTGCCTGCCATTTGTACTTATTGCTTTTCTTAAGTAGGGTGGGGGGAAAAATAATTCGGGAAAAAATCGGAAATCGAATAAAAAAATTAAATTTTTTATAAATATTTTTTAGGCCATATAGCCCAGCCCTACCATTAACCTGTTATACCATGGCAACTTACAAAAGCACAAATCTGACTTAATGATTTTGAACAATGCTAAATTAAGGTTAATTATTAAATATGCATTTTTCATCAGCCAGAGAGACAAAACACAGGGTGACAGTGTCTGTTCGGCAACTTGATTCCAGACACTGTGTTGTCTTTTCTGTGATTGGCTGTTTAGTGGCACAAACGTTACGCTGTCCTCAGAGTGGAGAACGCAAAAACAGAGAGAGAGAGAAAGCAAGAAGAGAACGCATCTGAAAACAGTTTGGGTAGCCAACGCAACAAAAAGTAAAGAAAAAGATTTAGAAAGCAAACATTTAATATTTTCATTGTTTTGTTTTTGAAACGGAATACTTTGTTTGCTATTTAGGAAATTTTAATCGCAAAACTATGACTTTTGTTCTTAATGTGGTGGCACAAATATCACTTCATACAGTTCAGCTGTTAAAAATAGTCTCAATTTTTAAGAGCTATCAATAACAAGGATTTATAAAGAATATGCATTCCAATTGCTGCTCATGCTGCCTTTTGTTAAATATTGTCTTTGAATTTTGTCTGTTGACAGTTTTGTGTGATGTTTTGGACGAGTCCTTCACAATACATTGAAAAGGTATCGTCATTGTGGTAGCCTGTGTGAATCGTGTATTGCAAAAGACAGCGTAAAGTCTGATAAAAAGTTATCTAAAAGGTTCTTTAAACATGTAAGGGTTAATGGCCGAAGAAGTGTGCATTATCACTTTTTAACGCATGCCGTGGAAGCCTGAACCGTCCAGTCAAGATTCGGCGATATATATATATATATATATATATATATATATATATATATATATATATATATATATATATATACTGCTTGTTTTTGTCCAAATTATGAAGCAAAAGGTTGTTTTAAAGAAGCCGGCGCAGTAATACAAAACATTTAAGCTAGCTGACCGGAACTCCTTTTTTCACCGTGCGGTTATCCCGTGGTATATCACTTTTTAATGTACACCCAGCAGCCAATCAGAATCGAGTGTTCACCCGGACCATGGTATAAGCTAAAATATCCAAGCCTGAAGTATTTACGGAATAAATAGAGCTCTTTACACATTTGACCGTTCGGATGGACACCATTACGATGATGACCAATCATATTTTATGTTAGATACCCTTCTCCTATGTAGACAGGTCAATTCTTCTTTCACTTTCGGCTTTTCCCATCAGGGGTCGCCACAGCGAACAAGTCGCATGGTAAACTTGGCAATGTTTTACGCCGGATGCCCTTCCTGACGCAACCCTCTCAAGTAGCCGGGCTTGGGACCGGCACAGAGGTAGAGAAGGCTTCACGGACGGAAGGCGCCGCAAACCAGCACGAGCTAAAGCGGCTCCCATGTAGACAGGTCAATATAGAGTGTAATTTAGATTTGTGTAATTTTTGCTTTTATTCTGTTGTAGTGAAATGGAAATGATATATTTAGTTGTTTTTTTGTTTTGGTATTTGTTTATGTATCACAAGTCATTTTTTCATCGCAATACTAATCTCTAACATCGCAAGTTTTCCCTCATATTGTGCAGCCCTAATGGAACTATTTCTTTTTGGAGCATTTCCAACTTTAGTTTGGTGACGCGTTCATGGGCCAAAGATGAAATCCCACATTCCCCTTTACTGTAAAACATAATGTCATTCAATTTTTTTTATTATTATAAAAAATGGTTGCTCTAATCTGAACTAGAATAAAAGTCCAAAATCCATACTCTCAGAGTTTACCTTTATAAAAGAAGATCAAACTGCCCTAAAGGCAGTTTGTGAAAATGAGATGAAATGCTGTCCTTTATTGTTTGCTTTACTCTGCAGAGACTAACAAACGCAGAGGGAGAGCTTTGTTTTTCAAGGCAAACGAGACCTCGCATGCACAGCTTTTACCCTTGTTCTGTTCATGCTTGCAGTTACTGAGACGGTGCAGCCTCAGTGCGCACCCATCTTCGTTTAGCAGTGGATTACAAGTGACACTTACTGCAGGCTGGCTGCATTTAAGCCTTGTTTACTCTGGGTCTTAGCTGAGGACTCAAACTATCATTAGGCAGCAAAATGACTCAACACTGGGAGAGATCTCTGAACATACAAATCGTAAGATTAAAGAGGGTCGAAGGAAAAGCAAGAACAATTCCAATGAAAATGAGAATATTTGTTTTTACTGAGTTTGCCTTGAGTGAGTCAAAATACTGCAGCAGATGGAAGGCTGAAAGGTTGAGTGGAAGTCAAACCCTTTTCGAAATGAGCAGATTGGTTTAACGTCAACACAAAATGCTCATGTTAGTTTGCTGCAGGGGGACAGATAACCCCACCCAGGATGGGGAAGAGCATCAGACCCACCACATGGACGGACAATGCAAGTCAACATTTTTTCCACTTAGTGTCAGGCACTTGGTAACCACACTCGCTCATGATAAAATCTGCAACACATTAGTTGGATGGGAACAAATCTGCAGGTAGATGAAACTGAATCCATGTGCAGATGAAATAAAAGATGAACACATTCATATGAAGCAATGAAAGTTGTAGGCCAAGAGACTTGATCATCAGATCAAAGGCAGTGTGTGGCACACCTGTGAAGTGAAAAGCATTTCAGGTAGGCCTGGGCGAAAAATCAATTGAATGAATTAATTTGAATTTTTTGTTATGGGTGATTTAAAAAATAACCAAATTGAGTTTTTGTGTAATGGCGCAGTTTTGGCTCCCCATATCTTCCGTAGCGCTAGTTTCACATGGCAGTATGGCAAGCCACAAACAACAACATCATAGGACACATGAAACAGCAAGCGACAGCATGGCTACCGGTGAGAGTGGGATGTTTGTTCCCAAGAAAGATAAAATTATCTGTTGTTTGGAACTGGTATGGGTTTGCTGCCACAGACAGGAGGGAAGAGACCCCACGCTGCAACATTTGCCTAAAGCCCATTGCAGTCAAAGGCAGCAGCACCACAAACCTATTCCAACACCTGGGGTAAACCTTTTATTACTGCTCTCCTTCACTCCGTAACTCCAAACATGAACGTGCGCGTACCCCCAACACTTGTGCACACTCTCACTCACTCTCGCGCAGCTCGCCCTACTTCCACACGCAGTGCTAACACACATATACACATACTCATTCTACAACACTTGTATAGTTAGTTCATTAGTTAGTTTAGTTAGTAGTTAGTTGTTATTTATTAATAAAGAATACTGCGTTGTAGTTATGAATTTTATTTATTTGCAATGCGGCCACCTGGGGATTTTGTGTTCGGGGGTGGCAGGGGGTGGTGGGGGATGGTGATGGTGGTAGGGTGAATGTGGTTGACCGCAACTCTTGCAGCTTCATCACTGCTGTTATCAAAAATCTCACACCATCACAGCTCTAGTTAATATCTTGCGGGCCCCTCAAAAAAATGCGACTTCTCCAGTACCGATAGCAGAACCGTTGAGGTCAGATCTTACGGATACTGTGGTCTAGGGGCTCGGTACCCATCCCTGGGAAAGTGAAAAATCGGAAATCGAATTAAAATAAATAAAATCAGAGATTTTATTTTTAGGCCATATCGCCCAGCCCTACGAGACAGTTAATATTGCTGGTCTCATGAGGAGACTGTTCTGTATGAGCAAGTGCTTTTATCCAATCCTGCTCTGGGTATAAAATGGCATTTTAGTAATTGTCTTATCAGGTTACTCTCCTTTAACATTTTTACGCACCTGGCTGCATGAAAACCTGTGATTTTATGCGACGTCTCTGACATGTTGATGTGTCTGGTCTGCCGCTCCATTGAGTGACTGTGCATCTGTTTTTTCTTTTTTACAACACCTGTCCCCCCTTTTTTTCTCGCTGCGCTGTGCTACGCAAATGAGGCCATTCTGTTCCTCACCATCTCCATAACACCAATTCAGTACCTTGTACAGTAACAACAGAGCCATGACTAATCATAAAAAACGTATTTATAAATTGAAACAGTGAGTTCTTCCTGTGGTGGTTACCATTCTTATAATGGTACAGTACTCTCTGTTTAGAAAAAAAAAAACATTTTTAAATAACAGCCCAAGATGACATAAATGGAAGGATCTTGACGGCAAGAGTTGGTCTGTTGTGTTCCAATAGCATTGGGGGTTCCCAACCACTAGGTCACAAATTTTGTAGAAATTACCTATTTTTGCAGGGATTTGACTACTGTTGCAATCTTGTTTTTACAAACTCTGTCTACAAAGGTTTTATCTCCTGAATTGCTCGAACTGTCTTGGTAACAGCTATGTAAAAGTCAACAGCAATAGAAGACAGAATTGTCCTTAACCCTTTTAGACTGAAGCTTTAGCTTCAGCGTTTACAATCTTTTATCTACCTTAACTCTTCAAGCATTGATGCAATTAATGTAAATGTATCTGTCCCTGAAGCGGAGAAAAGCAGCCTTGCGCTGATATGCAACACCACACAGCACTGAAGTGTTTACATAATCAACGTAACTCTGCTGATTCTGATACAAAGAAAAGTGTCTTTGCGATGTTATAAAACTCTTTACGTTTGTAATGTTCCTTAACAGCGCAAAGCCAATATGAAAAGCCGCTTTTTTGCAGTGTCAGAATCGGCCGATTCACAGTGATCATGTAGATGGTCAAAGATTTACGGTATATCAAAGAGTGTGTGTTATTAACTGTCTCTGGCGACAGCTCTGTTGTTAAAGGGTGAAAGTCTGCATATGTCTACTGCCAGGAATACAACTGATGGACAGATAATCACATTTGCATGCTTCTGCAAGTCTGAACTCAGAGACCCAAAGACTGTTTTGGTTTGTTATTTCAAAACTCAGATCAGAGTACGAACTCCAATACAAACCCAATGGTTGGCCAGGGAAAACCAAAATGGGTCATCCACACACATTCTTTATGAATGAGATTTGTAGCTCAAAGGAAGCAGACGCTGTGTGCACAGATGCTGCAGATTATTCATAGAAACAAAAAAGTGTCCTGCCAGCAGGAGCACACTGGCAGTTAGCTCATCTGTCTTTGTTGTAGCAAGGCTACCTTTTAATGACTATTGTTGTACAGCAAGCACATTGCTGACAGGAGTTGCTCTTCGTGACATTGTGCCAAGACACCTTCTAAAAGGACCATTTGGAGAGTAACAACCTCACTGTGATTGTACTCTGACCATGAACTCTGAAAGGGCCTTGAGTAGAGGGCTGGGATATAGTTGGGTATCGCATGCTGTCATCATTATCGTGACCTATAGTGATTTGTTAGCGACCCTTAACAACAAAAGGTCTTCATTTAGTGCATTAAACACAGTGGGAAGTTGTAATGTAGGCAGTCTGTCATCATTATGTAAATAATAACAAAAAACAGAAAACTAAAATTGTTGCATCTCTAATAACTTTGTAAAGTATGCGCCGATTCAAGATTCAAGATTCAAGATTCAAGAAGAACTTTATTAATCCCCGAAGGGAAATTTAGTTGCAGTAGCAGCACTAAGGAAATGGGGGGGGGGGGGGAGACAAACACAGACACAAAAAAATACAGAGAGTAAAACAAGACAAAAATTGAGTAAAATACAATTTGAAAAGTGTAGTCTGTGACTAGAATTTTCATGTACATCCGAGTCTGCCAGATGAGTTGTGGAGTCTAATGGCTGATGGCAGGAATGACTTCCTGTATCGTTCTCTGGCACAGCGAGGGTGTATAACTGTACTCTGTAAATCTAAAGAGAAGCTAATGGGTGTACTGTTTGTGGTGACAGCTGTGGTTGACAGGTTGAATGCCATCATGAATTAGATTAATTGTAATTAAGCTTTTCCTGACCTTAGGACCTTCTGTGTAGTGCTGTAGTGACTAAATGTTGGTCACTTGCATGCTGGTCAGTAGGTCCCTCTGAATCCGTCCTGGCAGTGAAACACAGATTTACTGGCAGATTTTTGGCTTAGTATTTGCAGGCATGTAGTAAACAACTTATGCAAGATCATGTATTTTATTATATTTGGGTTGAGCTAAGCCCGTTACTTCATATTTTTTAAGTTCGGTTTTTAAATAGTTTTAAGGGATAAATCTCCAAATCTCCAATAAAACAGACATTCTTTTATTTATTTGTTTTGCTTAGTTCTAAATGGCGTTCCTGCAACTCTTAAGCTCTTTGCTTTTCTTATTATGCAGTCTGGCATCTACCTGTGTCCTGATTCATTATAACTAGGGAGACAATGACCCAGAATTGGTTTGACCCGAGTGCTTTAAATCAAGGCTTCACTGAAGGAAATAAATTCTCGCCCCACCAAGACACCCAGCGCCAAGTAGGGCAAGTAATCCAGACAGGGAAAAAAAAGTCTTCTTAGAGGACGCTGAGGGAGAGAGGGATAAAGTAGCAAAATTATTATAGCCTATGAATGGAAGAGAAGAATAGATCGACAAGCTTGATTTGTGACTTAACTGCTTCAAAAAACTTTCAATATTGAGTTTTTTCTTGTCTGTGCAGTGCCACATAGTACAACAAATGAACATAGTTCAATTGATTGTCTGTTTTTACTTTAGGGATAATCCAGTTTCTGTGGTTTAATTGAGATGGTCGGTACTTTTTGGGGGGATAACTCCACTGTTGAAATGATCCATTACTGCTAAATTTTATTGGTGGTTTGGGGATGGCAGACTGAATAATGTTCTCATTGTTATCAAAGGTATCTTCTATTTTAGGGTTGCATTTTACTGAGTTAATGTCCTTTGACATGGAGCATTGAATCAATAATGTATGGCTTCAATAATTATATTCGGCTGCTAAAGAAAATATTTTTTTTGTGGACAAAATAAGGTTGTATTTGCATGATAAGAAAGACTCTATGTCTTCAGGGTGTAGAAAAGGATTGAATGATGCTTAACTCTACTATTCAGAAACATTTGTATCTCTTTGCTTGTGTGGCTCATCAATATTTACTAGTCTGCCTCTTGTTTTTTTAAAGTTTTGGTGTCCTAAACCAGTAATCTGGTCTAAGTGATGAACCATAATGAAGTCACTATGAGATAGAAGGCTAACATTTTGTTTTTTGGTAGTTTCAGGTTTGGTTTTGGTGTCTGTAACAAATGAAAGCGTGCACAGTGTCCTATAGGACATCTGCAGAAGCATGTGTGGTCTTGTGTGTGGTTATAGTGCCACTTCGCACAGATGCTTGCTCAGTTCTTCGGTTTGATGTTTACCACTTCTCTGATTTTTCCACAGAGATACTCACGGCAGATAAACAGAACATAACAAAACACAAGCTCCTAACACGTACACAGTCTTCTGTTGTTGTATGTCATTTTCAAGCATTTGTTCACATACATGTACATGCTCTTTAAATTTCCTTGACTGCAAAAGTATTTTTTAAATCATGAACTGAATTTATAATACTGAATATCTAAGTTACCAATGTAAGCAATACAAAAACATATACTTAAAAAAAGATCTACACATATGCAGCAGTAATTAGTAGGATGTTGGCAATAGGATGTTGGAGGTTCACAAGATAGATTTATAGAGTTTTGCATTCAAGGTGGGATGTGTCTTTGTTTGTATTGTGTAAGTTTGACTGTAGGGGCTGCAGTTTGACTTTGCCAAGAGTCATGTTTGGGCTAATTAGCCTGGTTCTTTCAGAGGTCACAAGTCATATCTGCGTGTATCGTTCGGTATTAAGCACATCCTGTTATAATGGCCATTGGCTGCATTGTTAGTTTTTTGACTGGTTTTTAACATATAAGTAAGAAAATAGCATTTTTTCAGTCTTAGGGTGTATTCAGACTGGAAAAATCCTTTGTTCCGGATTGGGTCCGCTTAATTTGTTCTGGATTGAGTCCCGAACTTTGCCTTTGGTCTCATCAATCACACCATTCTGTTATGGATCAACAAACAAGTAAACAAAGCCATGTGACTAAAGATCTCTGCAGTCATTGGCCAGGAACTACGAGGATGGGTCAAAACAACAAGAGAAAGACTGATGTGCTGAGCTTTACAATTCTAATTGGGATAGTTAACTTATTAAAACTTTATATTTCGATTATCAGTTTTTAACGTCAAGAACAACAGTTTTTACTTGTTACTTTGGTTCGGTGGAGGCATACTGCAAGGCAGTTACTGGCAAGGAGACGTTCCGTGCATGTTTTAACTGGGAGGATGCTAGCAACTGCACTGATGAGGAGACGTCTGGTATGAAGGTAGGCTGGTAAGTGTTTATGACATATAGATTATCAGGAAAACATACGGCACTGCTGTGCATCACATTAAACATTATTTTGATGAGCCTGCGAAAAGACTAGTCCAACCACATTTCAATGAGTTGCTGTTTCTCATTGTTTTGTTATGACATTGTTTTAAGAGAATTCTGTTAAGGAAACTACAAGGTAGCTTTTAGGGTGACATCACAGCAGTGCCGTGCGCGTGCCTCGTAAGGCAACCAAGACCACCTCGAAAGATGGGTCAGAGTGCGGTTCCTGGTCCTGGACCAGGGTCTGCTTGGTTGGATTCAGACTGAAAATTTGTTCCGGCATATCGAGGGAAATGAACTCTGGTTCACTTAAAGCGGGCCAAATGTGTCCAGTCTGAATATACCCTTAAAAAGGGTAAGAGTAATAGTGAGCATAAAGATGAAGGAGATGAGTAAAGTCGTTTTTACATGCAGGTCTACACAATTGATACACAGCAATTAAACATATTACCCGTCGCTGATGCCGTAAAGGATACCTTCAATGCTAATATAAGTGAAGGAAACAGGAGGCATAGAAATTAAGTCTTTGTAGATATTTATAAGAAAGTAAAATCTCAGGTTACATAAATTTGGTTCAAAACTACATGATAATATTATCATTCAAAAATGTATTTACATCAGGAAGAAGTTATTTATAAAAAGATATGCTTCATTGACATACAGCATGCATTTATAATTTTTGTACATGGCTACACTTAGTTCTGCATTCAGCATGATATCTGCAATGTAAAATCAAATTTGGTTACTTACACTTGTCTTTTTAAAATGACCTCTTTTTTATCTAGTAGAAGATGAAGATGTGCTTACAGTGATGGCATTGTTTTCTTTTAAATGCAGCTTTTTTTCCTCTATCAAGTGAGCTCTGAAAACATTTTTAAGACTAAGAAGAGCACCCAGCAAACAGCATGTGTGTTATGTTTAGTTTACTAGTAAAATAAGGAAAAAGAGAAAATATTTGTATTTTCTGCATTTTATGCAGAAGCTGTTTACCTCAATATTTAGATGAAATTGGATTTAGCTCTTCTAAGTCCAAAATACTGCAAAAAGTAGTTTGGATGCACCCAACAGCTTCCGCTTTTCCTTTCTCTCTATATAAGTCATTGAGTCTATTTTGCTTTAAATTCCTGAAACGAATTTAGGACATTTACTGTGATAGTTTACAAAGTTTTTTGCATAAAAATATACCTGAATCTGCTCAGTGAACAATGTTTAGCATAATTTCTGTACCAGCTAGAACTCCTTCCTTCCTTCCTTCTTCCCCCTGAATGCTTTTTCTGGGTGCTTCAATCGATGTGGTATTAGTAGCTGATTACATTAATTGGTGCGATGTGGAGACATCTGCATTGATCCACAATGGGGCGGGACTTTGTGGTTCATGAGACCAGGGGGGTGGGGGTCAGAAGTTGTTGTGAGTCCCAGTCCTTTTTGCTGAGGCTGCTGTTACACGAGCATGCATGTGGACACACTGTGCATACTCATTATAATGACAGAGCTGAATTAGTTCAACTCACATGAATACACAGGAATCTATCTGACACACAGAGCTGTTGTGCCTGATACTGGGAGTTTCTGTGTCTGCGTTCAAAGTGTCCTCGCCGTTACTGGCACTACTGGTGATGGAGAGTGCAACAGGTTTGTGTTTGGATGACTGAGGCTTTATTTGTTTAGTTTCTATTGTTTCATTTGTATTTTTCTAATCAATTAATTTCATATAAGTATGTTAGACCACTTCAACCGAAAAATGTTCAAGTGATGACTACTTTCAAAAGAAAGGCTCACCTTACCTTATATTTCTATAAAAAATAATTTTGAACTGATTCTTTATTTAAAAAAATGCCAAAATAAATATTTTGACTGAAATTAGCTGTGGACATGTTAATTATCTATTTCCAAATTTACATCCCAAAAATGTAGGCAAAAAGATGAAAAATACAAAAGAACATGTACTGTAGGCAAGAAATTAGCCTGTATTCAAAGTAAAAAAATAGTTCATTTTCGCAGTTTGCTAAAAGCCATTTTTGCCATGTTTTTTTTCTTATCTTGTTTTGTGCTTTTGCAACATCTTTGAATTCTTCTCTTTATGTCTGTTTTTATCAGATCAGGACCCTTAACAGCATCATTGTGTTTTTTTGTTTTGTTTTTTTTGCTCAGCAGTACAGATATGAAAGGCATATTTATGGGCTGACAGCCAGGGCAAAACCAGCATCAGCTGTTCTTCGACTCCTAACCTTCATGTGTCTTTATCGCCGCCAGGAGTAACAAAGGCCAAACACAGTGCATTGTGCTTTAGGAGCCTCAACATACAACATGAGAGATAAAAATGACTTGATCAGCACTTTGCATATAACTCCAGTTTCAGATTTGATAAAATAATATTTCAGTTTAAAATAGACATATAGCTGATGACATCTTTGCAGCTGCAAAACATGAGCTCCACTTTGTTGCCCTCAGTTCTTGAATGTACCCTGAACAATAGTAATGTTGTCATAGCTGACCAGCATGCTCTTGTCATGTCCTGTTTTCCTTTGATTGAAAACATAGAAGTAACAAGTAACATCACACCTACGTAATTATTACAGCAACGTCACAGTAAGCTGACTAAAAAGATACCAAATTAATGCAATGACAACCTTTTACAGTTTAAACACATTTCTAACAAAAATACATCCAAAATACATGTTCTTTTATAAAGGAAAATAGGCTTCTACTTTTTATTTTTAGAGAATTAAGCATTCATTAACCTTGTTCAATTTGTGAACCTTTTAGAACTCCCAAAATTTAGAAGTAGTTCTGTTTGGGGGTTGGAATGTTCCAACAATTAGAGGAAGTGGAGCCTTTTAATTACAGATGAACTTTTGGGCTGACTGCAGTCACTGTTGTCTTTCAATCTCACATTTTTGTAACTGCAGTTGTTTATAAAGTTGCTCTCCTTTATTACTGCAGTTTAGATTTTTTTTTTTTTAATATTTGTAGTTTTAATACCATACAAACCCCTGGTCAAGACTGGAGTAGAAACTAATGTTTAGCCTGGAAGTGTAATAATAGACCAGCCCTCTTCTTTTTTGAGAAACCAGTTAAACAAACATGAATCAGTAATTATAGTTTTTTTAAGTACCTATTAAAATAAAATCAGTTTCAACTCATTCAATTTCTAAACCGATTTCTTCCATCTTGGAGGATGCAAGGTCAATTTAAACCATCCCATCTGTCATCATGCAAAAGACTCTAAAATAAGCTGATACTCACAGCACTAACTCTCCTGAAAGTATTTTGGAAAACAGCAAATTAGAACAGCAAATGTTATGAAGACCCACTCCAACCAAAATAATGTTTTTGGAGTTTTTAACATGTTCTAGTAGCATTTTTCTCATGATGGAGGACGTATATAAAGAAAATTAAGCTTAAAATGACATTTCTGAGTATTTCTTTATTCATATCGTTGAGCAGACGAATAAATGCCGATTGAAAAACCTGTTGCAGTGGTGTAGGTGCTACAGTAGGCAGAACACAACAACCTCCCTGCTCTAATCCATTCTGATGCAACCACTTGTAGACAAATAGATCTTTGTAAATTTTTGTTTTGCTCGTCTGAGCTGGCATCTGGCTCAGAACTGTACGGCCGGATAGCTCCAATATGGCTTGCCGGTTTTGTTGCACTGGTAATGTTATGTTGGCGGTGAGAGGGCCTTTAACCTAGCCGGAGAGAGTGATAACAAAGTCATCATAGGAAATTAGCAGGCTTTTAATCAGTGCTAACTGTCCCTTCCACAAAGCAAAGAGGAGGACTACTCTGAGTTTAAAAATATTATTCCTCTTTTGGTGCTGACTGACAACGCCCCAAACAAAGTTAAATATACCTTCTCATTCCGATCCATTGTTTCCTTTAAATCAAAAAAGACAGTGTTCATAATGAGTGTCTTTTGGACCACAAGGTGTACTTATAATCCTTTCGTTTTCTCAAAAATTGATAGTGCGCCTTATATATGATTTTGGGTTGTGTTTACTGACCTTGAAGTGATTCTCAATGGTAAGGCTCTTAAAAATCTTGTCAAAATGTTTTAATACGACTTTGTACTAACGAAACCGCGCTTGATTTTCATACTATTACAGCTACTCTGGTCAGAAGCCTCACAGTGTTATATGTACTGTGCTGCAACACAGTAAAGTTAGTGTGTTGTATGGTGCTTAATTTGTTATAACTAAACAATGTTGAGAGTTATTGTAAATTAGTTTAGCAAAGTTTGACTTTACTGTCATGTTCCACTCTTTGCAATGGTTGCTTATAGCAGAGAAAAGAGGTGGACACGAATAACAACAAAGTTCCCTAGAAAAACATATACACTACGGATGAAAGGTTTTAGAGCATCATTTAGTTTCCAGTTTTTTTATTGTAAAGTTTCAGTGCAATGTCTTATTCCACTCTTAAAATAAAAGGATACTACAAGTAAGAAACCAGAGTAACATGAATAAATAAGGAAATCAATGTGTTGACCAAATTCTACTACATATATGACCGCTGGACACAATTGCAGAGTTTGTTCTACTGTAGGAATGAAATATTCTTTAAGAAATTCCTTCCAAAATCCCGAGCAGAAGTTTTGATGGACGCCTGGCACTTGCTGTTGCTTTGCTTTCCTTCTTGAGTCCAGTTGATTCTAAACAAGTTCAATGAGGTGCTTATCACTACATTTTACAAGTTTAGCATCTTATTCTTTTGGGCTTATGTTGTTCTGATACAACTTGGTCGTATGTTTTAGGCTTTTATATTGAGTTGGGATGAGCCCCTGACCAGCTAGGCAAACAAAAAGCATTTCACGGCTCGGAAAAAGGATTTGGTGTGTTTGTTAAGGGTGCCTCTCAGGCTGCACAAGTCTGGTTCTAGCAAAACGGCCCCGTACCATCACACTTTCTCTTCCACGTCTGGCAGTTATTTGCTATCTTTCATCGTTTTAATAACATACAAAGATCCGGCATAGATTTCAAACTTTTTCCTCATTGTTCCATGCGATTTCTTCCAGCATGAGAGCAGTGATGTGTTTCCTGCCCTATACAGGCAGGCTTCTTTGTCTTATTCTGGCATCTTTACAATGCCTTTCTTGCTGCATGTCACTCAATCAACCCAGAAACTCAGTTTTCTTATGACAGTTAAAACTTTGACCTGCTTAACAGGGCCACACTAAAGCAGTACTTGAAGCTGTTGTCTTGCGAGCCGCCTATCATGCAGGTGTTATCTGACAGAAACTTGTCCACAGATTCAGTTGGGACTTTGTGTCTGCCAGACCTCTTCCTGTCAGTTTCCCCCAGTTTCAGAGTGCCTTTTGATGGTGAAGGAAACTGTACCATGTCTTTCTCCTTGCAGTTTCTCAGTAAGACCTGTGGTCTGTCGCTTTTCCATTGTTAGTTCCCTTTTTTGAAACAACAAATGACATTCATCTCTAGATTATTGCTCAACTAAAGTTCACTTGTTTGAGATAAGATGTGTTCCAGGACTGCATTTAATGCAGAGAAGTTTCTAAGTAATCAAGAATAATTGTAACAGCTGTAGGAATGACTTAAAGACCCACTCCAATGAAAGTCATGTTTTTTTTTGGTTGTTCTTGTTGCATTTTTCTCATGATGAAAGACATAGACAAGCCTGTAGCAGTGATGCAGTTAGACAGTGGGCAGGCCACAAGCTCTCTGGGCCGCTCCATTCAGATGCATCCACTTTTTGAAAAAAAATAGATCAATGTGCGTCTTTGTTTTCCTCGTCTGAGCTGGCATGTGGATAAAAACTGTACAGCTGGATAGTTCCAATAATGCTCACCATTTTTTATGTACCGGTAATGTTAGGTTGGCGGTGTGAGAGGCTGTAAGTGAGGGGTGTCCAATTCCAGGCCTCAAAGGCTGGTGTCCTATATGTTTTTTAAATCAACCTTGAAGCTCCTTATTGGCTAAACACACCTGATCCAGGTAATCAGCAGCACATAAGGCAGGATTTCTGGAAAAAAAGCAGGAGGCCGGCCTCAAGGCCTGGATTTGGACAACCCCTGCTGTAAGTTATCGGAAGAGAGTGTACACAACGGGATGATGGGAAATTAGCCCTGACTTACTCCACGTCAACAGTTCTGCCCACAACTTGGAGGCAAATATCTGATGAACGTCTGCTGCTCTGCTGAAACTATGTTCTAGAAAACAACTTTTTATAAAAAAAATTTGGGGCTAAAAATGACATTGTGAATGCTTTCTATAAAAAAGTAATTTTACAGCTCTTATTAGAAAAAAATGCAAGTTATAAACTTCCAAAGGTTTAAAACAAAACCAAGGTTACCTAAAAGAGAAACGTTGTGCACATTTCAAGGTTTCTTTTTCAGGGAACAGAAAATGGATTTGATCCTAAAAGCTGCTCCTTTGCAATACAAATTCATTCATTTTCTATACCGTTTGTCCCTTTCGGGGTCACAGGGCTGCCGGAACCTATCCCGGCCAATTGGGGCGAAGGCATAGGGACCACCATGGAGGTCGCCAGTCTGTCGCAGGGTAGCATGTCCAACAATCACACAACCATCCACTCTCAAGCTACCTATGGTCCAATTTAGAGTTGCCAATCAACCTAGGAAGCGTTTTGGGAATGGTGGGAGGAAGCCGGAGTCCCCGGAAAAACCCACGCAGCACACGGGGCGAACATGCAAACTCACACGAAAGGTCCCCCCAATTGATGTTGGTTTTTCATGTCCCCCAGCCGGGACTTGAACCCAGGGGCTTCTTGCTGTGAGGCAAGCGCGCTAACCACTGTGCCACCGTGCAGCAGCAATACAAATTAATGAAGACTTAATGATTGAGCCATCCTTTTTTGATCTATTGTAAGAGCATTCCCAGTGGTCTTTTAATTCTGTCTTTCATTGTATAAATATTTTTTTGTTTCTTATTCAAATCATTCATAAATCATCTGTCTGAATCTGGACAACATAAAAATGGAACATTGTCATTTTTATTTCTATCTTTTACTATAAGCTCGTCCTGTGCTCGTCTGTCTATTCTTTTGTTGTTCTGTATCTAACCTTTTCTTACCTCTTCAACCACTTGAAATTTTCTGAAGCTTTTTTCCTGTTCACCCGTGATTCATGAGCCTCCTCTCTGTAGTTTAGCATTCCTCCTATCTTTTATTTTCTTCTGACTGCCACATCATCCAAAGAGCATAAGCAACCCACTGGAAAAAACTCCCAAAGCTCCTGATAATCCTCTCTGGGCAGAGTCTTGATCAATTGTGGTTGGAAACACAGTGCTACGCAACAGTGAACAAAAATTGGGTTAATTATTTTGCAACTGATACACTGTTGGGCTTCCTGAGCCAGCAGCTGCAGTTGTGAGCACTGTTATAGAAAATGTATGAATCAAACTTCTTTGCATTCTGTGACTGCAAAGGTATGTCACGAGAGCTTCATTATTTTGCTATTAAGTAAGCTTCGTTGTTGCCGTGGCATCATGGAGAGGTCGTCATGAGGAGCTTGGAGTAGCACTACAGTTATATAATGAGAAGGTCACCATTTGATGAACTTGACTTTTTCGCCAGTTTTCTTACCTTTTTCTGATTCTCATCAGGAGTTTTTTCATTAATCAAATGAAAAGTTTGATTTTTTTTTTTTTTTTTTTAATATAAATTGAAAACTGCAGATAGGGAGTAAACTCAGCTAAAGAATAAACTCAGCTGTCCTCTTGAATAGATCATTGTTG
Organism: Oryzias curvinotus; assembly: GCA_023969325.1. Classification (NCBI taxonomy): domain Eukaryota; kingdom Metazoa; phylum Chordata; class Actinopteri; order Beloniformes; family Adrianichthyidae; genus Oryzias; species Oryzias curvinotus. The sequence goes on along the minus strand of CM043710.1, from coordinate 14,034,268 downwards.
GTTGTTGTTGACTGTATGTTTGGCATAAATAAACTACTCTTAAAAAGCTGATATCATCAAACCTTTGAAAGTGTCATATATCATTGAGTCAGTTCAGCTTTTTGTTGCAGAACAAGACTGAAAAATGATTTGGAGCGGCGGTTGTAAACCAGGCCAGTTAATATCGGTAAAAGCTTTAGATGAAATGCCTGCGTGTGTGCCATACAGCCGTTTGATCCTCACTCAGACATCAACTATAGGTCTCTAGTATATTGCTCTTTGCACCTAATCACCCTCATCACGATGAAGCGAAGTCCAGAGTGACCTCAGTCGGCCTGGTCTGTAAACACATAAAGGGTTTGAAGTGGAAATCAGCTTTGCTTTGTGCCCAATTCAACACACATTTTTGTGATACCGTTCAAAAGCACCTCTGTTCAGATCAGATATCTTGATCCCTAATTCCCAACTTTCAGTTTTAATGTAAAAATCAAGCAAGGACAGGTTTCCATAAACATCTAAACATATTTTTACCTGTCGAAGTGTTGGAATTGACATGTGAGTGCTACATTACAAAACAAATACTAAATATTAAATTACAACAATTGTTTAATTATAGTCTCTTTTGCAGTACATTTATTGACTCAGAGCTCGCAAGAAAGCTTTTTTGTTGCACATTAGGAATGAAAAGCCCCACATTGTTCATTCTTGATTCGTCACTTCAGAGAAAAATGCTCAATTATTCTTTCAGTCAGAAACAAATGATTAAAATAAAAGAGACATTCAAGAAATGTTCAGCCATAAAAATGTTTGATGATCTTATTTTAGACTTTTTTCTACTAATTTATCCGAAACTTTAACCATAACACACCTCTGAACATGAAGACACGTAATATTCATTTTTCTGTTGATCCTGTTGCATCAAAATATATAAAATAATCTTGATAAAATAAAAATACAACCTTTAATCTTCTTTATTTAATTTTAATATGTGATTAGTGTAAAAATCCCTCAATTTTTCCGTATTATTCATTCACCAGCAACATTCAGCCACGACGACAGTAAGATGGAAGTATCAGGCTACTCCTGGAGTCCATGAAGATTTAATTTGATTCCTTGAGGTGGTGTTAAGCTCCTCCAACACCTGTGATTGAATTTGTACTTGACTTTTTACAAATGAATGCTGTTTTTCGAATTCATCTCATTAAATTAAATTAAGCCATCTAAATGATTTTGTCTGAAGAAGGAGTTAGATTTCTTTAATGAAGGCAGAACAGTTAAATTAGTACTTTCACTGAATGCTTTACATTGATTTGGTCTGGTACCAAAAGGTGAATTCACTTAGTGATTTGATAAAGATGTCTGTGTGTTTCATCAAGGACTAACAATAGAAAGATTCAAAATCACTTCTAGAGTTCAGTTTCATTAGATATGTAGGTGCCAATTTCTGAAATTGGACTAAACATAGAACCAAAACACCAAAAATATTTGTGTAAATTGGTGTTCCTTTTGTTTGTTTTGAGAGATTGCTTTGAGCAGAGGATGTATCCTCCGGTCAGCAGCCTGACTGATGGATGGATGGATCTGTTCTTGGTTTTAGATCAACAGTATCAAATTTTGATTTTGGCCTCTTACGTAAGAATGAAAAACGCAAAGGTTGTGTGCAGCGCAACATTTATATCCGCAGCAAGGGAGCTGATTGAGGTCAATCTGTGATTTGCTGCCTTGGCCTTGGTCGCTGGCTGTTGTATCACCACAGGGCTTACAGCTAACTCCAGGTTCTCATGTTTTCTATGACTTAAAATAAAGCTTTGCTCCCCTGACAGCGTAAACATTTGCCTTGACCCCTGCTCTGAAGGAGCAACATTAGTCTCTCCTGTAGCCAAGTTAGCTGTTCTTTTTGCAAGTCATGTACATTTAGCCATGCATTGTGTAAGTTAACTGTCCTGTAAGGGGGCTCAATTCGCAAAAATTCAAAAATTGTACCGTTACTTGGTAGCTTCAAGAAGCTTAATAGACTAGGCATGCTACCCTGCATGTTTTCAATGCTACTCTACTCAAACACACCTGATTTAGCTCATCATCAACCTTTGTAGAGACCATACAATGACACAGTCATTAGAGACAGCTGTGTTTAAGTGGAGCAGGATGAAAAACATGCAGAGGTGTGCCCAAAGAACCAAGGACTGTCATAGACAACAGGCAAAAACAATGTCTTATATGTCTGATTAGCTGCCTGAAAATTAAAACCGAATAACCAAAACTACAAACTTTATATAAAGGGATACTCATAAAAAATATTTTTATTGATTCAAACCATAAGATCCAGGTTATTAAAAGTTATAGTTTTTCAAAGAGAATTTATTTATGTGAAAATTGACTGAAGTTCAGGATAGATGAATTGAATCTAATAAAAAGGTTGTCATTTTTCTTCTTTTCATTGTTATTTGTGTTAGGCGGTAAAGTCTTTGCATTGTTGAATGGAAAACAGAGAATTTTAGCTTCAAGTCACTGATTAGTACAAATTTATTTTGGAATCAAATCATCTTTTCGTGTCATTTGCAGGATCTTTTGTCTGTGCCATATGTGAGTGTGTTTGTGTGCTAGAGGGATGTTATTACCTCTGCTCTGATGATCCTGATTTGATCAGTAAAGGCTGCTGGGTTTCATTCTCTTAGTGCTAATATCACTTACAATTAAAAACAACCAGAGAAATCCTAAACCCTTCTTGTTTGACACACCATCTGTCTGAAGTTAATTCACTTTAGCTCTGGCCTTGCATCTTACTCAGAGGAGTGTGCTCCATGATGCATCAGTGCGAACTACAATTTTCTGTAATTAAAGAAAAGGTACTTATTTAGTCTGTGTTACCGATGTCAGCTGTTTGGCCTCAAAATGAGATTGCTTGTATTGAATTGATAAATGGTGCCTTGACATTTGGACTTAATCAGCCTTAAGGATAAAGGACACCTTTGCAAGTAGGAAGGTATTAGTAAAAACCCCAGTATATTATGCTACGTACACACCAGGCATGGGATATATGTTCAAGAATGAGTTAAGAAGAGGCTTAGTTTGAAATGTCAAAGCGGTGTAAAACTCGTGAATCTCACTCCAGGCTTTTTCTTTCACAGCTCTATTCCAATATATGAAAGACTCGATGTCATGTGATTCTGGCCGGCCACAAACCGCAATTATTAATTTCTCCTTTGTGATCCATTTTCAGACTTTTGGTACTTCCCTGCTTTGAAAAGGACACTACCCATACATCACTACTAAATCCGAGTCCCTGACTGGTCAAAATTCAACTGGTTTTAACTTTTGACGTGCATTTTTAAGAAAAAATATGAAAACAACTACATTTAAATATTTTTGGTTTATGTTTTAAAGCTTTTATGTCTTCAATCTGTTATGTTGCAACTTATGGTACAAAACGTGAGCAAAAAGCAGAAATGTCTGTTTCCATGGTGTGTGACTTGGTGAGCTCTTTTACAGCTCTTGTGCAGAGCTTGGTTCTTGATCGTCTCTACCGTCATCCGTGCAGCCTCTTTCTCTGGGCTGTGGTACATTTTCTTATTTAGCCCTTACAGCACATTAGGAAGAGCTGGAGGGCCTGTTTCATGTTGTTGAATGGATGTGTCTCTATCAGGAGGAGCGTGTCACAAACACGTGACACAAAACAACTGTAATCACCAGTGCTGCTGCACTCACAGCATTCTGGGAATATTAAGTAGCACTTTCAGTGAATTTTAATGGAGGATGTTTTAAAGAGTTGCTTTTTCCTGCAGTTTGAAGATAATTTTTTTTTATATAAAATACAGTCCCTGACAAAAGTCTTGTCGCTTATCCATTTTGTAGAAACAAAAGCGTATAACCTCACTTTTAATGAATCCATTGGTTTTAGAAATGTCTCATATGAAAGTTAAAACCCTCCCAAATGATGTTCAATATAGTAAAATAAAATTGCTTCACTGAAGAAAGATTGATCATTTAAGGAACACAGAAAGGTCACATTTTGGCAAGACAAAAGTTTTGTCGCCTTGTCATATGATGCACCCAATCCTAGATTACAGACTCACCTGTGATCAATTACTGATCAATCAATTAGTGGGTGTGTATAAAAAGAACCCCAGCACACCAGGCCTTCACATCAACTGCAACTTGACCTCTGACAACATGCCTAAGATTCACCCTGAGACCAAAGCGTTGATTATCAAGAGGCTGAAGACCAGATCCACTGCTGAGGTGGCTGACACCTTCAATGGGTCTCAGCGTCAAGTACAAAGAATAAAAAAAAGAGTTGAAGAGACTGGAGATGTTTTTGACAAGCCCAAGTCCGGCAGATCCCGCAAGACAACTGCTACCGTTTGTTGGTTGGAAAATCCAAGGCCAACCCCTTTTCCACTGCAGCAGAGCTCCACCAGGCCTGGTCACCTCAAGTCCCTGTGTCAACCAGAACAGTTTGTAGAATTCTGTCTCAAAATGGCCTCCATGGTCGAATCAGTGCCCAGAAACCAGCACTAAACAAAAGGCAATTGAAAAAACATGTGGCATTTGCCGAGGCCCACAGCCTGCTAAAAGGATGGACGCTGGAAAAGTGGCAGAAGGTGGATTTCTCAGATGAGTCTTCAGTTAAATTACATCACAGCCACCGCAAATATTGCAGGAGACCAACTGGAGCCCGCATGGACCCAAGATTCACCCAGAAAACAGTTCAGTTTGGTGGCGGAAAAATCATGGTCTGGGGTTACATCCAGTATGGGGGTGTGCGAAACATTTGCAGGGTGGAAGGCAATATCAATAGCCTAAAATATCAAGAAGTATTAGCTCTCTATTAGTATTAGCTCTCTTACATTCCCATCCAGAAAAGGGGTCAAATTCTGCAGCAGGATGGTGTTCCATTGCATACTTCCATCTCTACATCAAAGTTCCTCAAGGCGAAGAAGATCAAGGTGCTCCAGGACTGGCCAGCCCAGTCACCAGACATGAACATCATGTCAGGACATGGATGCTGTCCTTCAAGCTCATGGAAGTCATACAAGATATTAAATATGGATCTCACAGTAGCACTACTTAATTCAATGATGTTATGCAACATATTTTTGTTTTTGAAATAAATTATTTGTTACATTTTCACATTACTCTCTGTAGGTGGCAAAACTTTTGTCTTGCCAAAATGTGACCTTTCTGTGTTTATTATTACATTTAGTGCACCCAGATTGAAAGCTGACTTGTGTTTTTTTGCTGGTTACTTTGCTAAACCTCCTGAAGCAACACTGCATCGTAACTTTTCTTTGCTATGCTATGCTAATTATTCACCGAGATTATCTTCCTCAGCCTATCAGGATTTTTTCGGCTGCTTCTGATTTAGCTAATGCCATTTCTTCATGCAGGGGCACAGACTTCGGTTATAGCGATTGAGGAACTGGTAAAACTAGCTGTTGCTCAGTGTAAAATATTCTTCAGTAGCCAACAAGGAAGCAGACGGGCAGGTGGGCTCCTCATCTCCGTTCCCCTCCTCAGAAATTGCCGCAGTACCTCCCTCGACGCAATAGTCTCTTACAAGCGTCTTGAGCTGTCGGAGCTTTTGTGATAAACCAGAGAAGTCATGTGACTTAAAGAAATCAGCGAATACGTAAATATAGTAATGTGAATAAGTGGGGGAATTCTGTACCGCAAAACATGAGACAAACAAGAAAACGTTGACAGGTAAAGTTTGAAAAAAAACCCCCATAATAACCCAAAACTCTGCTTCAATTCCTCCCAAACCAAATGATGTCCTTCAGTACAGCAGCTCGTCTGTCTGTCAGCTTATATTTGGTTTTAATGAGGTCATGAGGAAAAAGTCATAGATGCACCAGATCTCAGTATTTGAACCTTTTCTGCATCTGCAGACTTTAGTGCTAAATCACTTTAGAAGTGCTGTGTAGCTAAACTGATGGCAGAAAATGTAGGCTGTAGGAAGTGATTGTATGGCCTGTTTCCTGTTTATGTTTGTAGCAGGTCGGTACGAGCTGCGGGGGAAAATATAGCATGATGTTGATGGCAAACTGGAGGTGGCAATTTACTGCTTTCTCAAGCAGTATATCACACAATGTTGCCGTTCTGTTACAGCAACGCTGTAGGCAGCAGGAAATGTGAATCTCATTAAGTAAACTGGTAAAAGGGAGCATTTGTTTGCATGGGAAATATATTTGTAAAGCTACATTCATCAGCCGTTATCGGGCTTTTGTGGGATTCAGTATTAGCTAGGGTAAAAAAAAAAAGTACATTTTTAAAAAGTCCCATTTTTTGTTTTTACACATAATTTACGTGTCTGCTTTTAGTCTCCATGAATGCTCCTCTCTATGCAGCTGAGACAAAACTGCTATCCTGCAGATTTCTAAACGCACAACACTTTCCAGACTCAGAGAGCGGAAAAAAAAAAAAAGAAATGTTTACTGACAGAAAGGCTGAAAAACTGTTGCATCAACACAAAATAAAAAAATCCCCTCTTCGCTCTCTGGCCCCGGTGCTGTTATTTTTCTTATCAGCCTAAGCATGTAGAATTGAGGAAGTGGTTTCTGTTGTTGGAGGATGCTAGGTGAAGATCAATGGTAGCTCATGCACCAAGTGGAAAGTTAAAACTGAATCCCTTAATGAGTCAGTTACTAAAAAGAAAAAAAAAAGCATGTTTTAACTTGAAAATGTCAATTTGATCATTTATTTACTTTTTGTAAATAAGACCTTCTCTGATCATCTTTTGATCTATTTTAAAAGTGGTCTTTCAATTTTAACTATGGTGTTTTTAGCCGAAATAAAAAAAAAAACGTGTCCTTTTGCAAGACAGTTTCTGCATAGTGGCAGTAGTTCATTAGAAATTCATCTTTGAGTTGTGAATGGTGCTGTTGGCCAGAACAACCCTGCTCCCCCCTTCAGTGCAAGAGATATGCAAGCAATGTCTGAGCTATCCAGCAGTACAGTTTTGATACTGGCTCTGACCAGGAAAACAACGACGTATATCTATTTATTTGTCTAAAAGTGGATGCATCGGAATGGAGTGGACCAGGGAGCTTGTGGCCCGCCCAAAGTTTTCTCTACGTCACATATACAATCTTTTTCAAACAGCATTTACTTGTCTGCTTCTGATTCACAGCGATTTAAATGAAGAATTACAGAGAAATACATTTTTAGGTTTAATTTTCTTTATATAGGTTCTCCATCATGAGAAAAATTCCATAAGGAAATTTTAGAAACATGAAAACACCATTTTCATCTGAGTCTATAAGGAAGTGTTACATTTTGTGCTTGGTGCTAGCTTCTTTGATTTACCACTGTACTTTACTGTAAGGTACAAGATCAATGCACAGCTTAGAATATTAGCAGAATGTAATTTAACTTCTCCTTTTCCTGTTATCTGTCAGGTTGCATACTGCTACGGAAAAGATAAGAATGAGGGAAATGAAAGGAGGCCACGGCTGGAGGTGCAGCCCTCGCTAAAACAATACACTCTCCCCTTTCCCTTAACATCGCCCACTGCTGCCGTCCATCCTCCGCCTCTGAGCGCCATGGCCAACCACCTGGAGCTCATCCAGGAGCTGCAGCAGCTGGACAAGGTGCCCAGTCTGGAGAGGCTGCGGGCAGCGCAGAAGCGCCGTGCCCAGCAGTTAAAACGATGGGCCATGTACGAGAAGGAAATGCAGAACAAGAAGCGAAAAGCTGACAAGAAGACTCGCAATGCCTACAACCTCGGTCAGTCAGAGCCCAAGCGGCACGTGTCATTTGCTGCCAGTGTTGCTCTTCTGGAAGCATCGGCGAGAAATGATCCAGATGAAGGTGAGTGTTTCTTCTAAGCAGTGTCAACACAAAACAAAACAAACTGACTTTTTAAGTTTACTCCTCAAAGTGCAGCAAAACAAAGATTTCGGAATAATTCCAGTGGTTCTTGGCTCCACTTCATTTTCTCCTTTTTTGAACGGGGGTGATGAGGAAAGTGATTAGCTTGGCCTTAAACAGCCCATGAAAGTGACTTTGTTCAAGCTGAATTTGTTCCGCTACAAGACCACTTTATCAAATGGAAATAATTGACTTGTCACAGTGAGATGAAACTCTGTCAGTCTTTAATTGAAATTTCTACTGTTGCTGTTCCCTGTCTAGAGTTATTTGGTTTCTTCAATAGAGCAGCACTGTTTGTGACGCTGGGATGATACTGCCATGCTATTGTGATAGGACATGTAACTAAACAGAATTTCACCTTAATTTATAGGGAACTACTTTAAACTATTAGTGATTATTAAATATTTAACTGTTTGCATGCTAGTTTTGCACATAGCTAAACTGTCTTGAGGCTGCTATATACTCACAGCTGAAATGGGATAGAGCAGACTGCTGTTAAAGCATTAGCCACAGTTCATGCACATCAAAAATGTTTCTGCTTCTGACTGGTTGTTTGACCTAAACAACATTTAGAGATGGTTTATGTTCACTTCTGCCTTTAGCAGCTACTCAGATTAGGTGACAACAATGTGACCATCCTTCCAAAAGTGAGGGTTTGTAAATGTCATGTGTTGCATGTTACTGTTTGTCTCTCTTTTTGTTTTTGTTTTATTTTGTTTTTTACCAAGTCATGGAAAAGTTTGACACATTATAAACAGCTTGAGTGAGAAACCACCCACGGAAGGGTGAAAGGGGCAAGTTTTATATATATATATATATATATATATATATATATATAAATGTATATACGTGCCTTTGTGGTGTCACAAAGTTCCTTTTACTGGCTTGCCTGCGCCCTTGATTTGAGTGGAAACAGTACTTTACCTCTTTAACTGAAATACCTTCCCGTTAAATCTGTACACACAGTGGAGCTCCAATTATAAAGTAAAAGCACTTTAATTGTTCAGAACTTTTCATGCAACGCCTTGTGATGTTTCTTCGCTTTTTGTCTCTAAATGGGTGGATTTAGAAATGTTGTAAACCTTCAGCTAAAGATTCTCAGTATCTTAGCATTATAAGGGCAGTTTAGGATATAATATTTTTTTCAGACAGAAGGGACGAAATGATGCCGACGCTGCTCCAGATGCAGCTGGACCGACTCAGAAGCCAGATAGCTAATTTTCTCTCAACTTTCCTGAAATCTTTTATCAGGTGTCATGAATCCGCACTCTCTCTGCTCCAGTGCACACAGAAGCTCTTTGCTTTCTAAAGCAAATATTATAAGATCCCATCATGTACCGTGGACTCTAGCGTTCAAGCATTTTATTACATGGGGCAACAGTAAAACAAATGAATAAAATTAACATAAATAAACTGAAAGACATGTTTTTATTCTTTACCTCTAAGAGAAGATAAATAAATTAAAGATAATTTCTTACCATCAACAGAGTCAACAGTAACTAATAAACTTAGTGTACATAACGTTTTTCTTATGAAGAAGGTGGAAAGTAAAGAGGAGTTATAACACAGAGCTGGAGATGAAAGCTGACCTAAAGGTACTCAGGAAATTGTAAGATAAAGGCGACAGGTTTTCATTAAACCCCTAATTTGTTGGATTAGATGTGTCTCTTAATTCCCTTCTTTTTTTGTTTTTCTTTTCTTTTTAAACCTTCTCTTTTGTTCTACTTTTGTATCTAGTGTGTATGATACCAAACTAACAGATATACATGATAAAAGCTATACATCTGGACTAAAGCAGGATTTGGTGTTTATACTGTAATATAAAATATGTGTAAAACGTAAACTGCAACGAAAAGTGAGATCAAATAGTGGGACAATTGTATTTTATTTATGTGTTAGTTCTTATTTTAGTGTTCTCTGTACAGCAACATCCTATCATTCCAATACACACAAATCTTTGGGTACCATGTAATAAAGTGAAGGCATCAGAAATGTTGAAATTTTGTACCAAAGTTTGTGTCTTAGTAGATATTTTTGAAGGAAAAAGGGGTGTGAGGTTGGAAAAAAAAGACAGCTTTTGCTGTGTAAATGAATCATTTTTTTAGCTGTAGAATTAGTTTCTTTCATGGATCTGTGTGAAACAGAAACAAGGTCTTAGTTTGAGTGGATTAAACATGGAATAGTAAAATCTGGCTTTTTCTTTCCTGAGTCACATGGCCTCTGGTTGCTGTCACCCTGAACTCTCTGTCCCCTGTCGGCATTTAGGGTTGATTGCCGTGCAATTACTGTAAAGCATCTCATTTTGTTTGTGGGTGGCTCTCTGGTCACAGTTACTATCCTGCAGAGGAGCAGTGGTTCAGGTCAAAAAGGACAGGCCACACAAAGGGACAGAGCATGCACATGTTCAACATGCTCACTGGCTGAAAAACAGGGCTTGCTCAGCATTTTAAAGTGTGGGTGACATGGCCTATTTTAATAAGCCAAAATATAGTAAATAGTCTCTATTTCATGTTGCGATTGTTTTTAATATTTTTCGAAAAAGAATAAATAGCGAAAAACGCGATATAAACAACGAGGACGGCCGCCGGCTTCACGCATTCCGCCGAATTCGCGCCGCCCTGTTTGTGACGTAACGAAAGGCAGACAACATGGCTAGCTGAACAGAAAGATGAAGAGGAAAGTTGCGGAGATTATCATGATGATGAGTCACTTTTGCAACCGTATCGATTCGAACCCTTTTGCGAAAGTGAGGAGGATATAGCAGAAAGTAGTAGGTCTAGCGATCTCTTGAAAATGGTGGGGATTGCGTTCGGTTTCAATACTTTTTTATATCTGACATGCATTCCCATATCATTCATGAGCTGTGGTGGTTCTTTAAAACAGTCTGCCTCAAAATGTTCGCTGCATAAAGTTGACGAAGCAGTTGGCACTAGAGGTAAGATCGGGCCTAAAAAATCCGGCCCGACCCGACACAGGCCCGCGGGCATTAAAGCCGAACTCGGACCGAACCCGACCAATTAACTTGATTTGCAGGACCGAGCCCGAAGCAAACCCGAAATTTCAATTTAACCCATAGGATTTTTGGCAGAAAAAAACCCGCCAGATTTCTTAAAGGTAAAATAATCTACATATTTTTATGATGATGAAAGCTATTTTCTTTCGAACAGAGAGTGGTCGCTGCAGCCGCGCGCGTATAACCCTTGTGCTGTCTTAGATGACCCCACCCTTACTTTGATGTGTTCTCCCTACCACGAAAAAGGTGGATGAAGGTGGAAAAATTTCATGTAAGCCATTGAACCAGTGAAGATCACAAATCATTGAAAAAAAAAGGTTCAGCACACTGTCTAGTGGGTCTAGATGACCCAACTCCCAACGGTAAAGTGCCTAGGATAGCACAAGGGATAAGTAGAGCTGTGACGGTGACGGATGAACCACCAGGGGGCGCGGTGTCGCGGTTAACCGCAGCCCCCCCCCCCCCCCCCCCTCCAAAAAAAAAAAAAAAAAGAAAGAAAAACCCCACACACACAAAATCCCCCCGCGGCTGCATCATAAATACATACAGTTACAACGTAGTATTCTTTATTAGCCTTTATTAACAAATAACAGTAACAACTGACTACTACCTACCGACGAACCCCACCCCCCACCCCCCCCAACACAAAATCCTCCGGCGGGCGGCCGTGTCGCGCACTCAAGAACGCACGCAGCTTAATGGAAATGAACAATTAGAACGCAGTAAATTTGTCGTATTTCCTCACAAGACAGAAACTTCTTTTGTAGAATCAGGATGTGTGTGTGCTTCTAAAACAGCGCACGTGTGTCTGTAAGTAGAGTACGCACGTGCCCCGTGCTTCTCTAAGAGACAGCTACGAGGAAAGGAGAAGAGTGATAAAAGGTTTCCAATAGAAACCCTCTAAGTCTGAACACAGGACTAGCAGAAAAAGTAAATTATCAGCAAAGATTAATGTGTTTATTATAGTTCCAATCACGCACCATATGCAAAACTTAAAAAAAAAAAAAAAAAAAAACAACTTTCAAAATAAAAGTGCGGTGATGCGGTGATGACCTCATCATCACCGCGGTGATGCGGTGATGCGGTTATCGTCACAGCCCTACGTATAAGCTGCTGTTGTGGCATAGAGTTCCGCTGGAAGCGCGGCGCATAGGTTCCTCCCTACATGACAAATGCATTTGCACAACGAAATAGCGCTGGAACACAGAATAAGAGGCCAGACAGAGAGAGTGACAGACAGATCTTGATGCGCACTCGCTTCATTACGCGGAGAAATACTGCAGCCGCGGCGGTGCGCGTTTGCCTTTTCAGTTTCGTGTGTGTGTGGGTGTGTGCGCTAAGGGAACGTTCTCCCTCTGAGTAAGAAGAAGCTGGCTGTGCCTTTCGGTTCGTGCGGTAACCGTTCTGACATCCAGGATTAATAAAGAGCTGTTTGACAACCGCCGCCTAAGGAGCTTCTTTGCAGACATTACAATATATTTATTAAAAAAGTCAGCGAGAGAGAAGCCCGAATTTCGGGTCCGGTCGGGCTCGGACTTGGGCTCAGGCTTAAGATCTTACCTCTAGTTGGCACCCAATTCGCCCTCGTTCGCTGAACTTGTTTTGTCCATTGTTTCAGCAGCGTTTCTTGTTTTGGGAATTTATACACAGATACGCTTTCACTAGATGTATTGCTACATCCAGCTGCCACACAACGACTTGGCATGTTGATGATTAACAGATTTAAACACGAGAGAAACGAAGACTACCTGTTTTGTTTACATGCTGTCCGAAGCGGAACTACGAAAGTCAATGCCTTTCGTGACGTCACAGGTCATATCGAGTTCACTTCCAGCCTGCGCTCTTAGCGGCAAATTCAAATCTCTGATTCCTTCGAACGATGTCTATTATTCATATGCTTCGGATTTTTTTCGACGCTAACTATTGGTATCAATAGAATCAGCATTTAAAGGGCTTTTTTATTTGACAAAGTTGTTCAAAGCATGGCATCCACACTTTAAATGCTCTAAATTATTATTTTTTTTAATATTCTTAATTGTAATGATGAGTTAGAATGTTGTAAGGTGTGATGAACTGCCCCTTTAGTAACAGTTATTAAAATATTCTGTTATTTGTTCAATTTCAGTCTTGTGTTCTGTCATTTCTGACTCAAGGATTCTGGAAAATAGGTCATTTTTATTGTCTTCTATACAAATAATGCCTTATTCACATGCACTCAAACAGGATTTGACCCTTATGGGTTCTGTGAGTTTTTGGGTTGTCTGAGCCAGTGGAGGGTCATTGACAGGTGTGGCAGAATCGTGAAGAGAGCACAGCCCTTGTGGCTTGTGCGACCACCTTAAAGGACATCATGAAACTATAATATACCATTGTCGTGTATCGTGAGGTATTTGTAAGGATAATGTAAGTTACACACACGTGATGTTGGCGTACGCCACACTAGTCATTAGTGAGGTGCGCGCACTGGCTCCTTACTGACCGCGTGCAAATGTTGCATTCACGGAGTGTGCATGAGATACATAAGTAGCTGTAGGATGCTGATATACTACACTCTCATGGTCTAATTTGCTGCAGTGCGCAGGTTTCGAGGGTAGATGAAAAAAAAAAAGTAAAATCTATGAGACGAACCTGCGTCTCACCTACTTCACCCTTACTTTAACTGAAGTTTTTCCTGCAACCTGTCGCTGGCACCATGTCTACAATTTAATAATTTAATGTTTTCATGTGGGCCGCCTGCATGCCCCGTACAGGTTTGCCCCTTTTTTTTTTTTTTTTTTTTTTAACTTGTCCTGTCCAACAGCTGGGCAAACAGATGAGAGCTGAAGGCCTCTTGTGTTGGACATGTTTTACTTTAACAACAGGGGTTATGAATCTATGACAAACCAGAGGAATGTCTGAGTAAACCCCTTTTGTAGTTGAGGCCAAACTTTATTAAATTCCATCATGTTTGAAAATCTTTGGTGCTGGACCGGACGGAAAAGGAAAGGAGGGAAGAAGAGAGAGGGATGTTAGAGAGGAGGGGGGATAGGAGGGGGATATTAGGAGGGGGGGGGGGTAGAACCATGAAGCAGCCTAAAGCAACAACTTTACTGGATGTTTGTCATTATGGTAAGGTTCAAGTGTAATACAAATCTCAAAGGGCGGGGCCTGTCCACACACACACTCAGATGTTATAAACACACCTGTTAACTGCAAAGATGTCCACATGTCAACATGAACACAAAACATGCACAAAATACAGATATTGTTCACACACGCATACTTATGCCTTTAAACCAACTAGTGTGAAATATTTCATTCATTCAATCATGCAAATTATTAGTGTAAAGGTGAGCTAACACCTGTGCTCAGGTGAGTGTTTATGTTCTTCTAAATGAATGGTGGAATGTGAAAAGAAGGAGGGAGAGTGACCAGCCATCCAGGTTTGCCCATTTTTTGCCCACAGACTGCGTTTATTCAACCCCATAAAGGCAGTCGTGACTAAGGCGTAACTTTCGAGTACAAAAATATTATTGGCAGTTATTTTTTATGAGGGGAGAAAGAACTCAGTGATCGAGTTGCTGTTGTAACTTTACCCACAAACAGTAATATTACAGAGTAAAAAAAAAAAAAAAAACTCAGCTTGAACAGCAGCTTTTTTTTTTCCAAATGCCATATTTTCCCAAAAATTACAGTATTTTGTGAATGTGAGGGGATTTTTTTTTAAAACACATTTTATGAAAAGAGACATCAAACCTTGCAATGCACAATATATTACAAGCTGATGAAAGGGAAGATGCAGACTCTGTATTTTCTACTGAGTCAAAACAAAATGTTAACGGCCAGGTGTAGTGTAAAATCACTGACTAGTTAAATGCTACAAAACACACCCCAGTCATTTCAGTTTAATCAAAGACTGTAGAAATGTCCAGAACTGTGGTTCAGTGCATACAGTTTGATTTCTTACCCCTGACTGAACTCAGCCTTTGTTTTTCTGCCTTGTCCCACCCTTGAAGTCAGTTCCTACAACCACTCACAAAGCATTACCCAGTGGACTAATTGCCACTTATTCCCCCACCCCTGTGAGAGAAAATCATAGCTTTAAGAGGTGGAGAAGCCACCCTTAAGATCCACATTCCATTTTTAGACATGTGGCTTTTCTTTTTGGTTTGCTCTGTTTTTCTTTTTGCCATTTCAGCGCCATATAAAGAGCTGGGCTGGGTGTAGATCTCTGGATTACAGAAAAAGAAAGCTCTTCCACTGTCTAACACCTCCCAAAGGGTTAGTTCACACTTAGGTTTGTCTCTTTCTTATTTTTTTCTGTCTTTCTAGTCATTTGTGTTCAAATGAGGTCTCAGAAGATCTTCCGTCTTCCTCTGCTGTCGTATTGGAGTGGTGAGACCTTCTCCTCAGAGGCCTTAGATAAGCTAGCTGCTCTCAGGCATATGGCAGCAGCAGAGAGGCATTCAAAAGATTCATGAGAGTGGAAAAAGGCATGCTCTCCGCAAACAGAATAAATACACACATGTAAATGTTCTACTGCTTGTTGACCTTTACTGCTGTTTCAAATATTAGAAAAGTAGTTTAATCAACTCGTCTTGTGTAGTTTCAAATAAATGAAAGAATCTATTGTTTTAAGTTACAAATTGTATTGTATTGCGTCTTATGTGATACTTGTTTTTTCTTAAACACGACTGTTATGACAACAAGTTGCCAAATCTGTTGTGCTTGAATGACTTTATACCATAAACCGGGAACAGCTAAACCCTTCAGCTAATAGGGACCCAATTTTCAGGGGCACCTTAGCTGTGACTTGTTGACTAATCGTGCAGTGTGGTATTTAATTGACAGGAGTTTAAAAGGCTGAACTTCCTCAAAAAAAAAAAAAAAAAAAAAAAAAAAACAGGCTTTATGTGTCAGGCATGTGGCTGAGGTGTTTAACGTGCTAGTCACAGCCAGTTGCAGTCAACAGCGGAGTAATTGCTACACCTCTAACTTTGACTTGTTGCGGTAAAAAACAGCTGGTATTCATTTTATCTGCAGGTCCACAGAGCTTTTTTTGGTAATTAAATTGAGCAGATTAACGTGCTTTAAAGTTCAACACGCATATTTCTTCAGGTTTTTAAATTTTTTATTTAATTCCCCCTCTTGCCACCTTGCGTTTTGGTGGCTGAAAAACCCGACTGTTGTGCTTGGTGAAAACTAGAATTTGACGTCAAAAGTGTTTTGTATTAGTATTTCTAAGACAGACGAGATGTGTTTATCTTTATTTATGCTTATAGATGAAGAACATCTGGAGTGTCAACAAAGAGGCTCAGACGGATGTTCAGGAAGATGGAATCTGGGTGTGGACTTGGGTTTTTCCACAAATGCTGGACAAATTACAGAAGACATTAGAGAAAGAATAACATCTTCCATCTACAATGAATTTGCCCTCATATTGATGCACTTACCGTTGTTTTTGTTTCGCTGGTGGCTTAATTCACTTTGTTGGTCCTGTGGTTTCATCACTCAGCTCTCAAACGAATGGAGTGACCAATGATAAAGTCATCTCCAGAGTAGCCAGATGCATTTTAGTCAGACAGGGAATTAGTGTTTGCTTATCAGATAGTAGATGGTTGTCATGACTGGCCCTGGATCGTAACAAATAAGAAAGGGGGGAGGGGGCAAAGCCAGTTGTAGCACTTTTAGCACGTTTAATATGCATAGGAGTAATACACCAAAACAACAGAAAGCGTGAAGAGGTGTTGTTGCGTGAGTGTCTGGGAATGTACATGCATGTTTGTAAATAGGGAAAACCAACACAAGCCAAACAGACGAACGTAAGCTGGGGAGTAGATACGAGGCAGAGCTGCAGTGACGAGTGTGGGCGTGGCAGCCAGACCAGCAGAAGATCACCCCTACTGTGGGTCTGTTATCCTTGTCCTCCGATTGGCAAACACCTGCACCTATGCAGGAGGAGGAGCAAAGGGTGCAGGCAGTACGAACAGACTTACACGGCCCAGGGCTAACCAATGGTTAGCATGTTTTTTTTTCCTCTCATCAGAAGGAAAAAGCTGTTCTCAGAGCTGATCCCTGGTCAGATCATGAAAAATAAACTGTGGTAAAGGGATGATGACGATGTAGGTCACTCTGTAACAAAATCCATGTCACCGGCGCTGAGTGTGCTCACTGTGCTGGCATAATGTTGGAGCAAGACAAAACCAAAAGCTTAGACGATGCCCACCTCTCTATAAAAAATGGATGGACTTTTGAAGCAAACCTATTTGACCATGAAAGATGCCTGGCGGTTGATACCACTCATTTCCTCTCTAATGCTTTAAGGCGCCGCATTCAATATAAAAGCCACTGCAATCACAAGTGATACAGAGCCTCATATTAGTCGTGTTCGTCCTCGATCTGCTTGCCCTCCTCTTTGTAACTTTTTGTGAGGCCTTACACATCCTCCAAATACTGCAGTTTGGTGATGGAGCCAAAGCCTTATAACAAAAATGTTTATCTGTTTTTGCAAACACACTGCCAACCTTTGTTAATGACCAATGAGGCTATGAAAAGGTCTGTTTGGGGCATCGCTTTCTCCTCACAGAACTAACCTCTAACTAATCTACAACATAAGATTGTTAGCTCACATGGATGGGAAATCTGACATATGTCATTCTTGTCTGATATGTGGGTTTTTTTGTTTTATTAGAAGCTGCAAGTTAATCACGTTAAATAATTACCAATAATTCAATTTTTTTTTTTTATAGATTATGTAATTTTAGGTAAGGGTAAGATAGAAAAATAAAACCTGAGCTAATATTTATTATACAAGGATGGACTGTTTGTTTTTCACATTTTTGGACACCATATTTCTGGCAATCACTTTCGTTCCTCTTGTTTATTTTTTTTCTGTCTAGATTTTTTTAGATTTGTTTACAGACCCACTCTGATGAAAATTGTGTTTTTATGTTTTTACACATGTTCTTGTTGCAATTTTCTAAAGATGGAGGACATGAATGTAGAAAATTAAAGTTGCATTTCTGAGTATGTCATTATTCAGATCATTGTAAATCAGGAGCAGACCAAACAGTGCCATTTGAAAAAGCTTGTAGGTGTGAGATGGTAGCTACAATCAGGTACAATTAGGCTAAAATAGATCAAATATGATTTGAGTGGGACTTAAATAATTTGTCTGGTTTTGTTAAGAGAATGCATAGACAAAACTAAGAGCTGTAACTTTTACCATTGTTTTGACCAAACAGAGGGGTCAAGACGGATTCTGGATTTAGCATTTATCTATTTTAAATACAAATTTGAGCCATTTTCTTTAAACGATAAATCAAGACGTCTTCACTGCTGGCTCTTTGGATTTTCTTTCTCTTTCTCCTTCATCCCCATGCCCCTCATCGATTGGATGCAGTCCTGCTTGATTGCTCAAGTGGGATTTTTGCATTTCGTTTTCTTGTGCATGGCTGCAGCAACTTCACTGAGTGGCATCTGTTCAATGATTCCATGATTGTAAAAAGCTAATGCCACTCTTGAAACATAAGTGCCGTTAAGAATGCTGTCTATTTTGTCACTATCTCTTCATTTTTTTTATCTCTTAAGTATCTTTTGGATTCTGTGTGTATGACCGTGACGCTTTCCTCGAAGTCTTGGGTCAATGAAATGTATTAGTTTTTCCTTGGTAATCTCTTTTGCGGTTGCCATCTTTTTTAACCTCCCTCTAATAAGATGTGTTGTAAGCTCATCAGGCACATACTCCTTAGATCTTTCCATTCCACCTGACGCACACTGGCACTGTTGTCTTCCCCTTTCCATTGCAGAAAAGAAATAGAACTGTAAATGTGGAATGGATGTAAATGACTGAATGAACTGTTTACAGAGCAAATATTTGGAAGATGGCATTAGAGGCTGGTGCAGTCAGTTGTAAAAGCAGGATTCATTGGAGCGCAGAATCATCAGAATGTTGGCTTATTTAGTTTCTCATTAAACGTGTGTCATGGCAGTGCAACTGTGTCGAAGCAGCACAGTCGTTTGTTCAAAAGGGAGCACATCACTGACTCTCTCTACTACTTTGCCCTCCACTTTTACTGCAGCACATTTTCTTTTAATTAACACCTTTCATCACTTTTGTCCTTTTTTTTTTGAAGCTACTTAAAGTCAATTTTTCTTCTATCTCATCTCTAGGTTAGCTGCTTCATTAGAGAAGTGTTCTGTCTTGTGTCTTAAGTGCAAGCATGTTTGGCTGTCTTTCTCTCTTCCTTTCTTATATATTGCTCAAGTCTTCTGGGAGAGTCCTAACTCTCTGGTTAACTCCCATTTCCATGGTAACTGAAGCAGAAATATAGAGGTCCAGACAGACGTGACCCAGAGCTACTCAGCTGGAAAGGCACAAATTGTGCATCATCATCGTTGCTGGTGTTATGGGCTGGTATGTAGGAAACCGTTGGATGTCGTGGCGGTTGAAGGTCATCCCTGGGGAGGCGCCATCAGCACTGTAATTCCTACTTCCACAGTCGGTCAGGGTTATTATCTCCACTACATTTTTAACAGGGTTTAAGAATTTAAACTGGCATGCAGCGTTAAAGTGGCCATTTATTCGTACTTTTTGTTTCACTACTTTTCTTGTCCCAACAGTGACCATGGAGTTTGAAATGGATCTGTTTGTCTGTCAAAAATGTGCTTGGACAAGACGGCTGACACAGACTTCAGGAAAAGCTCTCTACATTGGACTTCTATGCAGGCTGACCCTGAACCATGTGAAGCTGTGGTTTCTGATGGTTCTACACAAAATAAAACAAGCATTATCAAAAGCCGTTCCTGGTATATACATCAATTATTCACTATTTTTTAAGACCAACAAACCAATTCCTGAGCTTTGTGGCGGTTAAAACCTACTTGTTTGTTCATAAAAAATAGATCTTAATGAAAAAACCTCTACTGGAAGTCATGATACCAAATGGATTTTACATTTACAATAAAAAGAGGAATTTTCTAACCAGCAGTATAGGGATGTAATATAAACATAAGGAGGTTTAAAATAAATGTTGACATGTTTGAAAATTGGGATGGCCTTCTGGGCTTTTTTGGGGAGATTCATAAATGGGAGAGCTTGATTTATGTTTTACCATTGACTTTGATTGAATCCTCCTGTCTGTATGCTGGCCTCCCAAAGGTATGTCAATTTGGTTGGGGGTTGATCCACCTCTCACCCCCAAGCCAATTCCCTAGATACTTGTTTAGCACCCTGGCATTTCCCCCACTCTTTCTAAAGCTCCTCATAACATCCACAGTCTGTCCACCTGCTCGCTGTGAGCAGCCTTCCACTATAAATCCTACAGAGGGACTCTGGATTGTCCAGATTTCGAGTGGGCACAACATTAAAAGGAAAAATGTTAAAATCGGAAGAGCAGCAAGCAGACTTTAGTAGCATTAAAGTTCATTATCTCCAGTGAACTGAGAGGTATCCTTTGATTAAAGTTTAGCTCCATAAAAGATTTTCTGGAGGATTCCAAACAACCGAAGAACCAAACAGACAGCTAGATGCTGAATTCTGATTTGACTAACCAAGAAATAACAAACTCAAGGACCATGCCTTAACTATCAGGTGGTCTTAAAGCCACAGCTTTTAAAAAGGTTGGCACTGGAGCGCAGCTGAGCTGGGATAAGCAAATGCCCAGCAGGACATCTGGAAGAGCTGTCAGTCAAGACAAATGGTGAGCTAAAAAATGCACACCTCTTTAATTCTCCCCTATGTGTGATATTTGTTTGTAGTTTTAGAATTTGAGGCAATATACGTCAACTTTATTCTGACCTTTTTTCATCACCCCATGCAAATTTGTTTTCCTCTATTTTTATTTTAACCAAAGTCAACCACAGAGCACCTCTTGCATCTTTATTTGCATTTTTTTGCAACGCTTTTCCATTCCTGCGTTTTCAGCATGATATGTTGAAACTGTGACATACGAGTGAAGTTGATAATGGCTCATCATGTAAAGGATAATTATAAAGCACTAATTATATCTTGTTTCATAATGCCCTACTAAAATGAATGTCATTTAGCTGCTCTTGATGTGCTTGCAGAGCGGCCTACTTTCTGCACAGCTGACAGGAATGCAAAAAAGCCTACCTTGCCTGAAGAAACATAGCTGTGACATTTTGTGGCTCCATGGAATTAGTTTTTGGGATGTTTGATTGTTCTAAGAATTTTCATCTGTGGGAATTGATGTGCATCGTACATTACAGGGCTCCAGACTAACATTTTTCACTAGGAGCACAGTGGCCCCTAACTGAAAATTTTAGGAGCACAACCAGAAAATTTAGGGGCGCATACCGTAAACCAACATGCTAACCAAATCTACTAATTTCCACTGTATTACTAATAAATACCTTAATAATAGATGCAGAAATTACAATGTGCTGTTTCAAATTCAGTGTCACATTTTATCCTGCACTTTTGAAGATGCAACAACAAGGTTAACTGACAGAACCGTCACTGTCATGACAGTACAAATAGTAAAGAAAACAGATGGAAATTCATCTTTGTGACACCACATATGTGCAGCCAAGATGCACAGTAAGCGTGTTTGAGATCACCCAGGTGAACTCAACACTGCGCAGATCACCTGGTGTGTGACATATTTTTGTTTTTGCTCCAACATCAACTGTCAATCATCACAAAAATATCGCGAGAAAGGGGTGGGAGCAAGGGGCAAACCTACCCGGACACAGCTGGAAACTGAACTGACTGAAAGCTGCCCTACAGACTACAAAACAATGCATTATGGGACATGTGTCCTGATGGTTTTTGTAGTTGAGTGATCAATTAAAATAATTTAAAATACCAATTCATTAAAAAAAGGCTACATACATTTCAAAACATTAAAATAATCATAAAATATATAATAACAAAGATCACACTAAGGGGGAGAGGAATATTAAAACTAAATTTAATGTTAAGGACAACTCCAACTTAACCTTCCTCCGGTTCTGTGTGACCCAGAGAAAAGTTCAGCACGGACTGCATGTATTTAGAAAATTACGAGCGAATAGATATGTTCTAAAAAGGAAAGTAAGGAACTCCTGGGGGCTGTCAGGTGTCCTGCTTTCAAGCCCTGTCATTGTCCCGCCCCCAAGAGTCATATACCCCAGTGGTCCCCAACCTTTTTGTCACCGTGGACCGGTACAACGCAAGGCACGTTTACCGCGGACCGGGGGGGTGGGGGTGGGGGGGTGCAACGCTAGACACGTATACCGTGGACCGGGGATGGTATTTTCTCTTTAGTAATGATAATAACAATAATGATTATAATTTTCCCCTTGTCAAAGCAACTTTCTAAAGAAGTTTGTTTTTTGCTCATTTTGGTTGTTTGGGTTTCATTTTAGTGGGGTTTATCACCTGATGTTTGGTGTCGCGACTTTGACGTGCGTTAAGTGTGACAGATGTAACAAAGTGAATCCGCTCACTTTTCAAAATAAAACGTTTTTGTCGAAAAAAAAACCAATAAAATGGAAATTATTTTTTCTTTCTGTGCGTCCCGGTGCAAAAATTTCCCGCGGCCCGGTGCCAAGTGTCCCGCGGCCCGGTATCGGTCCGCGGCCCGGTGGTTGGGGACCACTGACTAACCCCACTGTGATTGGTTGGTCAGCTCCGTGCACGACAATGAAAAAGTGTCATTCATTAAAACTGGCGGGCTGCAGTAACATTAAACTTCCACATTAAGGCGGGGGCTGCAAAATATCATCTTGGAGACCGCAAATAGCCCGCGGGCCGCGAGTTTGAGACCCCTGCTGTAGTTCTGTCACTGGTACACTAGCCGCAGGTCGGAAGAACGAATCAATAGTTCACTTACTCATAGCTCAGACGCACATGTCAGGTTGTGATGATATTTGTCTCCGTTTCCTTCCCACATATGTTAACGCGCGCTCGATTGTCTCTAGGCCCCTCCCCCTCCACGCATTTTAGCCACTGACAGCGGCGTTCCCTATTCTTCTCACACGCAGTGGCCGCCTCACAGACGGGCATCACGCGAGTGTGTGCTCGCGTTTCATGAGTATGTGCGCGAGTGTGTGTGTCTGCCTGCGTGCGTGTGCGCTCGCGTCACATTGATTATTTGATTGATCATTGACGTGCCCCTTCCACGTTTAATGTATGAAAAATACGTAGGGTGGGGGAGGCAAATTTACTGGTCGCGCATGTGCGACTGGATGTAAAATTCAGTCGCACACTCTCAAATTTTGGTCGCAAAATGCGACCAATTGGTCGCAGTCTGGAGCCCTGCATTATGTGCACCCCATGGTAGTTTTTTTTTCTTCATTAATGGTGAAATAGGTATTAATTGTTAATGTCAGGATATTGCACACATATGAACTTTTCAGCATTTTTTTAGGGCAATGAAGACCCCTGTAGGAAATTTCTGGGAGTCATTAATTTTGCTGATTTTTTTCTTGTGTATAATATTTAGTGTCTTGGTTTCGGTTAAATGAGAAAGTAAAAAGATTCGTCCTTCACTTTGTTGTAAAGATCCAATTCAAAAAGATATAAACAATGTGTATTGCTGTCTAATATGGAACTGAACACACTCTGACATTGTTGAGACAACGCAAGATAACAGGAAGGAAGGGAGGTTTTTACTTCCTGTGCCTCTATTTGTTTATTTCATCTTTTATCTCTGGGAAAACATTTCATCCCGCTCCATCTCCTCCCTCAGTGGGAATTTATGGGACCTGCCCAGGAAGGCATGCAGAACATTTCTGCAGCGATGTGATACTGGATTGTGGGGTGGTAGATAATCGACATGGTGAGCCATGGTGTAACAGATAGCTTTTTAATGATTTTTGGGTGCGTTTGTGTGCTTTCTCAGTCCCTTTGGGTGTTGACAGAGACAGATAGGAATCACATTCAGGTTTTATGTTACCAACTTTGTCACTTTCACTGCATGTCTCTGAATCTCAGATTAAATCAACAAAAATGTATGTATTTGATCTTGTTTACCCTGTAAAATATATCCCTTAAACACATTTTTTCCCTGCTACTCCCTGAGCGTGGATAAAGTAGGAAATGTTGGACTTTTTTTTAGATGCTGCCTTTTAAGAAGCTGCAACTACTCATATATATGTTTTTAATAGTAATTATCACATTTGAAAAATAAATCACGTTTAGAATATTTATTTTTTTAAATAATTAGTTTCTTTACTGACACTTAACCAATTAAATCGTAAATAAAGGTATTAATAGTTCACTTTTTTGGGCAGAAAATGTAGACGCAAGAAAAATAATTTAAATGCAGGTGCTTAGATATTCTTCTTTTCTTTTTCCTCTGTTTTTTTATTAAGCGTATTGTTTTGTTTTTTATGTGTTGTTAAATATAGCTATCTACCTTAAAATTGGTTTGTAGTCACGAACTGGGGGACTCTGGAAGGACCAGAGGAGGCTTCTTCATTAATGTTGTGTTGGGACTGATTTCCAGTCATCCTTGCTTCTATGCACTGCACACGTCATTTGTGCACAGTTTTGATTTTGTTGCTCTATGTTGATTGCTTCATCATTATTAAGGCTCATTTTAATGATCATTTTATAGTGTTTGTAACTGTAATTACAGGGATAAAATCTCTGCCATGAGATGCACCCACTCATTTGTGAGTGTCTGTCGTAAGCTAATGCATGCAGATAGTCAGCTGCTTATGCTGATTAGTTTTTGCGGCTGAAATGATTTTATATATGTGAGAGATCACATTGTAAAGATTTGGCAGTCTAGACATAATTGCAATTTTTGGTTTCGTCACCTTAGTTTATTAAAATTTTGTTAGCTACAACACTAAAACTGCTAATAACACATTTTTTGTTTGTTTTGTTTTTTTACTTTGGCACTGGCATGAAAGCTGTAACAATAAATCAAGCTGTAAGTAGCTTTGAGTAAGACAAATTGTAGGACAAATAGTAGATCTCCAGCTTTTCTAGAGCCTACTCGCATCACAATGTTTGTGACATTAAATAAATCCCACATATTTGTTCTCAGCATTTGACCCATTCCCTGGGGAAGCGGTGAGCTCCATCCGCGCTCGGGAACCAAATGGTGGATTTAACCCCTCAATCCAACCCCTGAGTGTCAAGCAGGAAGGCAGGGTCCCATTTTTCTCTTTGGTTATCTCGGCCTGGGTTTGAACCCACGACCTTCCAGTCACAGGGCAAACCCTCTAACCACGAGGCCGCTTATTGTACCGGAGTACGTATCAACTGTGCCTGGGCACAAATGGTAAAGGAGTGCTTTAACTTCAGAGCGGAATAGCAAGCATCAACCTGCAGTTGCATTTTTGCCACAGTTTGATTCAGATATGTGTTCTGAATATTGCCTCGGATGCTTCACTGTTAATGCATTTGTATGCACTATAAGATGCAAAAGTTTGTGGTTTGGCACACTCACGCTGTCAAATGCACACTTTGTTCTTCTGAGCTTAACGTCAGCACCTTGTAGAAAATAAAAATGAAAAATTCATCAACACTCAAAAATTCAACAGTTGGTGAGGTAGACCTGAAAGGAAAACCAACATTACAGCCATGCAGACCAGAAACCACATCATAAAATATACATTAAAAAAGAGCAATGAAAACATTCCTGAATGTCAAGTAAAGATACAATTCTATCAAAGTGTGTGAGTGTGTCAAAGTCCTCCTTTTCAGTCTTTTTTACTCTCATTTCTGTGTTGGTCTTCCTTCCATATCAGACACCATCTACAGCATTACACAGTGTACCTCAGATCTACTTTATCTTAACAACTGCATCAATGGCCGACCCTTTCATAGAGAACAATTTAGTACCATAAGAGTCTTTGAATGCATGTCTTTGAAAAAAAAAAAAAAGCCAAACCACAAATAGGATCTCTCGTATGTCTCAAGTACTTATAATATACACGTTCTGAAAGGCTTACAGAGGTATCTGCTGTGGACATGCACTATAAGACAACTGTCAGTCTCTGATTGCTTTCCCAGACTCAAACAGTGTGTTGATGCATTCTGTGAGCTCACCCAGGATGCTCACACTGAGCAACACCAATGGAGCAAATATTCCTACTCATAACCTCCTTTCAAGTGTAATTGTGTATTCACACATATTCGTGTGCACATTTCCTCACCAGTTTGAGCTGAACAGTCATCTCTGTACAAGTCTTGCTGCAAAAGAGACACAGCAGTGGAGGAGAAGGGAAACTACCTGCTGTTTATCGAGTCGTTGTACGGCTAAACCATGTTGTACTACTACACACACTTCTAAATGGATTTCCAATGCCGTTTTGTATTTAGACAAATCAGAACTTTTGAGGAATGTATTTTTCTTTATTCACCAAATAAGTTTTCCAACTGAGTAATTTTCCTGTAATTTATTAACTACAACATATTCCCTGACATGTAATTTGGCTTTTGAAACTGAACACTTCCAGAACATCAGGTTTTGGAATTCAACTCTATCATATATTGGTACACTTACACTCACATAGCCGGACATGCAACTTATAACAAATGTATGCTGATGGTGTATGCTCTTTGCATACCAGTTAAAATGAAGAGAAAAAAAAAGCAGTATGTAAATGACATCAATGTTCTTTAAACTTACATTCATTGCTGTTCATAGATCATGCTGCAGGCACTGCTGGAGAGATGATGTGAGAAACTGATTTAGACCAATTGTCACTGAGCCTGAGCTGGATAAACTCTGTTTATTGGTTATAGTTTTTGTCCAGAAATCAAACAAGAGTGCAAGCAGCTGCAGACAGCTACCAAACATCGCCTCTGTGTTCCTAGGCCAAACAGCTGATGGTGACTGTCTCTTGGTAGGTGATGCAGCACATCTTCTGCAAAATGTCTTGACAAAATGAGACACTGCCAGTGACGCCGATGGACGTAGTCTTTGTTTAGAGCTGATCTGTGGTTTAAGAAAACACAGACTTTAAGATGTTCTCCAATTTAATTTTTGTGAAAGTAGTTTCTTCAAAATCTAGATTCTTAATTTGGATTCAAAACAATGACCCAGGATTATTAATATTAAACTAGTCTATAAAGGGAAAGCTGCAGCCTACTATGCGAAAATTTTTGCTTTTATTAACTTTATTGTTGCTTTTCATAAAGCTCCAAGAAAGCTGCTACCTGCTAAAATGGTTAAAACAAATTCAGTAGCACATTGCTACAAATTGAAAATGGATGATGACAAACACCAACACTTAAACTGGAGCTCTCCAGAGGACTTGAACTCTTTATAAGAACTAAAGCATTGTACCGAGTCTTGTCACATAGGCAGAGTCCAGTTTTTCAAAGTTTGGCAGTGGTTCTTCTTTCTGGAGCCTAAATGCCTGATTGAAGAGCACGATTATCTTATTTCTCAGGTGAACCAAGATAAATATTTATCGCCGCTCATACTTGTTTGACTTTGTCTGATAAGGCTTTACACTTTGCAAAGTGAGGGTAAATGGGAATTTGGACAAAAATCAGAGCAATTAGAAAGAACGGATGTCTTGGGCTTTGCATGGTCATGTTAGATTTTTTTTTTTTTAGCAAAAGAGAGATGTAGAGTGTAGTATCTCTGCAATGTTACATCCTCCTGCGTCAGTTGCTTTTTAAAACCTTCTTTCAATCCATGTTTTAAGGTTTGTTAGATAATATTTCAGCTAAAAAGGTTATATTCTGTGGCAGTCAACCGCAGATTCCTCAGTGATTTTACCAGTTTACAAATCAATGCTAGTAAGTGGTAGACATAAATGTGTTAGCATAGTTTTATTTTGGGTTAGTTTGAGCATCGACCTTTATCTGCAGCAAGCCGGGACAAGAATAATAAATCATTTTCCTTAATAAAAGGCTTTTGTTTGGAGTGAGATCAAATATAACATTTCTTCTCCTTTCTTAATCTTGCAATGTCTGTTGTTTCAACAGTTCGCTACCTGCTGAGGAGCAACGTGAGTCCAGACCTCTGCAATGAAGACGGTCTCACCGCACTGCATCAGGTAGGATTTTTATCATGGATTTGTAACTCTCACTATTTTCCTTGGACTGCTCAGTGTCGAGGTTGAATACCACCATGTGATTATAAAGCATATATTGTTTGTTATTTTAATGGTAAAATAGTTTTTTTGTTCTAACTTAGCAGATACCATCTTACTTTTTGAAATATTAATAACAAATGTCCTGATGAGTTTACTGAGACCATAATTGGCACTTCTGAGCACTGCAGATGTTTTCTTTATCCTGATATTGGTTTGTAATTGTGAGGAAATTAGTTTTGCACTCAGCTATGTTGATCATTGGTATGGAGAAAATTATTTGAGGTAGTCAGATTGACTCAAAATTAATTGTCGGTTTTAAAACCGTGAACTTGCATCTCTCAATCCTTTTCCACCTGAAATCACTGCGATGTGCATTATAAACAGAGCTTCGCTGCAGATGTCATTCAGTCGACCTTTAGAAAAATCTCGCTCCTTTTTCTCATTTTTCATCATTCCAGTTACCTTAGGTCTGGAAAGAGGTTTTTTTTTTACTCAAATGGCACTCCTGTCTGTCTGGCATCACATTCAACATGACCCTCAATGGATTGTTCAAAAACAGAATCCAGAAAAAGCGGCTCTCTGTCTACATATGTTTATAACAGATACTGCGGAAAAGGCTGAATGGATCTGTTTCTCTATGCTAAATAAAAATGTTCTCCTGCGGGTTTTTTCTTGGGGCTCATTTATGATACTTTCTGTTCTCTCAGTGTCTCCTATAGGGTTTTTTTATGGATGCACCTCTCTTTCTTTCTCCTTCTGTCTTTTATATTTTCATTATGCCTCAGGTAACAGTGTCCATTTCTCTCATCTTCTCAGCCGTCGAGCATCTAACATTTAGGCTCCTGCTGGGAGGCAGTGCAGAAAACAGAAGGAGGCTAAAATGAAGTCCCACCAGTCTCCCCTGGTGTGGCAGACGTCTGCCTAAAGATCAGAATCGGTTTGCAGCTGCTTGTTGGTTCTGTTACACTGCTGTAGTTTTTTTCTCGCCATCTATTATTTGCGATATTGCACCGGGAAGCAGCCCTGGTATTACAACCATTAAGGCTGGCTTATGTCACTAAACACCAGACACCTTGAATACACAAGCGCATGTCAAACACATGAAAACCATGAGATAAATGAGAAAAGCTGTTTTTCTCTAAATAAGATGTTGTGGGACGGCCTCTCCTCTCTGAAATGTGACTTTAATCAAAACACCTTCAGGGTCACTTTATGCAAGGAAACTAACACACACACACACACACACACACACACACACAAATGCACAAACATGTTCTCCCTGTGCATGCATGGGTTTTCTCCAGGGACTCCAGCTTCCACCCATTGTCCAAAAACATGCTTCATAGGTGAATTGATTCATCTAAATTGTCCCTAGGTGTGAATGTGAGTGTGCATGGGTGTGTGATTGTGGCCCTGCGACAGACTGGCGACCTGTCCAGGATGTCCCCAGCCTTCGCCTACATGTGGCCGGGATAGGCTCCGGTCCCGGAAACTAACGGCTTAAAAGATGAATGAATGAATGACTTCATGATGGGATTATTTGTAAAGAATTATAAACAAAAATCCTTACTTGAGTTTAAAAGGATTTTAAGATAAATGTGTTTATATGGTAGCAGCAGGCATTTTTTTCATTATTTCAAATATGTGATGTTCAAAAAGCTGATTGATTGCTTTAGAGCAGGGGGTCAGACTCAGGCCTTGGGGGCAGACTTCCTGCTGGTTTATCAGATAACCGGTGCCATCTGCTGCTGATTACCTAGATTGGGTGTGTTTTGGCAATTAGAAGCCACAGTTTTGTTGGAGAACGTGTAGAACACTGGTGCCCGAGGTCTGAAGTTTGACACCCGCTACAGAGGAAGATCAATTATTCTTGTTTTTCGGTGGAACACAAGTCAGTTCAACTGTTAACAATGAAATTAAATCCCT
This sequence comes from Oryzias curvinotus, assembly GCA_023969325.1. NCBI lineage: Eukaryota > Metazoa > Chordata > Actinopteri > Beloniformes > Adrianichthyidae > Oryzias > Oryzias curvinotus. Next base: position 14,004,489 of record CM043710.1, on the reverse strand, counting down.
TTTAAAACATTTACATTAGTCTCTAGTCTGTTCTTCTGCTTTGGAAGTCGGATGTCTGCAGCCATGTTACAGTAGATTGGCAACAATTACCAATTTGTTTTCTATGACATGTGAGTTTTATTTTGTTGTTTTTGCTTTCAGCCTAATATTTATTGTAGCGAGTCTTACTCTAGGTTTTTTGGTCATCTACAGTGCTGCTTGGAACTCCAATTTCAGATATAAGGGCAACTTATAATATTGAAAGACAAATAACTTTTTTAAACACATTGATCTCCTTTTTTCACGTTGGACGGTCACTTCTGTAAAGTCCGTTCATGTCTGATAATGCACACCTCGAATAGCATTATCCTGCTATGGCCATTCACAATTTTTTTTTTTAAATAAATTGTTAGAACTTTAATCCTGTTTTGTTTTTACGTTTAAATAATTTTTCCCAAAATGCGGACTATTTAAAACGCAGTGCGTCATGTTTTCATGGTGATGGCTACAGCGCCCGCTACTGGATCTCACCCTGTTCTCTCTGAGGAAAGTGATCGTTGTGAGAAGTTAAGCAAAGCATCATTTCAGAGGGAAAGTTCACCTCTAAGCACTTGTTTCTGTCCAGATGATGAAGCAAAAGGATGTTTCAAAGAAACAAAGTCCAAAATCTAAATAGGTGAATTCTTTTGGTGTTACCTCCACTTGTCTCATTTCCTTCTTCTAATATTCTCTTCTCTGTTTCTCTTCTCCTGCATCAGTCTTCAAAGTGATCAAATTCACCAGACTGGTTAAAGGAAACTATTAAATTACTCATATATTTCTACGTAGCCCATGTCAAATATGTATTGTGGTATTGATAGAAAGTGTATATGAGTTTTTTTGGATTGCTCAGAAAAGTGTTCCCACTGTTTTTTGATGTTTTTTTTTTATTAAAGCACTCTGGAGCTGATATTTTATTTTATTTTTTGTTTTTCCCCTTGTTTGTTCTAGATTAAAAAAACATCTCCCTTGCTGGTGTAAAAATATAGGTTGGAAATCTGTTATAATAAAGAAAACTCCATAAAGCCACTTTTGTAGCAGTGATTTGATCTTTAACAGTTTAATGTTACAAGTTTAACTGAAAATGCCTCAAAATGGGGCTTTCCACAGCAATTATTAGGTTAGATTAAAAAATAGATTAACTAGATCAATTTAGTACAGGTCACAATCACTTGATTGCAAAAAAATAAATAAATCGCACGACAGCCCTACCGCTATAATTCAAGAAGTAAAGTTTCTTTACATCTGCCTGTGACATGAACAGCACATAAGTAAAAAGTACTGAAACATTGTTAAAATGTTATTTAATATTGTTTCAAAAATTCCTAGTTCACTAACACCCTTATATTCATTATTATGCTTTAGTAATCTTTTTGAATGGGAAGAGGTTAGAAGGAGATGATAAACTTTATGTTTAACTCTCCCTAAAGCCCAGGACACAGAACTCCTCTGATGCCTCAGCTGTTTTTCAGACTCTATTTATCCTTTTGGCCCTTTGGTCCATCCCTAACAGCTAAATGTCAGATTCAGATCACATCACTGTTGATGGGTTGCATTCGTTTGCCCAGCTCTGGGCAAATTTAAAGCCCAGTGAAGCTTTTATCTCTGGCAGTCTGAGCTGTCTTCTTATACACCTGGCCCTGCTCTCACACAACCAACTCTCCTGTATTTCAGTTTTAGTACCTTCCCTGCCACTCAAAAACCTTCACCCCATTAGTCAGATTTAAACGATTTATCATCATTTATTTCAAATGGAAGTCGTTTGAAACTCCAAATATCTGCCATATTTCATGCAGATCTTCAGTCTGAACTGCAGTCTTCTCAGCCCACTGATGGCTTCCAACAGAACAGCTGTTGTTTTCCAGCCTCACAAAGACACAGCCCCATGCTTATTGTATTTTGAGGAACAGAAATGGGTTTCCCTGCTTTGTTTTTTGCTAGTTGTGTGTAAAAGAACATTTCTAGCCAAAGAGCTATGGTGGAATCCTAGCGTTTAACATCACGTTTAGGAGCAGCTTAGACTTAGTATTGGCTGATGTGCAGCTGTAAAGGTTTTTTTTCGGGCCATCCGTCATGAGCACCGCTTATATTTACCCCAAAAATGTGTATTTTATCATAGTGTGTTTTTAACAAGTCTAATCTAAAAGTTTATTTTGTTTTACTTCATCAACAAACTGTTTGTTACTTGTGCATTTTCTGAAAAATGAAAATTAATCAGCGCACCTCTCAGATATCAAACCATCATTGGCTAGCTTTATAAAAGCTAACTGATTTTATGCAGTTGCACGTCACTAATGTTTGTTAGTCATAAAATGTGTCATGCAAGGCTAGTAAGTTATAGAAATAAAATCTATCACTACTCTAGTTCCAAACTCAAACTGTGGAACGATTTTAGATCTTGCTGCAGCTTCAGCTCACCATGTAACATTCAGCTGTACATCGATTGGTTTACACACCAATGATGACAGTAAACCCCTGGGGTTATTTGCACTAACCTGGTACAATCTATTCAAGCTCCAAAATTAATAGATTTTCCAGCTATTTGGAGACTGCAGTAGAGCAGCATTTAAGGACAGAAAACTTTAGATTGATCCCATATAATATAAAATATCATACATATAAAATATTTGATGTACTGGTATATGATATCATGTGATACAAAAAGGATTCTCACAGTTTGCTGCAATGCTTCCAGATTGTCAACACTACTAACACTAAGTATAGATCCATTTTGAATTATTCCTTCAAACATGTGCTGGCAAACCTGAAACCTTTAGTATCTCTCAGTGCGCTCCATCCTGACCATGGTGTTGCATTAGATCACGCACAGAAAAACATTTAGTTCACATGTGTTTTGTGGGTTTGGAGAAAATATTCCACCATGTCCCGTGGGATATTTTGAAGAGGTTTTCTAGTTGTAAAGGATGATCTATCCCAGTCCAAACAGAGGAAGAGCTTGGTCCTCATAGCTGTAATCAAGACAGACTGGTTTCTGATCAGAATTGGAGCTTTGTTAGGGTTGCTCAATCTTTGGGCCGCAAAAATGTCAAGGGGTGTAAGGGTGATGGTGTCTTAACTTTGTCCTTTCTGCTTGTTCAAGCCATGATCATCAGATCTCTTGAAAAAAGTAATGTCCCTCCCCTCCAAGTTAAAGACAAGTCAACACTCCAGGTGGAGAAGTTTAAGTATCTGATGTTCTTTTCACAAGTGATGGAAGAATACATGGGAGTAGGGCTGCACGATATGAGGAAAACTCGCGATATGCGATATTAGAGATCAAAATTGCGATAACGAGATAATTTGCGGTATATAAACAAATAGCAAAATAACCAAATAACCATTCCCATTTCATTGCAACAGTTTAAAAGTTATACTCCAAATGACCCTCGTTGACATAGGTGACAAACATCTAACATAATAGGGCCCCATCAGATTGGTCAACAACGTGAAGGCGTCCATCTGATTGGTCAAATGCATAAAGGGATTTATTTGATTCGTTAAATGGTTCAAGCTGCCATTAGATTGTTTTAACACATTTAAGGTTTACGATTTATTGCGATATTTGCTGTCTTTTGCGATATGCATATTGCAGAGCTGGATATTGCGATAACGATAAATTTGTGGTATATTGTGCAGGCCTACATGGGAGATTAAGTGACTGGATTGACGCGACACTGCAATTTTTTAATTTTTAAAATTTTTTTTTTACCAGTCTTACATAGGGATGAACCAAATATTCAACAACCAAATGTATTCAGCCAAATATTGCTATAAAACAATGTTCACCTTCGGTGGGAATGAGGCCGAATAACGGCGCATGACGCAATCAACGTGCATTGGCAATTGAGCACCTATTTTAAATGTCGGAACAGCAAGAGGAATACGATAAAAGAGACGGCTGCAGGGACTAAAAGGAAGACTAGCTGTGATAGCTGCACTCCTTCCATGTCAGACGTGTTTGAAAAGATGAAAAAATTTGCAAGGGATTGATGTTTTGTGTAAAGGCATAGCCTTATATACAAAGTTGTATACAATTCATTCTAGACCAGGGGTGTCCAAAGTTTTTTTGGTGAGGGCCAAATACAGAAAAATGAGCAAAGGTCCGGGCCGCACACAAGAGGTAACATATTGACACATGATTACTGTGTATTTCTAACTCGCCTATAATGTGAAGAACATTGCTCTCAGTGGGAGCAGTGATGCTGACCTGTGCCACATTAAACAAGCGCACGTCAAAATGAAACATTCACTCAGACAATGAAACCTCATTCCAACCAGCAGTTCAGAACGGGTTTATTGAGCAGCTGAAGCCAGCAGATCTTTACATATGTAGCCGTTAGTGTGGTTGACTGGCAGAGTGCACGATTTTGTAGTTTATAAAGTCGACTGTTTTCTCAGAAAAGTAGATCAAATAAAAATGGCTTATGGGGTGACCAACGAGGACAATTTTAACATTAAACGCACACAATTTAAAAAGCTTCATTCTACAATTACACTCTGTGACAAAATATGCAGCCATGAACAAAATAAAATTCCTAAAACAAAACAAGTTCTTTTTTGCATAAAGGGAATACTTTTTCACAGTTAAAAATGGTTTTTCCCACCATGTTTGAAATCTTCTACACCAGTGGTTCTCAATTATTTTTGCCAGGCCCCCCCTAGGAAAAAGAAAATATTTCACGCCCCCCCACACGCACACACACGCACACATACACACACACTCGCATGGTGACAATATATTAGGTTAGCATCTATAAAAATGGTGTAATTATACTTAAATTGTATCTTTTAACATTAACAAAAGAAAAAAATCAATATAAATCCACTTTCAACAAATATTAACTTTATTTTGCCGCAGAAACACTTCTTTAGTCCTAACCAGAAAAGAAGCTTAAAGTGCCTGAAATAAAAAAAATCTTTCAGACCTTATTTAAACTAGAAACATTTTGACCAACTGAACCATTTGATGCTGAGAAAAATAATTCAATGAATAAATAATATTAAATCTACATTGATCTGAAATATTAACAGCACCAATATATTTAACGTTTTTAGTCTGAAGAAATAGATAAAAACATTTAGCTGATTTTTTTTCTTTCTAAATGATGATTGTTTATTTCTGATGTCATAAAGTGCTGCCGTTTTCCTGCATTACTGCTGTATGTCTGTCTGTCTGTCTGACACCAACTAAACCACAGACAGACAAGGAAAACATTGATGGAAAATAAAGACACGTCATCAAAATGTTTGTAATAGTTCATAAAGAATGACATTATTAGCATGAGCTGAGGAATCTAAAGGCAGCGAGGATCCTGGTGTTGCGCAACAGGCAGCTCTGTCCGCGTGCCCGTTTACCTGGCAGACAGAGCCCACACCACCCCTCCCCTTTCGTTCTCTCTCACGCAGCGGCGTGTGACGTGAGACAGGAGCAGCCCAGAAGACTCCTAGCAGCAGATTCAAAGGTTCCAGGCTGTTTCAGACGCGCCCCACTATTTGAGAAGCACTGTTCTACACACACTTGCTATCTTGCGTTTCTTCAGTGCTGCCATTTCTGTGTAAATATTCTTCTTTGCTTAATTTTGTTCAGTGGAGAAACACCTTTCTGTGACCGACTCCATCTAGTGTTGAATCTGAGAAGTGCAACAGTTGAGCTCAAGCGCCACTGCAGGCCATTTTCTATTGTATTTTCAAAATTTGCTGCAGGGCCAATAAAAACAGACCCGCGGGCCGCAGTTTGCCCGCGGGCCGTAATTTGGACACCCCTGTTCTAGACTATTACTGCATTTTTTAAAAAATAAAGAAAAACTCAACCTCCTCATATGATATTCGGTCACTACTCAGTATTTGGCCAAGCGTTTTAATTATTATTTGGCTTCTGCTTAAAATTTTCACTTCGGTGCATCCCTATTCTTACAGTATCTTACAGTGTTCCGCCCTCCACCCATGGGCTTGAGCTGCGTGTTGTGAGCAAACTGATAAGATCACGGATGCAGGGGAGGAAAATTAGCTTTCTTTATTTGATGGCTGGAGTCCTTGTTAGAGACAAAGTAACAAGTTCAACCTTTTAGGCGGAACTCGGAGGACAACAACAACACTGCCACATCAGATTGATGTTGTTTGAACATCGATTAAGAATGCCACAGGGACGACGAATGAATTCAATATTTGTTTGATGATTAAAGCTTTTTGTGGAGATGATGATTTCCCTTCACTTGAACTACATTTATCAACTGGTCATGTTTCCAGAGAGTTTTCTTCCAATCTGTATCATGCTGTGTGTGTGTGTCCCTCAATTGCAATTTTCCATTTGCATTATTTATTCATTGAAGCACTCCCCTGACCACACGCATGTGTCAAAGCAGCACAATCTGTGTAGTCAGGAAAAGTTTAAGCTAAAAGAAAAAAAACTCTAAGAAATGCTCATGATGTCAGCGTGGTCTGATGTCAGCATGGTCTGATGGCATTTATTTTTGTTTTATCCTACTAAAGGTTCATCAGAGTAGTAGGATAGACAAAAATGAAGTCAAGACATGCTTGTAAAAACTGCTATGAGAAAAATGATACCATGGGATAGTTGAACAAGATTGGGTTGTAGTTGAAGTGAGGTTTACCTCTTTGATATTATATTTTAGTTTATAACAAATCATATTGCATTTCTTGGAACAACGCATTTCTAAAAGCATAGAGGTGGATAGATAATAGAAATGGCAAAAATTATGTATTGTCTTTATTAACAATCAGTTATGCCACTGGGGCTTTTATTTCATTACAGTGGCCTAAAATCAAGTTAGTTTTTCAAACATTTAAAGGAATTATTTAATACAGTAAGATAAATTACAATAATATAAATACAAAAATACATTTAAAAACTGAATCAACTGGCATTAAACATCAGGACAAAATGTTAGGTTGATATACTCAAAATGACATAAAGTAATAAAGAAAACAAGACCTCACATTTTGCTATCACATTTTTTCTTGTGGCTTTTAAAAAGTAAAAAAAAATGGAAATAATTTTGTACAAACTACTGGGTATTGAAACTCTGAGAAAACAAGATAACAAGCAGCCACACAATTGTACTGCAACCTTGTAATTTAAATATCCTATAATCCTGGAGAAATCACATTCATGATGATTGCCTGGGAATCAAATATGCAATCAGAAAGGTACTATGAAAGTGTCTGTGTGTGATTGTGTTTATGTTGTTTGGAGGAAAGCGTGTCTTTTTTGTGCCTCAGCAGGATCAGCATAGGGGAAAAATATTATTTTCTCAATGGTTTCTTCTTTGTCACCAGTTTTTGACAAAATGTGTCTTTTTTGTTGTCAGTAGAGTCCATTATGACAAGATTACTGACATATTTTCAGAAAAGATTATTTCAAGTTGGTATTTTGAAGAGATATGGAGGCGTTTGTAGAATTTAGTTGGTTTGTTTGAAGTCAGATGCACAAGGACCAAACAGGGTAACAATAAGTGGGTTTGGATAAATAAATCTTGAGCATGACCAAAAAAAACCTATCAGCACTGATAAAAGCAGGGGTCTTGATTGCCCTTTGTAAACAAAGCCTTTGGTCTAAATCCTGTTTTTGTAATTATATTTGACCCTCCTGATGTGACAAAGTCATTTTTATCTCCACACTTTTCACTGTCTGCCCTGCTGCTTTTCCTCCGTGTCTCCTTAAGGCTGTGCAGTGCTGCCCTCACTCCAACTGCTTCTGATAGAGAAAAATGTTGCTGCTGGCAGATGCCAGATTGGAAGATGTTTTTTTTGTGGAAAGTTCTCCTCCCTTTTCACCCTCTAATCACACCCACTTTCACAAGGAAAATACTTTCTCCCCCTCGCTGCCTTTTCTTCTGTCTCTGTAGATGGGTGTGAGTTATGGGTGCGTTTCTAGTTTTGTCTCAGATCCAGGAAGCAGACCTTACACAATGGCTCATGTGTCACTGCGATTGTGTTCCTACTTGGCTGTATGTTTTCTCTGCACCCTACAATATGTTGACTTCTGAGGATACACAGCCCATATTCTTCACTAACTTTTTTATGTAGAGTGTTATGTTTTCCTTCCTTGCCTGCATTGATTGAGGTGTTGAAGTGTGCAGCATCAGTAAAGCATAGTTGGAACAAAATCAGTGATGTCAATACTGACTAAAAAGATTGGTCTCAAACACGCTTTAGTACATTTTTCTGTAAGGTCAGTCTTTTTTTCCCCCTCTTTTTACACCATTGATTGCTGGAAATGTCACACCAATATCGTTATGTATCTGACATAAATCAAAGTTAATATTGTTCTCCTCTGTCTCTAGTGTTGTATAGACAACTATGAGGACATGGTAAAGATCCTGCTGGACCGAGGAGCCAGTGTCAACGCTCAGGACAATGAATTGTGGACTCCGCTGCACGCTGCTGCTACCTGTGGCCATGCTGGACTTGTCAAGATACTAATTGCACAGTAAGTCTTGCAGACAGGTTTGTCAAGCTTTCAAGGGCTAAACTAGTACAATGTCATGCTAGTAGAATGTTCTACCCATTTTCTGAAGTTTTTCTGAGGGTTTAATAACACTGGTAATATTAACAAGAGGTGATCATTTTTTAGTGCTAGACTCTGTGTTGGAAATGCAGTTTTAAATTAAATATAGAAGTTGTTTAAATTTATTCTGGATAGTCAGTTCAAGTTGTGGTTATGAAATGTAAAAAAAAAAGTAGTCGCTCTGTATTTCAACAAAACCATGTATTCCAGATTAATTATAAATAATGCAACGTTTTTGAGGCAGCATTTACAGATTCTCTATGAATAACTTTTCTATTACTTCAACACTCTGGTTTAGACTGGAAAAATCATTTGTTCGCTTAATTTGGTCTGGATCTAGGCCTGAACATTGCGTTTCGTCTGTATTCAGACTGCCGTGAAGTGACTTTCCTGTTCCGGACTAAAGCTTGCAAACCAAATCAAGTGACTAAAGATCTCTTCACTCGTTGGTCAGGAATTACGAGGGCGGGGCAAAGCAACTAGAGGCAGAAACTATGGAAGTCCTGTGCTTTGCAGTCCTTGTCGGGGTAGTTCATTCAAACTTTATATTTTGCTGACCAATTTTGAACGTCTGTTATCAACGTCAGGCTCAACACTTTTTACTAGCTTTATTGGTCCGGTGGAACCGTGCTGCACTGCGGTTTCTGGCAAGAAGACAGCTAAGAAGGTACGCTGATAAATGTTTATGACATATAGATTGCTGGGAAAACAGCGAGAACCAATGAGTGTCACGTTAAAAGCTGTTTTAATGGGCTTGAATTCATCCAACCACATTTCAATGAGTTGCTGTGTCTTATTGTTGTGGTGTTATGGCATTGTCTTTGAGAACTCTGTTAAGGAACTACAAAGTAGCTTTTAAGATAATGTCACAGCCGCACCGGGCACGTGCCGCGCAACAAGACCATTTTTCTTCTTTGATTACACCACAATCGTTGCTTTATATTTTTCCACGGCTCATCTGCTGCTACATTCCTACTCTGTTGACATCACATGACCACTGGCTACGGTCGCTGTTTGGCACAATTGTGAGCTCTGAGAACGGATTGTATTCAGACTGAGGAATCTCAGAGCGGACCGAAGCTCAGTCCAATTGGAAACCAACCAACAATCTCTGGTTTACTTTAAGCGGACCAAATGTGTCCAGTCTGTATACATCCTCTGTTTCTAATTGTTGGACAGCTTTTTTAGGTGAACATGCTTTCAAAGCTACAACAGTTTACCTTGAAGCTGCAAACTAATCCGTCTGTTTACAAATCTAACCTGGACTGGGTTACTGTCCATGCAGAAAATTGTGGGTTCCACCTCTCCACAGATGGCCAATTAAGAGAGTGTAGCCCATCCCACCCGGAAAATGAATAAATCAAAAGAGATATCAGCAGGGCGGTGCATTAACTGGAACAGCTTGCTTTATAAAAGTGACTTAAGCAGATGTGAGATGGGTGCTTACCGTAGGCATGAGTGTTTTCAACAAACGCAAACATTCATACTAATGACTGATGATAAGACATACACAATTAAGACATGATGGTCTTAAAACAGCATAACATGATCCCTTTAAAATGTTGCATTGATCAGCCTTATGAAGATAGAGGGATGGTGTAAGGTGTCTCTACAATTAAACTATCATTTACATAACACACACAAAAATTCTAAAATATCAGAAATATCTAACTCTAAATGTAACAGAAGTTAATACACCTACATGTATAGGAGAATAATCATGTTTGTAATTAGAAAGTTGGACAGAGACAGAGCTGTTTTATTCTCCAAAAACATTTAGTGTTGCAGGGAATTAAAGAAATGGCCGTTAATGAACCTGACAGTGGAAACAAATATGAAACCAACGTTTGAAACAAAAGACATTGAAAGAAAACAACACAGAACAGTGTACTGAAAAAAAAAGAAAAATGTATAAATACATACAAATAAGATTGATTTGCTCAGATTTGTTTGGACTATATTAATTCCAATATTTTTATTCTTAACATGTCACTATGTCAGAATGTCTAAAAGAGTACGTACTGGCTTTTCTGTCATATTGATAAGTGCAAAAGTTTTTCATATTTTAATACAAGTGGAAATGTGTTGGATGAGTGTGGCTCTAACCTTTAGACTGAATCATTTTGGTTTTACCAGATCTTAATTGAAGATACAATAATCATTTAGACACACGTAGAATAATTCCAGACAAATGAATATAATGTGTCATCACACATCCTGCTGAATTATTTCTTGCATCAACAGAAACCCCACGCTGTCTTCTGTTGGCACTCAGGACCTGTCCAAACAGTTGTGTTCTCATTTGAGCTCATTACGAGTATGACATGAAGAATTAATATAGGCAGGAACAGCTGCTCAGAAATGGAAGAATTCATCACTGATTCAGAACATTGCCCCAAAGGGAAAAGATTATTCGTACTCTCGAAATCAAAACCCACAATGGTTACTGTCATAATGTAAAACTGACAAATGTTGTTACTTAACAATTTAATGATATAGACCTAAACAAAAATGACCTAAAGAAAAAGGATGGTTGCTGTTCACCTTTTGGCAAATCCCTTCTGGGGTCACCATAGGGAATCAACTTTCACTGATTAGCACAGGTTGTGTGGCAGAGAGTTTTACGCTGGATGCTTTTCCTTACACAACCCTGTTTTTTATCCAGGTTGGGGAACAGGTCTTACAGTTGGGCCTACCCAACCGGAAAACCCGTTCCTGGATGAGGCTCATTGTACCCCCTAGGAATTGAACCCTGGTTTCCCATGTGCCAGACTTCCTTAACCAACTCAGCTATCCAACCAACAAAACAAAAATGATGCTACCTTTCACAATGTCGGTTTCATATCTTGATAAATCTGTATCCGTCAGGGAGGTCACCTGTCAATAAACTGCTCCAACTGTCTCTAGTTTTTACCCTGTGCGGGTTCCTTCTCTAGACAGCATGTTCCAGCTACTGCCACAGACTCAGATCAGAGTTCAGTAAAACATGCTTTTTTTTGGCCAGTTTTTTTATCTCAGTAAGTTCTGATGAGTTTTCTTTTTTGGAAGATTGGAAGTAGTTTGATTGTGGCCTCTTAGATAAAACGTACACACCCCTTGCATCATGTTAGTAAGGGTCAGTATTCAGACCTTACTGACAGCACCATATGACAGAACCACCTGTACGTCATAAGTGCGTGTAATGTGCAAAAACCTCCCGAATGCAATCATACGTTCCATAGTGGTAGCGTTTCTTGAGGTGGCTGTATGAGCCTCAAGGGAACTGCAAGACAAACCTGCGCTCCCCTTAAGATGCAGCTCCTCCTCTTCATGGCCCTCCACGGGACTGGACAACCCGGAAACCATCCGCATGGGTCAACCCCCATATTCGCCCTTGTGACCGAGGCTTTAAACATCTGTTTATCCTCCAAGCCCTAGTTTGTTTGTGTTTCAGTTTCAAGTAATTTCAGTAAACTTTGTGGGTTTACTTTAATTAACAGTGAGGTACAGTAATCCCATGCTTTATTGCGGTTCATCATTTGGGGTCTGGCTGTTTTGCAGATTTATTCAGTGCAATTTTGCGCTATATTCTTTCCCTTTTTAACAGCATTCTGTGTTCTGCGTCCTAATTGACTTGAGACTAGGCCTGCACAATAAATCGCAAATTTATCATTAGCCTGATTTCATGCCGTGGAATACCCATATCGCAAAAGTCGGCGGAAATATTTAACGAATCAGATAAATCCCTTTCCATCATTGACCAATCAGATGGACCCCTTATGATAGATGCTCGGCTCCTATGTAGACAAGGGTCGTTTGCAGTGTAAATTAAGTTATGTCGACTCTTATTTAAATCAAACTGTTGCCGTAAAATGGAAATGATGTATTTAGTTGTTCTGCAATTTGTTTATGTATCGCAAGTTATATCGTCATTGCAATATTGATCCCTAACATCACAAATCGCAAGTTTTTTATCGTGTAGCCCTACTGGACATCTTGTCAATCTCTTCTGTGCCGTGTCTCCTGAGCAGAATGCGGTCAGATCTTTGTTTTAATTTAAGAATACTGGAATTTATTTTTTAGAAAGGTTTGAATTTAGAGAGTTTAAACAAGAGAGAAAAGTGTGAAAATCTTAGTCTGTCTGAAAAACGAGCATATAAAGTGTGTTTCAGGGTTCTGACTTTTTCCTTAATAAAGAAAGGACCACACAGGAGATGAGAACTTTTGCTAGGCTTCTGCAGAAGGAGAAATTGGTCTGTGACAGTGCGAACTGTCACAGAGGAGTTCTGCCTTCCTAGTGCATGGAGCCTTCTTTTATTGATAACTGAATGTTGCAGACATGAATGTAGGTCATTTAATCAGAAACAATAGGAAAATCATATTCTTGTATAATCAGAACTTTTCAGGTCATTGTTTTCTTACTGAAAGATAGAAATGAGACAAACATATCATGGTGATAATAGCGTGTAAGTAAATGATAATTACATAACCCTAACAGTGTGTAGTGACAGGTTCTACAGCCTTAAAACATCTGTAATTCTACTTTGTGGATTTTATTTATCGTGGGTTAATTTTAGAACATATTCCCGCAATAAACAAGGGAACACTGTACAGACAATTTAGTTTGTGTAAGTTAAGTTTCTCCAGATATTTTAAACCTTTCAAAAATTGGCTTTTTGCTTTATTTGTTCATGTTACTTTTCCACAGTGGTGCAGATCTGCTGGCTGTCAACTCAGATGGAAACATGCCCTACGATCTGTGCGAGGACGACCCAACACTGGACATCATTGAGACGGCCATGGCCAACAGAGGTATGCTGCAAATGGTTCATGAGGTTAGAGACTTACAGGCGAAGACGGCAGAGTGTGCAGATTCCATCTCGTCATCGCTGAAACTAATGAGAATGCTTTGTTTTTTCCTGAGTTCGTTTGGAAGTTTATCAGAATGGCACAGCAGTGAGATAAGTCCCGCACTCGACAGGATGCAGATAAGGGTATTTATGCAACGTCACAGTAAACAATTGGTTTGATTCGACAGGGAGAAACATCTCTTTGCACTGATGTCCAGACATACTTATGCTGTTTTACCTTTCAGTAGGAGTCCTGCAGCATAACTTGCCTTGGACAGACTTGAGTCTTTTAGGTTTTCGGATAAACTGTTGCCGTGAACACAACCTTTAATAAATAAACAAATTCTACTCACTTAACTAAAATATTAAATGTGTTAGCTTAGTGTTATATTTTAACAAGAATTATGCCAACTTTTTATGCAAAAAATTAATTCTCTGAAATATCCAGATTAGTGGTCATATCTGATTCAAAGCATTTTAAGAAGTTTAAAGGGAGTTCAGTTCATAGGAAGTTGCCTCTTTTTTAAGCCTTCATGTATTCCCACTGATGTTTGAGACAGGGGTTAGTCTGCGGGTAGCTGTTTGTTGACCTAGTTTGCTTGCAAATGCATCCCCAGGCAATAGCAGTAAAGTTTCCTCAGGAACAGGATGGATACCTTTCAGCCTCCACCAGAGTTGAAAAGAGAAGAAGGGGCTAGTGCAGCATCACTTCTGTTCAGTTTAGTTGATCAACTAAAGGTTTAAAAAAGCTGTTAAAGTTTCACTCTGAGCATCTTTTGATCTATTGTAAAAGCTTTCCCAGTGGTCTTTTAACTATGACTATGCCATTTTTAGCCCCCCCTCCCCCAAAAAATCTGTGTTGTTTTCTAGGACAAAGTTTCTGCGTAACGGCAGGACTTCATAAGAAATTTCCCTTTGACTTGTGGGCGAGACCTTTGGCGCTATGTATGCCTGGCCAATTTCCCGTATCCATTTTTTACACTTTCTCCTGATGGCTTAAAGCCCCTCACACCCCCAACATAACTTAAAAAACTTTTTTTTTTTTTAAAAAGGCGAGAAACATTGGAGCTATCCAGCCATATATTTATGAGTCAGATGCTAACTCGAACAAAGAAAACAAAGACGTTCATGGATCTGTTTGTTTCCAAGTGGATGCATCAAAATGGAGCGGGGCACGGAGCTTGTGGCTTGCCATTGTAAGCTTTTACCAACAGCAAAGTCGTATCGTTGGCTCCTGATTCGCAACAATTAGAAAAAAGAAATACTCAGAATGCAATTTTAAGCTTAACTTATGACGAAGACGCTGCAAGAACATGTTAAACACCAAAAACACGATTTTCGTCAGCGTGGGTCTTTAACATAAAAATGTGTTTTTATAGTTGCACTATCTTTAATACTTCAAATATGCTCTTTGTGTACAATTAGGACTTCTGACACCACATTACATTTTTAGAAGGTCTTATCTTGAATATGAGAGAATCTTGGGCAAGAATTACAGACACAGAATGGGGGCTTTGAATAGAGACAACTCTGTTGAAAATGAGGTCCTTTAGCAATTGGATCAGTGGAGCTGCAGAATGCAGAAAGCGCTACAGTAGGAGAGAAGAATGATTGTTAAGATGATCAAAGGCAGCGCTGAGCTGCTAATTGCTCTGGTAATGTTGTCATCACTGTAGTGGGGTTAAATCCTTTTCCCTCCAGAGACTCCCAGTCTGTCTTCAACACACAGAGGCACAAACTCGCACATTCAGAATACTTCATTTGCATAATCAACAGATCTTACTGACCCTTGATCCTCCTTTGCAGAGCTCAGTTCATTTGAGCTTGAGAAAAAGTGATGCATCTCAGTGAGAAGGGGGAAATCGGTCTACCTGCTACTGAAGATGACAGTTGAGTTGGTTACACCTTAAGCACCACCAAAGTGTTTGGAAAATGGAAATTGATTGATTATAGTCTCAAGATGATAGATGATAGATGGTTAAAAACTTGCAGTCAATAAACAGAAGCATGTCTACAATTTTCATTCTTCCCTTTTCCTCCAAAGGAGAAAGTTTTGCATGTTTTAAAGCAACATATTTGAAAAATGAACTAATCTGACTCAATGCAAACATTTAAAAAATTAGATTCTAGCTGGTGATTGAAAATGTATCAACCAACCAGAGAGGCAGAATCCACTTTAAAAAGAAATGATTCATCTGAATTGTAGAAAATAAACACAAGGAGGCGGCGAAGAGAAAAACCAGAGCTCCCTATCTAAAATCCAAAACTCTGAAAAAGGGAAGGAAAATACAAACTCAAACACAATTCATGTAATAATTCATACTTACAAGAATTCAAACCCAAACAGTAATATTCATGGTATGAAGCTCACTTTAGTGTAGCAGTTTGCAGTAAAATGCCATATGTGCAGTTATCCTTTGTGTTGGCTGAATACAAGCTTATAAAGAGGAGCAGAGACTATCCGTTTTGCTAAGTTAAAACTTAAAAATTGGTGACAGCAGAGTATTGAATCATTATTTTGCTTTTAAATAATTTCTTGCCTTTTGTTCTCTGTGGAATCACAAGCTTGTTGAGTTCTGTTCCACACTCTTTTTACACTAAACCAATACAAGGTCCTGCTTTCAGGAGAAAATGAACTGTAACTTTGGACTTAATTAGCCATTATGAATACTGGACTTGTTTGTCGCTACTTTAGAACAATGTAACCTTGACAACAATGTGCTGTACATTTAAGTTTGAAAGTTTGATAGCCTGGAGAAGCTGCATCATTTTTTTTTTGCATATTAAACTGCACACGTTGTGAGGAATGGCCGCCACACTGGCTTGTTAGAATGTTACTGTTTGTGTTGCATCATGTTAGTTTGGACAGCGCAGTGTCTTACTGCTGCGCTGCACAGATAGATTTCCCAGAGAAGCTTCCTGCTCACAGCACAGAAGCTTCCTAAAAGCAGGAAGGCAGATTAGTCGTGCTGTTCGGTTGCACTTGTTTATCCGAGTGACTAAGAAAACCAAAACAGCTTCGATTCAATGTTATTAAAGCCCAAATAGAAATGTTGTACAGAACTTAATTTGATTTCATTAGAGAAGGTTTATTTCAAGCAATCAAAGCAAGAATAATGCACAAAAACAATACAATCAGCAGTTATACATTCATACAAAGACGTATCAAATTTAGGATAATTAGACATTAAATCAAAGATTGCTTGAAAAGAAGTGAAAGGAAACGAACTTCTATAATCCCACCCCTGTTCTACTGCACCACTTTTATCACATGATTTATCATCAACTTTATATCAGAAAGAGTTAAGAATCCCTAAGTATCAATAAATCACGTGACAAAGATGAAGTACTTCATAATTTTATAAAAATAGACAGCACTACTTTAGAAATCAACATACCACATGCAGATCAATTCTCTAAAATATGTGCAGATTATTTCTCATTAGAAAAATCATGGATGAATTTTTTGGGCAAGTAAAGTGATATATATGAAGATTAATCACTTTAACCATCTTCATCTTAAAATGCTGAAATAATGAAATGTACATATCATGTTTTTCTGAATAGTTACCTATAAACTTTTCACATTTTTGGAACAAAAAAGGCAAATTATTTTTGTCCTTTTAAATTGATACTGATGCTATAAATCCTTTATTTTTGTTATGTACACTACTTATTGCATTTCTTGTTGTTTCTTACCTCTAAACAGTTTCTGCACCCTGTTTACAATCATGTCCTTTTTTTAGTTATTGAATTTTTCTTCTGTTTGTTTTATTAAAGTTTTTATTGTTTTCTTTTTTTTTTTTTTACTCACATAGCGCTGTCTTGACTTTGTTCCACTCTGCTCTGGTTCTTTGCTGTTTATGCAAAAATAGGCCCAAAATAACTCTTTGCGAACCAAATTCACCTTAGCATATAAATAAAGTAAGTCAGTTTTACTAAGCAGTTTGTTCCTGTTGGAACCATTAAACCACTGTCAGACATCCCATTTGTCACTTCAGTGAATCCTTGTCCCAGTTTTAGAAAGGCTCTGTAGGAATTTCACATTAAACATTTTATGTTCTATCAAAGATTTATTAAAAGCCCCGCTCTGGCTTATATAGTGTGATTCTCTGTGCATGACAGGCATCACCCAGGAGATGATCAATGAGACACGAGCAGCAACGGAGAGGAGGATGCTGGGGGACATTCAGGAGCTGCTCAGGCAGGGAGAGGAAGTCAACAAGAAGGACGCTCAGGGGGCCACACTGGTAAGCAGACATTTAAATCCAACCCTGAAATGTCTCATTTCATTTTTGAGTTCTGCCAGCTAAAAGTAGGAGGCAGGTTTTCAGATGGAATAGTTCTTCTGACTCCGCTTAGCTGCTTGACCATCTGAAGGTATTGCAGGATGAAGAATGTTGTTTTAACTTGCTAATTTTGTGACTTGTTTTATGTTTGGTTCTTTTGCTCTTTAAATTGTGGCTTTTATTATTCAGATGAAGTTCTGTTACTTTGTTTAAAACACAACTTCCTCCATTTATTTGTAGTCCTCACCATTTTACAGCCTAATGCAATTTTAGTATCATTGTTTTTAACTAAAATCAGATTTTAACCAGATATTATTTTAAATAAATCTTTGAAAGCCAATAACTATATATATCGACTTTAATAATTTAAGAACGGTTGTTCTCTATCCCAAAGAAGAGAGCAGAGGATTTACTGATTCGCCAAAGAGAGCAGCTAAAAAGACCAAAAAAGACTTTAAATAGGACACTAATATTTTTATACAGAATAGGATTTCTCATATCCTTTAAAGGTTATTTAGTAATATCGTTGCATAAGGATGTTTATTGTGCAAAATCCCAGACCACCAGAGCATTCACAGGAATGATTTTGAATAGAGCCTTGGAGTTGAAAGTGGCTGTACAGTTCTGTGTGTAAACAGGAAGTAGAGCACTGGGCTGGGAACACAACCATAACAGATATCGGAGTTGAGGAAGATGATGAAGGTGGGCTCTGTTGGTGAGAAAACTCTCTTTGGTTTGGTTTTATGAGATAAAAAGATTACTAAAAGTCGTCCGATAACATTATATCAGCTATTATTCTGGGATGTCAGATGCACAGAGCAGTTAAAAAGGATTTAAAGCAAAAAACTACGACCTGTTTGTTATTCTGAGCAGTGTGTGTTACATCACAGAACTTAATGAGGTCTGTTTTGTGTATCTGGGATTTGACTACAATATAAAGCCACTGCCAGATCACTGGCTGAAAACAGTGTCCTAAAATAACCCTGTTAAGCTTTAAATTCTTATCCCAGATTGTTTGATTCCGAGTTTTCTCTAACTGATTTGTGCTTTCTGTTAATCTTCATTTAAGCATAGAGAAGCAAACTGGAGTATGGCTCATTAGAATATCTTCTTTAGGAGAGAAGGGACTGGAGCTGCTGAGACATTATGCAATATTTATCATCTGTTTTTGAGTTTATTACTTTTTTTCTTTGTTCCTACTTTGGTTTGAAGGACTGGAAAATATCATGTTTCCTCTGTAGTTTGTCTGGTTTCCTTCTACACACATAAATAAGGTTTTCTCTATGTCTAATTAATACTAATAAGGGGAAAAATGAGGTTTAAAATGCTGATATCCACATCCTGTTTGTGTACTTTTTGAATCTAACAGACACTTTCAGACTTTCCATATCCCCATTAAAGTTCTCCTTGTGTGTATCAATGATATGAGTGTAACAAGTAAAGGCTCATGGAGGTGAAACCCAAGGTTTGATTGGGACTTGAATGCAACATCTGCAGCACATTAAAGATCATCCACTTTGTTTTTATGGATTTGTTATAGAAAAGATCTTTAGGTCCTGAAAATGCTGATGGCCGATAATGTTATCTTATGAATGAATTCAATAATCTAAATATTTTTTTACCTTTCTACTCAGGGTCTGCTGGTAGTGCTATAAAATACTAAAGCAGGGTGTGCCGTTGTGTTTTCACTGCTATGTGAACATACTGTTGAAGGATGTCTCTGACTTTCATTGCCTATTGTGTTTATTTGTTGGCTACTGCTACTTAACATTTTTTATGTGGGAAAATTTCTGCCAGACAGTTTTTTTTTTTTTCTTGATTGGGGGGATTTAAAAAAAAATCTGTCTGGTAGAGTTTTATGCTTGAAGACACAGTGCTGTCCCTTTTCTAAACCAGGAGATCAACCCTCTAAGAACCAAGCCACCTGAACATTCCTCAGATGCCTTTTACATGTTGTGGCTCTGCTGACTTCTACGTGTTTTATTTTTGATTTTCCATGAAAGGCATCAGTGGCCCTGCTTTCCCCTGACCTGCATAATGAGGCAGCAGGATCAGTGCTCAGCTGCAGCTGTTCCATCATACGTCTGAAATGATGCTGATGATTAGGAAATGATTAGATTAAATATGCTCAGTGGTTCATGCATCCTCAGACCTACAAAAACAAATAAATATCCGTATCAAATGTTTGTTTTTTCTACTCTGGGCGTCATCTTTAATGATCAACAGTTGTAACGAAAGCCACAAGTCAAAACTGCATTATAGATGCCTTCAGAAATGTAGAAAAATATAGTTGAAATAAACCGACGTGTGTCTTTTTGACTTGCAGCTGCACATCTCTGCAGCAAATGGCTACGTGCAGGCTGCAGAGCTGCTGCTAGAGGGGGGGGCTCGCGTGGACCTGAGAGACTCGGATGGATGGCAGCCTCTTCATGCTGCAGCATGCTGGGGTCAGGTAAAGAAAACAGGAAGCGTGAAGCTGATAAGCACACACAAGTTTTTTTTCCCCCCCCATGTCATCAACATAATTTGCTGTTGGTGTTGTTTCAGATGCATGTGGCAGAGCTGCTGGTGTCGCATGGAGCCAGTCTCAATGGAAAGACCTTCTTAGAAGAGACTCCCATCGGTAGACTCATAGCTCAGTACTTTTCACTGTGTCCTAACTTTGACGTTGTTGTTTCGGCTGGTTTTTGAAGCAAAAAGCGATTCAGTTCAGAGTTTAGCTGTATTATGTCTTGATGTGAAGGCACTGACATGTCCTTTATGGTCGTCTCTGAAAGATCTGTGTGAGGATGAGGAGTTTAGGGCCATCCTGCTGGACCTGAAACACAAACATGACACAATCATGAAGTCTCAGCTGAAACATAAGACCTCGCTGTGCAGGCGCACCTCCAGCGCCGGCAGCCGTGGGTAAGTGCTGCCACCTGCTGGTCTCCCTGCAGCAACTGCTCCATCGCCACAGATTTATAATTAAATCAAAAAGCCTAGATGCTTCTATCACTTAATGATAGCTTTTTTCTGCTTGTGCTTTATCTTACTTGGGGACTTTTCTCGTTTTGACAGCAAAGTGGTGCGGCGGGCCAGTCTGTCCGATAGACACAACTTATGTCGCAAAGAGTATGAGACTGAGGCCATTGTGTGGAGGGGAGGAAGGGAGGAGGAAGAGAAAGAGAAGGAGTCGGATCAGGAAAACAATCAGGTATTTCCTATTAATTCTTGTGAGCCCTTTTCTGCTAATTGAAATCATTTGCGTTGTCCACAAAGGAAAAAATCTGAAAAGTCAGAGTGGATGTTTGTTGGCATGTCAAAGGTAAAATCATGTAGAACTTCCATTAAGGCTTAGCAACCGGCAAAAAGGAGAAACAAAAACAGTGAGTCGTATTATCTACTGGTTTCTTGAAGAGGTGTTAGAACAAATGTAAGAAGTCTGAGTCTAGATTATTGTTTTGGTGAATGTTGTGGCTCAATAAGTAATTTGAAAAATCGGTTTGTGAAGGATATCATCTCATTGTTTACAAAGAAACTACACCTCCTCGATGTCTGGCAGGTCAAGCCAGTTGTCGCTGTGGAGCTGCCCGACAAACCCAAGCTGGCCACCATCCTTAAAGATGGCAGCAGCAAACAGAACGGCCTCATCTGCACAACATCCTCCGTGCCAGCTCAGCTGCCTGTCAACGGTGGGACGCCGTTACCCGCGAAGGGCGGGGCTGTCACCGTCCAGCCATCCCAGGAAGAGGGGAGAGAGCGCGGTCAGACTTTGTCGGAGTTAAAGAAACAGAGGGCCGCTGCTAAATTCCTGAATCACCCTTTGTTCAATGGTCACCTTGGTAATGGCTCCACAGAGTCCTTCATTGATGCCAAAAACGGTTCTGAGGACCCCCGCATGCCGCTGGTCTCCTCCAACGGCAACGCAGTTTACTACACACCAACCAGCGGTGACCCGCCCCTTCTCAAGCTGAAACAGCCAGTCGAGGAGGAGCCGCCCAAGGCGAGGACCTGCTGCTGCGTGTGCTAGCATGTCGGTCACGTGACCGTTGACGTCAGCGGAAGCCCTCTCATCAATGTGCTTTAGAAGGGAGGACAGGAAGGAAGGAAACTTGGAGAGTTCCGGCGTTTAACATCCCATTCCTCCTTAAATCTTTATAGGGGTGGTTGGAAAACGTCTCCTACCTCCAACTCCTGGTCCAGTCAGAGACAACAACCCCCACCCCCCCGCCAAGACGTGTTTGAAACATAGCAGAGTTAAGGAAAAGTGTGCAATGCCACAGTATCAGCAGGATGTCCCTGAATCAAAGCTTTTCACTAAAAATGTGAGAAAATCTGAACCAGGAACCAATAGAAGTCACAGAATAGAGAATCTTCTGCTCTCCGTCCTTTTTATTTATTTCTTTTCTCCCTGCAAACAGATCCTTGACAACTATTAAACTTTTCCTCCAGGACAAACACACTGTGTGTGACTGCAGCTTTCTGCTCTTTTACCTTGTTCCTCTCATCGTCTTGACAGGTGCCTCATGTCGGTCTACATCCCACAGGTTGCTGCAAATCTTAGCACCAAAGGACCTTGCACATCCATTCTGAATTTGCATTATGCCTAAATACTTCCAGGAAATTGGAAAGTGGGGAGAAAAGTGCAGCGCCACCTGAAACTCCCATCAGATCCTGTCATTCTTTCACTTCCCCCTTAGAAAACCTCAACTGACAGCTCATCCTTTGTGTTTGGTGGGACCCACTTTGCGCTCACTCAGATAATTTAAGCCGACGTGGTTGGAAAATTACTGTACATTTCTTTATTTATAAAACTAATATGTAAAAAGAAAGAGATGATGGATCCTAATTGAGTGTATTTATTACTTGGATGCTGTGTGGAGAGTGAATGCAGTTTGAGATGAGCTGGAGGTGAAGCCAAGCACCTTCTGATATGAACAGAGTGGGTCAAATTATGAAGTGAAATAAAGGTTGTTGTTTGATTTTTGTACATGTTGTGAAATACCAGCCATCCTGTTGGGGTGGGTTCATGTTTGTGTTACTACAAATAACAGTGTTATTTGTTTGTTTTTTTGTCTTTCCTGGTGGCCATTGTGTGGCTTAAGATTGTTCCCAATCACTGTATTTGTCTTTTTAACAGAAAATGCAAAGGCTACGGAATGAATTACTGAAAGCTGGAGGAGAGTCTTTGGAAAGATGCAAAAACGGCGAACATGCACGAGTTTCAAAATACAAATAAGTTGAAGTAATAATTTGACGTTTTTTGAAACTTTTGCTGAGAGTTACATGAGAAGAACGGCGTCTGTTTGTTTGCTACAGCTGTAGCAAGAGTTAGATTAGCACCGCTAAAGACAAACAAGGTTTATCAGCTACTACAAAAGAATTTAACCCCTCCACCTGCAAACATCTCCTATTCTTCTGTACCTATCGGCTCACGTTGGTTGTGCCTCTGCTCAAGTAAAACTAGAAAAAAGATTCTGCTTCGCTTCATGAGTGGCTGCACTGCGTCAACCCTGAGTGTGCTGAATGACTGCATGACTGCACCTTTGCCGTCAGATACTCTGAACTGAATATTGTCAGCCATACACAAATAAGTTATTTACTTTGATATACTTCCTTATTGAATTTGTTTCTTCTTCTTCCATTAAGGTCTGGGTCATTTGTTATTTAGTGTTTCATGATAAAAGTAAAAAAAAGACAGAAGCTTTTTTATTTGATTTGGACTGAAATTGGCTCAGAAACACGTTATGTAACCTGTGTTTTTTTTTTGTCATTTATTTACAACTTTACTGACTGTGATGGAGGTTTAAATGATCTTTGCTAACCAACATCTGAAAAAACAAACCAAAATTTCATTTTATTAACAATTCCAATTAGAAATATGACATTTCACACCCTTCCGTTGCTCAAAACGATTTTCTAAACCACTTTCTGTCTGTGAGATGTTGTAGTTTTTCTCAAATATGGCTTCCTTATGTTTTTGTTTCTAGACTATGAGCTTGACATCAACCTTCTTATGTAACTCTCAAAGCAGAGTTTTTTTCCTCTGGTCTTATAAGTGCCAAAAAAAAAAAAAAAAAAAAACATCTTCTGTGAGTTTAAAAATTGGTAATGAATTTATAAAAGTTCACTAACGAACTGTTGTTTGACTGACAAAGATGTTTTTTTTTTAAGAAAAGGCCAATCCCTTAGATTACCCATAATGCCATTTTTGTCACGTTTGTCCCTGTATTGTCATCTGTTCACTGTTAAATATGTGTACAGATGGGTTTGTAAATACATTTCTCTCCTCATATCTGTACCCTTGAATTGAAATGTCTTTTTTTGTTGCTTTTGAAGAACAAATAGGGAAAAACAAAATATTTGTACGGATGAACAGTATTTTGTGTGTGTGTGTGGGGGGGGGGGGCTGTTAGACTGTAGCATCTCTTTTGTAGTCTTAAAGATCAAACTTGTTCATCCTGATGTCTTTGCTGGTCTAAGATCAGTGTCTGTGCATCTTTCTCAGAGAATTTTAAAATTGGCTTCTTCTTTTTTTTTTTTTGAGTTTGGTTTGTATGTTTGCTCTACTACAAGCTGCAAAAATGAAATTCCCACTTCAGGCCCATGAACATTCAACCAGGTGTGACTTTGAACTGTTCGTCAAAAAGGAAAACCGGATGTTAAAAATTAACCTGCCCTCTAATAATCTGCTCTACAGATCGATCCTTGTGTGGAACTGCAGGCTTCACTGTCTCTAAAAAAAATTCAAGGAAGAAGTTAAACTACTGATTATGTAATTACTGGAATAAATATCAGTGGTTGCATTAACATTTTGAATAAATTGCATATTTTGAAAATTCTATTTGGTTGTAATTAGTCGTGCTTCAGTTTCCCTTTTTTTGTTTTTGCGGTTTAGTTTTTTTCTACATTCTCTGCTCTCTTTACTGACCTCTACTGCTGCCCCGCATCTACAGCTGCTGGGATCGACTTCAGCCGCTCCCTTCATGTTTGTTGTTCTGTCCTTTCTTCTCTTTTACTGCCTGAGGGTTCAGGTTTTCCACAGGTGCAGACAGCAGCGGTTGTTCAGCTACATGACAGGTAGGCTACAGGGAAAACAAGAAGGATATTCAGGAAAAGCAGCTTTAAGAAAAAAAAAAAAGATTTTCCAGATAACTTGAATCTGTTTTTGTTGCTTTTGCAGAGTGTGGGATTTCAAGACATAGACATCTTTCATTGGACCATATCAGCATATATATTGCTTTTTGTGCTTGTTAAATGACCTTTTATTAGCAGCACAAACACTTTAATTGGTTCAACATTTAGGTCACCCTATAATCCTTTAAGTGTCTTGAGCAAATGGAAAGAGACAGTACTCTTTCATCTGAACCTCTTCAGTGTGCTGACAGTATATAGACAGAGAGAGGAGGACAATGGAACTGAAAACACACGACTGGGTGCCTCTTCCTCAGCCATGCTGGGAGCAAAGCAGCTGGCCCAGTCCTCTTCACTGAAGAGAAGAGTGGATCAGAGCCAAAAAAAATAACCAATAAAACTTCAAACTTGAAACCACAATCCTGAGAGTTTCAATACAGGAACACTGAACCAATGACTGAATATGGGATACTCTCCATAACAAGCAAGGAGCACAAGTTGGTTTTTAAAGTATAAAATGTATTAAACTAATATTATGCGTTATGCAACACACAGAAACACAGGCACCAGGCATCAGACCTGATGCTCAAATGGGGCTTAAATAATGAACAAAAAGAAAGACATGCTTCTCACTGGCAGGAGTCCTGATAAACCTGGCTTTCAGGTTGGAGGGTCTGCAGAGTGCTGACCCTTCATTCTTTCAGAAATTAACATACACAAGTGACTTTACAATGGAATAAATATACAAATAACCCAAATATGCCGAGCAGCAGACTAGCTGACCTTGATACAAAAGCAATCTTTAGTTAAGCACAAATGTAATGAGGTCTCCTGAAACCTCATCTTTTTTTTTTCTTTTAGCAGTGTTATGCTGAAAAAAGAAAGACAAATGACAGCAGCGTAGCTGCCATCGCCTCAATCAGCTGTAAAAGTAAAAAAAAACAACAATTTTAACGATTCACATCTGCTGAATCATGAAATCTACACGGATGAAACAACTCGGAAGAATGGGTAGAAAGACTGTAAGAATGAAAAACAAATAAACAGTGTTTTATGGGGTACTTTTCTGAAAGGAAAAGTTAACTAAACACACGTGTGACAGAACGACTTTGTGTGCATATGTGTGTGTGTGTGTGTGTGTGTGTGTGTGTGTGTGTGTGTGTGTGTGACAGAGCTGCTGTCTTATCAGACTAGTTATACTCCTGACCTCTATCCTGAAAAGGCCTCTGTTCTCTGATCAGTGCTTTTCTGCTGCTGCTCGCCCTTCTTTCTTTCTCCAAAGGCATCATCTTGCTGCTTGTGTGTAAATGATTCGTTACAATGTTGTCCTAAATTTTTCTGTGTTGTCCTTTTTTGTTTTAGTTTAGCCACACACCACACTCTAATATTCAAGTTGCGTAACAAACTTTGAACAAGCTTTCATTTTGTGAGGCACAACCCCTTTTAAAGCAGCCATCCATATTGATAATGTGTGCCCCATACATTTCCCTTTCGTTTTAAACATCTGTTTTGGTTATTTTAACCAAACTTATGAGTTTTATATAAGCTGTATTTGTGCAAAAAAGTTTGTCTTTTGTCATAAATTTATTTCATTATTTCTAACCAAAAGACGATGCTTTCAATTGCTGTGTTGAGCACAGTCATACCAGCACTTCTTACCTGTCAAGTGACTGAAGCTTAAACTGAAATTATCTCGCTTTCATTTGACTCGTACAGGTGTTTACAGTGTGGCTTTGGTGGCAACATGTCAGAGCAGACGTTAGACGTTTTTTCATGACTTCCTGCAAACCTCTCACACTCTTTCTCGCCTTTCTGCACTACAGGGTGAAGGTGCTATATTTTTTTTTTTTTTTGCATGATAGTATCAAAGAATGAAGACTGATCAAGTGCAGTGCAAGTCTCTAAATAAGTCACTAAAAGTACAGAGAAGAGTTTTGTTTTTTTCAACCACTCCCTTCATTCGTTATGTTTGCTCTTTCTTTCATTTGGTCATGCAAATGTAAATTAAAGCCAGGAAAAAGAAAAAGCGACATACACACAAAATAAAGAAATAGTCACAGTTCATTCCAACGGCAGTTTCAAAAGTCAGACAAACATGCTCAGTCATCTGTTCAGTGTGTTGGACCGCAGGCTTATCAGCCTGACATGATGGTTCACAGCTCAGATAACCTAAAACAAAGAAAACGGTTATACTAAAGAGGCTCCACATGGTCTGATGAAACCCAGCAAGCGGGATACTTATGCCTTTGTAAGAACAACTGAGTGATGATAGTGATTATGCTACTCATTTTTCCCATCAATTACATTGTGTTTGGTCTTAAACTTCCATCTTTTGATCTATTTTCAAAGCATTCACAGTGGGTTTTTTAAATTATAATGATGTAGATTTTTTAGCCAAAATCGAAAAACCTGTGTAGTTTTCTAGGACATAGTTTCTGCAGAGCGGCAGGAAATCATTATTCACCTCTAAGTCTCATCATCCCTTTGTTCAAACTCAGTTCTAGTTTACAGTCCCATCATATCCCTAAGCTAAGATTCGCAGTACAGCAAAAATGGCGAGCAATATTGGAGCCATCCAGCCGCACAGTTTTAGACCAGATGCCAGCTCAGACAGGAAAAACAAAGACAAACATGGATCTGTTTGTTTGGGAACAATTGTTATAATCTCGTAGTTGCGAGGTGCAAACTGCTGCATGCTTTTTTTTTGTTGCTTTTTTTTGTCTGCTCCAGATTCACAAAGAATGAAAGAATAAGAAACACTCAGAAATCCAGTTTTAATCTTAATGTTCTTTATATATGTCTTCCTCCATCATAAAAAATGCTACACGAACATGTTAAAAAAACACACACACACACACACGCCCACAACAATTTTCATGGGAGTGGGTCTTTAAAAACTGACATTTGAAGGCATTTCTCAACTTTTATTGGTGTCTGCAATGACACTAATCTTAGAAAAGAACAAAATGAATTCCAGTCTTTATCTGGTTGACCTAAAGAAGCAAAAAATGAATGAAACACATTTAGCTGTGACATTTCACGTAGAGCCTCCGTGACATTATCACGGGGCGTGGATCAGCACTGTTATACCTTTAAATGGCCCCTCCCTCTTCTGCTGCCTTTACTATCTGCGTTTGCGCGCCGGCGCTCATTGGCTGATAATCGGTCAACAACAGGGTCAGAGGGACACCCGGGGACACCGGACACGCGGGGCAGCATGTTTACAGCCACGCTCACCCATAATTAGTTCCTCGACACGATTCACCAGTTTTATTTATTTATTTCCCCCTCCCCGTCTGGAGACATCATCTCGTCCCGACGATGCTTCTGTGCCGCGCGGGCAGGCTGTCGTCTGCGGCTTTGGGTCCGGCTCGGACTCGGGCTCCGGGCTTTCTCCTGCGACACGGACCGGGACACGTCACTCTGACGGCGCCCGCGGGCCGCCACTTCCACCGGTCCGTCGTGGAAATCCGAGCGCACCCGAGCAGGCAAAAAGCAGAGCTAAAGTGGGGCACGCGGCTCGGTTTTGTAACCGCTGAGTGGAGACTGCTGAGCCGAGCACGCACTGAGGCTGCGCGCCTGTCTGGGGGGGAATTTGACAGAGGAGGCGCCACGGGGGGGCTGTTCACAGGTAACTGGGGGGTGTCCGGTCGACGTCCCTTCACGACCAGCATGCAGAGCAGATCCTCGTCCACGAAGCAGGTGGAGCCGCTCAACAGCAGCAAAGTAAGTGCAGCCGTCAGACTCAGGCTCTGCTAAAACAGCTCCGCAGCATTAGCCCGCATTTCAGCGCTGTTATACAACACGCGGGCGGCGCGCGCGCGCGGGCGCGCCAGGACAGATGCTGGTTGCTCCATAGGAAATAATAGTCATCGTTGAACGTGAATCATTGTGGTTACTCAAACTCACAGCTGGAAAAGTTTCACTTAACCGAAGCACGTGGTTTTCGGTGGTGGGTAAACACAAGGATGAGAGGGCAGGAGGGTAAACATGTGGGCAGCAGGGGCGGTTCTGGGGCCTCAGCTTTAGGGGGACCCAGGCCAGGATATTATTAGAACTATACTCTCCCTTTCCCACAAAGTCAGGGGTCTGCAACCTATGACACCAAGAGTTCTTTTGGTCCAGCTTCTTACTGACCAGAAACCAGCGAGAACCACAAAGCCCCAGGTCTTAGATATAGCTTTAAACATTAAAAATAATTGAATTATAAAAGTGTTTTTTTTTCTTTGTAAGAATTGTAGTTTTATTTTAGACTCCAGTACATGCAAGTTCCTTTCAAAGTAAAATACACCCTGTGTCAAATAAGATCCTCCTGCTGCTGCAGTCCAACATGACATTTTTTGCCACTATGACTTTAGTTCGTTGTCATCATTTTAATCCTTTTTACAAAGTATTTTGTAGAAAATCTATACATTTAAATGCAGTTGTATACAGTACTCTAAGAACTTCGCATCTAAACAGCAACTGGACACTGTTGTCCAGCATAAGGTACTTATTTAAGTTTATTCAAATGATTCACCATTCTGATGGTGAATTTAAACCCTTTCATTGTGCTCAGTTATCTGACATCATCATTACCATCTATCCTCAAAGCCAAAGAGCCACAATGGAGGAATAATGACAAAAAGGTTGTATTGTTTTCTAGGACATAGTTTCTGCAAAATGGCAGTAGTTCATTAGAAGTTCACCTCTAAGTTGTGGACAGGGCAGTTGGCGCAGAGTAAGCCTGCCCCCTCTTCTTGTCATCTATCTGTTTACACTCTCTCCCCCTACCTTACAGCCCCTCATACCCCAACCAAACATTAGCGGTGCAACAAAAATGCTGAGAAACATTGGAGCTATGCAGCCGTACAGTTTAGATCCAGATGTCAGCTCAGACAAGGAAAACGAAGACATACATGGACATATGTGTCTACAATCTTTCAGAATAGGACAAAGCAGGGGTTTGTGGGCTGCCTTTCATATAGCATAATCTTTTTCTGGCGGTAATTTTTGTCTGCTTTCGATTTACAACAATCTGAATAAAGAAATACTCAGAAATGCTATTTAAGCTTAATTTTCTTTATATACCGGTATGTCCTCCTTCATGAAAAAATGCCATTGGAGTTGGTCTTTAACATTAAACTCATGCAACTTAATTGTGTATTGCAGGCAACCTTTATGAGCAACTATCCAATGAGAAACCCAAATAAACACTATTTTTTTAACTTTAATTTCAGTTGTTAGGTTTAGTTACATGTGATTTCATGCATGCCATGGTGCAGAGGTAGAGTTTTCAACTTCTGATCAGAAGGTCGCAGGTTTGCTTCCACCCTTCCTGCCCATGAGTAAAAGTGTCCTTGGGATTGACCCTGAACCCCAAATTGTTCCTGCTAGTTATAATCACATTTTCAGAAGTCTTGGGACTTAGGAGTGCTTAAACTCTAACCATGATAAACAGCATATTAGTATATTTCTCATCTGTGGAAAATCTGACACTTTACATAATAGTATGAAAGTGTAAACACGCATAAATTACAGAATGACATAATGTCTGACAGGCAACAGCAAAGTCAACAAAAAGTCAAGGCTACTCTTAGGATGAAGGGTTGGAGATGTATTTCTTCAGTCAACAGTTTCAGCTCATTAAAAAAAAGTTAACTTCTGAAAGTGTCAGCAAAACATTACTAATGATGATCATTAAAAGTATTATCGCTCACTGTTTGACACACTTACCTAGAACAACACCACCCTCCTGTGTGAGCTGTACTTTGCTGCTGTAGATGATTAACCTTAACAGCCTCTACAAGAAAAACTAAAACCTTGTCTTAACTTTTTCATGCCTAAGGAGCAGTGTCTTAAAGCAGATCGGACTTTAATGTTTAGTAAATGTATAGTTTTTGCTAAAACACCTTATTAGTTTAAATGAGTCTACGTCTTATGCTGCATTGACACATAATGCTATTCGGGCATCCAATTCCTGTCTGCTGCCTCTCTTTTGACTCCCGTCAAATTTACTGCTCAACGACTTGATGCCCCGACCGCGGAGCAACTGCCAATGTTTTTCTGGACAGCATTTGTTGCCACATCGTGGAAAATGTAGATTGTTGAGCGAGTAGCTTGGTCTTATATGTTTCGGAGAGCTCTACCGAGGCACCGGCCGCTATGACGGCACCTGCTCTCTGTCTGCCGGGGCAGCCAACCACCTGCAGGCCAGCATAGTGAGCACCTCAGGGTCGGAATTCCTGAGGAGCTTTGTTGAGGAGGGTTATTATTTGGCGAAGGTGGGGTACACCCTAGACAGGTCGTCAGGCTGTCAAAGAGCCCATGGAGCTGGCGAACGCCGCCGCCAAGGGTCCGGCCGGACAGCGGGTACCATCGTAGCAGGCACAATCGCTAGCGACCTGTCCTCGGTGTATCCCGCCTCTGCCCAACTGGAACCGGAACAGCCTTCGGCAACCCCGCGGCCCCAGCGGGTCAAGAGAATGGATGGAAGTTCAGAACTCCAGCCATATTGGAGTCATTTTTCTACCCTTTGATTGAGTC
Organism: Oryzias curvinotus; assembly: GCA_023969325.1. Taxonomy (NCBI): domain Eukaryota; kingdom Metazoa; phylum Chordata; class Actinopteri; order Beloniformes; family Adrianichthyidae; genus Oryzias; species Oryzias curvinotus. The sequence goes on along the minus strand of CM043710.1, from coordinate 13,973,185 downwards.
ACAAGCCCAAAGCGGAGTCCAACCTTACAGCACCGCGCCTGAATCGCGCAGCAGACCTCAAGTCGCGTCCGTACATTAACTTAACATTGAAACTCAACGCCCCTGACTCCCAAATTGTGTCCAGTGTAAATGCAGCTTTAAACCAAAACAATGTCTTAGACACAACTGCCCTTTAGGGCGGATACTGGCTGTATGTGGGCGAAAAATGGGCAAACCTGTACGGGGCACAGAGTTGGCCCGCACAAAATCTTAAGATTGTAGGCCACTTGGTAAACATGTACAGCAAGAATGTTCATCCACATTTTTTACTATAGGCATACTGCAGGTGACAAGTCATACAGAACACTTGAACAACACATAAGGGTAGGCAACGATGAAGTAGGTGAGATGCAGATGAGTTATACAGGTTTTTTTTAACCCCCTGCGCACTGTGCAGGAAGCCCGTTAGTGTAGAAATGAGAAAATTAGACAGAGTGTAGTTTGTGTGGGTATCCCACAGGTATCTGAAAGACCCTAAATCACCTGCACATCCCGCGTGCATGCAGTATTTGTGCTGGAGTGTGGGGTAAGGGCTCTGTACCACAGCATCACCCAAACATGCGTGTAACTTACATTGTCCTTACAAATACTTAACGATACATGTACCACAAGCAGGCTAATGGTGCGTTTTCATGACCTTCCCTAAGGTGGCGGAACAAGCCACAACGGAACCTCAAGACACACCTGTACTCTCTGCAAAGTTCAATAAACTCGCAATCTTTTAAAGTAAAACACAAGTTACCAGTTTATTGCAACGGACAGCTTGTGCTTCAGTCTAACTTTCTATTTGCTTCAGTCACTGGCCTGATGGGTGGGAGTGGCCACTTCACCATTTCCCTCCTGCTCCGTGTCTGTTTGTGTACATAATGAGTAAGGCTTTGTCTCGGCCTGCATGCCTCTGTGACTTGGCATGTGTTTTAATGGCTCTGAAAAGCTGCTATCTGACACAGCAGTCCCTCTGTCCCCCTCCCATACACTCCCGCTGGCACGACTCCCATCAGCTGCACCGCTCACACGACCCTCCCACAGGGCTGCCCGCCTTCACTTTGAGCTTGGCCTGTCTTCCTTCCAAAAGCAAAGGCCTGCCCTGTCACCCACTCTGGACTCTTCGATTGTCTATTGATGGCAACTCTGTGAATGTTGTGGCCAAGGCTGCGGCTCCAGGAGGCTTTGGCCAAAGCGAAGCAAGACAAATGGAAGCCAAGAGAAAGGATCAGTTTTTTTCTTTTGCATCATTTCTCTTCCCCGGTTTAATGGCCTGACTCCGTTCCCACAAAGGAGACAATCAGCCGTGACAGTACAGAAAGAAAAAAAAAAGAAGCCCTGATGACTAACAGTTATTTGAGTTGTCTCAACTGGCATCATACCGGTACTATTACATAAACATATAATACGTTATAATATACGATAGCTGATGGCTCAACTAAACTAAAATGGGAATCCCTGCCCTTAAACCCTCCTTCTCGATATGGAAAAACTCCTAAAAAAAGATTCTGGGAAAAAAAAAGAACCATAGGGATGTCCACATCCTGGGGGTACACATTGTAATATTTCTGAAATCCTAATGTTTTATACATGATCATTTAACAAATGAAAACAAATGTATATTCTGTAAACTCTAGGGCTGCACGGTATGAGGAAAACTCGCAATTTGTGATATTAGTGATTAATATTGTGATTACGATATAACTTGCAATACATGAACAAAGAAAACGACTAAATACATCATTTCCATTTCACTGCAGCAGTTTAATTTAAAGAAGAGTCAACAGAAATAATACTCCAAAGGACCCTCGTCTACATAGGAGGCCGGCATCTAACAAAAATAGGCTCCATCCGATTGGTCAAATGCATAAAGGGATCTAATTGATTCGTTAAATACTTCAAGCTGCCATAAGATTGTTTTTAGCACATTTAAGGTTTATAGCATATTTCGCCGACATTTGCGATATGCGGATTGCACAGCTTGATATCGTGATAGCGAAAAATTTGCGATTTATTCTGCAGATAAAATAAAGAAATTATTTTTGAGCACTAACTTCTAAATGTAATTAAAAAAACAAGTAAAGTTAATGGTTTAAAATGAATTTTGTTAAGCATAAAGTGTAAAAATTGTCTGGATGGTGTCCCTGCGGTAGGTAAAAGGACTGCAATCGGTGAGCTGTTTTGGTTCTGTAAACATACCCTCAATAGTTTAGGCTAAAAATATCCCGCCGGTTTTTCCTGTTTGCTCCGAGGAATGTAAGATTTCTTCCTGGTAGAGCACATATTTGTGCAGCGTGCTTAAAAACACAAGCATTAGATAACGTTCTTTAGACTCAGCTAGAAACAACAGTGAGAAAAGTAGGTGCTGTCAAACAAAAGGGGCATCGCTCACAGGGCCATGGAGTTTAAAGTAGAGATGAAGACTTTTAGAAAAACACGGAGATTAATATCAATGTGTGATTACTAGATGACAACTTGCCAAATTATTTTCAGCATTTCGATGACAATTGTTTGACCTCAGTTTCAAAGACAAACTGCAGACTTTTCTAAGAAAGCTTAACCTGAAAAAGTTTGAACAACTATTGCCATCAACGTAGAAGTTCTGGATCTTTTGTTTTGAGCACGATTGACAGGTTGGCTTTAAAAATTAAGAGAAACAGTTCTTAGTAAGAAAGAGCAAAATCAATTTTTTAATCCATAAATCAATTTTAATTAGTATTTTCTCTAAATTTTCTGGTAAAAACCGCTTTTCTGTTAGTTTTTTATTATAATAATCCATATTTTTTCACAGAAGGGCCACTTTTGTTTAGTAATGTTTTATTATCAAACAAAATCAATTTTAGATGGAACTCTGATAGATTAATACATTTTCAATCCAATTGTATTCAAACTAAATGGTGTTCTTATAAAGCTAAATCAAATTATGCAGTAGTTCTAAAATAAAATGCAGCTTCAAATTCTATCAAGGCAGCAAAGTATCATCATTTATGACAGATTAAACATTTTGACTGTACTCTCATTGTCTTCATTTTTACACAGTTTGCTGCAGAAACAACACATTTATTTATGTTTATGTCTGTTTTCAGCAGTCTCCAACAGTTCTCTGTTACCGTCTGTTCCCTCATTTGCTTCACCTGCCTCTTTTGTCGTACGGCTGCAGTGTGCACACAAACACCAAACCTGTGTGTTTGTGTTCTTATGAGAGGCTCTGTGTGTGCATGGAGAACTGTGACTGGCTGCTTTTATGAGCGAGTCAGGGTGAGTGAAAACGGGAATTAGCTAAACCATAGAAGTCACTTTTAATCAGCTGACTGGTGATCCATGAAGAGTAGAAGTTCAGAAAAGGGTAGAATTTGTGTACCAACATTAATAACCCACAATCTCTGCACACTTCATAAACCTACAAGCAACTGGCCTGAAGTCAGTCTGCAATAGACATCAGCTGTTCAGCATTCAGGACATTTTTGACAACAGAATATTTTGCAACATATTTTTTGTCACAATGTTTTCTTTTATACCCGTTTTTGTTCTTTTTTTCCTATAGAAAGACACGTCTACCTCAACCCCTGAGAAGAGTCCAGAGGAGATGCCAGAGTCTGAGGAGGGAAAACCTAACAAGACCCAGCAGCTTAAGAAGGTTTTCAAGGAGTATGGAGCCGTGGGAGTTTCCTTTCACATTGGAATGTCACTAATGTCTCTGGGAATGTTTTACCTCCTTGTATCAAGGTAGTATACGTTCACGTCATAACACCGAATTTTTGGTTTACTGCATTCAAGCATTAGGATTCAAACAGTTGCAAAAAAATTTTTTTAATAAAAAGAAGATATTTCAGATGGAAAAAAAAAAGTTCAAAAAATGTCTGTTTTTAATTGCAGAGAAACACGAGAAAGTTACTTTTTTTATTCTCAAAATATCAACTGAAAATGCACATTTTCTACAGTTATTTTCAAGTATTTGAAGAAAAACAACTTGCATTCGTGAAACTTTTCTTCTGTCCTTAGAAACCGTAAAACAAAGTCAAACCTGAAGGAAAATTGTTACACATTGACCTCAGTTGAAGTCAGATCTGTGGTTGAAACAACAAAGGGTGAATATTGTCTTGTGACTGAAGACAAATAAAGCATAAATATACATTGAAACTGTCTTAGAAAGCGTTTGAATTGAAGTCTCTTTTCATTTCACACACTTTGACTGAAGGTAAAAAGGCCAAGCGGCTCACCGTGCCTTTGGCTTGGACCCAGCAGTCCCCTCTGTGTAGCTGCATACCACACAGTCTTGGCAGTTTCCTCCGATAGCTGATAATGGTCCTTGGACTGAACGCTGCATGTGCAGCCAGTAACCATCCAGTATTATGGTTGTGCGACCGTGGAGCTTGGGGCATGTGGCCAGCTTGAACTTATGTGTGCTGAGAAAACAGCTGTCGGGGTGTAAATGGGTAATTATATTGAACCGGTTTAAGTTTGTGTTGTGCAGTGGAGCTGTTAATGTGGGAGCAAGACTGTTATTGACTGAAACAAATCTCCTATTAGAGCTTTCCTTGTTATTTATTTCCCTGTACGGATGACTAAGCATTGCTAATAGATTTGTGAACACAGCCCCTCCTGGTGGACATAGAGAGAACTACACTTAACCGCTATAAATGTTTTATTTTTTTGTATTAAATCACAATTTTTTTAACTAATTTCATTATAAAAGGATCTAAAAAAATGTAAGATAACCATAAATGTTAACTATGTGCTAATCTATTTCTTTGCTCTCTAGCGGGATCGACATGGCCGCCATTCTGTGTAAAGTGGGCTTCAGCGAGGCTGTGGTTCAGTCCAAAATGGCGGCAGGAACCAGCACTTTTGTCCTAGCCTACGCCATCCACAAGCTCTTCGCCCCTGTTCGCATCAGCATCACACTGGTGTCGGTGCCTCTCATCGTGCGCTACTTCAGAAAGACTGGACTCTTTAAACCACCCACACCTGCACCCTGATGACTCCCCCTGCCCTCCTGCTGCCTCATTAGGCATCCTGAAGGGCCCCTTATAAAACGCTTGTATATATATTCTTACCTGTTTGTGTTCTGCTGGGTGCATCTCATCAGTTAGTTCTCATTTGTGAATCCAGGAATTACTTCAACATTAGCGGACAATTTTTTTGTGAGGTTAAAATCTAAGGTTTGATGGGATAAGCTTAAAACATTTTTTGGTCCCTTCTTACATTTTAAGGAGAGAGAAATAACACTAATCCTTGGAATAAATATGCATTCATATTCAGGGATTTAATTCTCAGTTGTGAGCCTTTTTGCCGGCTGTCAGGGGTTTGGAACAGGAGTGCTTCCTGCCTCAGCTGTTCTTTCTCCTGACATCTTTTCCCTCTGTTTCCCCTCTGATGCTCTTCTGCATTTTTTAATGCTCTTCCAAATCATTGCATCATTTGAAATGTGAGGACAACATTCGTTGATATAAATTTATTTTACTGCTAACTTTCTGTCAACAGTCTTGTTGTTCCTGAATCTTTTATTTATTTGTGATTTTCTTTGTCCAGCCGTCACCTCACTGTTTTCATTGGTCAGTATTAAACAATGGAGCAGATAAATGCTGACTCAACAGTTCATTCTTGAGGCAATAATGTCCTTTTCTACCCCTGCTTTGTGCTGTATGGCCTCCGTTGGTTCACACCAAGTCTTATTGATGTGGTCTTCAGATTCAACATGCAGATAAATTACTGTTACTGCCCTGCTTTGCTTAAAATACAAATTGTGTTTTTTACTTTTTTGTAAGATTATGGAATAGAACATCAGTATGTTTAGCATGGTTGCTACATATTTTAATGTTTAAATACAGAAGAAAGGTGTTACACTAAAAAGTGACATAACAAGGATTATCTGACAAACATTTTGTGGGGGGAAGTTGAAGGTTACTTTGAGGTAACACAAAAACCCCAACTGATGTATAAAAATGAGGAATGGAGCCATAGCTGACACCTTAATGCTCAGCTGCAACACGGTTCTGTCTATAATGCAGCCTCTTGCACAGCTGTAGAGAAGAACATAAACGGGCCAATGACAGTTTCTGCATCTGTTCTTATTCTATTTTATTCCGCTAATAAATCTGATTTAGAAAAGTTTTTAGACAATAAAATTTGCTAGAATAATACCACCCTTATTTTCCACCAATGTACCCACTCTAACCTCACGGCTTGGCTCAGAAAACCCTGAAGGCGTCGCAGGAGAGCCGTCTGCTTCAGGAGGGGGCAGCTGGCATCAGCGAGATGGTAAAACAGCAGCCTCCATGTTGGAGAAAGATCGCACTAAAGTCCGACTGGATAAAGGAAAAGAGAAGAAATAGTATTACTGATCAAAAATGAAAGTCATTACATTCTCAGCAGCCCTCAGGCTGTTTAACCCTTGTGCTATTCAAGGTACGTTTTATCTAGACCCCACTAGACAGTGCGCTGAACTTTTTCTCTTCAATGATTTGTGATCTTCACTGGTGTCCATGGATTACATGAAATCCTCTCCACCTTTATCCCCCTTTGTCATGGTAGGGAGAACATGTCAATGTAAGGAGGGGGTCATCCAAGATAGCACAAGGGTTAAGAGGCTGATGGCATAGAAGGTGTTGGAATAACACCTCACCTTAGGTTTTAACTCATTGTGCACCCAAAAGACCATTGCTGGAAGACCTCATGGAAAACGAAGGTTTGTAAGAAAATCAAAAATGAACAAAGCATTCAAAACCTAAAATGTCCTTAAAATCTGTCCTAAACCAAAGGAGAGATTCCACTCCACCTCATCAACATGTGATTGGCTGAATTCTGCAGTAACTGAAGGTTTGAACCCTTGTGCTATCTTGTGGGGTCCAGATGACCCCCCCCCCCCCCTTACATTGACGTGTTATCCCTACCATGACAAAGGTGGATAAAGGTGGAGAGGATTTCATGTAATCCATGGACACCAGTGAAGATCACAAATCATTGAAGAAAAAATGTTCAGCGCACTGTCTAGTGGGGTCTAGATGACCCAACTCCCAATGTTAACGTGCCTAGGATAGCACAAGGGTTATAATAGGATTTTTTGGAGAAACCAGATAGTAGTAAAGTAAACAATAAGGCTAGAAATAAAAATATTCATAGCATCAACAAGAGAGAAATGTACAACTGCATCAGGGCATTGAAGTTCTTTTACTACTTGTTTGATATGTGGAATAGATGTAATGTTAAAGTCAAAAAATAATTATGTGCTTAGTTAAGACAGTTCTTTCTCTTTGCTTTGGGGCTGATTACTAAAACTTCTATTTTCTCTTGGTTGAGCTGTGACGGTCGATGCTTATTCCTCAAGCAAAAATGAAAAGTCAGAACTGCTTTTGTTTGGCATTAATAACTTAAATAATTTCACCATAAACAGGGACAATTGGAACATTACCCCTGGACAACAATTGGTGAAAAAAGCACCAAACCATTAATATTAACTTTATTTAGCATCTAGTAAAAGAAAAAAACATACAGTAAGTTAGTCTTTTATTTCATGGCTACAAATAAATTCAGGCATTAAGGGATTCATTTAACTTCTTTCCAACACAAAAAAGTCACTTTTATTTTTATTGTTTGTACATGTTAAGTTTGGAGGTAAAGTGGTTTGATGGGGATAATGTTTGAGTTCTGACCCACATGCAATTCCTGATCCTTTCTCTAAATGTAAAAGAAAAAAGAAACTCTCTATGTTTTTATTCACTGCACTTTGTTGTCATGTTTAGCGCTCTTGTCTCACAGCAAGAAGAGCCTGGTTCAAATCCCAGCTGGGACTTTTCTAAGGCGGAGTTTGCTTTTGGGTTTTCTTCAGGAACTCCAGCTTTCTGCCACAGTCCAAATATATGCTTCATGGGTTAATTGGGGACTCTAACTTGTCCCTTGGTGAGTGTGTGTGTGTGTGTGGTTGCGTGGCCCTGCAACAAGCTGGTGAACTGTTCAGGGTGTACCCCGCCCGGGATAGGCCACAGCAGCCTCGAATTCAGCTGGATCAGAAAATGAATAGATTGTTTTTTCCTAATTTTTAGGTATAATACCAAAAAAATTGTAGATATCCTGTAAATTACCTGTAATTCCCATGTTTGAACACATCGAGGAGCTCCTGAACCACAAATCCATTTCTGTTTAACCTTCTTTCCTCTGGTGGGACCATGCTGTACAGTTCCCATCAATCATCAGATTATTCCTCCTTAAATTCTAGGTCACTTTATATTTACAGCAGCGCAGAAGCACCACACACGTTTTTCTTTAAATTAAAGGTTTTGTGTAATAGCTAGGATCAGACTGAACACTTAAATTTGATCCTTTCCAGTTAAGGGTCAGTGTGGTTTTGCCTTTACATAAAAGCTGCACATTATCAGAGCAGATTACACACCATCGCTGCTCTCTATGCCTCTGTTCCAGGATGCTTGCATGTGCCAGAAATCCACAGTGGTTTTGAAAAGTAGAAGCTTTGACAGCACTCTGACACAACTTCTACAAACCAAAACGCACACACATGCACACAGACATACACAGAAGAAATGAGAAGCCGAGCCCTCATTAGCCATGATGAGGACAGGGAACTGCCACTGCCTCTCCATCCCCTCCATGTCCCCCATGGCTAGGAACAAATTGGTGACAGCGCTTCCAGCCACTCTGTCGGGCTACCTGCAATGTGCTGGACTTGCTCCTCTCTCCTCACTGCTGTGCATCGTACATTAGAGTGTGTGCATGTCAGGAAAGCAAGACACCCAAGAGAACTGTTGGCTGGAAGATCAACTCTTTAGTTGCGCTTCCTGTCACCTGTTCCTCTGCCCTAAAAACTGAATCATTAGGAGTGACCGCTTTGTCTGCAATGGCTCTGAACTTTGAAGGTGCAAATCCCTGCCTCAGCTCCTAACTCGTGCACCTTTTCTTAGAGTCAGAAACACAGAGTGTTACCACTGCCTAGGCAGCACACAATGAATCCATTAAGGTGGTATCTTCGAGCCCAGGGTGCCTTCCTGACACGGAAGATGGGCGTATGGCTGCTCCAAAGTGCTTATGTATGCAGCGATATATAAACATATGGTAAAGTGCCTATCTCCTGCCTGTCTCGTGCACACGCTCAAACCTACTTCTTGTCAAGCCAGCTTTTTTTTTTCCTTGCACCTCTTATTTAATTTCTTCATTCTTATTATTCCTTCCCAGCCCCTCCATCTATTTCTGCACTTGCTCATTATCTCTCCTTATTACTTTGCCTCTGCTGCCTCCCCATCTCCTGACCTGTTCGGTAAACTTGTTAGCCCTTCAGAGTGTCAGCGTCTAGACGCACCCACAGGCACCTATTCCGTCAGCCTCTCAGGTTCAAAGATATCCTGTGAATTTCTCCACAGATGGAGCTGGAGTAAAGTTTCACAGAGCACGCAGACCCCCACACAAACACACATCTGCTTTTCCTCACTATACTTTCTCAACATTATAGCCCTCTGCCCCTTTTATTGGCTATTTCTCATTCTCTCCCACCATGGCATGCACGGGTTATCCTGTGTCTTTTTTTTCCTCTAACTCTCGCATCTTCCCATCTTGGAGATAAGTTTAGCAGATGCACCTGATAGCAGCACCATCCTGAAGCACCTGTCAGCTGTCTGCCTTCATCACGGCTCCTTCGCTGCCATTGAGGCCACAGGGAAGAAAACCTGGAGACAGTCGCAACTATCAACATCTGCATCTTATTATTTTAAACACCGGTGCCAGTCAGTTTCCACCAGAGATTTGTGCATTTATTAATTTAAATATACATTTGCGCACGCTTTCATGTTGCTCCTCAGGATTTGGAAGCTCAGCTGTTAAATGTTTGCAATTATAATTGCGAAGAGACAGCGGCAGAGAGTTTATCTGGTCTGTGACAGAGAGGGAGAGGAGGGAGAGGAGGGAGAGGAGGCAGAAGTTGTCAAAATATATTTGGCAGTTCAGATTATGTTGCTGACTGTTACTGAAACCTACTTACTGCCTGTCAGTCGTGGAAGCAGCAGCTCGGTCATTCAGCCTCAGCTTTGTTAAAGCCTCACTTCAGAGCAGCAGAGGAAGAATGCATGAAATGATGCTCTGATGTTCCATCTTTCCTCAGATAGACTCTCTTGCTTGCGTTTCATGGATTTGCATTAAACTCACAGTAAAAATTAGACAAGAAATAGGGAATGTGAACATTTAAAATACTTGTCCATTTGAAAGGCGAACTGAAACCCCATCAGATTTTTTTTTCCGAGTTCCCTTAAATGACAAAAAGAGAAGGCTAAATGCAATAGCAAGTACAAGTCAATTTATGAGTCGGCTGAATTCTTTTAGCCACTCATGCAATTTTATTGAGATAAAAAGTTAAAGCTCTTCCAAAAATAACATGATGTGAAGTTACATATGCATTCTTAATTTATAGGTGTTGTGTTAAAATTAGATAAAGTTTTATGTTTTAGTGTGAGAATGTGAGATGCTGATTGAGAAGTTAATGACCCACTCTAATGAAAATTGTGTTTTTGGTGTTTTAACAAGTTCTTGTGTCATTTCTCTCATGATGCAGGCCATATGCTTAGAAAATAAACCTCAAAATTGCATTTCAGAAGCAGATGAAAAAAAATACAGTTAACCCATGTGCTATCCTATGACCCCTATGCATTGCAGTGTTCTCCCTACCATGACAAAGTTGGATAAAGGTGGAGAAGATTTCATGTAATCCATGGACACCAGTGAAGATCACAAATCATTGAAGAAAAAAGGTTCAGCGCACTGTCTAGTGGGGTCTAGATGACCCAACTCCCAATGTTAAAGTGCCTAGGATAGCACAAGGGTTAAAAAAAGCTGGTATTAGTGATTTCTGTGCTACAATCAGCAGGTTGCAGACTTTGTTCTCCTCTTCATTCTGATGCATCCACATGTAGACAAATGGATCCATGTAAGTCTTCATTTTCCTCGTCTGAGCTGACATCTGGCTCAAAACTGTATGACAGGATGGCTCTAATATTACCTGTTATTTTTATTGCACTACTAATGTTAGGTTGTGGTTGTGAGGGGCGGTAAGCTAGCGGGAGAGAGTGTAAACACATAGATGAAGGGAAATGGGGATGGGCATTACTCCACCCTTAACAGTCTTCCCCACAACTCAGAGGTGAACTTCTAATGAACTCCTGCTGCTCTACAGAAACTATGTTCTAGATAAACACAGATGTTTTTAAATTTGGCTATAAACATAATTAAAAGACAACTGGGAATGCTTTTAAAATACATCAAAAAAGGAACTTTAAGTGTTACATTTGAATAAAATAAGCATGTTTTAGTGTGAGAATGTGTGATGCTGGTCGGACGTGCCTCACAGAGGTCAGGTCCTCTAACAGAATCTTGGGCACGTCCTGATCCTACACAGTACCATGGCGATTCCTGCTTGGTTCCTCTGAACCGAGATCCAGATGTTGTTTCTTGGATTTGCTGAAGCCACTCTTTCAGTTTGTTGATAACAATCCCAAGTGCTCCTAATTTCCACGGAGACCACCGTTGCCTTCATGCTCTGCATTGTTTCCACCTCCTTTTAGAGCCCTGCGCGGGACTATTTTCTTCATCCCGCTCCCGCCCGCGCCCGCTGAATTTCTGACCAATCCCGCCCGCTCCCGCAACGTATGCGTTGCACTCCCGCCCGCTCCCGCAATATGTATGTCCACTCCCGCCCGCACCCGCAAAACTCAGAGAATTTAGTCCCGCACAGTAATAGAGATGCATTGATTTTGTATCGTCCCCCGTCCCGCAGGAAAAAAACACGTATTTGTATTGATATTATTAAAGAGATTCATGTCCTCCTCCAGCCTCATCTTTTGATGCATTCTTCTCTTGTGTAATGTGCAACTTAAATATTAAATATATTTTCAAAAATCCTGTTCAGTTAAAAGTGTGCATGTGTGCGCGCACAGACAGACGGCCTGAAGCGCGCTCTTAGTAAGAGGCGGGGCGGGGCGTTGCACACCCCCCAACAACAGGTTTGATGACAGAGGCCATTGGGTATCTCTACCTGGTGCTTCACGGAGCTTCAGTACGTAAGACTCCAACAGCCGCACAGCCTAACGTAGTCCGCTATTATATATTCATCCGATATCCATGCCAGCACTGATCCCGCGGGGTTTATTTTTTGCCGCCCGCTCCCGCCCGCAGCACAATCCAAACCGCCCAATCCCGCGAGATTTGGGTTGGGTCCCGCGGGACCCGGCGGGACCCGATCCCAATGCAGCCCTCTACCTCCTTTATCAATCTGTCCCATTTCTTATGCTTATCTTATTCATTTCAGTATTGCAAAGACTTGAGTTTGCTACATCAGGATAACTTTCCACAGCTATCTGCATTTCACTGCAATGTCTGGTTGGTTGGATATCAGCACCTCATATCTGAGAGTCTAACAGAATCAATTCATGATTTATTTTCAACAAACTTTGGCTTCCACTTCTTACCATGATCTTGAGACTTCCATCCCATACTTCAATAGATGTTTCTGTGGAACATTCCAGACACTTAGTTACCACAGTTTATGCATCCCTTTGCTGTCAGTCTGTCACAGCTGCTGCTATGTGCTGTAATATCTCAAATGGGCTTTTAAAAACAATCTGCACTGATAATTATGTCTGGTGAGGTAGATCCTGGTCTTTATTGATCTTGTACTCAGGGCCATTTCCTGTGCAGCCATGGTCAGTGAGTCTGTACTGTCTGTCCTTTAGTCCAGTCATGGAGCCACTGGTAGGAATTGCTGGTGAAAACATACCATTTAAAGACTTGTCCTCCCATGTTGGATCCTCCACATCTCTTGACATCAAGTTTGATACAGGCTCGATGTCAGGGGCTGAATTTATAATCCCAGCATACTATCTCAAGACAAACAAGGCATAGCTGTTGGCAGATGGATTCTTGTTCTTTAATTGAGCTGACTTCTCAGAACCAGCCTTAACCTCAGAAAACATTTAGCCATGGTTGATTTACCAGGTGCCAATGTTCTTATACATGCTTCCCATGCTTGCATTGTTGCTTTGTGGTAGTTCAGTGCCCTCAAATCTCAAAACCTTTCCTCTCCTTTTTTCCAGCAATTTCTTATTTCAATATCCATGGTTCATATGCTGGTAGAGTGAATTAGAGTCAATATTTTCCTGAAGCTACATTTACACTGTGCATGTGACACACATTCAAGAATGCGCTAAACGTTTTCAGCAGATGGTGTTCACACTGGACTGTCGCTACCCAATACTAGCCCATGTCCGCCACCTACAGTTGGAAAAGGCTTGGTGTGAAATGTCAAAGCAGTCCAAATGTCGTGAATCTTGCTTGAGGCTTTTTTCTGTTCATATATGTGAAAGACTTGGTGTCATATAATTCCAGGTGGGCAATTAGTTATTAATGTCTCCTCATGATCAATTTTCAAATGGTTGGCCCTTCCGTATTCTGAAAAATTACGCTATCCATGTGTTACTACCAAAAACAGAGTCCCTGACTGGCTAAAATGAAACCTGTTTTAACTTTCAATGCATGTTCTATGGAGCAATGGAGCAATAGAGCCCAAAAATGCTCATAGAAACTTCCGTAGTGATTTGTCAAAAGGAATGTATTGAATGTGGAAGCCTGAAACGCGCTCTTACATGTATTCAGCTTGAACGGGCATTACAGAGGGTGGTGTGAACGTGGCTTCATTCTTGTCACACTGCTCGGTTCCATCCATGTCGTTGGTTGCGCCATTGCTCATTATTATTTTCTTCAATGGTTTCCACACACAGTGTGTCCTAATATCTGACTGGGGAGGTTTAGGCCCGCGGAATATTAGTGGGGATGAGGCTTCCTTGATAAATAACATGCTGTATAGGTGACTTCAATTTATTTAAAGCTGGCCTCCAGGGCTGTCTTTCAGCTTCATTTAGTTATGAGGAGGGAACTCTGCCTACGTTTTAGGACTGAGGCATAGTGTCACAATCCACGTGCTACATCCGTGTTGTCTGTCCGTCCTTAGAGTCACAAGGGACTGCTCTGTTGACAAGAAACTGCTGCTTTGATGCCACTATCCTCAACAAGTCATGCCTAGGGTATCCTTGCTCCAGACCCTGGTCCTCTAGAGGTGCATTCAGATCAAGAAGTCCTGGAATTGAGTTTTATCCAGGGTCAGTGTTGACATGGATGTCATTTAGTACCAACTGCAGTCCCAGTCCTGTGGTGATGACTAAAAATTGACAAAACCATAATAGGCTTGTCCATCCATTTTAAACTCAGGTTTGTCACAGCAAAGACCCTCTTATTACAATCAATCAGAAGATTGCTTTCACGACAATTTTACACTCACAGCCTGAATATAAACGTAACTGCTGTATTTATTCAGAAACCTCCCTCCAACAGTCCCTTCTGTGTTTTGAAAATAATCAGCATAGCAACTTGAACATAGAAAATTATCCAAATTTCCAGCATCATTGACAAAAGTGATGGAAAATGTCAAAATATTTGGTCAGAACCAGATCAAGTGTGTGACCTTGAGTGTGTGCGGGTTCTTGCACTGACTGCAGCAGATCAAATGTGCCAATAGTTTTACAAGCAAAATGTGTAATTTAAGTTGTCAACATGAATACTAAAATCCCCCACCGTCAATGTTTAAAGTCTATCAAAATGACAGAAAGCAGCTCAGAGAGGTTGTCCAGAAAATGACCAGGAGGGATTGGATGCCTGTAAAAATCAGCAATAATTACTTTGGTTTGCTCTCTAACTCAAAATATAGATACTAAAAAAGTCACATATCCCACATAGCAACACTTTACACTGGAATGAATCTTTAAATAAACACCTACATCCCCAGCTTTCAGATTGGAAAACAATAAAAAAAAAGTCTGGAGGCTCTGATTTAATGAGAACAGGTGAGCTCCTGCTACCGTTCAAGCATGTTCCAAATTCAGTTCAATTCAATTCAATTGTATTTGTGTAGCCCAAATTCACAACAACAGTCGTCTCTATGGGCTTCATACTGGTAATTGCAAGGTAAACATACAATCAAAAAGGATCATAAAGGCATAGAATTCAATAGAATAATACTAGAACTTTAACTAAACAGACTAAACTAAACTGGCATTCCTGTCCTTCAACCCTCTTTTGCAGGAAGGAAAAACTCCTAAAAAAAAAAAAAAGGATTACGGAAAAAACGAAGAAATCTCAGGGGTGTCCACATGAAAGAGGGAGCCTCCCCCAGGACAGGACAAGCGATTTGCCAGAACTCATAGAGAAGAATTAACTCATCTAACTCTACAACTACATATTTAAAGTCCAGCAAATGATCTTCATCCAGATGAAGTTGGGGGACGGCTGGGGGCGCGAGACGAGCTGAGACAGGATCCACAGCCAGGTGTAGGCGTAGGAGCAGTAGTAGAGGCAAGCCTGAGATGAGGTACACAGGCCAGGTACAGGAGCACGGATGAGCCAACTGGAATCTGGAAGCTGAGGGACAGTACATGAATCTCACTGCACCGAACAGAGCCGTGGAGAACTAAATGATAAATAAATGATCAAGAATAGAGGAGAGAAGGAGAGTAGAAGTAGGCAAGAATAGAGGACAGAACCCCAGTGCACCATAGTTTCCCAAGCTTATAGTAGCCTACTATCAACTTTATTGTTATTGTTAAGTTTAATTTAAACAAATTAACAGTAGGGTAAATAGTCTCTGAATACTAACTAGTCTGACAATAAGCCTGTCCAAAGAGGAATGTTTTAAGTCTAACTTTAAATGTAGAAACTGTGTCGGCCTCTCATGCATGAGCTGGGAGCTTATTCCATAAAACAGGGGCTTGGTGGCAAAAGGTTTTACCTCCAACTGTGCTTTTATAAATTCTGGGAACCACAAGCAGTCCTGTATTTTGGTAAGGAACTATGAGGTCTTTAATGTAGGACGGGGCCATACCATGTAAGGCCTTATAGGTTAGCAGGAGGATTTTGAACTTAATTCTAGAATCAACTGGGAGCCAATGGAGCGAAACTAACACAGGAGTTATGTGATCTCTTCTGCTAGTTCCTGCTAACAATCTTGCTGCTGCGTTCTGAACAAGCTGGAGTCTTCTTAAGGAACTCTTAGGACACGCTGCTAACAAAGAGTTACAGTAATCCAGCCTAGATGTAACAAATGCCAAGTTGCTAGGATCTAAACTGGGATTTCTGAAAAGGTTTAACAACTGCACATTTAAAAGACTGTGGCACAGAACCTGTTTCCAGAGAGGTATTTATTATCGTTTATATGGATTCATTAATTAGGGGGAAGGTATCTTTAAGAAGTCTAGTGGGAATTGGGTCTAACAGACATGTTTAAGATTTGGAGGACGTAATAATTGATGTTATTTCTGCTTGATCCACAGCAGTGAAGCAATCTAATGTTACAGAGGTTTCTAAGGATGCCTCCACTTCTACCACTTCACCCTGCTCTGGGCTGATAGTAGGAATAACTTGATTCAACTTATGTCTAATATTTGAAATTTTACCATCAAAAAATGTAAGAAAATCATCAGAGCTGAGAGAAACTGGAACATGTGGATGTACTGAGCTTTGACTGCGAGTTAATCTAGCAATTGTACTAAAAATAAATCTTGGTTTGATTCCATTCTCTGATATTAAGGTTGAATAGTAATACAAAATAAATGCATCAAATTCGGATTTTGGGCAGTGGTAAGTGAACTGACATGGCTAGCTTTGAATGACACTGATATTGGAAAACCAACTCAGTGGCCTTGTGGTAGAGTGTCCAGCATGATAATGACAGGTTCAAATTTACAGTCAGTCAAGACTCTAGAAATGGGACCCAAAGCCTCCTTGCCTTGCACTCAGCAATAAGGGGTTAGATTGGGGGGTTAAACCACCAAATGGTTTCCGTGTGTAGTTGTGTAAAAACTGATAGGATTTAGACCTATCTTTACAGTGGATTAGATATTCTAAAGATGTTGAACAGTTATCACAGACTTATAGTGGTGTTTTATCTTCATTGTTTCCTGCTTTGTGCTGGGAGCAAAATATGAGTTGGTATCGTTAAAACATTAAGTTTAACACGTTAGCAGAATTTGTGGTTGATTTTTTAATGCATGATCTATCTGACCTGACTAGATGTCCTCTGTACTGAAAATGGACAGTGTCAAAGTTTTCCATTCTACTGAAGGCCATTTGTTAAAAGCACACAACCTCCTGAATCTCTCATTCTGCCTTCTTGCTGGGGTATGGGGTCTAGATAAACACCTCATAATCTTCAAAAGGTTTCCTCAGAACTTTTAACTAATGTTTTCAGATGACAATTGTCCTGACGTGCATAGCAATTTTTTTATCGTTGGGGGTTCAGCTAGGATTTTTTGAAGTCATTCTCTCAGTTTAGAGACTGTGTTCTTGGAAAAGCTGTTTATTTACAGATTTAAAGGCCAAATCACCCAGAATTGAAGTTTCAGCCCCCAGTTAGATTGCGTCATGACATGTTGACTGCCATGTTTCATCTTTGAGGGTAAAACCGGCCAGATTGTAGCATCCGAGATGACGAGATGGACTGCAGTCACTCTTTGACCTCCTTTTGATTTGCACTGAGAAAGTTCTACAGTGAAATCACAGATTTGTGATGGGTCAGAAAACCTTCCTGTGTCCTCCTTGCAGAACATCAGTGTGTTTTTGTAAAAAACTCATGGGGGCAGGGTGCTGTCGGATCATGTACTTCCCAATTTATCTGTGGGACATTCATTCTTGATTTAATTGTTGTGATCCTCTGGAAAAGTTTGAGAACGTCTTCTGGGGAACAGTGAAGTACTGAGCCGCTAAAAATAGCGGCTCATTATCGGTACGTTTTTCTTTTTATCAAGTAAGAGGAAAAACTAAATGAACAAAAATTCAACACACGTCTGAGTTTAAAACTTTGGTCAGGCGAAGAAAACTTTGCAAAACAGCTGAAAAGGAAATAAGATAAAGAAAGAAAAGTGTCAAATGCAGAAGAGACGGAGCGAGGAGAGATGCATTTACATTCCTCAGAAGACCATTTCTAATGTTTAAGTTCTGACATTACTAGCTTCTCTCCAGTTAAATCTATATAATTATGCATACTAGTTACCATGTCGTACTTTTGCCAGTTATTGCATATTTTCACAAATATTATTTTTTAAAAATTTCTGCAATAACAACAAAGGATTATCTCCTCATTTCTCAACAAAGCATCACTTTTTTCCTTGGAGTTTCACTGAGCTTAATGAGAAGCTACCATAGGTTGTAAATTCCATTGCAAAAACGATGAGTCTAGTGTAAAAGTAATAGATGAAGTCTTACCTTCGTAAGCCTGACTTCTACATCACCAATCATCTTGGACTAACTTTGGCGCTTCATCCAAATAATCTAAAATACTGTATCAGGGCCTATATAATCAGTCATAGTCACTGTTTTATAGTCTCAAAACAAATAAATAAAAAACAACAGTATGCATAGACTTAGTGGTAAACAATTTCAAAGTTGCCATTACTTGTTGGAATCACTTTACCTCCAGTCGCTTCCTAATGGCTACAGCTCATAAATCCTTCCTAAACGATTCATCCTAGAATGATTCCTACAGCCCGAACTGTCTGCTCAGTGGAGGGCGCTCATGGATCAAACCATTAGCAGGGAACCAGGATGGGGGCTGGGACAAGCAGAAGGCAAAAAGCTCAAGCCCCAAATCATCAACCCCCCCTCCCCGACACTTTCTCCACTAACCAAGTGCAAGGCAAACAGACAGAGAATTTCTTTCAATTAGCCCAAGCTTGCCAGCCCAATAAATTTTAGTTTGTTCTTTAAGACATAAGGGCCCTGTTGCATGTCCTCCTGAAATGAAGACTAATGGTGTATTGTGGAGCTGCTGAGTGCTTGATTTCTTGCCTCTACACCACCGCCACTCGCCGCTCCACACCCCCACCTCGCCTGTCCTCTTCTCTTCACCAAAGTAGTGCTGACCAGGCACAACACAAATCCTTAATACATTTATTCAACACCTGCACTCATTTTTAGTTTTAAACTCGAACGGTTAGGCAAAGTCATTCATCTCAGCTTGACAACACCTCTGAGCTTTGCTTATCGCTCAGTCTCTGTCTTCTGAACGGATGCTGGTGAACGGACTCATATCCACCTGTACTGTTGAAAGAGCGGATGAGTTTGCAAGTGAGCATAAATGAAGAAGTGGAGCCAGTGTCAAACCCCAACAGGATGGGGGTAGGACCAAACCAAGTGCATGCACTCTACAGCCCACACAAGTGTACACATGGTCAAAGTTTCATACAATTCTGGCATGTCTAGTGGGGGGTGCCTTCACCCCTCTGATTCACATCCTAAACTTAAAGCACCCTTGCAGAAGTGTTTGCTCTGCCACTACATCTTTTATAACAAAGATGTTAACTATTGCAGCCCTGTCATGTCTGCTCAAACTGTGTTAATGAACACCGCCGTAGCTGTTCCTGCATTTTTTTAAAGGCTCAGCAGAAACCATAAAGACGCTAAATGCATTGAAAAAAATCTTTTTGTCTTGTTATATTTTGGTTTTTAATGAGCAAACCCTGTGCAGCATCTGAAAACTTGCCAGCTTCACCAGAAGAAGAATTCAGCAAATCCTCATCAGTTCCAGCGCAGTTGTGACTTTCTTCCATGTTGGTGTATGAGCAGCTTTAAAGTTGCTTGCCCACCTGTTGCAGCTTCCTGCTGCCAAGCAGAAGGAATGGGGATGCCAGAAGGGGTGGTGGTGTGAGTCAGGGGTGAAATTCGGAGCGTTTAACATTTTTGTGGAGCTTTAATTTGAATCACAAAATTCATGCAGTGAGATGTTTTTTTACATATCTACCCTTAAATTGCAAAAGTCATTTTACTTAAAAGTCACATAGGGGTGTAAAAAAGTATTTTAAATGAAAAAAATTAGGATGGGGCCCCGGGAAGACCCAGGACATGCTGGAGAGATTGGTCTCTCGGCTGGCCTGGGAACGCCTCGAGGTCCCCTAAGATGAGCTGGGGGAAGTGGCTGGGGATAGGGAAGCTTAGACTGCTGACCCTGTGACCCGGTCCCGGTTGAGAGGAAGACGACGGATGGATGGATGGATGGAGGAAAAATTACATTACAGATGTGGTTTTACTAGTCAGATGGAGACCGTACTGTAGGGGGCAGAGGGTTGTGTTGTGTTTGAGTTGGTGATGGAGCAGATGCGTGGATTTTCATCCAGTCGTCAGACTGGAGAGGAAATCCAACTCCAAAGTTTTTAACAAGAACAACACAGACTCATTTTTTATTCAGGATGCATACATATGTGATCTAGAAGGTGTTTAATCCGGATTTTGTCATAAGATTGTTGGTCCATCCCAACAATCCAGTGTGTTCGCTCCAAGGGTCCTAGAGCTTGTATGCAAGAATGATAAGATTAAAACATGTCATTCCTGTCATTAATGGAACAGACAATAAAAAAAAAATTGTTCAGTCAAACTATAAAGTTTAGTGTTGTGTATCTCTCCCTCTCACATGATTTGATACGTATCTCGAGACATCATCCACAAATCCATTCACAAAAGATTCAACGAACTTTGTGGTGATATACAGTCCAAGTCTCTGACCTGAATCAGGGGTGTCTAAAGTTTTTGGCCTGAATTCTTTGAACTATTTTATTAACATTAAATGGAAACAAACTATTTAATGAACATTTTACCAAAGTGTCATACTGTTAATTTTTTTCACATAGAAAACAAGTAAATGTAATTACTTTTCCATCAAAAATACTGCCAGTTTGTTATTTTTTTTTACACCACTCATTCCCAGTTAGTTTGTCGTAGTTAGCATGTTTTGTCTGGTAGTCCCTATTGACGTCTTGAGAACAGCCTCAGTCTGTTGACATATTAGGCAGACATGGTTGTTTCATATTTCACTGAAAAAAAAAGCCAATTTCCACCTGTCCTGGAAGCGGTGGCCCTCAATAAGCTAGAGAGGCAAAGTAGGGTCTCATGACAGTGTTGCCAGAGGTTTATAATGAATTAGAATTTAATTCATCCAACCACAGAGTTTTGAAAAAATGCTTTTTCCAAATATTGACTTTATGAATAGAAGCCATTGAGCTGGTTTGGGCCATGAGCCAGACTTTGGACATGTCTGAAATAAATATACAGTATACAATCTAAATATACAAATTATTCATTTCAAACTAAAAAATGAAAATGCCTTTCAACAGAAAACCTTTTTATCTTATTTTAAACTTTTTTTTTTTAAGCAAAAAAAACAAAATGTCTTTGACATAACAGCTACAAACATAAAAACCTGGCATTTGGAGTCTTTTTGACTGTCTTGTTCTCTAGGGTTAAAAACATTGTCATTTTTATTTATTCAGGTATTGTTTGCGGTGCTGTGAATGAAAATGATGTCATTAGCGCTCTTGCCTCACTACAAGAAGGCCCCTGGTTCAAGTCCTGGTTGGGGGACCTGAACCAGAACATCAATGGGGGACCTTTCTGTGTGGAGTTTGCATGTTCTCCCCGTGCATGCGTGGGTTTTCTCCGGGCACTCCACCTTCCTCCCACTGTCCAAAAACATGCTTCATAGGTTCAGTTGTTACTCTACATTGTTCCTAGATGTGTATGTGACAGTGCATGGGTGTGTGATTGTAACCCTGTCCAGAATTTCCCCTGCCTTCGCCCATGGGCTCCAGCAACCCCATGACCCCAAAAGGGATAAAACAGATTAAAAGATGAATAAATGAATGAATGAATGAATGAATGATGCATGAATGAATTAATGTTTAGTCCACTCAACACACCTCCCTCGCTGCGGTTCACCTGCAGCCTTAATAATTGACCAATAATTGACCAATTGAAGCAAGCTTGTGATTGGACGTCTTTTTGTTTGCATCACATGCACATAAGAAGGTAAAGACAGTTGAGAGCAGAACAGGAAGAGAAACTGACAAAGTTAGCCAGAAATCAATTATTTACTTCCTGATCGATTTTATAGCCAACATCATCCTGTGGTTTGTCAATCAATACTGCTGTTCCTCGATATATATATATATTTTATACTTATCTGTTTTCTTGAAATCCCTAATAATATATGAAGAAATGCTCCTAACAACAGATCATTTTTGTACATTTACAATAAAGCATTTATCCTTAGGCTGAAACTAATTGAGGATACATAAACTAAGTTGCTTTGACACTGAAAAAATGTCAAAAAGTGTAGTGCGGGGCAAAAAGACAAGGATTTTACATTTTACACTCCATGGACAACAACACTGGTGGGACAAGGCTGTACTGCTTTCAAACCAAAGGTCAGTGGTGTACATCTTACTGCTGACAGAACGGGAAAAAGATGTACAGTACAGGTTAAATACAGTTCAGTACTGGAATGAAGCCACATGACTTGTAATAAAAGGTTGATAAGCCTGAAGAGATGGAGAACAACAAGAACAAAAGAAGTGGAAACAGGGAGAAGTGGAAAATTCACACAGACAAGGAAAGGAACAGAAAAGATAAATTCTACCTAAAAAAAGAAACATTTAGTTGAAATTTTATTGTATATGTGCTTTGAGGGCATGAAAATGAGAGCCCTGTATTCAAACACATCAATACAACACTGCAAAAAACCACGCATTTCCCCTCTACTTCCCCAAGATTCCCAATCAGATCTTATGCCTCCCTGCAGGCGTTTATGCCAGCCACAAATTGTGTGACTGCCAGGCTGACAAACAGGCAATCAGTCAGAGTGGAGGGAAAAAAATAATAATACAACCTCTCACGCTCTGCCTCCAATCACAATGGCTCTTTTAATAAGCCCGTGAAAAAAGAGCAAGTAATCCTTTGTAATGATTTCATTAAATGCCCTCATCACACCTGGAGATAATTCCATTATGATTGTGTCAGTAAAATTAGATTTTCATCAAGACCTGCAGACAGGGAAGGAAAAGCCATTATTCCCCACACATTCGGTTATGACATTGCCTACAATATTATAATATCAGGCTATTTGGCAGAATCTATGATGCTTATGTCCCTCTGTTAACTGGTGGGGAGTTTTTTGAAGAACAAAACCCAAACCCTACTGTGTAAGAAAATGTTTTGAGCTTTTTTTAAGTCACATGAGAAAAACAAACCACTTTTAGCATCTTAGAACAGAATGAACTAAAGTCTGTCAATGTGAAGTAAAAAATGTAAAAGAAAAAAAAATCGAGAGAGAATCTGCACTCATTCTCTGTAGTTTGCATTTTGACTTGTCTTTTTCACCTGTGATTAGAGGAGATTTTTGCCTTCAACACAGGTGTTAAACTCGTGCCGGAGCTGAAATTTCACACAACCTCTTCCCTGTGAAGTGATTTAAAAAAAAGAGGGCAGTGATATGTTTCTATATTTAAAGTTGTGTGTTTTTTGCGGCTATGTTTCAGTACAAAGATGCACAGAATAAAGTGAAGGGAAATCTTTAATGTTGCTGGTAAGTTTCAAATATATAAATGCTTTGAAAAGGGTCAGTACAAGACAAATCTCATTATGAACCTCTTACATTCATATATTCTCACTCATGCATACACTCTCACTTCCCCTTACATATACTCACTCTCAACAATACAACTTTCCTCTGAGCAGTGAGTGATTTCCGTTAAAGCCATATTGACTTATTTGGAATAAATAACCAATAAGAAGAGACCTGATCTTAGTGGGATGAACAAACTCTGGCACTGTTTCAGACGACAAAGGTACCTAAAAACCAAAGACTGTGCAATAAGTCCTTGCAGATGCTTTCAAATATGATAAAACTGGCGTCTTGCAGGTATTGATAAAATGGAGCATTATACAATACTTCCTATGTGGAACTCTGTTTTCTTTGTTGGGTCTTGGTGAGTCCTGTGCTGTAAATGTAAGATCGTAAAGCACGGATGAAAGATCATGATCTATAACAAAAAGCCACATTTTTATCCTGGATTTAGATATCTTGGTTGCCAGGTTGTCATTATATAGGGACAGGGATGAAAATGTGTTTCCAGAATTACAATGGAAGGAGAACTTCAAAGGGCTGATGACTGAGGAAAATGTTGGAAAGCACAGAGACGAGGAAGTGGCTTTTGTGCAGCAGGAAGGTCAGTAAGGATGAGCGAAGATAATCCTCACTGATCTTTGCTCATCCTTACTGACACTAAAGAGGATGTAGAGTAAAAAAGGCAGTCGGTCCTGACAGCATACCTGTGGAGGTATGGAAGTGTTCAGGGAATGTGGAAGTAGAGATTCTGAGTGGGCTCTTTATCAAGATACTAGAGAAAGAGAAGGTGCCTGAAGAAGTCTTCTGTTGAGTATTTTTAAGAACAATAGATGTGTGCAGAGTTTGGAAGCTACAGGGGAATAAAGGTGATGAGTCACAAAATGAAATCATGAGAAAGAGTAGTGGAAGCTAAACTAAGGTCAGAAATGAGTATTTGTGAGCAAAAGTATGGTTTCATGCCAAGAAAAAGAACCTTAGATGCAATATTTGCCTTGAGTATGCTTCTGGAGCAGAACCATGATTATGTCTTTAGATATAGAGAAAGACTGTGACACAGTACAGAGAGAGGAACTGTGGTTTATTTGAAGAGGTCTGGAGTGACAGTGAAGAACATTGGAGTTGTTCAGACATGTGAGAGCAGGAAGACAGCGGTGACATGTACCATAGGTGTTACAGAGGAGTTCGAGGAGGAGGTGTATGGAGTTAATTTAGTCTCAATAATCAGAAGTGGACACTAACTGTTTCACAAATGCACACACTCTGATTCACAAATATATATTTATGCAAACATGTAATATAAATTCAGAAAGCTACATGACGTGTTTCACAAATACACACAAACTGTTTCACAAAGATAATTTTGAGGTAGACTTGGAATATAAACTCACAGATCATACAAATTACAGAATGTGTATTTACTGATCGCCTCTCATTTGAGAATCCCTCTGTATTTGTGTGGTGAATATTGAGACTCTTCTAACGTGCCATGTCAACAAATTTCATCATTGGCTAATGAATCTGTCAATCAAATTCATCAGCCAACCAGGCGTGTTTGCTTTCAGCCAATTGTATAAATCTGTGTATTATTCCTTTATTCGTTTTTCAAACTAAAACCAACAATGAAAAAAAAAAGAATGCTTTGTTTAATTAATGATTTCCGGGGGAGAAAAAAACCCAGAAAAATAACGGATTGTATTTGTATTTTCACATTTACGTGTATTTATTTACAGTCATCTGGAAGTTGTTTAGTGGATGTCTGAGCTGAAGCAAGGCAGGATAAGCTAAGTGAATTCGGTAAAGTAAAAGACATTCTTCTCATAAACGTTCAATTGTGACAGCAAGTTTCTTAATCATTTTTGTATTAACACAGAGGTTGAAGCTAGAACTTCCTTTAAAATGTTCTTCTGGAGCCATGTGCATCTCCTTCATCCCTCCATTGTTGCTCTTTGGCTTTAAGAAGAATGCAAAAAATTACAATATTTAAACAATTTGTTGTTAATTCCTTTTAGTTAATAAGTTACATCATTTATATTTAGAATTTTTACATGTTAGATAACAGAAAATTACAATATGATATTGTAAGTGTGGCTCGTTATTAGAAGTTTATAATATATTTTTATTTCAAAAATTGTATTCTGCGTATAAGTTGAAAATGTTTATTTTCAACAGCAAAAGAAGAAAAATGATAGATAAGCACCTGTCATAAATGTAGAAAACATCAGGTTTGATTTGACTTTCTCTGATTTTTATTTAACCCTTGTGCTATCCTAAGACCCCACCCTCACATTGATGTGTTCTCCCTACCATGACAAAGGTGGATAAAGGTGGAGAGGATTTCATGTAATCCATGGAGACCAGTGAAGATCACAAATCATTGAAGAAAAAAGGTTCAGAGCACTGTCTAGTGGGTCTAGATGACCCAACTCCCAATGTTAAAGTGCCTAGGATAGCACAAGGGTTAATTAAATCTCCTCCAGCAGGAGAATCCTTTTTGGCACATGATGTATTTTATGTTGAAGGGAACTTCAATGTGCTGCTGTCAAAGGCAAAATAAGTTAAAATTGTTGCACAAGGACAATTATTTGCACTTCAGTGCCACTATATATTCAATTATTGTAAGAATTTCAAATAAACATTTTATAAATAAATGGTCCCAAAAAACATAAATAAAGTCTATTTTTTTCTAAACTGCGACTTTGTGGTTTTCACTGGGTTTTGGTTAATGGAAAACTGGACTAAATGGCTCTTTTAGCATTAAAGGTTGCAGATCACTGGCTGAAAGACCTACAGACTGAGCATAGATAAGCTATGCATGACCTCATTGATAACAATAAGTGGCTCACTTATATACATATGTCAAAGATAACTAACTTAATTCTGACTTTCTCATGTTTTATCTTCCTTTGTATTTTGTTTTTAATTGTACAAAGTCTGCTTCTGGGTTTCACTTTTGGACCCGAGCATCATCGCGATTGAAGCTGCTGTGATCTGCCATGTAAAACCGTGACAGTTTCTCTGCTATTAAGTCCAAGACTTTGCCTTCCTTGACGGCAAGTTTCTTAATCATTTTTGCAGTAACACAGACAGTAAGGTACAAATGCACTTCAAAAGGAAAAAAAGATTTATATTTTTTTGCCTTTTAGTGAGAAGAGATGTCTTCGAGCTGTAAATGCAGACACGGCAGCGAGACAACTGCCAAGGGATCATCAACAAAGTGCAAGTTCAGCAAAAAGACTATTCTGTAAAAATCAATAATCTCACAAAAACAAAAAAATGTTTACATTTATGAGCTGGTAAGGAAGACTGGTCAGCATATTCATGCTGCAATAAATATTATGTGAGAAAGTCCAGCTTTATTTTAGTGTATTGTATATATATATTTTCAAATGTTGATAGAGATATGAATCATGATGAAGGTACTCAATAAAGATACTGAAGCTATTGTCACCAAACTTTCTATACTGACTGATCATGTTTGGTGACAATAGCTTCTATATATTCAGAGCTATTGAGCACCTTTATCTGTACTCTATGAAATAGATATAATTGATACAACAAATTTGGGGCTCAAAAAAGTAACAAAGGAGAAATGGTTAAATTCATGTAAGCTGTCTGAACAAGAGAGAAGCCTTTCTCTTTAGCATTCATGTCACATCCCCTTTTAAAAATGCATCACAGCAATCTCAGCCCTCGTGGAAGCACGTTTAGGCAAACAAAGCCTTGACCACCATCCAACCTCTGTGGGGAAGATAGAAGGAAGCAGCTCCTCCAGTCACAAAAATAACACAGGAGCCTTCACTACGTCTCCATTAGAAGAGAGAATCTGCCTTTTTTTTTGCCATTTATGTTCTTGCGATTTCTGTGACAGTGGCTGATGAAACATGAAACAAGCTTGACACTGAACATAATTTTGTCAGGGTTTTTTATACCTTCTTGAAACAGATTGTGTTGTTTTTCATGCTTATAGTCACACATGGCTATTAGCTGAAATGCCTTCTGCTTTTAAATCAACTCTTGTCTCCACCTTCTGCTCAAGGAAATGATAAATAACAGTGTAACTATGACTTTCTTTCTCATGCACCCTTAGAAGCTGAAACGAGATCATGCACAGATGGATAATTCCCAACAGATGTCATACTCTTCACTCCTTTTCTGCTTTGCACAATTTTTGGCCAAGACTTCTATTAAAAAAGTTGATCTTCGGTGGTAAAAGAAACAAATCTCACGCTGTTACTTCTGCAGCTCCAGTAGTGTTTTTTTCTGCTTCAGTTCTTGTGTTTTCTGTGTTGACAGATCTATGAAGACTGCCAGGCACCAGACAAATAATAGTCTGTTCCTGAAAAGATGATTTCTGTTCTACAGAAACAAACTTTTTAAGCTGCTTTTTAATAGAACAGAGGGGTTGCTATGCCTGTTTTCTAAAGACCCACTCTGAGTAATTTTGCAGTTTTTGCATTTATTCTCGTGATGGAAGACATTTTTAAAGGAAATTCTGGGTATTTTCTATACACGTCATGGGGATTCAGAAGCACACTACAAAAAACAGTTAGAAAAATAATAATAATCATCATTAAAAGACCACTGGGAATGCTTTTACAATAGATCAAAAAAGGATCAGAGTGGATATTTATCTTAAGTCAACATACTTGGATCAATATTAGTTTCCCATCCATCTATCCATTTTCTAAACCCACTCCATCCTTTTTGGAGTCACTAGGATGCAGGAACGTATCCCTGCCTCTGCAGGGTGAAGCTGCAGTACACCCTGGAC
Organism: Oryzias curvinotus; assembly: GCA_023969325.1. Lineage (NCBI taxonomy): Eukaryota > Metazoa > Chordata > Actinopteri > Beloniformes > Adrianichthyidae > Oryzias > Oryzias curvinotus. Next base: position 13,944,902 of record CM043710.1, on the reverse strand, counting down.
AGTTCACCGGTCCGTTACATGGCCTTACTTTTTCACATTTTGATTTTTCCCATACAGATATGACTAATGCATGTTTTTACAGTGTTCTCATGTTTCGTGTTTGTTTATTGTAAGACTAAACCCACATTCTTCACGTTTTCTGAATCAGGCTGTAAATGATTTTATGTGCACTTAATGCCACTAAAAGGACTTCACACATATGCACTATCCCTTATCACAATGGTGCAGAAATCTCTGGGCTTTTTTTTTCACTTAATGTTCTTTTTTTTAGTCACACCATTGCGTCATTAAAGGGTGGGGTCAGGACTTTGGGACAGGCGTATCATAATTTCCACAAAGAAAATCTCTCAGAAGCCACCTTTCCACTGAGCTTCTAAAAAAAGAGATTTGAATATTGCTTTCTGTCTCTCCTTTCAAACAATTGCTCTGCAAGCTCATCTGAAGAACAATGGTGCAGAAAAACGAGCAAGCACATATTGACTTTTGCTCTCACCACTTTCATCTTAATGCTTCCCAAACCTCTAACCTTGAGCAGCTCTCCATCCCCATCAGCTATCAATCTCCTATCCTGGGTGAATAATGACACCCATTACATTTGTCAGGTGGTTTACAAAAATTGCAAATAATTTTATTGACAGGGATCAGGTAAAACAACTTGAAAATACAGCAGCAGGAAAGCGTCACAGCATAAATCACTTTCAAAGTTTTAAAAATGTGCTTCCATTACAAACACCGGTGAGCCCAAACAAAAATGTTTTATATTTTATGGACTGAACGCACATATTTTGTTTACATCAGCACAATTACAACCATAAAGACAAGAAAGAAACACACAAAAACTGAAAAAAAAAACTTGAAAGCAGAAAATATGAAAGAGCCTAAAGGAATCGTACCGCATCAATTAAGTATAAACTCTAAAAAAGGAAAGTCTTGGACTTAATAGCAGAGAAACTGTCACGGTTTTACATGGCAGATCACAGCAGCTTCAATCGCGATGATGCTCGGGTCCAAAAGTGAAAAAGTGAAGCAGACTTTGTACAATTAAAAACAAAATACAAAGGAAGATAAAACACGAGAAAGTCAGAATTAAGTTAGTTATCTTTGACATATATATATATAAGTGAGCCACTTATTGTTATCAATGAGGTCATGCATAGCTTATCTATGCTCAGTCTGTAGGTCTTTCAGCCAGTGATCTGCAACCTTTAATGCTAAAAGAGCCATTTAGTCCAGTTTTCCATTAACCAAAACCCAGTGAAAACCACAAAGTCGCAGTTTAGAAAAAAATAGACTTTATTTATGTTTTTTGGGACCATTTATTTATAAAATGTTTATTTGAAATTCTTACGATGATTGAATTTATAGTGGCCCTGAAGTGCAAATAATTGCCCTTGTGCAACAATTTTAACTTCTTTTACCTTTGAAGGCAGCACATTGAAGTTCCCTTCAACATAAAATACATCATGTGCCAAAAAGGATTCTCCTGCTGGAGGAGATTTAATTAAATAAAAAATCAGAGAAAGTCAAATCAAACCTGACGTTTTCTACATTTATGACAGGTGCTTATTTATCATTTTTCTTCTTTTACTGTTGAAAATAAACATTTTCAACTTAGACGCAGAATACAATTTTTGAAATAAAATTATACGTGCGTTAAACTTCTAGTAATGAACCACACTTTCAATATTTTTGTTGTTATCTAACATGTAAAAATTCTAAATATAAATGATATAACTTATTAACTAAAAAGAATTAACTACAAATTGTTAAAATATTGTAATTGTTTGCATTCTTCTTAAAGCCAAAAAGCAACAATGGAGGGATGATGGAGATGCACATGGCTCCAGAAGAACATTTTAAAGGAAGTTCTAGCTTGGATCAGTACTCTTCTTACAACAAAAAATATCTGACACCAATGACCATGCCACGTTCAAAGTCACTTAAATCTATGAGGTGCCGTGTAGGACATTATTCAGAATTAGCATTCATAAATCACCTTTCTTCCCCATTCTGATGCTCGGTTTGAACTGCAGCAGGTTGTCTTGACCATATGTACATACCTAAATGCATTGAGTTGCTGCCATGTGATTGGCTGATAAGAAAAAAGCAGTTGGACAGGTGTGTCTAACAAAGTGTCCAGTGAGTGTTTGACACTGAATGGTCAATATTTCGAAAGGGGAGAGGCTTGATTAAAAATTTTTTACGTGTTTATTGCATTTAAATACAGCCTTATTATTGTCAAATTCAAATTTAAATTGAGTTGTTATTAACAATTTATAATTCAGTATTTAAAAATGTAGTTTTTCTGAATGACTCATTTTGTTAGTACTTTTTTCACTTGTTATTTTTAACTAAACATTTGACTACTACTTTCAGTACTATATTATTTTTAAATAAAAGTAGTCTGACTTAGATACTTTTAGTTTTTTATTCTTCACTTGCGTCTGGTTCACCCATATACATACTGCCCTGTATTTGACTTTGGCAGCTGGGGTGCAGGAATTCAAAAATTACTATTTCTCTCTGGACCAAAGTGTTTAGCTGAATAAACAAGCAAGGGGATGGATATAAACATGGACGTAAGTGCTGCTGCTTTGTCACGTCTCTAAAGCATGATAAATGGAGTGGAACACAACAGTTCTCTCTTGTAAAAAATCCTAAAGTCCGTACATTTTGATGTTAATTACATTAGCCTGCTGTTAAAGAACCCGAAAGGTCTGCAGCTGCAGCATCAGTGTCTAATCAATTGCCATTATCAACCAGTGACAAAGTCGACCGGAGGGATGTGTTTGACTGTGCGATCTCCTCTTCACGCTGCAAAAAAAAAAGAAGCATACAGCACTTAACAACTGCTGAGCTGTGATTTTAAAGTTTTAGAGTAATGATTGCCCTCATTAAAAAGGCATTTTATTAATTATTCGAAGACCCCGGCACAATGGCTGCATTGTGGGTGTGAGTCTCAGTACCAGCTGTTTTGATGTTGTGTAACAAAGCACTTTAGGACACAGAGAACATAGTGAGCCTCAGTGGAAACATACAGTGTCCTCAACAGATGTGATTATGAGGATTTGGGCTTTCCCTGACCCTCGCCATTAATCCAGCGGGAGGCAGGCGGACTAACAACAGGTCTCTTTGCTCTTGTTGACAAACTGTACTTCAGTGAACAAATATCTCTAGATCTGCAGAGACCTTCTGTCACATGGACAGTGCCAGACTGTAGTGGTGAGTTTTTTTTTGTCTATTTTTTTTTTTTTTTGGGGAAGCATTTTTTTGGATGAAAAATAAAGATGATTAAGACCATCATCCAGCATGCCAAGAAACATCCAGGGGTAGGTTACATCCAACTTATGCATTTACCAACTTATGTAAAAAAAAAAAAAAAGATCATTCAGTTTGATTAAATGTATTTTAGTTTATCATTCTTACATAAAAACAACTCTCAGAAATCTTTTCTGCAGTGTAATTTGCATTTTTACTTTTTCCCTTAAGTTTGCAAGCTATTTTTTCCAACAAAAAGTAAAATCTTAAATGCTTAAAATTTAAAAATGGCATAGTGGAGTTACATACAGTGATCTTAAGTCACACCAGTGACCATACTGCAGTGGTTTGAAGGCAGAACTTTAGTGATATAGGGAGTTAAAAGTTGGGGTGAAATATTCAAATTGTGTAAAAGTAAAGAGTAACAAATGAAAATGAAAGTTTGGACAATTTAAATCTTTGATAATTACTACCTGAAGTATGCAGATGTTTTTCAAAAAGGCATCACAATATACATTTCCCTTAAAGTCTTACTAAAATGACCAAAATGGAAATGGTCCACATTCATGAACAAGCAGGGTTTGCTTTGCTAAAAAAAATGTAATAGAGACAGAAACAGGGACTGCAAAATAATTTCTTATATTGGGCAGACAGGATGGAGAAAAGTGAATTAATCACTCGTGTAACTCAGTCTGAACATTTCAGCACCAGAGAGTGGACAGCTCCTCATACACTTGTCTTCATTTTTTATATTTCATATTCCATCCACTCTTTTTTTCTCTAATTCCAGTTCAGGGTCACAGAGATGCTGGAGCCCACCCAGCATCTCTGTGACCCTGATCTGGAATTGATGAGTATAAAGACAGCGTTCGCCCTGGACACCTCGACCATCACATTTCCTGTCATTTTGTACATAAGCACATATATTATTTTTCACTTTTTGTGTTTTACTAATGGAAGCTGAAATTATAAAATACTGTAATCAATAAAACGGATGAAAATATTAATTTGTTGGGCTGTCAGACTCTAGATGAAACTAGTAAACTAACTTCCTGTCACCATATTAAAAGAGAAACAATGACAGAAATATGTGGTTTTGTAATACAAGCAGAAACCACAATGAGAACACAGTTCTGTAATGAGTTTGTGTTTCTGAGGGGATTCAATGTGTCTCTGAGGGACATTTTTTTGCAAGTTTGAGGTTGTAAACATCAAAGTTAGTGCTAGATATGTTCTCATCAACAAGGCGGCGAGTGGTGGCGCAATCAGACAGTAGACAGATGTCTAGATACAGCTGAGTAGAAACATCCTTCAGTTCAACCTGATCAAACTGTCAGCTCTCTAAAGCTTGACTGGATATGTGTGGGCTGAGAACAGCTGTTCACCAGTGGTGTGACTCCCCCTCTGCCTCATCCAGAAAATCTCATAGTAAAGTAGACAAAAAATGATGGGAGTGTGGTGTTGATGAGCAGATATTGTGTGGTTTGAGTATTTTTGCACCAAAGCTGTAGGTGTTGCAGACAACACATCACATTGTCCCTCTGTCCCATTAGTGCAGCTCTTTTTATATTAATCCCTGTCGTTGTCACCATTTATATTCTCAATAGAATCTGCGCACACAAACAGCCATTAATAATTGTGAGGGAGGTAGGCATGTTAAGTTGTGTGTTTGCTGAGGTGATGCGCATGAACACACAAACAGCAGCTCCTTCTTTAGCGGCGTCCTTGCCCGTTCAACCCACGCTGACAGACAGTAGACTCACGCACGGCCTGAGTCTCATGCATATGGAAGAGGTGGTGCAAAGGAGAAGCAGCAATAACAGCTTTTTGTGTGTGCGTGTGTGTTTGTAAGTGTGTGTGCTGTCATGGACAGTCCTTGATAGAACATGATTACAATACTGGGTTTTTTTTGCTCCTCTTTTCTACTCTTCAGTTAATCCCTCAGTTTTTCTTCGTGACTCTGGGAATCACAGGGGCCACTCTCTACCTGATTCGACTAGCAAGAGGGCCTCACGTAACGTAAGTCACTCTGATGGCGCTCTGTGATAAGGATGTTCAAAGCTTTGATTATTGTATTTCTTGGTGTGTAAGTCACATTACTTTGCATAGTTTGGCAAACAAAACAACAAACAGATTTAAGGAGAGATTCAGGGCGGATGTCAGTCATTTACTAATGGACATACAGTGTTGGAATAGTATCACACCTTTGAAACCTTAGAGAAATAGTGGTGCAGTAGCAAATCCTTCTACTATCAGGTAAGAAACAACCTCCTAGTTCAAACTAAGACCCATATTGCTGAATCGGAATTCTTCCCCTACCCCTACGGCTTTTCCTATACCCCCTCCTATTGTAGGGGCATTCGGAGGAGTAGGGTTGTCCGAAATTATAGCAAGACCTTTCAAAGTTATAAAACCAATGCTGATATGTATTTCTGAGAGCTAGCAGCTCCGTGCTAACATTCTGTAGCTGACCGGCGACTATTGATAACATCGAGTGGGAGTAACATACCTCTTTTTCGACATCCGTCAAAAAGCCTAAACACTACATGGAAGCACTGACTGTAAATCTCATTTACAATGCATGGGAGAAATAGATGACGTTGAGAGATCATATTTATTTATTTTGAAGAAAGAGCTCTACAAAAGTATTACTAAGAACGTCTCCTTCAGTCTTTTTTTTTTTCAGTGGCAAAAGTTACTTTCTATACTAAAGGGTTGTGTCTGCATAACGGCGCTTTTAGCTTTACTTCCGTTTCTCTGTAACTTGTGCTATCCTAGGCACTTTAACATTGGGAGTGGGGTCATCTAGACCCCACTAGACAGTGCGGTAAACCTTTTTTCTTCAATAATTTGTGATCTTCAGTGGTGTCCATGGATTGCATGAAATCCTCTCCACCTTTATCCACCTTTGTCATGGTAGGAATAACATGTCAATGTAAGGGTGGGGTCATAGGATAGCACAAGGGTTTACCCAGTTTGATGACTTGCTGTCCTGCACTAGTACGAGGAGGGAAAAATAAAAACAAGAACATGTCACAACACAAATGTCTTGTTGCAAATAAGAAAAATATTTGAAGGAGGAGAATCAGATTCTATGTATGTTTTGGATGGCACTGCTTCTGCATTGCTGTCAGTAGATACTGATCCACACACCTACAGTATTCTGGCTGTTAATGAAAAACAACCACTCAAGGTCAACTGGGGAACTTTATGAGCCTATTTACGTTTTAAAAAGCCCTCTAATAAGTCACATCTGGGTATAAGTCCCACCCCTGTCCAAACTATGAAAAAAAACATGACTTATACTCTGGAAATTATGGCAACTATTCTTTGGAACACCAGATCTTTTTTCTTGACAATTTCTTTAGCCTCACTGCAATTGTCATAGCTTTTCACTCCTATTAAGAAACATCATGACACAAATGCAGACGGGCCTCTCTTGACAGTAGGCCACATTAAATCTGTATAAACCAACTTCAAAAATTTTGGAATATAAAGCAGGAGAATCGCTTTTTTTTAAGTACGTGGGTACATTTTTAAATGTTGCTTGTGTAAGATAAAATTAGCAACCACAATTTATGATACGAAGCAAATCATCGTTAGAACAAATCGTTATGATCATAGTCTCCATCCTTATGCATCTCCTTCCTTCACTTATGCAACTTTCTTTTGTTTCTTTTCAAACCTTTGCACACTTACAGATTCTGGGACAAAGAGAACAATCCCGAGCCCTGGAGCAGACTTGATCCAACCTACCAATACAAGGTGACAACTCTTGTAAACAGAGCCGAGCTTGGCCTGACCGCTAACTCCAGCCATGTTTATCAGAAATACATTTTATAAAAAGGAAATGATGTTTTGAAGTTGAGTCTTTGCATCTGGATATGTTTTTGTTTCAAAAGATGTGAAGGCAGATGAGACCAGAAGTTTTATTCTACCAAAATTGTTGAAGCAATGGCAAAAATCACATGAAAAAAAAAAAAAGAAACCGCTGGGATCCAAACAGACATGGAAGCTTTTCAGAGGAATGAAAGTTTTCCTGAAGGTTTTGGATCTGGGGCACTTAGCAATGAAATGAAAGTTAGAGACAAAAGGTCAAAACATGGGATGTTTAATTCTTGATGACAAGGCAAAGGTCTGGTATCAGAATTCCAACCAAGTACAAACAATAATTATAATGAGGAGAAAGACATAAGACTGATGGAAGCGAGGAGGTGGAAAGGTGATGGATTTAATGGCACGCCAATAAAAATGCATACCTGCTATACGTCTTTATTCTTTTTAGAACCTTAAAGAACATTTTGACAAGATGTTGTTGCACAAAGGGGGGGAATCCATCCATCATGGAGTCCAGAAGACAGTTTAATATAAGCAAAGCTGATTTAAACGAATGTCTTCATCTTTTCATAGTTTGTAGCTGTCAACACGGACTACAAGAGCCTAAAGAAAGACGGACCAGATTTCTAAAGACCCCCCACGCAACTTCAGAGGCACTGAGTGTGGCAGGACCTTCAGCTCTCACGCCATGGACATCAGACCCTCTCCTGGACACTTCCTGTGCCACCTTGGCTTTGATACAGCAGCTCCCAAAATAATTTAAGTAACAATTAAAGAGCATACATAAAAGGCAGTCAGTCTAAATTATTTTAGTTTTGTTTGCCTTTATTGGTGAGAGCCTTTAAAGATAAATTTAAATTTGCCATTGATAGATACATGCATTTTCCATGGAAAAAGCTCATATTTTTATTAAATTCATTTAAACAATGGTTATTTGTAATGAAGCTTAATTACACAGAAAATTTTTTTTATGTCCTATAAATTGGATGATTACTATAATTTGTTGGAAGCCTAATACTTTGTTTACACCGTTTAGCACATTCAAGAGCACACCGAATGCATGTCCTTGAATGCATGTTTGAATGCATGGTGTTCATAAATGAGGGAATTCTTCTTCTTTTTTTTTCCTTTTTCTACTATTTGCTATCGCATGTCCGCCATGTACAGTTAGAGAAGGCTCGGTCAAAAATGCTGATGCAGTGCAAATCTTGCAGGCATTTTTCCTGAATGACTTGGTGTCATATAATTCCGGTAGAGCACAAACTGCAAATGTTAATTTGCATGATCAATTTTCAAATAGTTGGCACTTCCGTGAATTAGAAGGGACGCCATTGATATATCAATTATAAATCCAAGTTCCTGATTGCTTAAAGTCCGACCTGCTTTACCTTGCAATGCGCCTTCAATGGCCATATGTTTTGTACGTGGAGCCTGAAAGCAATCGTAGAAACTTGCAGAGAGCGGTGTGAACGTAGCTCATGATTCAAATTCTTCAAAAATTTGTATATTGAAAAAAGTTAAAAATTAAAATGTTTCGTTTTGATCATTAACCTTTTTATAAGTTTCTGGGTCAGTTTGAGTAGAATATGCCAAACAATCATGAGGAAAACCACAGGCTTCATGGTTTAAAAAATGAAAGGTACACAGGCGTCCTGCAAAAGAAGCTGGATGTGCTGTATCTGAGATATCCGCCTTCTAATTATTTTATTATCACTCTACCTGGCAAAGCTTTGTCTACTTCATTATTATTTTTTAGATATTGAGATTCCTATTTTTTTCATAAACACACGTTAAAATGGGTGGTGCTGCGCAGGTCAAAACCCCTATGGCATTATTGGGGAAAAAACAAAAAACAAAAAGCCTTACACTGTAAAAAAAATGATGTAACATCTGTTCTTCCTTTAAACCTCACTTTAAGACCTATAGCGTTTTAGATTTTATCTTTTTTTTTAATATTAAGTACAAAAAACAACCATGTTGCCCATCAACTGCAAACATTTTGGGGACCTAAAAAGTGAACATTGTTGCTGGATTTGATGTTTTTGTCAATTGTGCAAGTACTTTTCTCTGCGATATTAATCTGCCATTTTGGTTTTATTGTAAGAAAAAAAAAACCTTATTTACAAAGATAATCACATTTGAAACCTTTCATTGCTGTCACACATGAACACAAGCTGTAAGATGAAGCTGGAGATGAAATGAGACCAAAATAGAAATCTATCATGACAAAAGGATGTTTTTATGCAGGTCAGAGAAGACTTTTAAGCCTGTTTTTAGTTTTCAGCCCTGGAAGGATGCAATCCAAAAAGAGAGACAGAGAGGACATGAACAAATCATTTCTGTTGGACTGTGAAGACAAAAAACATTGTTTTCAATCAGGTGAGCAGCATCAATATGACACTCAGCATTACTTTGTACAAATCTGCCTCATGCTGCTTTAATTCCCCTATCTGGGGGCATCCTTACATGTTTGCTTGTGTGGCTTAGTCATCTCTGGACACCAGACAATAGAAGATCCTGTTCTAGTGGTACAAAATGCTGTGATACTAGATAAAGATGAACTACATACTAACTTCTCTGCCAGTATGGGAGAGTGTAAGGTGCACAAAACCTGCTGACAAGTTATAAGCCAGATCACACTACGACATGATCACAAGGTCACAACCACCGACTGCACATGAGAGCTGGATAAAGGGAGTATGATGTATAGGTCTGAGTCATGCTTGTTGGAAAGCCATCACCCCTCCCACTTGAAAGTGGGTTTGGTAGAATCTGTCAATCAAAGATGTGAAACATTCAACAGGAGACCACATACTTTTACGAAGCATCTGATTGGCCAGTTTAGAACTTGAATAAATTGCGACAAAGAAAAAAAAGATTAGAAAAAAAAGTATAAGAATGATTATAATATATGAATAATAGCTGTTTATTTCTCAATAGAAGTCTATGATTTTGGCTTATTGGAGCCAGCGGGTACTTCCTGTTTGGAATCCCAATGGGAAGGGGCTAATCAGTCCAGTTATTATATATAGTCAATGGTCGCAAAGCACAGAGGGTATACATATCAACTGCTTTCTGGGTCATTGTATCATGCTGTATAATATTGTGAAACTTTAGGAAGAAATGAAGCTCAGCACCCAACATGTCTTTTATTTGTACATTACTGGAGATGCTCACTCTGGATTGGCCGCATTGATGTCTGCTTTACAGAGGGATGGCAAAGGGAAAATGCCCAGCAGGCATACTGCGATAGACAGAGACCACAAACATCGACCTCAACACACGGCCGACCACAGCTTTGCTCCGACTGGCCTGGAGGCAGACTGTTCAAAACAGCCTTTTCCAGGGTGAAGAGTTTCTCTGCTGGCAATCACAGAAAAGGAGACAAATAAGAAAAATTATTCCAAAAATGACCAGTTGGACAGGACAGAGTACAGTGAGAGGCCTTTTGAGGTCCACCCACCTCTACGTCAAAAAGCAGTCATTTAAGCTCTAGCAAAATCAAAACAACCGATTTTTAAAACTCACCTCCTTTGCTGTTGTCATGAGTAGAAAATAGTCATTGACCAAAAAAAGAAAAAAAAAAACGCACAAAGTCTAACTTTTTAAATTAGAAGTCAATACGACTTGCTTGCCTTGACACCTGTTTTCAAGTGGTTATTTTTAAGTAATTGAAACCTTCAGGTTTGCGTCAAAGTCAGTAAAAGCAGGTAGAAAGTAAAACATATAAGGAAACAATGGAGGCCAGGAGGTCATTTATAGGTTGATAAGTAAAGTGTCCTTCTATATGATTGAGGCTTTTTCCACTTTTCCTTTAACAAAATGACATTATGAAACCCCAGAGCTTATTTGTGAGAGAAGTGGAAGGAGATGTCCTGTTTCTTGGTTACATCCTCTCCGATCAGCAAGAGCAGATATTTTTAGATGAGGATTAATTTGAATGGGTGAGATAAGAAGTTGTGGGTGGAGGAGGGACGAATAAATAAGTAGGACATGCCACAAAACAGGAGGCAACGGTGGGGGCATTAGCTCGGTGTTGTTGTGAGGCCCTGGGCAGATCCATTGATGTAGTGCAGAAAGTTGGGCCTTTCATCCTTTAGTGTGTTTTCCCGGAGCTCGAAAGTTAAAATGAAAGCGCAAACTAAAGTCTGTCCAGATCCATTCTTGGGTCTTTGGGGGTTAGTTTCTGGGCCTGGTGGTGCTTTCACTCATTCTTATAGTTCTGCATCTGACAAGAGTCATTTTGATTCAAGATATCAGTAGTGTATCAGTATCATACTAAGATGTACTGTGATACAAATCATCATTAAAGACCCAATGAAAATAGCGGTTTTAAAATGTTTTTGTTTTTGGGGATTTTTGTGATGATGGAGGAATCATTGTGAATCAGGAGCAGACAAAAAAATGTACAGAAAAAAAGCTTCTTTGTGATGTGGAAAATACGCTGGGCGGGCCCCAAGCTCCCTGCTTCGCTCCATACTGATCTACTCGTCTAACAAGTGGATGCATCATAATCTGGCATCTGGCTGAAAACTGTACGGGTGGATAGCTCCAGTATTGCTCGCCATTTTTGTTTTACCTGTAATGTTAAGTTAAGGGTGTGAGGGGCTGTAAGCTAGCAAGAAAGGGTGTAAACAGAGAGCTCTCACTAACAGGGACTAGAAGGGGGTGTTGGGGTTGCTTCACGCCAAAGACCCACCCACAACTCAGAGATGAATTTCTAATGAACTACTTCCGCTCTGCAGCCTCTATTCACTAGAAAACAACTTTTTCTTTTAGATTTTTCGCTAAAAACTGCATAATCATAATTAAAAAAAACCACTGGTGATGTTTTTACAATGTTATTACAGATGATCAGAGGGGAACTTTAATATTACTGAGCTCCAAAACCAACTTTAGGTTAAGTTACATTTTTGCTTTCATGTCACAGAAATGTCCTTTTCAATAATGAAACAATAAACACATTTAACAAAAAATAATATATATAGCAACATTAAAAAAAATGAGAGCATATTAGAAATGAAGTAACCTGGAGTTTGTGAAAGGAGGAGAGGAGATTATGCTGCATAAGCAGTTCTGTTCCTAGAATATCTTATTGCTCCAAGAGTAGTTTTCAAAGAATGAGAGGTAAAAAAAAACACACACAAGGAAAAAAATCTGTCAAAAGCAGCTGACTGCAGGGGGAGAGAAAAAAAAAATCAACAAATGAATTCTGACTGAATAAAAAAAAAAATAGAAATTACGCCAACATTAGGCGTAAAGTTCCTTCAAATAATTCTTGGACCCAAATACATTTTTTTCATTTAAAGACTTTGTGTTTACTTTTCACGTAGATAAGCCTACAACAACTGATGAAGACCACTCTGAAATGATCAGGCTTGTTTGCTATAGTTGACTCAGCCGTGTCACAGCTTGAGAGCCAATAGCCTTTTAAACGGGTAAATCTTGATCTATTATCACATTTTGATAGTTGCTTTCAGTTTTAGGGTCTCCATCTATGTGAAAGTTTAGGCAACTTAGATCACAAGTGAATCTGGAATACGAAACTGATTTCAGGCCAGAAGTGACTAAAAACCTGCTGCTTGTTTTATTATAGAAAGCTGCAGATGCAGCAGAGGCAGGATTAGGAGAGAAATCAGGATTATTGCAGGGAAAATCCACAAATCCTTATATTCTATGAAGAACACTACCATTCAATTATGAGATAATTACAGCATTTTAGTGGAAATTGAATTTCTAGATATGGATCATAGCTAAATCTGGACAGTCCACCTCCTTCTCTCTTGTATTGAGATTTTTCTTTTTTTTTTATACGGCCATGTCAGTTTCTGTCCAATTTCATTAGTACAAGCGATCAAATGACAAGTTACATTCATGCATATTGTATCTACACTTGCATAACGTCACAGAGATGTGATGAGCTGAAGATACACTTCTAATTAATTGCTGACAATGTCATTTATCCTTCTTCCCATTACGCCGACATGATTTATCGTCTGATCTGCTGCCAAGGGGAATTCATTTGATCATCTTTTCAATTCCACTCTGCGTGCTTTTCCAACAGCAGAGGGCAGATCAGAGGGAAATTCACGCCTGTGATAGATGACCAACATTATGGGGAAATGTAGCAGATGGGTAATACTGTGTACGATTATGACAATTACCTCTGAAGAGTGCTTTTTCATAGCATTTTTTTCTGGCTTATAATGCTATTCATATTAAAGAGGGATTGTACAATCCTGTTTAAATTGAATTGTTTAGAAGATGAACTAAAAACGGAGTATTTCAGATTAATTAAATCATTTGTTATTGTGTTTCTAATTTTTCTAAGCAACAACATCATTTTTTTTCTAGAAGGTAATTACATTTTGAAATTACTACTGTAAATACTGTTTTTATCTGGGCTTTTTCCATGAGTATAAACTAAAAGTGTTGTCTTCTTAGACAACTTGTTCTTAAAATGTAGTTTTTTGGTTTGATTCAAATAAGGGACTTCTACTAATTTTATTTTTAAAAATGGCGCATAAGATATGCTCCACATGATGGTGTTTGTCCTTTCAGTCATGTTTTCCGTTTTACAGCAAGCAACGGTCTTCTTGTTCTTCCAAACTGAGTTAGGCTTTGGTCGAAAGCACACATATGGGGGGGTTGACCCGTAGGTTGCTGCAGGTTTTTTAGTTTGTGTGGACCAGTTATGCTTTAGGATTACTTTATCACAGATCCGTCGAAAAAAAAATCACAACATTTATATCTTAATGAAAAAAAAAGTTTTCATATTTTAAATTTGTGTTTAGATTGTCAAATGTATCAGAAATCCTCAGAGCTTCTGTGCAAGTAATCAACTTTTATTAGAACAGTTAAAATAAAAGTAATTTCAAACTCTGTAAACTTTAGTTCAAAACTGCTTCAGTGTGCAATCACAGAGATCTTTTCACAGATGATAATGGCAGTAAGTTAAATACAACTACAGCAAATACTGTGTTTTGGCAAAAAACATGTTTGCAAAAATAATGGTTAGGAAAATTATTGTGAAAACGACTAAAAAAAAAAAGAATTTTTGCTTGTGGTTCGTGCTTTGTAACATTTCACAGACTGATATGCTATCTTCAAGATATCGGCAGAAAAAATAACAGAAACTGAACTTTTCATTTGAAACCAGAAAAATTCAGTATAATTATGTTTTTTTTGCATAACAAATGAGCAAGAAAATGTCAAATCTGGAAACAAATATTTCAGTTACTAAAAAATACACAGAAAAGTTAACACTTTTTGTGAAAATACTAAAAGAAGCAGGAAATATTAAAAGGTGATAATTTGGTAGTTCCATTTGAATATTAACTTTTTGCAAAATACAAAGTTTTATAGAAGAATTTTCTGAAAGACATAAATTAGAGGATATGTATGGAGTTATTTTTGAACCTTTATTCCAAGTGTAACACACTTTTTTTTAGCATAAAACTTGAAACATTTTGTGTGGTCAAAAAAATAACTTGGACTTGAAACAGAAAAATGAACTTGAAACTTGCCACAGCCGTGGACGTCTGTGATTGGCTGGCTTGTGTGGCACATTTGTAACGCAATGTTCTGCTTTGTTTCAAGTGCAGAAGAGATAATTTAGTTTGGATTGCACATATTTTTGAGTTTCAAGTGCAAAATAACTTTTTGAGCACCCAAAACTTTTAATGTTTTACACTCAAAATAGTGAGTGATGCGCTTGGAATAATAGCACAAAAATCACTCTATTGAAATGTACCTATGGAGATTTGTGATGCAATATGACACTATCCCACATAAATTCAGATTAAATTCAAGTTTGAGGTTCGAAACAATCCAAAAACAAACTGTAGTGTTATTTTATCAATCCGTACCATGTAAAATATATTTATTAGTTCATGTTTTGTAGAGTCTTACTCTGAATGTTCTACTGTAGAAAGAATTGGCTCAAGTCCTTTCCAAGTAAAAGCTCTTTTTACAAAAATAGTTTGAGTGAATATTCAAAAACCAGAACCCTTCCAACACTGACCGACTGTCGTTCTTCAAAAGGGGAAAGGGGGATGGGACAACATACACAGGATGTTAGTTAAGACTCTTTACTGAATAAGACTGATATTTTACACTAACAAGGTGTTGGTCTCTGCTTGGACTGAGATGTTTGCTTTTTTAATTATGTATTTACCTCATGATGCTGACTGTACTGCAGAGATACTCTGATAGTGACAGAAAGTTAAAAAAAAAAAAGGCTAAAAACTTCAGCAGAATGAACAGTATTTTTTTCCGATGGCGTTTCTTCGTGCCCGTCTACCAGCTGTCAACCCCTTCAAATCAAGACTCTGCATGTGCTTGTCTAATGGTCGTGAAAGCCCGGCATGGGGAACGGCCTGGCGAAGGCTTCAACCCGGAATCGCAGGTCTGCAATACGAGCCACCGTCTCTGGATCCTGAAGGAGGAAGTTCTTGAAATCTTGAAGCTTTCCTGCAGTTGAAAAACCACAATGAAACTTTTCATCCAAGGTCATTTCGGGCTATTTTCACTAGAAAGAAAAAAAAAAAAAGCTGCAGCTACAACTGTCTCCTTCTTCAAAGCAGACTCACCAGTCTTCTTCTTGACATCCAAAGCAATTTTGAAACCCTCATCTAGAAACTCCACAACTTGTACAAAATCATCTTCTTTGAACTGTCGGGAGGTCAGAGCCGGAGCCCCTAAGACCAAGAAAATACAACATTCACGTCAATGAATAACATTTTTAAAAATAAACATTTGTGAATATCATCGCTATGAAGATGAGGCCAAAAGAGGAAGACAGAAGTGAAGTGCAGCACAGCGTTGCAGTGCAGGTAAGAGTCTTGCCTTAGGACAAAGACGAAGGCTGCTGCTTTAAATTTGGCTCTTGAACTTCCTGACAGATGATTAAAAAGCCAAACATGTTGAATAAATAACAAACTGCTTGTGGCTTAATTTGTAGCGGACCATTTCAATGTGCAGAGCTATGAAGAAGAAAACTAGTGAAAAAGAAATCGTATGCAAAGAAGAAGACAAAAGAGAATCCAAAACTCTGAACAGCAACGTGGGAAGATCCAATTTTATAATCTGTCAGATTATTTACAGATTACCGTGCGCACGTGTCAAATTAATTCAGCATTAAGCTGCTCCTTACCGAGACGGAGGCCCCCGGGGGTCAGGGCGCTTTTGTCCCCCGGGCAGGTGTTTTTGTTGGCAGTAATGGATGCCAGCTCCAGCACCCTCTCAGCCCGGGCCCCATCAATGCCTTTGGGCCGCAGGTCCACCAGAACCAGATGATTGTCTGTCCCACCTGGAATATTCAACATTTAAATCCATTAAATCCATTCTAAATGAGGGAAAGAGAGGGGCAAAGAGGTATGTCAGTCATCTATTGTGCAGGTTATCCTACCTAAAAGACGAGAGGGCACGTCATGCTCATCCTCAATTTACCAGGAAATCACATAGTTTGACTTTTAAGATATTTCTTTGTATAGCGGTTCAGAAAATATGTTCATTCATTTTTTTTCATTCATTTTCTATACCGTTTAGTCCCTTTCGGGGTCACGGGGCTGCCGGAGCCTATCCCGGCCACTTGGGCGAAGGCAGGGGACGCCCTGGACAGGTCGCTAGTCTGTCGCAGGGTAGAATGTCCACAATCACACACCCACACACACTCACATTCACACCTAGGGACAATTTAGAGTTGCCAATTAACCTATGAAGCATTTTTTTGGACGGTGGGAGGAAGCTGGAGATGCCCTGGAGAGAAACCCACGCATACACGGGGAGAACATGCAAACTCCACACAGAAAGGTCCCCCATTGATGTTGTGTTTTTCATGTCCCCCAGCTGGGACTTGAACCGTCAAAAACAAAAGTTCACCTCAATACTTTCTAATGCAACTCTAATTTGAAATGACAGAGGTCCAAGGTTTCCTGCAGATTTTATTCACACTGTAGCTGCTATTTTGGTCCATTCTTCCATGCAGATCTTTTCAAGAGCTGTGATGCTTTGGGGCTGTTGCTGGGCAACAAGGACTTTTAACTTCCTTTACAGATTCTCTATTGGATTAAGGTCCAGAGACCTCAAGGGCTTTTTGCATAGCCCCTCTTTTGTTGTCATTTTAGGCGATCCAGCCACGTTTCCTCCTCAAAGCTCTCGCTGATGGAAGGAGGTTTTTGACCAAACTCTCATCATACATCATTTCATTCATACAGAGCAGTTGTCCTGCCCCCTTTGCAGAAACACTAACCACTGTGCTTCAAAGTGGGTTTGGTGCTTTTGGGATGAAACTCAGTATTCTGTGGTCCAAGCTCTACAAAGGCCATTGACACCTGGTTATGTTCTGGTCTGTTTTCTCCCCGTTCTCAAGATCATTTGCTCTCCACCAGGTTGAGATCTATCATGGCGCTCCAGGCTGAAGGAGATTGTCAATGATCTTGTATTTCTAATAATTGCTCCAACAATTGATCTCTTCTCTCCAAACGGATTATCAAAGTTTGGTTTGTCCCAGTCTTGTTCAGGGGTTTTCAATCTTGTCCCTTGTGACCTTTGACAGCTCTTCGGTCTTGATGAGGAGGTTGTAGTCTGACCGTTTAAGGGCGTGGACAGAACATCGGTTCAAACATGTGACATTAATACAAGGAATCAGTGGATGATGAAAGAACTTAAGTACCAGGTCTGTGAGGAATAGAATTGTTGCTTGTTTATAGGAGGTGAATGCTTCTATTTTGCACCTTAATACTTTTTTCCTTAAAAAGAAGAATGATGTAAACATATGAGGCAAATCTGATAACTTTAAGAATAATTACTTAACACCCTTCACATCTACAGCAAATCACGTAAGTCTATTGTAACTGAGGGGAATATAATCATGAAAAAATGCGTTTAAATTCTTTTTTGTTGTTTAAATAAAAGGGAAATAGTAGAAAGTACAAACTGCAGAGTCTGTATATTTTAGAGCATCTTTTGCCAGCTATACATCAAAAAAGAGCTGATAGCTGCATATTTAGTGTTTAACAGGATTCAGATATATGCTTACTTCACAAAGATACCACTTTCATCACATTTTTATTGTTGACTGACAAGCAAACAGTGTGTGCATTAGCTCTGCAGCACATCATGAATTTGAATGAAACTCTTCTGTAAGTGCGTTTTTGACAGAACATCTCATTTGAACTTTTATTCGTTTTTTCCTCTACAGCTTTTCTCTGCAGTGATTCCACCACCCGCTCTAATTAAAAACAAGGGTAAAGATGCATAAATGTATAAAAAAAAAAGGTGGATTACCTGAAACAAGTGTGTAGCCTTTGTTGAGAAGAGCGTCAGCCATGGCCTTGGCGTTCTTCAGTACTTGAGCGATATACTCCCTGAATATGGGAGACTGAGCCTGCAGACAGGAATGAAAGACTGTTGAGCGCTTTTATTAGCAGAACAAGAACTAATGAAAATATTCAGATTCCTTATTAGTACACAACACCAACACGCTTCCATTACAACATAAAAAACACGAACTGCTGCACAAGCAATCCGTTTTTTATCAGAAAATATCAAGGCAGGGTGCTTAGCCATTATCTTTGCGGTGCAGCTGGGCTGACCTGTCTGAGGGCTACGGCCACACCAGCGATGGCGTGGTTATGAGGTCCGCCCTGCAGGGAGGGGAAAACGGAGAAGTTGACCCTGTCCTCCAGGTCGTACAGGATTTCCTTCCCTTTCTTGTCCACTGAGCGCAGCCCTTTGCGGTAGAAGATGAGGCCAGCCCTGCAGAGAACAGCCACCAGCGAACAAAGACTTTTACCTTTAATCGCTGTACTCCATTTGGGCTTTCGGGGTCACACCCGCTGTTCCTACCTGACTCCTCTGAGGGACTTGTGTGTGGTGGTGGTGACCAGGTCGGCGTGGTCAAAGGGGGAGGGGACAGCTTTGGCTGCCACGAGGCCACTAATGTGAGCCATGTCAGCAAGCATGTAGGCGTTGATATCTGTGCAGAGCTGTTCCAAAAAAAAAAAAAAAAGGGGTTCAAAACTTCATATAAATAAGAAACTGCATAGACGTCATTCAACTGTACAGTAAAAAAAACACGTTTCTTGGCACAAACTGTAAATAAAAACACCAAATGTAACTAAAAATGTTGTGTTTGTAAGAAAAAGGCCAATAAATTCAGATTGATTTAGCAGATTAACGTTTAAATGTGTTACGCTGCACTTATTAGCCATCCATGTCCAGCAAAAGCAGAAGATACTTCAGAAGGATGAATTACACAGTGAGATAGACTGAAGAGCCCTAAATATTATGGCAATACGTCCACGCTTTTGCCTGCCAACATTTTCTGAGAGAGGAAACTAACAATAAATAGCTTGTTAATATCCAAACTCTTGCTGGCAGATGACCAGAGGAGTCTTCACAACATTCCAATCATCATGAATTATCACAAAATCCTCAATTTCTCTCATTTCTAAAGAGGATCTGAGGAGTTTAAAGAAAAAAAACAGGAAAGGGGGTAAAATGGTCATGTTCATTATAAAAATTATGCTATTTAACAAACGACTGTTCTTCTAATGTTAATAATAGATGAAACACGGCCACATGAAATAGCACAGCAAATAAATCAATGGGTTCATCGTCTAACACTAGCGACAGGGAAGACATGTGCGCCTGTTCCGACGTGCAGAAAGCAGGCAAGGAGATTTAAACCGCTGTGTTTGTTTATGAGGTGTCTCCTTTCACCTTCTTGATGCGGGCATAGTCAATGAGGCGGGCATAGGCACTGGTGCCAGCGATGATCAGCTTGGGCCGAAACAGCTTGGCCGTCATCTCCATCTGGTCGTAGTCGATGAGTCCTGTTGCAGGCTGCAAAAAGGGAGACCAGAAGAACAGGAGAGGAAGATGAGATTAGCACAAGTGCAGGGATCAAGGCAGAAGGGAAGGTGAGAAGATGAAAAAGGATTGTTAGATATCTGAAGATCAAGAAGCATCTACACAGAAGTGATGTTTTTTTCCATGTGAGGCTAATTTGAAGCAGCTGCAACTCAAGCACTCTGGGTGACTTTAAAGGGAAATGGGATCTATTTAGGTATAAATTTACACCTATCATATTATGGAGAAAGATAGAGCAATTTCAGTAATGCACCCCTACTTATCCTAATTCAACCTTTCAGGGGTCTGCTCGGCTGCAGTAATAAGGCTGAACAGATCAGGCTGGTGTCAAGACTCCCTGCTCCTTTCAATAAACTGGGCAATTTGGGAAACATGTTAGTTAATCCATAACACTGACCACTAAGTCTCACGGAATACGTCTCATGTGCCACTCTCCTACATTTGAACCCTCCAAAACAGACAAAAAAAACACCAAGAATAAGGGCATCAGAAACAAAGAAATGAGTGGAAAAAAAAGAGGAAAAGCTTTATTTATACAATTTGATCATCTTTCATCCAAAGAGCACATCTATAGATGCCCCCTCGTTCCATCAACTTGCTCATTGTGAAGACAGGGCCAGTGTTGCTGGCCAGCGTGTCGATTTCCCATTATCTCTCTCGCAGAGGGGTTCTGCCTGCCCATACATCAGCAGGTTTGGACATGCACGCTCCCCATGCCATCTGTCAGCTCCTACCATCGTCACCAAACTACTGTGAGAGCCTCAGATAAAATGAATATACCATAAACCCATTCAATCTACTGGGCTTGGAAAGTTGACAGATTATTTTGTGTTTATATGTGTAAGAACCTGAATGTGTGTATTAAGGATTCAGTGATTAACTTTCCCCACGATTTGGTTTAAACCTCGAGTTTTGGGTCACAATGTAGTTTCGGTTTGATGTATGATTTGTGTCACGGTGCCCCCGTCTGCCGCCTCCTCCTGCCTGCTCACTGATTGGAACCAACTGCCCTTCATCACCTCATCACCTGCAGACCTTCTTAAGGGGATCCACACCAGTATCCTGCGCCAGTCCGTTATTCTCCCTACGGTGCTTACGTCTGGCTCAAGCTAAGTTCTTTCGCTCTCGTATTCCATGCCTGGTACTTACAGTTTCTGCCTTGCGCCTTCAGGTCATCCTCCACTCTGGTCACGCTGGTTCCTCGACACGTTCCTGCTCCCGCCGTCCTCGGCGTACTCCTCGCCTCGTTCCTGCTCACGCCGTCCTCGGCGTACTCCTCGCCTCGATCCTGCTCCCGCCGTCCTCGGCGTACTCCTCGCCTCGATCCTGCTCACGCCGTCCTCGGCGTACTCCTCGCCTCGATCCTGCTCACGCCGTCCTCGGCGTTCCTCCTCGCCTCGTTCCTGCTCGCACCATCCACGGTGCTCCGCCTCGCTTCCAGGAATCTCGTTTGTCCACATTCCACTCTGCAGCTCCGATTAAACTTCCTGACTGTTCCTGATCTCCTGTGTTTTTCCGGGTTCCAGCATCTGGGTCTCCTCTGTAGTCCAACCATGACAGAACGGACTGGCCAATCCCCAGACCCAGCTGACCCGGAAGGGCTCCGTCAGGCCGTCACCCACCAAGGCGCTGCTCTGGGATGACAAAATGAATTCCTTAATCAAATGGCTGCCGCCCAGCAGGACCTATCCCGTCGTCTGGACAATGTAACTCAGACTCTGATGGAATTCATCAGCAGGACTCCCACTAACGCCGCCGCTACCAGCACTGCCGCCGCTGCCGCTAGCTTGGTTCCCGCGACGGAGAGCAATACTAGCGAAAACATCCGGCTCCTCCCCGAGCCTTTCCTGGGTGACGTAGGAGCCTGCGGGGGTTTCCTCCTTCAATGCCAGCTGATTTTTCAACAGGCTCCTCGTCATTACCAAGCGGACCACAGTAAAATTACCTTGGTGGTTAATGCTCTGCGAGGCAAGGCGCTTCAATGGGCGCAGGCCTATCTGACTGCTCATCCTATTTCACAACTCTCTTTTGATAATTTCCAAGAAGAATTCAGACTGGTGTTCGACCAACCTCGCAAGGAGGAAGAGGCCACCCGCCGCCTGCTAGCTCTTAAACAACGCCACAGATCCGTGAGTGACCATCTTGTCGATTTCCGGATTCTAGCGGTTGAGGCGGGTTGGCCGGATGCCGCCCTTAAAGGGATCTTCTACCAATCACTAAATGACTCTATTAAGGACCACTTATGTTCTCAGCCAGAGGCTAATTCCTTTGAAGCGCTCGTCACTGCAGCCTTACGCTCAGACGCGCGCCTCCGGGAGCGCCAGTTAGAGCGTTCCCGTCCTGATAAGAAAACCCTGGTTACTTTTCATCCTCCGTCCTCTGCTGAAGATTTTGCTCACGCCATTCCTCCTACATCTGTCGGGCGTTCCTCCGACGAACCGATGCAGATCGGTCATTCAAAGCTCACCCCGGAGGAGCGGGAGAGGCGACGTAAAGAGGGGGCTTGCTTTTATTGTGGTCAGGCTGGACACCTCATTCAGCAGTGTAAGCTACGTTTAAACACCAAGACCCCCCGCTAGAGGACAGGCCGCGGGTGGGTTCCTCATCTCTCGCCTCTGAGAAACCTTTTTTGTATATTCCTGTCAAGCTGTGTTGTTTATCGAAGACCCTCGACTGCCAAGCCCTCATTGACTCTGGTGCCGAACAAAGCTTTATGGACACCCTCCTGGTTACTGAACTCAATCTCCCCACAGAACTTTTGGAAGTTCCTGTCAAGGCGGCTGGCTTGGGAGGTCAGCTCCTCACCCACATCACCCATCGCACCAAACCGGTCCAGCTTATCACTTCTGGTAACCATCATGAACTCATTCAATTTTACGTCACTAAATCTCCCCAATCTCCCATTATCCTAGGGTTCCCCTGGCTCCGAGCTCACAACCCACAGTTCGATTGGGTCAATCTCCACATCACCAACTGGAGTAACAGCTGCATGGCCAACTGTCTCCGCTCTGCCATCCCCTCTGTACCACCTTGCCATAATCCGGATCCCGAGGTCATCGATCTATCTAAGGTACCCTCCTGCTATCATGACCTAGGAACCGTGTTTAGTAAGGTCAAGGCTGGGTCTCTGCCCCCTCACAGGCCTTACGACTGCTCTATAGAACTGTTAAAAGGCGCCACTTTACCCAAAGGGAGGTTGTTCAATCTATCCGGTCCTGAGAAGCAGTCCATGGAAAGGTATATTCAGGAGGCCCTAGCCGCCGGTCACATCCGTCCCTCCTCTTCCCCGGTCGGTGCTGGGTTCTTCTTTGTTCAGAAGAAAGACAAAACCTTACGCCCATGCATCGATTTCCGCGAGCTTAATCAAATAACCATTAAAAACAAGTATTCCCTTCCACTTATTAACTCCGCTCTAGACTCTGTCCAAGAAGCTCGGGTCTTTTCGAAGCTTGATCTCCGGAATGCTTACCACTTGGTTCGCATGAAGGAGGGGGACGAGTGGAAAACGGCATTTAATACTCCACTCGGTCATTTCGAGTATTTGGTGATGCCTTTTGGGCTCACCAACGCCCCAGCCGTTTTCCAAAACCTCGTCAACGATGTGCTTCGGGATTTTTTGAATCGTTTCGTATTTGTCTACCTTGATGACATACTGATATACTCTCGGGATCAGGATCAGCATGTCCACCATGTTCGGCAGGTTCTCACACGTCTACTGGAGAACCAGTTATACGTCAAAGCTGAAAAGTGCGAATTTCATGTGTCCTCGGTTGCTTTCCTCGGTTTTGTCATTGATGCTGGTAACATCCGTCCTGATCCGGCCAAGATCACTGCCGTCACTACTTGGGAACCACCCACTTCTCGGAAACAGCTCCAACGTTTTCTAGGCTTCGCTAATTTCTACCGTCGGTTCATCCGAAATTATAGTTGTATCGCTGCCCCATTGACTCGGCTCACTTCTGTTAAGCAACCTTTTATCTGGGATCCGGAGGCTCAATCTGCGTTTGACCGGCTCAAGGCCTTATTCACTTCCGCCCCTATCCTCATCCAGCCGGATCCCAGTCGACAATTTATTGTCGAGGTCGACGCCTCTGACACGGGTGTGGGTGCTGTCCTTTCCCAACGTGAGGTCGGCTCAGGGAAGCTCAAACCATGCGCGTTCTATTCTAAGAAACTCTCCACGGCGGAGAGAAACTACGACGTGGGTAATCGGGAGCTTCTCGCCATCAAGCTCGCCTTAGAAGAGTGGCGTCACTGGCTCGAGGGGGCGGAACATCCGTTCATTGTTTGGACGGACCATAAGAATCTAGCCTACCTCCGTTCCGCTAAGCGCCTAAATTCGCGCCAGGCCCGCTGGTGCCTCTTCTTCGACCGGTTCGTCTTTACCATCACTTATCGGCCCGGTAGTAGAAACCTTAAACCTGACGCCTTATCTCGCCTGTTCAGCGCTGACGACGATCAGGAAAGCGCCCCTATTATTTCACCCACCTGTATAATAGGGAACCTTACTTGGGACATTGAAACTCGCGTCCTCCAGGCCCAAGACGAGGAACCTGATCATCCCCCGGCCCCAGCTAACACGCTGTTTGTTCCGTCCTCGCTCCGCTCTGACGTCTTAGTCTGGGGTCACACCTCCCGTGTAGCCTGTCATGGGGGCATCCACAGGACCCTCAAACTCATTCAACGGCGTTTTTTCTGGCCCTCCATGGAGCGGGATGTTAGAGAGTTCATCTCCGCCTGCAGCGTCTGCGCTCGATCTAAGTCCTCTAACTCCCCTCCTGCTGGTCTGCTCCAACCGTTGCCTGTTCCTAGTCGCCCCTGGTCCCATCTGGCTATGGACTTTATTACTGGGTTGCCTTCCTCTCAAGGCAACACCGTCATCCTCACCATCGTCGACCGTTTCTCGAAATCTGCCCGTTTCATTCCCCTCTCCAAGCTTCCCACTGCCACCGAAATGGCCGACATCATGGTGCAGCAGGTGTTTCGCCATCATGGGATCCCCTGTGATATTGTGTCCGATCGTGGTCCCCAGTTTGTGTCGCAGGTGTGGCGGGCCTTTTGTTCTGCTCTGGGCGCCACGGTCAGTCTCTCATCGGGACACCACCCCCAATCCAATGGGCAGGCCGAACGTGCCAACCAGGAGCTTGAGGCTGCACTCCGCTGTGTGGCAGCTCAAAACCCCTCCAGCTGGTCCTCCTTCTTGGTGTGGATCGAATACGCCCACAACAGTCACCCCTCGTCGGCCACCGGTATGTCCCCGTTCGAGGCGTCCCTGGGGTACTCACCTCCCCTATTCCCCTCGCAGGAATTAGATTTGGCTGTTCCCTCGGTCCAACATAATCTTCGGCGTGTCCAACGCGTCTGGGGCCAAGCCAGGGCCGCCCTCCTACGCACTAGGGAGAGGAACTGCCAAATCGCAAATCGCCACAGGGTGGTTGGTCCCACCTACCAGCCGGGACAAAAGGTCTGGCTCTCCTCACGGGACATTCCTCTCCAGCACACTTCGCGTAAGCTGGCCCCTCGTTACATCGGTCCGTATACTGTGGAGAGGGTCATAAACCCCACCTGTGTGCGGTTGCGGCTCCCGGCGGCGCTTAAGGTACACCCGTCCTTTCATGTGTCCCAACTTAAGCCCTTCCAAGAGAGCCCGTTGTGCCCGCCGTCCGCTTCCCCGCCTCCCGCCCGCATCATTGACGGCGCCCCTGCGTACTCGGCCAGTCGGGTGCTGGATGTTCGCCGCCGGGGCCGTGGGTACCAGTTCCTTGTGGACTGGGTGGGGTACGGTCCGGAGGAGCGCTCGTGGGTCTCCCGCTCTCTTATTTTGGACCGTTCCCTCATCCAGGACTTCTACCGGGCCCACCCGGATCGCCGTCCTGGACCGCCAGGTGGCGGTCGTTGAGGGGGGGGTACTGTCACGGTGCCCCCGTCTGCCGCCTCCTCCTGCCTGCTCACTGATTGGAACCAGCTGCCCTTCATCACCTCATCACCTGCAGACCTTCTTAAGGGGATCCACACCAGTATCCTGCGCCAGTCCGTTATTCTCCCTACGGTGCTTACGTCTGGCTCAAGCTAAGTTCTTTCGCTCTCGTATTCCATGCCTGGTACTTACAGTTTCTGCCTTGCGCCTTCAGGTCATCCTCCACTCTGGTCACGCTGGTTCCTCGACACGTTCCTGCTCCCGCCGTCCTCGGCGTACTCCTCGCCTCGTTCCTGCTCACGCCGTCCTCGGCGTACTCCTCGCCTCGATCCTGCTCCCGCCGTCCTCGGCGTACTCCTCGCCTCGATCCTGCTCACGCCGTCCTCGGCGTACTCCTCGCCTCGATCCTGCTCACGCCGTCCTCGGCGTTCCTCCTCGCCTCGTTCCTGCTCGCACCATCCACGGTGCTCCGCCTCGCTTCCAGGAATCTCGTTTGTCCACATTCCACTCTGCAGCTCCGATTAAACTTCCTGACTGTTCCTGATCTCCTGTGTTTTTCCGGGTTCCAGCATCTGGGTCTCCTCTGTAGTCCAACCATGACAATTTGTGCATTATAAAAACAACAACAAATAACTAAAAAATTGAAAAAAGCTTTTTTTTTTCTAACAAGGATGTAACAATAAAGACAAATCTTTCAGCAAACTTATATTAAGCCTGGTTTAATGTAATAAAACAATAAATTCTTAAATTTAGAACAAAAATGGTTTGACTCCTATGTAAACATATGCAGTAGGGATACAATGATTTATTTTCCTGATGATTGGGTTTAATGATGCAATGTATGGTTTGGTCTTAAACTGAGAATATAGTGTAACCCTTAGTGTATATGAATGTTTACATAAGTAGTAACTGTATATGCACAGTATGTGAGTAGTAACTGTCGGACTGACATTTTAGATGTTTCAGGCATTCCATGGCAGGAGGGTTGGGCCCCTAAGGCACCCGCTCCCGCAACACAAACCACACACCACCAGCACCTTTGGAGCTGTCCTGCAGGTGGTGGGCCCGTGGGAAGGACCCCGGCCACCGGGTGCCTGCCTGCGAGCCCCAACCCCAGCCCTGGCTCCAGGCATCTGGTTTTGGTACCTAATGAATGCCTCCCTAGAAAGGTGTACCGGGCATGTCCCACCAGGAGATCCTGAGCAAGACCCAGGACCCGTTGAATAGACGACATCTCTTGGTTGGCTTGAAAACACCTTGGGGCCCCTACCCCGGAGGAGCTGGCCGTATGAGGACTGTCTGGGCATCTTTGCTTAGACTACTGCCATCACGATCCGGTCTCACATGTTAAATGGGTGTTAAATGGATTTTGTGCTTGTGCATTTTCACCAAGTGACAAACTGATGTATTTTTATGCTACTGAACGATGTTCCAGTTTTTATCCTTGTGACTCCAAGCAGTCTGAGTCTGGTTTAGACTTTCCTCTCCACTGTCACCATTTGCTTTCCTCATTCCATTAACGTTTTCTTCAACTGACTTGTGTACAAAGTTACAGAGCTTAAAAAGTCAGCTTTTAACAACTAAATATATTTCTATAACATCAAAACAATGAAAGTTCAAAATAATAATTAAACATGAAAACAAAAAAGAGACGTTACTTACATTTAACTTGTAAGGCATGGACTCAAAGTAGATGGATGTTGCAGAGATCCTCTTTACATCAGACATGTATCCATGGGTTAGACTGGGATGAAAAAACAAAACAGAAGTCAACAACGATTACATGTCTTTAGTCAAATTTGAGTATGAAATAAAACATATAAAGCTTTTTAGGATCTCCAGGACAAACAATGATGGTAACCACCAAAGAAACAGGAGCAGCTTTGAGTGAGAGGATACCAGAAAAAGGTGCTAGCGTGACGAGAACAAAGGAAAAAGAGGAATAACTGACTGTCCACCATCAGGAAGGTCCAGCCCCATGATTCGGTCGTGGGGGTTGAGAACGGCGGTGTAGGCTGCAAAGTTGGCTGGAGAACCAGAGTACGGCTGGACATTGATGCCCCACTTTTCTGGGTCCAAGTCAAAGGCTTCCAGAGCTCGCTTTTGACAAAGAAGCTCAATTTGGTCAACCACCTCTGCTCCACCATAGTATCTAAAGGAAGGTTTGCAAAGAGATCAAAGGAAATATTACAAAAAAAAAAAATCTAAAAGGAAATAAACGAAAGATTGAATATGATTTCTTTCTTACATCCCTAAAGTCTTTTGTTTTCCTTGTCAGGGGTTTG
Organism: Oryzias curvinotus; assembly: GCA_023969325.1. Taxonomy (NCBI): domain Eukaryota; kingdom Metazoa; phylum Chordata; class Actinopteri; order Beloniformes; family Adrianichthyidae; genus Oryzias; species Oryzias curvinotus. The sequence goes on along the minus strand of CM043710.1, from coordinate 13,916,729 downwards.
CAGTAAAATTGTTTACACGGTCTTATGTGCCGATAACATAAGGAGGAAAACTGGATCCATTTATGCCCAGAATCTAAATGCAATAGTGAGGGTTGTGGGTCTGCTCCCCCTGACTGTCCCGTGATGTCCCATAAATTGCTCTAGTTCCGTGTCTAGTTATGCGTAGCGGCTCAGGTCCTTAGGGAAAGACAACTTAACCAAAGGTGTTTACTTATGTGGCTGGCAGAGGGGAAAAAACGAGGTTTAAACAATCAAAGCTATGAGTGAAGAACTAGAATGCACTTTTCTTTACCTAATTAGCTGAAGAATTTGCTGCGAGCTACAACTAGTATGTATGACAAGACTATTCCTATTCAAAGTCGAAAGCAATAAATGAAACACAAAAAGTGTTGGAGCTTCTTCATCATCTGCACAACAAAAGCAGAGATAGTTTATTAGTAGACATTTGGGTCACATTGAACAAATGGCTGATTGTAAAACCCAAAACAGAGCAGTGTTGACCCCATAGTTAAACAGCAGAAATGGACCTTGATCATCATTACTAAACAATGATAAAGGGACATTTTCAAAATAAAAGCAGAAAGTAGGCATTTCTAACTCAAGTAACTTGTTGGGCGTTTTCTTTGGGGAAGAAAAGTATAAACTTGGTGGTAAGTTTAAAGTTTAAGCTATTGCTGTTCAGTTACGATGAAAAATGTTATGCTTAGTACATCTGTAGAGAATTTCTCAGGCACTACGTGTAAAAGCAGGATCTGTGAGCTGAAGTGTGTCAGAAAGAGGGCTCACCTTCTCCCCGGGTAACCTTCAGAGTATTTGTTGTTCAGACAGGAGCCCTGAGCTTCTAGAGCGGCACGACTGCAGAAATTCTGCGATGAAAATTCACACACAAACAAATGCACACTTGGATCAATGGCACAAGAGCCCCGAAAGGACAAGGACAGCAAATTAAAGTGTGTTCATTGATGGTGAGAAATCCCTCCTTTAGCTTGAAGTACTGATTAAAGTATTGAACCTCTGGACTTGGATAGACTAACACCCTGCACTTCACAGTTCTTCCTGATCCACTGCTGGAGAATAAAACAGTATTCTCAATGTTTCTACATGTCTTTACGTTAGATGCACACTTTTGAAGAAAAGAAAAGCCTGTTACAGTCAAAAGTTTCATCACTTTTAGATCAGTATAAAACTTAACAGGTTTGCAGGGAAAAAAAAAACTTTTGTGCTAAGAAATTGATTCAGTAAAGTTGTTTCTTTTCCTATTAGGTGAATGTGACAAAATTAGAACCCAGGGAGGATGTGTGTCCCTTTTTCTGACTCTTAACTTACTATTACTCACCCACAAGATCCATTATGAGAGCTTATACGTTTGTCATAATGGATAAAGTTACAAAAAGTTATATAACTTTGACCCATCATCACTTCTTAAGAAGATTTCAAAGTTTTCCGTGCATAGGTGAAAACAGCTCAGGCTTTTTTTATTCTATGGCTACAACACTAATCATTTGCCAAAGCCACCATAACAACCAACGTTTATGAATCCACTGATAAGAAGATCCAACAGAAATGTACTCAGACAAGCGTCTTCTTCACTCTCTCCTTCAGCTGCTCGGTGAGTGCGCCGTATCGGAGTGTTTATGCTAATGCTTCACCTCAGAGCAAAGGGGAGATCAAGGGAGATAACAGCTCCAGTGACAGCTTTCTTCTGCTTCTGTCTGTCATGCAGACAAGTGTGCATATATTAGGATAGAAGATGCGCTTGCCTCACAGAGTGTGTGTGTGTGTGTGTGTGTGTGTAGATGTCATCATGCAGAAACGTCTGTGTTCTTATTCAAAGAGGGCCTACCCCACTGTCCTGTGATGTTCCTTTAAAGCGCGAGTTAAGGAGGAGGTAGAGTGAAGATATCAGTTTAATCTCACACTAAAGCAACGGGGCTGTGAGGAAGACGGACTGATGTACACTAAAGACAACACACGGGGAGAAACAACAGCCAAGTACGAAACCTGTACCTGCCTTCTGATGAGCAAAACTCAATATAACACAATGTAAAACAAAGGGACTTCTTTTGTTGAGTAAAAACAGGCATACAATTCTTCACAACCACTTTCAAAAAATGTAACATGGCATTTATTATATTAAAACTCATTGAGTACAAGTTAATATATTTCTAGGACTATGGACTATAGGACTAGGACTTTATTTCTATAGTTTTGGCAAATAAAAAAATATAATACAATGATCTGAATATCAACCTTACCCCCTCCACTCTGGATTTTTTACTTAATCTGGCATATGTTGGCCTTTCATAAGACTAACTAAATACAATAGTACAATTACAAAATCAGTACATCAATTTTTCTTTTTTTTCAACTTCTTTTCTTTTAAAAACTAAGAATTACAGCGAGGAAGTGAGCAAAATTAAATGGAATTGATTTGTAACTGTCCAGTCGTACTGTTTTGATAAATATTTGTGTCTTTTTGGGAGAAATCCTTTGGGCAGGACTTTTCTTTAATTGTTTTGATAAAGTAAATAAACGTTTTTAAAATCCAACATCTACCAACTGCAACTGCTTTTGTTGCCAGATTCTTGACTTTTTAAAAAAGCCAATGCATAATTAGCAAAAAGAGTTCAAATCTGTATTTTTTTTTTTAAACATTGGATACATTTACTTTACACTAAAGTGAAAAATAAAATGTTGTTGAGATTTAAAAATAATAAAAATCAACAAACTGAGTGCAGCATCTCTTTAGGTCACACAGAGGAAAAGTGCACTGCCTCTTTGTCATGTGGCTGTGTGACTACAAGCATTGGTTTCAATGCACTTCCTACTGTTCCAGTATCAGCTGAAAAGGTAACTTTTTAAAAAAACAAAGTCAGCGGAGGAGGAAGGTTATCTGAGCTGCAAAGGATGTCTAGGGAACGTGGCCGCAAATGGAGGCAGCACTTCTGTATCTTCCTGCTAATATTTTAAATAAATATGAGTTTGCAGTTTGCACAACTTAGCAGACTGACGACATAAAAATGAGGGATGCAGATGAGGCAGATCACCAGGCTGATTCAAAAACAAACATCTTGAAATTACTTTTGTTCAAGAAATGTTTGTAACAAGTGTATACGATTATGATTCTTCTAAACTTCACAGATTTCTTTTAAGTCTTTTCAATGCTTTGTTAATCTCCAGTTATTTTTTGTGTTCTAACAGTGTATTAAATGTTGTTCCTAATTTCCCAGATTTATTCAATGCACAAAGTTTTCTATAAAATAACTATTTTTATTCTCAAAAATAAAATAATAAAATTATATCCAAAAAGAACCTGTCAAACCTAAGAATAACATTTTTTTCTGAAGACTAGTTAGTTGACAACATTTTTAAACATCCAATAGCTAACTGAAACTGATCCCTCATGTCTATCCTTTTTATTTTTGCCAAACTTGCAAAACTGAGGCGTCCATAGCAACCTAATACGCCAAAAGACAACGGATGTACTGCCCATTTCTGCAGGATGAGCGGATCCTTACACTGTATGTATTTCATAGACTGGACATTGTGCTAAAGGAACAAGAGTTTTACACCACACGATGACAGGAATTGGGTTAGAAAACCCCTGACTACCACTGTGCAGCTGCTGTACCTCAGAAGCAATGAGCTCCAAACCACGGCACTGCCGGTCCTTCTCCTTCAGCAGGAGAGCCCACATTTCAGGGTCATCCTCAGCCAGGCTCTCCTGACCGGTCCAGGAGCGATCTTCATCCGCAGTGCGGGTGGCAGCGTGGGATTGCTGCAGACGCACACTGAGGCGGACAGGGGCCCGCTGGCACAGTGGCTACAAAACAGCAAAATTAACAGTGAACAAAAAGGTGAATACGACATAATTGGTGATCACATCAGATAAGGACTCATGGCCGCGACAAGGCAAATAGTTCAACATTAAAATAGGCATGAAACAGATCATTTCTCCAGAAGAAAACCATTATATCACATTTGGCGACACCCAGATATGTTGTACTTGACTGAAGGGGGAACTTGAAGTCATCCCGAAAGCCTTTCTTTTCCTCTCTAACTCCAATATGTAGGGTGGTATAATTAGCAGCCAGTGTGTTTGCGTGATACCAATAATCAGTTCTGCTCCATCAGCACTTCCACCAACTGGGGGACTGACTTCAACAGCCGAGGCATTGTAGAGAACAGATTCAGCATTTCTTGCTTATCTAATCTGTAATGGGGGCCGGTAAGTTCTGCTGCTGCAACGCCTGATCACAAGAGCCCACAGTTAAACATTTTTACTGACTCTTTTGAAAATTTGAAATCCACACTGTGGTCAGTTCCGCTTCTCTCCCTCTCTGCTGGCAGTCAGAAAAGCTGCGTTTTCCAAGATAAAAGCACAAAGCGTCTCCATGCAAGGAAAAGGTTCAACAAAGAGACCAAACAGACCAACTGCGCTCAGGAAAACCCCGCCTCTCCCCAACTTTGAATGAACATTTATGATGAGTGAGACTTTGATCCGATCCGGCCGCCCCACCACTGGCTGCGCTTTTCATGTGTAAAGCACTGTGGCGTGAAAGACTGCTTTCCTTTAATGGGATCATTAAAAAGCAATTAAAACCAAACTCAGGACCAGGTGAGAACATCTGTAAGGGGTAAAACACTTGGTCTTTAAAAATATTGCATCTTCTCATCTGAAACACCGGTGGGTAATTTCAGCCTGAAAAAGTGGTGTTAAGGGAATTGACTCTCATTAGGTCTCATGTGTTTCAGCCAACTAACCCCTCCCTGTTGGGTTACTGTAAAATGTGAGCAGTTAACAGCTTTTGCTTACATTTATAAAGGTTTGTCATGACCATTGATATGTATTACTGGATTGGCCGTCACGTGATATACGACGTGACACGCACTTTGCATCAAGTCTTCCAGAGTGAAGAACTGAGGAGGTCCGAACAAGTACGCAAAGAATCACAAAAGGGGACGCGATGTTTTACAATCAACTGCAAAAGCACTACCAACAAATAATCAGACTGAGAGAAATCTGGCTGGGACGGCTGACGTCTGTGCTAAAGTGGGTGCTAGCGAGTAGCATGCTAGTTTGGTTCATCGATGTATATTGTTTATTAATGTTTGGTGTTTTAATATTTTAAAATGTGGCTGAGGTTATTCAAACGGATTTACGTGCAACCAGCACAAAAAGTGATGGAAATTCATGTTGGTCCCGCGTAATTTGTGCAGCCAAGATGCACATTGCTGCTGCATTGCCCGCCCGTGTTTTTAATTGCGTCCAAGGCTAAATGATGCTGTTGGTCGCACTTTTTTTCTTTTTTTTACAGAAAGGAACTATTTGCAAGTAATTTTCGAAATACGTGCGGCCAGTGTTGAATTCCTTTCTTTCTTGGCTGCACCCACTGAAGGAAGCTGTGCCCTGAAACGTCAACCTGACAATATATGGCCAATATCATTGTGTTTTGAATCTTAACAGGTAGGTGTATTTGACGTTATGATACATGTTCTTAAGTATAACATTTTTTTTCTTGTATCAGCCAAAGATGCCAGCTAAGAGGAGGAGGCTTATTTTTCACAAAGGACTTTTGAATAGAATTTTTGAGTGCAACTGAGACGTATTTCCCATGTATGTAACACAAAATTAATATAAGATACTAAAAGTTGTAGTTTCTAACACTTTTTCACTTTAAATCAACCCTCTTTACATTTCCCTTTTAATTATGACACAGAATAAGCATTTTTTAAGTAGAAAATGGAAAAGCATTTTGAAGTATTGATTATTCAATTTAATTTTGAGTCATTTGATGCAGTTTCATTTAGAAAATTAATAAGCATTTCTGGTTTTGACTTTTATTTTTAATTACGCTACAGAATCACTTCCATACGAACCTGTGAAAACAAAAACGTTCTGAAGAAAACACAGATAAATGGCATCCTGTATGTTCTCAGTAATGTAAATGAAGACGTTCTTCTATGTCCTGCCTGTTAAAATGATTCCAGTGTGGCAGAGGGTACGGAGGTGACACACGCAGGGAAGCAACTTACATTAATTACATTTTCTACAGTCTGTAGCCTGGCCTTATGTCACAGGTGGCAGTAGTGAAGGTGGAAAAGGGGAGAGGCACCCCCCCGTCAGTTTGGAAAGGAAAAAGAAGCAGGGAATCCAGGTCGAGTTGCCTCAGAGGACACCTTTGTTACCAAGAAATTAGATGGGTCATTAAAGCCTGACATGAACTGTCCTTCGCTGTCTGTGTTTCTGCTTGGGTAGACTAAAGCCAAGGAAAGGGACAGCCAAAACAAGCCAACAGTATCCTGTTTTGGAACTATTCATAAAAGCAAACCGTGTACCGGTAGAGTAATTATTTTAACGCCTCCATTTAAAGAATCCCCCCTCCCCCTCATTTGTTGCTTATGCATCTTACTCAGTATGCCTGAACGTGTATAAACATTTTTTTTTTAAATGTCATATATACGGCTACTAAATGGAAGAGTTCAAGCCTCCATCAAATAAAACAGTCCTTGTTGTTCAGATCTGTATTTTCTGACTTCATTTACAATCTCTGATGATTACAGGAGATTAATTGATAAAAACAAGTGAAAAGGTTCCAAGAAATATGAGACCCAAGATGAAAGCACCAAATATGTCACAGAAAAACTATTTTAAGCTACAGATTACAGCTCTGTTTGAAGGTGAACTTGATCAAAAAAAAAAAAACACTCTGTTGTAAGAAAGAAAAGGGAGCGGAAAAGGCCACATCAACTCACGGGCTGAGTGGGAAACAATAGCGAGGTAAGAGATGTGCAAAGATACATTATCGGGACGGCTCCCCCATTTCTGTCAAACCTCAACGCTCTACAAACAACAACAGAGGAAAAGGAAATGGAAAAAGGAAATCATTTCATTAATTCCTGTTCTGTATCATTTTTGCCCATTTCCCAGCTAACTCCTGAGACGAGTTTTACAGATGACTGCCGTCCATCAGTGGCTGCGACACACAGCAATCATCACAGTAACACAAGACAAACAAACAAGACACGAGCCGAGAAATACTGAAGGAAAAAAAGGGAAGAGAAGCATCAACAGACAGTAATCCATCAGGCTGACACTTGGATGTCCATTTACTGTCACAGGCTAATGGCTGAACTGTCCATTACAAATTGGCCTGCTATTCACTCTAGGTGACAGTAGACTGAGAACAGTGGAGATCCAAAGTGACCCAAAAGGTCAAAACTGTCTGGGTCAAATCTTTGTCTTGGTAAAGTTCCTAAATGCTCACTAAGTCAGGGGGATGAATCTTTAATCCTGTGATCTTTTCACATTAAATCTTGAATTATAATGCTACTTTTCCACCAGGCCTGATGACCACTTCCAAGTATATGTGGGTTTTGGGCTGCCACATTCAAAACTATTGCGCTCGTGCATCACTACTTAGCTGCATTTAGGTTGTTTTTCATGGCTCATGGTGGCTAGTTAAAGTATCTGAAAGAACTGCTTATTTCTATTATCTCTATTTCTATTATTTATCTTTTTTTTTTCTCTTTTTACTTTTTTTCTCTGCCATTTGTAGGCCTGCACAATATACCGCAAATTTATCGTTATCGCAATACCCAGCTCTGCAATATGCAAATCGCAAAAGACGGCGTAAATCGCAATAAATTGTAAACCTCAAATGTGTTCAAACAATCTTATGGCAGCTTGAAGCATTTAACAAATCAAATAAATCCCTTAGTGGATTTCACCAATCAGATGGACGCCTTCAAGTTGTTCACCAATCAGATGGAGGCCTATTGTGTTCACCTATGTCGACAAGGGTCATTTGGAGTATAATTTTTAAACTGTTGCAGTGAAATGGGAATGATGTTTTGGTTATTTTGCCTTTTTTTTTATTACTGCAAATTTTATCGTTATTGCAATATTAATCTCTAATATCGCATATCGCAAGTTTTCCTCATATCATGCAGCCCTAGCCATTTGTCTTGTCTTCCATTTACAATAGGAAATGTCATTAAAAAGTAGAGAGGTTTTCACAATTTTAAACATAAAAAAACTAGTTTGACATTGAAATCCTTGTTTTTGCAGTTTCTTACTTTTTCAGGATCAGAGTTTTGGTGCTTCCATAAAACATGAATACAATTGTTTTTGTTGGGCTGCAACCCTGACCGCTTCACTTAAAGAAGGCTAATACTTTCAGCTCAACCTTCATCACTCGCTTTGTAAATATGTAAGAAAAAGAAGCTCCTGGATAATAGGGAGCTTGTAAAGTTCCTTAAAGAAAAAGAATGCAATTGATCATTCTTTCACTTTCACTGCTCCTAATCTTTGTGTTACAAATCATTGCTTACCCTACCTGAGCTTATTCCATTTTATTAACCGTGTCTTTTTTCTAAATTAGTTTAAATTTAGGAAATTCTGTCAAATTTTCTTACTCCTGCGTCTTGTTGGCCTCAGTCTGCCTGAAAGACCTAAATTTAATAGAAGCAATAAAAAAAGCAACAAAGTCAGTGAATCACGCTAATCCAAATCCTGTGAGGACACATGCTTTTTCATACGGATCCAAACCCATCCCGTCTTGTGAGCACATCACAATATGCTTAACCACTTAGCAAAAACAAACCGCAGGAAAACCATGTGAAGTCTTTTTAACAGAAATCACACTAAAATATTTGTCACATGCATTCTTATGAGTCAACCCACGTTCGGGTGCTGCAGGTTTTTCCAGGCCTGTGGAGGGTCGTAGATAGGAGCAGATAGGAGGCTCCTGCGGCCATCTCCAGGGATGTCGTAAAAATGGAACGTACCATTGTGGTGCATGTGGCAAATGAATCGTGACGTATTCGTAAGGCGAATGCAAGTTGCTCATCCTTATCAAGAATAGGGGATGCTGTCAAACGGTTTCCTTATGACATACTCTAGTCATTCGTAAAGTGCGCGTAGGGGCCCCTTATTGACGGCGTGCAAATGCTAAACACACAGGGTGTGCATGTGATAAGCATGATAGTATGCTCACATGAAAACTACACTAATATCGTTAATTCTAACAGTCAGGCTTTTCATTTGAACAGCACAAACGAGCTCCTTGCACAGGATTTTTCCACACATCCGTACAACGTGCATGCATCTCACCTACCTCCTTGGGTGTTGTATAAGTGTACGCTACAACCACTTGTTCACAGCATGTCCATAGAAAAATTGTTGACATGCGGGATAACCAAGCAATCAACGACTTTGATATGTTCTGCAGGCCACCTGCATGCCCCCAACAGGTTTGCCCCTTTTTTGCCCACAGACAGCTTGTATCCGCTCGTTATGTACCTGTGACTAAGACTTTAGGAAGTCCATAAAAAGTAATGACTACTAGATCTGACTTCTTGCAACATACTTAAAAAAAAAAAAAAAAAAAAGTGTTCAAACTTGACACCGTCTTATCATATCGCAGAAAATCTGTAGAGTTTACAACTCCTAAATGGGTCAAAAGACCAAAATAGAGCTGCTAATCAACCGACCTCTGTCTGACACCTAACTCTGATCCTGCAGCTGATCAATTATGAACCTGTTAGCTGAATTTATAAAGTGTATGCACTGTGTATGAATATTGTGTCAAACTATAAAGTCCTCAAGTCTGACTTGGCATGACAAAATCTTCTCAGATACAATTTAGCAGATTTGCTGTAGGGAAGCTGTTGACGCAGCCAGAAGTATAAAAGCTGGTCCAAATTATCTACAGTACGACTTCCTCATGATAAGTGGTTAATATTCTTCCTCCGGTTACTTGAGAACCTATGAGGCTCATTCTGCACTTTGAACATATCTGGATAGAACTAGTCTGTGTGATTGTTTTGAAAACATTTCACTGTCTCCATGTAGTGCAAAAAAAAAAAAAAAAAAGAAAAGAAAAGAAAACAGAAATAAGTTCAAGAAAAATAAGAAGTTGAATACACTAACATCTTTATAATCAGTTCACTGATTATGTATAACAGGTGGGTAATAAACACAACATTGAAATGATTATAACATCTAATTTCTCATTATAATTGCACTAATGAAACTCATTTACACGACTACAGGAGGGATAACAGGATGAAAATTAGGTGTCAGTTCAGACATCAATGTTAAAAAAAAAACATATTCCCACATATATCTGCGAATCTGCGAAACAGATGCAGCAAACGTATTTTCACATGAATATGTCAACTCTCGTGCTTTTTAAGGTTGAAGTTCAGCATAACTCTAATAAAGAGTAAGATAACCAGACAATATCTAGCATGTAATAACTCTTTAAATCCATTTATAATTGTATTTTCGTTTTAAAACAAATAGGCTGTTAATTCTTCAAGTGTTTTTTTGTTGTGTTTTGTTTTATTTATTTTAACAATAGTATTACACGTGCTACTGAAAATACAATTTACATACAGAATTACATAATTAAAAATATAGCAAAATTGTATATTTGGTGAAAATGTTTGTCGATTTGAATAACAAATGCTTGGTAACCAGACTGTTAGTTTGCTCCAGTTCCCTTTCATGATGACACTGAGCGCTTAGTGTTGCATCATTGCATAAACACACAGCAGCAGCAGCAACAGCAGCTAGTACATAACTTAACTAACACTTCAAGCTAGCCGGTAGCTTTAAAGCTAACATGCCTCATCATGAAAAAACAACAACAATGTAATGAAAAAAGAAAGGAAGGATCAACCAGTGGCGTTTTAATGCAAACCGTGTCCTTTAAATCACCACGCAACGAATCGTTACGAGCCAATGTGGTTACTTTGCTTCCATGGCAAGTTACTGACTGAGCAAACACACAGAATCTAAGCTAGTTCGCTCGTGCAGCAGCGCCGATACAGTCACCAAACACGGTAAAGACATTTTAAAGTTAAATGGTTAAAGTTAAGCATGCACTTACCCGCGTGAGTTGTCTCAGAGCAAAAGTCAGCATGTTTAGGGTTGCAGGATCACAGCAAGAAGCGGCACTCCAAACACACCAGGGACACGCACGGCAGGCTGTTTCACGCTAACGTGATGTTACGTTCTCCTGCCGAAAGGGTCGATGGGAAGAGTAGGCTGTTCGTGTATCTCACTCAGTTAAGGAAGTGATTGGTTTATTTATTTATTTATTTATTTATTTATTTATTTATTTATTTATTTATTTATTTATTTATTTCAATTAACTAATTTTACCATCTTAAAACAGTTATCTTTAAAATACAACAAAAGCAAACATTTTGTAATTTGTATAACTAAAGCACTGCATGAATTTTTACTTCTAGACACGAACCCTTGCCATAACAATATCAGTTGGGTCTGTAGCAATAGAAGTTAACATTTTTTATTATGTTTTTTTTAAATCATATTTTTATTCACCTATTTATTACATTTATTTCTTACAGTTTTTATTATATTCAGCTTTAATGTACAGAGCTTTGCTAAAGTTTGATTTGCGTTCTTTATAAATAAAGACGATAATGATGACATCTACATAAAATAAGATTTAAAAAATAATTAGAAACCATGCTTGCACTAATTTCCTTCAATTCACAAAAGACAAAGAAATAGTTTAGAAAAATGTTTTGTAAATACTTGTCATTTGTTAATGTTATTTATAAAATATATTTTAGTGATCAGTGTTGTAGTGGTACGGAGCCCGTGTCATGACATTAGAAAATTAAAATATTTCTCGTTCCCACAGATTAATAACTTGTTCCCACAGATTAATAACTCGTTCGCACGAAATACTATTCCGTTCCCACAAGATACTATTTCGTTCCCTCGAAATGATTACCTCGTGCAAACGCAATAATTGATCCGTTGGAACGCAATAATGAATCCGTTTGAACACAATAATGAATCCGTTCAAACGCAATAATTAATCACGTCATAAGTCATTCACACGGATATGCTCTCAGTCCGTCTGGCTGCAAAAGCCGCTTTCAGCGGTAACCTCCGTGTCTCTGTGACACATATTTGTTTAAGAAAGAAAAAAGAAAAACAAGAATGATCAATTTATTACTGTCTCAATGAATATAAGAAAAATATCATAGGATTTATGATACCTACGCTGCTTTGCCATACGATAGCTTCTGCTAGGCTACTACTACTAGCTTAGCTTTGTGCTTTTTGAAATAAATAAATCTGATCTCTAAACATCCTCCGTGTCCTCAATGCAATGTAATGAGACACACACACAGACAGAAATATGAAGATATCTGCTGTAAATCTATGACGTAAATAACAGGATAAACAATCGGCTAGTTAGTTAGCATGTAGCCTTATAGCCTTCGAATGTGAAGCGACTGACTGCTAAACAGTATGTTAATAAAAGACAAGTCTTGAATGTTATTATTCCTATTCGACCCTCAACTACAATATCAGCTGGCTGGCTGTCTACCGACCAGCCAGTTGCCCGAATGCTGGCATGACAAGCAAGGAGCTCCGCGGGGAGCTAAGCTAGTAGTAGTAGCCTAGCAGAAGCTATCGTATGGCAAAGCAGCGTAGGTATCATAAATATTATGATATTTTTCTTATATTCATTGAGACAGTAATAAATTGATCATTCTTGTTTTTCTTTTTCCTTTCTTGAACGAATGTGGGTCACAGAGACACGGAGGTTACCGCTGAAAGCGGCTTTTGCGGCCAGACGGACTGAGAGCATATCCGTGTGAATGACTTAGGACGTGATTAATTATTGCGTTCGAACGGATTAATTATTGCGTTTGCACGAGTTAATCATTTCGAGGGAACGAAATAGTATTTTGAGGGAACGAAATAGTATTTTGAGGGAACGGAATAGTATCTTGTGGGAACAGAATATTATATTGTTGGAACGGAATAGTATTTCTTGCGAACGAGTTATTAATCTGTGGGAACAAGATATTAATCTGTGGGAATGAGATATATTTTAATTTTTTAATGTCATGATACAGGCTCCGTATAGTGGTTAGCATGTGCTCTCAGATTCTTGTTCCAATCTCAGCTAGACCTTTTCATGTGCGCTTTGCATGTTCTACCTGTGCATGCATGGGGTTTCTTTAGGCACTCTGGCTTTGTCCCACAGACCAAAAACAGGCCTCATAAGTTGATTTCTGACTCTACATTCCTTGAAGTCGGGGTGGACCTGCAATGGACTTGTGAACTGTTCGGGTATAGCCTGTAAATGCCGGTAGCTGGCATAGGCTTCAGCATCCTCAGTGAGCCTGCACCGTTGGAATGAAAGATTCACGGGTGGAATAAAAAAAAAAAAGATTGCCCATTCAGAGACTGAATCGGGAAGCATACAGTACCTAAAACAGGTGCTTTTCTTTTTTGCCTTTTCTGTCACCTTACACTGTCAATTTATAGTGTGGGATAAGTCACTTTACTGTATATTGAAGGGCAGCATGTGGACAATTCTAACAATCTGTCAATTTCTATATTTTGTTTCAATTTTACAGTTACTACTGCAGGTTGTACAGCAGCCATCTGGTCCCTGCATATGTAGGCTTATTTATTAAATTGAACCTATTATAATTTATCATATATTCTATTTATGCTGGATTTTATTTTGCTTTTTACATTCATTTTTATTTTTAGATAGCACAGCTTTGTTGGCAATTTTAAACTTTTATTATTCTTCCGCTACTCATCTCTCCTTCATATCTTTTCTTCAAAAACCCTGCCTTGCAATTTTACAAGTCTTTTACAATACTTCTTATTATATGTTTATATATGTGACAAATAATATTTTAATGTGAGATAGACACAAGTTTCCTTTGATACAACAGGCCTGAAGATTGATATGATCCAGGCATCTATATGTAAAGGGTTTTGGAAATAATGTTAACATCGAAACAAAACACAAAGTCAGAATTAATCCAAGTTAAAATTTGTGAGAAAAAAAAGAAACACATTCTACTTACTTTTCAATTTAAAATAACTCTTTTTTTAGTCCCACTTTCATTTCTGATTATCTACTTTAATTGTGTCTGATTTATTCTTTGTATCTCATCAGCTTGATTGGTTGTATTTTTTTAATGTTTAAAATTAATGTAATGTACATTTTTTTTTCAAACATTCTGAAACAAGACCAAAAACAAACAAAAGATGCCTAAAGAAATGAAACATAAAAAATGAATGCATATCCTCCAACACTAAAACATTGAAGTTGTTCCAAGTAACTTTGCATTAAATCTGAAAGATTATAGTTTTAACCCTTGAGATTTGTGTTAAGTATTATAAATTAGTGTTTGTGCATGATCAGAAGACTGAGCATTCATACCTGCAAAATGTTTTTCCTTCCAAACTGAGGTTGTGTGAAACTGAAGGTCTCAGCATGCTCACAGTTCTTTTATGAGGCTGGCCTCTGGTCTTGGCCTGTCAAACTGCTGGCATATTCTTAGACTTTTCATAGCGGAAGATGAGCAGTGAAAGCTTTTTTTCTTTCTTAGTGCCAGTCAAATCTGTGTCACCTTTTCAAGAAATATTGACCCAACAGCTACAGGTGTTATGGTAGAATTGTTAGATGAAATGTTGCCTTTCAGATATCTAGAAACACAGACCATAAATTTCTTCTCAGTAGTATAGAAAAACAGATTAATTTGCCTTTCTTTGTTTTTTACTGTACGTTTTCTTATGAACTTTCAATCAGTATCAAGCTCTCCTTTAATGTGTTTTCCTAAAATAATATAACACATCTTCTCAGAACATTTGAGTATGAATTTCCACCCAGAGGAAAATGTTGCTTAATTTAAATCTTTAAAGAGTTGGATGACATGCTGCAACAATGCTCCAAGCTCTGAAAGAAATCATTCACCCAATGAAAGACAGACGGTTAAAGAGATTTTAATGTGCTTGTTCATACAGGATCTTGTACGCATATCCATAACGTTTCTTAAACAAATAACCCTCTTGTATCCATGGCTTAAAATGTAGCGCTGAGAAGATGATTAACAGTCAGTCTGTCTGCCACACAGCAATGGCAAAGAACAGCTGCCTCAGAGACTCATTCTGCACTTGAAAGGGAATAATACCAACTTTGCTGGTTTTAACTGAATTGTCCAACTGAAGAAAGTAATAACACTGAGAAACATAGATCTAAAAACAATAAGTCTGCTGAGGTTGATTACATTATTTACAATAAACAAAACATAAAAACAGCATTTAACAAACACAAAGTTGGAAAAAACGGGTAAATCAGCCATATCGTAATGATCCGTGGGTCTGGTTATACATGAATAAATCCACAATTCACAGCAGTTCAGAGGCAGAAAAAACTGTCCCCTGCTTTTTCATCATAACCAATATTAGTACCATTTTCCACCATTATACTCTTTATAATTGTCATTAACATAGTCTCTTTGTTTCTTGGTTTTCTTGAGTCTCATGTATTTATCCAAAGTAAGGACGCTCATTTTGGAAGTTGTAGTCTGGACAAACTTTTTGAACCAGCTTGTAATCAATGCTTAAGAAAGAAATAAAGATGCAGATCACCTTGAAAGGTTTGGCACAGAGCCAGGCAGCTTGGGACTGGGTGTGCTCTGTGAAGCAGGTCTGAGATGGATCATACAGGCAGGGTCTGGACTTCTTGGACTTATCGGTTTTTTCATACTCCACCCTGCAATTTAGGGTCTTTCCCTCTTTGGGGTCAATGGTAGACTGCTTCGTGTCATGGATCTGTATGTCCTGCTGAGTGTGGGGATTCAGTTGCGGCTGTTGCAGAACCTCGAACTCCACGACTTTGGTTGGTGGCACAATGCTGACTGACACATTCCCCAGACTGGTTGAGTTGTGGCGGAAGTGCACAGTGAAGGTCCCGTTGATGTGGTCCACGATTTTCCCTGTCACCAGCAAGCTAAACTTTGCGGTCTTTACAGTGAAGTAGAAGTCTCCCCAGCCAAAGATCTTCTTCGTCTTCATGTTCGTCTTTAGCAAAGGCTTGCGTTTGGAGCGATATCCTGTCTGATCCAGAAACAGGGAGTGATTCCGGCCTGAGTCGTAGGGGTTGTAGAAACTGTAGGTAGGTGGTTTGGACTTCATTGGCGTCTGGTCAATCGATGTGGAGAAGATGCGAGTTTGGTACGGAGGCTTAGCAACTCCTCCTACTGTGCCACTACCCACGCCATATGGAAGAGTCTTCATCGCTGAGCCCACTTGGCCCAAGTTTGAGAAGTCAACTTGCTTCTCCAGACCTTGGACCTAGAGAGAAGAAAAAACAAACAGAAACATATTGTGAGAAATTGGCCAGAGTTTTAAAAACATGTTAAAAGGATTAAATAAAAAACAAAATGTATATAACATATATATTGGCAGCTGGGTAGCTCGGTTGGTAAGGTGGGAAGCTACCACGCAGGAAACCAGGGTTCGATTCCCGGAGGGGAATGAGCAATGGTACTGGGGGCAATTACCATATCAATGGCGAGCAATTAACATCACCCAGTGAGGGTCCTTAGGCAAGACCCTTAACACTACCGCCTCCCGAGCGCGGTTTCGGCTGCAGCTCACCGCTCCCCAAGGGGATGGGTCAAATGCGGAGAAAGAATTTCCCCTTGTGGGATAAATACAGTGTACAAAAAAAAAAAAAAAAAAATAAAAAACCAGAGAGTGATGCTGTTATAAGAGATGGATATTAGAGAGGATGAGTGAGCAGATAATCAGAATGAACAGCAATTGTTGGCTGATGAGGGCTGTACTTCAGTGATTCTACATTTTTACACAAAACAACATTTCAAATTTCAATATGAAAGTCGGCAAAATGTTTGCAGCTAAATATGTCTAATTAGGTAGAAAAGCCCATTTACTAGATGGTGAGTGTTTAAAAGAAAACAAAAACGGAAATGGTGTATGCTTAATTGTACTTTTCTACCATTTTTAAGGCCCTAGGTGGTTTACAGTCACATACACACAAAACGTTTAAAAAAAATCTATCCCATCAACTTTCCATGGGAAAGTCTTTATGTGGTTTGTTCCTGGAGTGTGAGATTGAGAAAACCAAAGGTTAAAAGTGAAGTAAGAAGCCAAAGCAGAAATTGACAGAAAAAGGCCTTAATTAGAATATTTACACATCTTTGTCATTAAAAAAGGGGACACAATGCATGAAATCACAAATAAAAACAATAACAATTGTATTATTAGCATTGATAAATTAGGAATTATGCCATATGTCTCTAACTACCATAGCAATAAATGAATCATTTAAAGAATAACGTTTTTTTTAAACCAAACCATCTTTCTTTTTTTTCCAGCAAGATCTTGACCATTGCTATCACAACAGTCTCAAAAACAATCCTGTAATAAGTTCTGCTGGAGAGATGATGATGATTGTGTACTTGTTTTGCCAATCCTGCAGTTGTGGTTTAAATAAGACCAAACAGTAGATCAAAAATAAAATATCGTTGGGTTTTGGCAAAAAAAAAAAAAAAAAAATCAGTCTAGGAAATTTGGTAAATCCCCTTGACTTTACAAAATAAGAATTAAAAAATGTTTTATCCTTCAAACCATTAATTCCTTATTCTACTGCATTTTGCACACAAAGGTTTCTCTGCCTCCCCCATCCTACCCCAATAAGTTTATATCCTGAAGCATACTTGTCGTTAGATGTTGTTGTGTCTCGTCTAACAAACTCAAGCCAAAATGTCTATTTTTGTTAACACACTTTAATTTTGTTGCCAGAGTTTCTTTGAAGAGCAAGACAAAACAACGGGAAGCGTGAGGTAATGGATGACAGTCTTTGTTTGCAAAGACAGCTCCCTGCCTTTAATCCAGAGTCAGGGTGGCTATTCACATAGTTGATTGACTTCAAACTATGGTCTGCCCTCCTTCACGTCTCAATCACATCATTGCCACTTCCATCTATATGTACACACACACGCCCCCCCCCCCCCCCCCCCCACACACACACAGATAAACAAACACAAGCACATGAGAACTTCTGAGCACACATATACATGAAACTGGCGTAAAAAGTGACAAAATGTTGTTCTTTACCTTTTGGATTATATTTTGGGGTCACAGGATCCCCTTTTTGACACAACTCTGTATTTTATCTGAGCTGGATCTGCCCAAGCACCCACGCTGGATGAAGCTCATTGCACCCCATGTGCCTGTCCTACACTTAGCCAACTGAGCAAACCAGTTAGCTTTGACATTTTGCACCAAGCCTCTTCCAGCTGTAGGTGGGGGCCATGGGCTCGTAAACAGTAGCAACTGACAAAGAAGAAGAATCCCCTCCCTGCTTGTTCATTGCGAACACCTGTGGTTATGATGCCAAAAATTGGACCCCCAGATACTGATGAATTTTTAGTAGGTAGACACACATGAACACAAACAGCATTTTAAGTTGACTCCAGAAAAAACAGAAATCATGCAGTGACAGTTTCCGTTTCCCACCATTCCTATATAGAACCATAAAATTGCCGGGTCTTTGTCACAGTGAGACTCAACATTTCTTAAATGTGAAACCAAAGAACAAACAAATACCGGTACATGATTTACTGAAATAATCTCAGTATGTAATCAATTTTATGCAAAAGATTATTTAACTAATGTAATTTATTTGACTAATTTTATCTATGTTTTTACCTTTGCTAGTGTTTTATTGACACACTTTCACAACTGATTTCTAACTAAAGTGATTGAGGGAAAGCAGACAAAACTTTATTGACTACTGCAGAAATGAACTAGGCAAAAGATGGAAGTGATAGATCACGTCACCAGCGGATTTTAACTCAGGCCCAAGCAGGTCTTGCAATTTTAAGCAGGTGAGTGTCTGATTTGAACAGACTGTGGTTTTGACAGGTAAGAAAAGGCTTCAGTTGATAGCAGACAAACATCAAGATACACTGAGCAACAAACATTGTGCTCTGTGCAGTATGGGGACTTCCTGTGAATGTGCTGTCAGCAGTGCTGTCAGCTCGCTCCATGTGTTGCCATCTGTCATGCTAATACTCTGCTGGTGCAGTCCAAATAATTTCTCTTGTGTATAGTACAAAGCTCAGACTAGCATGATCATCACAATACTTAAACATCTTTAGGATCAGCATCACAACAGGAACCTCAACCCAAACTTCAGGGTCAGCTGCACAGAGTTAAAAAGGTTCTGGAGTCTGAGGTAGGATTGAGTCAGACTAAAGGAGGATGGAGTGGACCTATTCACCGCCTGAAACTTTGAACATTGATTGAGGGGGGAAAGATGAGCATGGAGGAACGGCCTCTTCATCTGTGGCACGAAAGTAATAAAATGCCTGGAAAAACCAATAAGCAGATGGACTTTCCATTAGCATAAATATATCATTTTTTGTGCTTGACAGTAAATCCATATAAAGGGTGAAGGTATGTTAGAAGAAATATCTGATATTTTCTCTTGACATTAAATCTATAGGCTATGGACTTTTTGAAACAAGCGGCGTTTGTTATAAGGTCATTTCAGGCTGCAGCATTTTTGCAAAAGAGTGATGATTTGAAAAATAAAGCAGTTCATTCATTTTCAGGTGCTATTCATTTTAAATATAATAGAAGTGAGGTAACTACAGCATAAGCTAGAGGGGTAATGTCATGTGATGAAGAGGTGGTGAAGCTCGAGAGGTTTACCTCAACAGAACATATTTCACCAATAGACGGGTTCAGTTGGTAAATGTCTGCAAGCATTCACTAGGCAGCAACTCAGTGCACTTAGGCATGTAGACATGGTCAAGACAATCTGCTGCAGTTTAAATGGATCATCAGAATGGGGAAGAAAGGTGAGTGAAGTGACTTTGAACGTAACATGGTTGATGCTAGACAGGCTGGTCTGAGGATTTCAGAAACTGCTGATCTAATAGCATTTTCCCGTGCAACCATCTCTGGGGTTTACAAAGAAAAGAATAAATATCCAGTGAGCAGCAGTTCTGTTGCTGGAAATGCCATATTGAAGCCAGAGGTCAGAGGAGAATAGCAAGACTGGTTTCAAGCTGATGAAAAGGCAACAGCAACTCAAATAACCACTGGTAACAACAGAGGAGCATCTCTGAATGCACAACACGTCCAACCTAGAGGGAGATGGGGTACAGCACCAGGCGACCACTCCAGGTGTCATTCCTGTCAGCTAAGAACAGGAAACTGAGGCTACAATTCACACAGACTCATCAAAATTGGTCAACAGAGGATTGGAAAACTGTTGCCTGAGTCTCTATTTCTGCTGCAAGATTCGGATGGTAGGGTCAGAATTTGGCCTCAGCAACATAAAAGCATTGATCCATCCTGCTTTGTATCAAAGGTTCAGACTGGTGGTGGTGGTGTAATTGTGTGGAGGATATTTTCTTGGCACACTTAGGGCCCTTGTAGTACCAGTGATCATGGTTCCAATGCCACAGCCTACCCTGACTATTGCAGCTGACCATGTCCACATCTTTATGACCACAGTGTACCATATTCTGATTATCTAAACTCAATAGAGCACTTTTGGGATGTGGTGTGATGGGAGATTAGCATTATGGATGTGCAGCCGACAAATGAGCAGCAACTGTGTTATGCTATCATGTCAATATGGACCAAACTCGCTGGTGAAGGTTTCCAATACCTTGTTGAATCTATCCCACCATGGATCAAGGTGGTTCTGAAGGCAAAAAGGGTCCAACCCAGCACCAGCAAGGGGTACAAAACCAAAAGTCAGCAAACTACATTAAATGCATAATAGGCAGTAATGGGTAGTTCATTAGTACAGTAACACATAACATTTTTTTTTCCCCAGATCAAATTACTAAAGAATTTCTGAAATATTTTACTCACTAAACAGTCAGACATATGTGTTACAAAAAATAGTCACCTGATTTTTAATGAGATGCATTGTTTAAAGAAACTAGATCATGAGGGATTAGTTGATAAGAAGAACATCTTATATTTCTTTCGGCTCAATGTCACCTTTGAGCTTTCTTAAAAAAAAGAAAAAAAAAGAAATAAAAATAATAATAATTTCAACTTTTTTGTAATTGAGTCAGTTTTGCTAAAAGGCTTCGTAGACCAAAACATTTTTTGTAAGTTCTGTTGTTTCTTTGATAAAAATGCATTTTTCAAGTTAGACATGCCTACTTTTACACCACAATATAAAGGAATCTGTTATATGTTGAAGTTTCAGAGTAACACAACACTAAAATTAGGTCCAACAATGGTCACATGACCCTGGAATAAACTGGCAACCTGTCCAGGGTGTACCCCACCTACACTCAGCATTGGTTAGGATAGGCTCCAGCAACCCTGAGACCCCCCCCAAAAAGGAATAACAGGTTTAGAAAATGGGTTGATGAATTGATAGCATGGTCTCATAGTGCCCTATTCTCTCTCATGTCTCATGTAATTGCACTCTATTATGTCCAAAGCAACATTTTTGCTTTTAGGACTTCACAGTTTGATCTGTAAGGCCTCAATAACGACATATCTAAGGCAAATTTACTCACAAACTTGATTCATTTAGCTAAGGATACATAAACTGTATATTAAATTTAAACCGGTGAAGATCTGTAGTTTTAATTAGCATTTTGTTAGACATGTAAACTAAAATTTTAACCCAAACATGTTAGTGTAAACAAAATTCCTTTTTGAATTCCTTGAACCGTTTTGGCCCTTGGCACAACTGCCCTTATGGGTGGATCTGGGATGTGGATATGGGCAACTGTGGGTGAAAAATGGGCAAATCTGCACGGGTCACGCAGGTCACCTGCAGGATGTATCAAAGTTGTGTACCACTCAGTGAGTTTGTAGAGCACAGGTCTTAAACTCCAAGCCTTGAGGGCTAGTGTCCTAAATATTGAACCTGCCGTTGAAGCACCTTATTGGCTATCACACCTGATCCAGGTAATCAGCAGCAGATGAGGCAAGATTTCTAAAAATAAGCAGGACTTGGAGTCTGAGACCCCTACCGTAGAGTGAAAATGTTCATGTGCACTTTTTTCTGCTGCTGGTGAAAGGTCGTGGCAAACACTTAAGCAATTCAATTTTATTCAGTTTTATTTATATAGCCCAATATTACAACATAGTTGTCTCAATAGGCTTCATACTGGTAATTGTATAAGAATATGAAATCAGTCATAAAATACATTGGGTGTTTTATGCAGTAAGGAGTACGGAGCCAGTACTTGCATTTTACCAATGATTAGAGTGCAACTCAAGGGCATTGTATGACAGCATCCCCTGTCTGTTTTAAGTTAAAGCAACTTACATTAACCTTACAAATACTTCATGATACACCTACACTGCAATGGTGCGTTTCATTCTCATGCCATTCCTTGAGGAGGCCATATGAGCCTCAATGGACACAATTTAACTCATCGTAAGTCCGGCCCCTCCTCCCTACGACCTTCCACTGGTCCCAACAACCCAAAAACCTGCAGTATACGTACGGGTCAACCCCCCGTAAGGGTGCACGCGACTAAGGCTTAAGTCGTGACTTCCATGGAGAAAACGGATGGCATGGTGGGTTATTTTGTGATACAAATCAAAACTTTCCATGGACGGAAGCTTTTACATGTGTTAACATAGAATCCGTGTAGAACTTCCCTTTGGTTGGATGTTAAAGGAAATAGCAGCAGAAGGTGAAATAAGTGCTGTAGAGGACTTATACATATGTATGATCCAGGCAACTCAATACCAGAAAAATCACAGGAGGAACAATCAGATTACAGAGCTTCAGAGAGAGGGGGATATAGAGAAGAAAATGTTATTAGTGAAGAAGTGAGAGGGAAAGAGAAGAGAGTAAAGACATCTTGTACATTTTCTAGGAAAGAGGAACATGAATCATCTTTTAACTTAATTTGGAGCTTCATATGAGCAAAAAGCACACTTAGTTGCTGCCTGAATGGAAGGCTATAACCAGCCAGGAAGTACATGCAAGAATGAAATGTCGGAATTGGTGAATGAAGAGATTACAAGTGGAGCTAAAATAGAGAGATGTGTCTCTCCACAGATATGGAATGGCTTAATGGGTGTAAAAATACTAATGAATTGGAGAAGGTCAAACGAACTCACCAGGCGGTTCAAACTTTTGATTGATCATGTAACAATTAAGGTGTTCTTTCATCGATGAGGCTCTTGGAATTAATTGTTGGATTTCTATTTATGCTTTCTACCTATAGTGGATCCCCGATCTGAGGTATCCCCCTTTTCAATTTCTTCCAAACATCCACACCTCCTTGATAGCAGAAGCACTCAGATTAAATGAACCTTGTCCACAGGTTCCCAAATCCCCCTGAGGACTGGTATAAAGAAGAGAGATACTTCTGCTTCCCCTTTTTTATCTGAGTTTTATTGGTGACAATCAATTAATTTCTATCCATGCTTTAGGCTGTATTGATCTCCTGTCACACAGAAGAATTAATTGTACACTTCCACTTGGATTTTTTTTTTCTAGAGCTTCACTGCACTTTGGAGCAGTCAGAAAACATTTAGGGGGGGTTAGGTGTTGTGAAATCCAAGGAGCATCAATATTAATTTTAAGCTCTTCTCATCTTTAATGCCCCTTAACCACTTCTGAAAAATGCAAGTAAAAAAAAAATCTGCGCTGGAAGTAAAAGAAGCATTTTAAGGTAATGAAAGGCCTTTTATTAAAAGTGACAAGTGTGGAAAATAACCTGCAACTTTCAGCATTTGCTATGCAGTTTTAATGGGAATTTTTAGTTTAAGAGATGTCAGGTTGTGTTGGGTTTTAAAAACAGTTTAAATTCTACATTTACATATCAGTTTGGGAAGTCTGTGGTGCCAAAGTGAGGACAGGAATGTGGCTTGGTATGTTCTCCCATTAAAAATGGCCTACTGTTTGATTTAAAAGAACAATTGTGTGAAAATATTTGGTGTAACTGTTTTTATTTTCAAAGAAAAGTTTTGAACGTGAGGACAAAAAGGGCCTTTGAATTACTGGAGGTCCTCTGTGTGAAAGGAACATTTTGACCAAAATTCTCTCACGCCAGGCTTTGTGGAATTGTTACAAAGCTAAACAGAGAATGAGGAATTCAATACATTTAGAGATTTAAAGTGATATAAAGAGTTTAGTTGACTTGTTAGCATGTTCTTTGTGTTGTCTTGATAATTGTTCATATGTTGCACTAATATACTAGATTCCTCCAATGTTTTCTGAAGCTAGCTAGATAAGCATTGGTGTGTTACTGAGTCTTTTATTATTATCTATTCCGTTATTCTGATTTGCCTTTCAAGATGAAATGTCTGTTCTTGTTTTCATATTTTGTTAAATAAATTTCTCCCAGAAGTACAACTTAAATATGATTTTTTTTTCTTTATTATGCAATTTTTGGCTGCTGCACCTTAAATTCTGGGGCGACTAAAAGTCCCTCGGGTTGAATTCTGTTTCCGTAATTGGTTGTTTCACTGATAACATCAGTAGTCCAGGGTCATTTTTAGCATTTTCCTACTTTACAATTTGCTCTAATAATTTACCTTTAAAACAGTTTTTGTGGCAATGCTTCATATTTGTCTTTTTAGTACAACCCCAGCTTCTTTTCTTTACTGATGCTTTTTTCATTATATTACACAATAATTTTTCAATAAGCCGGAAACTTGCCAAAAAAACAATTTTTAAGTTGGAATTTTTGTCATGTTTTTACTGCAAAACCCCCAAAAGTTGAGACCACTGTTTTTATGTTTTAAAACAAAGATCATACAAAAGAAAAATATATAAAATCAAAAACAAAGAGAAGGTCAAAACAATGTGAGAAATGTATTTAAAAAGAAACGGGTGAACCTACACTTTATACAGTGGTCCAAGATTATTTTCCAAGGGTTATCACAATCATGTGTCATAACTTTTTATGTTTGTTTTAAACCAACAATTTCAAAGCTACTGTATTTTCTACACAATGGTTTTATTTTTGAACTTATGTCATGCACAAGGTGCACCAAGGTATTAGGCGCATTACCAACTATAAAATACAAAAAATAAATACATTAATTAATTAATTAATAAATAAAAACTATAAACATTTATGCAATTTAAGGTTTTAAAATAGGTCACCAAAAAGTGTTTTTCAAAGGACATAGAATGAAGTCCTGTCACCTGGACCTTCCAGTCATTTTTAATCTTTTTGGACTGCAGGCCAATCTTCTTAGTTCCAAGACTCTTAACATTTCAGGTCAGTGTTTTTCCATCTGCCTTTTTGTAACCCAGCTACCCATAGCGAATGTGCAGTCCTCCCATCTGCTCTGCTGCGTCTTATTATTAAGAATCAAAACAGATGTAATACAAATCTCTATATGGAGCTTATTATGCACATCATACCACTGCCAGAATATCCAGCCTCAGTAAATAATGTTTGTGCTTTTCTCTGATACTCTGCAGTGAAATCAGAGCTCAGTCCTGTGTTGATCGGATTTTAAATTTAGAAGGAAAACAGCAAAAAGAAAAAATACTGTTTGTGTTTGGTAATCAGAACCATCCATTTAAGACAGCAGCTTGTTTGCAGTATTGGCCAGAGCTCTTTACTTTTGTGTTTGTCTAATCCTGCATGCCGGCAGTAAAATTACCTTTTTTTAAAATATGTATCTTTGATTGTAACAATGTTCTTTCGTCGTTCTGCATTTGTGCAGCAGCACATTTATGTCCTTTATCTTTTGCTGCTTGCTGGGATTCATCTTTTGAAAGCCCATATATCTTAGCTTGTTTAATATTTCTCTGATTGGGATGCAACTTGCATGTCAGAATGGTAAATAGACCTATAGTTTGACAAATGGGGCAAACTAACATAATAACAAAAATCTGATTTTCTTTGTCCAGACATAAAGTCATGAAGTCAAGGTCAGGCCGCTGAAATTCTTTTACAAATTTTAGTAAAAAGCTTAGAGAAATATCTAAAGAAGATGCATCCATTTCTGTTGCACTGTCTGTGTTGTTTTGGTATTATTCCTAAGATTGATGACATAAAAATTAAGCATACAATTGCATTTCAGATAATTATTTGTCATTCAAAGCATGATGAATGAGGAGCAGATGAAAAAACTGAGCTGGAAAAAGTTTGTTGCCACATAAATCTACAACAGTAGGCCACAAGCCATCTGCTCTGCTACATTCTGATGCATCCACTTGTAGACAACTAGATCCATTAATGTCGTCGTTTTTCAGTTTGTTGCTGCAAAAATGTTAGCTTGGGGTTGTGAGGGACTGTAAGCTTATAGAAAAGAGTGTAAACAAAAATGATGATGGGAAGTCAGGAAACTCTTTCTCAATGGTCCCGCCCACAACTTAGAGGTGAATTTCTATTGAACTACTTCTGCTCTGGAGAAGCTATGTCCTATGTCCTTTGACACAGGTTTTTTTTTATTTTGGCTAAAAATGGCATAATAATTATAAAAGACCACTGGAAACTCTTTTACAATAAATCAAACTGGAGTGGAACTTTGAAATTTTTGTCCCTTATCGGCTTAAATAAATATATAAACGATGACTGCAATTATTGTGAAAGAAGTGCTCATTTCCTTACAGGACACATTTTAGTTTTAGCTTTACTACAACAAATACAACAAACTAGAGCCCTGCGCGGGACTATTTTCTTCATCCCGCTCCCGCCCGCGCCCGCTGAATTTCTGACCAATCCCGCCCGCTCCCGCAACGTATGCGTTGCACTCCCGCCCGCTCCCGCAATATGTATGTCCACTCCCGCCCGCACCCGCAAAACTCAGAGAATTTAGTGCCGCACAGTAATAGAGATGCATTGATTTTGTATCGTCCCCCGTCCCGCAGGAAAAAAACACGTATTTGTATTGATATTATTAAAGAGATTCATGTCCTCCTCCAGCCTCATCTTTTGATGCATTCTTCTCTTGTGTAATGTGCAACTTAAATATTAAATATATTTTCACAAATCCTGTTCGGTTAAAAGTGTGCATGTGTGCGCGCACAGACAGACGGCCTGAAGCGCGCTCTTAGTAAGAGGCGGGGCGGGGCGTTGCACACCCCCCAACAACAGGTTTGATGACAGAGGCCATTGGGCATCTCTACCTGGTGCTTCACAGAGCTTCAGTACGTAAGACTCCAACAGCCGCACAGCCTAACGTAGTCCGCTATTATATATTCATCCGATATTCATGCCAGCACTGATCCCGCGGGGTTTATTTTTTGCCGCCCGCTCCCGCCCGCAGCACAATCCAAACCGCCCAATCCCGCGAGATTTGGGTTGGGTCCCGCGGGACCCGGCGGGACCCGATCCCAACGCAGCCCTCTACAACAAACCAAAGACAATGCGAAAAGAATGCTGGAAATGACGGCCTGTTAAATGCTCGTAATGCGTTTCAGTCAGACAAAACTCTTGCAGTCGAATACATTTATTTTCACATACTTAATTTACATCTTAGTTGCATTCACAAACTTTGATTGGCATAAGGCTCCGTACAATTCCATGAGATAACTTCCATAAACTTTAGGGTAAAAACCCCGAACGGAGCCCACAGGTGGAAGCCGGGGAGGAGGGTGGGGCGACGAATGCGGCGCTGCGGTAGAAAGAGAATGAACGGCTGCACACCTGGACTTAAATAGGACGCTGAACAGGTGAGTTAATTACCTACCGCCCTAAGGGGAAAAGAGACTGCCGAGTTTTGGTGCCTGAAAAGCGAACTCGTTCGCATCTTTATGTGTTTCTTCCTCTTTCTCTTTAAAAGTACACAGTGGGAGTGCTTCATTTATATTATGTCAAATGTTGAAAAAAGGAATACACATGTATATTGAAATAGTGGTTTTTGCACACCTTTTGTCGCTTTAGAGAGGCTACATTTTCTCCCCGAAATTCAATTTTTTAATCTAAACTTCTATCAGAAACTTTTCAATCAAGACAGGTTGACAGCCTTTCTTTTTCTAATTAAGCCAGATACACACCGCCTTACTTACAGTTGTCTTATGTAGCCTTTAGTGTTCCTGAGTCATTCATATAAACTGCATATCACTGTGTCACAATACATTTGTATAGAAAGCTGACAGCAGAAACTGCAAACTGATTTTATTTCAACAATCAGCTTTCTTCCCCGAGAATTTCTAAACACAAGGCAGCAGAGTTCAGGTAAACACCGGGATACAAGAGCTGAACTCAGGGATTTTACACAAAAATAAAATAAAAATAAAATAAAGACTTACTGTTACTTCAGTTTGTTGCATATGATTTTTTACAAAAATAATTGTTGTTACTTTCAACCCTTTTCACCTATTTACTTTAACAGGAAAAAGTTAGAGATGTTCATTCAGAACACGGCATTTAATTACAAAAACTGAAATAAAGCCAGAAGGAAAAAAGATAAAGTTAAAGACAGCGGCAACGGGAAGAAGAAAAGGCAGAAAAGTGATTTTGCAGTCCAGTGGTGTTGCTGAATTATCATGAAAATGAAAGCTACTGACTGGGGGAGTATCATGGAGCAAGGAAATGGAGCCGAGACAGATAACACAGCAAGAAAGAAAAATAAAATGAATCAGAGAATGAATGTAGAGAAAGCAGAGGTCTGTAAGACAATATGAGGCGAAAGTGCAAAGAAAGAAAGAAAAGGTAAAAAGACAATATATATACGACACACAGCCAGATTATGTGCACAATAAGGCAAAAATGAGACTCACTTCAGTCCAAAGAAAATAATCAGAGGTTTCTTTGAGAAGTAATATCTGTAATATTGTTTCAAGAAGACCAGAACAGTTCTGAAATAATTTTTGCTGCCGAAAATGGATACTTTTTCAACGTATTAAAAAGAAATGTAATAAGTTTTTACTAGAGAAAAGATACATAAGAAAAGAACGACATGATACAAGTACTTTAAAAGTCAATAAAAAACAAGCCTGACCAATTTAGGGACATTCTTAGTTCATTAAGGGTAATTTAGGATTGCAAAACAAGAATATTTAATGATTCAAAACACTTGTAAAAAAAGGAAGAAAAACAACAACTTTTGAATAAATCAATAAAACATTCTGAAGTTACTGTCACTAAGTACGTCAAAATTTCACATCTTGTTAATAATTTAAAGACAGAATTTATGTAACAAAATGTGACAAAAGGAAATGCATAAAAAAGCAAAGCATGTATTTGTAAAACACAATAATATATAACCATGCAGAGTTTGTCCCACTACCAAACAGATGTTTCACTCATAGACCATAAATGCCGGTATCTTGATGTATTGCTAATATGATATGTGCATTGGGGGAAAGCGTAGTATTGTGGACTTGGCAGCAAATACTTAATTACAAACAAAAAAGTGTTTTAGCAGTGTTTCTTGTACACGAGAAACTTCTTTGATTCATTAATCAGTGTCTTTGATCATTCCTCATTAAAATCTAGAGGCTTACGTTTGACTCCAAATTGATTCTGTTTTTGCTTCATCATCAAAAGCAGTGACATCTGCTACTCTGAACTCCTCTAGGGTGCACTGCGCTTGTAGCCCGGTTACTCGTGGAAGTCATGACCAAACGCAGGGCAACACAGCTAAACCATTGAACACTTCCGGGACATGTTTAAAAGGGAGGTGCATCCTCCGAATGATTTTGATTTAGTTTCTTTAATCTAGTTTTACTTTCACATTGAGACAATTTTTTGAACAAGGTTGTAGATATGGACAGCAGGCATTCTGTTAAGTACTTTTACCATGAAGCTATGCTGTTACTTTGTTAATAATGGCATTAAAAGATGTGGCTTCATGATCTGCAGAACTCTCCTTAGTGTTGTTGTTCACCTTTCAGCATTTCCCTTCAGGGGACACCACAGCGAACCAGCTTTCACAGAGTCGCACAGGTGGTTTGGCAGAGAGTTTTACACAACCCTGCATTTTCATCCAAGCTGGGGGCCAGCACAGGGAGACCCAGACTTGGGCCCCTTTGTGGATACAAAGTAGTAAAGTGAAGGGTCTTGGCCAAGGACCCACATTGGATGAAGCTCATTGTGCCACCTGGGAATGGACCCGAACGGGCGCTGCAGGGTTTATGGGTTGTCTGGGCCTGTAGAAGGTTGTAGAGAGGAGCAACTGCATCAGAACCCATGGTGACATCAGTGTAACAGAAAAATATCAGAAATGGATTCTGTGGTCCACTTGGTTTGTGGTAAAATACACATAGTTTTATTTTTAAGAAAAAATGGGTTCTTCTGGGTCAAGGAAGGGCAGGTATGTCTTGCTGTTCCCTTGGGGCTTGTGCCTCAAACTCAAGGAAAGTCATGTAAATGGAATGTACCATTGTTGTGTGAGTGGTAAGTGTATTATGAAATACAGTGTTTGTAAGGATAATGTAAGTCACATGCACTCCTCACGTATGGGTCTTATGAATGCTTGGAATCCCATCAAAGTGATAAAAGAGTTTCAGAGCTTTAGATGAATTCTATCCTAAAATACTCACTTTGTGGGAGGAGGGAGCAGAAAACCTCCCTTTGCTGTATTTTGACCGAGTACTCCTTAACATTTATTTAAAATGGCTCTAATTTATTTGTTTGAATGTCCAAACAGTCCAACCTTTTTTCAAACCTTTTGTTATGTGATGACTTTACCTTGTCATATGGTGCCCTTGTGACGCGTGCGTACTGGCTCCTTACTGACCATGCGCAAGTGCTGGACACATGGGTGTCCAGATGATACATGTAGGATGCCCACACAAACTGCACTCTGATTGTCTAATTTTCTAATTTCTAACAGTCAATTGTGAATTCTAGTATGGCGCAACGGGAGCTTAGAGGGAAATGCATTATCACTTGAACAGCACTACCGGGCCCCTTGCGGTCTACATTTTTAAAACCTATGTGTGTCCCTGTACAGATTTGCCCATTTCTCACCTGCAGACAACCCATATCCACCTGTAAGGGCAGTTGTAACTGAGGCATAAGATTTAGGAGAAAGGAGTTCCATCTAGCACTGCATGTTTCTCCTCTTACATCTTTGCAATACGTGCAGTTTACTTGAATATACAAAGGCAAACTTTTTTTTTTGTCTGTGAAGACTTCAGGGAGTGTTCCACACTATTGTAACTATAGATCTTTGTGTGGTTGTCTTCCCTTGCGTTTGCCACCTTCTCAATCACATTATGATCAGCATGCAGGATTTGCTGGGTGGGCAGTCTCCCCTCGTGCCTCAGATGATGCCACCGTGACACCTGATCAATCACAAAGGCAAGTCTTTGGGGACCAGAAGATGAAGAGAGGGACTGTGAAGTGGGGCAGCATCAGTGGAGAGAGCCCGTCTCGTTTGCATGCAGGAGACCAGGCAATGCATCAAAAGATGACAGCTTGCCCATTCTTCCTTAAATAAGAATGGTGAGGCTCTTGCTGCCTGTGCCTAAACTTTAATCATTTATCTAAATAACTGTTGCAAAAGTCTGCTACAGGAAGGGCCACTGAGCCCGGCTGGCTGCCATGGGCATAGAGAATATAAGAAGTGACACTGCGCTCTTGGATTTCTCATTTGTAAATGTGTAAACACATATTTGACTTAGATTGCAAAAGCACAAAACTGCGTGTCCGTATACCAGCTCTCCCGCCCACTCACTCACTCTTTCTACCCCCTCATAGGTAGATTTATGTGTTGGGGGAGCTGGAAATTCATCGAGGTTAGACCAAGCAGGGAAGGTTTTGCAGAGGGCTCTGTCAGCGTGAGCGACAAGTCGAGCAGACAAGTGACAGTGATTGATGCCCTCTGTGTTTCACAACTTATCAAGTGCGATGCGCACATTTCTGCAAACAGACAAACAGCACCAACATTTGAGGTAAATAAAGAATCAAATCAACATGAGGGATTGGCACAGAAAACAACAACCAAAAAAAAAAAAAAAAATCTGCATAATGTTAAGGTGAGATGAAAGGAAAGCGAGACGAAGAGAGGCAGAGATTCCCAGTGGGTGAGACTGAATCCAGAAGACTTCAGCTGGGGAGTAAAACAGGGACACATAGACTGATGACGACCCAGACAAGTCACTGTGGTGGCAAAAAAAAAAAAAACAAGCGTATTCGGATTTGATTCCAGTGCTCATCAGTAGGAGACCGGGAAGACGGATGGACTGGCACTGGGCTCAGTGCGAGCGTGTCAAAGTTACTTACCATAATAAAGACCTGCTCTTTTTAATTCCTTTGGCTTCACCTTTTTTTCCAACCACATGTGGCCCTGTAACCAATCTCATTTGATTTCAAACTGCCTTCTGTTGAATTTTGTATTCTAACCTTTCCTTCTCAGAATTTAGCATTTAATCATCCCATCCTTCATTTACAGATGAAACATTTTTATTTGATTAACATCTTGTTCTTTTTTTTTGCAACAAAGTTATAAAGGATTCTTTTTCACTTTCATGTAAAGCTATGGTGGTGGAACAGAGTTTAGCGTCACCAAACAAACTTGACAAATCAAATGTTGAATGATGTCAGAACATGGCCACTGATAACAAATAGAGGACAGATAACAGTTTCAAATAATAGTGATGCTATATTTCTACATTTCTTTATGGTAAACTTGGATCCACTTTCACTCAGCCACAGGGGGTTAAAAATTTGCCTTTGATGATTGATGAACTGACATTATTGCCCGCTGGATACTTTTAGGAACCGAGCCAAACCTACGGAAGATTATTTAAAAGTCATTTTTATTTCACAAAAAAGAAGAAAGTTCATTGATTAATTGAAATGTTTACATTGCCTCCGTCATGTCTGCGTCTGACTTCAACATAATTTATGGCCCAAAACATGCATTTAACAAGGACTCAGTGAGGAAAGACAAGGAATGGGGCCTTTTTAATGAAATACCTGACATGTAAGCAGTAGAACAAACCACTCCTTTAGAAGCCAAGGGGAGGGGGGACGCAACGGAGATGCAACAGAGATAATGTAAACTGCGGGTCGTGAGATGGACTCCCCAAATTAGATGTAAGCTTCCATTATTTCATTTAAAATGTCTTAAACAGCAGAAACTAGTGAATAGAAATGTATTTGTATGTATTTATTTTATAAACATTTGTTTATAAAAAAAAAAAGTAATTTAAGACAAAATGAATATGCACGTATTCCACGTACAGTGAAGTTTTCTCTTCAACTGCCTTTTAGATGCCTTTGCTGGTGTATAAATCATTTCAAGGGCACATCATCGGGACCCCTTGCTGGGATCCATCATATCTACCATCTGGATACAGAAAACCAGTGTCCAGTGGCCCTGATCTCATTCTGTTCCTCTGGATAAACTGTAAAAGGGTGAGGGAGGACTGTCCTATTGTAGAAAGAAAAGGCATGTGCCCTGGTCCTACAGTCTTGTTAGCAAGACTGGGCTTCATTTCATATAAAATCTTGAGACTTACAAGAGTGAAATATATTGAGTGTGAAGGCGACCATGAGGCTGACAAAGAGGCAGAAAGCTGTCATCCCTTCCAGAACATTTTCAAACATTCATGCACTCACTTCCTTCCCTCTTCGCTCAGCCTTCTCAAGAGAAGACAGTCTTTTTATCATTTGACCTGATTTCACAAACAACTTAAACATCAAAAATAAATGTCTGAAAAGAAACGTAAAGTCTGTCCAGTTACTTGAGTAAACAATGAGTAGGTCCTCCGGGCTCTTCTCTTTAGGTCAAATAAACTAACATTTCCATCTTGCAGGACTTCAGTTCTCTCAGCAGACCTAACTGTAGGGTTCGTCTGAGAGCTTTTCACTTGCGATGTGTAAACATGAACGTGGATGTCCCAGCTGATCAAAGATGCTCAATTGAACATACTTTACATTCAAAAAATCCTTAAACACAACTATTATGTTTGTTTGTAAAATACAACAAAGTAGGTCATGTCAGCAGTCACAGATAATAAAAATAAATGAATAGATAGCATTTTAACATATTTAAATAACAGAACAATACCAAAGTACGGGATCTAATATGACTTTTTTTTTTAAAACTCTATTACTTATTAATTTAGTTTTGCTTTTTCAGTTGTCATAAGCTGGATTTTAGGGTGGAAAGTTTTTGTTTACAGTCAGAGTTTTGGCACTTTTTTTTTTGGCTAGGGATCAGATACAACTGTACATTCAATTTTTAGCTGATTGAAAACTTTCATGCAGTAGCCAATTTCTATTACTTCAATAAATCGTATAAACAGCATTAAAAAAATAAAAAAAAAACTGACCAAATAAATAAATATGAGAAAAATGCAGAATATAAGACCACAAAGTAGGTTTTAATAGTCTTGATTGTTTTTAAATTATCAAACATTTGATAATGATGTGACCAATGACAGTTGACAGCTGGAGATTGTTCCAGCTTATTTTGGCTAAAGAACAAGCAAGACCCTGGTTAGATTTTAAGCTTATCACAGAAACGTTGAAAATATAACAGCTCAAACCCATGTAACATATAATGTCTTGACTTTACATATAATTAAAAAAAATGTACAATATTGTATTAATCATATATATGACTGTTTAGTTAATGCTCACACTGTATTTAAAATTTTCTTCTACTTAAATTTGGAAATTATAGTTCATAGGTTGAATTTATGTTGAGTATTGTCCAGCCGCTTTTTTTAAACTTTGTTGTGTAATTTGAAAAAAAATCCTGCTCTACCTTTAAATGACCTCATTAAGGTCAAATAATCAATCTAAGTAGTTTAGCTAAATCCATTCTTACCACTCTGCCATTCATCTGATCTTTAAACCAAAACAAACCAAAGTCAATTGGGACAGTTAGAATAAAAAATAAATACTAACCTCATTTTGTCATTAACTGGAATTTTGCCTTCATCCAGATTTTGTATCAAAAGTTGCAAAATCAGCTTAAAGAAATCTGGTATTTAACAACAACTGCAACACTTACTTTGTGCAAACTTCTTTTTTTTTCATCTAAAGAGAAAGGAAAGCCCAACATTTGTGTGAGGAAAAGCAGGGCACTGCCATCTGTGAGAGCTACATTTGTATTACTGACCTGTTTTCATTGGCACAGATTGTGTTGATTCAACAACAATAAAGGTTCTGGACAGAGCAAGATATGTGACTAATAGTCTGGTAGGATCTGTGGTTCAATTACTGTGAGGACCAGCTCTCCTTTGTCCTTGGGCGAGACACTGTAGCAGTGTAGCTAACACACAGACACACACACCACAAACACACTGAAAAATGACCCCAACTACACAAACACACAACCTTAATAAATGTGATGTCACTGGCCAAGGGATAGCACTGATACATTTTTCGGGTTTCTTCCTTAAAGATATGTCCAAAAGAATGGTGTTTGAAGATTGGGTATTGGCACTATCTAAATGAATGTTTTTAGGCCCTCGGGACACAAACGCTCTCTTCACCATCTGGGCCTTTAAAAATCAGGGGACAGCAGATGAAAAGCTTGGCTGAAGTGGTTTACCCACAATGAATGGGAAAACACAGGAAATGAACAATGACCTACGCCGTCAATTCCAGCACTCCCACAGCCGAGTGGGACGTGAATTCATCATTTCGTTCGGCCCATCTTGAAGGTTTTAATCTTAATATTCCACATCTTGATACTGGTGGGTATATTTCCACTCTAGGAAGATTTCATTTTGAAGCAAAAGTGCTTAAAAAACACACACATACAAAAAAAGGCTGCTTGGCCTTGAAATTCACAGCTGCAAAAATGATAGATGCAACTAAAGCATGACTTGAATTTTTTCAATGTTCCCCTGCTGGTCCGAGCAGTCAAATAATGACAAAACTAAAAGTGACTCAAACACACACACACACACACACACACAGACAAACACCCACATGGTGTAAACACAAGGCAGGTTTAAAGATCTGGCTACTTTCCAGAGCAGATGGGTGGGTTGGGTAGAGAAGTTGGGGTGAGGGGTGCAGGATAACATCAATCTGTCATTTCTAACAAGCCAGGAGACTTGGAGCCCAGGCAGGTCACAAACACACACTCTTACAGACACACACAAAGTCACACACGGCCGTCATCCTTATGCAGGCGTCGCATTCCAACTGTGGCATTCTTGCTAATTAGAACACAAATTAATGATCCAAGCAAGTAAGACAGGCTGACTGTTCCTCCTTCTGTACAATATTTAGCCTTCTCCACAGTTTCGGTTTCCCCAGGACTGGTTTGCTTTTGGTTTTGACTCAGGTCCCTGTGGTCTTAGCCTTTTGTTTTGTTTTTTCCTTTGAGACAAATAAAAGAATCACAGAAAGGATGAGCAAAACAGCCTGCATGTTCATGCTCTGACAAGAGCAAGTCAGCAAAAGGCAGTTTCTTATATAATGCTTTATTTAAACATCAGGAATGTAAAAAATCTCAATAATTTTGGCAACATCTACTTCAGACATCTAGGACATCTGATGCGGAACATCTAATTATCAAATGCTATTAAAATAAATATGTACAATCTGAAACAATACCATTTTCAAGCAGACTTGAGTCTAGTTTTGTCCCATCGCTCTCTAATGTTGCTCGCTACTGCAACAGGGCTTTTCCATTGGGTCCATGTAAAAGTATATTTCCTTTGATAAGGAAAAAATAACTCTCCTGAACTCTGGTGTAGATCAAACAAGATAACCCAGGTACATCTGAAACGAGGGTCTTAGCTGACTTGCAAATAAACCCTGATGTGGTTCACTCATTGATTGTGTAGGAGAACTGGACTAAGTGTCCCCTCCCCCCTGGCGTTCTAAATAAGAAGTAGTTGCTGGCTCCAAGAAGCCAAAATCCCATAAGTTTCTATTGAGAAATAACAATATGACTCAGTCATTCTATTTGTCAGAATAGCCATCCTTGCTCTGCTACCTTTTTTAACATGCTAATCCTGTTTTTTTATAGTCTTTTTTCTTTACTACAAGTTATGCAAATTATAAACAGAGCCATCAGATGCCTCGATAAAAGTATCCGGTGAATATCAACTTGAACATTTGAAATGTTTGATTTAGTTTTTTACTTTGCCTGTTTTCAGTGGTAGGGGTTTGGACTTTCAACAAATCCAATGATTGGCGAGAGTGGTTGCCATTGATACGTTGAGTCAGACCGACTCGGATAATCTCTGCTTACTGATGTAATCTCGCTCCAACATGGCGACGTCTGTATTGAGAAAAATGGCAACTGAATTGACTTCATTTGGGTGGAGCCAGAAGTACCAGTAAGCCATTTTCTATGGGTGATGTCACACTCACTTTTTGTTCTTTCAATTTTCTGGTTGGTCAGTGCTGGTTTGAGAGTATACTGCCTCCAAATAAGCTGTTAATTATATTGTCTGGAGGTTTGGTCCCACAGATGTGTAATCAAGTCCAACCAAATGAAAGAGTTTCATGGACTTTCTTTGTCAAAGGGCTGACAAAAGACACCAAAGGTTTGAAGACTTGGTGGATCAGTGCCCACAATGTTGATAACAATTATATTTTGGTCATAGAAGTTGTATAGAGACGGAACATAGTGGTCTAATAGTAAAAATATTCCTCTTGGCTTGTTCACATAAAAAAAATGAGGCCCTATCATCCCCGCACATCCCCACAGGTTAGAAAATTGATTTGATTTCTACTGTTTTTTAGCGTTTGCACGAGAGTTTAAAAATAGACATTTCTAAACTGTATGATCCGTAACTCCCTTGGTAAAGCAGTTGTACAATGCAGATAGTCTACTTTTTTTCAGTAGAACTGCTCAACTGGGTATGTAATGCCCCATGGTTGTTTTATTTTTGTATTCCTTCAGAAAGATTGGTGACATATTCTGGGGCACGTCACAGAAAACAACACAAGCAAGAAATTCAACCTGGCAGTGCACCTCAGTATCCAGGACACACTGCCAACAATACCCTCACTGTGCGGCTGACCTTGACAGCAAGGTATTAAGGTTAGAAAGGATGATTAGTGCTGTTTTCCCATTGCAAGGCTGACAATAGGAACACAAACACAATAAGTCACTCTCTGTCTTCACATTTTTCCTCCTATTTTGTGTTTTGCTTTATATATGAGAACACAACCTACAACTTATTATCAGTCTGTGCGGCTATTGTTATTTACCAACTGGAAAAATATATTTTGAGTAATATTTTAGTTGAATGTTGTTATTTATGAAATGAACTGAAAGCAAATCTCTTTAACTTGCATTAACTTTTTACTTTGTGATCTTTTTCATCTTAGTCTCCTAAAAAGATTGTGATTTTGTGATCATCTTATGTTGAAAAATTCTTCCAAGAATAGTTTTCCAATGTTGGATTTTGCTTTGACTCATTAAAACATATAGATGCACTTCGCAAAGCAGAAGGAGAACATTTTTTTTCTTTAAACAAATCACCAGCCCACGCCTTCCATCTCTGCTTCTTTCACTCCCTGTTGGTGCTTTTGCTCATAATCAATACCTTTCACAGCAAAACCAATCTGCAATAATAAAAGCAATAATAAAAGCATTACAAAGAGAGGAAAAAAAGAATCTTAAATCTTATCAAACATAGAAGATAGTTTCTTCTCATCCTTTTCTTCTTGTTTATCGTTGTCTCGGTGATGAACCAGCTTTGTAGTACTGATCTCCATCATTTGCATGATCTCCAAATCTTCTGGAGCGATCAACAGGCTAAGGATCAGGGCCAACATTGTGGGTTACAGGTAAAGCTTGCAGCTTAGTATTGTTCTCAGTATTCCATCCAGCCATGCATATTTCACACAATTGTCTTTTATATTCAGTGTGTGGCTCGGTGCAGCACTCATCTTTATTTCATTTTGTGGTCTTCTTTTTTTTTTTTTAATTTTAGCTCGGTTTCCTTCCCCCCCCCCATTGCACTGCCTGCAACTCCTTTCCTTCTTACTTCCTGACAACCCCCTCTGCCAAGTGGATCAGTAATAAAATTAAGCATCTTGCACTCTGAAGCTTTCAGCGAACAAACGCTAACTTCTGGCAATTAGATTTACTCTGACTGCACCGAGGCTGGGAGAGGGTGGAACTGACATTGTGGATATTCACGAGAGCATTTTGCTTTCCCGTAATCTTTGTTGCAGCTCTGTCACTGGAATGCACAGAAGCTAATGAGCGTTTGCCTGAAATGAAAATGACATTTTAGTCTGTCTGATACACTGGACTATGAATTGCTTCATTTAAAAAACACAATCAGGATAAGGATACTTGGCTCAAACATGCCCGGAACAAATGAAAATGACACATTAATGTGTTACTTACAGATGTCCCTTACATTTAAAGAAAATGAAAACAAAAGAGAAACTAAGTGCATTTCAAACTGGAAAAGGTACATTTTATAGAAATAAGCAAAGAAAAAAATAAAAGAAAGTTTTATGCGATGGTTTAGTTAATTCAGCAATGGAATAAACAATGTCATAAAACTGTTAAATAAAAACTGTATTGTTCTCCTTCAAACCTGAGTTTCTAGATGCCAGAGGAAATCTTAATTTCCTTCTCCAACTGTAGACATTGACCTGTCTTGTACAATTCTGTAATTATAGCTTATTCCAGGAGCCTTTGAGCATTCAAAGATTTTCTGTTCCCCTCAATACAGTTAGTTTGGTGCTAAGAGGGAAATGAATCCATAAACACACCAGTTTAACTATCTGTGTTCGATTCGCCAATATTATCTCCAGTCAATCCAGCCAGCAGAAACACTTCTTCTTACTCAGAACTGGGTGCACATTTGTGGGTTGTCTTTTAAATACTGCTGAGTTTCCACACAGGAACAATCTAGTTCAATGAAAATCAACAGACTGAACCAATCTTTACCATTTTGATGCAACAAGTCTTATTAAAGGAATCCAGATAAAATCAATTCATCATGCAATGAATGCGATCTGAAGTTAGCACAAAGGCTGTTCGAACAAATCTCATATAACAAACTTGAATAACAAAACTTATTATTGGATTTCCATAACTATTGATAATTGGCCTTTTTTATGCGTCAGTAAAGTAATCATGTAGATTTCACAGAGCAAATCACATTAATTTATTTTAACAGCTTGCATCATAAATCTGCAGGAAAATCTAAGTAATGTATGAATTTCTCCGCAACCTCATTGTGTGTGTGTCAAAACTGGCGGTAAAAAGGTTATTTCAGAAAATTACACATAACAACAAGGCCAAAATTTCCTACATGTAATGTCGGTAGGAGAAAATCACTTTTACACTGTAAATTGCATTTTGACATTTTTGTTGTTCTAATGTATTATTGTAATTCAATTGAACAAGCTCTTGGTCATGCTGTTTGTGTTACTCAAAATTTTAAGTCAAATACATGTCACCTAAGCAAAACTTAATATGAGATTTTACGTTCTGTTGATTTAACATTATAAGTACAATCTTCTTTTAGTCCTTCCGATTTGCAACCATTAGATGGCGCTAAGTGGGAAAATGTTTGCTTTTTGCTCAGAAGAAGTGTCATGAAGTCTTTGTAAATAAATTTAGACTCCATGGGCTGCACGGTACGGCAGTGGATAGAACTCTTACCTTACAGTGAGAAGGTTCAAATCCCAGCCAAGACCTGCGTTTTCTCCTACACTCCAAGAACATGATTCAAAAGTTGGTTTGTGAGTGAGATTACAAACTTGTAACGTGTCCAGGGTGTACCCTGCCTTCATCCTAACAGTGGCCAGGTTAGGCTCAGGCAGCCCTAAAAGGGTGCAGCAAGGTAAGAGAATGGATGGAGGAATCTTGGTGTTTAACCATTGTAGTTCTAAATTTTAATTTTTTTATAGTCCTCTTTAGGTCTAGTCAAATAAATATGTGTTTTTTTTTAAAATAATATTTGCAACTTAATTTGATTGACACCCCATGCATAACACAATTTAGATTTTTGAATGAGTTAAGAAAAAATATTAGAATAGAAGTCTCTGCGAAAAAAACAGTGTGCATTGATGCTGACTAGATTGGGGAGGATAGACCACAACACATTGCGTTTGACCCATTTTCCCTGTGTAAAAAAATAATTTTAATTTATTTTTCATAAACCATTCAAGTTTTCATCATTAGAACACAGTGGATTCATAATTGGTCTTTGTAAAATGTTAATTTTCATCAGGTTTTTACTTTTGGAAATTGGTGATTTTATGTTTTACTGAGCAGGGCATCCAAATTTTTGCTTTTGAAATCCAGGGCAGTATTCAGTCGCACTATATAGTTTCGTAGTAATTAGGGAGTAGCGAGGGAATTTGGACACAGCAATAAACAGTGTTGTGATTTGTTTATCTGTCTGCAGAGTTAAAAACAGAAGAATGGAAATCATGTGACAGGAACACATGCAAAACCCCACAAACCCTGGAAACTCAAAGGACTGGCACGTTTTAAATTATTTGCCAACAGTCTGCAGGGCACTGAAAATGTGAATGGAAAGAAGACATGGAGGTTTGATATCTCAGCGAGAAACAAGAATGAAATCATTAACTGCACCATTTATTTGGCAACAGAATCCAATCTTTGCCACATCAGATGAGGTGAATGAAAATGGGAGGGTGGGCTGATATCACCACAAAGAACATTCGTTATCGCAGATAGAAATCAATTTCTGGAAAAATGTAAACCATTGTGAAGACAATGCGCTTTTTAAAGACATGAGGTGTTTGGATCCAGCAGGATGTACAACTTCTCTTACATAACTTGCATTATAAAAGAACACACATATTCTGGATGTTAAAGCTTTTTGTGATGTAAACCTCAAGAAGATAACTAGAGCTTGCTGGTGTAAAAATGTAAAATGTCAACAAATTAGATGGGCGTCACAGAAAGAGTTACAGGAGGAAGCAAACTTGTAGATTAAAAACATTACAAACCATTTATCAGTTACATTATTCGTAAATCTCATTTTAATCTTGATTTAGTGCATGTGGCAATCCCTGCGTAAAGCACATCCGGTAAAACAGAAATTGCTTTGCCTGATGAGATTCTGTTAGACGTGATAAACATTGAGGCAAGCAATTATGCTGGAGCAAATTTTGTAGACATGTCATTTTTGATATCACTTTGAGGTTAAGCCTTCAAGTCGATCACAAGAACGATATTTTGCTGGTGCATAAATTCAATGTCCCGTCTGGAGAGAGACACGTAAATGCATGTTTTTTGGGGGGGTTATTCTGTTTTACAAGGCAACAGAGTAGTCAATCTCTCACAGATATCTTTTTAATCTCTTTTTCTGTCCTTGTGTGTTCATGTGTTTGATTTATGTGGCTTAGCAGGCCACAGGGACACAAACCTGTCCTCTCTATACTCTGCTGCCTGATGTAGCAAGATGTGAGATCACCCCGCTCCCCTTATCTGGATTGCTCTAAAGTAGTCCACTACACAGCAAGACAGAGAAAAATGTAAGGGAAATTAATGCCTGGAAACCGACAAAAGTTGGGACAATAAAGAAGAGCACTACAGACAAACACAGAGGGTAAAGCTAAAGCCTGGCTTTAACATATCCAGGCACATTTGCCCTTCTTTGTTGGGAAAAAAAACCCCACACACTCTTTTTGTTTTTTAAAATCCTAACACCTTGCTAATGCGTCATATAAGATTTTACTGGGGCACCATTGATCAATGCTGCTCCAGTTATATCTGTCTATTGTTAAGAGTGTTCTTTTTTCAAATTTGTTTTTTTTTCAATTTTCTGCTAGCTTACATGTTAGCAGAAACACTTGGAAGTAGATTATTTTTGCTACCAATATTAGCATAAAACTATTAGCTGTTCCTGTCAAAGTTGTAATGTCGACCATTAAAAAACACACTCCAACAAAAATTGTGTTTTTAGTGTTTTTAACAATTAACATTAATCTCATGATGGAGGACATATGTAAAGAAATGTAAGCTCAAAATTGCATTTCTGATTATTTGTTTATTCAAATATTTGTGTTTAAGGATCAGACGAAAAAAAATGCAGTTTCAAAAAGAGCTGACTTGTGACGTAGAAAATACTCTGGTCAGGGCAAGCTCTCTGCTTGACTTAACCAGGGAGCTCTCAGCAACAGGGAGGGGAAGGGGGGCGGGGTTGTCAACAGTCCTGCTCACACCTCATGGGCGAATTTTTAATCAAATCTGCCGGTCTGCGGAAACTGAGCGCTAGAAAACATAGATTTTTGCTAAAAACGGCATCATCATAATTCAAAGATCACTGAGAACACTCTTAACCAATAAGAACCCAGACCTGTTTTTCCTTAAAAAGATTTTTATGAAGTATTGGAGTGGATAATTAAAAAAACTAAAGAAAAAGACTTTTTAAAATAAAATCAATACATGATCATTATTGAAAAATGATAATTATAGTAAATTTAATAAGATTAATCATTATCATTTTGACTTTTCTAATACATGTGTCCTAAAATTTCTTCTTTTTTTTTTTGCCTTTATGTTTTTTGATGAACAGTTTCATTATACCAGCACATTCACCAACAAAGATAAATCATAGTGTTGTAAAACTTACAACATAAAAACACACAAAAACCATAAAGAGCAAAAGTACTACCTAATGTATCAAGAAAAGGAGGTGGGTTATTGGGTCAAAGAGCTCTCAAATAAATTTTCCCACAAGCAATCCGTACCAATAAATCAAAAAAGTGTAGTTAAAGCAAGCTTCATGCAGCACATGTCTCAACCGTAGTCATGCAGAGAGTTTAATTTAAAGCTGTTGGCAGTTCCCTGCTCTGAATTATATGGAAAGAAAGAAGAATATGATCTGAGCCCCTTGCATATCCTACTTTTTTTTGCCATTGGTCTCCATGTATACGCTACATTACATTATTCACACTTTTCTCAATTGAACGCATTGAAGCACAGCCCTATGGAGGCGGCCATCCTCTAACCGGTGGGAGGTGTGTAGTTGTTTCATCCCTATCTATCACCTTCCACCTCTCAGTCTCTGTCTGTCTGGCTCTCTAGGTGCCACATTATGTTACTGCCACTGACTGGTCATGTTGCTACATGCAGGTTGAGGTCTGGTCCAAGTCTTTGCTGAGGGCAGGGTGACATCTGCTGAGCAGAACTCACTGGGACTCTAAGAATCCAGCTATTTGGTATTTTTTCCTGGTAAAATAATTAATGTCTTGACTAAAGTTATATTTAAAAAAACACAGTTGAAATGTTTCTTGACCATGCATATAAATGCATTTATATAAAAATACTGATAAACTGAAACATATTTACCTTAAAAGACAGAAAAAGTCACCTCTGAAGGGAAAAACACCTGCCATATTTTGCATGGGTTTTTCTTAAAACTAGTGCATTTCAGGGGTTACTGCACATGAAGTGA
Organism: Oryzias curvinotus; assembly: GCA_023969325.1. Classification (NCBI taxonomy): domain Eukaryota; kingdom Metazoa; phylum Chordata; class Actinopteri; order Beloniformes; family Adrianichthyidae; genus Oryzias; species Oryzias curvinotus. The sequence continues at coordinate 13,872,639 of CM043710.1, read as the reverse complement.
AACTATTGTGATAAAAAGCAATGAAATGTCTACTTTCTGTCTGTGCACACAGTCTCACTGACTCATTTTCAAGCCAGATTCTTCCTTTCCAGGTCAAGTAGGTCAGCTGTTCCAGATGCCGTTAGGCAAGAAGCAATGCATAACTTGGGCATGTCGCCAGTCATTGCAGGGTACTCTGAGACAAACCACGCAGTCTCACACACCTGTGTGGATCGCCAGTCATTATCACATGCATGTTTGCAGACAGTTGAAGGAAGAGTACCAGGGGAAAACCCACGCATGTGTGGGAAGAACACACAAACCCAGCATAAGAAAAGCCCCAGCTGGGACTTGTTACAAAAAGTCAATGGTGCTGAAAGCCACATTACAGTGCATAAAACAAATATGGCCACTGTAATATAATAAAAATTGTGTGGCGCTGTCACAGAGAAACATATAGAAAAAGATGTTTGAACATTGGCTGGGTTTTTTATTGATTTTTTTACCAATTAATTAAAAAACTTGGGTAGTCTCAGAGAACTTGTCTCTATTTATAATGTGAGGTAAGTTTGACTATAAAGGCAAATGTTGTAACACATTTTGTTGTTTCTGTTCTGATTGCAGGTTTAACATATTTGCTTGTGCAATGAAAGATACTTTTGAATTACCATTTATAAGTGTTTATTATGTTTAAAAAAAATACATCACTCAAGAAAAATGAAAGGAAGGAATAATATTATCAGAAAAAAAAAACATAAAAACATGGACATAAGACATTTCAGTGCTCCAGAAGAAAACAGAAGTACAGACTTGTAATCAATACTCTAAAAGCCATTGGAGACATTGCGTAAGGGGAAAATAGAAACAAAAATAAAACAGGCTTTTATTAAAAAAAACTTTAGCTACATTTTGTTAATACTATTGAGTTGGTTAATAACAGAGATTAATACTGTGGGCAGGATTGGATTGATACTCTAGCATGTAAAATTTACCTGTGCATTTTAGCAAAATTGTTTTCACTTTTGTCATTTTTGTGGAAAAGCATGGCAAGAATCATCCTTTGTACTCTTTCATCAGAAAGTAAAAGTCAGAAGTAAAAAAACATCATGCAACTTATTTGCTTTAAAGCTTTATGAACCAATCCGATCATCTTTTGATCTATTTTAAAAACGTTCCTGGTGATCTTTTTAATTACGATTATGCTGTTTTTAGCTAAAATCACAAAGCCTGTGTTGTTTTTCTAGGACATAGTTTCTGCAGAATGATGGTAGTTCATCAGAAATGCACCTCTGAGTTGTGGGCGGGACTGTTGGCATGGAGTAAGCCCATCCCCTTCCAATCATCCATCCATGGCGAGCAATATTGGAGCAATTCGGCCGTACAGTTTTTATCCAGATAGCAGCTCAGATGAAGAAAATAAAGATCTTAAGTGGATCTATTTCTCTGCAAGTGGATGTATCAAAATTGAGCGGAGCAGGGAGCGCGTGGCTTGGACGTCACACCTACAAGATATTTACAATGGCATTTTATTCATTGTTGATTTACAACCATTTGAATAAAGAAATACTCAGAAATACAGTTTTAAGCTTAAATTTCTTAACATATGTCTTCCACCACAATAATAATGCCACAAGAACATAAAAAAAATACCAAACCAGGATTTTTATCAATGAGGGTCTTTAAGGCACTTGATGTTGATGTGATGGACACAGACTGTAATTAGATATCGAGGTAGCTAAACTGTTAGTTTCTTTTTTTCAGATCTCGCCTCCTGCCCACACAGCCTTAAGTTAGCTTTTCTGTCCACCCCTCTGCTTCCAGAACCCTGACCCCGACATTTCCTCCCAACTGCCTCCTTTGCGCCAACTTGGACCCAGCTAGGGAAGGGAAGGGAGAGTCTACTCTGTTCGTCTCCACACATACACTATGTCTTCCCCTTTGCCACGAGTCCACCCCCACTCCTGCTTCTGCACTAATTAACTAAAAACCAAGCAGAGATTGTATATAATTTAGCAGAAAGAACTGCCATGCCTCCCTTCAGAAACACCCAGGGAGAAACATGGTGACTGAAGCCAGGAAACACCAGGAGAGCAATAGAGAAAAAATAAAATCTCGTCTCCACAGCACAAATTATCAGATCACAAGGAGATGGAAGCAGAAACTGTGAAATTCTTCTCTGATATTTTTCTTCTTCAGGGCTATATTTTAATCAGACACACCGGTGAAATAGTGGCAGAACTAGGCATGACCAGAATCGAGGTGGGAAGTCTCGCATGAGGGGAAATGGGGCAATGGAATGAAAGATAGAGGCTTGATTGTGAAGATCCTGGTAGGCAGGTGGCAGGTGAGAGAGGTGTAAGATGAAAGCCAACCAGAAAGCAAGAATAGCAAAATAGACTGAGAGATGTGGAGGAGATCTGTGACCAAATGGTTCTGCTGAGTGCATGGGTCTCCGCTAAAAATCTTTTCACCACTCTCTATTGAGCATGAATCCAGGAAACAATATAAAAACAAGTTTCAACTTTGGATACTAACAAAAGACAGGGAAAGAAGCCAAAGGAAGAAGTTATTGTAGCATATTGCCTAAAATTCCTTTAAATAATCAATCAAATCTGAAAGCTTGCATGTCACAAAGTAAATGCAAATATCACTATATTACTAGATGCATTCTTTGGAACATTGTCTAATCCTGATGATTCCATGTCCAGTGGATTTTTGACAGATTTTTTAATGATTTTTTTTATTTATCTGCAGTAAATCCTGAAGTTAAGAGAAAGGAATCAGTCCTCTAGCATCTCTTTTTTTCTTTCTCCTCATTCTGCAGTCATTGTCCAATAAACCCAACACGTGTCTAAAGGAATGCATTACAAGCTGTGCTTGAGATATTAAAAAAATGATAAAAACTAATCCCTTCTCCACACTGCCTTTCTAGACAGGGTCCTCACACTCAGCTGACCCTGAACACTCCCTGGCATCTGCACCATGAGTTATGATATTAAGTGTTGCTGGATTACACTTTAATATATCATTACATGGACAAAATCCTGTCCTACATCTCCCCTGGGTGCGTCTATTAATCATGAGATGTTGTTAAACCTTAAGGCTACCTGATATCTGCAATGGCTACACAACACACAAGCACCATGTGCATGATTAGAAAACAATAACATGAGAAACTATCAAACATACTGCATAATTGTAGACGGCTACACATGTATTATGCTCATAAACCAATATAAAAACTAAAAGTCTTCTGTCAGTTTTTTCACAGTGATGATTCAAATGCATGTCTCTCACACACGCAACACACAATAGCATAAGTATGTAACACATCACGTGTTTTCTCCAGAGAGGCAGTTGGGATGAGGCAACGCACTGACCACAGGCAGTAGCGTTATGCCATAACTGTTGGCCCCCGCAGAGAGCCGAGCTACTCATCATGCATGTATGAAACAAACATGGTGCCCATCATCGCGAGCCAAGGGTCCCCTCTGATGTGATCTATTTCCAAAGCTCGAATATGTTCCCTTACAGCCAGAAAAAGGAGACGGGCAGAGAGAGATTAATACACAGCTCCCATCGCAAAGATGACAGGGGACCTCTCAAAGTGGAGCAACACGAGTGGACCAATCCAAAGTAGGACTGACCGCTTCACCTAAAACCTCCCTCTGCTGCTTGATTTCATTAAACTGCGTAAAAGAGGACAACAACAAGCAAACCCTTTAAGGATTAGGCAATGCAACAGCGAATATTTCAAAGAAAAATACAATATAATAAAAAAATAAAAACACATACACACAGCTGCCCTTTTGACAAAAAAGACAAACTAATTTATGCAATCCAAGTAAAGACTGACAGCACAGAAACTAAATCCAGAGTTATTATTTTATGACTTTAAATGTACTGTCTAAAGCAAAATGAAAGGCAGAAAAGACATAATGTTATTTGAATATCCAGGTAGTGTCTCAGTTTTTCATTTGTTTTTTTATGTTTAATTTCTATTAAAACAAAAAAAATCCCAACTTTATACCTAAAATGACCTTTACACATTCAAAACGATGCCTATTCCTTTATTTATTTATTGCATTTTTTGTAGTTGTTTTGATTTTATGTTAGCACAAATTTGCATTAATTTAGGGGCTCAGTTTTTTTGATTGGCAAGTGTGATGACCCATGGGAGAACCCAACAGAGCTACAAACTCCGTTGTACAGAGCAATTGCAATTTGGAACCTTGTTGATGTGAACAAGAAAAGACTAAGACACCAATCAATGTGGCCTTCCCACTTCAGGCTCCATTTAGCCTTGCAGAATCCAATGATTGACTTTAGAGTTTATTAGTCCATTGTTTGGCAATAACATCATTGCATAAGTTATGCTGCCATGGTAGAGAGGTTTGATTGGAAGATTGCAGGTGCGGTTTCCGCCCTGCCTGCCAATGTATTCAAGTGTCCTTGGGCAAGACACTGAACCCCCACATTGCCTCTGGTGGTTATAAATTGGCGCCAGTGTTGGACAGTGGGGCCACCATCAGTGTGTGAATGTGTGAGTGCATTGGGGGAATGGGACTGTGACTGTAAAGCGCTTTGGACTTTCAAAGGAGGTAGAAAAGCGCTATAAGTATACGGCATTAAACATTTTACAATATCGATCAATGAGCTTGCTGAAAAAAAAATTAGAAGTATTTTTTGTTCTTGTTTTACAAGAAAAACCTTTGAAAACTTCTCAGGCAAAAAATGCCAGTAGGTAAAAACTCTCACATTAAAGATCCTGTTAAATGGTGACATGTTTAGTCACAGGTTCTTGCAGTAAAAAACGAATTTTGTGGTACTCTTAAGGAAAACATTATTTCAGTTTTGAATTAAGTTTACGTTATTGATTGCAGCTATACTTTTAGATTGTTTTTATGCAATAAAAATGGTAATTTACAAATATTTAAAATTTACATTGTCTAAAGCTCAATTTGCTGAATACTGCTTTCACACTGAGCTGTTTGATCCACACCAAAGTTTTTTTTTTTTTTTATGTTTCTTTGCAAGAGGGAAACCTGAATTACAGTGCAGACGAAACATGCTAACCGTGCTCTGTCTAAAAGTCAGGGTCTCTGTTTACTACATGAGTATCAGAGTTCAGCAATTATGTAAATGCACATAAAACTACTTAATGGACCAAAAAGGGGAACTGTTCAATGATCCCTCGCTGTGGTTCACAGTATGCTCTTTTGTTAATGCAATAAAGTTCATAGTATCTGTAGTTACTTCTTTGTTCTATTGTTATCAGACACAGGTTACGACTCTGATAAAGACAGAACGCGTCCGTCAAAACATGTCAGGTATGTTAAAACATAACCCATGTCTAATAACAAAAGAACCAAGAAGGCATGCTTTTTTCTTTCTTTTTTCAGCACATTCTTTTCTGCATCCTGATTGACTGTAGACCATTGTCAGTCAATCTCCTCCATGCTGTGTCTGCTGTACAGACTGCAGTCAATTTGTCAAATATCTATAAATTTTTAATTGCAATCAGATCTTTGTTTTTCACTCTATAATACTGGACTTAAACAAGAGAGAAAAGGGTAAAAATGTTAATGTTTGTCTGAAAAAAAGTGTGTTTGCATGAAGTGAGGGGTTTTACAGCCTTAAAACATCTATAATAATTGTAAAAAAAATAAAGATGACTACTTATTGAATTTTGTCCATTGTAGATTAATTTTAGAATGTAACTTCCCAAAAAGTAATACTTTAAGAAAGATTAGCTAAAGTCCAGCCAGGAAAAATTAGGTGGTGGAAGTGTAATATGTATATATATATATATATATATATATATATATATATATATATGAAGTGCACCTGGTTATAAGTCGCGCCCATTACAATTTTAAAGGATAAAACATGTTTTACATACATACGCCACATGTGCCCACATTGAAACGTGTTGTAGGGTTGTGTTGTAGAATGAGGATGTGTATGTGCTGAAACCGCCGCACGGCGTGTGTAAGAAAGAGGGCGTGCAGCGGAGGGAGGGGGGAGCTGGTGTAGCACAAGAGGGAGCGCTCTCACTCACTCTTGCGTGCTCCTTCCTCTTTCACACACATATACTCATTCTACAACACCTATATAGTTAGTTCATTAGTTAGATAGTTAGTTGTTACTGTTATTTGTTAATAAAGAATAGTGCGTTGTAATTAGTACTTGTACCGGTATTCATTTGCAACTCAAGGAATTTTGTGTTGGCAGGGGGGTAAACAGAGACACCGCAACTCCTGCTGCTTCATCATCACGGTGATCAAAAATCCCACAGCGTCACAGCTCTATTCCAAACGGTGCCGGTGAGGCGGCAGTAACACGGCACCAATATGGTAGTAACAGCACTAACAGGGCTGATTAAAAAAAACATACTGGTAAAAGTCACAGAGAGAGAAAAAAAAAGTCACTGAGAGCAGCAGTAACTTATAGGTGCGCGCCTCCTGTGCACTGAAACCATAGAAGTCTTCCTCCTCAGTGTCAGATTGGAATAGCGTCAGATAGTCTTCACCACACTCTCTCTCAGTGTCTCCTTCGTTGTCGCTGTCAGTGTCACCCTCATCCTGAGGTAAATTCTCTTCTGAGCTTGCGCCGTCCTCTCCGTCTTGCTAATGCAGCAGACCGGCTTTTCCAAACCCGTTGGTGATGGTGGATTTTTTCACGCTGCTTTTAATAATTGCTTTTAACCTGAAAGCTGCGTCATATGCATTTCTTCTTGCATTTTCCATGATGAGGGTCTGTTCGTGCTATTCATTCACAGAGCAGGAATTTACATTAAACTTGCGTCTTCCTCGACACATATACCGTATTCCCCCTGTCTCACTCTTTCCTTTTCTGCTCAAGCGCCCCTAGCGGCCGTTAGAAAAAATGCATGAAAAAATAAATAAATTAGCTGCATCATTGAATAAGCCACAGGGTTGAGAACGTGTGACAAAAGTAGCGTTCTATAATCTGGAAATTACGATAGTTTTATGATAGCTGAAGGAATAGCAGGGACCAGATATATTTATGCATTTTTTTTGTTTGTTTTACAAGAAATAAACACAATGGTATAAGTTTTCTTTCCAGTTTTCTATTTTCTGACTTCTTTTTCCTTTCCTGGCCAGTGCTTCTGTGCTTGTTTTGGGTGATACAGCTACGAGCTAGCAGATGTTGCACAATATGCACTGTTGCCAGGCAGATTGGACCAGTCTATGTGAAAGCTAGGCCCTGCGACAGACTGGCGACCCGTCCAGGATGTCCCCTGCCTTCGCCCATGAGTGACCGGGATAGACTCCGGCAGCTCCATGACCCCAAAAGGGACAAAACGAGTTAAGACGGTGAATGAATGAATGTGAAAGCTGATCCAACTTGAAGTGAAGGTGGTAAAAAATCTTTAATATTTTCCACCTATTTGACGCCAGTCTGCAGGACTCTCCTGGTGTTAAGAACATTCTAAGGCTGACTATATCCAGGGGATTTTTGTTACATCTTAATGAAGTCTCCTGCCCACGACTGTACTTTCAAACAAATCAGTCTCACAAGGAGCTGAAGTCAACATTACTATGAGTTAATGAAGTGGCGGCGCATTCCCTGTCCTCACTCTCAGCTGAGGACTCTGCAATGATTGATGTTTGTCCTCTTGTTAGATTGCACAGGGCCACGGAAAAATACTGCTTCAGCGTGCCTCTATCAGCTTCAGCTAAGTGCTCATTTTCTCCTCTACATCAATGTACTTATTCAGTAATTGCTGTGTGATATATAAACTCTTTGTCTAGCCCACCTTGGCCCTGACAAGACAAAACAATCACCAAGTTACTCCAAGCATTCCCTCATTTTCTCTCTCGGCACTCAGCAGAACCATTTGGCCACATGCAAAACACTTGGGAATAATTAATTTCCTGACATATCCATGGAATACACGGACATCTGCGTCACATATTACCAAGAAACCTTTAGAAGTAACTGATTTTATTCTCCAGTGTTTTTGTCATCCCAGACGTTCCCTTTTTCATCCCCCACCAACTCCTCTCCGGGAGCAATTTTCCATAGTCATTCTATCAGATTAGGTGAGTCATACAGTACCATTGTAGTAATAGCAGTCCGAGCATTGGTGCAGGCAGGGATGCATTAAAATGCTGTGTGAGTTTTTGTTCTGCTTGGTGGGTAGAGCTCAGTTCAACAAAGATCAGATGTGCTTATCTTGACCTTGACCTCCATCTGTGCTGTGTCCTGATACTCCTTTTCTTTCGTGCAGTGGAGAAGAAAGCGAAGGAACAAATTGATGCAACAAAAGAAAGGTAAAGTAAAACGATGCAGGATAAAAAATGGGAAAGAGTGAATTGCAGAGCATTGTCAATAAAAATCAGGTTCTCCGTTTAGTTTTTATGTTAGATAACGAGAAGCTATCAGCATTTCCTCCTGCTCTTGAGGCGGCTGGGACTCAAAGATCTGTGTCGCAGGATGGTGAGTGGCTCAGGCCACGAGACATGAAACCTCAGTGGGGCTGAGGCAACAGCTGTCCACAGGCCTTTTTTTTTTCCACATTACCCTGGCAGTTAAAGCTGGGTTGCTGGTCTGATGTGAAGCCCAGAGTTCTGCTTCTTGGTCTGGATACATTTTCTAATTTTTTCTGGTTCAGTGTCAGTGTTGGAATGTTATTTTACGTAATTCCACTAAATAGATTTTTCAGCACGATTGTTTTAACTCTGTGCCACACTGGAAATACATGTGTTACATAGCATTTCTGATCCTATACCAATGTTATCTATAGAGGTGGTGAAACCTTATTTTTTGCTCAATGAGAAGCTATAGCAATATGTATTATTCATTTTTTGCTATGACTCCTTTGTACATAAAATTTTGTGATTTTATCTCTAAAAAACACAAGCTATCAGACAGGATCCCTTTGAATGACGCTTTACAAACCAAATGGTGCTCTGATGCTTCACCAAAAGCTGCACCAGTGGGACAAATAAAAGGGGGAGCCATACAAACAGATAATTAACTAAATCAGAAAAATAACAGCAACCAAAGGCCAGGATCACGGCTCATTTGGTTTTTCTTTTTAAATATCAATACTCTTTTTTTTTTTTTTTGCACTTACATCTTTGTAAGAGCTGCTCTACATGTAAGAACCAAACTAAGCATCCTCTGTTTGTGTTTCAGATTCTACTTTGGGTTTGACTAAAAAGGTCTCTTAAAGAATACCCGTGGGTTCTGGAGGATTCACTGGATGAAAGCAAATTGATAAATAGGAAGATTGTTGCTGCAGAGGTCCGTGTTGTCAGACTGATAATTTGCTGCTCTGCTCTGCTTGTAGTAAAATCACCTACAAGCTGTCATTCTACACTCAATTTTATAAGAGCTGCTGCAAATGTTTGACCCAATCTTCTCTGTTTTGTCTCTTCTGTGACTAAAACCTTTTTGTTTTTGCATTTAGTTTTAGTAACTCTGAGCCTCCAGGGATGCCAGTGATTTCCTTATTTTGTCCAGTGCCCTGTGTTTGAGAAACTGTTTAGAAAAACGTCACAGCACAAAATGTACATACACTAAAATGTAAAAAAAAAGTCATTAAAATGACATTAAAAACAAAGAATAAATGAGTTTTACTTGTTATATATATATATATATATATATATATATATATACATATATACACACATATATACATATATATATATATAATTTAAAATACTCAAAGTGTGATTTCTTTTTTTAAGCCTTGTAAAAGTATTAAAAAACAACAATAAATATGAATAAAAAGGAGCAAAATAGGTTGGTAACAAAACTACTTCCAAGTATTATTTCTCTCTTTCTAAAAAAACAAGACCCAGTCAGACAGAAAGAACATTTTGGCATTAAACCAGTGAAATGTTGGAAGGTTCTCTGTAAAAAAAAAAATGAAGAAACCAAAAATGATATGTTTATAATTCTTTAACTGTCTTAACAGAAGCTTGGAGACTTCTTTTCAGATTTCAATGAACCCTCTCTCTTTGTTTTTGTTTTTTTTTGGAGGTGCTGCTAAAACCTGGATCTGAAAATAAAATGCTGAAACTCAAAACTGTACTCATCATTCACACCTTCGTGATACAACCTCTGTTTTTTTGCAGTGGGGCTGTAAAGCATCGGAACGATGGGAGAAAAGACCTCCATGAGAACACGACGCGATCTTAGGGCATAAACAGCAAATACATTGCTGCAATGTTCTGTATCCACAGCAAAAAACACAGAACTGGGATTATTTGGCCACAACAATTAGGGGTTTACATACACAAAAAGTCATGGCTTGAAATGTTTCTGTTTACACACTCTCCTGCTAGATTACATCCTTTAACACCCCCGACCTAACATTAACGCTGCAACAAAAATGGCAACGAATATTGGAGCTGTCCAGCCGTCCAGTTTTGAAACACATACCAGCTGAGACGAGGAAAATGAAGACAGATGTGGATCTGTGTGTCTTCAAGTGAATGCAGCAGAATAGAGCAGAGCTCGTGGCTTGCCATAGTAGCTTCTACGTAACAACTACAAGATTTTCCAAATGGCATTTTTTCGTCAACTAATTGAACACAGAAATACTAAGAAATGCAATTTTAAGTATAATTTTCTTTAAATATGTCTTCCATCATCAGAAAAATGCCACAAAACGCCTTTTTCATCAGAATGGGTCTTTAAAGCAAAATTCTACTGATGATACAAAAAATACAAGCTAAATGTTTGCCGAACATTTTTATTATCTGAACCTGAATTATGGCTTTGTTGCTTTCTTGCAAAGGGAAAAGAACCAAGCATTTGCAGCCGAGCTGTTCAGCTGCATCTCCAAAGAACCTCTATCTATCAGAGCCACTACCTTATGAGAATACTACTGACTTAAGGGTGTAAGATCACGCCCAACTGAGATGTCACTCAAAGAGAGGCCTTGTACCTCGCTCATAACTGAACGTTAATTACTTTCACAGCTTTCTTCTGCTCAGTTTTTCTCTGTGATTTTCTTATTATAATTTACAAAATGTAATATTTTTAAGCAAACCTTTAATGTTTGAATACTATGTTCTCCTGTATTAATATTTACATTCTAAAAGTCTATTTTTTTTTTGTAGATAATAACGACACACATGGAAGGCAGCAGACACTAGCAGCTGAGATTTAAGGGAAACTATAAATGCCATAAGCCTCACAATGAGGCGGAACAAATTCTGTTAAGGGGGGGAAGAGACGTTTTTGGCATCTTTCCCCTTGTTCACTTTGAGGTGAGCGCTACAAGTCAAGGACCAAAGCTGGGTGGGGTGAGGGATCACCTTTATCTTTTGATGTAACATTTGCGTCCTGTCGGGAAAAGTCCTGTCAGGGAGGGTGGCACTCCCACGCACAAGAGTCATGGACTGGTTTCAGGAGAACAAAAATGATGTGACCTATCCAGCTCTCATGTCAGCTCAGAGACATTTCAGACCACCTTGGGAAAAAAAAAAAAAAAATTCCACCTTGATGTGCGTTAAAATTCCCTAAAGTGAAGAGTATAATAAAAAAATATCAATCGTACTAAAATAAATCACAATGCAGTTCACAAGTATTATTTGGTCATAAATGGGACACAAGTTGAAGAAGCCATTAAAAAAAAAAGTTACTCAAACTTAAGCAAACCATGTGAGAAATTCATTTAAATTTGCTTTAATCTGTGCCTTTTTTTTGGTTAAAAAAGTATTTGATCTGTGGGACCAATTTCAGAGACAATAGATGCAGCGGTAATGTGATTGCTGCTGTCAATTCAAGAGATTACACATCTAATAAGTGAAAAGAGAATATAATTTGCACAGATTACAGAAGATGGATGCCCCTTGCCATCTGACAGAATGGAGTGAAAGGAAACCCACTAAACACCTGCTTTCATCTGTGATGGGAAACGATTTGATTCTGCCGTCTTGTGTTTTACAGTTCTTCTCCCCATAAGGCTTCATCTGAACATTTGGGCTTGACACAGTGACTCCTTTGCATGCACATTTTACCAAGACATGCAGGAAGCACTGAAGTGCAAAGCCATGCCAAACATACTGTATGAAGCATGAAGAACGGCTAAATACAAAGAAACTGAAGTGACTCAGTTGCTGTGATGTCCTCGGGGTATACAGCTACTTGCTTTATGAGGGAAGATAAGAGGATTTTGTCAGGTTGAGATGCTTCTTAATGCTATTGTTTTTTTTGTAGACGCATAAAAGAGCAAAGCAGCTTTCCACACATCTTTTCTTCTTCTGTAGTGCTGTTAAAGTAGATATCATTTCAAAACACAATGTGGAAAAAAAATACAATTTGCACCATAAATGGGGGAAACTCGTTTATCTTTTTTTTTACTTTTCTCCACATTATAAAAAACAATTATCCCAAAAGGACTTTCTCATTAAAAAAAACATTTACAGAATAACATTTGAAATCTTTACACATTTCTAACATTTTGAAACCATTGATCTTGCTCTTCAAGCACTTAAACACGCAGTAAACAGGCCTTTAAGTCACCTTTCAATGATCACGAGGGTGGGATTAGTTTGAAGAAATGATCAGATTATGTAAATTCAGACACTTTTCTTCTCCTCCCTTGCATCCTCTCTGTTTATCCAGTTTACTTCCTCCCTCTTTAATCCCTCAAGATAGTGAAGCTATAAGGAATGCATTTTGTCATATGTTGTCATACTCTGGTGTCATTTGCACCACAGAGCATCAAAAAACCAACACCTTCTGTGTTTCGAAGCCACTTCTTTTCAAATTTATGTTGTTGGTGAGAACCACTGTGGATGAATTCTAACACTGTGGGAATAGTAACACTTGAACCCAAGTTGCCCTCTCATGTGGAAGAGATATTACAGTCACCCACGGAAGCAGGAGTGATTTCCATTTATTTTAAGGAAAGGGTGCATTGGTACGTATCAGATAACTACAATCTGCTTGCAGCATTACTTTAAACATTAAAAATATTAGTTGGTTATTTCCCTTTTTAGGGATTGACATTTTGTCCTGTTCCACCGATGCTCATTCTACTGAACTCTGCAGCTGGAAATGATGATCAGCAGGATGAAAAAAAAAAAACAACAACTTAGCAATAGGTTAAAAAAATACCTTTAAGCATGACTGTGATGGACAGAATGGATCAGGGTTAAAGGTCAGGATGATAAACAGAAAAATCTTGTGGAACATGAATATTTTTAGCTTTTTTTTTTATTAAAAACATGTTTTAAACTTTTTTTGGATGCTGTGTGTCCCCACAAAATGGTTTGAGTAGGCTATTGTCAAAAACTTAAAAATAAATCAATTAATTAAATAAAACTTTAAATTTATGCGAAATTACGCGCATGACAGGAGCTGCACGAGGCGTTAAAACTCAGTCCTATCGATGCCGAGATAATAAAACAAGCCACGGGCGGGCTTCGCTTCTGAAGAAAAATTAGAGGAAGTTGCTTTGAGCGCAAAAGTAGATGAATGGATAAGAAGAGCCGCTTAACTACAAGTCAAAGAGAAACGCTCAGGCAGCAGAAATGAGCGAGTTTCAAAGTGCAGTCACTCATATTCTCCTTATTTATATGGTTGGAAAAAAAGGAGAAACATATTTAAACAACAAAAACTGGCTAAAAAGGCGCAAATTGTCAATCAAAATTTGGTCTTAACTCAATTTTATTCAAATTTTGCTGATTGTGTTGGACGTTGTTTTTGTTCTTTTTCTGACAATCTGAATCTGATGCGCGTGCTGTTTCTCAGGCAAGTGCTTCAAGGAAATCAAGCTTGAACGAAGCAGGTGTTTGTCCATGAAAGCAGCGCGTAAAAATCCAAAGACCAAGGACGTGTCTGCTGCTTTGCCTCTTTTCATAACAGCAACTTACCTTTTGTAAGAGCCATTGGGAGAGGAGAAGTAGTGTCCAGCCCACAACCTGCATGTCACCTTCCTAAAAGCGGATCACTCCAACGAACAAACAAAAAAAACTACGCGTCTCCTGTGCTCAGCATACACAGACGCGTCGCGGAATCCGAGCAATCCCAAGTAACAGGCAGTGTGCGAAAAGTGTCAGAGAAGCTGAAAAACACGGGGAAAGTTGAGTGTTTGGTTTGGCAGGTCTCACTGGGGTCTCTGAGGACCAACTTTGAGCGGGGTTTGCAGTTTCTCCGGTCCGCCTCACGTGGCACATCCGCGGTCTTTGCCTCCGACAGGCATGCTGGAGGAGCGACGGCTGGAAGTTTGCGCGTAGACTAAGTCAGCTTCAGAGGTGGGTCAGTTGAAGAGCACCAACACTTCTTGCATTCTGGGATGCAGCTACGTTGATTTTGAGGGGTCGCTCGCACCCCTTCTCTGTGTACCTCCCTCACCCTCCTCCCTCGCTGTCCAGGCGCGCGTCACGGCGCACAGCTGTTTTTCCTTGGACTGGAAGCGGCACCAACCACAGCTGCGTGTGGATGGATGCGTCCAGCCTGTGGTCGGATGATAAACTGTCATTTTACACTCCTCTGTACATAATTAGAGAGAGAGGGAGAGAGAAATGAGGAAGATTGCGATGATCATCTGTTCTCAGGTGGCTAAAAAAGAATGTGTTGTTCTAAGCTTTAATAAGAACCAATGAATCGATTTGAATGTATTTCTGAGGGACTACATAAAACTAATCTTTCCATTTTAAAAATCTATTACAAAAGACATTAAAAGACTTGTTATCAACCATCCACCAGTTTAAGATCGGAGGTTTATTGGCTACACCTTAAATACACATTTTTTAAGATAAGATTAGTGATAATTGCAGTCAAACAGTTATTTTTGTTCTAAAAATTCAAAAAATTTATAAAGAAGCTTTACCTGAACAAACACAATAAAACCTTTATGGTTTTCTGAAAGGGTAAATAATTTCTCAGGTGCAGGAGAATTAAAATAGCTTGTAAACAACATGAAAGAGTTTCATATATATATATATATATAACTTTATTTTAATTAAATAGAAGTTTAAAAGAATCTGAAACACATAAACAGACAATTACAGATTTTTTCCAGGACATTTTACCGGCCAACAAGTTGCATTTCTGTTTGGCACCGGTTCCAGGAGAAAAGAAATCCCATTTTTAGTTTCCTAATTGTATCAAAGGGCAGTTCTAAAAATAGCTTTTTAAAGTTCAACCAACAAATTGTTTTTATTTGACCATGGTGCAGAGGTGGCGTGGTCGACTTCTGATTAGAAGATCACAAGTGTCGAAGTGTCCTTGGGCAAGACACTGAACCCCACATTGCCCCTGATGGTTAAAGGTTGGCGCCAGTGTTTGGCAGTTGAGCCACCACCAGTGTGTGAATGTAAAGTGCTTTGGGCTTTCACTGAAGGTAGTAAAGCGCTATATAAGTATACGGCATTTTACCATTGAAAGGATTGGTTTGGTTTTTGTCATTTATGGTTTTGGTCATGTTCTGTCTTGAATTGTCCCTCAGTGACACCAGTTTCAGGTCTGTCATGATTCACAGCTGTCTTCATTTCAGATAATCACCCTCAGTCTATTTAAGTGTCTGCTATTTCAGCTCTGCTCTATTCTGTTATCGTTTTGCTGCTCCATGGGTTTTGTCTTTTTCAAGTTTATTTAATAAATGGCTAAGTTACTGTCACCAAGCCTAGTTTCCTGCTTTTTTGGTTCCAAACCATCAGTCCCCGACAACCATTTACTGTTTCATGGATTCTATGCAATTGTGCTGCACTTAATTTTCTTTCACAAGCACAAAGTTTTGATTAATGTCATATATTCATTCATTCATTCATCTAAACCAATTTTGTCCTTTTTGGGGTCACGGGGCTGCCAGAGCCTATCCTGGCCACTCGTGGGTAAAGGCAGAGGACATCTTGGACAGGTTGCCAGTCTGTCCCAGGGATCATTTAATATACCTCCTCCCAAATGTTCAATATTTAGCTGATTAGAATACATTCTTGGATGGGACAACTCCTTTTTTATATTTTTACATGTTAACCAGTAAGTCATCCTATAAGTAAAAGAAAAGGTACTTTTATGAGGTAAATATTCAACTTAACATTAGAAAAAAAATGTCATTGAGTTGCAGTTGATCTTTGTGACCCTTCTGATGTTTTATGCAAACATAGAGGAAAACAGAGAAAAAAAGCCTGAAAAGGTTTTCTTTAAACTTATGAATTTAGAAAAAAATTGACAAGGAAGATATGCAGTATATTAAAATAACATTTTAACTCAATCTGTGATCTTCCTCAATACCTGTGGATCTGAGAGTTTCTGCATCTATGGAGACTTTTAAATTTAAATCTTTTAAACTTAGAATTTGATGACCTATTTAATTCAACATATTTATTTGTTTAAATTTTAAGCATTTTGTGGCTTCTATGGTTTGTCATTTGTACATTTTTATAACTTTCTGTCTTTTAATGTATACATTGCCTCCTCAAACTATTGTGCTTTTCCCTTTTATGTGTGTCTTTTGGTTGTTATTGCTTTTAATCTGATGATTTTTTATTGTTTTATGTTTACAAATGTCTTTTATGTCTAGCACCCTGTGTTCTACAGCATGTTGATGAGAGGTGCTCTACAAATAAAGTGATTGATTACTTTTTTGGAAGAAAATCTATTCTACGGTAAGTGTTGTTGGAAATTTAAACAGAAACAGTCACAATGACACTAAAATTCACGCAAATATTCAAATTCACACCTAAATACTCTTTATATTTTGAATTAGGCTACATTCAAATACAGCTCAACAAATAAGGAAAAAAAACATTCTTTCATTGATGCGGTTAAGAGACTTTGCATGATGTAGGCCACCAGTCCAAGCTACACAGACTGGAAATCGCCAGAAAAAAAACAAATTTGAAATATTAATGTTGCATGGATATATTGAGGCCCCACATCTCTCCCTCATGGGCAGTCCCAGCTGCTGACTGCCAGATCGTGCCGCCTTCAAAATGAAATGATCTGGGATGCGCAGCATTTTCTCGGCTGTCCTGCACATTTGCTGAGAAAAAAAAAAGTGTGCGTGTTGGATTTTTAGTGTGTCCATCTGGGAAGCATGATTTTCAGTTTTACTGTGAGCGAATGCCTCTTTTCACATTCTGTCCATGCATGAACCGCTGAGTCCTTTCTTTGTCACCCGTCTAGAAGTGACTCACCAGTTTGTTTGTTTTTGTTGTTTGTGTGAACACCTGTATCTTTATTCCATTTCTGTTCGTGTTTTCAAATATTTATATCCGGCTGAACTGGGTTTTATCCACTGTGTGAATAGAGGCGGCATTATTTGGCCCACACCACGGTGACATTCCTCTGATTCATCCCTTTTCCACTCACTGCTGTGCTTCACTCAGACCTGACAAGGCCAGGCCCGGCCACTGCTGGCCAAAGTGCACACGGGGCCGATGCAACCAGAAGTAAAGTGGGCGCTTTTCAGTCACAGATGAAGACGAGTGTCCCTGGTAAAATGAGCAATTGTGTGATAATGTGTGAGTATTTATATTTCACATCAACAATCTGTTATCAGTCTTTGGAAAACGGAGGCTTAGCTGTGTGGTGGGGGCTCTTATCAGCCCCCAAATGACACAGCACTGCCTCCATGCGAGCCAAAGATTCAGTGCACAGAGGAGACTCGGCCTCTGAGCGCCGTATTTTCACACGGGGAGGAAGACTTGCAGAAAGATGGAGGGAATCGTTTCAACGGACAAAACTGACAAAACTCCGGAGAGCAAGCCGATGGAGCTATCTGAGCAAAATCTGCAGCGATGATGCGTGCCAAAACAATCATTTGGATCAATGTGACAAGAAGAAGAGGGAGAAAGAAGTCAGCTGGTTCCAGATAACATCTCCACAGGAAGTGACACAAAGAAATGAACATGTGCAAATGCACAGCAAAGAATATGCCAGTTTGGATATTTAGCCAAAAACATTAATATAAAAACATGCTTAGATAACACATGCAATCAAAATTTGGTTTTTGATCATCTTTTCTGCAGAAATTGTTGAGAGAGCAAATTTTTTTTCTCTACATGTATTTTCTGGTAATGCATTTATTTACTTTTTGTTCCATGTATTCCATTATTTTTAGCTACATTTGGAGACATAGTGCTCTTGAACAGCACAAAATCCAAGATCTGTTTTTAAAACAGGAAGACGAGTCCAAAGCTAGTCTCAAAATGTTTTCTTCAAATAAACTCCACTATCCACAATAAATAACATTGAAAAACTAAATATATGGCATATACCATGTTTTAGACTGTACATGGTAGAACAGGGGTGGGATTATATAAATTTGCTTCCTTCCACTCCCTTTCAAGCAATATTTATTAATATGTCAAATTATCCAAAGTTTGATTAGTTATTGTACGAATGTATAACTGATGATTGTACTGCAGCTCGCTTAGACTGCCGGTACCTGTCAGCTGCCTCTGGAGTCCCGCAGGCCAGCCAGGCCTGGTAGGACTCCTTCTTCAGCTTGATGGCATCCCTTACTTCCGGTGTCCACCACCGGGTTCGGGGGTTACCGCCGCGACAGGCACCAGAGACCTTGCGACCACAGCTCCGAGCAGCAGCAAAGACAATGGAGGTGGAAAACATGGTCCACTCGGACTCAATGTCCCCAACCTCCCTCGGTACCTGTTTGAAGTTCTCCCGGATGTGGGAGTTAAAGACTTCCCTGACGGAGGGCTCAGCCAGACGTTCCCAGCAGACCCTCACAGTGCGTTTGGGTCTTCCAAGTCTTTCCGGCCTCCCTTCCCCGCCAGCGAATCCAACTCACCACCAGGTAGTGATCGGTGGACAGCTCCGCCCCTCTCTTCACCCGAGTGTCCAAGACACAGGGCCGAAGGTCGCCTGAAACAACTACAAAGTCGATCATTGACCTCCTGCCTAGGGTGTCCTGATGCCAGGTGTATTGATGGACACCCTTGTGCTCGAACATGGTGTTCGTTATGGACAAACTATGACGAGCACAGAAGTCCAATAACAAAACACCACTCGGGTTCAGATCAGGGGGGGCGTTCCTACCAATCACACCCCTCCAGTGCCACTGTCATTGCCCACGTGGGCATTGAAGTCCCCCAGGAAGACAATGGAGTCCCCTGTTGGGGCACTTTCCAGTACCCCTTCGAGAGACACCAAGAAGGCCTGGTACTCCGAACTGTTGTTCGGCCCGTAAGCCGAAACCACAGTTAGAGACCTGTCCCCCACCCGGAGGCGGAGGGACATGACCCTCTCGTCCACCGGGGTGAACTCCAACACTTGGCAGCTGAGCTGGGGACTCACGAGTAAGCCCACGCCAGCCCGCCGCCTCTCACCTTCGGCAACTCCAGAGTGGTAGAGAGTCCAACCCCTCTCTAAGGACTGAGTTTCAGAGCCCAGGCTATGTGTGGAGGTGAGCCCGACTATATCTAGACGGTATCTCTCAACCTCTCGCACCAGCTCAGGCTCCTTCCCTCCCAGATGTGACATTCCATGTCCCAAAAGCCAGGTTCCATGACTGGGGTTTGCACTTTGCACCGGCCCCTTTTGAGGTCTCCTACGGGTGGTGGGCCCATGGGAGAGTGGTCCCACGTCGCTCCTTCGGGCTATGCCCGACCGGGGCCCGTGGGAAGAGCCCCGGCCACCAGGCGCTCGCCTGCGAGCCCCGACCCTGGGCCTGGCTCCAGAGCGGGACCCCGGTGACGCCAATCCGGGCGACGTAATCGGGTCCATGTTGTCTCTTATCATCAGGGGGTTCTGAACTGCTCTTTGTCTGGCTCGTCACCCAGGACCTGTCTGCCATGGGAGACCCTACCAGGGGCTTAAGCCCCAGACAGCTTAGCTCCTGGGATCACCCGAGTTCTCAAACTCCCCCACCACGTTAAGGTGGCGGTTCACCTTAACACCTTGTTTTTTTTTGTATTCTTATTTGATTGCTTGAAATAAACCATTTCAAATCAAAATCAAAACATCAAAGCAAATCAAAATTTTAGAATAAAGAACATAATGAACATAACACAGAGTATAGGGCAAAGAACTGTCTGCCTGCTAGATACACCACATAAAATGAACTGTTGTTGTTCACCTTCTAGAATATTCCCACAGCTGTAACCACAGTGAACGACCTTTCACTGATCCGCACAGGTGTTTTGGCAGAGATTCTAACGCTGGATGCCCTTCCTGACACAACCCTGTATTTTATCCGGGCTGGGGTCTGGCACAGGGGGTTCCAGACTATGTCTGACTCACTAAAACCAGAAGAGGGACTTCAGCGAGAAAAGGTAGTGCACAGTGAGCTCTGAAGCTACATTCACACCACCTTCAGCTACGTATGTTCGACCCCTTCTAATGAAAAGTCTATGTAAATGCATGTATATGCACGTTTCTGTCTTTCGCGTTATGAAAACTCTTGCGTACTATACAAGTTTTTACAACCATTTTTGGGCTCTACTGTACAAAAACAGGCAGTCATTGAACACTGGTTGAAATTATACGAGGTTGAACTTTAACCGATCAAGGACTTGGATTTGTGTTCTAGTAAACAGTAGAAAAAGAAGAAAACAGGGGAAAAAGAAGATGAAGCCCCTCCCTGCTTTTTCAGCGTGAACACCACGTGCAGAAAGCTCGTTCAACGTCTCAGTTATCTAAACTGCTTTTTTTTTCAAGCCTACACGGTCCAAATAAATCTCACTTCACCTGTGAGGCACATCAGTCACATCAGGATGGGAAATCTAGAATTAAAGCAGACATTTTAGCCTTTGTTCACATAGTGTGAACCCAGTTTTCAACTGTTCCAACTTTGTTCTGATTTCAGGTTGTGGTCCCCTGTTGGGCAAAGAGCTTTCTGCCTGCAAGATACACCAGTCAACGTATTCTAAACATAGCACAGAAATGTTGATTTTTGAGGGCTGCAAAAATAAATGCTGCTTCTGACCTCAATAGCAGAACTACATCTCCACATGGTTGTACCCCTCTCTGAAATGAAGAACGAAGGACAGGTGGGGCTCCTTCTGCTTTTCAGTTTCCAATCAAATGATCAAGAAACATATGAATTAAAAAAAGGAAACAGATTATTTCTTTTTCATAAACAAAGTTGTCTTTTAGCCCAGACCTGAAAAAATTCCATCTTTCAGCTTCTGTCAACCCATTTTTGATTTTCCATCAAACCCAAAGGGTCTCAAAGAATGTGACTATTTACTATGTCCATCACTGCTCTCTATTCAATCTACTATCTCTGATTTGTATGACCACAGCATGCTCTGTCCTGCTGGTTCCCCTATTTTTTCCCTCCTACTGCTGCAGAGGGGTTGCTGGTGTGAGCGCAATTTCTGATCAACATTGAAAGTGGCAGGTGAATTTCGCCCAGCTGCTCCCCGTCTCTGTTCCACTTTGCAGCGACACTCCTATCCTGAGTCATTCAGTCGCTGCGTGGTTATCGCAAATGAATGAACATGCTCAGAACGAGAGCCGAATGCATCTACTTCTACAAATATCATCCTCCCATCATTATTTCTCCTGTGTCACCCAAAATATCAGAAAAAAAGTTTTTTTTTTTTTTTATCAGACCGCACACTTTGAGGCAAATCTGTGTTTGCAAACAAATTGACAAAATGCGTCATTAGGGACACCAAGGTGCACATATTTAAGCATTAGTCCTCTTTGATGGATTTATCTAAGAGCTGGTGGAGAATAGAGAGAAGGTGGTGAAATAAAGGATAAAGGGGAGGACAATCAGTGGAGCAAGGAGGAGGAATAGGAGGGTTAGGAATGAAGGTGCGGGAAGTCGAAATGACTTGGCCATGAGGAAAAGGCGTTTGTTTGTAAAAGACAAACCGCAAAGAGGAGAAGCAGGTCAGACAGAAAGCATGGACAGGATGAAGGTAAAGACAGTTCTGAAAATCGAAACATGAAATTTTGAAACATTTTTTTAGTTAGGTAGAATAAAAATGAGTAAAAGTGGATTTTTCGTTTTTACCTTAAATCATCCCTGTCATACCCTTAAATTTTAAATTACATGGGGAGATTCCTAATCACTAAATGATAGTAGCAGACAAGGCTTTTCTTCGTGGAAAGTTGCAAAATATTTTGTTTTGGGGAAGCTGTCGTGAAGTGGGGGTCAGGTGGAGGGCAAACAAAGCAGAGGACATGACACACAGACAGGACACCTGGTTCCTGTTTTAATATCACCTCCAGGCATGTTCAAAATATATATTTAAAAATACATTAATGACACCATTCAAATGTATTCATTTGTAGATGCAAAAGGAAGAAAAAAACATCACATTAGCTTGAAATGTTACAAATAGATGAATAATATTAGCAAAGTTATTAAATATGTCAAAGGTTCCTTGGTGGCATAGATTCAACAAGGCACTAGAAACATTCCTCAAAGAGTTTGGTCCATATTGACATGATAGCATCACACAGTTGCTGCAGATTTGTCGGCTGCTCATCCATGATGCCAGTCTCCTGCTCACATCCCAAAGGTTCTCTATTGGGTTGATATCTGGTGACGGTGGAGGTCATTTGAGTGCAGTGAACTCATTGTCATATTCAAAACACCAGTCTGAGATGATTCCAGCTTTATGACCATCAGAGGATGGTACACTACAGTTACAGCACATTATACCACCCCCAACAACCTGAACCGTTGATACAAAGCAGGATGCATCCATGCTTTTATGTTGTTGATGCCAAATTCTGACCCTTAATGTTGCAGTAGAAACGGAGACTAATCAGACCAGACAACGTTTTTCCAATCTTCTGTTGTCCAATTTTGATGAGTCTGTGTGAATTGTAGCTTCAGTTTCCTGTTCTTAGCTGACAGGAATAGCACCCGGAGTGGTTGCCTGGTGCTGTTGCCCATCTGCTTCAAAGTTGGACATGTTGTGCGTTCAGAGATGCTCTTCTGCAGACCTCTGTTGTTACCAGTGGTTATTTTAGTCACTGTTGCCTTTTCATCAGCTTGAAACCAGTCTGGTTTACGGGATTTCCGGCAACAGAACTGCCGCTCACTGGATATTTCATCTTTTCCGACTATTCTCTGTAAACCCCAGAGATGGTTGTGTGGGAAAATCCCACTAGATCAGCAGTTTCTGAAAAACCAGCCCATCTGGCACCAAAAACCATGACACGTTCAAAGTCACAGAAATAATCTTTCTTCCCCTTTATGGCACTCAGTTTGAACTGCAGCAGATTGTCTTGACCATGTCTACATGCCTAAATGCACTAAGTTGCTGCCATGTGATTGGCTGATTAGAAATTTGCATTAACGAGCAGTTGGACAGGTGAGCCTACTAAAGTGGCTGGTGAGTGTAGATACTTGTTAACGGTTCAGTGCCAGAATACAAACTAGAACAGTACAAAAAAAAGGAGATAACAGATTTATTATCATCTCCAACACTGTAAAGCTAATGATGAATACAAAAAAGAACACAGACTAAAAAACAAATAAAAACAGCATCAGAAACAGCACTACCTGTCAGAGCCGTAACATGATGCCAAATTGGTGCAGTGTGAGGCTTTAAAAAAAAACAAAAAAAAGGAACGAAAACAACTAACACAAGGTTTATGATCTGAAATCTTAGTTTCTGTGACAGTTAGATGGTGTGAAAAACACTGTGTAATGTCAACCCCCTATGGATGGTGTGAAAAAAAAACAGGCCTTCGCTGTAGCTAAAAAGCAGTATGATTAAACTTTACTAATGAACATGAAAACAAGAATGTCGTGAGCCAACTCATATCCAGCTGAACACCTCTGGGATACGTTTAATAAAATGTGGAGCAGCAAAACCCCTCCAGCTAAGAGCATCTGATATGATTGTCTCTGATAGCAAAATATCTGCACAACAACAAAGGAATTTTTTTTCTGATTATTAGTTGGCTTCTTGCTTAGCAGCACAGATGAGATGCAAAGCTACATCAGAATCAAAATATGATTTATTGCCATATATATGTGAACGTAAAGATAAATGTGGTTTGGCTTTATGGAAGCTGAAAACCATCAAAGCAAACTAAGGAGGAAATATTGTGGAGGCACAATATGACTAAACTAAAAATGTCTAATAATAATAAAAAAAAACAGTAAAGGAAAATAGGGAAATTAATTTTTCAAAACCCATAAAACCATAGGAACTGTGAAAAAGAACTTTAAAATGTAAAGAAAACATTACATTTAGCCCATAGAGATTGGTACATACATAAAAGAAGACATATATTTTCATATCTGATGTGTAATATGCAAACTATCCAACAACAAAAAGATACATTTGCTAAGAAATAAGGATAGTAATTCACATTTTTATTAATCAAATCAAATCAAATCAGACATTATTAAAATGACTTCTTATATGATTGTGACACAAAGTGATTAACACAAGAAGATTTTCAAGCCTAAAGATTAAAACTAGAAATGCAAAAGGGGGATGTGGAAAAGCAGGACTCATGATGTTTGGCAGAGATGAAAGGGAGTGTGCCAACAACACAAGGTTGACACAAAACACGCAATATTTCAAGAGGTCACAGCCTTTTACCAAGAACAGAATACTGTACAAGAAGAAAATATAGCTTCATATGCAATTATTAACATGTTTCAAAACATGTTTAAAACTTCTGTTGTTGTAGCAAACCAAAGCACAATGCTATTTAAAAAAAAAAGCATAAAAGTATTCATGTATTTTTTAAATGAGCCTGTAATTAATCTATTGGATTATCAATGACTGCTAAATGTGGACGACTGTTAATTATTCCTGTTCTGAACTTTGAACTCAGTGAAGCCCTGTTAACCACCAAGCACAATGAATGGGATTTCTTTAAATCTGTATTTTAACAGCTATAAAACCTTTTTAAAGTACATGTTTATCAAAAGATGTTTTTTAAGTATAGTCATACAATTCTCTTCATCAAAGAAGGTGAAATTCTTCAATGAGATCATTAAAGTTGTATTTTTTTTTTTACCAAGTGCCACCAAGCGCAAAACAATGAAACCTCTTTTTAAATACACTATTTTTCCATACGGAGCTGGCTGAACTCCATTCCAGGTGAAAAGGTGGTGCAGACCCAGAATAGGTCACCAGTCTATTGCAAAGCGACAAATAAAAGCAACCACAGATGCTCGGACTCACACATGACAGCAGTTCTAAAGCACACACGAATCAGAGATAGATGTGTTTAAAATGCAAAGGAAGCTAAAATTCACAGAGATCCTTTAAGCCACTGTGTTTCCACTGTTTTGATAAAATTGAATCTGAGAAAATTTTGCTTCACTACCTTAATCTCAGTTTGAGTTCAGCTTTATTCAAAATACTTTTGAGGTTAATTATTTTTGTCTTAAAATAACTTTCTGTTTCACAGTAATGTCCCGTTGGTAGGTTACTTGTTTGTGTTGCAGAAAGCTCATCATGGCTCTAAACAAAAATGAAAATATCACAAATCTTTAGGTCAAAGTAATTTATTTTCTTCAGAAACCCTAGTTCTTTAGACCCACTCTGATTAAAATAATGTTTTTGGTGTTTATGACATGTTCTTGTAGCATTTTTCTCATGATGGAAGACATAAATAAATAAAATTAAGTATGAAATTGCATTTCCCATAATTTCTTAATTGTAATCGTGAATCAGGAGAAGACAAAAAAATGCAGTTGGAAAAAAACGTACAAGCTGCCACTTGTAGACGACTAGAGCCATGTACGTCTTTGTCTTACTTGTTTGACTCAAAACTGGATTGCCCCAATATTGCCCCATTTTTATTCCGTCGCTAAAGTTAGTTCTGGGTGTGAGGGGTTGTAAGCTGGCAGGAAAGAGTGTACAGATGGATGACAGGAAATGAGGGAGGGTTTAGCCGACGCCAACAGTCCCACCCACAACTCATAGAAAAATTTCTGATGAATGCCTGCCGCTCTGCAGAGAATATGTCCTAGACAGAAAAAACACAGGTTTTTTGTTGTTGCCCAAAATGGCAAATTCATAACTAAAACACCCCTGTGAATGCTTTTACAAAAATTCAAAAAATGATCAGCGTGGGACAATTACAGTCCTTGTTTAAGATTAGCAAGTTCAAGCAGCACATCAGCAGGACAGGTGCACAAATAGATTTAAATATTGTCCCACAAACCAAAGCAATGGAAACTACTTTCACAGAACTGTGTCAATTGGATCGCTGAGTTTTTGTCTAAATTCATCCAAAACTCTGTTTATGTGTGGAAACACCAGCTAATTTACTAATGTACATAACCCAAAGAGTGCCAAAAATGATATTAAGGATAATTATGTGTTGTTGTGAGCTTCACAGTGGTGGCCCATCACATCTTCCTAATTCAAGCTCCAGCGGGGGTTTTTTAGCGTGGAGGTTGTATGTTGCCTCCGTGACAACAATGTCAGATGATTGTTTTTTTTTTTCTAACTAGTATCAATAAGGATTTTTGATTTCTTGTTTGTTTGCCTCCAAGTATCCCCTGTAAGAACCCCGTTTGTGACCTGATGGCACCTGACATAACCTCCAGTTTTCTGACATTTGACCCAGAGAACAATGAGTTCCACAATGAATGGACGACGAAGTGTCAGCTCATCTGAACTCACAAAATCAAATATCATTAGGTGCACATAACTTGACAGTCTTTCTAATGTTGAGCGTTTTAAACTCTAAAAATAGAAAGCCGTGTGACATGACAGCAAAAAGACTGCTAAAAAAAAAGGAAGAAAAATGTGGATGAATGACAGCTGGATTCTTTGCTACTGCATGACAGGCTTCAGTGAAGTCACAATTTCGCTGCTCAGTCATGCATACACACACACGCACACCTGCTCTCACATACATTGAGGTGCAGATCCTGGGGTGTCTAACTCTAGGGTTAACAAACACAATGATGAGAGGTCACCTGGCAGTAATGGAGCCTTTTGTGTGAGGAAATAGTAATTTCCCTGTGTAGTCTCGTGGTATCACAGCAGCGATATGAAACCGTGTCATTTTGTTTTCCTTTCTATCGATTTTAGAAAAGAGGACGTGTGGGAAGGAGAGGGGGTGATCCAGGCAGCAGAGATGAGCCGCAGCAGTCTGCCTGTTGCGGGCGGGAGGTTTGCGCCTTTGTCATTCAAATGTTTTGTTGCAGGGTGGGAATTTGAACAGAGAATGGGAGATGAACACTAATGGGAAGCAAATGGAGGAGTGGATAATTGAATTTGATTACGTCTGTCAGTACAGGACAGCATCTAATGTGCGGCTGGGATCATTTTGAAGGTGTCACAATGTGCATGACTTGTAGAGAAGTTAAGGAGATTTTTTTTTTTTTTTTAAGGACTGTTTTTAGTGGGATTTTTAGCTCCAGTAGCACCACTGCTGTAGGAGCAATGCCAAACAAAAATACCCAAACAGAGACTGTTTGGAGTTTATATGGAAATGCGAGCACACATGGAATTGTGTTATGGGAATAAATCTAAGAACTATGTTAAAGCATTCTGCTCTTCTATTTGCAGAACCACTAGCTTGACATTTGTGATGTTAAGTTGTGGGGGTAAACAGCAGAAATCAGTTGTCACAACAGCTGCTAGGGCTGATATTAATAATCTATTGCAAATATTCACTGTTTGCACTTCCAAACGTGTGTTTTTGAGTCCTGTGCTGTCAGAGAAATATTTGTTTGACATGGATCTGAGATGAGCGATTGTAGTTTCAAAGTTCTAATTACTAGTTTAGGATCTAAATCAGTCCTGATCTAAGTATTTTGATCCTTTAGTCAAGGATGAACCACTGATTTAATGAATGAACTAATTTTTTTCTTTAATCAGAGAAGTCACTTACTGATAGAACTTTAAAGAACACACTGGTTTATCTGTTAAATTGTACTCATCAGTGCTCACAATCAGTTAGGGATAATGTGAAAACTCAGTGGATGTTGTATACACAGTGTTTGTTTCACTTCACAGATTTTCGGGCTAGTTAGGCAATTAGTAGTATTGAGGTAATAGACACACCTCATTTTGTGTTTTCCACATAATGGTCTCAGTGTGTATGTCTTACTTTTTGGGTCCAAGACCCAAAAAATTCTCAAGGAAAAACCTTTTCAATGTGGCATCAATTTCAACAGTCTGTGGATATAAAAAGCTGATTTTGACAACAAGTCATTCCAAGTTCATCATTTAAGCAGTCATGAAAACACAGTGTCCCTTAATGGATGAACAGCGACACCATAGCGCACCTTCAGGTTGGCAGTGAGCAGTCAGATGTTCCAGGTGAACTTGGTGAACAAGTGTCATCAGTAGACTTGCATCAAGACACAGAACTACTGGCAGAGTTTTACATGGGTGACAGGCTGGAACAGTGACAATCTATGCACTCAGACATCACTTTGCAAATGCCACACAACTGCAGGCCAGTTTACATTATGTTAGGGGTAATATGGCTTCTAGACCATTCAGAACTGACTCCACTACCTTGACTTGAATACCAAATGGCCGTTGCAGGGGACACCAAGACAACAGCCATGAACGTTTGCTGTGGATACAAGACCAAGTGACTTGGACAATGCAGCAATGGTCTACAGTCTGGTTCACTGATGAGTTTAGGGTCACCTTGCACACAAATGATGGTCATAAGCATTGCTAAAGGAGGTGAGGTGAGCAATGCGCAGGGCTCATGATGGTCCACAGGCTTTGCTTTGGTGGAGGAGGTGCAACAGCAGCATCACCAGTCAGCGCAAAAGCGAATTGGTAATTGTAGATGGCCCAGGCACTGCACATTCCTCAAAGGCATCATAGAGCCCATCATCATCCCCCAGTTACCCCAACAAACCCCTAATTTTCTTATCATGGATGATGGTGCTCCACCACATCGTGCCAGAATTGATTTTAGGAAGTGGGAGTGTCTCACATGGTACGGCCAGAATTGGCCCCAACCTGAACCCCGCAGAGCACGTCTGGGACCAACTGAAGACTGGATGAGGGTACCCCACCCCTAAGTGCATGCAGCACTTTTGGAAGAGTGAAACGCATTACCTCAGAACATCATTGTGAGACTAGTGAGGAACACAAGATGCTGCTGTCAAGCTTTCATGCAGCCAATGGTGAAAATACTTGCCATTGATATGGTAATTATTTGGTGCTAGCTTTACTGTTTAATTTTGTGGTAATAAATATCACACTAATGAAAATGATGTTTCTATTCAGTCATTATCAGAAAACCTTTATGTATTTCTTTAAAATTCAGACCAAATAGGAAAAGCACTCATGTAAATAACATTATCCCTAACTTATGTGAATAATGTAACTGATGAAAACTGTGCATGAAAGCCTGGTTGGTGCTGAAGCCTCGCTTCTGTTCATGTGACGAGCTGTTGTTAGATAAGCAGCGAAGTATCTCTTCCTCACAAAGCCGTCTGTAAATCATTCAGCAAAGAAAATTATTAAGGGTTGACAATGAAACCAAATGGAAATCAGCTATGTGACATTTATGGCTACAATAAAATGTTCTTTCATCATTTATATGACCACTGTGTCCCACTCCCACACTGCGCTGAGGACAAGGGAAGTAAAAGTTTATTGGTTTCACGGTCACACATTGGCGACACATTTTGGGTAAGTGTGAACATTTGCCAGTGTTCTGAATCCGATCACTCCCTTGAAGGATAGTTCAATTTATTTATAAAGCACAGCTAAAAGTTATTACTAACAACAAACAGTATCGCTCACTTTTGTTTTAACAATTTGAAACTTTACATTTTTAAAATAAAATAAAAACTCTTTCTGTTTGTATTTAGTGCTTCCATACCAGGGGGCAGTGGTAAAACATTTAATATTAGAAGGGGGGCAAACACCAGAGTTTAAAGCCATGAGAAATAAAAGTATCAAAAATACATGTTTCTTACAGCTTTGTTATTGTAATTATTTCTATTTCAAAAATATTGCTTTTGTTATTTTTGTAGTGCTTAGACTAGTCACATATTCCAAAATGCTGCTGCGCGCCACCCTAAATGCAAGTTTTTCAGTGTAATCAGCGGGTGGGTGTTTGTAATCAGGAGGCAGCATCCGCGTTTTTACATGCTGTGCAGTGGCCACTGAGGTTTTATGAAAAAGTAAAAGTTTTACGGCCACCGGATAATTTTGACATCAGTCAATAATACATTTCGAGGTTGCGCGGTGGCAGTCCAGTGACAGGCGGGTGGCAAGTAGGCAGCAGCGCAACAATTGATTGGTAGGAGTGTCGCCAAAGTCCCCAAAATTGTCTGATGATCGGCCTATTTCAGACTGCCCCTTCCAGCCACCCCATGCTGCCATCCTACTGCTACAGGCCATTTGTTAGAATTCGGTAGTAGAATGATAATATATCCCAAGGCTACTGAGTGGCTGGAGGCCAGTGGCACTTGATATGGACGGCTGCCGTCTGGAGACATTTTCACATCGTCCAATCAGAGCTGCTGCCAGCCAGTGATACAGCTGCCACAGCTGTATGGCCACCCGATTTTGTAATGACGGCATCCACCTGACTGACTGACGGCCTTGTCAATAATGTTACTAATATTGACTCAAAAATTGGGAGGACAAAAGTTTTTGCCGCCTCTCCAGCTCCGCCCTGTAGCGCCGCCTCATTCCACACTAATCTTTAAACGTGTGGAATCCAAGAAAAGAAAAAGTCAAATGTTAAGGCATTTTCCTTAAATAACACAGCTGATTCCCTTACGTAACACAAACATGGCTTGAGGATGGACATGAATAATAAATGATAAAGGAAGGTGCATGGACTGCAGACCTGAATGGCTGCTACACTGATACAAACTAGGAAAAGAACAGCTCAAGCTGGAAGGCATGGCTTAGTGCATCTAATATTTAAAGACCTTAAACAGTCTGTGTGGCCTCAGGTTACAACTCTGCCCAAATTTATGCTGTAGTTTTGGCATCAGGCTTTCTGATAAAACACAAGCCACCCTTAGCTTTGGTAAAAGTACATTTGATTTGTGAAAACAAAGAGAGAGAGAGAAGAGAGAGAGAGAGAGAGAGAACTCTTCTTCTTTCCCTTTCAGCTGCTCCATTTGCGGTTGCCGCAGCAAATCACCCGCCTCCATGAAAGCTCTATTTGTGATTCACATGACGGATTTGGTTTTACTTTTTCATTGAATGCCCCCCTGACACAACCCTTTGGATTTATCAATGGACTGGGACTTGGGACAAAAGCACTGGATTGTGCCCCCCTGTCGTTGGATCAGAGGGATCACTGTTAGATCAAATCGCTGTCCAAACTTGGACTATCAACATGTCTGATTTTTTCACAACTATGTCTGCATTGCAGTACCACCATCACATTCTTTCAATTCTTTACATAGAACAAAATGTAGCGACAGGGTCAACATGCATAAGCAGCACAGTATGAGCATCCTCACTGGTTTTTATGTAATTGGGAGCATGAATGACACTGGATACTAAAACAAGGTGCACATGTCTTACCTTGCTTTAGACCTTTGTATGTGAAATGCAACTTTTTTTTCCTGCCTACACTCTTTTTTTTTTAGAAAAACGTTGTACTCCTCACAGGTTCTGCAATGAAGAAGCTCTTGTCGTGGTCTCCTCACGTTTTAGCCCAAAACCTCTAAGTTTGAAAGTATACTGCCAGCTTTGCTCTGCTGAATGGTTGTGTGACTAACCCTGTAATGCATTTTAACACAAGTCTCATACACAGTTTTTTGACAGTTGCATACTCAGTACCCATGTCCAGTGGTGTAAAGCAATGTTCATGCCAGTTTAGCAACAATGTTTCTGATCCACACTTCTGAGGTAGTTAAGACCTGTTTTTTTTTAAT
Source organism: Oryzias curvinotus (assembly GCA_023969325.1). NCBI lineage: Eukaryota > Metazoa > Chordata > Actinopteri > Beloniformes > Adrianichthyidae > Oryzias > Oryzias curvinotus. Next base: position 13,840,928 of record CM043710.1, on the reverse strand, counting down.
CTACCTTTGGATCCCCCCCCCCAAGGATTACAGATAATGGTTTTGTTGATATTGTGCTGGACAGGTTTGAGGACTTTGACCTGCCTAAAGCCCTACAGCTCTGTGCTTAGCTGAAGAAAAGTTTTTGTAACACAATAAAACAACAACGCTCTCTTCTATACCCACTAGAAGAAGCTGTCTGTTTAAAATCAAGCCATATGCTTTTATGCCAAGCAGCTTTTAGGATTTTTTGTCCATCGCTGTTTCCTCTCATCTGTGTTAGGTGTGGGGGTTGGTGAAGGACCCAAAATGCAGAGACGAGAGGCAGATGGTTCCAAGTAAAAAGGGTTTTATACTCATAAACAAAAGCGCTGCCGAGCAGGGAAACGAAACCAAACTGTCACAGTAACCAGGTACACAAGGGAGAAGACAGTATGGACCAGCACAGAGAAAGGCAGAGACATATATACAAACAGGACTGACGAAACACAGGTGAAAACGATCAGGGAAATTGGGGGAAGGGAAGTAAAACTCAAATCTAAGACATGTAGGAAACCTTCAAAATAAAATAGGATGCAGAACTAAGGCATACAGAACTCTAACCATGAAATGACAAAACAGGAAACAAAAACTAAGGCAAAACCCCCCCTAATCATGACAATCTGGGTTTGATCCTTTTCTCACAGAGGCTTCTCTGTTATGGTCCCTTCCCAAAAGCTAATTTACACTGGTCCGGTAGCCTTGCGTCTCTGTTGCATTGACACAAAAAAATAGAACTTTCATTAATCTTTCGAAATGTTTACATCTCCTTCGTCATGTCTGCGTCTTGCCTATGTCCCTCAGCAACGCAACACAACACTACACAACACAACACAACCCACCTCAACACAAGCTTTACGCAGGAGTTATATTTCTAGCCCATTGATGTGTCACTGCCACGTGAAAAGGCCAGAGAAATGGGAAACGGGTCTGGGTTTCAAAATAAAAATGTCGTTCTCTCACAATACGCTAACATCGCAGATAACACTGGCGTCCATTTTTGCCATGGACAACAAAAGTTTAATTTTGAAAGTACATAAACGTTACATCATTTTGACACAAAACATGCATTTTACAAGGACTCAGTGAGGAATGAGAGGGCATGGGGCCTGATTGCTTAATTTAGAGATGAGCAAAGAGAGCAGGGTGGCAGGAAAAACCACTCCTCCTGGAGCTAGAAGGGAGGGGGCACAGACTGAAGTCTCAGCAGAGACAATGTAAACTATCTGATGGTCATGAGACAGACTCCCTATGCAAAGGAGATGCACTGCAGACGGACAAGTGTAAATCCAGGGTCAGAAATAGTAGAAAAACTGGATCATGATCTGCAAGACAAGACTGAAGATTGTTTGTGGTCAGTCATAAGATATCAAGTCATTTTCATCGGGACATTTTATACTTCCCCAAAAAGAAAGTGAAAAAATGCCCATGCTGCTGCAATAGTGTGGAGAGAATCAACAGCGACCACAAAGGCCAAAAACCAAGACATTTTCTGATGAAGAGAACATTTCTCTCCACAATTTATTGGACATTTGAATTTTCTTGTGTTTTTTATTGGCCAAATGCTTCAAATCAACCTTTACCACATATTTAAAACATCCATTTGTCACAGGTGCCCAATGGGTAAACTGCAACTCTCAAAGTAATTCTGTCTGTTTTGATTTCTGATCCCACACTTCAAAAATCTCTAATGACACTGAGACAGATATTGGTTTGGGAGCTACATGTGTTATTTAGCTGTTGGAAGACCTGGTGTGATATAAAACATTGGTGTAAAATGTTCTTTTGCTTTTTGGTCTGAACATAAAGTCACAGAAGCTAATGAGGTTTCTACTTCCTGGTCTAAGTGTTCTGTCTTGAACCAGCTATTCCACTTTTTAGTGATTCCTGCTGTTTGTGGAGTTCAGAAGGTCTCCTAAAAGATTTTAGTCAGATTTAGTCCTATATGGACTTGGTTTGAACAAGGGAAAATAACATTTTTCAGATATGGATGTGGTTAAATTTGCTTTCAAACATTCTTGAAAGTAGGTTCAAGACTGCAGGAGACCGGACCTCCTGAAAAATTTGGTGCCTCTCTTTGGTTTGCAGCTGAATTTGGAAGAGCTGTCACAATGGGTTCCTAGCTCCGAAAACAAGTACAGCACCTCAAAAATCAGTGCCTGAGAAATACGCAAAAGAAATACACAAGTACATAAATAATTATGCTATCAGCAGGAGTCTCCTCTGTTGCAGTTACTAGATAAAGAATTGTTGAGAAAAGGCTTTTTAAGAAACAATAGGTAGATAAAGACATTACTAAAAAAATTCTGGCAGTCAAGAAGCATAGAGGGCTTGTCATCACACCACAACTCTCTGTCTGTCTCAGACACACATGACACACAGGTCTCTGCACCCATTCCCAGAAGAGGGAAACTACCTGTCACTGTACCTTTACCTTCAGGCAGCTTGTGGGGCAGAATGGTGGCGGTGGGGAGGCCTTGACACTGTGCCCGACTAAAAAGTCACCTTTTGGGTGTAGGAATCTTAATAAGGTAGCAATGGAGAGGAGCAGGGGAAGTGGGAGATAATGTATGTTACTGTTGTGTCAGTATCTGAGTGTTTCTTTTTGTGTGTGTGTGGGTGTGTGTGTGCGCGTGCATGTGCGTGTGTGTGTGTGCAATTCTGTTTGTAGAAGAAGGTTCACAAGTGATCCAGGTGACTAGCACAGGGTTATCAAGTCAAAGATGTCCCCCCTAGATAAGAAGTCTCCAGGGACAAGTGTCTGTCTGAGACTTTGGGATCTAAATCTTCTCCTTTACTTTTACTTGTCCTCTTTCTCTTAATGTTCAGTACTTTTAGTCTGTCTGTTTCCTCCAAACTTTTTCACCCCAAAAAGTTTGTCACTGACTCAAACCCCATTTTCTTGTTAGATTCTTAACTTTGAAAACTCATTTTTGAATGAAAAAAAAAAAAAAACAATTTTAATTTTAATTAAAAAAAACAACTTTAATCCACTTATTTATTCACTGCTACACAGGGAAAGCAATTCAAAAAGTTGCTGCAATGACCTGTTTAAAAAACAAAAACTACTAACCAAAGACGATGGAAGACAAAAAGGAAACATGAGAAGCAGAGTAGTGATTTTAGAAGACGGCGGCAGAGTCAAGAGCCCATAGAAACGCTCTGACCAGCGGTACCTGTCTGGGGAGGGGTCTAATGAGGCTGTACAAGGACACTGGCAAAGCTAATACCTTCACACCAACCTAATTAGTGTGAATTCCTCTTGCAGGGGGGTTGACTGCTGTCTGGCTTTTGCCCTCACTTTCAGGATGGAATAGAAAATAAATAAAATGATACGCTCCTGCCATAGATGGAGAAATGCTGGTGGTAATTTAAATGTATACAGTGCCTGTGCACTCTGAATGAAAAACTGTTATCAAAACAAAAGCTGCATGACAATGTAGATTTTCTCAACCTAGTTTTTTAATGAGAATTTCAAAATTATCCAGTGTTAAACATTTTACAATGCATTTTGCTAAATAGCACTCAAAGAAATACAAAATAGTTTACAGTCCAAAGAAGAGTACAAAAAAAGCAGATCAAAAGTGTAGCTTTGGTGATGAGGTTTTCCAGATTCTAGAAAATGTTGCTTAATTTAAGAGAATTTGTTGCATGTGTTAATCTCCCAGAATGAGTTTTGCTTTAATTTGGACTTTATATTGGGCTCTAAAGATATTTTGACGCTGAGTTTCTCCCCAGTGGACCAGTTCTCTAATGCTGCATTGGGAGTTGAATTCTAGGAGAGGTCAAGGGTAAAGGCCTCATAAAACAATGGCAGGAAACAAGAGCTCATTTTGAGGCTCCTTACTGTGTTTTTAAATGCCACAACAGGCACAGACTTCTTGTAGAATGGATGCAGAAGGATTGCAGTGGTCATTTAGGTGAACCTCTTTGTCAACCTTTGCAATGGAATCACCCAAATAACAATTATTAGTAAAGAACAGGCTGTTCTGTAAATGTAAAAAGTATTTTTATACATTTACGTAGAGCAAATTCTACTGGTGTATATATTAGTATTCTACTCTGTATCAGATCAGTGTGTGCATAAAAACAGTGGACGGTCAAAGCGTCATACTGTTTGCCTCGCTAACCCAACCATCTTTTAAATCTGCGAGACGATCAAGTGTTTGTTATTTGTCAATACTGAGAAGTTTCCTCTAGCATTCTGATCTGTTAAGAAATAGAAGAATGCTGTATGCCTTTAGTGGACTAAATAAATCAAATCAAAGATAGTCCATATCGTGTATTTTAGCCTTCTACTAGTGGTACAGATCCCTAATATATAAGATAAGCCTGAATGCTTCCCCTGCCGGACTTAGCTTTTAGCTCCTAGCATTACAAACAAGGCTGTATGCATCACGCATACCCAGCATGCATTTTGGCCAATCAACGTATCCCTGTAACTGAAGTGTAATATCAAGACCAATGATTGGCTGATCAAAATGCACGTGGGTAAACGTGATGCATCATGGGGTATTGTTCGCAGCCATGTTTGTGATGCTATGAGCTAAGTCTCGGAGGCGAAACAGTCAGCCTAATCTTACGATATTTTTCTGATTTTCATCAAGACAATAATAGATAGACCATTCTTGCTTTTATTTTTACGCCCATTGAATGCTCACAGAGACACGGAAGTAGCGGCAGAAAGCGGCTGTTGCAGCAAGATGACAGAGAGCGTACCAGAGGATGATCATGTAAATGAACGTGAATACCGATGGATGCTTTTGTGCTTTTCAAAATAAATAAATCTGATCTCTAAACATCCTCCGTGTCTTCAATGCAATGTAATGAGACACACATATCATCAAGAGCAGTGGTCCCCAACCACCGGGCCGCGGACCGGTACCGGGCCGCGGGACACTTGGCACCGGGCCGCGGAGCGGTTCCAGGCCGCGGGAAATTTTTGCACCGGGACGCACAGAAAGAAAAAATAATATCCATTTTATAGTTTTTTTTTTCCAACAAAAACGTTTTATTTTGAAAAGTGACCGGATTCACTTTGTTACATCTGTTACACTTAACGCACGTCAAAGTCGCGACACCAAACATCAGGTGATAAACCCCACTAAAATTAAACCCAAACAACCAAAATGAGCAAAAAACAAACTTCTTTAGAAAGTTGCTTTGACAAGGGGAAAATTGTAATTATTATTGTTATTATCATTACTAAAGAGAAAATACCACCCCCGGTCCACGTGAAATCTGTCTTGGGTTGCACCTCAAACACCCCCCCGGTCCGCGGAAAACGTGCCTTGCGTTGTACCGGTCCACGGTGACAAAAAGGTTGGGGACCACTGATCAAGAGACTTTTTAAGGTCTTTGTAGTCCTGGTTTTTCCTAGGGGCCATGGTCAGCTCTCTTTTTTTGGAGAAAATCAACTTTTTAAGTCATTTGAAGATAGTTGTATAGCCGCAGTGAGCCACACACGCGTCCGTGCTGTAACCCGGAACCGGAAATATGTTTCGTAATAGCTAGGTTTTGGTTCAGGGGTCATTAAGTTTGTCTTCTGATGAAGTCTCTGCCTCAGAACCTGCGCGTGCAAACTTCTTATCAGTGTCTTAATGCCTTATCTGCATTTTACCCTCTCCATTCCTTCTTACCCATACTCTCCCGCTCACTCTCCCTCTCCCAACCAAACCTTAAAAAAGAATAAACTATAATCATAAAATAATTAATTAAAAAAAACACAGGAAGCTTAATCAACAAAATACGACGGAGTTTTAGGGCCACCCAAAAAAAAAAAAAAAGTAAAATTACGAGATTTTATCTCATAAATTTAGGAGATAAATACTCGTAAATTTGCAAGATTTTAAGTCGTAAATTTATGAGAAAAAAACTCATAAACTTCAGAGATTAAAGTCGAAGTGAGCATGCAGAGCAGCAGGTGTACGCCGCGCAGCAGCAGAGCAGACCGACTAAACTCAGTTGAACAGGTGAGCTGAATGTTTATTGATAACGTTCCAGATGTTTTGAAGCTCATGTGTTTGATTCACAATTTATTAAAGTTTTATTTATTGATGGTTGGTTTGCAGGATCTCTGCAGCCCGATGAAGACATCGGTATCCCTGCAGGCAGCTGTCCACTTGAATACTTTCTTCCTCCATTAAAGACAAGATCTCTACGTTTGTGTGACGCTTCCGTCCGAGGAGGAGCACCTTTTGGCATTTTCAACGTTCTAATGGTAATATAACAGACTATTTTCATTCATCTTTATTGTTTTATGTTGAAACAGGACGTTTCATCTGGAGGGGGGGGGGCCTATGGAACACTGTTTACTTCTGCATTGGTGTTTGGATGACAGGTTCATGACATTTGGTAACAGATGAACTTCAGGGTGTGTGGATGAAAAGGAAAGTAAAGGCTGCAGCGATCCTCTACATCCAAACATGTCTCTGAGCTCCTTATTTTGCAGATGACACTCTTTACCGACACCGAACCCTGGAAAGCCGGCTCCACTGAAAATAATCTAATTTTGAGTCGTGAAAAGGTTCCGAATCTCTTTGTTTTTTAAACCTATAATCCAGAAATAAAGCTTCACAAAAGGGTCCACATATTTCATGTTCAAGCTAGGCTCCGACAAACGGACAACTTTGGTGTTTTCTCCTTGTTAATCTATGACTTTTTTTCTCGTAAATTTACGAGTTCTTATCCCCTCAATTTACGAGATTTTATCTCATACTTTTCCTTTTTTTTTTTTTTTTGGTGGCCCTAAAACTCCGTCGTAACAAACCCCAACATTACAATGTAAAAAAAAAAAAAAACAACCCACAATTTTGAATGATGATTTTACCTACACTATTTTTTTTAACATGGCAGGATATCTATGCTTAATTGTTACTTTTATTATCTAATATGAGGTGGCCAAATGTTCCTTAAGCCCACTTTACAGATACAAACATGTTTTCCATCAATCATGGTAACGGGGATTTGGCAAAGGCTGAGGCTAAGAATTAAGAACATTAGTTGGTTGCTTTTTAGTTTGGTAAAAAACTAGTTTAGAAAAAAAACTCTGTTTTGATCTCTCCATGAAAGTCTTCATGCTGAGAGGTTCAAACGACGACAACTTTTTGTCTAGAAAGCCCTTGTCTGCCTGTTGTGGAGTGGGAAAAATCACGAGGAGAGGGGGGCACCAACTACACATTCAAAACAGACAATGCTGCTAATGATAGTTCAGTACTTTTCCCTTAGCAATTTACAACAAAGGCTTTGAGCACTCAACATCATATGGCACACGCAATTAAATGTGTTTGCAAGTCACAAGTGGAGAGATCCAACCCCATTACACACGCAGACTCACACACCACAAAAAAGAAGTTTTAAAAAGCATTTTTTTCGACCCTACACTGAATGCCACACAAAAGATAAACTGTAGAAAAGGATCAAAAGAGAGCAAAACATATAAAAATTCTCCATGTTTTGTTGTATTTATCTGCAACTCTGCAGAAAACCTTGTTTGCATCTTTGTGAATGCCAATGTCAGTGGTCTGCAGTCAGCATGGGGAGTCCATGTTCCTTTCAAATCTTTACAGATTGAATTCATCATGATCCACCTGAGAGGGAAACACCTTCAACATATCAGAGTTCCTGGCTCGTACCATTGGAAGACCAGTTTTCTTCAGAACAAGCATTTAAAACAAGCTTCTCCTGTAAACATCTACCCAAACTCCTCCCTTTGAGCTTCATTAGTACCGTCTAAAGATGCAATGCTCACATCCTGTCTTTCATTCAGAGATGTGGACAGACCAGGACAGGGCAGTAGGTGGCAGGATAGCATAGATGGGCTGTGGCTCCTAATGAGATCCTTTGTGCATTCTAATCATCAATGGGATGAGTTCAACTTACAACCAGGGAGCTCATTAAGAGGCATTCTCTTTAAAACAGAAACCTGTTAGCAATTATTCTTTCTCTTTGTCTATCTTCATATTTGAAAAAGTGAATACAGATCACAAATCATGTTTTTTTCCTGTCTCACTCGTCTCACATCAACCTCTTAAATCAGTTTACTGCATCAATTTCACGTTTTGTTCAGGCTTTCCGATAGCATTCAGACTCCCCTGCAGCAACACAGATGGAGTCAGCGGTGGCTTCCTCGGGGAGCAGCACAGCATGACATATTCAGGAATGATCAGAAGGACAGAGGGCAGAGGAAGGATGGGTGATGACAGGAAAAGCAAATGTTGCATGCAGCTCTTCAACTCAAGCCATGGTTGACAGTGTCCCATGCTGGACCTAATAACATGCAGGAGAACAGCTGACATTTACATGGTGTCACGTAAAGTAACAGGCTGGGGTCTTCCAATTTGTAGTGGCAGAAATTTCAAAGTAAAATATTGATTAAAAAAATAGCCACAGATAATTTTAACATTTACAGGTAGATCTCTTTGTTAAACACCTTGTTACAGGTCTATAGTGATGTGTCCTGTGTTTGTTTTGAGGTCAGGGTACCTTAATGTCTACGCACTTAGAGCAGCACGATAAAACATTGCCCTTCCATATATAACTAATCCACAAATATTCAAAATATACACACACAAAAAAGAAACATAAACATGTTTGTTTTTTTTCTCTGAATTTGTTGTCATTTATTAAGGTACACCTTGTCAAGGGCCATACATTGAAATGGATCGGTTCAAAAAAGAAAGTACATCCATAATTCCATAAATGTCATATAAATCTGGTTTTAAATCATAGGAGAGGAAATTACAGGTTTTTAAAAATGTCAACAAACAAAAAAATCTCTGTGAATTTTTCTGAATTTGTACTTCAACAAAAGCAACAATGGGTCGACTATAAAATAAAAACTTTCTGCAAGTAGCAGTTTTAACAATCAAAGCAGAGTTTAAAAAGTTATAAACTCCCATGTTTCACTGATGAAGCTGTGTGAAGGGGCTTCTATGAAAAGCAGGAAGAGCTATTAACAACTTTGGGATTTTAAAGTGCTAATGCTGTTCAGCGCTTCTGTTTGACCTTAAAAGAGCATGTTAACACTGTTGTTGTGGAATGGGCTGAGAGGAATTTAATGACCATGAAGTATAAAGAAAAAAAAAAACTTTTCTCCTCTGAGATACGAACAAAAGTTCAAACTCTGGTCAAGTTTATGCCGTATATTGACTAGTTTAAATGTCTGATTACCACAAATACACAGCTTTCACATTAGACATTCAAAGTATGCGTAAATATTGTCACTTTGAAGTGTTTCTTTTTTTTTCTGCACAATTTAACATCAGAGGACTGGAACTTTATGATTTAACAAGTGCTGAAGTTTTTTGAGGGAGATCTCCATGTCTTTTCAGGCAGCTTGGCTGGGTACTATTGATTATGCTTACCTTCAAAAATGAAGTCAGGCACTGTTGTGCTGCAGTCTCATTTCTAAAGAAAAATATAAGTGTTACAAATCAAACAATCATAAAATGGAAATGGCATACACTTGTCTAGCACTTTTTGCCAAACACTGGTGCCAACCTTCCACCAGAGGCAAGGTGGGGTCCAGTGTCTTGCCCAAGGACACTTCAACATATGGGCAGACAAGGCCCGATAAGAGGTCAACCGCCCTACCGCTGCACCACGGCCATCACAAAATAAATTAATTTAACTGAAAACATAATTTAGGGGAAACCAAACAGCATTTTTAGTCTTAATTTCATCAAGAGGATAGCTACATAGGTTCGCAAAAGAACTAGTAGATGATAAAAAAAAGTATAAGGAGAGTGTGTAAAAGTTAAGTCATAAGCTGAAAATTGAGAGTAGGTGCAAAAAAGACATGCAGAGAAGTCACAACACACACAGGCTGAGACACTGCAACAGCTATGACCTGAATGAGTGGAAACAGACAGACCACACTCATCAAGGAGAGAAAGAAATGCAAGGAGATACAGTTGGCTGTCATTCAATAAGAAGGGTAATAAACTGAGAAACAAAAGAAAAGCAGCTAAATAACTATAACAGGAACATGTTACAAAGTCATATGGTATGTTTCAGGCTTTGACGAAATGAGCTGTGGCCCACACAGGGCTAAAGGTGAAGAAAGGCTGCAGAAAGAAATGGATAAAATCTAAATGTATTAATGTGAACCACCAGTTTTAACCACGTCAAGCCCACTACATCAAAGATTTAAGAGACAACTTTTTTGTAAATAAGATGCTTTTTAGACTTCTTGATGAAATCCACCAAAAGGTTTTGCAATGTAATTTTATTAGATATAGATAGTATCATATATAGTTTACATTATAAAGATATAGTAAGGCTTTACATTAGATTCACAACTTTAAATCTCGTAAATTTTCAACTTTTTTCTCATAAATTTTTCAAATAAAGTCAAAATGTGCATACAGTGCAGCAAGTTAAAGCTGCGCATCAGCAGAGCAGACTGACTGAACTTAGTTTAACAGGTAAACTGAATGTTAATTGATACATTTACAAATGTTTGGAAGCTCATTTGTTTGATTTACGGTTTATTAATGTTTAATTTATTGATTAGTGGCTTGCAGGATCTCTGCAGCCTGTTGATGAAGCCATTGGTATCCCTAAAGTTGTCCACTCCAATCCTTTCTTCCTCTACAAAAGACTAGATCTCTAAGTCTGTGTGATGCTCCTGTCTGAAGAGGCCAGTGTTCTGCATTTTCAACATTCTCATGCTAATGTGACACTATTTTCATGCCTCTTTGTTGTTTTGTATTGAAACAAAACGTTTCCTGTAAAGGAGGGGTTGCATGTAACACTATTTTCATTCCCCTTTGTTGTTCTTTGTGCACATGACAGGTACATGACGTAAGGTGACAAATAGACTTCTGGGTATGTGAATGATAAAGGCTGAAAAAAGTTGCGGTCCTCTAACCCAAATATGTCTCTGAGCTCCTTATTTTACAGATGAAACTCTGCATTACCAAAGCTGAACCCTGTAAAGCCAGCTAAACTAATAATAAGTTGGCTTTGAGCCACCAAAAGGTTAAGAATTTCTCACATGAGAATTTTTGAAACCTATCCGGAAATAAAGCTTCACAAAATGCTCCACATCTTTCATCTTTGAGCATGGCTCTGATAAACAGACAACTTTGGTGTTATTTCTCCTTAATTTATGACTTTTCTCATAAATGTATGACCTCAAAACAAATTTTTTTTAAACTTACAACATTTTTTTTCACAGAAAAACAGTGCAGCAGAAGATGTTGCACAATGACAAGATGTTGCACTGCGTGTGTTTAAGTTTCACCATAGTTCAGCAACAAAGCCGGCCTCTGACATGATGATCCCATATGACCCACCTCACTGAAGCACAAAGACAGACCTGTTGATGGTAAGAGTCCAGACTAAACCCAGCAGTATGTCGGTTTAATGCTGTGGAAATCTAGAACAGTCTTCCTTATGATGTTAGACAAACTTAAACAGAAGATGCTCAATTCCAGACTAAAAGCTCCTCTTTTTCAGTCATTTTATATTCTGAAGATTTAGAATTTGAAGTACAATACAAATCCATAGTTTCACTGCTTTCTCGGCTACTTTTGACAAACTTTTTCTAATTTAGCAGTTCAGTCTTCCTTCATAGAGCAACATGGTTTTTTGAATGAGAAGTCATGTTTGTATCCCTGTGAAGCAATTATTACAGTATCTATTTTAAAGACTCTATTTTGTCTTGCACGACAAAACCAACATCAGAATATTTTATAAGTAAATTAATTTACTGATAATATGTCAGCTGACCATACATGGCACCACACTGATTCGTTCAGAAGGAAAATGATGGCCAGCACAATGCCTGATCAGAAAAGCCTTTAATCCCACAGATTTCCAATGCATCCTTTCTCATCCACATCAACCAGTTTATCACTTCACTCTGAGAAGACCTTGTTTAACACGACTGCATCAGTACTTGAGTGAAGTACTTTTATTTAAAACATTTTGAGGTTGATCCATTTTTGAAAAACTGATGTGCCTAAAACTCGGTGGCTGGCCATGAGTCCGGTCGGTGGATTGCGAGGCAGCTGACAGTGGAGAATTGTAGCTAGAGAGACGACACAATCCCTTCACTCCCCCAGGCTTTTTCCATTATCCCACTCTTTCTGGATCATATAACAGAGCAGCACGAGTGTGTGCGCCAGTAAAAGTGCTTAGCAGTGATTGCAAAAATGTGTGTTCTCCTGTGCCCTGCTCTGTTCTTTAAAATCTGTCTTTTTATTACTGTTAATATCTGGTTTGTTCTTCCAACTGAAGCCCATGATGGGGGCGCTTGGTTTTAATTTAACCAGTGCCTCGGGTTCTGAGAACTTTCTGAGAGAAAAGGGAGGAGGACACAGAGGAATAGAGAGAAAAAGGCAAGATAAAAAAGAAAAAAACTTTGTGCAATTCTCCACTGAAATTCTACTTCTCTTTTTTCTTCTGTTTTATTTAACCTGCGAACAGAGAGACAGATTTATATTTTTAAGAATAAAAAACATGAAGTCTTTAGCATATTGTGTCTCATCTGACGTCATTCTTCTCTACAGCTCAGGCCTCACTGCCCTTAACTTAAATGTTGTCTCCATTGGGGGGGTCCTGGCTCGTGCCTAGGGTTGGGGTGGGGGGATGCCCAGAACTCCTGGGTAGTGGTGGGGTGCTCGTCTGGGGCTGTGGGCGCTCTTCAGGGGCAGGGCCCCACGTTGGGCCCTCCCGGCGCGGGGGGGGGCTGCTCTCCTGGTTGGGCTGGAGCTTGCAGTCTCTGTCCCCCCATGCCTCCCTGCTCTCTGGCTTTGGGTCCTGCTGACCCTGGCCTGGATGGCGGATGTGATCAGTGGTTGTTCTCTATCTGCTACCGTGCAGGTATTGGGGGTTTCTGGCTGCTGCTTGCGGCGGGGGTCTTGGTATGGGAAGGACTGGGCACTCTCCCTCCTTCTTATTACATTCCATCATCCATTTTAGAAGAACATAAACACTCACTTGAGCACAGGTGTTAGATCACCTTTGCACAAAAAGTTTGCATGATTGAATTCAATATTTCACACTAGTTGGTTTGAAGGCATAAATATGCGTGTGTGAACACTATCTGTATTGTGTACATGTGGACATTTTTGGAGCCAGCAGATATGTTTATAACATCTGAGTGTGTGTGTGGACAGGTCCCGCCCTTATAGACTTGTATTATAACTGTAATGATTATAACCATCAAAAAACTTGTTGCTTTATGCTGTTTCATGGTTTCACCCCCTCACTTCTATAATCACCCACCCACCCCCACTCTCTTTAACATCCCTCTCTCTTCTTCCCTCCTTTCCTTTTCCGTCTGGTCCAACACAAAAATTTTCCAATGTGATTAAAATGAATAAAGTTTGGATTACAAAAGGGCTTTATTCAGACATACCTCTGGTTTGTCAGAAGATTCAAAACCCCTGTTGTTAAAATAAAATATGTCCAACACAAGAGGCCTTCAGCTGGCATCTGTTTGCTCAGCTGTTGGACAGGACAAGTAAAAAAAAAAAAAAAATTAAATGTTTCCTTCTCAAGGTATCAGGTTATGCATTTCAGAAAACGTACATTATGTTAGCTTTAGTTATATGCCTGATCAGATTTTCCAGGCTATGAGGTCTGTGTCTCCTTGTTGCTGAGATGTATGAGATGTGGTGGGATTTATTGTAAAAAAAGACAAAAAAGAAACATATTTTACGTTTTTCAGGGGCTAGAGAGAAGGATGGCTAGAATTTTTTTTTATTTTGACAAAAATATTTATGCCTCATATAGAGAGAGACAATTCAAATGTCAGTAAATAGATTTTGGTCAAAATATCAATAAAAGAAGAGATGCTTGCTCCAGCTGTAGAGACGTACAGTGGTTCTGAAGTACAATCACATCAACAAATCACGTAATGCAAGAACCTATTTAAGTTCACGAACATCCCCGTCCAATCAGCAGTGTCCCATGGTTCCTTTTCTGGTTTCTCTAAAAAGGGGAAAAAATATTTTGAAAAACTAATTTCCAGAAATCAAAATGAAATGTTAAAAAAATTAAATAAGAAAAAAGAAACCGGAATAGGCAGGTACTATGGGACACCACTGATTAGATGATGATGTTTGTCAATCATTACAGCTGAAAGTTATTTGGCATTTAGTGATACTGTTCTAATGTTTAAAACGAAATGCTGTTTTTTATGTTTTTTTTTTTTTGCTTTTTTATGTGTCATTGGGATCTTTAATATGGTTTTGCATTGATTGATTTGTTGTTGTGATTTGCACTTAGGGCAGTGGTGGAGCCAGAACACTTTAAATGGAGGGCAGAATACTCAGCATACTTTGGATGGGTGGCAAATGTTAATTAAATTTAACGTAATGTTAAAGTTGATGTTATTTTCATTAAAATTTGTACTTTTGCAATCCTTAAAGAAGCTCATATCAATTCAAAATTTGGGGGATCCACCCCTCACTTTAGAGCCACAGTACGACTATAATTTAAGTAAAATTATTTCTTTTCCTGGCAATAATCAAGGCCGAAAAGAAATTCCCAAAAGACACCATCCCATAATGACAACATCAAACTGAAAAACAGGTTTCCAGAAACACATCCATTGATTACATTGTACATGCTATGTAAACTCTGCTCATTAAAAAAAGCACCCCCTAGCAGCCCCCTGGTACCAACATTAAAATGCATGCATTTCAATAATGCTTTATAGTTAGAGGGATGGGTTTAAGTAAATTAAATTAATATTTAGGAAGTCTTTGTGAGAAATATCTGTTAGCATTCGTCAGATGTGAATTACCTAAGCAGGTTAAACAGAAAAAAATAGTTTTTTTTTCACTAAATCAACAAAACATGACACTAGACACCAATTATTATTATTATTTTTTTTAATATTTTAGCCAAAGTGACGGGCATTAGGATTTTACAAAAAGGATAAAATTCATCTTTTGTCAGTTGTAGGCTTTCTCCTACTTTTGATGAAACAGGTTGCTGGATTTTTTCCCCCTACCTGTCTTTGCTTGCTCCCTCACATATTTTCTCCATACTTTGCAGCTCACATGAACTGCAGCGTGGCCCTGAACAGTGGTGCACTCTGTGCCACAGTTTTTCCTTTAAACATCCCTCAGTGCAGTCAGACCCTGTGTACTCTGTATGTATTGATGGACACTCCGTGTCAGCAACCGTGCTCTGGGTTAGCATACACCTTCCCTCTCTTACCCACCACACAGCCCCGCACATGTCTGTAGCCGCACAAAGAAACGGAGTAATGAGTCCCATGACAGTGGTGTGGAATAGGCTCTGAATAGGTAATGTTGGAGTCTCAATATATTGGAAGTACTGCCAGTGTCTGATCGGAGGTTATAATGTAGTCTTGGAGCATTCTTTCCTCTGCTCGTCAGTGGAAGTTGCTCCGCTACCGTACATGGTATCTAAAATTTATTGTTTGGGGCTGCAGACCTCTGTGGAGCTGTGCTCTCTGTGCAGCGTGATTCAAGTTACATTCCAATCTCTGAACCTGATTAATGATTTGCACATACATTGGTTTCCACACAAATATGCTTTGTGTGATCTGGAGCTCGTAATAAAAATGTTACCATAATACACAGTCACTATTTATATTCAGCGAAGGTGGAGCTCAGACAAGTCTGGTTGAAAGGGACCTTGGCATGTCGATTGGTGACTTTGGTATTACATTTAGGTCAATATCCTTTTTCTCTAACTAAAGCGATGCACTATGCTGTGTGTAATCACTTTGTTGGATTTTTGTCTACCTGCCTAAATGGTTTCCCTTTTTGGGGGTAGGGGGGTTGTGTTTTATATATTTATGCTTAGAGAACTACAGGCTAGCAGTGCCTGAGGCATCATTTAAGCCCAGGAGTCAAAACTGAGAAAAGCCTCTATGAGGTGAATGAAAAAAAAAGACATGGTGGCTGATGGACTGGAATGGTCAGTCATTGTTTTATACTTTGCAGCTCCTTGTAGACTGCTCACAAAGCTATACTATTGTCTATATTATCAGTCTGGTTAAGAAGGAAAAGATACGGGTCCCCAGTTCTAATTTATGGCTTGTATCAGTATGTGCAGCGTAATTTACTGCCCCATGGTCCCCTGTGTCAGCTAGCTGGTAATCAGAACCCGGAGGATTGTCTTTATCAACTATGAAAGTTACAGCAGCTCTGTGTAATTACTGCAAATTCTTGGCTTGATTTTCTACTTTCAGAAAAAGGAAGATAAACTGCAGAATTATTGGATATCCAGTTGTCTCAAAACTTCAACAAAGAGTTCATAAGGAGTTTTCGGGCTATTGGAAGCCCATTTTTCAACAGCGTAAATTTTGCATTACCGGTAGTTCAAAACAAACATGTTAAAAACCCACTGTGATGAAGATTATGTTTTTGGTGTTTTTCACATGTTCTTGTGTCCTCCTTTATAAGTAGATCAAAAGAGGATCGGAGTGACACTTTAAAATAAAATGTTACGGTTTTTGGGGGGATTTGGATTGTTTTCGCAAAAAGAACAACTTCTCAGCAGCAGCACCCCCCCCCCCCCCACCCCCCACCCCACACACACACCTTCTTTCATGTGGAAACAATAAAAAAAAAGAGACACGGTCTTCAATATTCAAAAGATCCAAAGCTACCATGGATGGGTCATTCCAATTTTGGAACCAAAAGATACAAATAAATGTCCGTCACTTTCTGGGTCAGAAAAAGGAGCCGCTACCACACAGCTCATAAGTCTCCTGTTATGTTGGTACAGAAAGATTCTCCCCTTATCACCATGGTAACCAGATATATGTTGGCACCAGAAGTAATCTTCGGAGTGAAAAATATTGATACAGTCCCTCTACTTCTCAAGGCCTTTGGTAATTCCTCGTCTAAACTGCATACACTCCCCTCCTACCAGTGAACTCTGCAAGCATCTTTTATGATAAAAGTATTTCTGTTTAGAAAAGTTCCACTATGAAGGAAAATAAAAGCATTTTCCACCTTCTTGCAAAGACCAAAGAGCTTTACAGATTGCACTCATGCAGCCGTACTATGGGAGCAATGTGGGGTTCAGTGTGTTTTACAATGGAAGGTTTGATACACATGGATGGGCAGATCGGGAACCAAACCTTTAACCCTACAGTAAGACATTGGAGTTTATCAGTTTTCTCCATCCTACCAGTGTATTAGAATATTAACTGGGCTCAAAATACATTTTATTTTGAGTCATTTTTTTTTTTTCATTCTATTTTCACATATCTGGTACAGAATCTTTCCAGTCTCCTTCAAGTCTTAAGAGAACTCAGGGTAATGCTGCGCTCACAAAGAACACACATCAGATTTACACTGGACGTCTCTCTTTTTAAAAGTACAGTGAGTTTCACCATCTACTGTAGGACCTATGCCTGAATGATGACCCAGACTGACGACTTGCTGTCCCGCATTAGTCCAAGGAGAGAAAGTACAAAAATAAGAATAAAAATTGAGGACCATTTTTTTATTGTCTCCAAACAAATAAGAAAAATATCATAAAGTTCAGGAGAACAATCAGATTCTCCTCCATGTTGGTTTTGGACTCCACTCGCTGAACACATGAACACATAACAGGCAAAAGCTGAGACTATGATTTTTGACACAACACATCTTCCATGTCAGAGTTTTGATATTTGATCTCTGGACACCAAAATGCCTAAAACACACTGCAAGACCTGCAATTGCGTCTGTACATTGATTTAAAATTGAAACTGGACACCCTGGCACCTAAATCCGTGTAAATGCAGTTTAAGGAAAAAAGGATGGAATAGTATTTATTATCTAATTAACATTGTATGACTTGACAGAAACAGCACTTCTTAAAGTGTTTTGGGGACTAATCTTTATTTCGTAACTTATGACATTTCTTAATGTAACTATGAATTCAAGGGAAGTTTAAACACGAAAATAGCACATGAATCATGTGTTTGACATTTACACAGCATTTTTAAACGACAGTCTTTTTTCAAATTAAATCACATTTTAGACACACCAGCATGCTCTTTTCTGCTCAACGTGCGTATGACCACCTGCTGCAGCTGGCAGGGCGACGCAGAGAGACTGACTGTATCATTAAAGCAGTTGTTCATCAACAAGTTCTGTGTAGAGCCCCTCACTGTCTAGTAGGACTAAAAAGTATCTTATTCATCCTGCTTTCATCATTAACTTTATCTGCAAAACAGGAAGCAGATGTATCCAATTTAGCTTTCAGAGTGTAGTCTCAAGCTTTTCATCAATTTCACCTGGTAAACAACACAGACAAGAGCCAAACGTGAAAAAATGTTTTTTATTACTTTTTGCACACAGAAAGTACAGCATGCACAGAAAAAAGAGGACAAGGGGAGTATGGGAATGCAGAGAACTACTCAGATCTGTTCAGCCATTAATCTTGTAACTTTTTTCTCCCAAACTGAGTGATTGCTGAATCACTGAGAGGGACATTGCCCTTTTCTCCCAATCTGTTTAAAATCTATCCAGTGTGATGGGATAGGTGGGGGAAGTAATGTGTGTATCTGCTTGCATGGTGATAAATACCCACATGCATGTGCAGAGTTTTCATGTGAACTGGAAAGGCCAGCTGGTAGGGAAATGAACACACTGAGCTGGGACCCATTCAGTCACCTCATCCTGATGATCAAGGGTAGCAGAAACAGAAAGCTCTCCACAGAACAAATTCACCTCACCAGGATTTTACCTCACAGCAAGGAGCTGTTCACTGTTTATTCAGCACGCTCACTTTCGCCGCAGCTCAGGTATGAGCTTTATCTGCAAAGTCGTTTCGATTTTGCACTTTGATTCATAATTGCAGACACACTCACACCTCAGTCTGAACTTTGAGATACAGACATTTTTCATTGTCAGAAACCTGCTTGAGGAAATACGGCAACAGAATGGTCTGCTGATTTCAGCAAGATAAGTACTTAAACATCATACCTGCACAGCATTGTTAGTGAGGTAGCCTCTTCGCTCTGCTCAATAAAGCCATCCATAAAAATGTAATTATTCTTATTTTCTGCTTTCTGGCAGCTGGTGGTGGACTGTAGAGCTAAAGTCATTGCAGCATTTAAATTGTCTGGTGACAGTAGATAGTACATTTGTAGATAAACAGAAGTCCAGGCCAAGAGACTTGTGTTTATGTGAAAATAATTGTGCAAAAAGACGAGCTTTAGCTTTTTGGAAAGTGGCTTTTTGCTGGAATTTTTATGTAAAAGCCATCTGTTGTGTTCATTAGATGATTGTGTGTTTGTGTCTGTTCATTTGTATTTGTTGCCTCATTATCCAATTTGTGTTATAATCACCAAACTTAGATGGATGACAAGGGTCTATGGGGACATGTGATTGGTTCTAAGTCTAAGCATACTTTATTGTTAGGAATAATAGGTTACATTAAGTTTTTGTCCAGTGAGCGTGCAAAAATGTGGTCACATAAAAGTTTATTGTGACTATGAACACACCAGGCATGTGATGCAGGTTCACCGCATTTTAGCATATGGTGTTCACAATGGATTGTCGCTACCCAACACTAGCGCTTGAACTCACTGTTGGTAGAGTCTTTGTGCAAAATGTCAAGGTGGAGCAAATCTCATGAATCTTGCTCCAGGCTTTTTCTTTCACAGTTCTATTCAGATACATGTGTCATATAATTACAGCCAGACACAAAATGCAATTATTGATTTTTCCTTCATAATCAGTTTCAAATGGTTGGTACATCCGTACATTGAAAAGTACGCTGCCAATACATCTCTACCAAATCCAAGTCACTGATTGGTGAAAGTTCAACTGGTTTAACTTTTAACGCTCATTCATTCCATTTTGTTTATTCATTCATCTTCTAAACCCGTTTTGTCAAGGGCTTTCTTGATGGGCTCCATTTGTGGATGAAGGCAGGGGTCATCTGTCACAGGGCCACAAGTCACACATTCACGTTCACACCTAGGAACCAATTAATCATTTAGCCTACAGTATGAACCATGGTTTTGGACAGTTCTCCTGTGCATGCATGCACAGGGAGAACATGCAAACTCCACATTGGTGTTTCCTTTCAGGTCCCCCAACTGGAACTTAAACCGGGAGCCTTCTTTCCATGAGGCAAGAGCGTTAAACACTGTGCCAAACGTTTTCACAGGGTAGAGATGAAGATGGTGCACATGAAAATTGAAGTTTTAGTTTTTGGAGGTGTGGACATGTTTTCTGGTTATATTTCCAGTATTGGTATGGGTCTTGTGTTCTTGGTGTGTTTCAGCCATGTAGCACTGGATTTCCAAGATGGCACAAAGGTGAATCTGTGTTTTAGAGTCAGGGTCCAGATGAATACATTTGAGTGGAGGTGAGTTATGTGAGTTTTGGCTTTACCTTAGTTTATAGTTCAAATGGAAATGGAAAAATGCAGATGTTGACAGTTATTGGAAATAATCAAAGAGGACCAAATATGTGCACATTTTGAACAATCTGAAGAAGACTGTATACAAACATGTAAGTGCCATATGTGAGGTCACAAGATTTATGTTAATTTCTATTAGTGGAGTTTAAACCTGAACTTAGTTTTAGTTATGAAAGTAGAAAATGTTTGATCTCAGTTATATTTTGCTGATATTTCTTTTCTCTGTCAAGATTATTTGAATTATATATTTGTTGGGGATATATTTGAAGATTTTCGTTATGTGCAGAGAAATAAGATCCTGTGCCTTTAAGAACGTAGCGACATGAGAGAGGGGAGGGGGGAGTTTCGGTGTCGGCAGTTGCAGGAGACAGAGTGAGGAGCGTGACGGTCTTTTTTTTGACCATGTACATGTTCAAGTTCAATTTCATATAAGTATAAGAAAGTAAGTGGATTTTATGTTTGTTGTTTTATTTTTATTTTTGTGGATGTTAATAAAGCAAGGAAAACGACTGCAAGTGGATGACATCCATTTTCCCCCCCCATTTCTTTCACGCACTTCCACCATTTTGCTTTTTCTTATTTTTTCTTGTGGAGATCATGCGTCAGCCACACGCTCTCACCCTGATAGGTTTATTGGAAACCTACATTTAAGTCAAAAAAAGACCTGCTTCCATGCTTTTTCTAGTGGAAAAGGACATTTGAAACTGTGAACTTTTTCTGAAGATTATTAGCGGCAAAAGAACTGTTCAAGAAAAGTCTGTGTGGACAAGTGGCTTCTGTGGATCACATAAAGGAGAAGCAAAAAGGTAAAACTTTGAGCTTATTGGAAATATGGAAAAAGATTTTAATGAGCCACCTGGTGGAAAGAGAGAACCAAAGATGACCGAAAAGGCTGTTGAAGAAAAAATTTACCGGTTAACTCAATCTCGGAGAGCTAAACTGGGACATTTAACATGCCTAGTCAACGAGATTGAACAGTTAATGGAAGAAGATGCAAATATGAACATAGTGAAGCAGAAGTTGCGTCTAAACTTGCAGGACTCCCTAGGAGAATTTTGTAAGATGAATGATGCTTTAACACGTCTTTTGAGCAAAGAAGAGCTGGAAAAGGATCAAAGTTCATGGTTTGAGCCTAAACTACAGCCTGTTCGTGAGTTTATGCAGCGAGTGGAGGAATGGGTGCAGACAGCAGAGGATCGTGCAGAGCAGGCTAAAGAATGTGATGCAGACGTGCAGCCAACAGACAGCATATCACTGGCATCAGTCGCTGAAAGCTATAGGAGCAGGCAACGTGCATCAACTGTTGGGAGTAAAGTTTCCACTGCATCTTCTGCACGCCTCAAGGCTGAAGTGGAAAGAGCTGCATTACTAGCTAAAGCTGCAGCTCTTAAGCAAAAGCAAGACATTGAACGTCAAGAAGCTGAATTGAAAGCAAAAAGAGAAGCTTTAGATATAGAAACTGCCATTGCTGCCGCTGATGCTAAACTCAAGGTTTTGGAAAGTTATGAAAATGAACACTTGTCGCATGTCAGTGATCAAGGAGGAACTACTAACGAGTCTGAGTTTTTGCCATTACGTGAGAGGCAAAGCACAGTCAACGACACGAAAAAAGGACAATGTGAGATCAGACCACCACAACCAAGGTTTGCCACTTTGCAGAAGCCAAGTGAAGATCATGTCACAGACGATCATGCTGTCGAAACGCTCTGCAGCATTATGGCACGACAGAACAACATTACAGAGCTAATGGTCAAGCAGCAAAGAATGATTTCATTACCTCCGTTAGACATCCCAACTTTCAGCGGTGATCCACTAGACTACAACTCATTTTTGAGAGCATTTGAGCATGGTGTCGAATCCCGCACAGAAAGCTTCAAGGATCGTCTCTACTATTTGGAACAGTTCACTGAAGGACGGCCCAAGGAGTTGATTAAAAGCTGCCTTCATATGAAACCAGAAGCAGGGTACCAAAGGGCTAAACAGCTATTGAAGGAGCATTTTGGAAATGACTACAAAATTGCTGCAGCCTACATGAACAAAGTATTGGACTGGACACCCATCAAGCCAGAGGATGCAGAGGCTTTAAATGCATTTTCACTCTTCCTGACAGCCTGCTGTAACACCATGACTGAAGTGAGCTACATGGAAGAGTTGGACAATGTTGCAAACTTAAAAGCCATCGTAGCAAAGCTTCCATTCAAGCTGCGGGAAAAATGGAGAAGTGTTGTGTGGAGCATACAAGAAGAATGTGAAAGACGAGTGAAGTTTAAGGACTTGGCTGAGTTTATCAGTAAGCAGGCAAAAGTTGCTCTTCATCCAGTCTTTGGTGAAATAAGGGACAACAATGCAACTAAAACATCTTCATTTAAACAAAGTGATCAAAAAGGACCAAAAAAAGGCATAGCTAGAAAGTCATTCACCACAAGTGCTGTTCAGTTGGATAAACAAAGAAAAGATGCAGAATCTGTTAAACACTCAGCTGCAACCACCTCAGCAACCTCGACATGTCTCTTTTGCAAAGGTGAGCATGAAGTAGTGACCTGTGACATGCTTAAAGGCAAATCACACAAAGAAAAATTGAACTATTTGAAGAATGAAGGACTTTGTTTTAGCTGCCTCAAGCACGGTCACCTGAGTAAATTCTGCAAAAATAAAATGAGCTGTGAGGTATGTTCTTTTAAGCACCCCACACTCCTGCACATTAAGAAAAAGGACTCAGATACTGGTGCAGAAAGGAGAACAGATAACAATGATGGTCAGACAGTATTGAGTGCTTTTGTGCGTGCTCAGCCTGACGAGCCGGAGCTCACTGGGGCCGGAGAGGATGATTGTACGCTTGCAATAATTCCAGTTCGAGTCAAATCAAAGACAGGAAACACAATAGTGCAAACCTACGCCTTCTTAGATCCAGGAAGCTCGGCTACATTTTGCACGGAGTCGCTAATGAACAACTTAAAGGTTAACGGACGAAAGACAGAGATGCTACTGAGAACCATGAGTGAAGAAAAACCTGTGACTACTTACGTGGTGTCTGGTTTAGAGGTCAGCAGTTTGTCAGGTGACGAGTTTATTGATCTCCCAGATGCTTTCACTCATAAGACAATACCTGTGGGAAAGGAAAACATTCCACGACAGAAGGACCTTGAAAGGTGGCCCTACCTCAAAGACATAAAACTGCCTCATATTGAAGCTAACATTGGATTGCTTATTGGAGCAAATGCACCAAAGGCCATGGAGCCATGGGAGGTTGTGAGCAGCGTTGGTAATGGACCATACGCAGTGAGAACCAAACTTGGTTGGACAATAAATGGGCCTTTGAGAGAAAGCTGCAGCTACTATGACAATAGAAAACCTATGAAAGCTGTAGCAAACAGGATTTCAGCAGCAAATTTGGAACATTGGTGGCTGCAACAGTTTCAGATGGATTTCCCAGAAGGAGGAAAACACGAGGAAGTGGAAATGTCCAGAGAAGACCACCAGTTTATGGACATGGTAACAGACTCTGCTAAGCTGGTAGAAGGCCACTATGTTGTCTGTTTGCCAATAAAGAACAAGTTGCTCAGCATGCCAAACAATCGAGCAATGGCTGAACAGCGAGCGCAGAGTCTGAAAAAGAGGTTCAAAAAGGATGACTGCTTTCATAAGGAATACACAGAGTTCATGAAGGATCTTCTTCAGAAGGGTTACGCTGTGCAGTTGCCTGATGAAGATTTACAGCATCGGGAAGGTAAATTGTGGTACATACCACATACAGCTGTATATCATCCAGTAAAGAAAAAACTGAGAGTCGTATTTGATTGTGCAGCTTCTTATCAAGGAACATCTTTGAATGACCAGCTCCTGCAGGGACCTGATTTGACCAGCAATCTTCTTGGTGTCATTGTTAGATTTAGACAAGAACCTGTTGCGATTATGGCAGATGTGGAAGCAATGTTCCATCAGGTCAAAGTACCCGATGAGGATTCTGATTTGTTGCGGTTCCTTTGGTGGCCAGACGGGAATTACAGCGAACCTCTGGCAGAGCACAAGATGACAGTGCACCTGTTTGGAGCAACATCATCACCGAGTTGCGTCAGCTTTGCTTTGAGGAAGTGCGCTGAAGACCAAAGTCAGCATTTCAGAACAGAGATTGTGCAGACAGTACTGGAGAACTTTTATGTGGATGATTGCCTCAAGTCTGTTCCCACAGAAGAGGAGGCTATATCAATGTGCCAAGATCTTAGAAGAATCTGTGGTAACGGAGGCTTCCGTCTCAACAAGTGGGTGAGTAACTGCCGCAGAGTCCTGGACTCCATTCCAAAATCTGAGTTATCAAAGGAGATGAAAACCTTGGATCTCGATCGAGACGAGCTTCCAATGGAGAGAGCCCTTGGTCTCAATTGGAGTGTAGAGTCTGACACGTTTAAATTTAAAATCACCATCAGAGACCGCCCATTCACAAGAAGGGGTCTACTCTCAGTCATTGGCTCAGTATATGACCCATTAGGCATACTGGCACCAGTTGTGTTGCCAGCCAGGCTTATCTTGCAAGATTTATGCAGATTGAAGATTGGGTGGGATGATAAATTACCGGATGACATCAAGGAAAAATGGTTGGGCTGGTTAGCCAGTCTTCCTGCTTTAGAGCACTTCTACCTCCCCAGATGCATGAAGCCTAAAGATTTTGGAAAGTGTGCATTTGCACAATTACACCACTTTGCAGATGCAAGTGAGGATGCATACGGATCAGTCAGTTATCTCCTGATGCGGAGCATGACTAACAAGCCACACTGTGCGTTTATGCTGGGCAAGTCCCGAGTGGCACCTCTGAGGGCACCAACCATCCCAAGGATGGAGTTAACGGCGGCCACAGTGGCGGTAAAAATGGATGGCGTCCTGAGAAGAGAGTTGCAACTGGACCTCTCACAATCAGTGTTCTGGACTGATAGCACAGTGGTACTAAAGTATCTTCAGAATGAGACAACACGTTACCGGACATTCGTGGCAAACAGAGTGTCAGCCATTCTGCAAGCGTCGGATGTTACACAATGGAGACACATCTGCACTGACAACAACCCAGCAGACACCGCCTCTAGAGGGCAAAGGGTGAGTGATTTCATGAAAAATCTAAATTGGGTGTCAGGGCCAGACTTCCTTTGCAAGCCTGTTGAGTGCTGGCCAAAGATGCCACCAAGCGATGCAGAAACAGCTGCAGATGATCCAGAGATCAAAAGAGTTGCAGTGAACCTGATGAGCGTTGAAGAAAATGTAGTTCCGTTCAAAGAACTGATCAGCTACTTCTCATCATGGTATAAGTTGAAGCGAACCGTAGCATGGTTCTTGAAGCTTAAAACTTTGCTTCACGGTCTGTGCCAAAAACGCAAAGACCTGCATGTGGCCAGTGAGGAAGATGGGCATGACAGTAATCACCAGTGGGTCCAAAGTCAATTGGAAAACTTTAAAAGAAAGTACAAGGGCACACCAATTTCAGGAAAAGAACTTGATGCGGCAGAGTTGTGTGTTATCCGATTTTGTCAGAATGAGAAATTTTCTGAAGAAATTAAAAGTCTGGGCAAAGGACAGAATGTGAAGCGAAGCAGTCCTTTGTACAGGTTGAATCCGATTCTTCAGGATGGGGTGTTACGAGTTGGTGGACGTCTGAGTCGGGCTGCTATGCCAGAGAACAGCAAGCAACCCATCATCCTGTCCAAAGACTTCCACATTTCAGGCTTGGTTCTTCATCAGATTCACAAAGAGACTGGGCATGGAGGACGCAACCACATGCTTTCAGAGTTACGTCAGAAGTTTTGGATCACAAGTGCCAATACAGCCATCAGAGCAATCTGCAGAAAGTGTGTCACCTGTCGCAGATTACATGGAAAAGTAGGAAAGCAACTAATGGCTGATTTACCACAAGACCGCATCTTACCAGACGATCCGCCCTTTACCAGAGTAGGCGTGGACTATTTCGGACCTTTTGATGTGCGACGTGGAAGATGCCTTGTAAAAAGGTACGGAGTTTTATTTACATGTCTGGCTGTGCGTGCAGTGCATATTGAACTTGCCTCAACTCTGGACACAGATTCCTGTATTAATGCCTTAAGACGCTTTTTAGCACGACGAGGACAGGTTAAAGAGATACGCTCAGATAATGGGACGAATTTCACTGGCGCCAACCGTGAGCTGAAGGCGGCCATTGCTGATTGGAATACTTCTGAGTTTCACCATCTGTTCCATCAACATGGCATAAAGTGGATTTTCAACCCTCCTGCTGCTTCACATCATGGTGGAATATGGGAGCGGCTTATCAGGTCAGTAAGGAAGGTGCTGAACTCCACTGTCAGGGAACAGATCATGGATGAAGAGGGCCTTCACACAGTCTTGTGTGAGGCGGAGTCTATTATCAACAGTAGACCTATAACAACGGTGTCCAGCGACCCAAATGACTTGGAGGCACTTACTCCAAATCATTTGTTGCTTTTGAAAAAGAAACCAAACATGCCACCTGGACTGTTCAAAAAAGAGGATCTCTATGCACGGCGTAGATGGAGGCAGGTGCAGTACATCGCTGACCTATTTTGGAAAAGATGGATCAAAGAATATCTTCCTCAACTTCAGGAGCGTCAGCGGTGGGCCACAGCTTCCAGGAACTTTAAAGAAGGAGACGTGGTTCTTCTTGCAGATGACTCTGCGCCAAGAAACTCTTGGATTATGGGAAAAATAATTGAAGTGATTCCTGACAACAAGGGTTTTGTTCGCAGAGTGAGGATAAAGACAAAGACTAGCACCCTGGACAGACCCATTACAAAGCTCTGCCTTCTTCTGGAGTCTGAATGAGCCAGTGATAAAGACTGAATCTTAGTTAAAACCCAAGTTCAGGATGTTTTCTCCCCACACCTGCCAAAGACGGGCTGGCTGCGGAGTGATTGTTGAAGTCTGAACAATTTATAAGATCAGTGATGATGATTCTTGTTTTGTGATTTAATGAAGAAATATTATAATTGTTTTAAAATCGTTGCACTGTTAAAACAATTAGGGGCCGGAATGTAAGTGCCATATGTGAGGTCACAAGATTTATGTTAATTTCTATTAGTGGAGTTTAAACCTGAACTTAGTTTTAGTTATGAAAGTAGAAAATGTTTGATCTCAGTTATATTTTGCTGATATTTCTTTTCTCTGTCAAGATTATTTGAATTATATATTTGTTGGGGATATATTTGAAGATTTTCGTTATGTGCAGAGAAATAAGATCCTGTGCCTTTAAGAACGTAGCGACATGAGAGAGGGGAGGGGGGAGTTTCGGTGTCGGCAGTTGCAGGAGACAGAGTGAGGAGCGTGACGGTCTTTTTTTTGACCATGTACATGTTCAAGTTCAATTTCATATAAGTATAAGAAAGTAAGTGGATTTTATGTTTGTTGTTTTATTTTTATTTTTGTGGATGTTAATAAAGCAAGGAAAACGACTGCAAGTGGATGACATCCATTTTCCCCCCCCATTTCTTTCACGCACTTCCACCATTTTGCTTTTTCTTATTTTTTCTTGTGGAGATCATGCGTCAGCCACACGCTCTCACCCTGATAGGTTTATTGGAAACCTACAAAACATGTCTGCTTTTCTGCACACATTCCGTTTTATTTGATAAGAAAACGTCATGGAGTAAATTTAGTATTTTTCCACAACTCATTTACCTGATTTGCTGACATGTTTAAAGGCACAATTGCAAGATCTACAGTGTCACAACTGAAATCCTGCAAAAACTAACACAAATGAAGTCAGAAAATGATTGAAAAAACCCAGTAAAATGTTAGTTTGTGGTGTTTTCCTTTACTTTTGTCTCATTTCTTTCTTTTGTTTCCACTGCTGTGATCCACATCCAAGGCTCTTGAGATGAGTGCCAATCTCCTCATGAGGGAGGTGGACGAAGAGTGGCCAGGGGAATTATCTCGTTGATTGTCACAGTCACAGCATGTCTTAACGAACTTGTTCATCTCATAGTTGAAGTACAAGCAGTCTCAATACTTGACTTTTACCTCTTCAACGTAGTGGGGAAAGTAAGAAAAAAAAATCTATCCACACTAACTTAGACATGCCCTTTCCTGGGCCCATTGACGGAAGAGAGTCTTATTCCCTAACCTTTACCCATTGATATATGAGCTCAGCAAAGTGGCTGCAGGCATGTGCATCCATTATGTCAGAGAGAAGTCAAGGATGGTACGGGGGGAGCATGTAGGCCATAAACAGGAATGTTATCTTTATAATTGGCTTTAAATAATTAAACTTCCAATCCTAAGTTATCAACATTCTCTAATGGGAGGTTTTGACGCAGTTTCTATCTGTGTTATTGCATTTAGATTTTACATTTCTAAGTTAAGCAGAAATGCCATGTAGAAAATACCTTGATCTTTGGATAAATGTTGCTGAAACCTCAAGAAATGGTTGCTTGTGTTGCTCCACTTGAGTTGGTTTCCAATCATTTATCGCCCACTGGAACCTGTGGATGAATGTGTTCAGTGATGAGTCCAGAATTTGGGCTATTGCGGTGGAATCGAAGGGTCAAAGTATGGAGGAGGCACAGAGAATGCTTTGACAAATGGTAAATGGATAAGATGTTTTGATGGAGGTTTGTGAGGTGTGGGGGAGCATCTCCTTCAGTGGGTTGGGTTTTGCAACCAGTTCCAGCTCCACATGTCCATATATGTGTGCAAACAACACCGACTGGTAGTCTCTATTCTCAAAGTGAACGACCCTGGTAGTATTTCGGGCAGGCAACTTGAGCAGTGCATTTAGCTGGTTACTCCTCCCTGTGGGCGGTTCAGTCCAATCAACTCACCTGTTCAGCGCCCTACTTAAGTTCCAGGTGTGCGGCCCATTTCCGCAAGCTCTGCGTTCGTCACCCCACCCTCCTCCTTCCACCCTTCCACCTGTGAGCTCTGTTAGGGGTAGTTTAATACCCAAAGTTTTCTATGGAGATTTTTGTTTTATGTATTTGAACGGAGCCTTATGCCAAGCTAAAAGAAATATGGAATAAATCCTCTTTACTGCATGAGTTGTCTGACTGAAAATTTATTTTTAGCAATAAAGAAACTGTGAAAAGTAACATATTTTTGATTCCAAATTGACACTCTTTGAACATTGTGTGGAATGACAAAACAAATTTGTGTACCAGACTCGGCTGTTTGGTAAAATTACACACGAAAAAGAACTTTGATAAGCCCATGAAAAATGTTTGAATTACATTATAATTTAGAACGAATTTATAATTGGACCAGAAGCAGCACTGTCTTTGGCTCAGAACTGATTTGATGCTAACACATGCAGATTGTTGAATTCACTTGCACAGCAAATAAAATAAAATGCCATAAGGTAAGTGTTGATTTGCACATAATTTTTCAGTGCTGAACTTTTCTTAGCCGCATGGACCCAGAAGAAAGGTTTAGCTTAGGATTACTGGTTGCGGTTAAGCTGCGTTCTCACAGAATGTAATTCACACAGCTAAGGCGACCAATATAAATATTAAGTCAATAGTACAGACACGATCTGAGGTCGTGTGGCATGATTTGAGCGAGGGGTGCGGCAGCAGCGTGGCACAATTTGGTACCCATCTGAACAGTCTGAACCAAATCACCCATCACTATCCCAGGCGGGAACACCCTGGACAGCCTGTTGCCGGGCCAATAAAGCTGAAACAATCCCGATCACTATACTGGCTCCCGGGAGGCGAGCTGGCAGTCAGAAATAGACCAGTTGCGGGAGGAGGAGCCAGGAGGAGCCAGCCTGCTCAGGCCTCGTGATTTTTATGATATTTGTGTAATTTTCATCAAGGCCATGATAAAAAAGGGGAATGCGGCAATGTGCCATCTTCTCTTTTCCTGCACTTGAGCTGATGTAAATGCTGGAACGGGCAGATCAGGGTGCTTGTGCAATGCGCATGTGCTACTGGCCCGCTGTGACATCACAATGGCTCATTATTTCAAACAGAGCGTCTTTGCAACAGTTTGATTGACATTGACTTAAAAAGAGAGATACTCAGAAATGCAAAAAGAAATATTTTTATTACATTTGTTCTCTTTTATTTGAAAAATGCCACACAAACATGTCAAAAACTCAAAAATCATGATTTTCATTAGAGAGGGACTTCAAAGATGTACCATGAGTGTGGACAGGGAATAAAAGAATAAAATCATGTGCTGCTTTCCTGAGGCATAGTTTGCCTTGGTTAGTTTTGGTACTTTCTTACTCAAAGACCCACTCTGATAAAATTAATGGAGGACATACAGCACAGATCAAAAGTTTTGACACACCTTCTCATTCAAAGAGTTTTCTTTATTTTCATGACTATGACAATTGTAGATTCACACTGAAGGCATCAGAACTTTGAATAATATATGTGGAATTCTATACATATCAAAAAAGTGTGAAACAACTGAATAAGTCATATTGTAGGTTCTTCCAAGTAGCTACCTTTTGCTTTAAATTACTGCATTGCACACTCTTGGCATTCTCTTGATGAGCTTCAAGAGGTAGTCTTTCAACAGTCTTGGAGGAGTTCTCGGAGATGCTTAGCACTTGTTGGACTTTTTGCCTTCACTCTGTGGTTCAGCTCACCCCAAACCATCTCGATTGGGTTCAAGTCCAGTGACTGTGGAGGCCAGGTTATTTGGCACAGCACCCCATCACTTTCCTTCATGGTCAAATAGCGCTTACACAGCTGTGTAAGGTGTGTTTGGGGTCATTGTCCAGTTGAAAATAAATGATGGTCCAACTAAACGCAAATCAGATGGAATAGCATGCCGCTGCAAGATGCAGTGGATGCCATGCTGGTTCAGTATGCCTTCAATTTGGAATAAATCCCCAACAGTGTCACCAGCAAAGCACCATCACACCTCCTCCTCCATGCTTTACGGTGGGAACCAGGCATGTAGAGTCTATCCGTTCACCTTTTCTGCGTCGCACAAAGATACGGTGGTTGAAAGCAAAAACCTCAAATTTGGGCTCATCAGACCAAAGCACAGATTTCCACTGGTCTAATGTCCATTACTTGTGTTCTTTAGCCCAAACAGGTCTCTTCTGCTTGTTGCCTTTCTTTGGCAGTGGTTTAAGAAATTCTACCATGAAGTCCTGATTCACACAGTCTACTTTTAACAGTTGTTGTAGAGATGTGTCTGCTGCTAGAACTGTGTGCCATTGACCTGCTCTCTAATCTGAGCTGCTGTTCACCTGCCATTTCTGAGGCTGCTGACTCAGATGAACTTATCCTCCGCAGCAGAGGTGACTCTTGGTCTTCCTTTCCTGGGGCGGTCCGCATGTGAGCCAGTTTTCTTTGGAGCTTTGTGACTGCACTTGGGGACACTATTTTTCGGAAGTAATGATGGGCACTCGTTTTTCTGTACTTAGCTGCTTTTTTCTTGGCATAATACACATTCTAGCAGTCTATTCAGTAGAACTATAATATTGCATAGGATAGCGCCTACATTGCTCACCACTTTTGTTTCACCGGTAATGTTATGTTGGTGGTGTGAGGGGCTATAAGCTTTCGGGAGATAGTGTAAACAGAGAGCCCTCGGCAATAGTGAGGGGAAGTGGGCGAAGGGTTGTTCCATGGCAACAGTCCCGCCCACAGCTCAGAGGTGAATTTCGAATTTTCGAAGTCCTGCCCTCTGTAGAAACTATGTCCTAAAACTGGCAAAATCAAAACTAAAGGACCACTGGGAACAGTTTGACAATAGAACAAAAGATGGTTAAAGTGGGTTTTTAATTAATAGGTTTACTTGATCT
This sequence comes from Oryzias curvinotus, assembly GCA_023969325.1. Lineage (NCBI taxonomy): Eukaryota > Metazoa > Chordata > Actinopteri > Beloniformes > Adrianichthyidae > Oryzias > Oryzias curvinotus. The sequence continues at coordinate 13,808,791 of CM043710.1, read as the reverse complement.
ATAAATCCTAACCTATAAAAGGAAACGGGCAGGTATGTCTGAACGTAATCTTGTAAAATCTCATGAAATCTGATGGATACAAAGTTTGTCAGCAGTCTGCTGCTTGGAGGTTGGAGACTTCTGTTCCAAGGAAAGCTACAAGGCGTATTTTTCCAGGTTTATTTTTGCAAGCTGGAGCAGGTACTGCAGTCCTGTGTGACCTGACACAACATGTATGAGTTTGTCATAAATGGAAACAACCCAGAAAGAAGAAAACACATCAAATGTTTAAAGTACTTAGTAAAAAGTGAACTTCCGGTTCCGGGTCACGGCAAGACGCGTGGTTGCGGCTCTCTGCGGATACAACTATCTTCAAATGACTTAATAAGTGGATTTTCTCCAAAAAGAGAGCTGACGATGGCCCCTAAGAAAACCCAGGAATACGAAGACCTCAAAAAGACCCTTGATGGTATTCAAGAAACACTTAAATCTTTTATGGATCAGGTGTCGGCTAAGCTAACGCCACTTTGGGAAATGATGGAAGAGTTCCGCAGATTTCGAGCTCAACACGAGCAACGAGAAAACCGGGTCGACATTCTGGAGAAACGACTGGAAGATGTGGAACAGCAAGTAAGGATGAATAATGTCATTCTCACTGGATTACCGATCAAGCCTCGAACGAAGCTGAATGAAGCAGGAGCTAGCACTGCTAATGCTAGCGCTAGCGTAGCTAGCAGGGCTGGTCATGCGGCGAGCGGTGGAGAATCTCTGGAACATCAAATACATTCATTTCTCACATCTAAAGGGATTTCCCTGGATCTCAATACCATCGAGACCTGCCACCTGCTCCCCAGGAGAAAGGAGACGGATAAACCAGCGATCCTCATCAGGTTTGTGAATCAAAAACACAAACTAGCTCTGATGAATCAAAGGAAGAATCTGAAGGGATCGGCTGCTTATCTGAACGACCATCTGACCAGAAGGAATGCTGAAATCTCCAAACATGCACGGCTTCTCAGGAAGCAGAAGCAGATTGAGAACACTTGGGTTAAAGGCTGCAGGATTTACGTCAAACCGCTCGGTCCACCGGACCGGTCCAAGGTTCTGGTTGTGAACACCATGAAGGATTTTGAGAAGTGTCTTTTCACGGTCGTCTGAAATAACAAGGAGTAATAAACCAAAGAGCCAAATCATTTCAAGAAATATGACACCTGGATTCCTCACTTTCTCCATCTGTCTGACGTCACCTGAATCAACAGCAGAGATTTCTGACATGCAGACAACTTGACCACAACTTTCACCGCAGCTGATATCAGCTGAAGAAGGGTATGGACCTGAATCTAATGTCTGCAGACATAACATCCAAGAGACTAGAAACTAGACTAGAAAGCATAATTTTGCACATGTTTTTAACTTTTGATAATTGATGACATTTTGCTATGAAAATCTCTGAAACAGTGTTGTGTATTTCACTGATATAGTATATTTTTTAATCATATGAATGACTTAAAAGTAACACAATCTGCATAAATTTTAGATAACTGATCTGCATTTGCCATGTTGATTTCTATTTTTCTACATAATAATTAAGTAATTCATCTTTGTCATGTGCTTTATTGATACTTTATGATACTTAATTCGGTCTGATAATAGCTAGGAACCGGATATTGATAAATCATGTAATAAAATGGTTACAGTATAACGGGGTGGGATTATATAAGTTCGCTTCCTTCCACTCCCTTTCAAGCAATATTTATTAATATGTCTAATTATCCTAAGTTTGATTAGTTACTGTATGAATGTATAACTGATGATTATATTGCTTTTGTGTACTATTTCAACTTAATTGCTTGAAAAAAAACATTTCAAAATCAAAATCAAAAATCAAAAATTTTAGGTGGCTGGATTGCTCAGTTGGTTTAGCGTGGGACTGGAAGCCAGAATTAAATTTCCCAGAGTGCACAACAATGAGCTCCATCCAGTGTGGTTCTTTGGCAAGACCTTTCACACTACTCCTCAACTATGTAGCCAGTAGGAGGCCCAAGTCTGGTTCTCGCTGTGCCAGTCCCAAGTCTGGATAAAATACAGGGTTGTGTCAGGAAGCGCATTCGGCGTGAAAATCTCTGCCAAACCGTCTGTGCAGATTAGTGAAAGCTGTGGCGACCCCTGAAGGGATAAGCTAGGTGAATAAACAATTTAGTAAAAAGTTTGACTTTTTTTAAAATTCAGAATTGGTTTTATTGTCAGTTAAAAAAAATGACAATGATGTGTTAACTTGATACCATACTGGAAGGCACAGAAACTGAACTTTGAGTAAGTTTTGAATGAAACCAATAAAACACACCTGCTGTACATCGGTATGAGGCATCCCCAATATACTGGAAACTCTTCCTGCTCACTTAATGGGTGTATTTTTACAATTTTCTGACAGCAGAAAGCACAATGTCTATGTTTGCTTTGTCATAAAGATCCATTCACCAACGGTAGTACATAAATACTCTCTGTGGCAAGCATGCAGCCACAGCTATATTTGAAGCTTATCATTTGGAGGCAATTTCACACTGTTCTGCCCCTAATTGAACAGTCTGTTTGTTACACTTCCATTTTCCCCTCTCCACCCTCTCGGCAAGCCTGTGGGACAGGCCTGAGAAATGACACTCTTTGCGTCTCATTGAGCATCCTCGAGCTCAAACAAAGCTCACAGAGCTGCGCACGAGGGCCACGCACGGCTGCCTGGACTTATTGCTTCCCCTCTGTCAGCCTGTAAAGGAAGGCAGTTAGGGGAAGCTGCAGCAGAAAGACTGACGGTTTGGTTACTGTATGGAGAAAATGTCCCAACAAAAACAAGAAGATTTGTCTGATAAAATTGTGCTTGTGTGTGTTTAAAGAATAAAAACTAACAAAAATCCGGATTCTTAAAAGGCATCAGTGCAAAGACTCACACTTTATGATATGGTGTAACACCAGCACCTTCTCTTCCTCCCTCCTTCCAGCTCAATATTTTTAATTAATACCCCTCTAATTGGGAGGTAGCGGAGGGTTCATCAGCTTGAGAGGAGAAAGGCGGGAAGTCACAGAAATACTTAATTGGGCTGCTGATTGGCTAGTGCTAATTGAAGACAAGTAAACAGAAAGTGAAGAAGTGGGAAAAAGGAGAGGACAGAGAGGCACAGAGAGAATCAGAGGGGCTGCTGCTGACATGAACGACACTTCTGTATAATACGAAATGTTGTTCCAATTAAAACCACTGAGGATCTGTCTTTCTGTGTGCTTCTTGCTCCCTCTACATCTCTCTGCTGCTTGTTAATTACTGCATGAGTTACAAACAATCTGCCCCTAAAAAAAGTGCCTGATCTTCTTTTCTCTTAAAAATAAAGAAAAAGCAAGAAAATGTGTTTAAAACATGGTTTAGGTCACTTTTTAAAAAAGGAAGGAAAAGGAGGAAAATATCTCACTTCACTTATCCATTATATGTTCTCACTTAGTTTTATATATTGTCACAGAGGTTGCTGGAGCCTATCCCAGCTGTCGCAGTCCATCGCAAATACACAAGCGGACTCCCATTCGAGCCTAAGGGACAAAACCCCCACACGCACAGGAAAAGGTACGCAAACTCCACACAGAAAGCACCCAGCCAGGATGCTAACCACCAGGAACCTCCGGTTGTGAGGTGACAGTGCTAATCACCACACCAGCGTACACCCCAATTTTCCCACTCATTCTGCAAAATGGCAACGCAAACAGCAGGTGATGATCATTATCACAATGACACTGAGTCAGATCCAGCAACCTTGAAGCAAACTCCCTCCTTACAGTGACATTTGTTTATTTTTTTGCTTTTTAACTATTTTTATGTTTTCTTCTTCATGGAAAATGTATGTGTAATTGCAACTCAAAACATAAAAAAGAAAATTACAACTGGGATGCAGGCTACCAACATTTTGATTGCGTACATTTTATGTTTACATTTACCTACCTAAAGATTTGATTAGAAAAAAAACAAAAAGTTTAGTGAAAAGCAAACCCTAACAACAATAGTAAAGGATATTTCAAGATTTGCAAAAAGATAATTACAATTTATGAAACAATAAAAAATTAAAAGGAAAATTGAATCAACTAATAATTAATAGAAATTGTCCTGTAAAAAATTGTTTTAGTATTCACTTAGTTTTAAAATGAAAATTAGATTAATAATCAAATGTTTCATTATGTCAAAATAGTGAACAGGGTTGCAAGTATTTCATCACATCTACATGAGAAGACAAATATGAAATAGCCTAATATAATGTATCATCCAGTATCCCTTTGTGTTCAATAAACCTGTAAAATCCATTAAAAATTTACAGTATAGTCAAATTTATTTGAATGAAGATCTTTTTTATACTGTTTTGTTATGTTAGGTGGTTCGGTAAGTTGTTTTCTCACAAAAACGTTAGTGTGAGAAGCAAAAATATCAATGTGAGTGTTCAGGAAAAAAAGCCCCTTATTTACCCACTGTTTCAAATTTGTTCCACACATTTTGAACCTGGTGTAACTGTATTATGTAAGGGATAATGGCCGACAAGGTGTCCATTATCAGAAATTAACGAACGACATGGAAGCCTGAACTGTCCGACACAAAGCAGAGGACGGTTGGTTTCGTGAAGTCCTTAAATGTCTGATAATGCACACTTTGAAGGCCATTATCCCACTTATATCACAGTCACTTAGAACAGAAATACATTTTTAATAAATTTTTTGTACTTTTGTCTTACTATTTTTTCTGCTGAAATTGCTCTTTCACAAAAAGCGGTGTATCTAATGCGTGGTGCGGTACGTTGTCATGGTAACAGCGGTAACTGACCTCGGCTGCATCGTCACGATGGGTTAAATAAAGCATCAACTCAGACAGAAAGTTCCCCTCTTACCTTAGTGGATCTTATGTGTCTAGTAAATATCAATTACTATTAGACAGTACAAGGTAAAAAAAAAAAAAAGAAAGAAAAAAGCAATGCCTGAAGTTTTTCTTTTAGCTGTGCACCATCATTAATCGTTTACACCATCTGTTGACAGAGTGGAGACGATGCCAATTATCCAGGAGTCACTGATGTCGCAGAACGCAAAAGAAGAGAGAAATTAGAAGATTTGCTTCAAAAAGAAGGAACACACAAGAGATGAACTTCTGTGTTTTATTTTCGTCATTAACTTTGCAACTTTAATTTAACTTAACTCCTTTTTTCTGGTTATAGTAATGAAGTAAGTTTCTTTCAAACTTCCGCCTGTGTTCTGGATTATTCCTTACAATGATTCACTCAGGTTGCTCCTCCTGTTCTGCCCCATCCTCCCTCGCCCATCTCTTTCTGCGTCTCCTTCTCATCTCTGCTTTCTTCTGTCCTCATCTCCTTCCTTCAAAGTTTATATGCTGCATGATGAAGAGCGCACAGAGAGACAATGGGTCCCATCTTCATGTTCTTTTAACTTCTATTTTTTGGTGTGACAGTGTTATGAATGCAAACGGAAGAATACAAGAGAAAACATTAACAAAGAAAAGGAGGGCAGCTCATAGAAGCAGTAAACACAAGTGGAGGAAAATGCCATTGAGTGGAGGGGTGTAATTCATTGCATGAGTTTCTTTAGACCACAAACAAAAGGTCACAGAACTTTGAGATGGGCCAAGGCAAATGAAAATTCAAAGAATCATAAGTATTCTTAGTTACAATTAACCTTTTCCTTCTCGGAAGGATCTCCTTTTCTCTTTCATTCTGCTCACAGTGAAGGTGCTGCAGGTTTCTGTCTTGGACTGTCAGCACCTGCTGGTCCCTGACACTTATTGGACTGGAATCTGACAGTTTGAGGATTTAGATTTTTTTTTTTTTTGGTCTTTTGGTTTTTCTCCATTGACTCCACTGATCTCTCAATATTTAGAACAGGGAACTAATCAAAGTTTAGGCATTTTTAGGGACAAATCCATAACAATACAGCTTATTTAGACCATATGCAAGTGAAACTCCACTCTTTTAATTCTGTTTAAAAGAAATAACCAAAAACATTTAGAAATGTGATTTAGCTCAGCTGCATGGAGCTTCAAACACTGTAGCTTATTGATATGAAAACTCACGTAGGTGAATGAAGCCAAACTGAAATACTAAAAAGTCTGACTTGTACTGACTGACTGCAGTATTTACACTACACTACAGTATAGTGGAGGAGGCTAGGTTTTTGTAATCAACTGTCTTCAGTTTACTGGAGCTTAAATGTTTTCATTAAAGAGTTCTTTTTGACAAGCAGTCAGATGGACACATTTACTTAAAAGCTCTCATGCTACTTTATCTCACCCTGCTGCCTGCTGCATGTTGTTGGGTTGGGTGGAGCAAACTCCTCTCAATGTGCCTTTACCACTTCCGTTGCACTTCCTGGAAAGCTACGTTCACACCGCTCTCACCAACATGCGTTCAAGCGACCATTTTCAATGAAAAGTCTATATAAACGTAACTCTGTGTTTCAGGGTTCTGCGTTCAAAGTTCTCTATAGTTATGCAGATTATGAAGACCATTATCGGGCTCTACGCACAAAACACACGGTCATTAAACCTGCATTGAAAGTTAGACCAGGTTGAACTTTGACCAATCAGGGACTCAAATTTGTCGATGATGAAGAGATGGCGTCCCCTTTAATTCACAGAATTGCCAACCGTTTGAAAATTAATCAAACAAGGAGAAATTTATAATAGCGGTTTGTGCCTGGCCAGATTTGAATGACTCCAAGTCTTTCATATATTGTAATAGAGCTGCGAAAGAAATAGTGTGGAGAAAGATTCAAGAGATTTGCACTACCACTGTAGGCGGCACACATGCACTAATAAACAGTAGAAAAAGAAGAGGAGGCCTCTCCCTGCTTGTCCAGTGTGAACACCATGGGCTAAACGCGCTTTTAAGAATACATGTTTAGCATTGAAAATAGCTTAATGGTGACCTCAGAGAGGATCTTCTTAATGTAGGAATATGGGGATGGGAGACACTAGTGAAGACAATAATACCTACAAATTAAATAATTAAAATGTTCTCTCTTCAATTTTAAAAATGTTAAAAAGAAATTCCTAAGCCTAACCCTAACTAGCACAACCATCTAAACAATGCTTACCTTAAAAATAACCAACCATAAGGATTTTGCCACTTTAGCTGCGTTATTTGGATTTCTATGTTAACATCTTATTTTGTTTGACTATGTCTGTCTATGAATCTGTCCTGACAGAATCATTAGGTTTTGTGTTGGTGAGCAGATTTTTTTTTTCTAATGGCTCACACTCAGGGCAAGAAATCAAGCCTTTAGACAAACCTTCATCCTCCCTTCAGGGAAGTTTACCGCAGGTGGTGTTTTATGTTGAAAAGACAGCTGGTCAGGGCTACAGAGTTTATGGATCATTATGGCAGTGAGAGACGATTGAGCGTCTCTGGCAAGGCTGGGAAAATAGTGATGATGGAACCAAACCGTTTGTCCAATAAATTAAAGCCGCCCATAAACCATAAATTTAATATGCTTTTTTATTACCTTTGGATACAAGTTATCTTTAAACCTAAAAAGAAAAGCTGTCAGATAATCTGTATTTGTTAGGTTTACATGTTCTTTGGGATTAAGGAAAATATAAGTAGAGACACACATCTGAAGTTAGCCAGATTACCCTACGATAAAAACAGAATAATTTTGTTGTTTAGTTCTTCCTCAGAGAGCTGATCAGTGACTTATCTCTACTCCCTGATTTGTAGATGCTTTGAGTGTTTTATCAAAGCTACAATACCCTTGGCCCTATTTCCTGCTTCAGCTGAAAACGAATGGCTTTGATGATAGCTGCACTTGAGACCTATTGATCACTGTCTAGGGGAATATTATGAATTGCTGAAGCAAGTTATCAGAAGGCTGTGATATGAATCAGAGCACGGAAAATGGATATATCTGTCATAAAAAAATACATTAATGAAAAAGTTTAAAGCTACAATCCCAAATTAAGAATAATCTCTAATTAAATCATTAAGCGTGCATTGAATTTTAAAACAGAATTTGCAGGTTTTAGAAAACCACTTAATCTTAACCTGAAAAAATGAATGATACACAGGTTGTAAAATTTCGGAAGAATCTACAAACATCCCCTTTAAAATGGAGTCAAATGCAGAAACCCTGCAGGTTTATTGGGTTATTGATGATCTTAAATGCCCTGCTGCGAGGCTCTTCATTGCAAACAGATGCTAAGGAAACCGCTAACTGGACGCTTAGATGAGCATTTGTGCGAGGCCGCCTCAAAAGCACCTTGCACAAATCATAACACCACCTGTTCTTCCCAGGTCCTAAAGATTCAGAGCATCCAATCTGTCTGTCATAGTCTCCTTCACCTCTTTGACTCAGTAACACTCTGTAGACGACCTTTTCAGCCCCCACTTCTCTGTAGTTTTTTCTACTCCTTTGATTTGAGGTGGTTGGACAGTATCTTTTGCAACAGGAAATAAATATTTGTGTAGAATTATTTCAGATTTCTCATCAATTCTTTACCAAGCTCTTTTTTCCTTTTTAGTAAAAACACAGATGGGAGCTTGTTTCAATACCATCCTCTGAATTCTCTCCTGTTGTGAGTTTCTGCTCTGTTACAGGCATTTTATACTCCTATCATTGATCATGTAACACATTACCCTGTACTTATAACTTGACAAAACATTTATTTGCAAAAAAACCCTGCAGTATTGGGGGGGGGGGGGGGGGGGGCTCCTCTGGGTGTAGTAAAGATGACCCCATGATGGACCTACTGAGCGGTAGATTTTGAGTTGAAGAGGAAGGAATCACTGTTACCGCTGGTTTGTATTTACCAAATAAAAGCTTCTCGAGAACCTGAGGACAAGCAGAGCTTTAAGCTAAAGCTGTAGCAACTTTAATGCCTGATGTGATACATTGAAGTAAATATTTGTAGATCTAACGCCAATGAAGGATGATCACGCAAAGGACAAGATCTAGATCATTGCTGATTCAGCTCTTTTAAGAACCAGTAGTTCTCACAGGAGGACTCAAATTGGTGACTGTTCCTTTTTTTTAAAGAAATTGTACCACTGTAACCTCTTTCAGCTGCTGTTGTGGAACTGGGATTATACAGAGTCGCTCTTAAATTAAACTTTTCTAGCTTTTACGGTTTTTAGCTTCATTCACCCATCTCTGACCATTTCTCTAAAAACCTGCTCTCTGAGTACCAGCCTTTCCCAATCCACAAAAACAACTGGGTTCTCACATTCATACGTATGAACGGGGGAACAGGCCCTTCCAGGGAGAGATCTACCGCACCACACAAGACCCAAGGTGTGGGTCGTGCAAACAGGCGCCTGAAACAACCCAGCACATAACTGCAGGGTGTAATTGGCTGGCAGGGAAAGCAGACATGGAGCACCACAACCAAGTGGCTGCAATATACAGAGACGTGTGCAGAATATGAACTGGAAACCCCAAAGACAAAATGGGAAACACCTCTGAAAGTGGTAGAGATGGAAAGAGCAAAGATCCTGTGGGGCTTCCAGATCCAGACTGATAGGATGGTAATGGCGAACCAACCAGACATCGTAGTGGTGGATAAAGAACAGAGGAAAGCCGTTGTGGTGGATGTGGCAGTGCCAAGCGATGGGAACATCAGGAAGAAGGAACATGAGAAACTGGAGAAATACCAGGGACTCAGAGAAGAACTGGAGAAAGCCTGGAAAGTGAAGGTGACAGTGGTGCCTGTGGTAATTGAAGCACTCGGGGCAGTAACCCCCAAGCTGGAGGAGTGGCTACAACAGATACCTGGAAAGATCTCAGACCTCTCAGTCCAGAAAAGCGCAGTGCTAGGAACAGCTAAGATACTGCGCAGGACCCTCAAGCTCCCAGGTCTCTGGTAGAAGACCCTAGCTAGACCCAAGAAGAAAAAAAAAAAGGTATTAAATATTTTATTGCAAAACAAAGATCGTCCATTTTTCAATCAATATATTAAATGGCAGCTTTTGGCTCTCAAGAAATTACGAATGGCAAAAAGGACTTTCGGGAAATTCAATTTCATCAAATAAGTCACAGAACCTTGCTCTTATGCTGCAGCTGAAAACCTTATTTTTATTATCAATACAAATCTTCTTTCTTCTTACATGAAATATTTTCTGCATCTTGACCCCAAATCAAAACAATTTTTAGTCTGTGTCTCAGTTTGGTTTCTGCAAGATAGAAAGTACAAGAATTGAAGGACAACTAGGTGAGTAAACAAGCTAAAGTAAACTAAAAATAAAGATGCAAATTGTATACAACGCTTAACCTAAGATCTAGTAAAATCAAAACCTCTTAATAAAGTTGCACAATTATGGGGATTGAGTTATGTAAATGTGCAAAACCCCGGACACAGTTAGAAAGCTGGGAGTCTGAATCAGTGTTAATCCAGGTGAGAGTTTGTGTGTTTCACTGCAATGTTTAATCTCAGGAAGACAATACAGTGTAGTGAGGAAACAGACACTTATTTGTCTTTATAAATTGAGTAAATTAATTTGGGAAAGCTTTGAGTCAGGTTCGAGACATCCGTGATGACTTAATGAATGATGCCCTGAGAAATTTCCTTTGCAATTTGTTATGAGTTTTCGTTGCACAGTGAGGTGGATTCCCTAACTCCCAATTCATTATAGAACACTGTTGTGGGGCTTTGCAGCTTCACCAGCAATGAAATCAAAGGAAAAAGAAGTGATGAATGAAATCATTTTTTTAGCCTCTAAGAACAAAATGGTTAACAACGCTCTCCATTTATATCTGTCTATCTATCTCTCCATGTCCCTGAACTCCAAAACCAGTGCCTTACAGTGAGGAAAGACAATTATCAACTCACAAATTACATTTATCATTACAATGTCTTAATGATGAATTAATCATAAATCCTACTGTCTCAAACCATGTTACAGCCTCTATGGGTCCATCATTGTTCCTGTGGTGTGTTTGACAGTATCAGGGAATGTTCCACCTGCAGGAGGTTCCAACAAGGTTTCCCATACTGCCTGACTCCACATTTTGCAATTTTTAGATTAGTGAGTTACTGACAAACTGCTATTGCTTGTCAGGGGTGTTTTCATGTACTTTATTGATGGTCCCTGCCTGTCTCTGCAGCTTCTCATGCAGCTTCATATGAAAGCAAACTCAGGCATTTTCTACATCACCACAGACAAAAATATACAGACTTCTCCAACATTTTGCTCTGTAATGTTTGTGGATAAAGTAAGTAGGAAGAACAAAAAAGACTGGCGATATGATGACGAGCACATAAACAAAACGGACCAGGTCTATGTCACAAACACATTGTGGCTTAAATTAGAATGAAAAACACAAAAAATTATAACGAAGAGCAATTGTTTTTTTTTCTTATTTTCTTTTATTGAATATAATACACGTCCACCAGGGCCTGAATTTTGTTTTATATATCACATTGAATCTTCCCCAGCTCTTATTTTCACATGGGGATTCACTCCTTCACTTTACAGCAGTTGAGCTGATTCTCCCCAGTTTTTCTTTAGTTACCCCCTACCCTTTCAAGTAAATGGATGTGAAATTAACCACTAATAAAAACTCTGTGTTAAAGGTCAAATTTTCTTTATTTGGATTTAACCCCTTGACGCTTGAATTCATTTCCAGCCATGAAAAAAAGTCACTTATGTTTTTGTTTTTAGGTAGATGCTAAATTAAGGTAATTTGGGAGTCAAAGTGATTTGAGGCATATTTACATGAATGTGCGTTTAGAGCTTACATTAAAAAAAGCAGCAATTTGTGTGCAAGATCAATTAAATCTTAGTTTTTTACAGCTATTCTATTTAAGCAACACATAGAAGAGTGTACTTCTTTCTTTCTGACATGCATAGACAGAGCAGGTCTAGCAAATACATTGATATCAAAGACGATGAAATATTGTCATCCTCCAACTAATGCAGTCCGCGTATGCAAATCTGAGCTTATTTATATGAGCTGCAGCAGTGACTCGTCAGAGAAAGGGCGACAGACGGGAGTGTGTATGTGTGCGGCTGCTTTTAGGTAAATGCACACAGTGTGTGTGTTTGTGTTTAAAGCAGTGCAGTGAAGTGCTACAGTAGGTGACCTTTCAGGTGGTGTAGAGGTGGCATCACTGTGACAGTGTGACAGAACAGGCCTCAGCCTCCCTGTAATGGATGAGCACTCTCAAGGTGAACACCTTTCCTTCCCCCCCCCCCACTTCATCCACGGTGTCCTCTTTTCCACTGAGACCTGCAGCCATGTGGCCGCCTGAGCTGGGCGTTTTTGACCTAATGTCTATGAAGGATGTTTTGCTGTTTCCTGTTATTTACAGGTACTCTTTGTATTCTCCACTGTGCTTTAAGATGCTTTTTGTGTCAACAGTGGGTCTTCATAGAAACAGAATATAAACAAAAAAAATCACAGGATGAGATATGATCTACATTGAAATGAATTTAATAGATATGTAGATTCATGCAAGTAATCGATAAATTGTTTTGTATACCCATAATCCAACCAGATTAATCTGATTGAGGCAAGTTGTTAATAGAATCAGCCTACCATTATAAAATTGTTTCAAAATGAAATAAATTGATCTATAATTGACGTTGGAAAATACCATAGTGGGTTTATTTGACTATGACATAAAAACGACCAGGTGCATCACAGCGAACAACGAACATGTTATAAGAGCAAAAACTGATTTGTCCAACATTACAGTCCAATGTGTGGAAACACGTTGAATTTAGCAAAGACATGTGACCATACAGTGTGGTGGAATGTTCTAATTTTTTTCCCCTATGAATTATTTTGATGTGGAAAAACAACAGTGGGCAAAACTTTTTAAAGCTAAAATGTGAATAGATTTGCCATTAAATCTTGTTTAATTGTTTATTTGTACACGTATTAAATTCACATTTAATTTTCTTGCAAGAAAAACAAGGAATCTGGAAAACTTCACCTGCACTGTTCTGTGCTCAGGTATTTATCTCACACTGTTCAATTTTTGGCTAAAGATGTCCTGGATGGCTTTTAGGTCAGTGACTCAGATTGTTCAAAATGAACCAATATCAACTATGAATTGTATCAGTTATCGGAAGTTATGTTTTGAATTGAATCAATTGATACACCCCTAGAATATAAACTACTTAGATTCTAGATTATTTTTACTTTTTGCAAAACGTTATTGACAGACAATAAATCTGAATTTGTCCCAATTTAGTCTATTTTAGCATATAATCCTCTTCAGAGCAGTTTAGCGGACTGGGGGCTGTGGGGGTGATGCTTTCTAAAGGAAAAATGTATTAAAATACTGTTGAAAAGACAGATTAATCCATGAAAAGGATTAATGAATACCTAAAAAGGGTGAATTCAATCTATTTGCTTCATTGATCTAAGATTAAAGGACATGCATGACAGGTCAAAGAAACATACTTGCATGGTATTGATCCTTGAGCCAACTGTGTCTCAGAGAAAGGACCTTTTTGTACTAAGATTAAGCAGACACGAAAAGAAAAGAGACATTGTGAACGTAGGAGGCAAACATTTCGCCTCAGCTGATTTTTACATACCAAAAATACTGTGAGTTAGGGTCCTTTAAAAGTGTGTTTCCCTGAAAACAAGATAGTAATGATAATTTATAGGTAAAACCTTGAAAATTAAAGGAGGTATTCTCATCCATCTTCCTCCCTAATATCTCATTTTTACATTTTAGTGTTATTGAAATCTTAAAGAAAGGACATGAAAATGCTTGATTCAGACTGATCCTCGGATGTGTTTAGTATTCACTGCACTTTTTCTTCTACTATTCAGGAGGGGTGTTTAAAATTTATTCTGAGCAGACAGTTACAAAACTTAATAACCTGTCTATAGTTTACATATTTTATTAATCATGGATTTTGATTTCCATCATTCAGACATTCGCAGATGAAAATGCGAATTTCAAAGCACACCCCTACATTCTTTTGTTCACTTCACGAAAAGAATAGTGAGAAATGTGCTTTTCTATTTAAAGCTTAGCCCAACTTTGGGGTTCATCACAGGACAACCGTCAAATAATGTCGTTTTAGCTTAACAGCTACAACTCATCACTCAAACATAATTGAATAGCCTGAGCTTAATTGTTCAATATGTTACTGTAAACAAGTTTAATAAGATTAACATTTACACTCCCGAGCATTAGAAATCAGTTACACATATGCACTCTAAAGTCAGTTAGTTAATTGTCAGATCATTAAATGTTAATGACACGATTAGGGCGCCGCTCGTGTTGGTTCAACACTGCACATAAGCCTTTGCCCTGAACTGGCAAACAGCAAAGCGATTCAAAGAAGATTGCATTTGTGACAAACTCTATCCCTGACTCATCCATCATGCTTGCCAAACTTAGACATTCATTATAAAGTTTGCCGATGGATGCAGCCCGTTCTGCTCGACCATTCATTTTTTAGACCTTCTCCTTCTTTCTTTCTTCCTTTCTTTCTTTCCAGCCCTTCTCTCCGTCTCCATTTTTTTTCATCCTCTCACTCTCTCCTTTTGTGTGCGTGTTCTGTGCGTTTGTCTCGTTCCTTCCCTCCTGCTGCAGATTCAAAGATGCTGGAGCAGCAGTGTAACAAAGGAGGCAGTGCATTAATTAAATACAGCAATTTGCTTTCCACTCCTTTTTGTTGCGGGGTGGTGCTGCTAAGATTGATGATGTTCTGTCTGATACACAAGAAGCCCACTACATCTACATCTGAGGCTGATTGTGATGGAACACCCATTAAATGGCCTGTACGTATTAAGATGTCAACTTTTACATTATAAACTGTGTTGGTCTGTGTATTAATATTTTATTAATATTTATTTATTTTAACCTCAGATGCAAACAAAGTTTACATTTCAAAAACAGTTTTGTTGTGTCTTATCCTGCCCCAAAGCAAAAAGTGCAAGTTCAGCAAAAAATTGGATGTGAAAATGCATGTATAAAAAAACTGGTTCGTAACTGTTTATTTTGTTCTGTGAGTGCAGGAGTAGTGCCTTCTTGAAGATTTGGTGTTTTTACATCTTAACTTGTTTTGGTCAAGGGGCAACCCTTTGGCTCCTGAATAAAGCTCTTGTTGAAGCAATTTTAACTGAAGCCAGGTAATGCAAAGCAGTCGAAGTTCACTTCAAACAGAGAACTGATTTTACAAAATACATAGGTTTACAAAGATTTTAGTTCAGTTCTCTTATTTAATTCGTTCAGTTTTTAACGTCACAATAAGTGATTTATTTCATTTTTGTAGGTTGTGTTTAGTTTTGTGTTGTTTCTGTGTGTTTTGTTTTTTGTTCCTCCCCAGGTAACAATCTCACCAGGTTTTATTTGTAATTATCACAGCTGTCTCTGTTTCAGGTAATTGGTCCCCTCAGTATATTTAAGTCAAGGGTTTTCAGTTTCTCGTTGTCAGGTGCTTTGTCTTTGTATTTTATTGCTTTCTCATGTTTCAGGTTCTGTTTAGTCATGTTTAGATTGTTTTTTTTTTCCGTTTTCCTTTTAGAATTTGCTAATTAAATCAATGTGTTTTCTTGGAATTTACAGTGAAAGTGATGTCACATCCAGCCAATATAGAGCCAGTTTAAATCCACACCAAATATCCTGTTATTTTCTGATTTTCACATTGGATTTTTCAATTAATCTTTTGACGGCATAATCTTTATCCAATATTGGCCCATTATGAGATTTGAAATTACACATTTAAACTTTCCCTGAAAAGCTGATACTTGCATCCACCTATGTCTAGTATATCTCATAGTTTACATTTGTGCATGTCCAAAGAAATCCAGGAAAAGGAAATCACAAAAAACCAGAGAGTAGCATTTTGTAACTAAGGCAGCCAGCTTTTCTTCATCACAAAGAACAGCAGTAATATGTTATCTGTTTGCAAAAAAAATAATTCCTACTTTAGCAAAGCTAACACTACGCCCTGGTATGCCACCATGTTTAGAAAAAACAAAACTTAAACCCGTGTTTAAGCAACATAAATGTGCGTTTCGAGCTTTGTTTAAAACTCTTGCGTTCATGCGTTGCTATGCAGGTTTCTATGACCATTTTCAGGCTATAACTACAAAACGCGTGGCCCTTGAACAGGCCTTGAAAGATTAACCAGGTCGAACTAATATTTGACTTTGATCCATACTTCTGTCCACTTAAGTATCAACGTCAACACTCTACCTCAGTGCTACCTCTTGGACAATTTTGCACATAAATTTTGGACATTCTTTATCACAGTTAATATTTGTACACTTGTACATGTTGTACATTCTGATTTATTTAATATCTTCTAGACCTTCATCTTCAAGTTTATTATTAAATGTGTCCACCTCCAAGCCTGGTCTCCTGCTTGTTGGGTCCTACACCACTAGTCCCCGACTAATACACTCTTCTCAGACAGACGTGAACATTTTAACACATTTCTCTCTTAAGTCTCAAAGTTTAAATCGCTTAAAAATAAGTCCAGTATTATAGAGTGAAATCAAAGACCTGATTGCGATCAAAGATTTCTGCAAATTTAGAAAGCTGAAGGTATTAAGCGTGTTTGAGATGATCCAGGTGGACACAGCGCTGCACAGATCTCCTGGTGTGCGGTGTATGCTGGTTAGTTTTTCCCTCTAACGTTACATGTCAATCATCATACAAATATCACGAGAAAGTGGCGGATGCAAGGCCCCTACCCAAGCGAGTGCAGTTGAAAATTTGGTACTGTGCAGACTGCAAGCCTTTGTAATAACTACAAAACAATGCATTGTGGGAAACAGTGAACAAGGTTTCTTTTTACACATATTGTTTTTGATATGAACGGAAAAATTAAAAACAACAATTGAAATTATGTATAACTAGGATATACTACAAAAATGCATTTATGAGACAATGAAAATTAAAACACCTATTGATAAAAAATAATAGGCTACATACATTAAAAAAATGTTAAAATGAATAAAAAAGATATAAAAGCACAGATCATACTAAAGGGGAGAGGCGTATTAAAATGTAATTGAATGTTAAGGACAACCCCAACTTCCTGCACTCATTCAGTTTTGCTGCAGCTCAGCGTTTGCCTTAATCTCAGGCGCCTTTCCCCGCCCCTGCCTGCAGATGCCTGGTGTCACCAACAATCTGGGCGAGGCTTCATTTATCTCATACATGCCTGGTATGTAGAAAAGACACGACAATGAGGAGATCGATTGACAGGGGTCTACAGCCAATCAGGATCAAGAACACAGAAAAACACAAAAAAATGCTAAATTGCACCAAAAAAATGTGCGAAACAGTAAGACTGCAAATGATGAAACGCAATATAGCAGGGGACAACAGTACATTGAAAAACTTTGAACCACTGATAGATAACGACATCACTAATGCATAGTAATAACCATGAGGTTATGTCTTTTTTGTTTTCAGTTTCAGCAGTTTACGTTTTATTTTTAAGATCTTTGACTATTGTTGTGAAATCTTCACTGAGGTTTTTCCAACCTGTGTTCTTTTCCTAACAGCCAGCTTTGAGATCATTAAATGAGTAAAATCAATAAAAACAGCCTCTAAGGAATTCAGCAATTATGAATAAAGATAAAATCCAAAAGAACATGATGTGAAACTTGCAGTTCAATAATGTATATTGTTAGTATCTTAGGTTTTCCGATAGAGTTGTTTTTTTACTTGTTTGTGTTTCCTCTATTAGCACAGTTTGCTGCCTCAGTAATGGTTTGGCTCCTGTAATAACTGAACAATGGGTATGTCTATGAAGACTTTCATTCATCCAGGTTGATTCCATCATGGTAGTAGGTTTAGGGGCTGTCATCTGGACTTAGTTTTTAAAGTCAGAAGACGTTTCACCTCTTATCCAAAAGGCTTTCTCAAGTCTGAATTAGCTGGTAAAAGAGCTGGTACATATGCGCTCATGGAGGAGGAGTCAGACCTGTTTCAGGTTGACAAAGTCTTTTGGATAAGAGGTGAAACGTCTTCTAACTTTAAAAACCAGAAAAAGTCCAGATGACAACCCCTACACCTACTACTATGAGTAACAATGGGTATGAGCAGCAGCTTGCTCCTTTACTCCTTTTTTTTTGTATTTGTCCCTTTCTAACCTCTGGCCTTTCTTTGGTGCCACACTATCTCGCCTGCCTTCTCTAATTGATAGAAACAGAGTTAGTTAGGATGTCACCTGAACACATCTACAGCGCTGAGACAAAACAACAGCCCAGCGCTGACAGCTCACGCCAAGCCGAACACGGACTGCTTGATAGTGAAATTGGTGCTGCATGGAGGTCAGGAGGGTTGGCAGCCTCCAGGGAACACTTGACCCTTCCTGTCACACTCTCCCAAGTTTGTACACACTAGAGCGCTGCAATCCATTTACTTTTTCAATCAACACATACAGCAAGTGGATCAGGTTGTACACGGTTTCAAGTATGCACATAATGCTTTGTGACGGGTAATTGCTTCTACAGTTCTGATCCAGCTGTCATCATCAATCGGTGCGGCTTGGCGATTAGATGAGACAAGCATCGAAAGCCATTGATTAGAGACATCCATTCCTTGCGATATAGATTTACGAGCCTCTCCACTGCACAATGAGTCAACCCAATGGGATTTCTTATGTAAAGGTTACAAAAGGGTAGAGAATCTCCTCCTAAAGGATTTTCATTTCTAACAGGATAGAAATGACCTTTTCAAGAAAGTTAGAATGATGACGGATGCTGCAATCGTCCAGTGTGAATTCTTAAAATCCGAGACAATGGATCCACTTGTTTTGATCGACTGAGTCCTTTACCTCAGATGACAAATGGCCTTGATGTTGGGTCACCCTTGTTTTGTCACACTTAGGGAAAGAAGCTAACCACAGTATATACATCAACTCTTGAACAAGAATAAAAAAATGTGCAAACTGCTGTGAGTCTTTGCAACACAATATACATACAGTGTGCATTTCATCGGCTGAGAATGGCTCAGGGAATCAATACCCCACAGTTTTTATTGCTGCACGGAGCAAAATCAATAGATTGTAAAAGTAGAGTTGTTTTTGTTTTGTGTTTGCATGATAACGTAGCTGGAGGCTTAGCGGAGTATTCGAATGCATGTACGGCTACAGTGCACGTTAATGATACATAATTCAGTTACTGCAACTGTGGAAAAGATTTTATTACTCCCTCAAATGCTGGAGGACAAATATGAAAGTAAGTCTTTATGACTTCTCCAAAAGTATTTGTAGTTTGAAGACCAACTTCAATGAAAATGGTGTTTTCAACACGTTTTGTGGCATTTTTCTCATAATAGAGGACATATATATTTAAACTTTTATGAATAAGGGGCAGAAAAAAAAGATGTTTGCAAAAGCTAGTAGTTGTTACACATGCTCCCTGCTCTGTTTTATTCTGAGGCATCTGCTTGTAGACGACTTGATCCATGTACGCCTTTGTTTTCTTTGTCTTAGATGGCATCTGGCTCAACACTGTGCGACTGCATTGCATTAATGTTGCTCGCCATTTTTGTTGCACCGGTAATGTTAGGTTGGTGATTTAAGCTTCTGGGAGAGAGTGTAAACAAAGGGATAGTGAGAAATGAATGTGGGCTCACTCCACCCCAACAATCCAGTCCACAACTCAGAGACAAATTTCTAATGAACTACTGCCGCTCTGCAGAAACTATGTCCTAGAGCAGTGTTTTTCAACCTTTTTTGAGCCACGGCACACTTTAACCTTAAAAAAAATCTCGCGGCACACCAGCATCCCAAAAAAAAAAAAAAAAAAGGAGAAACTCATAGTCTGTATTGATCTACAGTCCCTCCATGATCTCACGTGCATTTTTGAGATGATTGTGGCAGAAAAAGCTGAAAGCTGCAGCTGTTTTTTTTCTAAAAGATGTAATAAAAGTTAAGTTAGAAGATTTAAAAACAGTTTGAGGTGTGTTCGTTGGTTATAAGACGTTTAACAACAGATCTCCTTGTGCGCGGTCGCTTTGCCCCAATGCATCATGGGAGATGTAGTGCGTAAAACGGCCGGAGATCGCTTTTCAGAGCTTCATTGTTTTGTTTACTTGTTCCACGGTCTGACACCGGATTCTATGGAAAGCTACACCGCTAAAGACGAGCTTTAGCTGGTCTTTTAGTTAAAACTGAGCGACTTTACGAGCTAAATCGGGACAAGGAAGTTAAGATTTTAACCACTTCTGATTGGTCAGACTGATGACATGTGATTAAGCCCCCCAAGAATGATTGGTGGAGACAGTTAAGGGGCGGGACTTTCCCTAAATACAGCCGAAGCTGCAGCTAAGTCGCAGTACAATCATTCTGATCAAAATGTCTTTAATAAAATAAAATGAACACAAAGAAAAAAGTATTTAACGATCTTTCATATTCCTAACTACTCAGTGTTTTATCAGGGCCTGTTTGGATGAACACAGAGCTGAAATCCTGGAGATGGGAAATGTTTTTAGATCAGTGAATGAGGGCTATTTCCCACGGCACACTTGACCATCTCCCACGGCACACTAGTGTGCCGCGGCACACTGGTTGAAAAACACTGTCCTAGAGAACGACAGTTTGTTTTTGTTTGGTTTTTTTTTGGCTGAAAAAGAGATAATTTAAAGACCACTGGGAACACTTATGCAATAGATCAAAAGATGATTGGAGTAGGACTTTAAGATTTTTTTATATTTCAGTGGCTAAAGGTTAGTAAGGACATTCTGCAAACTAAGCTGCTGATTTTTTGTTTCTCTTTAAGGACAAAAAAGTTTTGTAAAAACATATTTCTTCTTTCATTTAAGCATTTTAGAAAATTTTAGGTTTAAGTTTAAAAAGAGTCTGAATGAAGTTAAAGGAACATCAAGAAAAGATTAAAAGACTTTCTTCTATACAGGCAAAAGGGCAGGAGGAGGAGCAGATCTCATTAATCTTTAGGATTCTCTCTCCAAAAATATTCCTGAGGATGAGATCTGGACATAAGCTTGGCCGGTTGTGCCGGTGTAAACAAAAAAAAAAGCAAGACCGAGCAGCTTTCCCCCGCTGTTCTTTGTGATCAGCAAAAGTGTATCTGTAGAAACTTGCTGTCAGGCAGAATGGATTGTACTTAATTTCCAATAAGGTGCTTAAAAGCGATCCCTAATCATGCCTTTAATTAGAATCCACTGGTCATTAAGGGGAGATAATTCATTAGAAATACCACCGCTCTCTCTGTGGGAGCAGAAAAGTAGCAGACGGACAATTGGTCTGTGCACATGCCCACTCGGCTCTTTGTTGCCACTGAAGTTTAACTCAGCAAGGTAAAATTTAGGTTGTAAGATTTGGAATTTTACAAGTAATTTAACATGAAAAAAACACATTTTCAAATTATATTATTTGACGATAAAAATGTAATTTAAAATTTCTGAGTATTTCTTTATCCAAATCACTGCAAATCAGGAGCAATCTAAAAAATGCTGTTGGAAAAAGCTTAGTGTTGTGTCATAGGTGCTACAATAAGTGGGCCACAAACTCTCTGCTCCACTCCATTATGATGCATCCATTTGTAAACGAATCGTTCCACATACAGTACGTCTTCGTTTTCCTCATCTGAGTTGGCATCTGGCTCAGTTAGGGTTGTAAGGGGTTGAAAGCTAGCGGGAGAACATGTAAACAGATGGATGATGGGAAATGGGGCAGGCTTACTTTGCACCCACAGCTACTGAATTGTTGCAGCTCTGCAGAAACTTTGACACAGGTTTTTTGTTATAGAAAAAATCTAAATTATGCATAATCATGATTACAGGACCCCTGCAAACACTTTTACAACAGATCAAAAGATGATTGGGACACAGTGGTTCTGAAATCATGAGTAAAAAAAAAGCTCTGACTACAACAACAGAAGAAAATTGAATGCAACCAATCGTGGATTTAAATCACAGTATTCATCGTTTTTCCATTTGTGACGATGTTTCAATGTATTGATGTGCCTGATCTCACAAATAAACGAGAGTCTTTTAAATATTTCTGATGCACCTGTTTAAAGCTCACGTTCTTACCAAGGAAAGAAACTTCCTCATGACAGTAATTTGTGGAAAGAAAAAAAAAAAGATTAAGTTCTTTAATGTTAGTTTAATTCCTGTGCAGCTAGTGTCAGTCAAAGTGGTGGTGTGGTCACACACCACTGATTGTGTGGAAATCCCAAATAGGAAAGCATTCAGTTGAACAGAAATTGAGTCATTTTCTTAAAAAATAGGCTGTGTTGCCACAACTATAGTAAACACTGGGTTTGCCTAATTTAACCCCTTCGCGGACTCCACTTTATTCATTGTCCCATTTAATGGAAAAAAAAAACCCTGAAGAATATGTTTATATCAAATCAAATAAAGTCAGGGATGAAGGGGTTAATAATGCATTTAAATCTGGTTGAAATTACTTACTGAAAGCAAATATGGTGTGAAGATGAATGCTTCTACAATAAACATTTTCTGAACATGACTTTGCAACAGTTGCTCTCTTGTCCCAACCACAATGAACATCCTTCAATGTGGCTCTTTCTTTCTGGAGGATTTTTTCTTAACCCTCTTATTCGAGGAACTCATTTAACTGAGATGAGCCAAGCAGGTCACAGAGGACAGTACAGGAGCATGCAGCAGGATGCCCTGAATTTCTCAACAGAGGAATAGTTTGGTCGTCCCATCATTCATGAACAGTAAAAGTGTCTCTGCTATGGTGCTTCAAATGAGTAACACCAGGGCTTCTTGAATTTATCAAGCTGCTCATTGTGTGTTTGGCTGTTGAAGTACATCAGAACCGTTTGTACTTTTACAAGATGATTTTCATAACAACGTGACAGTGGATGCAGTTTATTTTCCTGGATAAAGGTCTTGCAAATGTGAGCTACTTCATGAATTACAAAGTTTAGTATGGACATTCAGAATGCAGAACTTCTTAAACTTCTTAAAGTGGGGAGGTGGGGCAGAGTGGGAGGTTCTTTAACTAAAGTCAGGTCAGTCCACATTGCTGCATAGACGACCTAAACATGGCTTAAGGCTTGGTCACATTTCTGATTTATGAGCAAGCTCTAAAGTAACAACCTAAATCGTGTTTTTGATTTTGTGAGTTGTGTTTGGTGCCTAGAGGTGCAAATAATGTCACGTTTGGTTCAACAACTGTCTGCGAAAATTCCAATAAGGACTCATCAAAGCCAAAAAAGTCCAGCTCTGCTGCATGGCAGCAGTGAATACTGCCAGGGGTAATTTATGTTTACACGAATATTTGAAAGACTACACAATGCACAGTTGTAATTCTCACCTCTGTGTCTAATGTCTTTTTTCTGTCCTGTGTGTTTGTCTTGTTTTCTGCGTATAAGATTCAATCTACACTGTGTGTGTGTGTGTTGTGTGTGTGTGTGTGTGTGTGTGTGTGTGGATCTATGGTAAGGCTTGGTTAATAATCTTCTGACCATTTCATTAAAGTAATCAGATCTGGGATCGGTGGTGGTGGCAGGATGACTTAGAGCTCAGGTCCTCGCCTCATTAACTCTCTGTGACCAACGAGCGACACATTCGCAACAAATTGGAATTGCCTCAGCACCCCAATTATTCTCTTTCAGGCTCTTCTGCAGTACAACCAGAGAAGGTAAGGACTATATTCCGTCCTCTCTTATCTCACTTTTGACAATTGGACCTGACGTTACATTCCATACTGCCTGTCTCCTTTAAACTCCTTTTTATGTGGTTGCATAACGTCTTATTTGGATTTTTTTTTCTTATTTGTTATTAAATGAGTCTTGCATAGACACTTCTCAATAAAATATTTGCATAAACAATGCAAAGGTGCAAGTTTTTATTAATTCTTTGGCTATAAATGTACTTTTTCTAATCCAAAGGGATTGTTTGCGAGTAGCCTTATAAACCGGCACCTCTCCACTCATCTGTGATCACTTTCCATAATGTTAACCTTGAGTTCACTTCCACTGCTTATTTATAGTTCTCCTTTCACACCCTGACTTGTCAGGTGCCAAATGTAATATTTTTCTTACTGTTCACCATCTCCTCCCTCTAACCAACATGAGACAGATATCTGCTTTGACAGGGATCTTAAAAATTCAAGCTCTGTCTCAGAAAACAGAGAAATTATTTTCTAAATAAGTTGGCTTCTATAGCTATGCATTTGTGAGGAAATCTGACCTTCCGTGCCACTCAAATGCATTGGACGTGTGGATTTTCTGAAGTCAGATGCTTCACCAAGGCTGACCCGAGAGTGATAGAAGCTCTGAGAAATGTGGAATAAAAAGGCAGAATCAGAGCATCTGTGTGTACTCCTTTATGATATATTTATTTTCCCTGTCTCTCTCTTTCTGTCTGCTGTATTTTTTTTTGCTTTGTGTGTGACCCCGTGTTGTTTCAAATTCACACATTGCCCAAGGCTTAAATAACGACCTGCTGTCATCTCAATGCCCTCTGGGTAGCTTTCTTAATCAGCCCCCTCCATGTGCAGTCATACAATTTAATTAGCTGCTCACCAATGTTATCATTAAAATTAATCACAGGCATCCTATCACACTCTGATCACACCCCAGCGCTCATTTTGTTTCTCTTTGTTGAAACCGGTGGATGCTTGTTGAAGTGATGAGATTTTCAAACTCAATATTTAGCCGTTTTTATCTTGTGAAAATACATTTTTCTCTCTTGAGGTAAAGTTCTGCATGTGAGAGTTCTCCTAAGTTCTCCTCAAACCTTGTTTCCTGGAAGTGTCCAGTCAGGGGGCCTCTTCTCCACGACAACTCGGGGTTGATGTCTTCCCTCTGCTGGAGTTAAACAACCTGCATATTTCTCCGGGTGGCTGACACTAATGAGAATCACGCTGTGTCTCACAACTCAGTGCGCCGCCTGCGTGCATTCGCTGATGCTCATCCCCCTGATTGGGTTGCTGACTGGGGTCATACATCCTGCGCTGACCACAAGTCGTGGATCCAAAACTTCAATAACCTGCTGGGCGAATGTAATTAGTACCCAACAACCAAATCACTTACATGCATAATGACTGCTGGCCAGAAGGGATGATCGCCGTTTGTGCCTGTGAGTAAACAAAGAGACCTCAGCAGAGAGTTGGGTGAGAACGGAGAGGTCCATGAGGGACATCGGGAAGCAGCCTTCGGTTATCCGGAGAGAGGGATGGAAGCGTGTGCTATCAGCGTGGAATGGGACGGTATCTTTGGTGATTCTCCTCAGTTTCGCTCTCACTATCATATCTCTGCATCAGAAGAACACTCCACGGCTGCAAAGTGTTCACATTGCCAGAGATATGTCACCAGGAAAACTATTTTTCAGTTACACCTGTAAAATAAGCTACCACGATGTTCAGAAATACATCAGCTTTCTATTTTGAGGAGAGATGCGATTTGGCACAGAACATTTACCAAGAGGATACATCTACACGTATCTTTGCCTGGTTTCTAGTTTAAACATCTTTTTCAATTTATATGAAAAAAAAAACTTTCTAGTAATTTTTCAGTAAATTGTAATGATTTTGTTTTAAGACAATAATTCTTGAATATCTTGTTGAGTCATTTTGACCTTGAAAACATCTTATTTTAATCAATACATACTTATATAAATATATTTAATGAAACAAGATTTTAACTCATAATTTACATATAATTTACATAAAATGTGTAATTATATTCTGTTTTTATTTGGTCTAGGGTTGGACTGTTGTAGTGCTTAAAATAAGACTTTTTGGGGGGGAAGTAGTCATATGTGTATGTAGTGCCTTCTTTAAAGATATGAAATGTCATTTTTTAACACAAAATTATCAGAGCAGTATCCTTAAAATGTTGTGTTTATGGGTAATTTCAAGATTCTGTTTTGACTTAGAAGGGCAGGACATCAATTTGTTTTCACTTATAACAACTGAAAAACTTTTTGTATTTCATAATCTTTTAAACTGTTTAGAAAGGGATATTTTTTACTGTTTAGTTACACTACTGGAAGATTTAAGAAGATACATCCAAGGAAATGCTTTTTATTTACCTTTTATGTTTTCCGATCCAGCCGCACTTATTGGTGGTGACCACGGTGATACATCTAAATCTTGAAAGAAGAAAAAAAAGGGAAAGCACGAAAAAGTAAAAAGTATTAGCATTGTAAAACGCTGTGGCACAGTCAGGGTGTGGGCTGAATGTCTCCCTGTAGTTTGACCTTCAACCTGATCACAATCAGCCTCTGATGTAATTACTGTGCTGATTAATTACTGTATTGATCAATGGATCAATCAAAAGGTCAGATGGGGTGGAAAGTGGAATCCTTAGTAATTACAGGGAAAGGGGAAACCTGAGGATTTGGTTGCTTTAACTTCTGATCATTTTCTTTTTGATTTTCTTCACCCTGAGTTTTTAATATTTTTATTCATCATTGAATAAATATAACAACATATACAACATGCCACAACCAAGCAGGCAAGTGGAGTAGTCAGAACAATAAGGTCGTATTCAGACCAAGTTTGCTTAATGTGATCCAGATCGAGCCCTGGCCCTTGTGTTTAGTCTGTATTCAGACTGCTGTCAAGCAGACTTTTCTGTTCCAAACCAAAGTTTGTAAACAAAACCATGTGACTGAAGATCTCTTCAGTCATTGGCCAGGAATTACGAGGGTGAGGCGAAGTAACGAGAGTCACAAATGATGAAAGTCCTGTTCTTTACTTATCTTGTCAGGATAGTTCACTTATTCAAACTTCATATTTTGTTGTCCAGTTCTGAACATCTGTATCAACTTCAGGTTGATATAGACTTTTAACTTGCTACTTTGGTACAGAAGAGGCAAGCTGCAAGGCGGTTCCTGAGGAGAAGACGGCTAAGAAGGTACGCTGATAAGTGTGGGGTTTGCGCTTTCAAGTGTACGGACAAACGACTTGACACCGGAGTGACAGGACAAACCAGTGAATCAATGTGAATTAACTGATGGTCGTGGGACTGTCTTCTCACGCAACGCAATGGAAATGCACTGCAGTCAGAGCACTGTAGGTTCAGATGCAGGATAGAAGTCCAACTTTTGATCACTTTTGCAAACTGCCTGCAGAGCCCCCTTGATATATGTGGTTCCAATTAAACAAGAATCTGTCAGATTCGTCCCTTTAAATGTATTCTTGTAGGCTTTGCTCTTACATGTACTGGGGTAACAGAATAACATATCATCTTAGCATTAGCCATTGAAAAATCAACGCAACGTAACTTAACTTAACGTAATGCAACGCAACGTAGAGTAATATAACAAAAAATACTTTTTTTGTTTTATGCTAGGATTTCATTGTTTATGGATCCTGATGTGACATGAGATTTAGACAGACATGGGTTTGTTTTTTTTTCAATGAGACAACGATACAGTGAAGGGAATATAATACGTTGCAGCTAGGTGTAATTAGAGTCAATAAACAGTTTTTCAGAGAGTTGTAGGTAATTTACTCAGCCCAGCTTTGAAACTTGAGACATTAATCACTTCTAAATTGTTTGGATTAGAGCCGTTAAGTTGGTAAATGTATTTGATGTATTGTAATGTTATTTGAAACTGCCACAAAAGACAGATGGGACAAATGCATTGGTGCAGAAAGGCAATGCTCTTTTCAAGCAGCTTTGTGCAGAAAAGAAAATATTGTTAGTGTAAGCAAACTTTTGTTGTAGAATAGATTGAAATAATGTATTTTTTGTATGCCTATTGTAACTTTTTGTGAACAAAGATTGACATAATGACCCCTCCCCAATGCTTTTCTGCATCCAGCTGCAGACACACCACTGCAGCTCACATTAGACTTATAAACCCAATGCAATCATACCCTGCATTTGCAGCCATGTTCGAACACATTGTCAACTGATCTACACAGGGGGACATCCTAAGGAGGCGTAGTTAGCCAACTGAGAGAACAAAAAGGAGAAATTTGTATCATTTGGGACCCCTCCATGTCTGTTCCTTAAAAGAGACATAGGTTTGGTCCAGTGCGCTGAAGTCAAGCTAATTCTATTTTTTTTGTTTTTTTAACTTGTCCTGTCCAACAGCTGGGCAGACAGATGACAGCTGAAGAACTCTTGTGTTGGACATATTTTACTTTAACAACAGGGGTTATGAATCTTCTGACAAACCAGAGGAATGTCTGAATAAACCCCTTTTGTAATCGAGGCCAAACTTGATTCATTTTAATCATATTTGAAAATCTTTGGTGTTGGACCGGACGGAGGGGGGATAGGAGGGTGATTATAGAAGGGGTGGGGGGGTAAAACCATGAAACAGCATAAAGCAACAAGTTGCTGGATGGTTAGAATCATTAGAGTGAGGTTCAGATGTAATACAAGTCTATAAGGGTGGGGCCTGTCCACACACACTCAAATGTTAGAAACATACCTGTTGGCTCCAAAAATGTCCACATGTCAACATGTACACAATACAGATAGAGTTCACACATGCATACCTATGCATTCAAACCAACTAGTGAAATATTTCATTCAATCATGCAAAGTATTTTTGCAAAGGTGAGCGACCACCTGTGCTCAGGTGAGTCTTTTTGTTCCTCTAAAATGGATGATGGAAAGTGAAAAGAAGGAGGGAGAGTGACCAGTCATCCCCACACCAAGACCCCCGCCGCAGTAGTAGATAGAGAACAACCGCCACCCAGGCGATCACATCCACCACCCAGGCCAGAGCCAGCAGGACCGCCACGGGGGCTACCAGAGCCACCAGAGCCAGAGAGCAGGTAGGCATGGGGGGGACAGAGAGTGCAGCTCCAGCCCAACCAGGAGAGCAGCCCCACCGCCGCGCCGGGAGGGCCCAACGCAGGGCCCCGCCCCAGAAGAACGCCCACAGCCCCAGGCAAACTCATTCTCTGCATAAGCTAAATTGTTGAATATGAAACTGGTAATCTTACAACTTGATATTTCTTCATTTTGTTGAGCTCAAATCTTCTCCAGAATAAAAGACTGGGGCACACATTCTTGTTCTTTACAGTTTACTTTATGAATACATTTGGGGGCAATTTTTAAATCTGCAGAGTAACATATAATCTGTTCTGACACCATTGCTAATTTTTAGCTGGTGCACAGCATAGACTAAAAACCTCAGCTTTTTTAATTGAAAGTAAAAATGTATTGAAAAAGTTTGACTTTTTTTTATTTGCAAGTCAGGGTTGGAGTCAGGCTGCAAAATAATAATAGTATTTCTGAAACACATCAGTTTACACAATCGTAATCTACATTTTGTTGTATTTAGGCCAAGATATCCCTTACAACATGCCACACAAAAGGTCTGAAATTCCTATCAATCCCAGTTTAGACCTGCTTTACTGATGGAGGCGGTGTTTTGCTTTCATAATGACACTTTGGAGAAATGTACTCTTGGTAACGTTTTTGTTGCTATGAATAAAAAAATTCCAAACGTCATAAATAAGTGAGCAACTTTGCAAACTGTTGCCCAGAATGCAATTACTTTTCAGTCCTTTAGTTATCCCTGGAAACAAACAACTTTCCAGCCACAGTGAAGGAATTGTAAAAAATAGTACGTAATGAAAACTAAAGTTAATTCAAACAAACGGTGAGGGAGAGGAAGTAAGCTCAGATGAAAGTGGAGGTTTGGAGCTGCGAAAGGTCACCCTGACTGTTGGTTTGGCCAGGCAGGGAGCAGGGCAGTGACAGGCAGCACTTGAGAAGCACTGGACCCCTGGAGAGAGCCACTGTGGCAGATGGCGTAAGAGAATTCAGATTAAACAATTGCACACTGTACAATGTCACTGTGTTGAAGTTGTACTCTTATTAGAGGTGATACCAGAGTCCAGTGCCTGACGTGAGCAGCCACAGAAATGTATGCATTATTCAGGGCAGCAGACTGCTTGATGTTGCAAAATTTTCACTCTTTTTTTTCTAGTCCCCAAGAGGAGCTTTGTATCATTTTTTTAATTAGTCTATAAATTGTTGACACAAAATAGTAAAACCGGAACAATAAAAGTTTATTGTACACACAAAGAGTGCAGGTTGTTTCAGTTTGTAGTAAAAGAGGTTTTAAGATAAGAAGAACTTCACCAGAAACCAATGAAAACCAGCAATCAAAAGGTTATCAGAGCTAAGTCTACAACCGAAGACCACATGTGGAAACCAATCTGGTCTTAAAAACAGGAGTGAGGAACATGGCTGATGTCAAAGTGAAGACAGCGTTGACCGAATTCATCTTCACTCTGTGCTGGTGGACACTTCATCTTTTTCACTCTTCAGTCTCATTTTCTATTTCAAAGACTCACAGGCTGTTGAGAATGTTATAATTTTATGGTTATGGCGCTGAGGTCCTCTTCATCGTGGCCGGCCGGCTGCCTGATGTATTATACCTTCTGATTACCACCCTGCACACCCTGATAAGATCTCAGCTGGAGCATGACATGGACTCCCAGCGTCTGCGGCCTGTTTTCAAATGTGTGTGTTTCTGTGTGGTCACTCAGGCAAAGCCGCAAAGGAATGTACTATTAAAAAAAACAGCAAGCTATACTTCTTCCCTTTAGAGGGAACAAAAAACGCTCGGTTTGCGAACAAAATCCAGAGTTACACAAATCCTTGATCACGATCAGATCTTGGTTTTCATTCTTTAATACTGGACTTATTTTTTTAACTTCATATCTGTCTGAGAAACGTGTATTAAGTGTGTAAGAAGTTTTACAGCCTTAATACATCTATAATTCTACCTAGCGAATTTCACTTATTGTTCACCTTTCAGTACATTCCTTCAGGGGTCGCCACAGCGAATCAGCTTTGACTGATTCGTACAGATGGTTTGGCAGAGATTTTTACGCCGGGTGGCCTTCCTAACACAATCCGGGATGGGGACTGGCACAAAACGTAACCCCCCAGCGACAAAAACGAAGGAACACTATCTAAGGAAGTATTTTCTGAAGCAAAGTTTGGTTGTTTTACACTGGGGTTTTACACTCGTGTGACAAAAAACTAAGAGATTAACCAGAAAACTGACCTGCTGTCACTTCTTTTTGTTTCTGCTCATTCTGCAAACAGGAAGTGGTGGAACATTTTTTGTTTATACCAAATTACCGAGGAACTTGAAGTTAACCTGCTGTTTCCCATAACCAATGTGATTTTCTAAGTAGAAGAAAAAAATCACTCCCAGAAAACGGAATTCATTTGATGTTGCTTCACAAATTATTAATTTTTATTAAATATTTGATTCGTTTTAAAGTTTTAATACAATATCAGACTTATTCTTTGAATTTTATTTAAAACCACTTTTATTCAGTCATAAAAAAACAGTTTTCACAGAGCAAGTAATATACATAAAACTAAATGGAAACTTGTAATGTATGATTATAACATTTTAAATTAATACATTAACATTTACAGAAAGATGTTGAATTGCTTTAAAGTATTTTAGGAGGCTTTGAGTTTCTTCCTGAACGATTTCTGTTAACAAACGCTGAAGTTCATTACATTGAAAAAAATGTCACAAAGAGGAAACACAAGTAAAAAAGTGAGTATTGTTTAAAGGTC
This sequence comes from Oryzias curvinotus, assembly GCA_023969325.1. Classification (NCBI taxonomy): domain Eukaryota; kingdom Metazoa; phylum Chordata; class Actinopteri; order Beloniformes; family Adrianichthyidae; genus Oryzias; species Oryzias curvinotus. The sequence goes on along the minus strand of CM043710.1, from coordinate 13,777,339 downwards.
TTAAAGTCTAAACATTTCAAACTCACAGTGTTTACATTTTCACGGCTGCATCTGAATGTTTGGTTTTGCTGCTTTAAAATGTGGAAAACGATTCCCTTTAGAAAAATCACACATATTATATCGAAAAAGAGCTGAGATTTCCTTTTATCGTCTGTTGTTTTGTTCTGTTGCATTTTTCCGTAATTAGCTCATTGAGTTTGTTTTACTTTGTTTTCCTTCTTGTCTTCCTTTAATCAAGTCTGGGTTCTCTCCAAACTAGGCCTTTTTTCTTGAACATGTTTCATCTTCCATTGCTTTATACACTTGGGAAAAAACTGTTTGTTTTCAGAGAAGGCTTCCTTTTTTGGATGATCACCTCTGTACTTCAGAAACTGTCTGAATTGTGAATGTGGCAGTGATGGATGCTTTCATTTTATTTTTCCCTTTTGTTTGATTTTATTGTTCTGTGGATTTTTTTCTCACTGGAATTACAAAGCACCTCAAATAAAAACATGCAGTGCCTTTTAGTCCTTGCTACTGAATTTTTGACTAGGGACAGAAAACAGAGATAAAAATAGACACTCTGGACTTTTTTCCAGTTTTTCCGATTCTAGTCTTACACAAATTTTCATGTGACTACACACAATTAGAAATATAGCTAGAAAGACTTACAAATGGCTTACTCTTCTTTTTTTTTTTTAGAAAAAGGTTAACAGAAATAGAAAGGTAACTATCATAGACAGAATAGGTTTATCGTTGACACCGTACCTCTGTCATCTTGCATTTTTCTTCTTAAATGTTTTTTCCATAAATACAGTCAGTTTGGACCAGTTGACCCTTGGGGATCTAAGGGTTATTTGGCTGTTTATAAGTTTACATTTTTCCCTATAAACTGTTAATTTTACCATGCATTGACTTTTTTGTCACTTTGCGGTGTTGTGTAAATTGCTTTAAAAGAATTAGTTACTCTACTTTAGTTAGTGGTTGAAATTGTAATGAAATTACTTTACTCATTACCTATTTGAAAAACTACTTCACTACTTGTTACTTTAGTTTTTTGCACTCATATGAAGATTCTCAAGGTTCTCAAACAGTTTGCACAAACAGTTTATGCAAAGTATGAACAACATTTTTTAGAAGTCAGGCGGCAGTGTGAAAAATGACTTAAAAATAAGTTATAGCACATGTAGTCTGTGCTCAAAGGGAGATGTGGAAAATCTAAAATTAAGACAATCTTTTGAAAACACAAAGAACTGACTTTAAGTATTACAAAAATTTAAGTTAAAAGAATAGGAACATTTTTAACCCTTGTGCTGTCTTGGATGACCCCACCCTTACTTTGACATGTTCTCCCTACCATAACAAAGGTGGATAAAGGTGGACAAATTTCATGTAATCCATTGAACCAGTGAAGATCACAAATCATTGGAAAAAAAAAGGTTCAGAGCACTGTCTAGTGGGTCTAGATGACCCAACTCCCAACGGTAAAGTGCCTAGGATAGCACAAGGGTTAAAGACAGCTCCCAGGAAGGAGATGTCTTTCACTGAAAGAGCCAATCTGAGAGCTGTGTCATTCTCCACCGGCCGGGTCGCTGTCAGAGCCTAAAAAATCTAAGTAACAAGGGTTTCTATAGTCCAGTAATTGTAATTGATCACCAGAAATTGAACTGTAATTCATTAAGTTCCTCCGTTATTGAGAAAAGTAATTAGATTACAGTAATCTGTTACTGTGTAATGCGTCACTCACATACTCTCAGTTTGTCATACTGAACCTAAAATTAGACATAAAACATCCTGGTAGGAAAACCTTCATTTTTAGGGGAAGAGAAAAATAGCAAAAATATTTAAATAACCTTTCTTCATTTAAAATGTGTTATGTAACCTAACAATTATGTAAATATTTTGTAGAAAAGCAAAAAAAAAAAAAAATTTAAATGCAGCCTTTTAAATGCTGTAAGATGTGTTTGGACTTCTTTTACCCAAACAGATTTCAAAATTAAATACAGACCCAAATGACCTGTGACCCAAATGACCTTTTTTGTTTTTTTTTTGTTGAACAAACCTGACTTTATAAGCATGTTTTAATGTTGTAAACTCAATTTTTAGCATAAAAATTCAGTCAGTATTTCAGGGGTTTTATTGAACAACTATTTAGCTTCACAATTGGATCCCATAGGAGGGATCTATTTCCTGAAACTAATGGGCGTCGAATGTATGAATTGAACCACAATTGGGTCCACGTACAGAAACATAAATAACAAAAAAGAGGTTAAACAGAAGAAGTTACCACATATGGTATGCAGTTTGAAGCCCCCACATTAAAAACCAGTTGAAATGGACAGTCACAGATCTTTAAGTGGCCGGGGATGCCCTTTAAAGTTAGTAGGACTGATTCTGCAATTGCTCTGGAGCATCCTTCAACTGCCAAGGATTGACGGATGGATGTGTGGCCTGCTTAGATAGAGAGATAAAGCAATTTCAATTGTTGACAAGATAGACAGACAGAGATCCCACTTCAGAGGGAAAACAGCAACTTGTCATGTATATCTTGGTAAAGTTGACTGAACAAACGTGTCTGCAGTGCTCTTAGTTTCACAAAACTAACAGCAGGAACAACTGAGTTCAAAACAAAGGGAAGATCAGACTCTTTGGAGGGTGATATAGCATGCAACGAGTATAAAATAAAACTTGGAACAACTGCTACAGTATGTCTTGTGGATGACTGGAGGTCCAGGGACCTCAGTTTAAAAAGTGTGACCACAAAGGATAGTTGAGTCATGCTAACCCAAGAATTGTGTTGTTGTAGCAGTAGTCTGCGACGCTTCTCTGCAACAAAAAACATTTTTATCAACATTTTTCTGTGTGATATTGGGTCCTGAGTCGCTGCATGAGCTTTGTTGGCAGTCATGGTACAAATTTATGAACTGGTGCAAAGCAGTATTTCTTTTCGCCCTCTGAGAAAAGCTTCTAAACAAGACCTTTATAATGATGAGACGACGGGAAGAAAGGAGTCGACAAATATGTGCGATTTCACAGCAAGAGCGGTTGTTTCTGTCAGTCATCATATGAATTGTGACACATTTAGAAAATAAAATGCTGCTCTTCTAAACCTTCTGTAGTGGTAAAAAAGAGTTAATCTCTGGACAAAAACTGACTCTGCTTTTAGTTTCTATACAAGCAGAAAGGGACTGCAGACAAAGAGGTGAGCTAACGATAAAAGTTATAGTGCTGGATTTGTCACTGGACCCAAAAAGAGAACTGCTGCTGGAGACTCAGTTTAGTTCACCCCTGTTACCTGCTGCACGGTTGACTATCAGCTGGGTTACTGCCAAGCAACAAACAGCATTCCATACACTTGTGCATTCGCACAGCCGGATAATTGTGTCCCCGCACCATCTTTATTCTGTCTGTGTAAAATGTACAGTGACAGAGTGGTAAAACATTTCTTTTCATCTCTGTTTCACTTCTGTGTCGCTTGAGAGCTGGTTAGGGAGGCAAAATGAGGGTTCTGTAAATGGGCAGCCCACAACATAGAAGCACACAACTCTTATCAACCACACTGCTGTCACTTTAATTCACATTGCTGGCCTGAACTTTGTTAGAAAACTCTAACCAAGCATGAAGCTACTGTTTTGCACCAATGCAACACACAACGTGAGAATGAAATAGCTTTCATTCTGAGAACTCAACACAAAGTTTCATATTTTTTAGCAGAGAGACTCTGACTTCTAAAGAGCAGACCTGATGTCAGGGTTTTCACTTATTAATGCACTTAAGTCTACTAATCTTATCATCACTTCTCAATAATACACTGCACGGCAAGAACTTATACAGTCTGTATAACCTGTAACCAAGGTGAAAAAAAACCTTAAGCACCAACATTTAAAAATGGCATCAATTGCTGGAGGTCATCCATGCCTGCATGATACCCCAAAGAACTTCCCAGTTATCAAAGTCAAAGTCAAAGTCAACTTTATTGTCAATCTCTACAATGTTTTCACACACATAGAAATTGAAATTCTGTTTCTCTTCAAACTCAAGTCTAACGGGGAATCAACTTCAAGTTACAGAATAAAACAAACAAATAAACAAACAAGGTGACTATAAAGTCACTGAAAATAAAGTGACTGTAAAAAAGAGAAAAGAAGCATAAAAGAAAAGTAGCAGTAGTAGTACAGTAGCGAGATGAATAGACAATGCAAAATAGTTTGACTTAAGTAAAGTTTACCTTCAGCTCATTGAACTACTGTCTAAAATATAGCGCTGATAAATATATTCAAAACACAACATAAGATAATGCCATATTTTTAATTCAAAGAAAAATCCAATTTATTAATTTAAAATCAAGTAAAGGCAGCCTTATGGACTCTTTCAAGTCGCCTGTTTTAAATTATAACTTTCCTGACTTGGAGAGGCAGACTTTGACGCAAAAGCTGAACGTGATTATTTATGCAAGGACTTGCTTTTTTGCATGTCTGTGCAAGTACACAATTCAGATTTGTACTTCTGGGTGTTTCATTTGTGGCCCAGCGGAATCACAGAATTTGATGTTCAGACCAGGGAACTGGAAAAGAGATCAAATGTGATTCATCTATACTCTTGAACAGTCAGACAGTAAACTAGACATACTGGTCACAACTCTGGAAATTCTGACACACAAAACCTAAACATGGGTGGTGTGTGAAGAATAGAACATGCATGGTTGGTAATGTGCAACACACTTTCTCTTTACATTGTTATACTCCTATACTTCAAATTGTCCTAACAGTGTATGTATTCAAATGTTTCTACATCATAATCTGCTTAAATGGCATCAAGACTTCTTCTTATTATGGCCACAAAAGTGTTGCTAATGAAGGTCCTGTGACTTTTCTTGAGTTGGGCAACATGACATTTAATGGTCATTGCTAATTTTTAAATTCCCGTTGTTAAATTCTATTGTAAATTAGTATCAACAGATGATATTCATAGGACTTTTTATTTTGCAATGTTTTAATTTTTGCAAAGAACTTTTATAATTATTAGTATTTCATCTGATTTAGAATAATTCTGATGATGATCCACCTCTGGTTTAGCTAAAACGTGAAGCTTGCTGAAAGACAATTTGACAGTTGGCTTGATTAAATTTTAGCTCTCAGTGTTGCAGGAAATGTCCTAAATTAAGCAACAGACAAGCAGACAGATTCCAGTTTTACGCAGAGCTGTCAACGTTTCTCTGCCAGTTATAAAATGGAAGTAACTTCTAATAGTCCAAGCTGTGCTTGTATTTCAGTTCAGAAAGAAAAGACGTCACTATTTCTGTTCTGTTTGATAGTTTTTGATTTTTTGACCTAATTCTGAAATTATTAGTAAATTGCATTTACTAATACTTGACAGCTGACATTATTGTTTCCACATAACCTCATCCATGCCACCAACTGTAACTTGCAGTTCTGCTTCTGTACAGTTGGACTTGTCTTGTCTCTTTCATAAGCACATCGGAGGAGAAAGCCCTGCCAAAAACACATCACAGTCACAATGAAACAGGAGACACAGAGCCACTTTAAATTCACAGTGAGTGCAATGATTTCTAATAACTGCAATTAAACTAGACTTCAGTGCAAAAATGTGAGCAGCTCAGTTAGGATTGGTGGTGTTGAAACAATCAATTTTCCTCTGGATCACATTGCAGATGTTTGGAAGTTTAGGTTTGGAGACAAATTACATTTACACCTTGACTGACCTAAACATGCAGCACTGTCCTAGTGGAAAATCTCATCTTTGGAGGCATGGAGGACTCTCAGAACAAAAGGAAGCAGCTTTCCTTGTAGAAAGTGATGCAAGAGATTCATATTTCTTTTGCAAAGTTAAACCTGCCCGATTTCAGTCCTGTTTAAGCACCCTAAGATCTTCATGGGTTGGAAAAGAACTCAAGAAATACTTAAGAACTTAAGAAATATTTTATTTAAAAAATAGGTTCTTTCTGTGTGCCAAAGGTAATGTAGTATGATATATATGGACATTGCTTCCTATAAAATACTTACAAATGGCATAGAATAGGGCCTTTAACTATTATATTGTGTCTAATAGCTACTCGCTTGAGATTTGAAAGAATATTTTATTTTATAGCCTATCTTTGAAAGGTTTTAGGCTTTATTAAAGTCATGTCTGATGCTCTAATTGCTTCGATCCTCTTTTTCTTACATGGTGAGAGGTTTTCTTCAGCCACCTTTCTATAACCCTGTGATGTTTTCCAGTAAGAATAGAGTATAACACCGGGAGAATTTTTTTCTACCCATTTTCCTGGGCATTTCAAAAGTAGCTCTCATTTTTTAGTTACTGGTTTCTGCGCTCTTGTTTTTTGCCTTTCAGCACTCATCTATGCACATATAAGTCCCCTGTGTTCATTACCACAATGTTGTCATTTCTTTCCCATGTGTCCCACAGACAGTTTTGTTCCTGCTACACTCAGCCCAACATTTGTACTGTTGCTACGTGTCATCCCACTGTGAAGTTTTGGCTTTTAATGAACTATTTCATTTTTTAACCCCCTGAATAAATCTATGTGCAGAACCAACCAAACAAAAATGATCTGGTGATCAATAAGGAGACGTAAGCAACATTTTGTCTCAACTGTCTGGTAACAGTACTTTTTCAGGGGTTCCGCAGTAAGTTTTTTCTTAAATCAATGAGCAGACCAACATTAGCATGACAGCATAATAGCTTTAACAACTGGAACAAGAAAGACACTTTAGGAGATTGAGTTTAGATTCACAATAATTTACTTTAGTTATGATGTGCATTACTAATTAAAGTAGTACAACCCAACCATGTGGGGTCTTCTGTCAAAGCAGTCAGCCTGTGCTAACTAAAGTGTTACAGTGATACTTTTTAAAGAACTTGTATGACTCTACTAGACTTTGACCTTCAGAAGTTGTTGTGTTTCTCCTTGTACTTAACTACAATCAAAAGCAAGCAAGAAAAAATATCAAAAGAAGGGAGATGTGCAGAGGGATTTGCTCTGTGTAATAGTTAAAAGAATGTTCTTGCTAAAGTCCGACACCTGAAATGCCAAATCCTGCGTCACAAAAATAGTTGGAATTAAGTAACAAACAAGTGTTTATTTCAAACATTGGCAGTTAAACTTTCCATTTACAGATGTATATCTCTTCTTTAACAGTAAAACATTTGCATACTGGCAGTTAAAAGTATTTTTTTTAGTTTAGATTGAAATTGAATGAAGATAAAGTGTTTTGTTTTGTTTTTTTTTTTATATTTTGGAGGGTCTTAATGCACCATGTAAAATTCCTGCCAAGTATTTTGGTACATATCTGCAACTGTAAATACCAAAGTTGCAAGTAAGGGATTTAATATTATATTACTAAGTGATGTATCACTATTGAAATGTATTGTCTGCTGTTTCTTGCTAAATAAATAACATAAAAAAAACAATGAAGAATTTCCTGCTGTTGATCCGTTGATCAAACAAAGGCAGGGAAAGTTCTAAGTTTCACCCAAGTTTCTCAGACTCTCCATTGCACTGGACGGGTAACCTGCACCGTCTTCACCTCTACTCCCTGTAACCTTAATGTTCCACCTGAGTTCCTTTCAGATACTCTGTCTTGCTGTGGATGACCGTCATATTTCTCTCCTTTCCAGAGCAAACCTCCATGTTTCTCCACCTGCTCCCTGATCTCACTATAGATCACAATGTCATCTGCAAACATTATGGTCCACAGAGATTCCTGTCTAACCTCATCTGTCATTCCGACCATCATCACATCAAACAAGAAGATGTTCAAAGCTGTTTCCATAATTCTGTTTTGGAAACAGGGTAGTTTGTACAACTTTGCGCATTTTCCTTGTTCTAAAAAAAGCAAAACCAGAACACTCCTCTATTCTTATGGCCAAAGTGGGACAAAACAAAATACATGATTTAATGACATTCAAAGTCATAAAAACCATTAAGTCAAAAATGTTGAAACACACAATTAAAACAGTTAGAAAACATTTGATCCAGCGTGCTGCAACCAAGAAAATGAGTAACATCAAAAGCAATATTTGAAATAAATATCCTCTGTCCACATTTTAGATAACAGTTCCAGTCATGTAGAAACTGCAACACTGAAATAGCGGGCCACAGGCTGTGCTCCATTCCGATGCATCCACAGGCAAACAAAAAGATCCATATTCATTTTTTCTCGTCTGAGCTGGCATTTGGCTCAAAAGTGTACGGCTGGACAGCTCCAATATTGCTTACCATTTTTGTACCCCTGATAATGCGATGTTAGGGTTGTGAGGGGCTGTGGGAGAGAGTGTAAATGACAGGATCATGGGAAATGGGGACAGGCTTGCACCCTGCCCTTGGTCCTGCCCAAAAATTCAAAGGAGAATTTCTAATGAACTTCTGCTGCACTGCAAAAACTATGTTCCAGAAAATTATACAACATTTTTCATGTTGGCTAAAAAGGCATAATCATACTTAAAAGAGCACTGGGGACACTTTAAAATAAATCAATATATGATCAGAGTGGGACTTAAACTGTTTGTGGTAAACCAGAATTCAGATGAACTTTAGAAAAGCAGCTTTTTGTATTTTAGAGGAGGTAACTAACTAAATTAAATTTGTCAGAAGCCTATAACAATTCTTGTCTCTAAATCATAACTGGGACAAATGCAACATGAGACATTTCGCATCAATTTACAGTCCATGGTAATTTTTCCCACCTCTGACATCTGTAATTGTAATTAGCGCCTGTAATAATTCTTATTAGTTTTATGTGTCCCGTGTGACTTCTGAGTGTCTGGAATAGACAGTTACAAAAGAACTGGAGGAATGAAAAAAAAAGCAAGTGTAAACAAGGAAATTAATATTTTAACATGCATACTTTACTGTGTGCCACTATTAAGGCCTTCTTTGTTATTGGGGGAGATATTTGGCCAAATTTAGAGTAGATTGGCATGTTTTATGTGACTCCTAATGGCTTCATATTTTAAATACAGGTATATAGATTTTTGTTGCCTTTAGTTTAGAGCTCAAAGACACTCAAAGAAAAGCATGATGACTCTCAGAGAGGAGTATTTAAAAAGCAAACCCAATAGATATGATTAACACAACTTTCAAACATTTGTACCATTAATTATATTCAATATTTTCAAAAACATATGCAAACAGTGTACATTTTTAGTTTATTGTACTTTTCAGTAATACGCTGTTTAGTGGTTATTTGTGTTAACATTCTAGTGTGCTTTTTAAATTCCTTTGGATATACTGATGTGAGATTCACAAAGAAAACATGGTTTTTAATAAATACCAATGTAAACCTACAGATTCTGAAGCATAAATAACACAAGCTCAATTCACTTTGACATTTCATCTAAATCAGTTATTAGAGTCGTCGTCTATTCTCCTCGAGGTGTTTGTTGATCACTGGCACAATTCTGTCACTCAGAAATAGAAGTTATTTACTCATAAAAATCTTTTGAAACAGCATACAGTCAGTGTCCATCACTCTTTCAGTCTTTCACTCTTTTGTTCCTTCAAAGACTGTCACTACCTAAAATATTCACCTCTGTCCACCTCTTCCAACAAAAAGAAGAAAAAGAAACTGAAATGACTGAAGCTTTTTTAGTGAAGGTTGTATGATAAAAAGGGGGATTTAATTGTAAAAATACAGACAGCAAATGCAGCTCCAACTGGCAAAAACCTGAGCAAATAGTCCAAGTGTTTCTATTTCAAATTGCAGCAGTACAATTATATGGTACATTTTATAACTGGACCAGTAATCATTAGTGTCTTCCAGCTGTCCCAACTTTTCACTTGTTTCAGTGAGTCTGTGTTTCGGGGAAAGATAACATGACAGTTTTCCTGAATTTCTCCCGAGAGAGTGAAAACTGCTTACGTTCTATTGATTTCTCCTCTTTATTCCCTCCCATCGTTCTGCAAACTCCTCACTTTTTCTGCCCATCTGTATGTCCTGCATTTTCCACTGGCAGATAGCAGCTATCTGCACAATTATTTGTAGCGATGCGATGATCAATAGCACTAATATAAAATGGGCTAACATCAGGCAAGCTGAGACCTAAAATCACATTAACATAAGTGAGGTTGAGAGCAGAAGACACCAGAGTGGCCATCAAAAATAAAGGGGAGGTGAGAGCCATGGAAATGTATTCTGAGTGTGAGTAACACATGTCCACACAAAAACACACTGTCACAATTTGCACATAGACACAATCACAACACAGACACAACAATGGGAGAAAAAAAATAGAAAAATAATCACACAAAATCTCAATTTCCATGCATCAGGGAGTGAGAAGGAGAAAAAAGACAAAACATTTTAATTGAATGTCACAAAAATAACATTAGTAGCTTGATTAAAATTTCTTGTAAATTTTAAATGTGATTTTGTTTAATCCATCTACAAAAAATATGAAACATGAACCCCTTCACCCAGCTTGTTACTAATTTGCAAAGTACCATTAAATCCAGGACTCAGCTTAATTTAGAATCACTTTGAACAGAAAAAAACACTGGAGACTATTCCGTATATAATTGGAAAAAATTCAGGCATGGAAGGGTTGATATACAATCCATACAGCTGTATATATTGTCAATGTGCAGTTCTGTCTAAAGTTTCCTTGAGAGCATCTGGATAATCCAGAAGAAGACTGGGAGAATGTCCTTTGGTCAGATAAAACCCAAAAAGAACTTTCTGGTAAGAACTCTACTTGTCATGTTTGGAGGAGAAAAATACCGACTTTACCTACTTTACAGCATGGGGGTGGAAACATCATGCTTTGGGGCTGTTTTTCAGCAAAGGGACCAGGATGACTCATCTGAGAAGCATTTCAAGGTCCTGGAGTGGCCTAGTCAGTCTCCAGATCTCAACTCCACAGAAAATCTTTGGAGGGAGTTGAAAGTTCGTGTTGCCCAACAACAGCCCTTAAAACATCACTGCTCTAGAGGAGATCTGCAAGGAGGAATGGGCCAAAATACCAGCAACAGTTTGTGAAGACCTTGTGAAGACTTTGTTTGATTGCTGTCATCGCCAACAAAGGGTACATAACAAAATATTCAGTTGAACTTTTGTTATTAACCAAATACTAATCCACATAAATCCGACAATGTGATTGTTCTTTTCTTGTGTTTATATTTTTTTCTTCTCATTTTGTCTCTCCTAGTTGAGGTATATTTACGATGAAGATTACAGGCATCTCTCATCTTTTGAAGTGGGAGAACTTGCACAATTGTTGGCTGACTAAATACTTTTTTTTGCCACACTATACATGGAAAACTATACAGGAAATCAGGGGTGGACCAACATACACATATCATACTCTCAAGTAGCCTAGGTGGTATATTCAACAAAAAAAAAATTAATGTAAGAAATCCTTTGTAACACCACCCTTGCCGCTGTCTTTCTTCACATTTCCTCTTATGGTTCACTGTTGTTCAAAGTTGTGTTTCAAATGAGTGTTTGCCAGAGAAACTGATCACGAGAGAAGCGTGGAGCAGGGAGACCTTTTTTTTTTCTGTGTGGGTTGCAACAAAGCGCGCTTTGCGCTTTACTTTCCCCCCCTCTCCAGCGGCTGAGTTTGTTACCACTTTAGAGCATGTGCAGCCCCTCAAACAATAGCAAATGGAGTGACTGCTACATGGGAAATGCTTTAACCAAGGGTGTAAGAGGGAGTGAGGGTGTGCTGAGAGGGTGAAAGGAGTGAGAGAGCAAGACAGAAATGGAGTTGTTTGTGAGTTTATTTTGAGCTCCATTACCCTTATTACGGATGAGTATCTACTCTTCACCCTCTTCTAAATGCTGAGGGTGCAGGTGGCCCTCTGAGGAAAGCACCTATCAATCTCCAACAGGACATGTACCTTTTTGGGTGCCCATTTATTCATCAGCTCATCTGATGACAATCCATCCAGTTCGCTTCCCTCTTCTTCTGACTCTCCCTTCCATCTTTCAGATAATCTGTCCATCAACAGATCCATCTGTGCACCCATCCAGCAATTCATCTACTCATCCATTTATCTCGCCGTCATTCATCCATTTGTCTTCCATCTATCTATCTATCTAGCCTCACAGAGGCTTGCTTCCATCTGTTTCCGGTGGCACTAGCGGTTGTTAAAAATGTCTCACAAGAAGGCAGCGGGCTTCAAATGTTGGACGCGCAAACAGATAAATTCAAAACAGGAGCGTTTCGATTGGCATCATGGGGAAGCTGCAATCACTCAGTGGACTTAATGGTCTGGAGAAAATGCATGAAATAAATAAAATGTGTAAAACACCAGAAAAGCAGATATTTCAGGGAGTAAGTGGACTGAAATGATAATCATTCGAGCATTTTCTTCTTGTACCACATGCACACAGACTGTAACTGTGTGAACCTGGATACAGAGAAGTTCCACATCAGTGGACGGATTCACTGGCTGGTCAATTAAACAACCAGACTAATTATGAAAATGATATTGACATAAACGGCATATATTGTTTACTTTGTCAGGCCAGTAAATATAAACGAGGCGTGATGCTTCGGCAGTGGGACAAATCTTTTGGCAACCTTTGAACAAAGTTGGGGCCTTTGAAAATCGGAATGATTTCTTTTTCAATATATATTATTAAATGAAAGCTTCTATGTATTTTTTTTGTTGGAAACCTGAGCGTTATTGAAAAAAGACATAAAAAATACCTCTGCAACCTAACCTAAAGTAAAGACGCATCATACAGCATTTTTCTCCAGTTGAAGTGAAATTAATGCATAAATAAATATTTATGCTGATTTTAAGACTCCTCGTCTTCTTTTTATCTTTATTTCTTTTCTTTTACTCTGAACATTTACAATTGTGTTCAAAGGCAAGTCTAACTGTTAATGTGGGGAAAAGGTCAGGAAAATTACCAAATTAATAAGCGAAGAGGAAATGCAGAGAGAAGATCTGAGCTGCTCGTCATTTTCTGACACCCCTGCAGGCCAACCATTAGCAGGCAAGAGGCAATCACTATTTCATCAATGTTCACCCCATGGCCTTTCTTTCTCCCATTTGTATTTTTCCTTTAGCTATTCTTCCAGCTTCCATTTCATATTTTATTTTAATTTTGTGCATCGATTCCCTGATTTTGGATCTGACGCCTTCATCTCATGCTCAATGGATCTTTTACCTCAATGGCATTTATTTGTATAGATAAATGTGGATTGAAGCATAAGAACTAAAAAGCCTGGGTGAGAAGTTTCTGTGTGTGTGTGCAGCAGTACCTCAGGTGTGTGCTGGTTCTGGTGTGATGTATGGGGAGCCACGTCAGGGTGACCTGCTGCACCCGGATGGCTGTGGAAGGGAGCGTGGGGACCAGCAGCAGGGTTGCTGTGGGATAATGGATGATGTATCCCTCATTTCTCTCATTATAGGTCTCACATGGACACACACACACACACTTGTGCTCTCAGACAAGCACACACACACGTGTACCGATCTCCTGTCCCTCGCCTCCATCTCTGAAAGGCTTCACTCACCAGCTTATCGGCTTAAACCAGCTCTGACAGCGCGGTCCACTCGCACACACCTCGCCTCCAGAGTACACTACATTATGAAACAATTACTCCTTTAATTGACAGTTAATTTGTCCAAAGTCAATTTGACCTTGACAGCATTACCTCGAGACGGAGGGCTGTGATGGTCATGACACTATGGCGAAGGTCTGTTGGCGGGATAAAGGGAGAAGAGGAGAAGGAGGCGGAGAACAGAGCCTCATGATCGACTGTATCTCTACACCAGCAGGAGAGATTTACCCTGTCTCCTTGTTGAAGCAACACACAAACCAGAGAGTGGGGGGTGGGTGTTTGTCAACGCGTGATTGTCTGCGCCTTTGCTTAACATTACACCTTATCAGACAACTACCAGTTTATTCTGCTGAGCTAATCTTTTAGGTGTTAATTCTTCCACAACAAAGAAACGTCTTGGCTCCAGTTCATGTTTTGTTTTGTCAGTTAAAAGTTCAGTGACAGAAAGTCTTTCCTGATCATTCAACAATAAGGATGAGGTTGAGAATATTGTTCCACATGAGTGCTTAGATAACAGACACGCACCTCTTTACCAATGACGTGTAGATCAGCTATGACCCCAGGATTGTATTTGATTTTAGGTATAGCTTTCTAAACCGCTTGATTTTTCTTTTTTTGTGAGGTTAAACTTTGTGCTTGTGTGACTGACCTTTTTGATTTTTGATTTGATTTGAAATGGTTTATTTCAAGCAATCAAGTAGGAACAATACACAAAAGCAATACAATCTGCCGTTTTACATTCATACAATAACTAATCAAACTTAGGATAATTAGGCATATTAATAAATATTGCTTGAAAGGGAGTGGAAGGAAGCGAACTTATATAATTCCACCCCGTTATACTATAACCATTTTATTACATGATTTATCAATATCCGGTTCCCAGTTTTTATCAGACAGAATTAAAAATCATAAGGTATCGATATGGCACATGACAAAGATGAATTACTTAATTATTATGTTAAAAATAACTATTTTAGAAATCAACATGGCAAATGCAGATCAGTTATCTAAAATATATGTTACTCATAAAAGTCATTCATATGATTAGAACATAATACTATATCAGTAAAATAGACAACACTGTTTCAGAGATTTTCATAGTAAACTTTCATCAAGTATCAAAAGTTAAAAACATGTGCAAAATTATGTTACATTAGGAAAGATTTTTGAATCAATTTGTCAATTTTTGGAGCAAGTGAAGTAATATCATTAACTTATTATTATTATTATTAATCATTTTTTTTTCTTTTTTTTTTTTCTTTTTTTTTTATATTTAATAAGGTAATGCTGTAAGGGAGAGAAAAAAAACAAAACAAACAAAAACAAAAAAAAAACAAAAACAAAAATAAAAGGGTCCATATTCTGTCAATTATCCAAGGTTGGCATATCTTCTGCTGAAAAAACAGCTGCTCTTCTGGGTTCAAAACAGTTTCTAGTCTCTTCCATGTTATGTCTGCAGACATTAGATTCAGGTCCATATCCTTCTTCAGCTGATATCAGCTCGGTGAAAGTTGAGGTCAAGTTGTCTGCAGGTCAGAACTCTCTGCTGTTGATTCAGGTGACGTCAGACGTATGGAGAAAGTGATGAATACAGGTGTCATATTTCTTGAAATTATTTGACTCTTTGGTTTATTACTCCATGTTGTTTTAGACCACTGTAAACAAGCACTTCTCAAAGTCGCTCATGGTGTTCACAACCAGAACCTTGGACCGGTCCGGTGGACCGAGTGGTTTGACGTAAATCCTGCAGCCTTTAACCCAAGTGTTCTCAATCTTCTTCTGCTTCCTGAGAAGCCGTGCATGTTTGGAGATTTCAGCATTCCTCCTGGTCAGATGGTCGTTCAGATAAACATTAGATCCTTTCAGGTTCTTTCTTTGGTTCATCAGAGCTAGCTTGTGTTTGTGATTCACAAACCTGATGAGGATCGCTGGTTTATCCGTCTCCTTTCTCCTGGGGAGCAGGTGACAGGTCTCGATGGTATTGAGATCCAGGGAAATCCCTTTAGATGTGAGAAATGATTGTATTTGCTGATCGAGAGATTCTGCACCGCGCTCCGTATTAGCACTGCTAGCTACGCTAGCGCTAGCATTAGCATTAGCAGTGCTAGCTCCTGCGTTCAGCTTCGCTCCAGGCTTGATTGGTAATCCAGTGAGAATGACATTATTCATCCTTACTTGCTGTTCCACATCGTCCAGTCTTTTCTCCAGAATGTCGACCCGGTTTTCTCGTTGCTCGTCTTGAGCCCGAAATCTTTGGAACTCTTCCAGCATTTCCATGAGAGGCGTTAGCTTAGCCGACACCTGATCCATAAAAGATTTAAGCGTTTCTTGAATGCTATCGATAGCTTTTTTGAGCTCTTCATATTCCTGGGATTTCTTAGGGGGCATGGTCAGCTCTCTTTTTGGAGAAAATCAACTTTTTAAGTAATTTAAGATAGTTGTATCCGCAGAGAGACACTCCACGCGCCCTGCCTGTAACCCGGAAACCGAAAAAAAAAAAAAAAAAAAAAAAAAAAAAAACTTTCTTTCACAAAAGTGCTTCAATCTGGAAGTCAAAGGCTTACAGGTATATCTAATAATTTTTGTTTTGTGTGTAACAAAATTCAAGGCATTCTTTTTATTCACAAAACTAAATGCAAGAAGAGCTGAGCAAGCACTGGATAAGGAACCTTTTCATGATTGGACATCAAAAACCTGCAGCTTTGTTTCCTGTTACTTAATTTTTACTAAGGAGGTGGACATCCGTTGTTTTAAATGAAATTTATAAGCCTTCTAAGATTGGTGAATGACAACAGTGTCTTCTCTAAAAGCACTGCAGAGGCCTTTCTTCAATGAAACTGGTAACAGAATGTCCCAGACCACCAATTTTTGCTTTCATACAGGTCCTTAGACTTAAAAGGTAAAGTCGCATTAGCTGTAACACAGCTGGATGTAAAGCTTGTTGTCCCTATTTGTCCCACATGGGGAAGCAGTGAGGTGCAGACACAGCCACACTGAGAATCCAACCCCCTAATTCTGAATATCAAGCAGGGTGGCATTGGGTCCCAGTTTGAGAAAATTCAGTATAACTCAACCATGATATGAACTTATGATCTTCCAGTCTCTGGGTGGACACTTTGCCACAAGATCACTATCTTCTCAATTTCTTCAAAGGCAGGAAGAATTTATTTCCTTTTTCACACGTTGTTGTTTTTTGGCTGTTTTTGAGATAGAAGTGTTTATTTCTGCAAATGCACTCCATGCACTCCACGCATGTAAACACGTGTTTCAGGCTATTGTGTTGAAGATTCTCGCTTTCACTTGTCGCTGAGCAAGTTTGTAACCCTTGTGCTATCCTAGGCACTTTAACATTGGGAGTTGGGTCATCTAGACCCACTAGACAGTGCGCTGAACCTTTTTTCTTCAATGATTTTTGATCTTCACTGGTGTCCATTCCATGGTGTCCATTGTGTGAAGTCCAGTCAGTGTGCTTCCTGTGACGTCATTTCCGGGTGAGCCTTTCCCAATACTGGTCGTGTTTGACTACTGTTCTCTTGTTTTGCTACTCTAAGGGTTATCTGGGTTAATATTCACATCTAGCTCTTTTTAGTAGCGACACACTACTGTTAAGCCGCTTGCTGTTCACTTTCTCATTTGCTAAATAAACCACTTCTCTTTACCTAAACACCGCTAGCTTTAGCTTAGAACCTAGCATGGCCACCACTCCTTCCACCTTTCCCACTCTCTCCTGCTCCATGTGCCATATGTTTAGTGACGATCCTGCCTCCTTTAGTGAAGATAGCGGTAGATGTGTTAAGTGTAGTCTTGTGTTAGACTTGGAGGCCAGGCTTGAGCAGTTAGAAGCGCGGCTCCGCACAGTGGAAGCTAAACCGGCTAGCCAGGTCGTTACTCGTAGCGCGGGCCGCGCTACCAGGGCTAATTTAGCTAGCACCCCAGCGTTCTCCCAGCAGCCGGGAGACAGTCAGGGGTTTGCACCGGTTGGGAGGAAACATAGTGCTAAACGCAAAAACTTAGAGCACCCGAGACTCCACGTTAGTAATAGGTTCTCCCCCCTCAGCGACACACCCGCTGAATCCTCAACTCTGGTTATAGGCTCTTCTGAAGTTAGAAACGTGGAGCTCCCAGCGGCTACAGTCAGGTGTTATCCGGGGGCCAGAGTTGGTGACATCGAGGGGAACCTTAGGATGTTAGCTCAGAGTAAGTCCAGGTTCCGTCGAGTCGTGATTCACGCAGGCGGTAATGATGCCCGACGGAGACAATCAGAGGTGGTTAAGTTAAACGTAGCTTCGGTGTGTAAACTGGCTAAGACGATGTCCGACACTGTAATTTTCTCTGGTCCCCTGCCGAACTTAGTCAGTGATGAAATGTACAGCCGCTTTTCATCATTCAACCGCTGGCTTTCTAGATGGTGCCCAGAAAACGGCGTTGGTTTTGTGGATAATTGGAGCGCGTTTTGGGGGAAGCCCGGTCTCATGCGGAGAGATGGTGTCCATCCCACTCGGGACGGTGCCGCTCTTCTTTCTAGAAACATTTCTGCTAGCCTTAGTCTGTTAACCTGACAATCCAGAGACGAGACCCGGGCGCAGAGCAGCAGTGTAAAACGCTCCTCTGAGCCTCCCTTAGTGCTGGTGCAAAACCCATGCAGGGAAAGTCAAGCAGGTCCGAGCTTTAGCCTATGTGATGAAAAACAAGTAAAAGGAGCGCGTCATAGAAACCTTAAAGTGACAGACAGCAGTTCTCACAAGCGCAATAATGATGTCATTAAATGCGGTTTATTAAACATTCGATCCATTTCCTCTAAGTCCCTCTTAGTCAATGAGTTAATCACTGATAACAACCTTAGTTTACTAGCCTTAACAGAAACTTGGCTCCAACAGGATGACTATGTTAGATTGAATGAAGCAACCCCCCCCACTTATGCTAACTATCAGAAATCCAGAATTTCAGGGAAAGGAGGTGGTTTGGCAGTAATATCACAGTCTAGCTTACTTCTCAGCCCTAAAGTTAAAAATACTTATGATTCATTTGAAAGTATCATATTGTCTATAAATCACCCAAACAGGAAGACTCGAAAACCTGTTTTATTCATAATTATTTATCGCCCCCCTGGCCCATATTCAGAATTTTTAACTGAGTTTTCCGACTTCCTATCGACTATTGTCTTAGATTCTGATCAAACTATCATAATAGGGGATTTTAATATTCACGTTGATGACCCCAGTGACTGTCTAGGAAAGGCTTTTGCAGCTTTATTAGATGATGTTGGTTTCACCCAAAATGTAAATGAACCCACTCACTGTCATAAGCACACCCTGGACCTTGTTCTAACCCATGGGATAGAGATCAGCCAGCTGAGTGTCCTTCCTCTTAACCCCATCATCTCTGATCACTTTATGATTACCTTCCAGCTTACTTTAGAACCTGCTACTGCCCCAGTGAATAAGAAACAACTTAGAAGAACCTTAACTGACTGTTCTGTGTCTGAGTTTAAACTCACAGTTCAGCCAGTACTTAGTGACATTCTGAGCAAATACTCTGAGTCCAGCTCCCATAGCATCAGTCCTAGTATAAATGACCACTTTGTTAATGATGCCCTACAAGCCCTCAGGAGTACACTTGATGTTGTTGCCCCCCTGAAACCTAAGTTCGTTAGACAAAACCGAGTAGCACCGTGGTTTAACGCTGAAACACGCTCTCTTAAACAAGAAACCCGTAAGTTGGAAAGAGAATGGCGCCGCTCCGGTTCAGAGCAGTCTCTGAACATCTGGAAACATAGCCTATTAAATTATAAAAAAGCTCTGCGTAGAGCTAGAAGCCAGTACTATTCAACCTTAATATCAGAGAATGGAAACAATCCTAGATTTCTTTTTAGCACTGTTGCTAAATTAACTCGCAGTCAGAGCTCAGTAGAACCACATGTTCCTGTTTCTCTCAGCTCTGATGATTTTCTTACATTTTTTGATAGTAAAATCTCAAATATTAGACACAAGTTAAATCAAGTTATTCCTTCTATCAGCCCAGAGCAGGCTGAAGCTGTAGAAGTGGAGGCATCCATAGAAACCTCTGTAACATTAGACTGCTTCACTATTGTGGATCAATTAGAATTGGCATCAATTATTACGTCCTCCAAATCCTCAACTTGTCTGTTAGACCCAATTCCCACTAGACTTTTTAAAGAAACTTTTCCCCTCATTAATGACTCCATATTAACAATGATAAATACCTCTCTGGAAACGGGTTACGTGCCACAGTCTTTTAAATACGCAGTTGTTAAACCTCTTCTGAAAAAGCCCAGTTTGGATCCTAACATCTTGGCCAACTATAGACCGATATCAAACCTGCCCTTTATTTCTAAAATCCTAGAAAGAGTTGTAGTTAAGCAGCTTTACTGCCACCTACAGGACAACAGCCACTTTGAAGACTTTCAGTCGGGGTTTAGACCCCACCACAGTACGGAAACCGCACTAGTTAGAGTCTCTAATGACTTGTTATTGGCTTCAGAAAAGGGACTACTTTCTATTCTTGTCCTGTTAGACCTCAGTGCAGCTTTTGACACTATCGACCACAGTATTTTACTCCATAGATTAGAGCATGACTTAGGGATCAGAGGATCTGCTCTCCAGTGGTTTAAATCCTATCTGTCAGATAGGTATCAGTTTGTTAATGTAAATGGACATTCCTCTCAGTACACTCGAGTTAACTACGGAGTCCCACAGGGCTCAGTCTTAGGACCCATCCTGTTTACGCTTTATATGCTACCCCTAGGAAACATAATCAGGAAACACAGCATTAATTTTCATTGTTATGCCGACGATACTCAGTTGTATTTATCCATGAAACCTGACCAGAATGACCAGATAGAGAAACTGAACGCCTGCATTAGTGACATCAAGACCTGGATGACAATTAATTACCTCCTCCTGAACCCAGAAAAAACTGAGGTTATTATACTAGGTCCTAAAAATCTGAGAGATGCTCTGTCTGCTCAGATAGTCTCCCTGGATGGTGTAAGTATAGCCCCCAATTCCACAGTTAGAAACCTTGGGGTTTTATTTGACCAGGATTTATCATTTAAGGCTCACATATCTCAGGCGTGTAGAACTGCATTTTTTCACCTGCGGAATATTGCTAAGATCAGAAATATACTTTCTAAGAGTGATGCTGAAAAACTCATCCACGCATTTGTTACGTCGAGGCTGGATTACTGTAACTCCTTGTTAGCAGCGTGTCCTAAGAGTTCCTTAAGAAGTCTCCAGCTTGTTCAGAATGCAGCAGCTAGATTGTTAGCAGGAACTAGCAGAAGAGATCACATCACTCCTGTGTTAGTTTCACTCCATTGGCTCCCAGTTGATTCTAGAATTAAGTTCAAGATCCTCCTGTTAACCTATAAGGCCTTACATGGAATGGCCCCGTCCTATATTAATGACCTCATAGTCCCTTACCATCCAATCAGAACACTTCGCTCGCAAAATGCAGGACTGCTTGTGGTTCCTAGAATTAGTAAAAGTACAGTTGGAGGTAGAGCGTTTAGCCACCAAGCCCCTGTCTTATGGAATAAACTCCCAGCTCATGTAAGAGAGGCAGATTCAGTTTCTACATTCAAAGTTAGACTGAAAACATTCCTCTTTGGACAGGCTTATTGTCAGACTAGTTAGTATTCAGAGATTATTTAACTTAATGTTAATTGTTTAAATTAAACTAAATAACAATAACTATTATTTTAAAAGGCTGCTAGAAGTTGAAGCTGGGGTAACTATGGTGCACTGGGGCTCTGTCCTCTTTTCTGTCCTTTTCCAATACTTTTCTTTTCTCATCTACCTCTACACTTCCTCTCTTCTCTATCTGTGATCATCATTTATCATTTAGTTATCCATGCCTCTGTTTGGTGCAGTACGATTCATGTATTGTCCCTCTATCCCTCTCCCCTCCTGGGGAGTGGGAGTGCTTCCAGATTCCAGTTGGCCCATCCGTGCTCCTGTTCCTGACTGTGTACCTCGTCTCTGCTCCTGCTCCTACACCTGGCTGTGGTTCCTGTCTCCGGCTCGACTCGCGCCCCGGATTGTCCCCAACCCCGGCTGGATGAAGCTCGTCTGCTGGACTTTAAATATGTAGATGTAGAGTTAGATAAGTTAATTCTTCTCTATGAGTTCTGGTTAATCGCCTGTCCGTCCTGGGGGAGGATCCCTCCTTCATGTGGGCACCCCTGAGGTTTCTTCATTTTTTTCCGGAATCCGGTTTTTTAGGAGTTTTTCCTTACCGCGAAGGGGGGTCTAAGGGCAGGGATGCCAGTATAGCTTAGTCAGTTTGTTAGTTTATTTTAGTATTTTCCTATTGACTCTTTGTATTCGTGATCCTTTTGAGTTCATGTTTTACTTCAAAGCCCATCGAGACGACTGTTGTTGTGATTTTGGGCTATACAAATAAAATTGAATTGAATTGAATTGAATTACATGAAATCCTCTCCACCTTTATCCACCTTTGTCATGGTAGGGATAACACGTCAGTGTAAGGGTGGGGTCATAGGATAGCACAAGGGTTAAGTCGGTTTTCAGACTCCACATACAAATCAGGTGGCCATTGCACGTGCATTGAAAGTTAAACCAGTTGAACTTTAAACAATCAGGGACTCGGATTTGGTTGTGACGTATGGATGGCGGCCTGTTTAATTCACAGAAGTGCCTACTGTTTGCTTATTGATCATGAAGGAGAAATTAATAATTGCGATTCGTGCAGGTTAAACCATTTGTTTAAACCATCCCAAAACAACATTTTGATGCAGTAATCCATGCTTCCATTACATCTCGGCTGGATTAATGAAATTCTCTTTATTTCTGAGTCAGACAGTCGTCCCTCTACCGTTTCCAGCTGGTCCAGAACGCTGCTGTTCAGGTTCTGGAGCATGTAAGAGGGACCACATGACCTTCATCCTGGCTACCCTTTACTTGCTGCATGTGAATTTCAGAGTTTGTTTTAGGATTCTTTTGTTTGTTTTTCACATTTTGAAATAATCGTGCAACGCCGTACCTCTCTGAGCTTCTCTGTCCCTTTTAACCCCAACCTGGAGCCTTCAGCTAAATAACTTCTTCTGGAGGAACCAGTTCAGAGGGAAACAAGCATTTTCAATATGTGTACCAAAGCTGTGGGACTCATCACCACTGAGCATTTGGAAGGCATCCTCACTGTCAAATTTTTTAAAACTTCTCAAAAACCATTTTTATAGCCAGGTTTTTGACACAGCGTGAGTTTTTTATTTTTATTATTATCATTTTTTAACTGTTTTCTTATTTTGCTTTGCCTTAAACTAGTGTTTTTATGACACATGTATAGACTTTTAACTTTAATTGCTTTAATCTCTTAGTTGTTGTTTTTTTTATGTATTTGTGCTTTTACGCACCTTGTTTGATTACAGCCATTCTAGGGCGCAATATTGGAGTAGAGCTCCAAAAAAAAAGCCTAAACAAGAGATTTGCACCTCTTTTTCTGGCGTAGCGATAGTCCAGTTAGAACTCCACAGGTCAAAAGCTCATTCAAGAATGCCAGTTTGGTGTGTTCTTGAATGTGCATCACATGTGTATGTTGCATTACAGTCACAGGTCCTGTTTGGTGCCAAACCACCAGCGTCCTCCCAAAAACATGTTAAATGGAAAAGCAGGAGTTGAACCAGTGCCTGTCGGATCAGAGCTCAACCACTCTACCTCTGCACCATGTCTGATCCAAAGTAATGTTGAGTATGCACATGATTGAGTGGTCAAATCAGACGATACAAGCGCTGTGATGTCACACAATGAGTTAGTTATCTGCTTGAATGACTGTCCAGGTCTGTTTATAAGAAAGTTGTCAAGAGTTTTTAGATTTTGAATGCATCTGCAGTAAAAAGAGATTTAAGAACTCAATTCTAAATAAATCTTTAGGTAACATTTAGTTACCTAAAGTACAGTTAACTTGATTAAATGCTGTGGTAGTGCTGAATTTAGTGCTTACTGTGAAATAATAACAGGGCAAGAAAGAGAGAAGTGTTGTTTTTTTACCTCTTTCAAAACTGTCATATCCATAGTTGAACTCTCTTGTCTTGCATCCTTAAAAGTGGTCAGCTATTATCAAACTAATATCAGATAGGACGTACACATGAAGACCCACTATTTACGTTTAGTTCCTTTTTTTCCCCCACAAATGACTTTACTCTTTCTCTACTTGTCAAAGTCTTGGGTACGCAGGACAAATTTGTCCCCACTTTGCGTTGCTTTGACAAGACAGAGCTCTGACTTCATGGCCGACTGAATTTGTGTGATTAAAGAGATGACAGGCAAAACCATCTGCTTGTCACATCCATCTGTCATCACCCAGCGTTCGCCATCAGGCGCACATCACTCAAAAACAACAGCAAGCAATGCCTCAGAGTGAGAATGAAGGAGCTCGATAGACTGGGAGAGTGTGAGTGAAAGTAAATGAGGGAAAGAGGGTGAAAAGACAGAACACAAGGGTGATGGAGAAGAGACAGACGGAGATTTTTATTGTTTTTTTCTTTTTTTGCCTTGCTGGCCATCTCTGAGTCAACCTGTTGATGCTGCCCAGCAGGATGTTCCTTTAGATGCCTGACAGAAAGCATCCTCTACAGTCCCAGCAGCAATCACATTTGACCACAGTGGGTTTTTTGCGTGGCTCTGCTCTTCCCTACTGTGTTTCTGTAGAATTACAGGACACAATCAAACCACCAAATGCTGGCTCATAACAGCAGACAGTGTATTCTGAGTGAAACTGCATTCGGAATGTGTTCTATTGTAAATAAATGACATTGTATCACTCACATCATCTTCAAGGCTCCTACCAGTGATGCATTTCTAAACATTTTCACTTATGGTGAGCTGATTATCAACTCCAAACCAAACCACTGTTGTATTTCCATTGTACTGATAAACATCCATGCAGCATTTGCCTTTTAATGTTGAACATTCTGCCCGTCATGCCTTTGTTTTCTGCTCTGCAGATATGTTTCAAATGGAGAATTTTTGCTTCAGTTAAGGAGCTTTTAGATTCATCTGGTCACATTTTCCCAAAAAAGGAGACAACAACCTTTTACCTGGAAAATGATAAAAAGTTTGACCCAAAACTATTATCTGACTAATATATCTCTGTGATGGTATTAAAATATTGTTATTTTTTCAATGTGATTTAACACATTTATTCTATGTTCCATCCGTCAGTGTCTTTTTCTGAAAACTGTTTTCAACAAAACATTGGGGAAAAAAAGTATTTTTATTTGTTTTCATTTAAACTATTTGGGGTGTGTTAACATCTATAACTAAGACAATAAAATGATTCCAACTTTAACATCAACAGTGTGTCAGTGTTTATGCAAAACTGTTGTTAGCACAAGTAACTGGAGAATGGAGATGACCTACAAGTTATGGCATGCAAGCTAAGTATTTTAAGTAAAATGTTTAGAGATAATATTTATGTGTAAAGGTGGTGTTGATTTTATTTACTTCCAGCCGTGAGCAGATTTCCATGCAGGTTCTTTGTTATAATTTAAAATCTGTCCACAGAAAAGAATCATAAGAACAATATTATGAAGCAACAACAAACGTTCATAAAGCTAACATTAGAAATGTGTTTCTGGATAAAAAAAAAGAGACAGTAGAACATTATTATGGACCAAGGTCTCTTCCTGCTCACACAATCATCACATTTCAGTGTCAAAACCTAAGAATCACAAGCTTTTATGAAAATCATACTCTTATGGCCAAGCGGCTGGATGGTGTGATAAGCTCCATCCAGTGTGTTTTCTCAGGAAAGACCCTTCACACTACTGCTTAAACTATGTGGCCACAATACTTTTAATGGTTTCTGTACAAATTATAAAACTGAGCTGCAAACTGCTTTTTCATTTAAATTCTTTGTTGCCCTTTTAAACCACCAGGAAAAAAAAATGCTTTTAAAGCTGAAGATAAAAAATGGTCCATCACAAAGGAAACTCCACTGGCAAAAGGACACAACCCGTCTTTAATCACACTGACCCAGTCATCAAATTAATTTAAAAGCAAGATTAAAGCAGGTTTTATGGTTTAAAAACAGTACAAGGTTTGTCTCACATCTGGGTGTTTTTTATTTTCTGTTACAAATGTTTAATATAGAAATGGAGTGTAGGTTTTAACAATAATCAGAATGAAAATCAGTCTTTGGGGTTGGTCATTGTCGGAAATGATGACAATCAACAATGTTGGGTTTCTGCACAAAACCCTGAAAACATCTAAAAAAAAATACATCAGTTATTATTTCTTTGAGTCATAATTTTTTATTTTATTCCAAAACTCTACTCTAAAGCCAGACATTTATAAGAACAAATAATAAAAAAAAATTCCAAAGGTTTTGGATACATTAAAGGCTGGATGCTCTGCAACTTTTTTTTTTTTAAATCCCAGCTCTGTTTTTGGTTTGTTTTCAGTGATCCCCCCCCCCCCCCCCCCCACCTTACAGCTCAACAATGCCCTCACATCTTCAGATAAAAACACAGTCAGCAAAGGGGCCTTTGGGAGTTTGTGGGAAAACCAGCCCTCATCTTTCATCTCCCCCATCCTACCCCCTTTCCTCCCTCACTCCCGTCTTCCTTTCATCCCCTGTCTCTTTTTCTTCCTCCCTCCCACCAACTATCACCAGGATTATCGATCTAGCATAGGCTGTGATTGAGTCTCACCGGGTGTAATGTGGGCCCTACGGTGTCTTCTGAATGGAGAGCATCATGAGTTATGGAGTAACTGTAGTCACTCTTCCACAAAGCCTGAATCACTGGCACAAGCTGTGTCATCCACACACACACACACACACACACACACACAAATTGCTGATTGCAACACACACTAACCCCCTGAATGCAAACACAAGGACGCACATTAATCACCTGACAGTCATTAAAAGAGAGCACTTGATCCCTATTGCTAATATTATTTTGAGATAGATATAACATCAAAAAATGGTTGTAGATTTAATTTATGTTTTGGTGAGGTTACATTACTTAATGCAGCCGTTAATATGAGTGGACTACAAACCAGAAAAGGCTTTTAGTACTCCAAAAAGGGACTGATCAGAGTTTCTTTATCCCAGAATGTCTTCAAAACTCCTTCATAGGAGCACAACTGTATTCAGCTGCTTGTTAGCACACACGGCACATGACAGAAACTCCTTTAGACATAAAAACATGTGAGGATGTCTTGACAAAGTTCAAATTCATGATCAGAATGTAAGACCAATTATATTTAGTCCACTTTCAGATTTTTACTCACAACCATCTTTAGGGCTGACAGAAATAAAAATGTCAGTGAAGGTGTTCAGTGCATTAGAATTACCTGTGTGTATTAAGATGCTCTGAGAACAACAGCTGCCTATTTAAGAACAGCACCAGAAAACAAACCTAGAGGGCATTAGAGTTGGCTACAGTAAAAACAGAAACCAAAGCTACAGTTTGACCAACAATGAACAGTTTAGAACACATCAAATATTTTACAGTGATGAAGTTTTGGTAATACATCTTACAGCACACAGAAACATTTTATTCTGCCTTGTATCAGTGAGTTTAGGTTGGTGGTAGCAGTGTAGTGATGTGGGGTACATTGAAATAAAAGTTTCATGCCACACTTTGGGTCCTGTTGTGGCCTAACCTCCGGCTTCCAATCACCTTTCATTCTTGACCTTGACACTACCTGAAAGCACAGATTGTTGCAGTTCCTCAAATGACCACTGTAGCCTGGTGGCAGAAGGGAGTGAATTTACCTTTTCTTTCCATGTTAGAAACAGTCAATGCAAAAATGAACAAACCTACAGTCTAATGACAATAAATCATTCTGATGTTGATTGCTTTATTTCCTTTTTTTCTAAAACTGCTAGGGAGGTATGTTTTTTTTTTTATTAAAGTTCAAATTAGTTTATATTTTGTAGCATGCTTTTGTTGATTGACAGATGGAACCTTCTCTATTTTAGAACTGCAGAGTGAGTGCCAACACCCCCACCACTTGAGAGCGGGCTTGGGAGAGTCTGTAAATCAAGGGTTTTGAACATTCGACATGGGGGCCAGCAGGAACACGTGCTTTTATCTGATTGCATCTGATTGGTCAGTTTATAACTTAGACAACTTGCAATAAAGAAGAAATGTCCTGAAAAAAAAATGAGAATTACCAAGAAGATGTTAAAAAAGACCAGCAAGAACGGTTATTCTGACAAAGGAAATGACTGAGTCATTGCTGTTTATTTGGCTTCCTTGAACCTGCAGCTACTTCCTGTTTGGGTCCACTTTGAGTGGGGAAGGGTCAGTCGGGTCAGTTCGCATGTACAGTCAGTGGGGCGGACCAAAAAAATCCCCCACTTTTACTTTGTCCTGCCCGATGGGCCTTTTTTGACACACTGCTGAGGTGGGCGGAGCAACAGTCAAATGCTATGGTCATCATCTGGGATCATCTGATCAGTGTATTTATGTCTGTAATCGTACTGATGAGGTTTGTGTATACAGCTCATCTTAGTCTTATGCCGAACATGTTCACTTCTTTATTAGTACTGCACACTCCAATCAGTTCAGTGGCCTCCACAGCCTCTAACTCTCCACCCAGAACGTTGTTTTTGAGCGTGGTGAATTAGGAAATCTACATCTCGAATCTGCAGCCGACCAAACCTACAGTCAGATCTGCTGTTCCCTGTAACAGTGTGATCCAGCATTTCTCCCTCCTTTTTTATTCAGTAGCATTTGCCTCTAACAACATGATTGATTTCAGGGGTCAGGTCAGCTTGACTTCTCCACACAATGTACCAAACTTCCAGACACAGCACATACATTACTGATGATAGTGTGGGACCGCACAATACAGTGTGCCTGCATAATTGATTAAACTGCACTTATTTC
Source organism: Oryzias curvinotus (assembly GCA_023969325.1). NCBI lineage: Eukaryota > Metazoa > Chordata > Actinopteri > Beloniformes > Adrianichthyidae > Oryzias > Oryzias curvinotus. Next base: position 13,748,934 of record CM043710.1, on the reverse strand, counting down.
AGCACGAGTCGGTCGCTGAAGCCGATTACCAGATGCATGCCACCCTTTTATCCGGGTATTACCCCCGCCCCCCAGCTCCCCACAACTGCCCTGAAACCAAGTCGCTCATTGCAATTCTGGAATCCTATTAGGACTGGCCCAAGAGTCGGCCTCTGCTTAGCAAATAAATAATGGTAATGATGATGATCCTTCATCTTGTCACTGACACTCTCCCCGGGGGCCGCACAGTGCAGGTGGAGTAAGCCTCTCCAGGCCTAATTGGTTTCAACCCTGCAGCCTCCTCTCGCATACTGCCTCCTTCTCTGCACGCCATACTGCTCCCCCCTGCATCAGTGTGGGTGTTATCACCATCTCCAGTTTATAAGAACACAAACATGAAATCCTGTGTATATGATACAAATGCACACCGGAATGCAGGGCGTGGAAAAAAGTTCTCCCTTTTCCTGCAGTGTCGGTTTGGCAGACGGTTTCATATGAACACCTTAAACTGATAGACGGTGGCAGAAACCTGCTTCAATTTCCATGATAGTCAGTCTGTTTCTTTCCTGTGACCTCTGCCCTGCTCTGAGCCTATCTCCTGCCATCACCTACCTCATTACATTTCCACTTAAAGAACAGCACACCATTCTGTATCTCCCTGCACTGCTGAGCCATTAGAATATATGAGAAATGGAGGCTCATAATCCCGCGGATCAGATTAGATAATTGAATTTTGGCGCTCTGATAAAAAGTGAAAAAGCAAGAAAATAAACGACACATCCATTAAGACAAAACAACAGATACCTGTTCTTAATATGATGTTGAAGTTAGATATGTGGATTCTTGGTATACAAAAAAATCCAACAATCAAATAAAAAAAAAACGTACTTATAATAAGTATTATTCCAAAGCTATGAAAAAAGCCATAAAATGTTATTCTGAAGCCTAAGGAACCAGCATTAGCACTGGGCCATTAAAAAGACTTTGTGAAATATTTCTCTCAAAATCAATACCTCCCCTGCTTCAGTAAGCAAAGAGGACCTCTAATATAGTTTTATGTTATTATTTTTCCTCACACATTGCTACATTTCTCAGCGGCCGGCAGACAGAAGATGGATTTTCTCTTCGACTGGATGCTAAATGTGATTCTGAACGCGGCTGTTCAATAAGATGATGCAGAGCCTGCACTCTTAAAAAGGGAAGCATCACTTTTGTGCACATCCTTGGGGGCAGTTTGACACCTGGCAAAGTTGGATAACTTTTTACTGCTGTGTAATGTTTTTCTGTCACACCGTTACCACCTCAAACTCTAAAACATAGATGTGAAACAGCTGCACTTTCTGTTTAAAAAAAAAAGTCCAAAAAACTAGACCTCAAAAATAGCTGTTCATGTTCAATTGCTATTATAGCAGGGGTCTGCAACCTGAGGCTTCCAACCCACATGCAAGCCTCTATTGTGGCTCTTCCGTTTTAAAGAAAAATACAAAAAAATTGAATACATATTGAATACATTTTAGTTCAGTTTTGGCCTTTATCTTTAGATTTTAAGGTATTTTTTTTAAACCACAGCCAACATTACACTTACTTAAGAGGTATTGAAAGCTTTACCATTCCTTTAAAAATGCACACGTCAGACAACTAAGCAAAGTGATGGCAAAGGGTTCGATCTATTGTCAAAGTGGTATATTATTAGAATACGTTTAAATTCATATTTTTATCTTCACTTTTCAGAGGCAAGGTTCCTAAATAGTATTTTCAAGTAAATCTGCTGCAGCAAGATGATCTCCATTGATGTGTTTTATTTTGAAAGGAACTTGTGTCTTGTTGTCAAAAGTCATAGAATAAAATATTTTTTCCTTTAATAAAACATCAAAAAAAAACAAAGAGATGTACAGAATACAACTTAAAATTTACAACTTTGAATTGTAAGTAAGCAGTTTGAAAAATAACATTCTTATTTCGTGTCTGGCCCTCAACACTGAATCAAGAAATATAGGTATATTCGATTATACATAGACATATCTTGGATGGTCTGCCATTAGCTATTCACGACCAACACAAAGAAAAATAGATAGTAAGGTAAAACAAAAAGATAAAGTAGTATACACTAATAACCTATATCATAACTCTCTTATTTGATCGTTAGAATTCCAAAGTTTAACACCAAGAAAGAGAAACACATTTGTTTCAAAGTGGTGTGAGCGACTGGATACCTGAAACTAAATCTCCTTCTGTGATTAGATCATCAGAAGTGAAAGTAAAAACCTTTTGTAAACTCTGGCATTGCTCTATTTTTTATTTTAAAAACGCTTAACAAGGTTTGTTCTCCCACTAAGTCTTCACATTGCAGAAGACTAGATTTAATGAATAATACATTTGTACTTTCTCTATAACCAATTTTATTTAATATTTGAAAAAATTCATTAAGAAATAATTAACAGCCTTATTTTAGTTATAGTCCCCTACACTTCAACACAATAACTCAGAGAGGCCAAATAGGTGAACAACACAACATTCTCATTGTTTCATCTGATAAGAAATATTTACCTTATTCAACAAATGATGTGTTTTTGGATTCTTTAGTTTTAACATATGATATATGAGGTTTCCAAAACAGATTCTCATGCAACATTGACCTAAGAAATCTGACCCTGGCCTCTAATTTTACACCATCAATAGATTATAATACCAATTATTTGATTATTGTAAATGTGTTAAATGACATTTTATAAATGAATGACTTAATAGTTGTTTTTTTTCTCAATAGTGAAGTGGCTTGTGTGTCTCACTGGGATTTGGTCAATAAGAAACTGGACTAAATGGATTCTATGCATAATAGGGAAAAACATAATTTTTTAGATACACAAACATTCCACAAGTTCTGCAATTGATTTTTTTTCCTCCCCAGAAAATCACAAATGTAGGTTCTTCTCATAATCTTTACCGTTTCTCATCGTCAACATGAATTTATGTCAATTTCACACCAGCTTGACTGCTATTTGTTCAAAGTGGCGCCCTGTGCGGTGGATGGCTGCTACAGTGAGACTTCAGCCTCGTAGGTCGTTTTTCTGGTGCAACAGCGCCCTCTGTCGAGCAAAACCAAGCAGTGAACAGTTGCAATGTTATCATTGGTAATTCGAGTTCAAGAAGAGGACGAGAAATGAAAAATACATTTATCAAATAAACAACTGTTTTGACCATTTCTACAAAGTGTTTTCTTTGTGTGACTCTGACATTGCAACATTCTAAGCATCTAACTTTATTGAAAAAAAAGAACATTTTAGTGTAATAAAATAAATATTACATCAGTTGTGACAAGGTTGATAGAATAAGATGCTTAAATCAATACAGAGAGTGAAACAAATGTTACCTTTTATTTTTCCAAGTTTTACTTTTAACTTCATGTACTGTGAACATCTCCTTTTTTGCCTCTAAATATGTAAGCACAAAACTGTCAGGACTTGTTTATCTCCTAATGCCTGAATGTAAATGCTATTTTTTTTTGTTTTTAAGTGTAGTCTTTCAGATTCTACTATAAGTCTATTTTAAAATCCACAGCCGCTTTTTATTTTGTACTTAAGTGTCTTAAGAGTTTTTAGTATAATGTTGTGCTTCAACCTCTGGTTCTTCCACCGAATTCAACAAAAACAAGGATTTCCATGCCAGACACGTCTGCATGAGTTTGGTGTTGAAGTCTCTCACACACACAAAAGAAGTCAACAGAAACAAGCCGTCTCCCCCCCCCTCGTCCATCCACTCCTCTTGACTGACTGGTTACTGTCAGGATGGGGCATTTGAAGCTGAAGCACAACAGCTGCGCTACCTCCAGAACAGTGACTCAGTCCAGAGCAGCATGAGGCCACAGAGCATTCTCAGGAGGAAGTGACCCGTGTCTGAAGAGGGGGGGGGGGGGGGGATCTCTTATCCAATCTGGCAGGGTTACCTGCAGAGGCCAGGCTGCTCCTTTTGCTCCGACAGACAGGAGGAGAGGGATGAGCTTGATAATAATAAGAAATAGAGAAGTAATGACACAGCGTGTTAAACAGAGGCCTTCCAGAGGATCAGACGGTAGCAGCAAGGAGGAATGAGTTGTAAAGAGGTCCGAATCAACGTAAAACTGCTTCTTCTTTTTTCTCACAGCAAGTGTGACCTTTTGGTTTTCTCTCCATCTTTCAGCTTTTTCTTTGAAGGTTCTGGTGAAAATGAATCGTACGAGTCAAACGAGTATTTGTACGTTTGCCAGAAATTAAAACACAAAAGCGATCAACTTGAATATATAATAGAAAAACCAAGAACCTTACTACACACACAAAAAAAACCTCTAACCTGAATAAGTTGATAACTTTTGTTCTCCAATTTATGCTTAAACTTGTGATTCAGATTAGTTGATTTTAAGGGCATCATTAAAGACTGTTCATAGGTATTTTGGGTTTCATTTTTATGTGTTTAATTATTTAAAAACTGTATAGGAAACAATATGACAGGTGTCAAACTCCAGGCCTCTTGCTGGTTGTCCAAAAATCCTGCTGCTGATTACCTGGTTCAGGTGTGTTTAGCCAATGAGGAGCTTCAATGGCAGGTTGGTTGGAAAAGCTGCTGAACACCGGCCCTCGAGGCCTGGATTCTGACAACCCTGCAGTGAAACGTGGAACACCTTTAGTATGACGAAAAACTTGAATCCAAGGGATTTTGTTCTTAAAATAGGAATTCTTGGTAGGACCATTTTTCTCCTCCCGCTGAGAGACTTTGAAGAAAATCTGTCAATGGGAGAAAATAGTTTGATTTATTTCAAATGGGTCTGTTTTAGCAGCGTAAAGCCAACATGCTCAGACATCTGCAGCGAGTCCGAGACAGCCAACAGTTCCAGGAGGCGTAAACCAGAGGCTGCTTCAATAAAACAGCAGAGGAGGAGGAGAGTTTTGTGCGTCTCTGAAACATTTATGCTTCTGGCCTTGCTCAGGAAGCCTCATACAAACAGGCGTCCCGTTTGGACATTTGTGTTCTTACCTTTGATACAAGTTGAACCACAGTGTGTGAAGAACAGCAGGCTAGGCCTCTGCGGCTCAGCGTTCCATGAACTCAAACAAACCACATGATACCAAACACTTTTGATAGATTTTTTCTGCACTTTTATATTTTTAAAAACAAACAAAATAAACAGATTAAATAAAATTTACAGTAGACATAATGCAATCATTGTTGTGCACTTTAACTACTTCTTCTGATACGTTCTGCACAGCTGTCAAAAAAAAAGAAAAAAGAACGCAAACACAGCGGGGAGGCGGGGATGGAGGTGGGGATGCGGGGAAGTTGTGAGACAGAGGAGAGGAACCAGGAAGAGGGAAGTAAAGAGGAAACAAATGAGGAGGAGAGGAGAGGAGAGGAGAGGGGATGAAGAGGAAGGGATAAAGGAAGGCTTAAAGTTTGTCACTCAGGAAGGAAAGAAAAGTCACTGAATATATAATTTCTTTTATTCCTTACATCACTTATATAAATATATTGAACCTTCAGGAAAAAAAAAAAAGAAAAAAATAATAAACAGCGCAATACGGCAACCCACAACAGCAGTAAGGCAAACAGAAAGCAAGAGAAGAAACAGCAGTGACAGCACATGAGAAGGAGAGGAGCAGAGAAAGCAGAGAGGAGGCAGCATGAGGCGAAGAAAAGAAGCCGAAGAGGCAGAGGAGAGGAGAGTGTGCAACTGTGCGTATGAACATTTCTAAATGTGAGAGATTCAGAGACAGCTGGGTGATGGGAGAGCTGCAGGAGGAGAGGATGCAAGCGCTGGCAAAAATGCAAGGAGGGGGATCAGAATGGAAGGGTGGGGGGAGGAAGAGGAGGAAAAGGTTTTACTGAGGTCAACTGTCCAGTGTGTCTTTGTCATGTGCTACGCGACCCTGTTGCCTGCACTCGTGCGTCCACCTGTGTCGTCTGGTTTGTGTGTCAGTGTGTGGCAACGGTTGTGTTTGGGTATCGTGGCAGCACACATCCCACCCACCGCAGCAGTGAAACTCATGCTCACGTGTCTGGTGTGCTCTTCTGGATTATAAATACAAAACAATAAAAACGACAAAAATCATAGTAGCAGTTTCCCTCACTCCTTTTCCACCGAGTCTCTCTTCCTTTGTGTTTCCTCCTGTTCTCCATTCCTCTCACTGGGAACTGGCTCTCTCCAGCACACGCAGGTCATAGTTCTTTTTCGCCGCCCTCAGTTTGAAGAGGCTGGCCCCACTGTTGTTAAGTTTGAAGGAAGCACTCTGGGCAGCCATGGTGCTGGGGAACACTGCCACCACTGTGTAGAGGTGCGCCGGGTCGTGGCTGTCGCCCTTCATTCTCATGCTGGCCATAGAGGCTCCGGTCCCAGAGGGCCCCGCTCCGGGACCGGAGCCGCAGCCTCCTGCCCGGCCTCCCTGGGGATCCTTCAGCCACTGAATCTTGGCACCACATAGAGACAGCTGGTTAAAGAGTTTTTCAGCCTCAAGGCGCGAAATCCCTTCTGGCAGGTCTGTGACCTCAAGTACTCGACTCACCACTGAAGAAAGTCAAAGAGAAAGATGTTAGGCCGCCCTCTTTCACTTTTTGTTCCGAGTCAATCACAAGCATTTACCCACCAACAACCAGTTGCCCTTTAGTGGTCGTTTCCCACTTACAACCGCTAGAGGGCACTGTGAGTGCATGTATCATTGTTTGCTACTGACAGCAATGCAGAAGACGCAATCCAACACAAACATGGAGGAGAATCTGATCGTTCTCATCTTAAGCTTTGTGATATTTTCTCATTTGCATCAAGACGTCATTTTTCTTGTTTTTATTTTTTCCTTCCTCAAAATAATTTGGGATATTAAGTCATCAAACTGGGTTACAGAGACACTGAAGTACCGCTGAAAGCGTCGTCATTCAGACGCAACTCCTGCAGTAGAAGGCAAACCTCATCAAAAAAAAAAAAAAAAGACAATCATTTCATTAAAAGTAGATGGGATTATTGGTGCTCTTGTAAAGCTCTTAAAAAATAAATAAACTTGATCTTTCAACATCATCCGTGTCTTTCATTGTAAATTTAGATCAATCGATCAATGCTTCCATGTAGGGATGAGGCTTAAGGCTTTTAACAGAAACTCGCATCTGAAGCCTCAAGTTTCTGAACGAGCATCAAATTCACATCAAGCATGTCTGAGTTGTTCAGAAGCATCCTAATTCTCTCCCAAAAGTGTGACTTAAATAGGATTTTTCTTCTTTATTATGCATTTTTTGGGTGCTGTGACTTATACTCCAGAGTGACTTATAGTCAGAAAAGTATGGTAATTACTTTTTGTGATATTGATGAACTAAACATATTTTACACATGAATAATTATGACTATGGAATCATGTTAAGCACCTGTATTATCAGCATAGTTGCAAAAGCTTTCTTTTTCGCTTACCAACGTCAGTGGTGCCGAGATCTGTTGATGCAGATTTAAGTGTTTGTTTCTTCCCCCGTGCTCCGTGTTTCATTACTCCTTGACCCTAACAGACAAAAACGTTTTTTTTTTTAGTGGTTTACCAATGGCATGCAGTAACACAGAACAACTCTAGGTGGGGGTATAAGCCATCAGTGGGAGAACCATATTCTGAGTCTTCTGCAAGAGAATCCAAGCATCACGCATGGGCTGGACTGAAATGGAACCCAAAAGATCAAACTATGTTATTTGGTATATTATCACTGAAAGGCAAACACATAACTCACCTCTGCTGTCTGATTTCATTGCTCATAAACAAAAATGGTGTTAAAAAAAAGGTTGAATACGATTAGTCAATAAAAGCAGAATCAACAGTATGACTAACTTTTTTTTTTTTTAATAATACAATTAATTAATACAAGAACATCAAGAGAAGGGTTTAGGATGAATGTCTACTGACCTGATGGGAACTGTAGGAGGACTGGCCATGCATGAGTGACGGAGGACACAAACTGTACTGGAGGGGCTGCCCTAACAGAGAATAGCGACCATCACCTGAACAACAAAATCATACTTTTAATTTACAACGGTCAGGATAACTTCTTTACTTCAAAACTGTTTTTCTAAAGTCCTCCATATCCAAAAAGACATTTTCTAAAATGAAAAAAAAAAGGTTTCAATAAGAAGAGATAGCTGCCCACTCCTTACACAGCTGTCCTGTTTGTGTTTATGTGCAGTCCTCAAACTGCTGAAGATCCACAGTGGAACAGGACATGTTGTCCATGAACTTTAACTGGAGTTGATGACTGCTGCTGTTCAGGTTTCGACAGCTGGATTACAAGTGTGGTGAGAATTCTTTGAGTGTGAATGTAGGCACCACAAAGAAGTGAGGAGAGGTCGTGTGAGACTAGGAGAGGCTGTACCTGCTGGTTTGGTGACCGCTCATGTGAAGCTGCAGAGGGGAATTTATTTTTTACTTTATTTCAAGGTCAAAATTCACTTAGTAAGGTTGAACGGGTTGCTATAGAAATAGGTGAAAGAGCATGACCAAAGTTAAAGGGGCCTCCTTGAAAAATGGAAAAAACCTGTTTGGATATTAATTTAAGATTTATTTTTAAGTATATCTTCTATAGCAGTTGATTTTAGAACATTGTTGAGACAAAAGCCTATAGAGAATAAGCAGAAACTTGGGGTAAAAACAGCTTCACTCAACGCTTTTAGGCACATTTACCATATTAGAGGTGAAATGAATAATATTCACATCTTAACTATCAAATGAAGTCCTGTAATTTTTCTAGAAATATTTCCACTCTGTACTAACGGTGCAATCCCTCAAGACATTCACTGATGTGATTGAGGGTGAAAATAAGGAACACAAAAGCACGACCATGTGACTCAACTAAAAATCAAATCACGCAGAGGAGACAATACATTTAATACCTTCAACATTATAACTAAAGATATGAGCAAGCTTTTTGTGGTTCCAGCAAAAGGGTGTTTTATTTTGCTGATAGTTCAATAGTGAAGGTATTGACACTGCATCTGCATGTTTATGTAGTCAGACAGAAATTTGCAGTTTTCTCTGCTTTCGTATTTTGTCTGCAGGAGATTCAGAGGTAAAGATGTTGATTGTGTACCTTGATTGGGTCCTCCGGGCCGCTGAAACTGGGAAATGAGGGGTAAAGGTGACAGGCCTGGACATATGCTGCTGACACTTCCAGAGGGAGACGGGGTGGGAGACTGAGTGGGGGAGGCCAATGGACTTGTCAGCTGAGTAGTGGCCTAAAAACACATGTTTAAAAAACGGAAGCAATGACAGGGCAAACAGCAAACCACTCTGCCAACAGTACATAGTATTATTTTGGAAAATTTTAAGCTTTATATTGGAGATGTGTTTCATTCAACTTTACGACACTAAATCAGATAATAATGAAGTAAAAAATTCTAATAACAATTTCTGCTTCTGTTGGCGTCTATGTTTGTGTTCACCTGTGGAGTGTTGTCAGCTTTATAGAGCTCCCCTGGTTTGCTGGGCCTCTGCTCTATACTGTAGTACTTGCACGGGTTCCACTGGACCAAAGGGGGATTCTGGGAAGGCTGGGGTCCATTGGGGACACTCAGCTGCATGACCATCACCCCGGGTCCAGGAGCGGGCACTCCTGAGGGAGCACAGGAAGCTAGTGAAACATATGGATACACAGATGGGTGTCTTTAGAACTGAGAACACTGTTGACATGCCAGTTATGATCAAACTTTTAGAAAACCAATTAAGTAACCAATGAAAAAAAAATGCTTTTGAATAGTTCAGCAGAATCCTTTAAATTATTTCATATATAATTCAACACATGGTACGGTTTTACTTGTTTCTATTCTTGTCTGTTTTGCCGTGTTTTAGTCAGATTTTACAGAGGCATAACAACAATACTTTTTTTAAGAGTGAGAAACATTTAAATGAGAAAAACCCTGGACAAAAATACCCACTGCAGAACCTAAAACACAACACCTGACCACTTACTTCCTGGGTTAATTTTACCATCTGTTTTGTATGCCAGCATAACAGCTTGAGCTTTCAAATGTAAGGAGATTAACTTGATTTACTGTCCCAAACAAGCCGATGTTTGAGGAAAATCAAGAACCACACTTTAATAAAAGGTATAGATTTGAAAACAAGTTTCAGAATAAATGACACATGGATTATATGCATTAAGTAACCCAATTACTCTTTTAGCATATGGGTACACCTGAGTTTAGGTTTTTATTTTGGTCTGTCTCAAAGTCAAGGTCAACAAAACCCCAAAAACCTTTTCTTTAAACATTTACTCAGAACTAAAACAGGAGCTGAACCACCTTCTGAAAGTATGGTCTGTCTAACGTCATTCTTTAAAGAGCACCTGTTTACAACTCACACCCCGACATAAACCCCACGTATCTCTGACTTTTTACCTGGATACCTTTCACCTACTTAATGACAACTCGTCACGTGCTTTTATACAAACGGTGACCTCAGAAAATGAGTATGGAGACCCGAGAACATACGTCGTTCAGTTATACAACTGCAGACCCATTTTATTATAAATATGTATTTTAACTTTAAATTGAAACCAGGATTAGTTCAATCTTTGATCTCAACACTAAATCTCACCAGAATATTGCTGTTGCAGTGGTTGAGGGTTGCAGGGAGACGGTGACTGTGTCATCTGATACTGCTCAGAGCTTGGAGGCTGCAAGTAACTTACTGACGGGCTGCAGGACAAAACATTCAAACAAAATAGTTGAGAAAGCAAATATGTTGTGAAAAACATATATCCTCTTTTACCTAAATTTAGCACTGTGGTTTCCTATGTTACACTCATCTATCCTGTCTTAGTTTTGGTTAAGCAGAGCATCTTGCTGCCTCCGAAATGGGATGCAACTGTGTTCGCTTCAAACCAAGGATAACGCATGCACAAACGATGCATGCCATCAAAACTGTTCATAAAACTAATCAAACTGAAAGAATTTAATTATTCTTTTGCAAACCTAGCATCTTACTGAAGTCAAGATGGTACAAAATAAATATATCGCTTCATAACACCTTGTGTTTACAGTGAATGTTCACTTCGTAAAGCTGAGTTCACAAAGCTTAAAGAAGATCTCCTCACACCTACCTTGTGCTGTTCTGCTGTGTGGGTGTGATAACACTGTAGTAGACGGGCATGGGTCCCTGGACAGACTGACTAACTGGTACCATGACCTGCTGCTGGTACTGCGGTTGCACCACCTGTTGGTTTTCATTTGCCACTGGAACCTGGCACAAGGATGGAGAAAATTATGAAGAACACAAATGAATGGGTAAACTGGACTCTGGAGCAAAATTGACCCAAGTCATTTCATGGACCTCGCAAACATGGCATTTATTAAAACAAGATCAGCCCTCTGTACTCCTTATCCAGCTGTAAATTCACTTACCCAACGGAAATCATTGAGCTAAATGACTATTGCAGTACTGTGTGTTGTATTTACATTAAGGATTAATGAGCGTATTAGACTAATCAGAACAAACAAGCTCAATTGACAGACATACAAAACTGCTTCAAGTAAATCAATGTGTTTCCTCCTGTTATGCTTCTGTTTGTATGAGAGGAACATAAACTGGGAGAATGAATGACCCACTATTTTAAAGACCCACTAAAATAAAAACTGTGTTTTTAAAAGGTTGTTGTAGCATTTTTCCTTATGACAGAGAACATATGTAACAGAATTTAAGATTAAAACTGCATTTCTGAGTATTCATTTATTCAAATCGTGATGGATCAGGAGCGGATAAAAACCCATGGTTTGAAAAAGCTTGGGTTAATGACGAAGGAGCTGCCATGGGCGGGTCAACGTCTTCCTTCTCCACTCCAATTCTGGTGCATCCACTTGCAGACAAATAGGTCCGGTAATGTCTTCATTTTCCTCGTCTGAGCTGTTACCTGGCTCATATCTGTACAGCTGAATAGCTCCAGTATTGCTCGCCAAATTCTTTTTGCTACGCTAATGTTAGCTTGGGGTTGTGAGAAGCTATAAGCTAGCAGGAGAACATGTAAACAAAGGGATGATGGGAAATAAAAACGAGCTGACTTCACAACTCCACATTTTACTATGTCTCACCCTTATTTTTTGTGCTTTAGTGATGCTTTATCTATATATTTATGTACATTAATGACTGAAATGAGTGCATACCTGATATGATGGCATCTGTGGGTACTGAACCATTATGCTTTGCATTTGTCCTCCTATGCCTGCTCTTTGAGAATTGAGCAAACCAGGGTTGAAGCTTGTTGGACTCCCCATCATGCCTTGGTAGCTTGGTTGCTGGCTGGGGATCATGGTCTGAAGACCTGATGACAAAATGTGAACCTTTTAGGTCCATGCACAGAATGATGACAAACCACTTTGCTTTAAACACAAGACAACCATATTTGTATCCACCTTCATACATAGAGATGATTTGTTTTTAACTTGGAAAACTTTAGTCCGTTAGGAATTGGTGAGCAGCTTTATAGTCCTCATTAGTTCTGACTCAAAGTTCTTTTGAGGGTTTTTGCTTTAATAAAATTTACAAATTACAATGTCACATTTGCTTTGTAACACTAGTTTTAAAGTGTTTCAGCTAATAACTACCGTAGATATTTTGATTGGATTCAAGGCTTTAGTGATCTGTTGATGTTCGAAAGCAATTAATCTAGAGTGCTAACATTTTCTATCACTGAATAAACAGAGTCGGGCCATACAAAGTTATAAATCAAGGAGACTAAAGGCTCAAACATTGCGCCAGTCGGTGTTTCCATTAAAGGTGCTCGAGTCCACATTTGCTTGACCACCTTTACTTAGCTGGAAAATGAAGGGGAAAGGTCTCAGTTCAACCTTTGATTTTCAGAGACTGTTTTAGGTAGGTAACGGTGCCAGGGTAACATCATGCGAGGACCTGGAGGGTTTCCCAGAAGAACATTTCGTGGACAAGACAAACACACGTGTAGACTTTAGCCATCACCGGTTTAAATCATGTCACTGTTTTGTAAAGATCCATTATACCAAGAATTGGGCTTTCCGAGATTAAAATGCTAATACAGCTGTGGGATCCAAAAACATGCTTTGAGAAACAAAGTTCCTTGAATGTTGTGGGTATGTGCAGGAGTGTGTCTGAGTCCCTGTATTACAAATAATTAAATAAATAAATCAAACAGATGTTCAAAAAAGAAAGGAACAGGAGTCTAAATGATCAAAAGTGTTCAGTTTAGGCTATGCATAGTAAATCCTCTGTGTATGTCACAATTATAACCACTGTAATTTGACATAATATTGCACCTCAGTCCCAAATTTTAATTTTTTTAAGTTTAGAAATTTTGTAAATTTGATATACAGTCTTTTATTTGATAAGTACGAAAGTAGCTTTTTTTTTTTGCTTTTTACATAAGCTTCTAAATCTTACATTTATTATTTTCATACAAAAAAAGGTCTAATTGTCCAGAATGGCTAACAGCTTTTTTGTTTGTTTTTTGCAGCTCATAAATGCTAAAGTGTACCAACCTGACTGCTGGGTGGGCTGAGGCATGGGTTGGGAGCGCTGGGCAGGGTACGACACCTGGTGGGACACGGGCTGGGACACCCTGTACTGCTGACCTGTGCTGGCAAATTGGCCTGGAGGGTAGTAGGACACCTGTATCTGAAGAAAACAACATCAACGGTCACAATCAGAAGATAAAGATGAAGTACTGTTGTTCAATCCCACTGGATTCAGGACATTTTTAAACAGGGATTTTTTATTTTTTTGCACAAAGAATTAGCTTTATGATTTTCCCAGAATACCCTTCATGACCCAAAATGAGCATAATGACCCCCAGGATCAAGCTCATGACCTGCTGGTTACGAACACAGTGCATGCCCCACTGTGCCTCCGTCTGAGGTGTGGTTGGGAAGGGGGTTCTATTTTTGTTAAAAAAAACAAACATTGTAGTTTCAATAAGTATTTAAAATACTTTTTTTATTTCATTATATATTTTTTCTGTGGTTTATTCAGTACTACAAATCTTAGGCCAATTGTTTTAAGGAATAATATTATATATACAATATTAAGAGGTTACCTTGTAGTAAAGGTTAACTTGTTCAAAAATCAGAATACTAAACTACTAATCTACATTAGTTACCTACTGGCTGCAGCAGTTTATGTTTCTGTGTTCAACAACACCGTCTAACCACAGGGATCTGCACCACTGTATATATAACAGTATAGGAAACAGCTTACACAACCAGGCTAAAAGTAGCAAACAGAGAATCTGAAGAAGACATTACACAGACAACATGGAGAAGGCTGAATGTTAGCTAGATCAATACTTCCTGCCTCCATCTTTATCTGAATGTCTGTACACAAACAGCCCTTCAAG